>CM059014.1:34389914-35762159 GCA_030272315.1 Paspalum vaginatum | reverse complement strand
CATTTTTGGCTTTTGGTTGATGGGAGTTTTTTATAGTCTAATAGTTATACTTTTGTTGGTAGATGAAGACTTTGGGAGCAGTTTTCTTTCATCCTGGAAGTTACCAAAATCCAGAAAAGACACAATTGACTTCAGTGCTGACCCAGTTACAAAGAGTAGCAAGAAATTCAGCTTTGACAACCTGTGAGTTAACCTTTTGAAAGCCTCATCAGTATTTGATGCAATCAAATGTTCATTCTTCATGATGGTTTTCTTTAACCAGAGATGATTTTGGGCTTGATGGAGCCTTTGACAAATTACCATCATTTCAAATGGGCATATCTGATCTGGATTTCTCTAGCCCTCTCAAGAAAAAGATGAAGCACAGCAGTTCAAATGGTGATGATGTTTCAGAAGGGAAAAAGGAAACTGAAAAGGACAATTTCTCCTTTTCCTTTGATTTCAATGAGTAAGTTTCACTACTGACCTTAGAAGACTGAAAGGCATATGGTATATTTGTATAGAACTTCATGCTGTTAGTTGTTCTGTTACTGGTTTTGTTTGCTTACAGGCTGGGAAAGTTTAATCTTGATGCAAAGCTTGGAATTGAGGAAAACAGTGTGAGTAGATTTACTGGTAAAGCTGACCATGCCTACTCAGAGGGTAACAAGGATACACAAAAAGGTCTTTCAGTCGAGGGCACTGATATTCTTGAACATAACAATAGTGAGGACAAAACACAAACACAGGGTGCTTGCACTTTAAATCCTCATCTGACATATCAGGACAGTGTAAAGAATGCCAGCCAACTGAGACCGACTTCAAATATTAATGTTGCTGATTCATCTGACAAGATGCAAGAACATACCAGTGTGAATCCTGCAACGATTTACCAGACTAAAGTAGACTCAGTGCCCAATGACAATAGTGGAGAGCATCCTAAAGAAATATGCTCAACGAAAGAAGCTGTTAACATGCCTTCTCAGAACTTCTCCTGCAGTGCTGTATCCATTGAAGGTCCAACACAAGCGCTAGCAGATCCTCTGAAGAGTAAAGATGACCCTATAGTGGACTTTGTCAAATCTAATGTATCAAGGGAGAGCAATGGCAATGAGCAGTCTATTGGTTCACAATCCAGGGACACCAGCAATATTAATCCCGATGTCTCAAGAAGACCAGTGGGTCATTTTGATTCCCGGAGTGGGGTTGTGGAGGAAAGTGTCTCTCTTAATGAAGGAAGTCAAGATAATCAAAGTTTTAGTGATGCTCCGAAGAAGTTTTCAACATCACATGGGACAAAGAATACTGAGGAAGGGACGTTAGGTCCTAAGAGTCTCTCTTCTTCAGTGCGAAGGTCTGTCTTTGCCACAACTTTCTTCATTGACAAAATAAACCCCTCCTTGATCATCTGCTGCACTTTATCTTAAATTAAATACTAAATGTATAGGACTAAATGCATAACTTGCCATTCTGCTCACAGTGCTCCATGCTCTTGTCCATATTCCCCATTCTAATGTAGTGGCAGCGAATCCAATATTGGATATATTTACATGTTTGTTACATTCCTGAAATAACTTTCCAATTATACGCAGGGAAATCAGAAATATTGAACCTGCACTGGTGAATGAGAGACTAAGCTTTTCTCTTTTATCCAAGTCTGCAAATATGAAAGCAACCAGGATAGAATTAACTTCAGAAACAACCTTAAATCAATTATCGAGTGCAAGTAAAGTGATAAGAAAGATGGCTACAGATCCTACAAGCTTGAAAAGGTTGTAGAAAGATGGGCAGATTGGCATATATTCTTGAAATATTAATAGTGTAAGGAATAATGAACGATGGTTTTTAATACTCAGGGAACACAAGCAAGCTAATGCAGGACCTGACAAATCTAAAACTGCTTTGTCAAAGACATACAGCAAGCCAGCTTCACTGGGGTTATTGACCACAAATGTCAAAAGTGACACGAATGCCAAATTAGGGTAAGAAATTATGACATCTTGCACATTATATATTTAAAATTTGTTCTGCAGATATTTTTGGGCACACATATCACTTCTCATATTCTCTTTGGAGTTCTTGTATCGGTGTATGTGTTGTGTTGTCAACTGGTCATGAATGACATAATTCCATTATTTCAGCATCTTAATTACGTATTCTACTAGCGCTGCCTGATGTTAACCTGAATGAAGCTCGTAAAATAAGTTTCCATATTAGCTGCCTTGCTCTTTAGATCTAGTTTTCAGTTGCAAATTTGACATATCCTTACTATCAACGATGGCATAATTCCACACATTCAGTTCGGTATTTCACCCCTTCCAGCAGTAATCACCTAATATTGAACTGAATGAATAGCTATGTAAAGTATCAATGTTATTTATCTTGGTCAAATTAATTTCTTTTGAAATTGTTGTGAACCTTCATAATTTACCGGAAATACGGTAATTTTTTGCATTCATGGAAAGTGTAAATTTCCAACCTTTTTTAAAAACTATTTAGTACAGTGCATAGTTGGGATTGATCATCAAGTAGAATGGAGCATGTCGACTTTGCTTGTTTTGCAGTTTCCAATAGGGCTCTCTGTTCTTCATAAAAAAAATAGGGCTCTCTGTTGCAGAGTTTATCTATATTTTAATGTTCCATGTCACAGGTGATTTGGTGCCTTAGTTGATATGTGATATCTGTTGCTAATGCTCAACACTGCTTATGGCTGCTTTTGCAAACAAATTTGTACCATCATGTATCAGTTTATATAGGTAGAATTATATGAAAAATCATTCTATGCGCAACTGTACCACTGATTATTTTGTCAGCAAATCTGAAGCCATGATTCTTGAAATGAATTTTGATGTACTCTTTTTACTGTGCTCCCTGCTGAAGTACATCATTTGACTGTTCACACAGTTTATCTAAGTGTTGCTAATTGTAGCTGATTACAGCATATTATTCTACCACAGCTATATACTTCTGTAAATCCATTTACTTCTGCAGTTGAATCCACCTTTTATTGTAATTGTGGCATTCTTGAATTCTTCTCGTCAAATTGTATCCAATTCTAACACTGTTTATACACACATTGTTTTTTCAGCCTTGAGCCTCCTAGCTCAGGGAACTCATCTCAACTGAATGCTCGAACTTGCTCAGCGCATAGCACTGGACATAAAATTGTTGCAAATCATGTGCTTCTAAAGAGTGTTGCTTTTGATTCATTTCAAGGTACTCCTTCCAAAGATAATAAAATACCAACAGTTTCTCAACTGACAGGAGCAGGGTATAGTATTTTTATCCTCCAGTTATCCTTTTCCTTCTGAATTACATGAGTGCCGGCTAAGATAATCGATCTGAATGTAGAGTTGGAAAATTAGGAATCAGAAGTACAAATTCTGACATAGTTCTAGAGAAGGAATCAGTACAGCTGAGTGGGACCAAGGGTTCCCCTGCAACAACATCCAAACCCCTTAACATCGCTCCTGAAGGAAAACCTGCATTGCCTAGCTCATCGATAATGCAGAAGGTTCCTCAGGCATGTTCTCTTCCTGTCAAGTACTATATTTCCTTTCATTTCTACTCCAAAAATCTGTTTCCTACTTGGATTATCCTCATGGTCGTTAGCGGGGGTTTGTTCATTTTAACAAGAAGGAAGTTTACAATCAGAAACAAAGGTACCTCACTGAGCAAAGTGCTTCCAGAATTATACAAGGTTGTGTCCTGGGCAACTGGCTTTTGGGGATATCATCATATCAACCACTTCATTATTATAAGCATACTCCAGAACCAATTCACTGTTAGATGTAGCAATGTTTATAAATATTATTGTGACACATGACTTTTTTATGAAAAAAATAAAAGAAAAACAATATGTTAATTTAATAGCAATTTTGTTTATGCTGTTGCAGGAATCAGTTCGAGATCCAAAACCTCCTACCGTGCTCAAACGCATTATGAGATCTCCATCTCTGAGGTTGTTGGTTAGATCACATTTGAGAAACATAATATCTTTGATGACTTTATAAATTTGTCTTTTGGAAGTGACGATTTGCAAATAATGATGCAGAAAATCACCTCAAACTGGCCCAGAGTTGGGAAATAAAATGGTAAGCATCATGAACATTTGTGAAGATTCAGAAATCATTGCCACATCCGATTCAAATGTACTAGCTCTTTGTGGTATGAAATATTTCAAACAATATCACTAACATGGATGGATCCTTGATAAAATATTTGAAACTAAAATAGCTGACATGAATGGATCTTTTAATGAAAAAGACATGAATGGATCTTTTAATGAAAAAATCAATAGATTTGTCAAGAAATACTTCCACAAGGCCATCTATTTTGTTTCGCTTAAAAATGTATTACTACAGAAACCATTTTGTCAGTTCTCACTTCTAGTTGTGTGAGTAAAAAAAATTCTCACTTCTGATTCGCGAAATAGCAAAAGTTGACTCGCATTTGGATCTGGAGTCAGTATAATGTTAATGACCATGTCCTTGTGATTTCACCTGTTAGATTCTGGGTAGTGGAACTCCGAAAGCTCATGTAAATAATGTGATCTCTTCACATGTGGCATATGAGACGGGAGACATTTCAGATCTAGAGTTGCCTGTGCTGTTAGAAAATGATGGAAATGTAGAAAAAGCTGAGGCTTGTAGAAAGGAGCTTGAAGATGTGAGTAAATCTATCCAATGCTTTTATGATAAAAGTTCTGCACCGCTCTACTAATTTTGTCCGGAATACTATAACTAGCAATCTAGCATGCCAAACTGCCAATTGCTTTACTGCATGAAACTACATGTAGAGGTTATCTTAATGCTTGTATAACTTATTATAATAACTAGTAAGTTAACCAAAAAAAGTCTTGCAAGTATTCCATCTAAAAGAAAACCCTACAATGTGAGGATGTATCTGATTCTGACAGGAGGCTTATTTACCTTTTCAATGGACATAGCCTGAGAGCTTCATATTTTGAAAATTTCTGCAGTTCATATTCCATTAGAAAAAATAATTATGTTTGCTTTACCATGATGGTGATATTCTTGAGTTAATTATTTTCTAATATTTTCTGTTTGCAGATGTGCATTTTGTTGAAAAGGAAACATGCGGAAGCTAAAGAGCTAGAAGTTCGGGCTATCGTTAACAACAATACAATGCTGATGTTAAATCACCCAATGTTTGAGGAGAAAATATCCTAACTGAATGTTCTTTTACAGCTTCAGTTTACATTTATATGGTTATTAAACTTGTTTCCTTCACCACATGAACATTTGCTCTATTCAGAAATTTGCGAAGAGCTTGAGATCCAAGAAGTACTTATTTGAGGAAGTCGGCACCATTGATGGTGTAAGTTAACACGCCCCTATTTCAACTTTTGTTATTAACTTAAGCTATAATTCTTTATAAGTGAAGATAGAGGGAGTTGAAATTCCTATGCCGGTACCTATAATTTTTCTATGGACCAAATTATTTCTCATTGGTGAAATGGTGAATGTTGCTCCTTTAACTTTTTCCTTAATATATATTTAATCAGTAGGGGTTCACCCCCTCCTGTTTCCTAAAAAAAATTCTCAGTGGTGAATGGTGGATCTTAGCCTCTGCGCAGCGTCATCACCAGTTTTTGCCATGTTTGCAGGCACATCAGCAAACTGCCTCTGTACACATCACCAGCCAGTCTACGGTCCATGCATGACAGTCTCTTTCTCCTCCCTCAGGTCTTTCTCCCGAAATTTTTCTCCCTCTTATCTCACCTCAGTCCTGTGTGCTCCCAAACTGACTTGGGCTCTCCAGTTGCTGCTGGTAGCCATTGGTGACCACATTCTGCACTTTTGTGGCTAAATAATTCTTGTGTTTTGTCTCAGTGGGTATGTTTACTTCACACAAGACACAAGAATTACACATTGTGCACATTTTTCTATTGTGGTGTCTTTTAGGGTGTCAATCATAAGGATCACATGTCTAGGTTCATCAACATCCATATAAATATGGACAAATAAAAAGAGGGCTAGAACCCCTTACAATTTGGAACAGATGGTCAGATGGAGTATATCTGATTCCAGGGTGTTTCAAATATGTAATTAACTGTCATTGATGTATATTTTTCTTGTTTTACTGTTGAAGATTCATAAAGAGCATATCGTATCCCACAGTATGAAATGGTGCAGGAATAATGCAAATGTGTGTATCTATACAATGCTACACATTTTTTTGTGAAATGTTTCATTTGATACACATAGCTTGTAGCATCCCTTTTCTTTCTAAGAGTATTTTTAAAAAAGGTACTTTTCTAAGAATCATTTCTTAAAAATTGGAAAGAACTGCTGTTGTCTTCTTCCAGAAAAGCACAAAAATTGAAATTTTGATCCACATTGTAGTTTTAGGAAAAGCACTTGTTACAATTCCTGTTAGCATTTTCGATCCGCAACATTTTTTGTTGTTATTGAGCATAATGAAGGGTTAGTTTGACATTTTTGTAGAAACATTCTCGTGGCTTGTTTCAAACGTGTTCTTTTAGCATATCATGAAGGGATTTGGTCAAGAAAATATTAGTTATTTGATGAAATGTGGGTTCCAAATCAAAATTGAGGTGGTATACGTACAATGATATATTGCACTGATGTGTGCTCTTGCATGCGCCCTGATCAGATTGCTTGTCATCTTCTTTAGGCTGGAAAGAACTGATTGGCTGAACAACCATGCAATTTTTGTTACCTGTATTTATGAACTTCTCATCAGTCAGTTATCAATACTGCCTTTTCTGGAACCTCTCATGTGCCACATATAACGGCATGCATTCGTTATGGAGATCGAAAAGGTGGGTTATTTGTCTGTGTATGCATATGACACTAACGGTTATGTGCGCATTCACTGCTTTCGGTTGAAGCTCCAGTATGAGTCTAGGTTACTATAAATCTAATGCGTGTACTACCATGTCCGTGGGGAATCATTCATTTAAAGCATTTTTATATCGTGTTACAGGTTTCTTCATCCTGACTCTTATTAGTTTGCTCTGGTGACTTGTGCTTCTGTGCTTGGCAGAATGTCAGCTGGACAACTGCGTGGTGAAAATGCCTCGCCCTGGCAGAGCACGGGTAATGTAAGTGCAACGAAAGAGCTCAGGATCCAGCATAAATGCAATCTTGAAGACATGTAAACCACCTTCCTCCTGCATTTTGTAAAATCGTTGGTCTGTGGATGCGTCCATTCACACAGCATAGCAACTGCTGAATGTGATTGAGAAATGACTTTGTGGACTCAATGACTAGATGAGCACTAGGCAATCCTGGTTCCATCTGTGCTAATCACAGTTGGGGTGAGAACGGCACTCGCATTTGGTTGATGCTAGGGAGAAGTTGCAAGAACAAGTGTAGAACAATTGTATTGTGGTGGATGACTAGGCTGCCTTTTCACCCTAAGCATGGCGTATTGGGTTAAGAGCAAGTAAATCTTGTTACCTCTACCCTTTGATATATTAGTGTTAAAAGATCGTAAATTTCGTTGCTCCTGCACACACTCGTTGGTTATCTGGTTGCAGCACATTCGTTGCACTGACAGATTCGGATGGCTAATAACGTAAGCCATAGTGGGTTAGTGCTTGTTTGTCATCGTTTATTTACTTTTTGAGCACGCACGCTAGATCGATGTTGTCAGTGAAGCTGTAGCTTGAGCAGAAGTTATTCCAACTTTGAAAAATTGAAGTGGCATGAATCCAAATTTTCCCTTTTTTGCTTTTAATTCTTCTGATTCAATTATTGTATCTATGCTGCATATTCATGAATTTTGTTTTTTTAAATGATTGATATAACGAAAAAGTGATTGTGCTTTGCATTCTTGTAACCCAGCCATTCAGCTAATAGGTATGTTGATGCCGCAGAGTAATGATCCTTTTATTAAGTGGAGAGTTGTTTGATTACTACACTAAAAAGAATTGTTTGATTACTTAGGTAATGGCGTGTCTCTATTTACAGCTGACACACTTTTCAATAATAAATACGTAGAATAAACAGGATTAGACCAATGTAATGGACCGCCAAAGCTATCACATAACCTTACTCTAATGTCAATGTGGGTTTAACACTTTGGGTGGAATGCCATCTCGAACTGCAATGATGCTCTCTTGTCCCAGTCCCCTCGACTTATTAGTGCTCTCTAACGGCTCCATGCCACTGTTGCACTCTCCTTTTCTTCATACCCGGCGGACCAAAACCAAAAGTTTTTAAAGATACAAATGAGACCACTCGGCCAACGAGGAAACCGACGAATTCACCTGTATACATCCACTCGAGCGGCAGCTGGTGGCATTTGATCGCGTGGCTCGCACAAGAAGCCATTTCCCTGTTGCTCTCTGTTTCTCCCAAGCAACTTTAGGAACACACTTCGGCCGCCCCTGATAGATGGCCGGCCGGGTGCGAGTCCGGAGCAATGCGAGTGGTTGAAGGAGCATCTGTATTCTGTTACTGTATACGAGGGCTCTGAACTGAATGGACGCATGCCCTGCAGATATGCCTGATTAGTGGTTCAGCGTCCATAGGCTGCAAAGTTTAGTTACTTTCAACCTCTTTGATTTGTTAAAGTGATCGGCCGGCTAGAAATAAAGCTCTCACCAACTGCCGGTTAACCGCTCAGATCCACACGGGGCTGAGTATTTTCTTGGCTGGCTCCAAAGAAAACGTAGGGGAGCGCGTGTACGTGGATGCCACAGCGTCGTCGGGCTCGGGCTCTATAAAAGGCGCTGCTCCTCGTAGCTCCAGACCCATCACCAGCTTCGTCTTGGCTTATATGATCTTTCTACCGTTTGCTCCTTGGGGGGTACCGAGCTCTTTGCAAGCTAAGTGTTAGCGTCTGCACCAGTGATATATAGGTCTGCATTGCCGCCTTTTAAGCTCACTGCGGCTCTTCGAGTGTCAAGGTCCAGAACCTCCGAGGCAAGCGATGATGGCACGTAGTATCGGCGCGGGCCACCTACTCTGCGTCGTCTTGCTGCTCTCTGCCGCCCTGCGCTCCGACTCGGCTCGGCTTCCGAGAGAACGGCCGGAAGGGCTGACGGCCGGACAGCCGGCAATGGCCGAGATGACGGTGCCCGGCGAGGAGGCGAGCTGGGGCGCGGCGGTTGGCGCGACGGCGCAAGAGTCCAAGCGCCTCAGCCCTGGAGGTCCGGACCCTCAGCATCACTAGGCGATGATGGTCACCGCGACGAGCTCTTTCGCTCCCAACATACATGAAGCTGCTCCCCGGAAGATTGGCAAGAGCGGTTTCTTATGCTTTGTCTGTTTTTTTTTCAGTCGTTGAGGCGGTTGAGTTTTTCGACATAAAGTTTAACTACTCGTCTTGGTTTAAAAATTTTGCACGTATAAGTATTACTTCCTCCGGTTTTAAATATATGTCGCATATTTGTTCATTTTTGAACTAAAACGCGACATATATTTAAATACAGAGAAAGTATTAAATTAATGATAAAACAAGGCATGACAGAATAAACAGTACTTAGACTAATAGTTAAGTGTCATGTTCAAAATTCAACATTTAGAAAAGGATGTAATGTGTGTGTATGTTTCGCTATTTTTTGTGTTTCTTTTTTAACTTTTCTTGGGACAAAATCCCACCGTGTACTGCCTCCGATCAACTTTACTTCAAGTTTGAGATCAGAAACATGACCAGCCTGCGGTACATTTCTGATATGCGAAACGTCATGTTTTCTGATCGGGAGGTAGAAATGCAAGTACCTCAATGTGGTGTTGGACCATATAATCGTTTGGAAGGAATATGCTTTTCGAGGTATCACCAAAATAATATCTGCATTATTCAAATAGTTACAAAGAACATATAGCCACACTACAAAAGAGCGAGTTTTTCGATACCATTTCTGTGCTTCCCACATTGGCACCACTATACAGACTGAAAGATTGAAAAATGATTGGAAATGGCTAAAACTGGTAAAAATAAAATGTTTTCACCCTTTTGTACTTTAATTTCTCAACTCATTTTGCACACATATTCACCAGATAGTTTTCATGTCATGAGATTAATGAAAAAAAAAGAAAACCAATCAAACGGTTTTTAATTCTTTATTTCTCTTTTTCCCCTCTTTTAATGTCGGCCGTCCAGTTCTTTTTTTTTATGGTTTAGATTCACCACGTGTATATTCCACGTACCTCTACCCTAGAAAAAAAAAAGGGCCCAATTTTTTTACGAAGTTCTCTCTGCGACCGATTACATGGAGTATCACGTAATGCCAACTTTGGTATTCTGTTGTTGTATTGCTGGCAGAGCCTGCAATGCCATAGCGAGTTAGCGACCCCATGCCTCGAAACCGCACCAATGATTAGCCTAAACAAAAGTTCTCTTTATGCTTTGACAACCATAAAATAAATTTTTTAATTAACGACCTTTCTCACGGAGTAGATAGCAGACACACATAAAAATTGGAAGGTCGGTTTGGGGATTAGCTCTCTTTAATGTCCTTAAGGATTCGCCACTACTTGAGCCCATATCTCATAATCAAATCGTGAGTACGGGAGCACTTACGCACGCACTGTACTAATTAAGACCAATACTTCCATGATACCAGGAGCATAAATAGAGTCACATCTTTCTTTTAAATATTAAATAATATTATCAAGTGTTTAAACTTTAGTTAAACATGGTTATTTATATAAGAAAAAGTCACTCTTTCTTTAAAAATGTTCGACGCGTTTAATTTTTCTACATCTTTAATCACTCGTCTTATTAAAAATAAATTATTATTTATTTTATTGTGGTTTGTTTAATAACAAAGATAGTTGGAGTATGATTTATATTTTTACATGTTTGAATAAAATTTTAAATAAGATAAATGATCAAAGTTGTAGAAAAAAGGACAATCACATCACCATACATGCGTGAATGGATAGTTTTTCAAACTAAATAAAATAAATCATAGGGTATAATTATGTGTGTTATAGTAATATTCATGATAAAACTGGGTGTGACAGCTGGTAACCATTTGCTTTTCTACTGGTAGTACTAGAGAGGCTATAGAGGAAACCGATAGTAACGCATGTTTTCGAATATACAAATATTATCCCACGTAGTAGATGGTGAGCATGTATTACTAACGATTTCGTGCTTACCAGCTCATTAGTCCACACCGCATTTTCCTTGTTGGTAACATAAACAACGGCGGATATATCTTCAGTGACATTGGTCAAGCATTCTTGAGTATTAGTATAGTGATTCTTTTTAGAAAGCGGTAAGTGTTCTTAATCAGTTTGTCCCGCCGCCAAGGGCGCTCGAACGAGAGAAACTTTCACTATCACCCGCATCGCGCGCGCGACGTGCGCCGTCACGACCTTTACGCGCGATAGGCTCCTCAACGAAAAAGGTAAAGGGATCAAAAGCTCTCAGCATATAAGTACTAATTAATCAACCTGCAAGAAAAAACAAACAAGGTCCATATCGATCGGCAGATCCAATGTGCTCAACCTGAATGACTGCAACATGCACCTCGCTCGTTCGGCCGGACGGACCGGAGCTGCCTTTTCTGAGGTCTTAAGTCTTAACCAAATGCACCGTTGGAGTTGGTGGCGTCGTCACAACCAAATCATTTCTCGTTTTCTGCTCAGTTTCGTCGCGAGCTTTAATTTTTGGTTGCCCTATGGCCGAAAGGATTCGTCGGTTAGTTCGGTCGGTACGGATCTGTGAGTAGTATATAAACGGTGCGGCTCTTTATATTTTATAATGTCAGTTGACTCAGCAGGTTGAGACTAAGAGAGCGGAGCATGTATATGAACAAACAAAACACTATGAATAGAGTGTATGTAGTTTATAATATATAGGCGGTGGAATGAATACACCGGTGAGTCTAGTCTTATTTACATCGCGCGGCAGTTGTAGAAAGATGCAATCAGCAATCCTATGCTCATACAGAAGATGAGAGTAGGGGCGAAGCCAGAAGGAGTGCGTAAATGTAAATGAAACATACTAGATTAGCACTAAGTCTAGATTAAATTTGCTACATCGCTATACGCTCTAACGGAGAATCAACAAACCTGGGGCGGCCCTTGGGTGCACTTCAAATAGTAGTAGTATAGTATTATATGCTGGCACGCTAAGTAAAAAGGATCTGTTTCATATGAATCAAGTTGAAAACTCAGAAGGGGTTCAGATATATTTTTTAAATGTATGCATAGGCTTGTTATATCAAGAAGTTACGTGCAGTAGATATAAAATGAAGTCCTAAGACCATAAAATAAATTATAGATAAATCACACATTGCATAAACAAATACATATCTACGTAAACATGCGTGAGACTCTGGACTATCTATCGTCTGCAGTGAGTCTAGGTGTGGTGTGGATCACTTATATAAAGAGATGGCACGTTAGTAGAAGCCTGCTAATGTTGATATATAACTTGTATGAAGAGATGGAATGCTAGTGGAGTTTGTTTTTCCGTAAGTTATATAGAGACCATCATAATCGTCCATGTTTGTCGACAAAGCGCGAGTTTGTTTACATGCAAGGTCAGTGACTCAGTGAGCAAGCTAGATGAGTAGATAATCACCGCCACATCGGCAATCTGTGTAGGCTGGAAAGAAAGCAATAACAACTTTAGCCAACGCCCAACCCTAATACGTAATCGAGTACGTTGTGCATCACTAACCACTGTATGCATCAGCGGCGGCAAGTATATATTGACAGTAACCTAACCTAACGCGCCAACGAGTCCAATTTCCAATACATATAAACCGTGTCGGCGCGGCAAATAGTGCCTCCAGGCGGCAAAAGGGACAATAGTATACATATACTCACACGTATCAGCAAAAGATAGGTGTCTCTCTCACTCTCTGCCGTAGAGTGCGTCGTCTTACACACGGCTGGCCTACAACTGCGACTTATATTAAGTACTGTCTGGTTCAACTTACGGAGCGGTAACGGTAATGGAAATGGATGCGGCAACAGGAAGCTAGAGTAGAGTCACTAGTTTGTGGTGGCATGGACTTGGAGTCCGCTGGCGCGTGCTGCTGGCCGGCGGTAGCCGACTCGTACGACCTCGCAAGGAGTTGTGCGAGCGGCGCGGAGAGGGAGAGGCGCGGCTATGCACGGGCGTAATTGGTTAACCCCAGGAGACGAGCGGTATCATCGTTCTGAAGGCCCGTGTCTCTGATACCGTGTACGTAAAGCGAGATTACCTTCCGGCCGAACCAAACAACAAGGTAATTCGGTCTCCCTGTAAACCGATAACCGCTGAAAAAGCTGAGACCAAATAGCACACTTCAAAGATTATGAAAACCCTTCTAAATTTGAACACTAGAATAGAAATAGCTCCTCTGACTCTCAACATACGAGAAATTAACCCCTCCTCCCAAATCGCACACGTAGCATGGCTCCTCTTCCTTTGTCCATTTTTCTCTTTCCTGTGCAATCGCTACCGCGTCCCTTGGTCAATGGCAATCATCTTCACTTTTTCAAAGTGTAACTAGGGGTGGTAAAGGGCCCTTGATTAGTTAGGAATTTTAAAAATCGGGTCTAAAACGGATCGGATCATTTCTATTCATTTTTAAACTAAAAATCATTAATGACTTATTAAATTTTAAAAAAACATTTGAGTCATAACCCGTATCACCCTAGACGTAATGTCACGTTATCACCACACTTTGCACCAGCATCATCCACAGTCACGTCGCCCGCCACTTCTTGTCTAGGTAGCACTACCTCCGCATCTACTCCTATAGCTCACCTAATTGTGCCTACTAGAAAGAGCTATCGCAGCCCAGAAAGCACTAGAGCGGCATCACACCTGCCCCTGCACTAGAGCCCAAACGATAACTTTAACCCATGGTGGTTAGCAAACGTGCCTACATCCAGAGAATTCCTTTGACGCCTATGCTCTTCCATCACGTTTAAGTTCTTATTGTAAGGGAAATGGATCCTAAATGTTGTGCTTTGTGTGATTTGGTTGTTGAATGAATATTTGTTTTATTCCTAGATTGCAAGCAATGAGTTAGGGGTACAAATACATAAAAAATAAGTAATTTATGCTCCTTGTTTGGATGCATTTTTCTGTATACCACGTTTGGACACGCTTTTCTGTATCTCGATTATCCGACGAGTGCTTGCCAAGCTGCTATGTGGAAAATCTGTTGTCTAAGTTGAGTATTTGGCGATTCTGATTATTACCCATGTATTCTCTGTCATGTGGACAAAATGAAATGTATACCCCTGATGTTGATTATAGCTCTTTTTTGAGTTGAATACAAGCCGAAGGCAATGGGAATATGTTTTTGAATAGTTTGTGTGGACAGTTAGTTACAATAATACCAGGACATGAAATTAATAGTTATTCATGAATACAACAATTATTCATGACACCATATATTGTGATTCAATTTAACTAAACTACTTCTTATCTAATACACATTACTGTAAGAGAATGGAGTATGGACTGTGAAGAGGATGAGTAGTAGGCCTTGCGGAATGACAGCCCTGGTGAGCCGATGGGCTCGAGGAGGCGGACTAGGTGGGCGACGATGGGAGGAGGCGATGAGGCAGGCGGCCAGCAACGTGGAGGCGACTGGGTGGGCGGTCGACGATAGGAGGAGGCAACGGGACTGGCGGCTAGCAGCAGGCGACAGCACTCCAATCCGTGGAAAGAAGGGGCTGGAAAGGAAAGGGCAGTCGATTCTTTGTATCGCAGCCTGAGCCTCGCGATATGGGATGCGAGCCGCAACACATGAGTTCACTCAGAAGGTCCATCGCGATGGGGAAGCCAAAAAAGAATCAAATGTTTGGGTAGGATTTTCGTTTTCTTTCCATCCAGAAGCGGCTTATAAGCTTAACCAAACATGACCCTAAGACATCAAACTAAGCAAGGCCTAAAATGCATCCCTAGGACATCCCAAGGAGCAACGACAATCTGGTGAGGAATATAGCAACACATTGCCACTTCGTCCATCGACCCCCGCTACCACCATGCGCGCCACCGCCCGCCAATAATCATGTTGTCGGTTGCCACACCGTTGCCCTACCCATCAGCCATCTACCATCGCTCTTGCGCCAATCCTAGCCGTCGCCTCATCCTCAACCTCGACCCACAACCAATTCCTCTGGAGGTGGAGGTGGAGGTGAGACCTCAGTTTTTAAAACCCCACCATCTAGTAGCCTCTAATAGACGGTGACGGCGACAAAGTGGCAACGACGCTGGAAGAAGATGTTGATGGGCTGTTGGGCCATCTTGGACCCGCTTCCTCCCCGCGCATCCCTTTCTCCACACCATGGTTTGCAATTTCGGTCGGAAAGCACCGAATTTCGGTCTCTTTTTTCGTTTTCACTGCACACCGGGAAGCGTTTTTTCAGTCCGAAATTTGGTGTTTTCTGATTCACTGTTCAAAAATACAAAAGTCAATTTTTTGATAAAAAACGAAATTCGCTACAGTAAAAACGAAAATGTAAACCTGCTCCACACCCCAACCAGTCAACTGTCAACCTCAACTCGCCATACTTTAAAAAATAATAATAATAAAGACTCGACTCACCGGCGCCGCGTGCTTCCCGCCACCTCCCCCATGCCGCATCCGCCGCCTGCTCAACGGGATGTCGCGTCCGAGCCCGATGCTCTCTGCGTCCCTCTTGAACTCCCTCATCACCTCCCGCGCTCGCGCGGGCCGCGTGGCCGATGCCCTCTCGCTTCTCGCGCGCATGCTGGCGGCCGGCGTCGCACCGACCGCATTCACCTTCGCTCCCATCCTCTCCTCGCCTTCCGCCACCGCCTTCTGTGCCGCGCAGGTGCACCCGCACATACTCAAGAGAGGTCTGCTCCACTGCGAGCCCTACTCGGGGACCTCGCTAGTGGGGTTCTTCGGGCGAAGTGGACGATTCGATGAAGCCCTCAAGGTGTTCAGTGAAATGACGGTGAGGAGCGTGGTCACCTGGAACTGTCTCATCTATTGGCTCGTGCAGTTTGGACGCGGCCACGGAGCTATATTCTGGTTCAGGGAGCTCGTGAGAAGCAGTGATGCCTTGTCAGACGTATCACTTGTTGCAGTACTGCCTGCGTTTGGGTCGCCAGAGCAAGTCCATGGTCTCGTGAAGAAAATTGGTATGGATTCCTTCTCCACTGTTTCGAATTCCTTGTTGAATTCGTACTGCACATGCTGTCATATGCATGTGGCAGAAAAGATGTTCAATGAGTTGATGTTTAGAGATGTGGTTTGTTGGAATACAATGATAACTGGTTTTGCGAGGAGCAACATCCCAGAGCGAGCTTTTGAACTTTTCTTGAGTATGCAACATCAGGGCATTTTTCCAGATGAAACTACATTAGCCAGTGTTCTTTATGCTTGCACCAGTATAAATGGACGTGAACATGGGAGGTATGTTCATGCAAAAGTAGTCAAACACAATCTCAACACAAGTGTGTCCATGAACACTTCATTAGTTGATTTCTACGCAAACTGTATTAGTAGAAGGGATGCTCATAAAGTGCTTGAGGAGGTTCCTGGAAATAGCACCCCGTGTTGGAATGCTCTGATTTCTTGTCACCAAGGTAGTGATGATACAGCTTGTTTGGTTATCCTGAGATACATGTTGCGAATTGGGGTTAAACCGAATGAGTTTAGTTTTTCTTCATCTCTAAAGGATCCGTCGCTTTTGGATCTCCAGCAGATTCACTCATTGGTCATAAGATTGGGTCATGGTGGTAATGACTATGTTTCAAGTGCTATCATATCATCATATGCTTCACATGGCATTGTATCCTATGCCCTGGCTTATGGAGTTGCACTGGATCCTGACTCTTGTAGTGTCTCCATGAATGCTTTAGCTGGGGTCTATAATAAAGCTCGCATGTACCAAGAAACTAAGGAGTTACTTCTACATAAGCGAGTTAGAGATACTGTTTCGTGGAGCATACTTATTACTGCTTGTGCACGGAATGGTGATTGCATTGAAGCTTTTGGATTTTTCAGACAAATGAGAATATTGGGCCACTGTTTCGATAAATATGTATTTGTGAGCTTGCTGAGCGTTTGTACAAAAAATAATAGCCTTTATCTTGGTAAGTTGATTCATGGGCTTATCATCAAGACCAATTCTGGTTGCTCTGACATTTACGTTGATAATATGTTGCTAGATATGTATGCTAAATGTGGTAGAATTGAAGAATGTCTCAGAGTCTTTGAGGAAATGAGTATAAGAACCTTATCTCATGGACAACTGCAATTTCTGGCCTTGGACTTAATGGTTTTTCTTACAAGGCCTTGTCATGGTTTAAAGCAATGGAAAACGATGGCTGCAAACCTGACAAAGTAACAATTCTAGCAGTCCTGTCAGCTTGTAGACATGGTAAACTTGTGCAGGAGGGGATGAAGATATTCAAAAATATGAAAGCTGATTATTCAATCGAAGCTGAGATGGAGCATTACATTTGTGTGGTGGACATGCTGTGCAAGTGTGGTCATTTGAAGGAAGCTGAGGTTGTGATTAGAGGCATGCCTTTCCAACCAAGTACTGTCATATGGCGCACATTCCTCCAAGGGTGCAAGACATATGGTGTAACAGAGGCACAGGTGTTTAGCTAGGCAGTGGATCAAATAGGATTCCTCTTGATAATTGTGGGCATGTATTTTTTTTCTAACTAACCGTCTTTTCTTTTGCTGTTATTGGAATATTTTAGAGTGTACTTGGGTCAAGTTCAGTTTTGGTTGGCTTTGCACATAGTTAAGTGCCACAAGAATAGAAGATTATATAATATCACTGCACCTCACCTTTGTTTTGTTCCTTCCATTTAGATGTTTAGTCATGCATCAGCATTGATAAAGCTTTTCTTGTGGGTGCAGTAGGACTGGTTTGGAATCTTTTTTCCCCTGCATATTGCTTTGTCTTTGTTAATAATATCGTAAGTTGGTTAGCTTCAAGACTTACCCAGTGTTGAAAGCTCTCATACAGCATGGGTTAGGGAATTTCTAGAAAGCCATATTTTCCAAGGAGCTGATTGAAGCCCAAGACCTCTAGACAGTAGTGGAGAGATTCTACCACTGCGCCAAGCCGCCCTACTCCAGGTCACAATTATTTTCAATCTTTCTCATCCCCACATTCCACCATTTTTTGTGTAGCAGCAAGAACAGAGAGGCATGTGTTACCATCATGATTAAACCTGCTATTTTGCTTAGGAGTTAGGAACATACTCCTAGCTCTCATGATTCAGCTGTTTATGTCTTCAATGACTTTGCTCCCTTGGGAAAGTACCAAGAGGTAGAAAATAGAAATATTCCAAGGTACTGTATTGATACTGATAAGTAATCTATGGAATATGAACTGAAGAATCATGTTATTGCTTTAAATTACAGTGAGCCTGAAGAACCTACTATTATATTTGTAGACTTGTTATGGTGCTTGAGGGGAACCTGTGGTACCTTCCCGCCTGATTAATATAGACTGTTGAAAGTGTTGATATTAAAAAAAAAAGAGTTGATTTATCGTCATGAGGGGTATTTCAGTAATTGTTTGCGGCGTTTATTTTTCTCCACAGCAGACAGATCAGCTGCCCTGTTCCTCGTCAACTCATCCCATCCTACTCTGACTCGCGGCGCTCCTCTGCCACTAGACAGTCCAAGTAACACTTTGCCTCTCCCACACTCATCGCGCTCCTTTGCCACCTGGCAGATCAAAGAGGTAGTTCATTTTTTTGCTTCTGTTATGAGTAGATAGTTTAATCTGTAAGTTCTGTTATTAGCAATGGCTGTCCAATTCTGTAGACATAAAGATCTGTTACCTGTCTGGCTGCTATTTGTTCATTTGATTCCAATTTTTATCATTTCTTTAAAAATTTATTATTGTATATTCTTTCTGCTACTTGAATCATTTGCCATGTTCGTTTGAGCTACTTTCAGCTTCTTTTCAGCCATGGAATAGTGTTTTTTCTCTCACAATCATTCAGCCGGAACAGTGTTTTCAGCTACTTTGTAGCTGCAGCGAACAGGGGCATTAGTCCTATTATGTCACATAGAACATACATTCAATGCCATTATTACTTTGCCTATGATTTCAGTTACATGCAAGTTAGGGCACTGGTTAGAGTGAAGAATAAGATGACAATGTGAGGGTCTGTTGACATTATCGGCTGCATCTATGATGCATCAATTAGTCAGCTGTTTATAATCGTCATAGAGGTTAAAGCGACTGGAATGGGTTCAGTAAGTTGCCTTTTATTACTATGCTTAGCTTGAATCTATCTCACGTTGACCTGCACACAGTGCTTTACAATGATTCAAGTTTTAAGGATTACCTGTTATGCCATGCGTCTTTTCTGCGCAATGTGTATCTGAAACGTGGAGTCCTTTTTGACAAAAAACTCATTCTTATCTGTGGCCTCTTGGTGTGGATTGCAATGATTATGCCACAAAATTCAAGTTATCTTTTCGCAATATGAGGAGGTCAGCCAGTCGCTGCAAGTTAGGATGTGGCTAATCGGTTGCAGAGACGATAAAGCAAGTCTAGGACAGAGACCACTACTGACACTCTGAGGTACCTGGGGGCTGGGGCTTTTGACGAAGCATGCACATTAGCAACCCAATAAGGCTTATATAGCATCCAAGCAATGGCTTTTATTGGCTATTGCTTTCCTTCCCACTGGGCACTGTATGCATAGGGACAAAATTGTTTGTTAAGGTAATCGTTGGTGATAGGGCACTCCTGTCTTGATACCAGAAAGGTGATTTGGTCAAACAATTCAAAGCATCTCACTCTATACTTGCAAATTATCTAATGGATGGTGCAGATACCTGCAATTACGTATCAAGAGATAGCCAAAAAAAAACAGTTCTAGAACACTACAATTTACTGAGAATGTAAGCCATGTAACTATTGATTTTGTTTACATCGCTTTGACTTTCATACCATATTGTTGCAAGATGCTGTATTTTTTTTTGAATTGTCAGCAGCAAAATGGCGTTTTCCCTGGTGTGGCGCCGTGATTCAGAACGCAAGCATAGGCCTGTAGTCGTGATATCTACCTGCTTGCCCCATTTTCACGTCTAAAATTGCAGCAGGATCAGATCATAGCACTTATTTCCCTCCCAAGGCCAGGCTCGGGCTGAGGTTCCCAGCTAAGTTCTCAATCGAGTGTGCTGTCGCGTCTCTCCTTGGTTTGCTGGATAAAAATTTTCGGTGTCTGTTTTGTTTTATCTTGCTGTATTTGAAATGTTTGGTAGTTGATCATGCAACTACACGTGGGAAAATTGCCTCCGTGTACCATTTATGTGGCGAAGTGATTGCCAAATTACAACCCAAAGTTGTGATGCGTTTCATTTTGTTATTTTGGCTAGTACTTTGGCAATGTCTCACAGTTTGGATAATTTTCCCATTTCCAACTCAGCTTCAGCGATACATCTGCAACGTAACTGTTAAGATAGCGTTTGGGATATGTTATGAGCTCCTGTTCTCAACCGGATGCCGCCAACGTCAATTCACGTAAAACCTTTCGGCGTTTCGCTTTCACATCTCAGTGCACTCCATTCGTCCACATGAACGGAACCTTGCTCATGTGGAGTCAGCACACAGTTACAACGAGCATCGCAGCGGCAGAGGTAGCGGCTGGCCGACACACCGGACCTACGCTAGGCGAACATAGGCAGTGGCGGATCTAGGGGGGTGCAGGGTGGGCTCAAGCCCCCCCTACCCTCTCATATGCCATGGAGCCCCCCCTAAGCCCCCCTACATTTTTTGAGAAGGAAGAAGGAAGAAGAAAAAGAAAAGGAGAGGAAGAGGAAGAAGAAAGAAGGGGAGAAAAAAGAGGAAGGGGAAGAGGAGAGCCCCCCTGATTTTGTGGCTGCATCCGCCACTGAACATAGGAGCACCGCATTGGCTTGGTGGCTCGCCGTCTATCGCTTGACTGCTTCGAATGCAAATGCTCACGCAGGGGAAAAAAAGGTTCTGGCCGTTACAGGATGGATCGATCGGATCGGATATATATCATCATACACATCAGCGCAGAAAGCGGTCGACAAAAATTCTCTGGCGCACGACGCATGGTCTGCCGGCGGCAGCCTCTGCTCTGCCAGAGAGATATGGTGGCCACTCGGACAGGGGCCGCGTCCGACGGCACGCGACGTCCCCCGGTTTTGTTCTTGGCGCGCAATGCGGTGGTTGATCATGATCACCCACCACCAGTTATCCACAAAAACGCCCGGGGCCCCCAAAACAAACGCTTCTTTTGTAACGGCCGCTCCGTGATCCCCACCCCCACCTGCCGGTCCCTATAAATAGCCGGCGGCACTTGGCCATCACAGGACACGGTACACGCTCTCTCTCTCTCAAGAGTCTAGAGTCTAGAGCCTCTCGGCACGCGTCCTGCAACGCGCAGTTTCAGTAGTACGTACCTGTACGGTGCGTCGGCCTCGTTGCAAACGTTACGTTACGTTCCATCCATGGCTGCTCGCGCCGGCATTGTGCTCTGCCTGTCCGTGCTGATCGTCGGCGCGGCGCTCGCGGCGACAGCGGCCGAAGCTCGCACCGTGCCGCCACCGCCAGGCTTCGCTGCCCCGGCCATCGACGTGGCCGGGGCCGCCGGGCTGGGCACCGGCGGCGGTCGCGGACGGGGCGGCATTCGCCGGGGGAGGTGGAATCGGGATGTGCAAGCCGACGACGCCCGCAAGCGGGAGGTGCCGGGTGGCCCGGACCCCCAGCACCATGACTAGAGACGCATCAGCCATCAGGCTAATGCAACGGCGCTGCCATGCAATCATCCATGTGCCTCCGTCGCAATGGGCATGCATGTCAAAGTCGCCAAAACTATCGCATGTTTCTTTTTTTCCAGATATTGGGCCGGAGTGGTAAGTATATAATCTACACTGGTTTCAGCAGGCCGCCCGTGTGCCGTGTTTGTGTTTGGAGGTGTTGCTCCGTTCTTGTGAGACCCTATGCACGCAGGAATGAAATAAACTGAGGCTAGAGGATCCTAGTAGTACTATACCTTTACTCTTCTACTCATACATATATGAGTTGTAGTAATAAGCAAGCGCAAACTTGTAATGGGCTGCTCATTACTGCACGAGCACAACACACTTTGTAACTGCATCATATCATCCAATAATTCAAAGTATACTTGTGGAAAAGTTATATATAGTGTTGTGGATGAATAATCATATATCCATTTTTAATTGTTCTTTGCGTTGTTTTAATAATGAGCTTATATATCGTGGGACAGTAGTGTCAGTATACTCTTGAGTGTTCTTCCTTTATGTTGATTGAATAGGCATCGTGCGCGGTAGATATGCACCATATAAAAAATAGTGATGTACCTCACGGTGTAATATCGATTAATATGCATGGATCACATATAGAACGACAGAAATGCTCCCTTTTCCAACAACTTCATCAGAGTTAAATAAATGATTGATTGATGTCGTCTACCGTTTCCATGGACTATGATTAGGCCCATCTCAAAATTAGGCCATTACATATATATAGGGCCCATTAGTGAGTCTCTTTGGGCACCGGCCCATTAGGAAAGAAACCCAAGAAACCCAAATAAAAACAGCTCGTGTTCTCCCGAAACTTCACTTGAGTTATTTTTCGTAAAATATTTGGTAGGATTTTACCCAAAACCACAAAGGAGCTAAACTTCATGAAGTTGCCTAAGGGTGTGTTTAATACTCATGGCTAAAGTTTAGTCTATCCAAACACGGTGGAACCAATGTGAGGCTAAAGTTTAGCCAACAACAAACTCATTCCATCCCTTAAACTGTTAGTCCTGTAAAGAAAATGAGTTCTAAGCCTTGTGTTTAGTTCCCTATAGTGATTTTGGTGGTTGAGTTGACAACATATACCATTTGGGACTAATGTATGTGCAAATGTTTTTGTTTAAATCCCAAGGGGTGCAAAAGATGGATTTGGGGTACAAACACCTCAAATAAGGACCTAAAAGACAAAAGGAGACCCAAGCCATCAATCATCGAAACCGTGAAGTCCTGACACGGCAGTCCCATTAGCCGATCAACGGGCCAATTTTTTGGAGCACCAAGAGGTTCGGAGAAACCCCGTCGAGAGGTCCGACAAGAAGAAGAAGCCCAAGATTATTGAAGAATTAAAGAACCGGCGCATTTACATGCACCGGACGGTCCGGTGGCCCACCAACGTACATTCTAGGCAGAGAAGAAAAGAGCGACCAAGTCCCGGCGCTGTATGCACCGGACTGGTGGTGCCACCGGACGTTATAGACAGAGGACTCCACATCACGATGACCTAGTGCCAATACCCACTGGACCGTCCGGTGGCTCCAATGGTCGAATTCTCAAGTCCAACGGTCGACTCAACGGCTAGCCAGATACACGCACCGGACCGTTCGGTGGTGTAACACTGGACCTCCGGTGGTGACGCAGAAAAGAGGGAGAAAGCTCCCAACGGCTAGTTTGGAGGTGGTGGATATATATATACCCCTATGGGCAGCCTCAAATGTTGAGGCACCCATTTGATCCATCCCAAGAGCCTCATACACATATTTGAGAGCCCAACCATCACAAGAGCAAATAGACACATCCCGGCATAGCGAGAGCTTCCATAGCATCTTGGCTTAGGCCTATTTGTCTAGTATTAGTGCCTGCGTGCACGTCTATCCTTTGTAAGTGTGGGGCTTGTAAGTCTTGCGAGACCCTCCGGAGTATGTAGTGGCCGCCACCTTACCTGTGAGAGTGAGAAAGGCCCTCAGTGGTTTGGCCAAAACCTTCCCCTAGTGGAGACGGCGGGGTAACTCCGCGAGAAGGACTCGGAAGACCCGAACAGCCCCGACAATCCTCTACCCTTGTGTGGGCGAGGCCGTAGTCCAAAAATACGTGAGAGAAGGGCTCGTGTGGGTATGTACCGAGGATATCTGGAGACCCGACCGGGGTTGCTTGACTTTCGCGGAAGTCACTTTGCCATCCTCCACCATTGCATGGGCGAGACCGCACTCCTTTGAGGATTGCACGAGAGCAAATCCTACGGGGGCGCCAAACGAGGAATAGGAGGTAGAGGCACGTTGGCCTCCCCAAACCTCGGGAAAAATCTCCGCGTCTCCTCCGTGTGCCATCGCCAACATCGCCATCGGGAGTTTGCATTATCTATCTCATCTATTTAGCTTCCGCATTTATATTCTTGCATTTAGGTGCTTATTTTCCTAGACTAGCTTGATATGTTAGTTTCTAGGTGAAACTAGGTTGCAAGTCTTAGTCCCGATAGATTTAGCAACACTTACCAAAACCTTAGAGCACATAGCTAGATTTATCTTGCATATGTCTTGCTTAGTAGTTGTAGTTTTTAGAGAGCCGTAGTTTTTAGAAATCATAATTCACCCTCTCTTAGGCGTCGGTCTGATCCTTCAAGTCCATCAAGATCAACTAAAATTTTAGTCTTAGTTTCTTCAAACACCTCCCAAGAAGACCTATTAAACAAACCCATGTCTCATACAAGTGCATGTATAGTATCGTACCCTGTAATGTCTTTAAGCCAAATAATTGTTGCATTTGTTTTGATAATGGATCATGGTTTCCTTGTCTGCCATCACCACCATCACCTCCTACTCATGTGTCCGCCGTTGTGGCGCTCCGCTAAACCTCATTGGGGACTCTAGGCCGAGAAAAGAATCTTGGAGGTGGAAAACTCCTGCACCATAATTCCGGTGGCAGCATAGATAATGCATTATTCCTGGGGATAATGCATTATCCTTGAAACCAAACACTCTCCATGACCCTATCCTTTCCCTTGCGGTGGAGCCACTTACTAATAACATTTCTAAATACTGTACTTTATGTCCCACCTTCTTTTAGAAAAAAAAGCAATACATGAGTCATGCACATATCACTCACATTTCTGAATGAAAAATATCCCACAAGCTTAAAAAAAAGCAATCCACGGGCCCGCTCATGGCCTATGCGACAAATACTCCTCCTGTCCCGTTTGATTTTTTAACGATAAGTTTGATCAACTCGTTTTATTCAAAAATATTTATGAAAATATAAAAACAAATCAATTAGTAGTTAAAGTATGTTGTATGCTAAACTAAATCACAACAAGATAAATGATAATGAAATCAAATTTAATGTTAAAAATGTCAAATGATTTATAATTAAGACGGAGGAAATAGTACACAATAGCATCCCCTGTCAAGTTCGCTCGGCCGTGAGAAATCCCCTGGTCAAGTTCGCTCGGCCGTGAGAAATCTTCAGTAGTAGTATAAGGCTGATTTGGTGAGCTTAAGCCCAACCAAATCATCCCCACCGAGACGGCGAGGAGGCGTTTGTGCTTTAATTAAACACCCCAGCGGCAGAAGGCCAAACCGTCCAAGACGTCATCCTTCTTCACACTGCTCTCTTCCTCACCTTCTTCCCGGTTTCCCCTTCTGTGCCTGTTCTACGAAACAACCAAACCCACCGCACCCTTTCCCTTCTCCTCCAAGCAAGCCCCTCACCCCCCTGACCGCACAAAACCCTAGCCCCGTGATGTCCGGCTCCGGCGCCCCCTCGGGAGGCGGCTCCCGCAGCTTCGATTTCGGCGCCGACGACGTGCTCTGCTCCTACGACGACTTCGCCGCCTCATCCGAGCCCAAGCGCCCCGATCCGATCGACAAGGTGCCCGTCCCCTCGATCCCCTTTTCATTCTACGTTGTCTCCCTACAGTGACTACTAGTCTGTCGGCGCGTGAAGCCTTGGGATCGATTTTTCGTTCTACGGTGTGGTGTCGTATTTTCCTCAAATTGTTATGCTGGATTGGAAATTCTAACCGTGTCAACTGAAACTGACCTATAGTCCTAAACAAGCTCAGTCTCTTATTGTACCGATCCAGATGGAACGTTTTGCGGGTTTACATGTAATTTATTATTTATGCATGGCTTAAGTTTATGGCTCATCTACTATATTATCGATTCCAATTCAGACAAAATCGTGCTACTCTAGTTTTCGGTATATAAAGTTTTACAGGATGTATATGATATCTGTCTATCTGCAATGCTTTGAAATTTAACTGCCTGTTGATCCTTGTGATCAGGAGCACGGTTATATTTAGTGCACTTTAGTCAGAAGGCAGTTAAATTTTTGGCTTCATGCTAGGTTTAAATTGAAATACTGAACTATTTTCTTATGTTATTCCTGCTGTGAAATTAGAGCCATGTGTTCTTAACAGAAGCTGCTATGATACTTACCCTTTACCATATTGAATAACCCTATTGTCAAATAATGATCGATGGTGGGCATAATTGTTTAATTTACCTGAACCATGTTCTGAGTGCATATAGAGGATCAATCATGTTTAGGAAATAGGTGTATACTTAAGAAAACATAACTGCGGAGTCCTTGTAATGTGCCTTGCATTGTTTGTTGGAACTTGGAAGTTTTCATGTCATACTTGTTTTTCAGACCCTGCAAAGATTATTGTCCTCTTGATACTAGGTTTGAAGCTTGGAAATTGTAACGGTGTGGTACTTTTGTTTCCTGAACAGCATGAGAGTTTGTATCATTATATTAAAGAAGAAAGAGGGTACAAGAACCCTTACAAGCACACTCCACACACACGACTGTCAGTTTACACTCACGCCTTTGAGAAACAAAAGCACACGACCTCGACCTAGAAACACCTAAACAGCCTGCCTAGTGGCATCCAGGAAACTAGGAAAGAGATCCCCTTAGCCCTTTCTAAACCCCAGCATTTCAACTACTCGGTTACTAGCACAAGAATACCAGCTAAGTCTGGTGAGTCTCCACCAAAGATACACCTATTTCAGTGATTCCACAGCGACTATGCTCCTTGGATAACCATGGAACTTAGACCTTGCAGCACTTGGACACTGACCAAATCATCGGTCCTTGCCCACCAATCATCAAAGGATGTTTCCCCAGGTTGTGGAGAAAAACCCTGCAGGCCAAATTTGTGCAACAAGTTGAACCAAAATTGCCGAGCAAAGATGCAGGAAACTCTGCTTCTTTGTCGCAGAGGGATTGAAAGGATGTTATAATAGGAATCATCCAATGTTGCTATTATTGATGAACTAGGAAAGACCAACTTATCAATCCCTATGAGATTTTGTGCTTTAGAAGGTGCATTTGGCATAAATTTAGGATGGCTCTTTGTCAAATGGGTATTTCCAAGAGTTTGCCTTGGTATCCTCCTGTTCATACTGCTGTCCCGAATGCACCAGTTCGGTTGCTTTCTGCGCATATAATGTACACAGTTCTGGTTTCTAGTTATGCTGGCTGTCTGGAACTCTGGATCGATGGCTTTATATGAATTAGTGGTTTTTATTATCCCTCTGATCATGTGATTGTCATGATTATTTTTGCCCTGCACCCGTTATCCTCAGCCCTCCCTGCGCTTTTGCAACAGGAATTTCATGACAGCAGATTGGGGAGACCATTTGTGAAAGCTTATGAGCAAGAAAGTTATGGCAAGGAGGATGTACTTTCTGCTGTTGAGAGATGCATGAAAAAGTATGCTGATAATTTGCTTCGGTCTCTTGAGGGAATCACTAGTCGTCTTTCGCAACTGGAGATCTATTGCTATAAGCTTGAGAGGTCGATAGGTGAACTTCGAAGCGATGTGCTTCGTGATGAGACTGATCATAGATTGAAGTCTCTTGAGAAGCATCTACATGAAGTAAGTAAATTAGTACTTTCAAGCAAGATTCTGTTTTAATAGATGATGCTTCCACATTATTCCCATGTTTTCTGTCTTGTATTCTTAGGAATTCAGTCTCAGTACTGATATCATGTTTATGCTCAACGTATGTGGTGTGTAAAATTGTTATGGTCTGCATAAAAAAAATATTGCAGGGATCAGTCATTATGACGTGAGAGGAATAAAAAGGGGTTTATAGAATGACTTTAATATTAGTTATTAAAGGGACAACTATCGACCTGTATGTGCGTAAAATGCTTCAAGGCACCTGGATCTCAACACGGAGCTGCCACACCTGATGATGGCCGCCACCCTTTTTTTCCCTGAGGAACATCTTAAGGACATGCATGTTATACAGATAGAACGTACATGGAAGTCCTATGGTCTACTTTCCCCTCTGGCAATCCAACCTTGTCATACACTTCATTCTGCTCTTGTATGTGCTTATGTCTCATGTAGGGCCCCTGGCTAAACTATCGTTGGTGATGATCTTGTGTATATGAATTGGTAGATGTAGGCTGGAGCATACAACAAGTTTCAGCTGGTTCTGTCCTAGCATGTATCATGTTCTAAGGAATTCTCTAACAAAGCCTGTTCATATCCTAAATCCAAATTAGGAAGACTGTAGCCTCCCTTTTATATCCATTGATCATTTATTTTTCATTGTCCAATTTCAAACCTATGTTCCATTAATGTCTGTGTACTCGACAGATGTTTTGAGTATTTGATTTACATTTTCCCTATTTATAAGTTATTAACTCTATTTGAAATTTAAATGGTGCAGGTGCACAGGTCTATCCAAATTCTTAGGGACAAACAGGAGTTAGCTGAAGCTCAGAAGGAACTGGCCAAATTTCAACTTACCCAAGATGCATCTAAAAAGAAGGAAGATGTACCAACACCATCCATTCCTGAGCCAAAAAAGCTTGAAGAAGATACATCTGGTCAGCAATTGGCCCTTGTTTTGCCTCATCAGGTGAACCCACCGTCACTTGCACCTTCTGAATCAGTCCAACAGTACAAGGATCAACCTGTGCAACAATCAGCCCCTACTCCAGTGCCACAGCAGGACCGCTATGTTCTTAGCCAAGCCATTGTCTACTACCCACAGCGCCAAGCTCCGGGTATCCAGGACACACAGGGACAGCAATTGCAACCAGAGGTGCAGTACTTACCTGCAAGACCCCCAGCCCAAGATGTTCCAGTCCATGCTTCATCCCAGCTGCCTCAGGCCGGAAATCAAACACATCCACAGTCTTACCCTCCTTACCAGCAGCAGTGGCACCCGCAATCCTCCCAGCCACCTCCTGCACCCGTGGCCCAGCCACAGCAGACTTTCTCGCAGTCATTTCCTCCACATGCCCAGCAGCCGCAGTTGTCCAATGTCCAGCAGTTCCCCCCGCAACCAGTGCAGCAGCCGCAGTTGTCCAATGTCCAGCAGTTCGCCCCGCAACCAGTGCAGCAGCCCCAAGCCAGTGCTCAACAGTACCCTCCACCACCACTGCAACCACAGCAATCTAGCCCACAGCCTCCTTCTCAGGCAATGCAACCTCAGCATGCTCCTGTGCAAACTCAGATGAAACCTCAAACCCCACCAAACTACCCTCAATATCCACCTCACCAGCCATTGAACCCTTCACCTGAAACTCTGCCTGGCAACGTGGCTATGCAAGGACAATACAACAATGTCGCTCCATCAGGTGTGAGCCGTTCTGAACAGCCATATTCATATGGAGGGCCTGGTATCCAGCCCTCTCAGCCACCACCGCAGCATGGCATGCAAAGGCAGCAGCTACCACCTTCAAGTCAGGGCTCCTTCGGGCCACCTCCAAACAAAGGGTCCTATGCTGGCCCTCCACAGTATGCGCCACAGGGCAATCCGCAAGGCTACAACACGGGCTATGGCTACCCACCAAGCGGCCATCCAGCAGTTCAGCCACCACAGATGCCCCCAGGTGGGGCCGGCATGAGCCATCCGGGGTCACATATGATGCGCGGGCATCCCCATGGAGAAATGATCGAGAAGGCAATCACCATGGGATACCCAAGGGACCAGGTGCTGAATTTGACCCAGAGGATGGCTGAGAGCGGCCAACCGATGGATTTCAACACCCTGCTCGACAGGCTGAACGAAGCAGGGCCCGGAGCACCCCGCCGTGCGTGGTGATTTGATCCAGGGTTGGGTGCCGTCCCGTGCTCGGTCGTCTGTTTACCTGACTTATGACCGTTATACCGCGCAGCTATAAATAAATAAAGATTTGAGCTGATGCCGTGTACTTCTTGTCTGTACGATGTACATATATAATTATGAGTTTCATGTAGTTGCTGCGGCACGTGTACTACGAACGCATCATGCAAACTGGACCATTCAGACCTATTCGGAAGCAAATTATTGACTGGCGTCTGTTCATTTTGTTGGGTGTGAAGTGTCAGGTGATGGTGCGATTTGCTACTCTTCCCCGGCAACTTGAGCTCATCTGCTGCTAAAATTTGTTTCCGCCTTTGTTTATAAGTTGTTCGGTTATTAAATTTGGTTTTCGAATTGTATGGGTGAATCAAGCTGCTTTGTTATTTAGAAACAGCCGGGTATGGGGCACATGTTGCGTCCTTTTTACACGTCAGGAGGCATGTGTAAGTGCTGTGTGCGTAGATTGGACTGTAGTGTGAGGAGGGAATGCGTCTGAGGCTCTGAGCTGAGTCTGGGGGCTTGAAACTTGCACCGATTTTCTTCGTTAAGGCTGACCCAATAAAAAGGGCGTAAAAGCAAAGCGTCCTCCAGTCGTCGCTCCTCCCGTCCCCCCGGCGGCGATAATACTTGAAACGGCTCAACTCTCAAGTGCGAGGAGCCAAGGAAACCCAACGCCTGCTCGAAAACGGGTACGCGAGTCCATCTCGTTTCCACCGCCGAATCTCCTCCTGTGGCTGCGAGCTGAGCCATATCCGATATCTCCACCCTCAGATTCCCATTTCTCCGTTCTCCAGTCAGCTGTAGAAAAGATCGAGCGGACGAGCGAGGGACGAGGGTTTGGACGAGGACGAGGACGAGCTCCATCTCATCGCCGGGCGGCGGCCAGGCCAGTTCGTCAGGTGAGAATTCTCTCTATCCCCTTGCGTCATCTTGTTGTTAAACCGTACGGTTCTCTCCTCTCGTTTATACCGTCCGCTGTAGATCGTGTGGGGGGTGGTAGACTGGTGGTGGTAGACTGGTAGACTGGTGGTAGAGCTCCGAATCCGAGCGAGCTCTCCGTGGCAATTCCTCCGTCCGTGGAGGGGATACACGCAGACGCCCCTGGCTGTTGCCGTCAGCCCGCCGCCCCCCACGAGTCCACCGCATCCGCTCACCAAGCGGCGTCCAGGCCAACGCCCGGGATGTCGCCACCAGTCCACCACTCGCCAGTCGCCGCATCCACCTCGACTCCCAAGTCCCGATGGCCACGGGGCCCGCGACCCAGTCTCCGCTGCCATCCCGTTGCCGATCACATCGGCATGCGCTGGGGAGTGGGCCCAAAAGCGTCAGAGCCCGGCGTGTCGTCATCTCACGGGGAAACGGAAAAGCGACAGGGAGCAGCCGGGGAGCGGAGAGCCGTGGACGCGAGCGAAGCGAGCGAATCAAGTGGTCTGGTCGCGGTGGGTCCACCCACGAGCGGAGCGCGTGGGCCCACTTGCCATTGGCGCATTCCCCTGAGCCGCGCGCCTGCTCCGAGCAGTAGCACCCGCCCACCTACCCGCCCGTGTTCTCAGATTCTCTGGTATGTTTGCCTTGCGTATGCGTATATATCTGCCTTTCGGCTGCGCGGCAGGTTAATCAGCGCAAGACGCAAGCAACTACTATTACTAGTTACCAACCAATGCCAAAACAATTTCCCACTCGTCAGGCGACAGCGATCATCACGAAATTTAAGCATACTTACTGCGTCGTGTTATAACGGGCAAGAAATGGACAAAAAGGCTGATAAAAAAATGCGTGTTTATTAATAAAGCAGGTCAAGGTCTGCCGAAGCAAATGGCCATCTCCTGAGTCTTCTTTTATCTTGGCACTTGGCAGAAAATACACCGATGTTTTCCGCTTTCTGATTAGCTTTCTAGCACCAGTGCAGCCACAAAAACATGACCTGCACTTGACAGCGCACGGATGGCAAAGGCAAGCAAAAGGCATGTGTGGGGAGCTTGAAACGCAAGGGATTAGCGCATTAGGCTGCCCTGGAACTGGAACAACAAGTGTCACGGCGACGATAGGTCCCACCAAATAAAGCAGTTGTTATCACCTATCAGTGGCAAGGTCACCGAGTTTCAGACTCAGTCTAGCAGATCGTGTAAATGGTCGTGTACATTATAAAATAAGACTGTAGCGACAATGTTTACAGAGAAAAATATATTTAAAATAATAGATAGAAGAGTACGATATTATCATGCCGTCTCTCGTAAGCTTCATAGGATTTAGTAAAATCTTATTGGAATTTGTTCAGTTGTGTTCCTTCGTTCTGGGGTCCAGATCTTTTTATTCCGTTGTGCTCATCGCTTCGGAGTCGCTGTAGAATTTTGGAAGCTGTGATCTGGTAACCGCTGGTCCGGCGGCTGCTACCTTCCATTTTCAAGAGCGAACAGGGCACGTGAACATCATGTAGACAATTGTTTCTATTTGTAGAAAGTGGTAGTGAAAAAAGCTACAGTAAGATTCTTTCATGCCATATGGCTCCAAATATTAAAAGTTCTCCTGCTCTCACCCTTGCCCCAAACCAGCCCAAACAAACTCACTCTGATTTTCTCCCAACTTTCTGCTGCGCAAAGCTCTTAGGTGCTTTTGGGTCTGATTGGATCAAGAGCAAAGTTAGTCAGGCTAAATATTGGCCATATTTGATCATATTTGAATTTTAAAAATATTTGATTAAATGATAATATTTTTGTTTATAGACTTTTATTTAAATGTCAAATAAAACATACGAAAAAAAAATTTACTATTTGACTAAATATTTTTTAAATTCAAATATGATCAAATTTGGCTAAAATTTCGACCAGCCAACTTTGGCCTTGATCCCCTTTATGGCCGTCACCGGCTCACCGCCTTGGCTCGCTTTTATTGAAGTCAAGACTCAAGATCAGTGAACAGTGAACACCCTGCTTTCTCTCCTGGTACTACTTCCCCCGTTCAATTGATGATGTACTACATGTACGCAAATTCGATACAGATTTATTAAATTCGCCGGCTGCCAAACCCAGAATTTCTTCCTTTTTTCTTAAAAGAATGTTTTCGTCCAGAATTTCTGACCGCGAGCACTTTTCTGTGCCACACTTTCTCGTTTTCCCTCGACCCCTATAGCATAGCCCACTCGACGCACACGAACTAGACCCAGCATCAGAACCTGCTCGAAAAGAAAGATTGGTGAAACCCCCATTTCATTCCACGCACCAAATTATTCACCAGATCAGCAGCCCTTTTGTAAAGCAGCAGTAGATCTCATCATCTCCGTCCCCATCCGGACCATCTGTTCATCGTCATCGTCACCATCATTGTCCCGCCTGAAGAGATACAGCGCACAGAAACACCAGCTCGTGTCGCATCCCACCCATGGCTGCTGGTTAGAAACCCCAGAAGCAAAGAGAAACCAAAACCACGGGGGCGGCTGGATCACACTTCACTCGAGTACTCGGCTGCCCCACGAAAAGCTGAAGCAAAGACAAACGCAAACGGCTCATCTCATCCCATCACATATGATTCCCACCTCACCGCCGCCGCCGCATCGCGTCACCGCAATCTCCTAGTCCTCCCCCCTCCTCACCTCACGGCTACGGTCACCCCAAATTCCCATGTACCGCTTCTCCTTGCCAATAATGGCTTGATTTCTCACAGCTCGCAATCGTCACTGACTTCTTACCGTTTTTTGCAGCTAGGCCCGCGACCGCGTGCCGTGAGGGATGAGCCTCCGCCGCAACCGCCGCGCCGCCGCCACGGCGGCGGCGGCGCCGGCGCCGGCGTACAACATCATCCCGACCCAGGACGTGGTGATGCACGGGAATCACCCGGCGCTGCAGTTCCCGGAGGTGCGCGCGGCCGTGGAGGCGCTGGCGCACGCGGCGGACCTGCCGCCGCCGCGGCTCGCCCGCGACTGGGACGCCTACCGCGCCGACCTATTCGACTGGCTCGGTGCCACCTTCGGGTTCCAGCGGGACAACGTCCGCAACCAGCGGGAGCACCTCGTGCTGCTCCTCGCCAACGCGCAGCTCCGCGCGGGCGGGACCATCCCCAGCGACCACCCCGGCGACGTGCTGCACCCCTCCATCGCGCGCGGCATCCGGAAGAAGCTCCTCAAGAACTACAAGTCCTGGTGCTCCTACCTCGGCAAGAGGCGCCACGTCTACGTGCCCGGCACCTTCGGACGCCGTGGCGCTCAGGGGGTCGGCCATGACACACGCCGCGACCTGATGTACACTGCCCTGTACCTCCTCATCTGGGGGGAGGCGGCCAATCTGAGGTTCATGCCCGAGTGCCTCTGCTACATCTTCCACTACATGGCACTCGACCTCAACCATGTCCTGGACCAGTCGGTTGATATCGAGACAGGGCGACTATCTATGCCTGCGGTGCACGGCGAGGATGCTTTCCTCGACAAGGTCGTGACGCCGATTTATAACGTGCTCAAGGCTGAGGTGGATTTCAGCAGGAATGGGACCAAGCCACACTCGGCCTGGAGGAACTACGATGACGTGAATGAGTACTTCTGGAGCCGCCGAGTTTTCGGGCGGCTCCAGTGGCCCCTCTCACCGACGAGGAGCTTTTTTATACCGCCAGGAAACCCTGGGCGTATTGGCAAGACTGGCTTTGTTGAGCAGAGGTCATTCTGGAATGTGTACCGCAGCTTCGATCGGGTGTGGGTGATGCTCATTCTGTTCTTTCAAGCAGCAATGATCGTCGCGTGGGATGGCCGCACTCCATGGGATAGCCTTCGCTTCCAAGACATCCAGGTCCGGGTGCTGTCTGTGTTCATCACCTGGGCTGCGCTGCGCATTGTGCAGGCAGTGCTTGATGCAGGCACACAGTACAGTCTTGTGAGGAGGGAGACTATATTGCTCGCTGTCCGGATGGTGCTCAAGGTGTTTGTTGCTGTTGGCTGGACTATCACGTTCTCTGTGCTCTATGTTCGAATGTGGGATCAGAGGTGGCGCGATCGCAGGTGGTCTGTTGCTGCCAATTCCAGGGTGTTGAACTACCTTGAGGCAGCTGCTGTGTTTGTCATCCCGCAGGTGCTGGCACTAGCTCTCTTCATCGTCCCATGGCTTCGGAATTTTTTGGAAAAAACCAATTGGCGAATCCTATATGTGCTCACCTGGTGGTTTCAGACCCGAACATTTGTTGGACGTGGTGTGAGGGAGGGCCTTGTTGATAACATCAAGTATGCCACATTCTGGGTGTGGCTTCTCACTGCTAAGTTCGCCTTCAGTTACTTTCTCCAAATTAGGCCGATGGTGGGGCCCACAAAGACAATTCTCAGCCTCCATGACATCCGGCGTAACTGGTTTGAGTTTATGCCTCACACAGAGCGGATTGCTGTAATCTTGCTGTGGGCTCCAGTTGTCCTTATCTACCTCATGGATATCCAGATATGGTATGCGGTCTTCTCATCGCTTACGGGAGCACTTATCGGGTTGTTCTCACATCTGGGGGAGATCCGCAGTGTTGAGCAACTGCGCTTGAGGTTCCAGTTCTTTGCAAGTGCCATGCAGTTCAATTTGATGCCAGAAGAGCACCTTGATGCTGTGCATGGCGGCATCCGGAGCAAGCTGAGTGACGCTATCAACCGTCTGAAGCTGAGATATGGCTTCGGTCGACCATATAAGAAGATTGAAGGCAATGAGATGGAAGCTAAGAGGTTTGCTCTGATATGGAATGAGATTATTCAGATATTTAGAGAAGAGGACATCATTAGTGACAAGGAAGTTGAGCTTCTTGAGCTGCCACCAGTTGTTTGGAATATTCGTGTGGTACGATGGCCGTGCTTCCTGCTAAATAATGAGCTGCTGCTTGCTCTCAGTCAGGCAAAAGAGCTGGTAGCTGATGATAGGGCACATTGGACAAAGATATGCAGCAATGAGTACAGGCGATGTGCTGTCATTGAAGCTTATGATAGTATACGTTACTTACTGCTTGAAATAATTCAGGAGAGAACTGTCGAGCACATTATCTTCAGTCAGCTGTTCCTTGCATTTGATGATGCAATGAAGTTTGGGAAGTTTTCTGACGAATATAAGCTAGACCTCTTACCTGAAATCCATTCATTTGTAATCACCTTAGTGGAACTGCTACTGAAGGAGAAGAAGGATGAGACCAAGATAGTTAATACCTTGCAGACTCTTTATGTCTTTGCAATTCATGATTTTCCAAAGAACAAAAAGGACATGGAACAGCTGAGGCAAGAGAGGCTAGCACCTCAAAGACAAGAGGAATCCAGTCTCCTCTTTGAGGATGTCATAAAATACCCAAACAATGATGATGTTAGCTTCTACAAACAGGTGAGGCGGCTCCATACAATTCTCACATCAAGGGATTCTATGAACGATGTCCCAAAGAATCCTGAGGCTCGGCGGCGTATAACTTTCTTCAGCAACTCTCTGTTCATGAACATGCCTCGCGCTAAAAAAGTTGAGAAGATGACAGCATTCAGTGTTTTAACCCCATACTACAATGAGGATGTGATGTACAACAAGGACCAGCTTCGTCGTGAGAATGAAGATGGTGTCTCAATTTTATTCTATCTCCAGAAGATCTATGAAGATGATTGGCAAAACTTTTTAGAACGTATGCATAGGCAGGGAATGACCGATGACAATGAAATTTGGGCTGGAAAATATCCGGAGCTCCGACTTTGGGCCTCATATAGAGGGCAAACCTTGGCACGGACTGTTAGGGGAATGATGTACTACCACAGGGCTCTCAAGATGCTTTCTTTTCTTGATAATGCCTCTGAGGTAGAGATCACAGAGGGGACAAAACACCTTGCATCTTTTGGTTCAATTAGGCATGAGAATGATATGTATCCTATGAATGGTGGTTTCCAGCAACGACCACAAAGGAGATTGGACCGAGGAACCAGTACTGTAAGCCAATTGTATAAAGGCCAGGAAGATGGTGCTGCTCTCGTGAAGTACACCTATGTGGTAGCTTGCCAGATATATGGGAAGCAGAAAATTGCTAAAGATCAACGTGCTGAAGATATTATGACTCTTATGAAGAAAAACGAGGCACTCCGTGTTGCTTACGTTGACGAGGTCCATCAGCAGGGCTATACTCAGTATTATTCTGTCCTGGTAAAGTTTGATCAGGCCTTACAGAGGGAGGTTGAGATATACCGGATTAGGTTACCAGGTGAACTGAAGCTTGGAGAAGGAAAGCCTGAAAACCAGAACCATGCCATCATATTCACAAGAGGTGATGCAGTTCAAACAATTGACATGAACCAGGATAATTTTTTTGAGGAGGCCCTCAAAATGCGTAACCTGTTAGAGCAGTATGACTATAATCATGGGAGCAGAAAACCAACACTTCTGGGAGTTCGAGAACATGTCTTCACTGGATCCGTCTCTTCACTTGCTTGGTTCATGTCTGCACAGGAGACAAGCTTTGTTACCCTTGGTCAGCGAGTGCTAGCTAATCCGTTGAAGGTTCGGATGCATTATGGACATCCTGATGTATTTGACCGCCTTTGGTTTTTGACTCGGGGTGGTATAAGTAAGGCATCAAGAGTGATCAATATCAGTGAGGACATATTCGCTGGTTTCAACTGTACCCTGCGTGGTGGCAATGTTAGTCACCATGAGTATATTCAGGTTGGTAAGGGACGTGATGTTGGCCTCAATCAGATATCAATGTTTGAAGCAAAGGTTTCCAGTGGCAATGGTGAGCAGACCCTCAGTAGGGATATCTACAGGCTTGGCCATAGACTGGATTTTTTTCGGATGCTCTCTGTATTTTATACAACAGTAGGGTTCTACTTCAACACAATGCTGCTGGTCTTGACAGTTTACACATTTGTTTGGGGACGCCTGTATCTAGCGCTCAGTGGTCTTGAGGCTGGTATTCAGGGCAGTGCTAATTCAACAAACAACAAAGCATTGGGTACTGTGCTTAATCAGCAGTTCATCATACAGCTTGGATTCTTCACTGCCTTGCCAATGGTTATAGAAAACTCTCTTGAACAAGGTTTCCTGCCTGCTATCTGGGATTTTTTCACAATGCAAATGAATTTTTCGTCTCTGTTCTACACATTTTCCATGGGAACTAAGAGCCATTACTATGGCCGGACAATCCTTCACGGTGGTGCAAAGTACCGTGCTACTGGTCGTGGTTTTGTTGTGCAACACAAAAGTTTTGCTGAAAATTATAGGCTTTATGCTAGGAGCCACTTTATAAAGGCAATAGAACTTGGAATAATATTGACTGTGTATGCCGCTCACAGTGTTATTGCCAAGAATACACTTGTTTACATAATCATGAATATATCTAGCTGGTTTCTGGTGGTGTCATGGATTATGGCTCCATTTGCTTTTAATCCATCTGGTTTTGATTGGTTGAAAACAGTGTATGATTTTGATGATTTCATGAACTGGATCTGGTACCCCGGTGGTCTCTTTTCTAAGGCTGAGCAGAGCTGGGAAGTGTGGTGGTATGAGGAGCAAGATCATCTACGGACCACTGGTCTTTGGGGAAAGATTTTGGAAATACTGTTAGATCTGAGGTACTTCTTTTTCCAGTATGGGGTCGTATACCAGCTGAAGATAGCAAATAATAGCAGAAGTATTGCTGTTTATCTGCTTTCCTGGATATGTGTGGCTGTGATTTTTGGTGTGTTCGTCCTAATGTCCTATGCTCGAGACAAGTATGCAGCAAAGCAACATCTTTACTACCGGCTTGTCCAAGCTGCTGTCATCATCCTTGCAGTGCTAGTGCTGATATTATTTCTGGAGTTCACACAATTTGAAATCATTGACATCTTCACTAGTCTTTTGGCATTTATTCCTACTGGTTGGGGCTTGATTTCGATCGCTCAAGTAATTCGGCCATTCATCGAATCCACTGTGGTGTGGAACAGTATCATTTCTGTGGCCCGTTTGTATGAGATACTGCTTGGGGTGTTCGTTATGGCACCAGTTGCATTGCTGTCCTGGTTGCCAGGATTTCAAGAAATGCAGACAAGGGTACTTTTCAATGAAGGTTTCAGCAGGGGACTCCAGATATCCCGCATTCTTACAGGCAAAAAAACCAATACCGCTTGAGGTACTTCACATTTCACAATGAACTTTGATTATTTGCCTGGCCTCTTTACCTCTTACAAAGTAACCATGAATTGTGTAGGCTAATTTGCATGCATCACTGTGGTGCATTGTTGAGTGTGACTGAAATTGTTCAAGTGACCTGACCCTTGACATTTGACGCCTCACTGTTCCTGTTATATGCTTTGCTCGTAGTTAATGTAACCTTCCAATGCATTGATTAGTGAACAGTAGTATTTTCTGTTTGATTTGTTAGTCACTTGTCTGCAGTGCAATACCTGCTAGATCCTGGCAGCACAGTAGCGACCTAAAGCTCGACGATGCCTTTGAATCATAAGTTTAAATGGAATTTAAATGAACTAAATCTCTGTTTATGATCAGCTTATCATGTGGTTGCCTATTTTCTTCTTAATATAAAAAAAACTAGTTCCTTCTATCTTGTTCTAGTTTTTAAAACTATGATCAGCTTATGTTACTTGCAGATAGTGTAGTGGCCAACTGAATCTGGATAGTGCTTTCATTTGACAAATTATAATAATGGCACCCAAAACTTGAACAAAATCTGTTTTATGACAGCCGCCATGGGAGCAGAATATCCCTCTGTACCTTATGGAAAATACTATGCTAATAGCCATGGTTGCAGAATAACCATGCTAATAGCAGGTTTAGAACTTGTTAGGGTTGCAATCGGAAAGGGTAAAATCCATTTTTCAAGCTCCCAACTATCGCGCCAATCCTATTCTAGACCTGCAACTCAAATGTTTGTTTCATGATAGTTGGAGGTTGAAAAATGGGCTTTATCCAATTGGATAATGTGAACTTTTAGTTTCAGGTGTGCAGTTGCTGAGTGCTGACTGTTTGATTTTCTTTGAACAGATTCTAACCAGATTGTTGCGAGCTCTAAGGTGCAGCAGTGCTCCATGTCCTATGTACAGCTTCCCAATTCAATGTGGAAGGGCTTTCTGCTTACTGATATAGCTTAAATCCATATTGAACTCGTTTGGTAGCTTTTAGCTATCTAGTTTAGGTGTTCAGATTTGTGCCTTTTGCAATCTAAGCCTTTTTTTTTTTTCTGTACATTGGTAGAGCTAGTTGTGTGTAGCTGATTCTGATGCAGCACCACCGGTGAGCTCTGGTGAATTATTTCTTGACCTCGCTAGAATTTGCAGCTTTTGTGCTACGGAATGTTATGTGAATGCTATTGGCTACTGCTCTGCTGAAGGTATGAAATGTTTCCGGAATGAATTTTCCTGGAGGTGGCCGATCAGATGAGGGGTCCATTCTCCTGAAGAAACTGCAGCCAAATTTATAGCCATCACTATTTTGTCATCCTGATGCAAACGTGCTGCTGCTACTGATTACTGAAGTTTTGTTCCAATTGTTGGCTCATGGTGCCGCGCTGCTGGGACCCGGGGTCTTCAGTTTTCCATTCTCCGTGCATTCCACGTCTCAAATTTCGTCAAATTTACACGCAACTTCCAGGCAACACCCTTTGCAAGGCAAATAGTCGCGTCTCTAAGAGCAATTATGAGCAAGTATAATAAAGTGACGTAGGTGGGCTGTAAAAGGTGTCACATCAGATTTACGGTGACGTGGAAGAGAGAAAGAAAACGGACTGTTTACTTGTAGTCAATTCAAAGTAGGCTGTTCACGGATTCTAAGACAGTATGTGAGAAAAAGAGGTAAACTTACTTAATGTACAATTTACGCTAAAATAAAATCTATTATATAAATAAATTTTTAATTGGCTACACGACACATGCTGAAACCAAACATGCCCACTGTGCGCTCCAACTCCGAGCCCGGCGCCTATTGCCGACTCGTCGCCCTTTGCCGCGTGCACTGGCCGTTGGGGTGTCCAGTCCACCCCTATGCCAATATCTGTAGTGTAGTGCACGATGCTACTAGTGCATTTTGCAAACAGTATGTGGCTAAGATAGGACCGTATTCCTCAATGATTACAAACTTTTGGAAAGCTTTGCGGAAAGGAGAAGAAAGGGTTAGAATAGCGCAATCGGTCCTATTGGCTCAGGTAGTGTTAACGCCTGATTTTTTTTAAAAAGTTGTTAACGCCTGATATTTAACAACTCCGCCGCATCGTTAGTGGCTTCCTCGATCAACACCTCCTCCCTATTAAATCCTCCCCCATCTAGGGTTTGGCTGGCCACCCCGACTCCCACTCCGCGTCCTGTAATCTCAATCCTATCTCTATCTACCATTCGTCTCCATGGCCACGACGGCGGCGAAGCGGAAGCCGGTGTTCGTCAAGGTGGACCAGCTCAAGCCCGGCACGATCGGCCACACGCTCGTCGCGAAGGTGCTCAGCTCCAAGACTGTCCTCCAGAAGGGGCGCCCCGGCGCCGGCCCCGGCCCGGCGGCGCGGCCAACCAGGATCGCCGAGTGCCTCATCGGCGACGAGACCGGCTGCATCCTTTTCACCGCCCGCAACGAGCAGGGTACGATCCGCCTCCCCAGTAATCTGTTGTTTTTGTTTTGGTGTCGTGCGCTTTTACTTGTGACTTGTCAGCGATCCTTCCCTCTTTTGGGGATTGGTTGGACGTTGGAGCGGCGTGCTTATGATTAGACTGTTACAATAGCACCCGATACATCTACTGCCTTTGGAATTGATAAGGCAGAATCTATGTTACTATAACAAATCAACGCATCATCGTTTCTTTGCAGTTAGCTTAGCAAAAACTGCAGTTTAGCTGTATGATCTAATTTCTGGTAGTTGTATGCTATGTACTCACAGTTTTGTCCCTATTTCCTGCTAATCACTGATGCAATGGAACTGGACTACGTTCAAAAAAAGATGTAAGATCTGATATCAAGACATATTACCTCTTTACCAATTTAAGGCATATTACATCTTATATAAAAAGTACTATATGGATTGACAAAATAAGATAAATGTTAATAAATTGAACTTGGAGGTGTCATGTCCTGTTAAAATTTTAGTTTCATATAAATGGCATGGCTGCATAGATGTTTATTTGTAATTTCATCTGTATAAGTGCAACTTTTCCATGTGCTATTAGTAACCCTGTCTACTGCAAGATTTCTGTTTTCTCTAATGTAGGACAGCAATTCCAATTCACCCCATTTCCAATGGTCCAAACAGGCCATAGAGCTAGTATGTTATTGGTTCTTGTGTTGTCGAATACTTGGTACTTTCACTAAAATGAAAGCAGTATCCCTTGTTTAATGCAATCTCATGAGCTCCCAACATTCACCTTGTCTCAATTGTCAATCAGATTCCTTTGTATGTATGTACCTGGGGCCGGCTCTATATTTTAGTGGGCCCCTGAGCAAACAGCAAACATGATACTATAGACCCTTCAGGCTCAATTTTTTTTTTCATTCACATCATGAGGATCCAACACTTCTGTCATGTTTTTTGAGTATGATACTAAGAAGCTTCACGTTGGTTAGCTTGTCCATTCATACCATGAGGAGAGGCAAGGGTGTCCAAAGAACTGAACACGCTCTAGCCACCAGGCAGCCTGCCTACTGCATGGCTATTCACTGTTCAAGACCCTTCTTTGTTCCGGCGACAACTCGACGATCAATAATCCATTACTTGGTGTTCGTAGTTCTGTCTCTGGAGGTCAACACAGCAACGCCACTGGCTGGCTGCTAATCCCAGTCCACGGTATGCACACACGAGTAAGCAACTGCAGCCGACGCACAACGCGTGAAGCGAGTTAGCGAAAGGCCACTGCCAGAACTTGGTAGACCTATCACCTATCACTGTATTTGATCTTGGCCCCCCTCCACACCGGGCCCCCGGCAATCGCCTCGCTGGCCTAGGCTCAGAGCCGGGCCTGTATGTACCATTCAGGCTCTGCAATATGCTGGCTTAAGCTTTTCGCTGCTTTGAACATCTGTTGTCCATAAGGGCTCTCAAATTTCAACATGAGATGTTCATTGTATGTTAATTGGACTTAGTTAACTATTTATGCCATGTTTGGAAAACTACGGTATCAAGAAAATATGGTTTATAGGTTAAAAAAGACTATGGTTTTGGCAAATACCATGGTTTTAAAAACAAGAAAGCTTGTTTCCAAACACCCGTCAGCTTTTGGGAACCAAAGTATTTTACAAAACCATAGTATTTCTCAAATATTCCTAAAGTACTTTGTATCCAAACAGACCCTTAAATTTCACGGTCATTGTGTTGATACCAATAATATAGAGATGGTAATATGGCATGTAAATGTACTTTGTATGCTTACATATTCTAGAATCAGAATTCAAATATTATCAAGTATCTTCTCGAAAGATCTATTGATCATGGATTCATGATTATATATGTGGGCGATATCTGACAAATATGCCTTTTCACAGTTGACTTGTTGAAGCCTGACAGCACAGTTATTATCCGCAACGCAAGGATTGATATGTTTAAAGGTTCAATGAGGCTTGCTGTGGACAAATGGGGGCGCATTGAAGTTACTGAACCAGCAAGCTTCAGTGTGAAAGAGGACAACAATCTCTCACTTGTGGAGTATGAACTTGTCGTTGCCGAAGAGTGAAGGTCTTATTGATCTCATTTGTTGACTGGAACGCCTGCTGGCAAAAAGATTCTACTTCTTGCATTGAGAATGAGAGCTTGAGAAGATGCACGAGCTTTTGAAGTATTGGAGCTATTGGGTCGTACTAGTGCAAGTTCCCTGTTATCATGCATTTGTCTATCATGCATTGTGGTTGCATGAACAAATGTGCTGAACTGGGCAGTTAATACTTAATTGATACGCTGATGGTTCTTAGCTCTTTTGAATGGATTGATGCGTATGAACTGAGATTGGAGTGCATTATATATTTTTTATTTAAAGTTTAACCGTTCCACAAGTACCTCCCGTTGTGAGCATATTACTTCAGCATCGAAGTAGAGCCCGTGAAATTTGCAGACAATTCCTTAGCACCGTTGGAAGAGCGTGAGTGTAAAAATCTGCACTTCTAGCTCCAAATCAAGAAATCATACGTGTTAAGTAAAAAAATCAGCATTTGAACATACTACCCGAGTGTTACAACGCAAAAATCAGGACGTTTGCAAAAATCAGCACAGACGTCCGATCAAGTTTATTCATTCCAGATCAATCAACCAGGTCGTCAACCCAAAGACTATTGGACAGACAGCTGGTCAGCCAAAATGAACATCAGGAACAATTTTTCTAACGGTTATACAAACTGGAATCCCAGAGGTGCCAGAGCACAAAACAAAAGATGTCCAAGTGCTTTAAATTCACGAGGTATCCCGAAAGCCAGACCATCACTGCAGGGCTCCAATAATGACAAATCATCCATCTACAAATAGAAACAGAATAATCTGAGCTCGAGCTCTTAATTGACATCATAAAAGTTGACAGCTATAAAATCTACTTTTGCTCTGTCCATGAATTTCATTTATCATGGACAAAACCAAAGGTAACAGAGATGACAAAAACAAATAGCATGGGCTAGTCTTCATCCAAGATGACCTCCATCGCACTAATCACAGGCCTATAGAGATAATATATACAGTGAAGTCAAGGAAATAAATACAGTACAAACATAAACAATTTGAGACTAATAGACTAATTATTCATCATTTCTGTCAAAATAAATCAGCGCAGACACCTTCTAAGAACATGGGAAATTAATAGAAAATTGGAAGAAATGTATGTTATCATGGATGTTCCTTAAAATTGGACCCGACCTGTAGTTCTGAGGTGATGGGATAATAATCTGCTACATGCCACCTAGATACGCTCACACGTCATCATTGCCAGCTGGGCCAATACAAAAGAATCAGTATCTTTTTTCCTCAGATTTGTAATTAATGATGATGTTGCATTCAAATTGCCAAGCGGCCTTTCATTATGCTAACCATGAACAGTTCGACTTTAACAAAACCACAGATAAAAACCCATCCGAGAAAGAAATATCTCATGTTGCCAAAAAAAAGTCCGCAACTTTAATACCAGATTGCTCAGAATGACACTAGTGGGAGTCTTAGATGTGGCACAACAGCCCCTAGGCTAAATAAGCATTTTGCAAGAGTAATAGAAATAATAAAAAGACCTAGCTCAATTCAATCTTTCAATGTATGGATCAGCATAACAATATAGAGTTCCATTTCCCATATTGCGTACATGTTTACATATTGATGTGAAAGTGTACAATACATGAACTTAGATGCAGTTACTAAAACAAGATGACAGGCTCTTTTTTTTCCAGAAATCATTCTGATGCAAGAACCAGTGACGGAACCTAGCCACCAACAGTTATTAGTGACGGGATCTTTAAAAATTATTCGCCTTTTGGGGCCCTGAAGTTCATCTAGTTTCATCTTGACCTACAACAAGGGCCACGGGGAAAGTATAAGATTGATTTCAATATTAAAAAAAACTTGGTTACCATATTTCAATTTTGACTTAGAGAATGTGTATGGTTTACGTGGTGGCCATGAGACGCATACTTAAGGCAAACTAAAAAAAACCATGTAGCCGCAAACCTAGGAACTGCGTGAGAAAATCATATTGTCCTAGCCTTGTTCAAAGATGTTTAAAACTGCTCACCTAACCAGAAAACTAGCTATGTTTGGCATTACATGACATGCAGGGAAAACATGGAAAATGTATAAAGGAATTGAAACAAAGGACTACAAATGGACCTTAACCTGTTGGTTTTGTCATGTGATCTGATGTAAGCAAGATATATATACTTATATAGGTAGTGTATAAGGTAACACTTTTTTTGCACATTCTACAACAGATCGAATATTGTTTTGTGGAGAACTTCGCTACTTTCTAGGAAGAGTAATGTGGAGGCAATTGTAGAAGAATAAGTTAATGCGCCATAGTTAATCTTTGACACAAGGCAAAAGGCATAGCCTGTTTGTTTGGGTATTGCAATGCTTGTGACCAAAATTAACACCACCACCCCCCCTCCCACCCCACCCGCACACACTAAATTGTTACTGCTGCTTTGATGGTATGCATGTACTAAAGAAAACGAACTGATTTTCCGATGATTGATGTGATTGTGAATGGTAATCAAACCATAGCAGACAACTGGCGACCTAATTAATCTAACAGAGCTAAGCAAGGCAATGGCAACGAGACCAGGGAAATGGGCAAGTCACCTTCTGAGAGCCACCCGAAGCCCTTGCAAGCCGGGGCAGCGAGAAGCGACGTCATCAGCGCCGACGCGGTGGCGCTGTGCAAGGGCATCAGGGACTCTAGGCACACGCTGCTCATCTCCACCGGCGACCTGCAGATCGAAACCACAGGCATTGAAAAAAAATACTTGAGTGAATAATTCCACCCGGAACAAGAAAAGCAAGCGAGGGACAAAAACATGACGGCTCCACGGAGGCACGGAACCTCAGAAGGACGCGGGGGACAGAGGTGGGCATCCGCCTCGGCAGCGGAGCCGGCCCGGCACGCGAGGCGGCTCTGGCCGCCGCGCTGCGGAGGGACGAGGGGGCGCTGGATCGGAGAAATGATCTCGCGGCGGCGGCGGCGGCGGCGGCCATTGCGGCGGCGAGGCAGGCGGGCGCTCTGCGCTGTGGTGGCCGGCACGACGGGAGAGAGCAGCGTGGGCGGAGAGGGAGAGAGACGCCAATAAACCCTACGGCCATGCTGGGCCTGGGCCGAGGGAGGCGGCGGCGGTTCGTTGGGACTTGGGATCCTGCGCGAACTCGGCCCGGCTCGTGTTGGGGTGGCCCCCGGCCGCGGCCGGCCGCATCGCACGAGGCCGTCAGGCAGGTTGAGTTGGCCCATGCGATGCGCATGCGGGTGGGCGGGCCTGGGCGCCTCGGCCAGCCCTGCAGCCGGCGGCGTCTCGCCGTGATCAGTGATCACGTGAAATTAATGGGTTTCGTACGTGCGCTTCACGGCAAATCGGCAAACTTGCCGAGACGAGCTGTTCGCGCGCCAACCCTCCTCGTGTGGTCCATGCACGGCAACAACCGGGCAGCAGAGTTAAGCCTGGTCACGGTAGCACCTTCGCGTTGGTTGTGGCGCGGCCTGATCCAACCGAAACCCCCTAAGCTGCCGTATCGGAAATGCATCCAAAAAACGTACAGGGAGTGGGTATGCAGTGGGCAGCCCTGCACCTGCTGCAAAACAGCTGGATATGTTCGTCTTGAAAAGCACTTCTCAGCCGAACCTGGCTCAAGGGTTTATTTAATGGACCGAACGATCTGTTGCGTCAAATCAAATAAATAAAAGTGGCGAACTGGAAGAACGGGAGGCTGGTTGGTGCTTGGTGCATGCAGCGGCGAGATGGATCATAGTGTCCAGGACAGGAGTCAACAGTTTTGTCATGCGCATTGGGCAGTCAAAGTTATGGCCTGCATGGCTGCCGTACTTTTGTCCGCTGAATGGAATTATTTGCGCATATGGAGTACTGGATAATAATAATGTGTTGCCGACGAAGTGGAAATGTCAGCAGCTGCTGCCTTGAATCTTTGTGCTTCTAGCTAGTACCCCATTATTAGAATGGTAAAAATTAAACAAAGCAAGGTGTTCAGGTGTTCGTGCAAAATAATGGGATTTTTTTTATCAATCATTCGTGCCGCCGGGGGCGAAGATCTTATTGTCGTCATTTTTCCTTTTGCAGGGACACGAAGAAGTGCCTTCGGTTGAGTATGAAAAGTTGGTGGAAATGGATTAATGGGCTGCTTGGTTGGTGTAGCAGCAGGCAAGTGTTCAGCAGGCAACAGTTTTGTCATGCACGCACACAGGGACGTCAAGATTGTGGCCTACATCATATGCTGTTCACCCCATTGTCTGATGAAATTATTGCGATCAGCTACTGGGGTACCGGGTACGGATCGACGTGGAAAATGTCGACAGTAGCCCTAAACTTCGTGCATACACATACTAAAAACACTCTGCTTGAAGACGCAAATAATGTAGCACCAGGACTAGCATGCACAATAATTTGCACAGCATCATCAATCATACCCTAGCCTTGAGGGCGAGAATCTTTGGGAATTCCCACTGGCCATTCAGCAGCCACACAGATTGGATCACGGTGCACCGACAGATGACCGGCGAGGTTATATTAGCAGCATTTACTTATATTAGCAGCATTTTGATCTGCAATGCAGTACACATTCCATTGTACACACTGATGATGACACACACACAAACACCTTATTGATTCATCGTTCGGTTGCGTCACCTTGACGGACCCTGCACGTACTCGTACACACTCGCAGCAAGCAAGGAGATCGAGCAAGCTGCTACCTAGCTAGCCCACGCGACATTACGTTACTCGGCGGCGGAGCACATGATACGTTCACTACTGGCACTGGGTGCTGACACGATCGAACTCACTAATCACTCATGGAACGTATCGTTCGTTCTGGCCTTCCATTTCCCCCTGGAACTCGCTCTGGTTCTGATCCATGGCTCCATTCGTCCCGAACTCGTTGTCGCTGCCATGCCTGCTGCTGGTGGTAACCCGCCGCGTTGCCGTACCTACCGCGGCCGCGCCTGTCGCCGGCGCCGCGGGGTCGGCCGTACCCGGAGCCCAAATCCTCCTCCTCCTGGGGCTCGGGGCGCGTGCGCATCATGGGGTTCGACTCCCGGCCGTAGCCGTACCTGCCGGCGTCCACGTCGTAGTAGTAGCGGCCGTTCTGGTACAGCCGCGTGTCGCTCATGCCGTAGTCCCGGCGCTGCTCCTGCCGCTGCCTGCCGCCGTGGAAGGCCGTGTAGTACCACGGCGGCCGGCCCCTGCCGCTGCCGTCTTCCGGGTACGGCTGGACGCCACCGAGGTTTCCCCCGCCGGCGCCTGCCACGGGGACCGCCTCGTTCTCGCCGCCGGTGGTGGCCGGCACCGGCACGTCGGTCGCCGCCGCCGTCGTCGTCAGCTTCTGGGGGTTGCGGTGCACGCCGCGGCGGAAGTAGTCCGGCGGGTAGTTCTCCTCGGGGCGGCCGTAGAGCCCGTACCCGCGGCCGCTGCCGCCGCCGGTCGACGGGCGCGAGAACGCCGGCGCGGCATTGGGGTCCGCGGCGTCCGGCTTCACGGCCGCCGCAGCCTTCTCAGGCTCAGCGGCGCGTGTGGTCTTGCTGAAGAAGAAACGGCCACCGCCCCACGCGTCCGCCGCGCGGGGCGCCGCGACGGCGAGCACGGCCACTAAGGCAACGAGGAAGAGGTGGCGAGCGGCAGAGGAAAGAGCCATCGGGGAGCGTCGGTGCGATGCGAGTGGGGTGTTGGCTAGGGAGCCACTCCCGATCCGGTGCCCGCACTGTGTCTGTGTGTGCTTCCGTGCGCGCCCACTTATTTATAGCCGGCCCGGCCGCGGCACCTGTCCAGCGACCACCCCTGTCTCGCAGCGAACAGCGGTAGAAAGAAGGGGTAGCTGATGGGAACAGAGAAAGAGGCATGCTAGAGTTTAGATCAGGTCAGGGGTTGTCGCCGGTGATGGCGGGGGATTGGATTGGATAGAGCCATGGAGCTAGAGGAGGGGGGGGGGGGGGGGGGGGAGCGTGCACGGCGCAGTGTGCATGATGGAATTTGGTGCACGCTTAGCTGCGGCGTGCATGTGAGATCTAGGAGACATACACACGCAGAGGGCCTCGCATTGATGGAAGTCATGGCTCCTGAGGAATGAACAGGGAGCAGACGATCGGGTTCCACACTGGGCAGCACCTCGGCAGCGTGAGATTTTAAATGCCTATTGCTCGCTCCACATGACCATTTATCATGAGGTGCTCCTGTTGTCACGTACCTGCGCGATTATATAAGCCAATGCTTTGGTTCTAAGAGAACCTCAGGGTCTTTGAAAACAAAGTATTTTTGTGGTTTTAAAGTCAACACTACAGTATTTGAGAATACCACGGTATTTGGAGCAAAAGGTGTTTAGGGGTTCTATGTATTTAAAAACATGGTATTTTTTGATATAAAAAACTTTGGTCTAGACCAAAGTTTCCATTGTGAGGAAAAAATGAGACCAAAATACTATGTCTCTAAACATGTGGTAGATAGACCATGGTATTGAAAACTATAGTTTTGTCATGACATTTGATAGACCATGGTATTTTAAAACCGTAGTTTTAAAAATTTTGTTCCTAAACAGACCCTCAATCTTGGTTTACCTTATCTGGTGTATGATCGACCCAAAAAGTCATGTGAGTTGTGAAGTACTCGTACTATAGGATACGTTGTGTTCAGGAGAGGAGGCGCGGATTGTCAAGCAATGATGCTAGCACCGTGAATGTACTCCCTCCATCCTCAATTTTGAATTTTTTTCACACCAAATTTACCTACACGTATTATTCCAAAAATATTACAAATAATATAAAAGAATCCAAGTATAAAGTATACTAAAAATAGATGATAATTACGATTTTTTAATAAGACAAATGAGTTATATTTGATGTAAAAAAAATCAAACGAACTATGGAATACAGGGAGTAGTTAAAAAAAAGCAAAAACGTTGCCACTTTTTAGGTTGATGACATATGAAATCATTGAAGTCCAAAGGGGGCGGCAGCTGGCACCCGGCAGCAGCACTTCTTACCTTTTCATCTTCCCTTGCCCCGTTCTATTGTCGGGGCACCATCTACCATGTTCATGCAACAGACCATGATTATTGATGAGTAACACAACGCACCGTATCAACTGAACTACCCACCGTGGATTTTAATGGTGTTATCACCAGAACATATAAAAAGAGAGTGCAAAACAGTGTAGATGCAATGTAACCATAATGAAATTTAAAATAGAAAAAACGGAAACTCTTTGGGCCGAGCGTCCGATTAAATGCTACGGGCCTACGACGTCGGACGCTGCACAGACGTAAAAAAATCTGCCTAAACTTACTTGGCATCACGTCCGTCAGTATCCACTGCAAGCACACCTTCTGACTCTCTCTCCACTGCAAACACATCTACTAGCTTGTTCTCTCTCCATCCCATAGACTCGCCAATCAACTGGAGCTTCTTCGAATCGGCGACCAGACTCCCACTCTTCCCTCTCTTCGTTCCACGTTGCATCGTGTTCATCCAAGCCGTCGGTATTTGTGGCGGAGAAGAGCCAGGTGTCGGGCAGGGCAGCATGCCGATCGATGGCCTTGCTGTTGCGGCTTAGCAGACCGACTAGCGGGTGTGGATGGTTAGGTGATGGTATCCCTGACCCCGGCCGAAGGCACCGAGCTCCTGCTCCTCCATAGCCGCCTCGGGAGAGGTCCATTGCCGCACCGGCGCCTAGGTAGGTGGGTGCGCATCGGCTCCTCCCCGTCCGCCCTCTACCGGAGGACTAAGAGCGACGAGCTGGGCAATGTTGAGGGGTGGTCTGCTATTTTTACGTTGTAATAGTTGAATTCGAATTTGTCAACATTATTTTTCGATATTGAAGACACACATTTCTAACGTTATACAGATCTTATTGTTGTTTTTTTTCGTGTTGTGTGAAATATAAACCGATATTGCGTTGGAATTTTTCCCTTTAATGTGATGGACACGATGATTTTTTATCTAAATATTGATGTTTCGAAAATTGATTTTTATTGTTGTGTATACCATTTCTCAATGTTGAAGATGTACATTTAAAATGTTGCACGTAACGTCCGATGAATTTAGCTCATTAGACATCCGGACGCAGTGCTCCGGTATGATATAAGATGGGATGTACGTGTAGTGGCAATTTAGACCAGCCCACCGTGGATCTTATGGTCCATGGTTCCTTCCAGGAGGCGTCAAGGCTTCGCTCCAAGCAATCGATGTTCCAGCAGTGGAATAGTGGATACATATTTCGTGAATTCCTATGCACACAAGAAAATAGCTCACGGGCTAAACTGTTCGCTAGAGTAAAGTGACTTATTTTTAATAATACTTAGGAACATATTCCAATTTTGATCAAATACGTTATAAATAGACTAGCAGAGATAATAGACGACGAGCCGGCAAGCCTCTAACAACACTACTCCCTCCATCCTAATTTATACGTTGTTTGACTTTTTAGCAACAAGTTTGACTAGCTTGTCTTATTCGAAAAAATTGCAAAAATATAGAAAAATTCGAGTTATAGTTAAAAGTATATTATATATGCTAAAATAAATCACGATGAAAATAAATAATAATTATGAAAAATTTTAATAAGACGAGAGGATCAAAGTTGGTGTTAAAAAATTAAACGGCATATAAATTAGGACGGAGAGACTATATGAATAGACAAACTGGTTCTGAAAAAAAAGGAGTCGTCATGACGGGTAGAGAGGAATATCCAGGCAAAACCCGACAGACAATCGAAGTAGACTTCAATATTTGAAGGAAAATCTAGCAGTTTGAGGCTCTGGTGCTGGAGCTTCAGAACTTTCCAAGTTGAAGGGCTCTGTCAAACCCCACTTTTGTTCCTGACTTGATTATCCCCACCCCCACCCCCACCCCCCAAATAGTGTCATCGTTCTTTCTTAGTTTCTCCTTGTTTTAGGTAAGACTCCCTTGTTTTCTCTGTACTGGCACCTTGTTTTTCTTTAACAAATTTCTCTCATACTGTGGGGACCCCCACAGTCCTTATTGTTCAAAAAAAAAAAAGTAGACTTCGGTTTTTCCATGTCAAAGGATTCAACAGTATTGGTACAATTTGTTCATTCGCTGTCCTTTTAGACCAATTGTACACATCAACACTTGCTATCACAAACAAACCAAGAAATGTTTCCAATATAAACTCAGCTCAACATCACAACCCAAAGGCAATAGTTACTGAAACGATTTTCAGAGACTTAATTGTTATGGGTACAATTGTGGAACCTACGTTGAAAGTCCGAAGCAGTCTTCATCATAACAAAACAACACCCATCCACAGAACAAGACCATTGACCCTTGTGATTTAGCTCGCCTGCCTGTTCTTCTTGACACCAGATTTGGTGACCTGGAGGCTGTGGTACACTGTGCTCAGCCTTGCGAGAGCTGGCTTTGTAAGATCAGGGCTGTAGTGGTTATCACCAACCTGATGAAACAAGTAAAATTATTACAATAACGAATCTTTAAATACACCGGCAGGTTGATAACTTACACGAATAAGAATGCACAAGTCAGGTAAGACAGCTCTTCTCCCATTGAAAAATGGTTGTGACTTGTAAATTGCAGAGGCAAAAAAAACATCATGTTTCAGTGGAATCCTGTTCGAGAGTCTATGCAATGCAAATCCCTTCTACAGATGAAATTTCAGATAATTGATGAATATACAAAGTAGTTCAGAGGCCAAGTGTAACAAGTATCTCACTGAACAAACAACCTTTATGAATGATCTTTTATGTTAAGGCTCATCAAATCACAGTATAGAAGGAGTCCACATGAAAAGCACTATACACAAGAATCATCAGGAACAAGCAGATTCCCAGATGATTCTGGCATTCATATTACTATACAGGATGAGAGGTTGTAAAGTACTCTTCATTCTTTTTTGAAGACTGGTCCTAGAAGCAAATGGTTTTGAAACAGATATAAATCTGCTCCTACTAAAAGCTCATAGCATACGAAGAAGCATTAATATTTCAAGCTCAGAAGTCAGAAGACAATCATAGCAAGTGTAATTCACAGATGACACGAATAGGTAAAGGATATTCTTGCATGCTAAGGCTCAACACAACAATTTTTTAACGACACATTCACACCTATACAAAATCATCTATATTCATGGCACTGAAAGTTCTAGCCAGATCATCTTGCGCCAGAACACAACATCAACAATAAACAGCATTAAAAATTTAAGGACTGTTAGATTGTTATATACCTGGTTCTTGATGGCCTTGGCCATCTTGCGGAAATCCTTTGCGCATGACATGACAGACTTGTGGTAGAGGCTTGAAGGCTTGTTCTGCTTCTTGGTCTTGGTTGTTGACAGGACCACCGCCATCTCCTTGCCACTGGCTGGCTGCACTGTCAGTCTGTCACGGTCTTCTTGTTGGCAATGCCTAAAAAGAAAACAATCCCAGAACAATTTGTGCCGCAGATGGCATAAAATTTCTAACAAACAATAAGGGAAAGAGCTACTAACCAGAGTTTCCACATCATTCCCCTATCCGTCAGCTCCACTGTCCCAATGAAATGTTTCAGTTTCCACATCACTTAAGTAATAAGGGAGCATATAGAAAGTCACCTAGAAAGCAAATGCTTCAAATGATATCCTTATGCCATGTACATAGCAGCATTTTATTCCCAGAAACAGGACTCATAAGTCAGAACTGTACCTCTGCATGTGCACTACTCAAACTCAGAGAACAGATAGATGCTCAGAAGCCAAAACACCCATGCAAATGAACCAAAAATGGTAACCATATGCTGGAAAACCCCATAGGATATAAGTTTAGGTTATGAAATGAAGTAAATGGCAAAGGTTGAAGTGATACAGATCCTTCTTACATAATTGACCATAAGCAGCATATGAAACTGATAAATTGAATGGAATTGGTCCTATCATAAGCACAAAACTATATGTACATTGATGGTTACCGAAATTTCAACAGAAGTGATACTGGCTAACTAGATAAATCTTCTACAGATGATTCTGAGAACAAAATTCAGACATGATGGCATTACAAGACAGGCTTGACAAAAGCACGCCTTGTGCTGCAAACTTATCTAGGACACATCAACAAAAAACAACTTATCTAGGAGAGAGAAGAAAATGAATCACTGGAGCACCTCCGTGGCTTCAACTTCTTCTCCCCCTTGAGGAAGAAGAAAAATGAATCACCGGAGCACCTCCACCTTCTTCTCCCCCCTGAGGAAGACCTCTCTATCAACAACCTCACGCATGTACCCATCAAACTCAACAGGAACCCCTCCATTGAGTCTCCTCATCTCCAAGAACCACTTGCTGTCTGTCCCCCACAGGTCCTCGAACTCATCCAGATAACGCACAGTGTATTTTTTCTTGAGTGCCTCCACCAGCGCACTGCTGACCCCCTCCCCTGCAACATACACCTGCTGCCCTCCATCAAGGCCTTCCTCAACCCTCCGTCTGAGGTCCTCACCATTGGTGTCGATATGGACTGAATCAAAGGTTGGTTGCATCCTTGAGATGATATCGTCAACGATGTGCATCAAGCTCGGCGCCCAGTGTATTGCCCACTGCAGTGGGTGGAGCACACCCTTGGCCTCACCCTCGCAGACATTATACCAGTAGTTCCCTGGCTCGACATCCCCAAATTTCCTGACGATGAGGGCATCCCTGACCTTGGAGAACTTGATAGGCGTGAGCCTGGTGTCCTCAATGAGGCGTGACCGGAGCTGGCCCTGCAGCCCCCACCTGTCCCAGTCCGCCCAGAACTGGCTCTCCTCGATGATGGGTACCTGGGAGTGCAGGTGCTCGACGTCGATGTAGAAGGCGAGGCGCTTGCCCTCCTCGGGCATTCCCCCAGTCCCGGGGGCGGCGTAGGAGGCAGCGAGGCAGAGGGTGAGATCGAGGACGAGGGTGCGGTTGAGGTAGTGGGCCTCGGCGACGGCGCACAGGAGGCTGCGCAGGTAGTGCGGCATGGGCTTGCAGCGGTCGCCGCCGCCGAGGTAGGCGAGGTAGGCGCCCTGGGCGAACTGGGAACGGGAGAGCGCGGGCGGTGGCGGAGGGGCGATGGTAGCGTTGGTGGCGGCGCGGCGGGGCTTGCGGGCGTTGGGGCCGGAGTGGTAGTCGCCAATGGAGACGACGGAGTAGGCGCATGTGTGGGGGTCGCGGGCGATTGCGAAGCGGCGGTAGTCCTTGGTGGTGGCCTTGGAGGGGGAGTCGGAGTCGGAGCGGGCGCGCCAGGCCATGTCGCAGGAGGCGGATGGGGGGTCACCGGGGACGGGGCGGCCGAAGCGGGCGAAGTGGACGGCCGGGAAGGCCTCGATGGCGCTGCGCATCATGAGGTGGAACAGGCGCGGGTCGGCGCAGTCGAGCGGGGAGGTGGGGTCGCAGGCCTGCTCCTGAGGCTTGTGGTCGGCGAGGATGGAGACGGCGCGTGGGGAGGTGGAGAGGGGGAGGCGGAGGAGCGTGACGAGGAGGACGAGGACGAGGAGGAGCGCGGCTGCTGCGTGGGCGGAAGAGGAGAGGAGGGTGCCGCGCCCAAGCAGCGGGCGGGTTGGATCCATCGCACTGACCCGCGCGACGGCGATAAGGGCGACGACGGCGACGAGATTTTGCTTTCCCTGTTTCTCTGTGAGGGAAAGGGGCCGACGGCGACTCCCTCCGGCTCGAATGCGGCGGCTGGCGGGGGCCCTGAACAGGCGGTGCCCACTGCCCAGTTGTGTTGGCACTTGGTCGTGGCCTTCTTCAACCGCATGCGATCGGAGACTGACGGAGGGGGGAATCACATCCGCGGCAGATGTCGACCCCACCGCCAAGTGGTGGTGTCGTCTCCTCCTCCGCTCCCGCCACTCTTCTGCTCCGCCTATTCCTCGCCGGCGCCGCTGAAGCCGCACCGTCGCTCGTCGGTGTTTCTCCCAAAAGTTAGCCCACAAGGCCACAACTAAGCAAACGTCGGTCGGGTGCGTGTCGGGTCAAAGGGCGGGTCACGGGTTGTACGTGACAATTGAGAGCCCGCGCCCGGCCCATAACTATCCCCGTTATATTGGAGGTTCTAGTTATAAATATTAAATATAATTTAATTATAAAACTAATTATACATATGAGGAGTAAACAGCGAGATTAGACTGTCTATTCCTCAATTATGTAATTAGTTTTCTAATTAAACCATATTCAATACTTCTAACTGTCATCCAAACATCCGATATGAGGTTGGCTAAATTTTAGCCCCGTATCCAAATACTGAATTGGATCGATTTTGCCTGTACGCTCTTCACGGATGCGCCGAGTCAGAGCTCTTTCGTTTGGGTCAGATTTTGGACAAAAGAAATGATCTGAACGGTCTATTGTTTGTTGCGGGTCAAAAAAAATTATGGCCCTTGTCTATCCATCGCATTGTTTGGGTCCAGTTTTTTTTTCGGGCGGTTGGTCAGGTCAGATGACTCTGCACCTCTTTCTCGCATTGTCGAAGTGTGTCTACCCATAGTTCGGGTGTTGGAGGGCTTTCCACCGTTGAATTTTGGACCACTGGCTCTTAAATGGATGGCCACGATTCAACCTCATCCTCTAAATTTTACCCGCACCCGCACGACCTCGCACACCTTCTTGCAGCCGTCGCCACCCTGCCCCGCGCGTCTCCTCCTCGCCGTCGCCGCCTCCAATCGCATCTCCGGTGGCTACCGTTGTTGGATCCAACACCGTCTCCCCTCACACGCTAACCCAGCTCCACTGGAGTGGTTACACGAGCTCCCCCTCCCCCCCGCCAGCGCCGCCGCCACTACTAACTGAGGTGTATCTACGCCCCGTCATTGGCACCGTCCGACCGTCTTCCTCGATCCGCCACCATCGCCGGGCCACCGTTTTTCCCCGGCACCCCTCTAAGGCCGGAGACGACACATGTAATTTTCACCCCGAACCTTAACCTCACGAGCCAAAGTAGGGGCAGAAGGGTGACGTGACGTTTTTGGATTGTTTGGAAATTTTAGGTGATTTGGATCCAATTAAAACACTCGGTCGATATATATACCTTCTACTCTTCCTCTTCCCTACATGAGTTCGGTGCTTGTAGGGGCGGCTCGAGCTCATTTCTGAGGAGCTAGCTCAACGACGGCTACCGAGGCTATCTCCAACGAGCATTCTCATCCTCATTTCCTACTCATGTGTGTCATATCATTCACAATGCAAAACAGCGTCAAAATACACATTTTGAGTACTGACTGAGATTGCCTTATAGCGTGAGACTCGAGCGATGGAACCGACGAGCCAGGTCTCTGCCTCCATTTCTCTTGGTTTTGTCCGAACTTGATTGGGCATCCAGAGTGACTGTGGAGATCCGGGCGATTTCGCCGATTTGGCGAGATCTGGTGCCAATAAAGTAAAAATGCACCGAATAGCATGCTAATTTTTTTTCCTTGTCGATCGACTCGTGCTGCTAGAATTTTTTTTTTTTTTTTGAATTCAGCGGCAATGGTAGTGATGAGTACGAAAGTGGCATCCATTGCCAGAACACATGAAGATATATAAAGGATATTGCTGAGTCTGATGGTGTTGGCGGCGATGTCTCAGTAAATCATCTAGACTACTAATGAGGTTACGAATGAGCATACAGTTGCTATGGAAGACTGTATACAGAACAACAGCAGCAATAATAAAGACCTTATCCAGAGCTAAGAGGTATTAACCGTTAAGAAGAAATATTTAGTTGTAGCTGTTACAGGAACATAATATGCCCTTGATTTAGTCTCAATTTTCCATGTTTGCGTGATTAAAAATGGCCCTAGCCATTGAGCTAGGCCTTGTTGTATGTATTTTTGCTTTCTGCGTCGCTCGGCGTCGCACTAGAGCACACAGGAGGCACTATATTTTGAAACGTAAGCTTTGGTCCATGTGTTTCCCATCAATGGTTCTAGTTATTTGCCACCATTCATGACTGGAAATGATTAAAGCTTAAAATGCCGTGGGTTCAAAATTTTCATTGCTTTTCTAGATATTTTTGCACTTAGCATTAGCAACATGTGAGCACTTATATATTAGACTAGTTTTATGAGCTTGTTTAAAGTTGGTGCGAGCATCGAGCAACAATTTTGTATTAATGCATTGTGGTGCACTTAGTTTTGTTAGAAGCTGAACAAACTCACCAACGAAATTGTCCATTTTTTTCAGGTTGGTTGTGGAGTACTTACATAGACGATAGATCAGTGCTCTGTGCTCAATTGCAAAATTGAAGCTTTCTGGGATGTTGGAGAATCAGGATAGGATGAAGGGGCTCTGCGCATGATCCTCTTTATCATCACCAGGTGCATCTGCTGTTTTGAACTTTGTTGGCTAGGAAAACTAACTATATATGTGTGTTAGCAGAAGGCAAACGTGCTCCAAAGTCTGAACTATGATCTTCTGGTGTGTGTAGCTGTAAATGTGATTTGTTGCCTCATCCCAATCTTCCTCCAATGAGCCGCTGTTAGATCAGGGTGATGATTCCCCGTTGCTTCCATCCATGGCTGAACATATATATAACTTGTTGTATTTGTGACGTTCCAGACCTCCGCACTGCGTGCGGGATTGGAACATGTACATTGGGTGCGTGAGATGGGTGCTGCTGTGCTATTTGTTTCATTTGCCCGTGGGATCTTGGAAATCAGGAGCAGCGTAACTTGCCCTTGGTAAACCAGGGCATTACGAAGTTGAGTGCTACACCCAAGATCAAAATTTGCTGATGTCTCTAGTTTGACTGAGTTTCTGCCATGAACAAGAGGAATTAGATTTATTTTAAGATATCTTTCAGAAAGAAGCAAAACAAGAGATATTGTGTACTACAAGGAGATATTATTTGTCACGTACTTGGAGGACCGAACATTTTAGAACTTAGCTCTAGCAGAAGAAAGAAATGTTCCACCCAGTGAAATATTCTTAAAGGAAAAAATGGTGGTGCGTCTGACAGGGTTGGTTTGAATTGCACATGCGACGTAGTGAAGCGAATTCTAGGTCTAACTAACTAGAAAAAAGTTAAACACTTAAAAAGTTAAAAGACCTGATAATCATTTTGAGATTTCTTATCATGGACGAGGCAAGAATGCGGCGGCACATTTCAATCAGGTGAATCCTCTGCGCGTTGTTGTGAGATTTTATATACAATTTAGATGAGAATGGATGAATGATTGCAAAGTGCATATATCAGATTATCTATAGATACTAAAATATATGTAGTTTGTATAACAAAAGTTAAATTTACCATACTTACGTACGAAGTGAGTCGTCACCTCTTTCGTCCATCCGTTCTCCCTCCCCTCGTGACACAAACCGCCTTCCCCTGAATTACCCTTACCCCCACACGCCCGATCCATTGGCTTGGCCTCGCGCCGGCCCATGTACGCTCGCCTAACTGCCGACGCCCTCCCCACGTGCAGCCAGGACATCCGCTCTCCTCCTCTACGTTGGCATTGCCTGCTTCCTATCATTGTCGCGTGCTCTCCTTGCCATGCCCGCAGGCCGCAGCTGTAGCCTCATGCTTCCATTGCGCCCCTCACGACGACTGGTGCCCATGCTCCTCCGCTTCAACATCGTCGCGCCCCAGCCGAGTGGCCCCTCCCCGCGCCCCATCCTCCCTCCCTGCATTGTCTCCCTCTCCTTCTTCCCACCATGCACATTCCGTTGCATGTCTTCGCCGCCACTAATTCCAAATCGAGTGGAAGGTCAAGTCCCCGCCGCCGCCAAGATTCCTACTCTACCCTTGCCATTTCAAGTCACATAGCCGACGACCAACCCATCGCATCAGGCTCCAGGCATGTCATTGTCGTCCCCCAGTCCGCCAAACAAACACGTCCCTAGAGCCAGCTCGAAGATAAGGATCCGGGAGCACGCCCCCAGCGGTGGGCTCCAGAACCGACAGGTGGTGGGGCAGGTCTAATCCGCCCAGTCCATGGGGCCCCCAATTATTTTTATTTTTTTTTGCTTTGGCCCATTAACAAAGAGTAAACTTGGCCTGTTGATTAACGAGCATACGAACCGTCATCGCCTGCTAGACTCTGGAACCGATGAACCCTACGCCAGTACCCTTGCTCCTTGAGGCCTTTACGACGGATTGAAGCAACGACACCGGCGCCGTTCCAGCTTCCTCGACCTCGACCTGTTGACCACAAGCACTGGGCCGCATCCGCAACGATGGCAACGTCTTATGGCTGCAACACACTGGTCGCTAGTAATTTACTATTTACTTTATTAATCCTTGGTTTGATGTAGAATAATGTTTGAATTAATACATATTATTTTTCTTTGGATTATAATACAGGAATACGTTGATTTTCTTGAATTCTTGGCACTCATCATGAGTGCTAGAAATAGGAAGTATGAGTCAGGTGCTGAAAATGTAAGAAAAGACAAAGGCTAGAAGGAGCAGCTCAGTCTCAGAAGGGTGCTTTTGATAGATTTTTTATGAGAGAAACTCAAGATCTAGATCCTAATCCTAATGTTGATGGCAGTCATGGTGACAACCCAATACCAATAGAGGTTGAGATTCACACTACAGACACAAATGCAAGCAATGATGATAACATCGCCATTGCCGATGAAGAGCAAGATATTGCCGATGAAGAGCAAAATGCAAATATTTCCCATGAAGGCAATGATACTAATATTACCAGTGATATCAATACTTCTTTTCAGCCTGATATATTTGATCCCATGAAGTGATGGAGATATAATTGAAGAATTCATTTCAAAAAGTACAAGACGGATGATGCTTTTTGCTAGAGCATGAGGTCAGCACTGTATTTACTCTTTTAACATTAGTATTTGATACGGAACAACACATATTTAAGTTATTTGAGTGAGTGAAAGCATGCCTTAGCTATACTACACATATAAATTTTGACATATATTTAAGGCCTCCTATCGATTTTGCTCCCGAGCCCCATATTTCTGGAGACGGCCGTGCTCGAGTATGTTGAGAAGAGGATGACACATTATTTATTGCACAAGTCAGAATCTACTCATGTGTAGCTCTCTAGATGCAGTACATAATAGAACTTTTTGTACAATATGATACCCTAGCTAGGGCATGCATCTGGCACATTCTCTCTTGAGAATTGTCGTCTATTGTATACGAGAATTGTATTCTTTTGTGTGTAATTCATTTATGTATGTGTTGGGCCATGGAAGGGAACTTTTTTACTCTAGGTTCCAGATTCCCGCAACCTGTTTGAATGCAGCATGGTTCTTAGTTGCCTTTTGAGATATCCTTGGTTATAGTTATTTGAATAGAAATTGGTGATGAGTGGATATTTGTTAGTTACTTCAAGATATCCTTGGTTACCATTATTTGAATAAAAATAATTGATGAGTGAAATCGGATGACACCGCGGCCCTGCCTCGATTCTCACTACCACTGCCACCCTGCTTCTGCTCCCAGCAGTGGCCCATTGAGAAAGAGGCCGTGTGGGGAGAAAGGGGGCTAGCGGGCACCGCCCCGATGCTCCTGATCTATTAGTACTACCTTGAAGGCCACAACAGCCTTCTTGCTGCCCGTCAAACCAACCTAGATAAAACCCAATCGCATGCTATGATTGGGTTAGTTTAATCTGGTTTGGAATCAAGTAACCTGACTCAAGCACACACTATACCCCCGCGCAGGTTCTACGCTGGGTGACTCCCATGCATGCCTCACCATCTGGCCACCGCCATGGCACTCTATGGCATGCTTATCTTCTTCTCCAACTGTTGTGCCAAGTAGTCACGGTCCCCCCCCCTATCCGACACTAACATAGCCGCCTCATCTCTACTTAGCTGAGGCCATGTCTCTCGTTGCCTAGTAAGGCACGACCTTGTGAATCGCATGCTATGACTGGGTTGGTTTAATTGGTTTGGAACCAAGTCCCGGCTCAGGCACGTGCTGTACCTCGGCAGGTTCTGCACTGGGTGACTCCCACACATGCCTCATCATTGCGGTCACAGCCACGGAGCTCTATAATATGCATGCTCATTTTCTTCTTCAACTGTTGTGCCAAGTAGTCACGGTTGTTCTCCCCTTCTCCAGCGATGACACAATCGACTCATCTCTCCTTAGCCGAGACCATGTCTCTCATCGTCTAGCAAGGCACGGCCTTGTGATGGCGAACCACGTGCAAAGGACCAATCTCAACAGTTATGTCTATGTCCTGCGCTCGCCATGTCCGCAGCTCTCCGTCTGCGTGCTCGGTGATCTGCATTGCTTAAAAATGAGCCCTGTGGGGAATATGCATCATAGGTTTTCATTTAGAGGAATAAACCTCACCAGTGCTCAGAACCCCCCCCCCCCAACCCCAAACCTTTGTCCATGTTATCCTCATGCTCAACGCTCCTCATTGCTTAAAAAAACGAGCCACGTGGGGAACAAGCGCCCTGAGTTTTCATTAAGAGAAATAAACTTCAACGGGGCTCAGAAGGCGATTGCTATGGTACACTGAAATAACTGTGGATCGTCCATTTTAGTAGATCTTGGTGGATAAATTAAAGTATTACCTCCTAGAAAGAAATAGATCAAAATAATAAATATATTTATTAATTGATTTAATTTCGAAAATAGGAAAATATGGATAATATTTCCAAAGAAATCTAACTAACGTTATCTCTATATTGAGCTTTCCGATATAACTTTTTCTATTGAGAAGATGTTACATAGATTTAGTATGTGACCTTTTTTATAAGTAGACGTACGTGACATTTTTTATTGCGTAAGCTTTCCAAAACTAACTTTCGCTAAAGTGAAGACGTACATGCTTTAGTACATCACGTATTTTCTAAACCTGTAATGTCGTAACGTGATTTTATTTGATGAGCGTGTAACATGACAAATTAAATATGTAAATATCCTAACGTGAAATGTGTGCGTGCGTGACAAATTAAGAGCACTAGCTAACGTGCGGTCATATTTTTGAATGTGGAGTCTAGATAAGTTTTTGTGATTTTTGTGACCTGTAGCATGGTTAATACATTACGAGTGAACGTGATGGACACAAGTGAACGTGACCTTTTTTTTCTACAACCGAAGCCATCGTGAAATTGCAAGAAGAAACCGAGAATTTCTGCATGTTGTTTAGTGGATCGTGGCAGTGTTCGCGGAAGAAGTGGATCGAGACGCGGGATTAGCCCTGCTCGGCTGCCTTGCTCGCCGCCGGGATAGGAGCGAGAGCGATATAATAGGCTCGGGAAACGAAAGGACCGGAGCGTTCCAAATTATGCCGCGGTTATTTTATTTCATTTTAATACATTTTTTATTATATATTTTTTTATTATATTTTTTTAATTCAATGGTTCAGATCTGTTTAAGGTCTTACCTTTTAAGAGGTAAAAAATGTACCGTAGCACAGCCCGGCTCAAAAAACCCCTAAACCCTAGTTTGCTAGCGAGAGAGATTTTTAATAATTCATCTCAATGAGGAATCGAAATTGCGGTCTGGAGATGCCAAAGAGACCTACCTTTCATTGGACTAAACTCCTTAGTTCTGCATTGCTTGGATATAGCTTTATAGTTGACCCAAAAAAGGCTTGTGTGAGGCGTCCATATGCTGTTCTTGGTTGCCTACAGATTGTTTTCGCGTTGTATAGAAGTGGGAGGCGCAACATGATGGCAAGAACTATGTGCGATTCGCAGACGATGTCATTGATAATGGTGTTGTCCTGCTAGTGCGGCGCCGCAAGAGGAGGCCCAGTGCTAGGTGATGTCATGTTGTGAGTGAAAGGACTCGCAATTGTAGATTGCAGCAATAGTACTTGAGGTATCAGCTATGCCTTGCGATCTTCGCAAATCCCTACGAGGATAGGATTTACCCAGTATCGCGTATGCCGAGTTGCTCAAAAGGAGAAACGAAAAAAAATATCCAAACCTACATCGACAGAGAAAGCACACCACAACTTTACATTTTGATGATACGGAAACGTTCTGGAACGAGCGTCCGGTCCAAACAAAAATATCGGACGTGGAGCCCACAACACATCTGTTATCCACCTACTCTTCTGATTCATTCTTATCCATTCCGCCATTCGCACGATGTTGCTTCCGTCCTCAAGGAAGCCGAGGGGCTCCAATACACACGCATTAAGCACGGCTTCATTGCCTCTGTCTACTCCTGCCTCCACATGCAAGCTCCGCCGCTGAACCCACGCTCGCATGCATGCTCCTCCACCGCCGCTGAACCCACGCTCGTTGCGCCCTCACCCATCAATCGGAATCTTATCCCTTCGTCTTCTCCGCGTCTACCTACCTCTAACGACCATTGCTGCCGGCCATTCCACCGCCGCCCTCTTCCTCCCCCGCGCACCCTCCGCCGAAGGAGCAGGAGAGGGAGCGCAACGACCCTCCTGCCCACGCTGGCGTTCTCCTCTGCCCCGGCTGGCTCCGGCCACTTCCGCAGCCGCCCTTTTCCTTCCCCACGCCCTCCATCGGAGGACCAGGAGCGAGGGCGGAGGGCAGGCAACAGTGAGGGGTGATCTGCTGGATTTGCAACAGTTGAATTTGGCTCCAATCAGAACTCGGAAGAGCTTGCTTCCGATGTGTTGTACCGCATAAACAGTAGCTAAATCATCAATAACTGTCGGATAATTTATTCAATGGTGGATACCTGCCTGCTCCAGCAGCAACAGCCAGCTGGAGCAATAAGTGCTCTTCCGATCGTAGTGTTGCATACGCTATTTTTCGATGTCGAAGATACGCATTTCAAATGTTACACAGGATTTTGTCGTTGTTTTTTTTACGTTGTGTGAAATATAAACCGATTTTGCGGTGGGATTTTTCTCTTTGATTTTTGGTCCAAAAGTTGATGTTGTAAAAGTTGATTTTCAATGCTGCACATATTATTTTTCGGTGTTGAAGATGCATATTGAGAATGCTACCCGAAGTGTCTGATGGATTTGGTTCCATCGGACGTCCGGGCGCCATTAATCCCGTTGATGATGCCGTTTTCACCGCACGTGAAGAGTTGTTAAGGCTGTCTCTAAAAACGTGTCTCAAAATAAAGATTGCAGTGCTATTTCACACTGTTTTGTACCGTATACGACGCTACGGAGCGGAGTTTGAACGGAATTCCCTCGGTGATAGCCAAACCGAGACCGAGACAGGTCCCACCCCCACCAGCAACCAGCAGCACACAGCACTGCAGCGGTGCACCAGGCATACGTAAAACGGGAGCAACAGGCACCATCGGATCCAAAGAGCGCGAGCGGGGACGCGGGCCAAGCCCCGGGGACGGGGACAAGACGACGACGGCGGCGACGAATTCACGCGCAGGCCCCTTGGCTAGACGCTAGACGCCTACGATCCCCACCCGGGAAAGCGGACACGACGCGCGGGCCCCGCGCGCAAGCAGAACGGCTCTATGTCTTGTCACCCGATGTGCCACCCGTGCCCCGTGTCGTGCGGTGCCCGGCCCCACAGGCAAGACGCAAAGCGATGAGCTCCGGGAACTCCCTGCAAAAGGCGTCGTCCCCTCCCCCGTCGCCCCGCGTCCGCTTCTGCCCTCCGCCCCTCCCCCCTGCGTTTGACAAAGCTGAGCACAGGCGTGAGGTGGGGAGGAGGAGAGCGGAGAGCCAGAGAGGGTAGAAACAGGGAGACCAGACCAGAGAGCACCCGAAGAAAACGGAGTGGGGACTACTGGCCTACGGGAGTGGAGCGCCCCCCGGGATAGCTGCTGCCGCGGCAGAGCTGACTTTGGCCCACAAGACCGGTAAATAGTGAAAGACAGTGGGACAAACAAAGGAACCAAGGCGCGGGAGTCGCGACGCGGCACCAGGGCTCGCTGCTCCGTTCCTGTCCACTATTCATTTTGATGCCCCGCGGGCCGCGGCCACGGTGACTCTTCTCCTTTTTACGGTTTTATTTATTTCCGGCCGTCTCCAGTCGCCTCCACACTTGGTTCGGCCATGATATCTCGTGCAGTTGTGCTGCCACGTCCCCCGGCAGGGCAGCTGCGCCAGTGCCGGCAAGCGGGGCAAGACCCAGCGCGTCCACGTCCATCGCACGACGGTAAGTGAACAGTGGTGGTCTCGACGTGGATTCGCTGGCGGGCGTACAAAGTTTTCCCCTTGGTGCTCGCTGGCTGGCCCGTTGCCACCTACAGTACACGCTAAAAATACGAGGCGGGGGCGCATGTGCACGTCGGCGTCGATCGGCAGAGCGGGGGCACACCGCGGACTGTGCACCTCTTTTCCCTGTGGCCCTGTGGGTAGTGGCGGCATGAAACGGCCACGTTCGCCGGTTCCCGCATGTCCACGCCACGCCGCTTTGTGTGTGCGCTGAGGCGGACGGCGCACCCGTTGCTGCCGGCGTTGGTTCCCCGTCCTGCACGGAGACGAAACAGACAGGCAGGGCGTGTGTGTGAGCGAGAGAGGGCGGAGAGAAGACACGCTCGTTCCAATTCAAGAAAAGTGAAAAGAGAGCGCACTCATTACTTAATCACTGCGCATGTACTTATCGGGTATTGATTGCGACTGCCGACTGGGTGGGTGGGTCAGATCCGTCCGTCCCTCCGTCGACTGCTAGCTTGGCATTGAAGTTGAAGGGCACCGGCGAAAGACATGGTGACCATTAATACGTGTCTGGCCAGCCGTGTCATAGAGGGAGGCCGCCGACCCAGAGAGGCCAGAGGCAGCCATAAAACGCCCTTCGATTGCATTGCATACGACCTACAGCTACAGACCATCCCCTGACTCCTGAGCTACTACAACTACAAGCGCCACTCACCCCCGCCTGCAAAATGCTGCGGCTGCTCCCGTGAAAGGCAGGGTAGGCTTGGCTCGAGCCTATTGTCCCAATCTGATCAAACGAACCGAGACGAATTCCAGGTCAAAACCACGTCCGGAGGCTCCAAATCACACCGTCAAAAGACCTGTCGACTGATGAGGTTTTGATCCTATGCGAGAGAGGAGGACGGCAGGCACTGTGCACTCTTTCCCCGAGGCGCTGGTGGCGGGTGGCCTCCTGGTGGGGGAACAGTGGCACCTAAAGCAGAAGGCTGCCGCTGCTGCGGCCGCGCACGGTGGCCAGTGAGCACGCAACAGCATCGCAGTCGCAGCGCCGTGCCGTGCCACTCCGCAGCAGCAGCAGCAGCAGCAGCAGGCCCGCAGCCCGGCGCCCAAGGGCAAAAGGGAGCAGCCCGTCCAATCCGTCACCTCAGCCAGCCTCACCTCACCTCATCCCTACCTCACCACATCCTCGGCTTCGCATCACCAGCAAGCTCACGAAACAGGAGCGTCATAAAGACATGGGCGTCGCAGGCTAGCTCAGAGTGACGCAGCGGCAGCGGCAGCGGCCCAGGAAGCAACAGCGACCGGCATCGATCGCGGCAGCCGAGGCGGGGGAAGGGGAGGGAGGAGAGGGGAGGGAGCGGTCGCGGCAGGAGCAGAGCGGCATGGGGTCCTGACTGACCGCCTGAGAAGAAGATGGCTGGAGCGCGACGGCCCCGGAGGCATTAATGGGGTGCTCATCCTCCTCGTCCTTCCCCTCCTCTCCTCCTCCCCGCCGGGTCGCGGTCGGCTCCGCCTTTTAACCGGCTTGTCCCGGAGGCGGGGCGACCGGCGAACCACGGCCGTGCCGGAACCCTAGTGGTGTCGTTGTGCGCGCGCGCCATGGGCATCGATCTCAACATGGTGGGCGCCGAGGACCAGGAGCGCCGTACGCCGCCGCCGGTTTGCCGGGAGCTGTGGCACGCGTGCGCGGGGCCCGTGGTCGCGCTGCCCCGGCGGGGCAGCCTGGTCGTGTACCTGCCGCAGGGCCACCTAGCTGCGGCCGGCGGCGGGGACGTCGCCGCGGACCTGCCTCCGCACGTGCTGTGCCGCGTCGCGGATGTCGAGCTATGCGTGAGTGCGGCAGTACCGTGCCATATCTGTGAGGTGTTTTGAGGGGAGGGTTGCGTCTCCATTGTTTTGACGGCGGGGCTCGCATGGCTGTGTGTGCAGGCGGATGCGGCGACGGACGAGGTGTACGCGCGCTTGGCACTGGTGGCGGAGGGTGAGGTAAAATTCTGCTCAAGTCACCTGATTGGATTCGTATGCTCACCGAGATCGGGGGGATTTTTATGGTACACATGCTTCATGCTTGGATAAGATTTTTTGGGCTGGTAACTGTGTTAGGCCTATTTCCTTTTCAGTTATCGATGAGGTGTAAGCATCCTTTTTGGGATTTCTTTTGGCTTTGGCTGCTCAGGTTGATTTGGGAATGTGGAGGCGCGATTGATGGATTGGGCATTTTTGCTTCTTTCTAACTTTGTCGAACTGCTTTATTGCTACTCTTTTCGTTGGAGTAAGGCATATTGTGTATGTGGTTTCATTTAGCATGCCTAGCATTCTACTACTGCCATTATTTCGTACCTAGCAAATCAGCATACTAACAGCCAGCCATGCTGAACTAGGGCAAAATGTAGGATTTTTGTCATGTGTAATTCATGAACTGCACGTTTTATTGATTCAGGCATTCGGGAGAAATCTGCGGGGTGGTGGAGTTGAAGGGGACGATGACATGGAGGATTTTGATGCTGAAAGGAAGTCCCGGATGCTGCACATGTTCTGCAAAACGCTCACGGCCTCTGACACAAGCACACATGGAGGGTTCTCTGTTCCTCGCCGTGCTGCTGAGGACTGTTTCCCACCTCTGGTGATATGGCTGAATCTTTCATTGCGCCTCTTGAAATTGCTCCTTGTCTTGTGCTGCAGTGCTAACCGCCTTTTGGTTGCTGTGTTCCTTCATAGGATTATAATCAGCTCAGGCCTTCTCAAGAACTGGTTGCTAAGGATTTGCATGGAGCCAAGTGGAAGTTTCGCCATATTTATAGGGGTGAGATCAGCTTTACTAGACTACAAGTGAACAATGCCCTATATATAGTATATTGTTTATTAAGTTGCAAGTGAATGTTTCATATGGAAATTTTAGTGAAACTTATGTAGTATGTTGCTAAAACCTCCGTTGACATGCTTTCAAAACATGTATACCTAGCCTAAATCTTGGATGAATATTTTAATCATCAATGTGAAATGCCTAGCAGATGTAGCTACAGTGCTTTGGTATTTTCTTTGTTTTGCATTTGCCAAATCTTATTGTGCCAAATCTTATTGATATGCATTTTCTGTTCCCTCTGCCAAATTATATGTCACTTTAGGCCCTAACTCATATTTCTCTGACACCGTATTTATAGAAAAATACACCAACAAGCAACGTCTACATCTTCAAATTTGTTTCATTAAATGCAGCATCAAATATGTCTTTGGTATTGTTGATGTTAATATATTTTTCTATGTACTTGGTTAGAGTTAGAGAAGTTTGACATCGGACAAAAACAACCTACATTTTGCAATGGATTGAGTGTTTTTTTCAGTGTTTTGCTACTCTTATTATGTGTGTATCTTGATTTTTGGTATATATATATCTTGGAATATTGTATGCGCTGCAAAGGTTACTTGCATTCTATTGTTTTCTTGCAAGAATTAGTGTCTTTGAAATGATGGTTCGGCTGATCTCTGATCTTGGTATTGCTTGAGTTGCTTTTTTTTTCTTGTATTGTGAATTGTTATTATGACAGAAGTGCTGTCATTTTCTTCATGTTGAAGCAATTAATAAATTGCTTTGCATTCCAGGTCAGCCTCGTAGGCATCTCTTGACTACTGGATGGAGTTCATTCATCAATAAAAAGAGATTGGTTTCAGGGGACGCTGTCTTATTTCTCCGGTAAGCTCATGAACAATGTGGTTGTCGCAGGTGCATTGTGCATCTTTATTCAGCAAAGTGTCTTTTTAATCTTTGTAGAGGTGATGACGGTGAACTAAGACTGGGCGTGAGGAGAGCCATTCAGCTTAAAAATGAGGCCCTTTTTGAAGATTTCAGTAGCGACAGTACAAAGCGGCATACATTGTCTGCTGTAGCTGATTCCTTGAAACATAGAAGTGTTTTTCACATTTCTTACAATCCAAGGTGGAAAATACATTATTCATTTTGGTATTGCCAATTTTTCTTTAAATGAAACATTTGATCATGACTTGGTGCAATATGGCATGTTGATAACACGTCACCTGTAAAAAATTCAATAGTAAAGTTAAGCTGTGATTGTGCAGTTGTGCTTAGAACGTAAATTTTTATATGCTGAACATCATAGTTACTCTCTATATCATATGTTCCAAGCCTAAATCCCTTTACTAACATATCTTGATGTATATTGTTAGTATCAAGCAAGACAGGCCACATAAAGCCAAAGTTGCTCCCCAATGTAGGAAATTTGTATTTCTTCTAATACATAGCAAAAATATCAGTCGAAATCCCTGTAAAAATGACTTAATGTATTCAATACCATGCCAAGTAAAATTGAGCTGGTTGGTAATAAAATTATAAAATATAATCTGACTGATTTCATTTTGAATTCTTCCTGTGCAGAGCTACCACTTCAGAGTATATTATTCCATACCGCCAGTTCATGAAGAGCCTGAGCCATCCAGTCTGTATTGGAGCGAGGATCAACTTTCAATGCCAGAACGAAGATGCTAGTGAAAGGTCTGTTTGTTTTCAATTCAACTTAATTTTCTACTTCGCATTACTTTCCTGTTTCTTATGTTCTATGTTTTTAGGCGATCTGGAATGGTTGTTCGCATTAGTGAAGTAGATCCCATGAAATGGCCTGGCTCAAAGTGGAGAAGCCTGCTGGTATGTATCTTAACTAATTTATTAAGATTTAGACTTGGAATGTCATTATTGCCATCTTCCTTGGAAGCTTTTGTGGTTGTATATTCTTTTGGAGATTGATTTAATTCTGATGAATTTTTTTTACTGTACTCTGTGTTACGGGGGTTAAGAGAGGATATATTAACTGATGTTTCTGCAGACTGTTGCCCACCCATACAACACCTTGGCTTTACCCAACATAGCAGGGACTAGGCATATGAGCACAAGAGAAATGCAACAGCACCTGATGCTGCCAGTCACCACACGCCTCTGATGCTACCGTGATCCTCACAGGCCCACGCCACTTGCTCGCCCATGCCCACCTGCGCCGTGAGCTTGCCCGGTTGTTAGTGCGCCGTGCACCTGCTGCCACCACACCCGCATGCGGTGCGTGCTCCCCGCCTGTCTGCAGCACGTGTATGGCCAACGGCTGTCGCTAGGGCTAGAAGGTTTGGGGTGACTACGGGTGAGCATGCCTAGACGCCTAGTGGATGGCGCAGGGTAGGGTTAGGATGGCATGGCAAGGCATAAGGGGTAATTAGGCCATTTCAAATTGTTTATATTGTATTTCTTTTCTTTAATTCAATTAGTCCAGCTACATATAACAACCATATAAAAAGTGGGGGCAAACAGCGACTTCATTTTCAGAACATGAGGGGAAAATCACAAAGTTGCAAAAGGAGTAAGAGCGGAAAAAGTATAGATAACCCCTTGACCTATCTTTGGGCGTCTACTTCACCCCCAACCTTTAAAATTGTATGCTTAACAGTTAACACATTAAACTTTTCAAAACTGGATAAAAGACCCCCTGGGGTGGTTTTGCTACCTTGGCACACTAGGGCCCACATGGCAGGTGACACATGGTGTGGGGACCACAAGTCAGGGTTCCCCTCTCATATCACTCTCTTATCCTCTTTCTCTCTCCATTCCCGCCGCCGCCGCTCGCAACGTCGAGAGCCGCTCTCTCTTCTACTCCTTCTCCCTCCATTCCTGCTGCTGCCGTTCGCAACGTCGAGAGCCGCCAGGCCGCAACGCTCGCAGAGGCACTAGGAGTTGAAGGGCGGAGAGACTGGGAGCTGAAGAACTGTGGTGCTGGCGAGCTGTGTAGGCATGCGGCGGCATGGGTGGCGAGCGCGCGGAGGCACTAGCGAGCACCATGGGTGCCGCGCATGGAGGCATTGACGACCTCCATGGGCGGCGGGTGTGTGGAGGCACTGCCAAGGTGCGCTGACGAGCGGCTGTGCGTGCATAACTGTCGGCGAGGCGCGCTAACAAGTGGCAACGCTTGGGATTGGCACCTGGTGGTGGCTCGTGCGCGAGGAGGAACCGGAGAGCGGCCTGGGATGGCAGCACCTTGATGTCGCGGGCGGCGAGCGGCGGTGGCAATGGTGAAGGCAAGCTCTGGCGGTGGCGAGAATGGTGAGAGAGGAGAAGAAGAGAGATGAGAACCTGACTTGTGGACCCCGCGCCTTACCACCATAGGAGGTGTTATATCCGGTTTTGAAAAGTTTAATGTGTTAAATATCTGGTTTTAAAGGTTGGGGGTGAAATAGACTCCCAAAGATTAGTCAAGGGGTTATCTATACTTTTTCCAAGTAAAAACACAATTGACTTCCACGGTGTGGTCAGAACACAAATCTCCCAAATCTTTTTTTTACCGAGGTAGTCACAAATACGCTATAACCATACGTTATAACCCTAACAATGGCAAGCTTTCCAGGAGATTTCAATCTTGCAACCACCCTATAAAGGGAGAGGACAAAAACAGCTTCCTGGATGCCAAAAACTTTACTAACACAGTAACACACGTGCACCTAGTAACATAGAATTGTTTGAGATTTTGACCTTCAATCACAAGTATTACTCAACAATAAAAGCATCATGTCGAAGATGTCTACCATTTTACAATAACTGATACTCCCTCCACCCCCCAAAAAAGGCGTACAAAATCTAGCACGAAGATTAGCGCACCACATCAATGGTATTTTTCCCCATTTCTACCCCTCAGCTGAATTACTGCCCTTGATCAGGGGACAAACCTTATTTGCATGGGGATGGAGTCAACATGTATGGAATTGTGGGGAAAAAAAAGGCAAGCGCCTGCATGGTATGGGTCGCTGCTGTACTTAGGAGCTTTTGCCACGCCTCAGGAAGCTGTGTAATGTGTAATCATTAATTAATTACCTAAAGTTGTGCGCATGCAGCAATCAATAGCATGGGAGGGCACATGTGTCAGAATGACACAAATGCTTCATGCGGCTTGTTTTTTGGGAATCCACAAAAAATTTTATACGTCTTAATTTTTGGGATTGATATTATATGCCATATAAACTGATGGTAATCAATTCATATTCGCCTATTGACAATGAACTGCATTATTAATGTCTGTTTGATAGAGTGTTGCTTTTTCATACAGGTAAGATGGGAGGATGGTGCTGAATGCGATGGCCAAGATAGAGTTTCTCCATGGGAGATCGAGATAGCTGGGGGTTCAGTCTCTATTGCCCATTCTTTGTCCGTGTCCAGTTCTAAAAGAACCAAGTTGTGTCCTCAGGGGAATTTGGACGTTCCTTCAATGTGTAAGCTCTCATAGCACAACACTAATGCCTGTACATATGTATGTTGTCCTTTATCTGTATGCTAATTGACTGGTGCATTAGATGCTGCAGGGAATGGTTGTACTGACTCCGTGGAAACTGGAAAGTTACCCAGGGTCTTGCAAGGTCAAGAATTGATGGGTTTTAGGACTCATCGTGTTACATGTGCTCCTCAAATTGCTGAGGTTACAAATTTTCAATCATCTGATGCTAGTAGGTTCCTTACTAATGCACGAGGCTGCTTATTGAGTGGTTCAACAAGCAGACTCGCAGTCAGTAACTCTGGTTTTACCTACCAATCTGTAGGCTTCAATGAATCTATTGGATTCTCAGAGGTCTTGCAAGGTCAAGAAATTTCTCGGGCAGTTCCTATGTTCCAGGGAATGATGTCTGAGGCATGTTCACTGAAAGGCGGATATGGGCTGCATAGTTATATGTGTACCCCAGCTGTTAATGGATTATCAGCCACGACTCAAGAATGTTCTCTCACACTATCTACTCCGCCAGCAGCACAAGTGCCCTCTTCCTATCCTGACAATATATTTAAGCGAACCATGGTTCCACAGCTTGGACTGCCAAGCAAGATTGTTGGTGAAGGTGCTAATGGCCGTCAGTCTGGCCCATTTGATACACAGAGGGAAATTTGGACAAGCCCACAGCATGAAACACCTGGTAAGATAAGCTTGGATCAGTTTGAGGCTAGAAGAACTTCGGCACCTGGAGATGCTGCTAAGCTTGGGTCTGGTGGTAGGGAAGTTCGCAAAACTAGCTGCAGGCTTTTTGGCTTCTCGTTGACTGAGAAGATCCTGCCAGCAGATGATGATGGCATCAAGGAAGCAAGCTATGATGCTGAGTGCCAGAATCCACGGATGCTGGACTTGTTTGGGTACAACCGCTCCACTCCTAGTGCTGCTCTTCCAGCTCTGTGTGCTGCCCCCTTTGGAATGTGATGCTATAGCATTAACGTTTCCTACTATTTTCAAATACTTTGCTTAGATGTTTTACATTCCCAGTACCCCAGTGTATGTCATAAGCTGCCTGGTGACCTCATTCACTCTATTGGTCTGCTCAAGCTAATCAGTAAATTGCACAAGTAAACGATGGATATTTGGTGAACCACTCTCCATCCTTCACCTGGTCACTCAAGGTATTGTTGTTCTAGTCTCAAGTACGTTCCATTGTAACTCTTGTGTCTGACCCTTCCGAGCAATTGTGCGATGAAGCTCTTTATATCCTAAAAGCATGTCAGTCGCAGATTTAGATTTATGGGAATGTCTGTCAGCTTTAATGTACCAGCTGTGCATTTAACTCAGCTCATGTATGACTTTTGTAGCTGTCACCGTGTCATGAGCTCTGGTTGCAGTCGCGCTAGGTCGTGATTGTGTAAGACCAGTGCTACTATGTTTTAAGGTATCTTGTATGGACCTTTGATCTGGTGCATTGCGTGTTAATGCTGTGATTTTCATTGCATGCAAATCATGTTTTCTGGTGCCTTGGTAGGAGAGAATAGAGATACTTCCACTGTTCTAGTCATTTTAATTTTTTTATTGGCCAATTCAACTTTGATAGTATATATACAAGGTGTTTGATCGATTGATGATGCAAGTCATTTACACTTCTATTGGAAAATTCAACTTTCACAGATTGAACAGCGTAGGGTTGGCCGGTTGGTGTTATTCTATACGCAGCGACGGCCCGTTTGGGTGAGGCCCTTGTGGGGTGGATAACAAGTCAATTTAACTTTTATTAATTTATTCTTCGTTATTAGTCTTTTACTCTTTTGTAGTATTTTTCAAGGTCACACTTCAAGCTAAGCTTAATGAGCCTAGCTGAAACTAGCTTAAATTCGAAATCAACTTCATTCTATAGTCTAGCTATAGTGCTATTTTTTACTCCAGGCGAGATGGTCTATTGGATTTGGTCTTACCGCCCTGGTCCGGAGCGGACATGCTGCACGATCGTGCTCTCTGCTTCCACTAATCAGTGCCATTTTTACATCTACTGCCTGTCGCCCGCTTGACTGGACCTACGATGACGCGAGATCCTGGCAACCAACGGCCACAAGCAATGCAACTATACAAGTACAGATTGACTGGACCTACGTTGACAGCGAGATCCATATGACCATATCCATGTTTTTGGGCTCGCTACACTGTAGCAAGTAGACTGAAGAACAGAGCGAAAGCCTGGTTGTGCATGAGGAAATCAAGGGTACACCTCGATCACTGACCGGATCCCGAGAACGGCAACGATCTTGTAGCCGCTGAATCCCGCGTCCTCGAAGATCTTGCGCCACTCGCGCTCGTCCCGCTCGGGGCTCCCGACCACCCCCATCATCATCACGTCCCACAGCAGCTGCGTCTCGGTGGCCTTCTCGTCTGCGGGGCTCGATCCCACAACCAGGTCCATCACGATCACCCTGCCGCCGGCCTCCCTCGGCGGGATCGCCTCCCTGCACCGCCGCAGTAAACGCACGCACTTCTCGTCGTCCCATCCATGAAGAATCCACTGCACGAGCAGTCGAGCACACAGCAACGTCAACTAACGTCATTCTTCAGCTTCACAAATCACAATTCAAAGGAGAGCGATGGGCTGACGACGAAGCGAAGTACGCGCCGGATCACCTTGAGGAGGACGGCGTCGGCCTTGGGGATGTGCTCGAACATGTCCCCGGCGACGAACTCCACTCCGCCAAGATCGACTGACGGGACGGCTGCAACAACGTGCGGCAGCTCCAGGACGCTGCACTTGACGTGCGGGAACGCGGCGGCGATGGCCCTGGCGGCGCCACCGGACCCACCGCCGACGTCGACCACCGAGGCAAGGCCCCGGAACACGTCGCTGTGGTCGCGCACGATCACGTCCATCACGAACCTGCCGTCGCACGCCATGGCGTCGTGGAACGCCGAGCCGAACTCCCGGTCGCTCTTCGCCACCGCCCAGAGGTCCCGCCCGTGCGCGGCCTCGAACGGGACACGCGCCGCGGAGGTAACAGCGTCCGCTGCGCGGAACCAGGACGCCAGGGACATGGACGGCGACACGATGACGGGGTGCAACATGGCGAGCGCGAACGGCGAGAGGCCCCGCCCACCCGCGCCGGGCGCGGAGACGAGGAGGCGCGAGAGCGGGGTGAGCCCGTAGCTGGCATCCGCGTCGTCGAAGACGAAGAATCCGGCGTGCGCGAGCAGCCGCATGAGGCGACGCAGGTAGGGCGCCCGGGACGGCGGCAGGGAGAGCGCCGAGACAAGCTCCGGGACCGTTGCGACGCCGCCGAGGCGGTTCACGGCATCTGGGATGGCCAGCTCGACGGCGCATCGGAGGGACATGGATCTGGTGTATGCGAAGACGTGGTTCCACAGCTCTGCCTGTGCCTGCATGAGCTCGTCGCCGGTCGTGAGGCCCCCGTCGCGGCTGGCGTCCATGGCTTGCTCGCTAGCCTGGCGAGTTGGTGTGGCTGCTGGTTGGGTTTGAGGTCAACCAGAAATGGCGCTCGTGTTTATCGCACCATTACGTTTCTACACGCAGGAAGGTTCCTGGATTTTTGTTTGTCCCTCCTGCAGACGTTCCACGGAAGAACGGTGGTCGCTGTCGTTTTCGGCTTACAAATGATGTAGGGGTGCTACTAAATACTAGTACTAGTTAATCAGCAATGAGTGAAATCACTTTCTCAGATTAAGGTATTGCTAGTGGCAGCTTGCTAAATGCAAATTGTACTTCCTCCATTTTTTGACATAATTAACTTTTTAAAAGAAACTTTTACCATTCATCTTGTTCAAAAAAATTTATTACCTACCTTTCATGTTATTGTTACTAGGATAGTTTGAATATGACTTGAATTTTTATATATTTGCATGGTTTTTTGAATAAGACTGAGGGTTAAAGTTAAAAAAGGTCAACCACGTCAAATAAAAAAACGAGGGGAGTAATATGGTAGTCCGCTAGACTTGCAGAGGTATTACACGTGGTGTATCTACTTCCTCCGCTTAAAATTGTAAGTCATTTAAGTGTGTTCTAAATCAAACTTATCTAACTTGATCAAATTTATACATAAACTTAATTAAATGTAGAAGTTTGAACATATATCTATAAAAATACAAGTATTTATGTGAAGTCTAGGATTTCCGGATGGGCGAGAACCTAACCAGCAGCATTCGGAAGTATCTACCAACTTTGACTCCTCTTTAAAAACTCATAAGAAAATACTCAGTCCGTTTCAATTTTGACATTGAATTTTATTAACTTGTCTTATTAAAAAAATGGAGAGAATATAAAAAAATCAAGTCATAGTTAAAATATACATATTTACTCATCTCTAGTCGTCTTATATTTGTTTATTCGTCAGTCAAATTTCTTGACCCTTCAATCTAATCGATGGATTGTTAATCCATATGTTCTGTGTCTGTTTTGTAAAATTAGCACATATACAAATAGAAATTACTATTTATAATTGCACTATAATTTTGCATCGTGTTATGTAATTTTGATATATGACCTATGTGGTCATGTAAAATGTGATTGATTGATTGAATTTCGTCAGTCATTCTAGAGGGGCTCAGATTCCCTTACTTCCTCAAAGGAAGTCACGCGAACAGTAGCCCGTGAACAGTAAACGAGTCTAGGGGAACAGTAAACGATATTAATTTAGTAGCATAAGTTTTAATATATTTTGATATAAACTTGATCCAAGTCAGTATGGTTTGACTTAGGACAAAACTAGGATTTCATTTTTTTTTGGACGGAAGGAATACATTGGATGGTCGTAAAATATGATTGGTAGAAAATCATATGTCAGTGACATGATAAGGAGACATGTCCTAAAGTACGTGCTAAACTAAATCATAATAAAAATAAATGATAATTATAAAATTTTGTGAGTAAGACAAGTAAATTAAATTTAATGTCAAAAGTTAAATGACTCGTAAATATGAGGAGAGAGTAAGAAATAAAAGACCGACAACTCTTCGTCCTTCGGGTTCGACCTGTAACTACGTTCTTATAAAAAAGAAAATTAGTGTTATCCTAGAACATTTTGTCGGAGAGAGCAAGAAATAAAAGTTCGACAACTCTTCGTCCTTTGGGTTTAACCTGTAGCTACGTTCTTATAAAAAAATACTAGTACTGTATATCATGTTATCCTAGAACATTCTGCTGGTGAGATCAGATCATCAAGGGGCAGAAAAGGAATTTTGGAACACAAATAAAAGCGCCGAAGCGATCTACTTGGACAATAAGCCTGTCGCCGAGGGGCATCAAGTCCCACTCTTTCTCGTTCCCTCTCTCCCCTTCCTCTCCAAGAAAAAGGAGACGCGGCGAGCAACAACCACCGCCGCCGCGCACCTACGCCCACTGCTCGAGCCCTCATATGAGAGAAGAACCCCGCGCCTTCCCATCGGCTAGCACGGTTGGAGGAGACTAGAGTCGCAGCAGCAACGACCGACGTGGTCCGGGAGGAGGGCGATGATGCTGCCGCTGGTGAAGTTCGGCTCCCTCGCGTTTCGGACGCTGAGCAAGCCCATCGCGGCCCGCCTCAAGCATAACGCCGGCATCCACCCCAAGTTCCGCGGGTTCATCATCGGCATCGCGCAGGTGATCGATCTAAGTTCCATCCCGTCTGGCTCTCGCTCTTCGTTTCTGATTTTTTGTTTGGTGCTGCAATCTGTGCATTGATGCTTGGATTGGTTTCGATTTTCTACGGAGAAATTTATTCGTGCAGTTCGTTTTGCTCTATGTTGCAAGTTTTGCTGCTTGGATGCTTAACCCCTTTTCCTCAGCACGGCTTGGATGATGCAGCGGACCTTCGGGCAGCCTTTGATTACTTTTAGTGTGCCATATTTATCCGGGGAATGATTTGGCTTATCGTGTTTGATCCAATGAGGAATACCTCTGGAATGCATTTGTACAATGCGTAATGCTGTCAGAGATTCAGAACTTGATATGCCCATGTGGGATTGCATTGATCCAAACCGTTAGTGATAGAGTGAATTATATTAATCAATTGTTTGGTGTGATCATAGGTTTCTGAAGTCCGTGCTGTTTTTTTTTTTCTAAATCTTCATACCTGTAAGAATATCTGAGTGGCGATGAGTGATGACATATCAGAATGAAGCCTTAGGGATCCGTTTACAATTTAACATTTGCTTTATTACTCTGGATCGTATCGCGTAGCGCTACGCCCAATTTATTCTGCCATACTTTGGGAGAAATAGCAACAATAGGATCCTCACCGGAATACAATAAAAAACCCTATGAAGTCCTCTTAAAATACTCACTTCTGTAATGTTGATGTTGTGGGCGGATTGTCTTATGAAAGAAATAGAATCTTTCAGCATAGGAATGCTGTTTACCGCTTTTGAGGAACATTTCACCACGAATGCATTTTACAAGTACAGAGACTGAAAATGCAGCAGGTTAATAGCATTGCTCTGTTATCCTATTGCTTTCATGGCCATTTTCTTCACATCTTACTGTCTTGCTCTCTAATTGTAAATTCAATAGATTCTGGTTCTGTAATCTGTACTAGGAAACATGGTATCACAATAATCTTGACCGTAGATTATGGGACTGCTGTAACTGACATTTTATGGCATACATTGTCCAGGCAAACCATCGTCTAGCAACAAATATGCAGAGGCGGATTTATGGACGTGCGACCTGACATTCACATTCGGCCCCTGAATGAGGAGAAAGCTATTCAAGCTGCTGCAGATCTTCTTGGGGAACTATTTGTTTTCTCGGCAAGTATACTCGTGACTTGAATTGTTCTGAATAGCAAATGGTCTTTTTCTCTTCTCATGCTTGATGGATGATGGATCCAATCTAGAATATAACTTATTACTTATGCATTGACTCGTCAGACCACAGAATTTACCATGTCAAATGCCCATTACTGACGTGAACTCACATAATCTGTCAGGTCGCCGGTGCTGCAATTATCTATGAGGTGCAAAGAAGTGCTAGGTCAGAAGCTAGAAAAGAGGAGGTCCGTCGGCTGGAAATCGAGGTAAGATAGTACCTCCAACTATTCTCTACTAGGCATTAGTTCAAATTTTGAATGAAAACAAGGCATTGCCAGGACACCTTCTGAATGCAGGTGCAAGACAGAATTCAATTTGATCTTAATCATTTGTAGTTCCTCTGATCTTGGTCCCCTGCGTGTTCGAGAAAAAAACAATTAGATTACTAGCTACATATTCCCCAGTTTGTATGATAATATGATATTAACTATCCATGTCCAAATGACAGGCGATAAAGAAAAGGGAGGAGCAACTAGCCATCGAAGTACAGCTCATGAGACAGAAGATTAGTGAGATGGAGCGGCAGTACTCGAAGTGGAATCTTTTGGGCTTTCGCGGCTTCGGCACTGCCCAGGCTGCAACACAGCCTGCTGGTATTCAGCAGCCAACAGCTGCGTAATCGCTCTACTGCTTCAACTGTACATAGCTCGCCGTCTGAGCGGCTGACCGCCTCTGTTTCCCTTGCATCACTCGGTTTCGTTGATTCGATGACTGGAGTTGCCGGCGAAAGGCTGAATGTTACGTTGTGGGTATTGGTCTATTGGATAGTACCCGAGAAGAATTTGAACTGAATCCAAGTTGTTATTAGTGGACCAGATTGTTGACGTGACGTTCAGTTTAAAGTTTTGAGACGCCAAAGGGGAAAAAAATCTAATAGTTTTGATGCACCGTTCCTGCTGTAGTATTCTCGTGATATTTCATCTTATACAGTAGCGGCCTGTTCGAATCTGGTCCGGCATATGGTTTGCTTTACTGACTTTACTTCCTGATGAGAAACAAAAACGCTACCATAACTCGCAAAGGCAATCGAGTTAAATTCCTTCCCTCAGGGGAATGTAAATGTAATGTCTGTGACATCATGGCGCTTTGATATAGCAGAACAGCAGGGGCATACTGAAAATGCACCACGAAGCATCAAGTATTTCGATGCAAGATACATGCACTGTGATACAGGAAATTCATCCGCAAAATCCGTATCTGCTTTGATTATTTACTGAATACCTGCTGTCACTGAAACGGAGTGATAAACTGGAATAAAAAAATTCTGAAGGCAGCATGGGGATTCAGATTTTAAGGAAAAAAAGGTTACTATCATGATTTACAAAAGCACAGCCCTTTAGTTCCCGGCGGACAAAATCTCACTAACATTAATCGAATTCTAAAACTACCTTGCCAGGAACTAACTTTTTCTCCTTGGCCGTATGAGCTTCTCGTACATGGCTGATGGGAAAAGTCTTCTCCACAGGTATCTGTAATTTCCCAGCTCCAGATAGCCGTTGGACCTCATGAAGCCCTTCGGTGTCAGCTCTCATGTATGTCCACCAATATTCTGGAATTGAGTAGTTGGATAGAGATATCAGAATATCTTATATAAATGATCTATATGTAGCAGTGGCTAGTAACCTACATGGCCAAATTTGCTTCTGTAAGGCATTGCGTTCATAATGAACAGAGTGAAATTTCATGGGACCTAAACAATAAACGTTGTGCCTCCTATAAAGCAATACAGCAATACAGTAGCAGAGCTTTATATTATATAGGACATAGCCAAAATCCATCAAATGCACACATAATTCCATGTCCTGGCTGTTTTTCTTTAAAAGATCTGTTTGAATTGTCCAGATCCAGCTGGGCGAAGCAACTGCACTGGCCACCATAGATACTCTCCATGTGCAGTTGCTAGGTTCAAAACTAAAAGAAAATGACAGTTAACTGCTACTCTCTCCATTCCAAATCATAAGAAATTTTGGCCCTCCCTCAATGTGTCCATGTTCGGATGGATGTTGATGAATCTAGGCGCCGCGCACACACACACACATATATAACACATACATGCTATAATGCATGAATGAATCTATTCGAAACCCAAAACCTCTTATTTGGAACGGAGGAAGTATGAACTTTGTATATGTAAGCCAATCCAGTAAACAATTTAGTGCATTGATTACAATAAATACGATGTGGAAGGTTGTTTTCAAATACTAGCCAACAGTTACTAGTATTCTTTCTTGGAAGTACTTATTAGTACTTATGAAAGAACACTGCTAAACTTCAGATTGGTCTACTTAAGATACATTGGACAATTTGGCTGGTTAGACAGTTCACGGTAGTCTTATAAGCTTCTAGCTGAAAACAGCTTTGTCCTTGGCCATTTGGCGACTAACAGCAATGTACCCATCCATTAGAGTAGTGATACTATACGGTTTAGGACTGGGAACCAGGATTTGATACACACATAGCAAACTAAATCTATGTATACAAATATATATGGGAACATAAGCTTTTTACCTATTCCATGAGAATAACGATACTGCATTTGTTTCTTTAGCAAAGCAGCAGTAGCAGCAGGAAGCCCTACAGCCAATCCATACCTATCTGCTAGCGCAGCTGCTTCTCCCTATCACATTGCAGGACACTGTGATAAGAAAAGATAGGGCAAAGGCAACAAAAGCACCCATGAAAAGAAAGAAAAACGAAATCCAGATTGGCCACCTGAAGAGTCATATAGTGTCCACCTCTCCTAAGAACATTGATGCCAATTCTTTCAGTCTCAGGTATTCCTATGGTGTCTAAAACAGCATCAAACTTTCCTTTAAGTGCTGCTTCAGTATCCTGTAAGGCAGGCCATAAAAGATGAATAAGATAGTACTCAAGGCAAGGAAATTTATTTAAAACAAAAATGAACCGCGGACAAGGGCAATCACTAGCCATTTATCCAGTGGTAGAAAAGACTTGTGTTCATGTTAACTGGCACAAAGGTCCAGAAGAACAGGCTAACATTTCAGCGTCTTGTTTTTTTTTTTTTTCAGGACAAGGATGAACCCCATTTCCGTTACAGCAACGGAAATACATGAGCGCGGTTAGAAACAGACAGGGGATTTCAATGTCTTCTATTTCAAGTTTATAAATTAGGCCCCACATAGTTATGCAACTCAAGCCAGAACACCCCAATAAGTCTAGAAGTACTGGATTTTTCATCTTAATACATGCAGATTAAAGTGTTTGCACAGTCCCACAGTTCTGTATAATATTACAGGTTTGTTGCGCAAACGGAAGGATCAACAAAGAATTATGATGCAAAGCATCAAGCAGTTGCCCAGCTTCATTATAGTGAAGTGGCAAAAGAACTGGCCAATTCCTTCTTCTCCATGAAGGTCATGAAGATCACATGCAGAGTATTGAATATTGAGTATCACACAACTATTATAAGATCAGTAATACAAAATTCTACTTTTTTATACTGCTACAATATAAACAAAGAATCCCGCTCACATGTGCAGCAATATTTCACAAGATAACTGGACAAACAAGGGCATATTATATGGCTTGTGTATGTTGTTGCATCACAAATTCAAGATAGTGGAAGGGCAACTCACTTTAAAAGATTTTAAGATTGTGAAAGAACAAGAGCATCAAAGGGTAATTACCTCAGTGGTGTAATCAATAACTTGTTCAGCACCCGCTCCTGCAACTCGCTGAAGGCTTTGGGATCCACAGGTAGCAGAAACTCCACACCCAGCAGCTACAGCAAGCTGAACAGCAGCTAGCCCAACCGCCCCTCCTCCACCAATCACAAGTATTCTCTGTCTGTAATTACAATAATTGACATTAAACTCAAGAAAAGAAAAAAGGAAAAACTACAATATGCTCCCAATCAATCAGTAGCACACCGATGACAAGCAAGCGTGCATGTAAATGTGTGCAGTTCACTTAGCTAACAGTAACATATTGGTTTTCAGATTAACCACAGGAGTCAGTTGGGCACAAAGTAGAAGACAAAGAAAGAGAAATGTGGCACAGTAAACTATAAGAACTAGACATTATTCCTAAGATAAATCCAAAATTACGCAAATCTGAACAGGAGAAGGTTAACTTTTGCCACTGCCAGGTCCTATGTTTCTTATCAGTTCACTGCACAAGCACACTATAAGTACTAACATAAAAATTGAGAAGACCATCAAACTAATAGTCACAGACCAAATTTACAACATAAAAATGTATTAAGAGTAGTTGATTGTATATAACATCAACTAAAGCAGCAGAAGAAACTGACTATCTGCCTATCAAATGATGTATGTGACCAGACATACCCTTCAGAAATTCGAGCCGTACCATGTAAAGCACGCCATGCAGTCAATGCAGCAAATGGGATTGCACTAGCCTCCTGCAATATAACAAGCTCAATTCAGTTATATAAAATTGTAGTAAGGTACCTATCAGGCTATTGCATCCAAGTAACATTAACGACTAAAAGAAGTGAATCTTCAGTCATGACAAAAACAGATATGCCACTTTCCATTAATAAACAATGAACATGATAGCATTGGGAACATCCATTACTCAAACAATGTAAGGCATGTGTCAACATTAGCCCTAGCACAAAAATCTGAAGCACATCCTTGCAATAAATCAAAATATATTGCTCACAGGAGAAAACAGGGTCTCTCAAGTTCAGATTAGACAATAGTATCATACTTGGCCTATGGAATCATCAATAATAACAGACAGAAATTGATCCGAACGTTACATTTCTTAAAAGATTATTAACATGGAACAGGGGAATCAATTCAATGACGCCTACCGCATGACTGAGTGTAGATGGTTTAAGGGTAAGCTCATCCAGCGACAGGATTGCATAATCAGCATATGTCCCTCTGAGAGCTGTTGGGTGCAACGCACCGAACACTTCTTGCCCAATAGAAAATGACTCTGCAGAAGTCCCTGTGGCAGCAACTTCACCACTGATGTCCCGACCAATGATCAGAGGTAGGAGTGGCTCGAATATGGACCGTCCATACCCAGATCGCATCTAAAAACAAAAAAAACACTTTAAGCATGGAGAGCACAATGAAAGACAGACTACCATAATCCCAAAATGGTTTCGTAACTACAGTAACAGAAGAATAAAAAGTCTGTTGTCTGCAAAGATTTACTAAACCATTTATCTATATTTTTTTCTTAGCGCAATCTATCATAGTATGTTTCCTGATAAGCAGAGGATGCAACATTACTCATTTGTGGATCATAATACGTACTACAATTTGCTATAAATGCATGACAGTGCTCAATATTGTAAAGGGTATAGAATCACAGTACATAATATAGAACCATTGAAAACCCAATCCATGTCACTACTTTTGCAGCGCCTAAACCAATCCGAATCGCCAAAACGCGACGATTTCATCAGTTATTCCGTTAAATCCAATGGAGGGGCGTGGGTCCAAAATGGGGGTGCTCACTCGCAGGTCCAAGGGGTTGATGGAGACGGCGCGCGCGCGCACAAGCACCTCCCGCGGCTTCAGATCGGGCACGGGCACGCCCTGCCTGACCTCCAGCACCTCCGGCCCACCGAAACGCGGCACCACCACGGCGCGGCAGCTCTTCTCCGCTGCCGCCGCAGTGGACGCGGGCCGCGCCCCGGCGATCTTCCGGCGCCCCCTCACCGCCCTCCACCACATAGCGCTGCAGCCTCGTCCCCCAACTGAACCCCTGCGGCTGCGCTCGCCACTTGCGAGGCGGGACTGAGGCAACAATGGCTTGGCTCGGCGACGCGGCGCCCTCCCTTGGTTGGAGACCGGAGGAGGCGGAGGAGAGTGTGAGAAGGGGTTAAGTATATCGGTTTCTTGGAGAATGACATGTGGGGTCACGTCTCAACGTGTCCTCGCTCGAGCAGACGTGGTGCGACCATGCGAGGAGCCCTGCGCCGAGCGTCGAGCGGGCGAGATGGGAGCGATGTGTCCCGCCCCTCGGCCAGGAGCTTGCGGGGTCGACTGTCGAGGGTCCTCGTCCATCCAGTGAACTTTCTGCGGTCCAGATTCACTCGAAACAGTTGAGGTGGTCCCCTGGTCCAGATTCACGGCATTTGGTTAGCCATTTGAGATCTGTTAAAGTTTTTATTATAAGTGGAATACTATATATAAGCTCAAAGTATATATGGGGCTGAAAACTGAAGCGTTTGATCAGACACCTGTGACGCCGGCCTTGTAAAATCAGAGAGCATATGCATCTGCATTTCACATCTGTAGGAATTCATCATGTTCCTAGATCTTGTAATGGGTGTGCGCATGAATTAACAAAGTTTGGGCTTGATAGGGACCTAAATCACTCATCTAGATCTGCACTTATGCTTAGTGATTTCAATAATCATGGTGGTGAAATAAAGCTATTGTGCTTAAAAATACATGGAACTCGAGCTCAGGAAATCCAAGGCATAGCCTAGGGATACTGTGTCTAAAACTCATTCAGAATTTCCTATATTTTGGCCAAGAATTAAGCAACAAACACCCAACGGTTTGTGCAATTCAACAAAAAAAACTACCTTATTCATTAAATCCCCTCCATCAACTATGTTTCCAACAATGTTCGCTGAATTTTGGAAACCGTTTGTTTGAGCATTGGTTTTTCTCTGATAGTTTTTTGAAAAAAAAAATCCTAAAACCAATTACTAGTGTACTATAAATGGACAATTTGCCCCTAATTCCGGGTTACCCTTTGCCATTGTGTGTTAATGAAAGTGAAATGCGTTATTATCCTGATGTTAAATATGCAACCCGATATTCAGGCTAAAATATTTAATATCTAGAGATTTAAAGTAAGATTTTTGTTATGGGTGTCAATACCTGACGCATCTCAACACTACATGCACCCGAATCATATATGAGAGAAAACTACATGTGTATGTGTCTGTCTGTCTATCCCAGCTTCATCACTAGTAGAGAGCCATTGTCAATTGAGCGATTGAATAAAGTAGCCTAAGTAGAAAACCTGATCATACTTCAAAACATGTAGGACAATCCAATTTTTAATGATTTTTGTCAATAAGTTCAAGCCACAATAAAAACTTGTGATACACAATGATAAATGAAAAAGGGGATTTACCCCAACAGAACAAGCAGTGACTTTTATCATTCTCATTCAAGAAAAAAAATATTCTAGTGCTTTTTCAATAATGTTGTTTTTGGATGTTTTTAAATTTAACCAGTGCAAAAGTATTAAAAAACAAGAGGGCCTTCTGATTATAACATTGCATCAATTGTTCAAAATTCTTGATGTTTGGTCAGTGTAAAATATGTGTTCATAACAACCTGTTAAGAACCCATAAAATCACGATGCTTCATACTTTCTATTTTAGTTACATATAGTACCAAATAATATAATTGTAGCATTATGCTTTCTATTGTAGTTACATATATTACCAAATAATATAATTATTGGTCTTTAGTATTGTACTAGAAGTGTGGACTGGTACAACCTTACCCTATATTAATATGGACTCAGTGTGGATATGTATGCAATTTTGTGTATTATCCATATATTGGGTTGATTTCGCTGGATTTTTCTTCTTCTTTCTCGTCAGGAATTTGAACAAAAAAACAACATTACGACGGTAATCTACTGAATTTCATTTCCTCCAGTTTTGAGTCGTCTTATAAGACCCCATAGGAAATCCACCATTTTTCGAATGGCCAAAAATACCATATGAGTTGTCTCGTATTTTTGGCCATTCAACACGACGACGGTCGACGGCAGTCACCCACTGTTGGACGACACTTTCGGCCTCGATGCTGGGCCCCGGCGTCGCCCGCCGCCTTTTGCCGCGGCCATCGCTTTTTCCAAGGCCGCCGACCCCGACCCAACAAAGTGGCAGCCAGAAAACTCACCAGAGCATCTCGCTTGCGCAACAGAGCACGGCGCGCGCGTGGGCGAGGGGGAAAAACACCACGACCCCATCCACTCCGTCCCACAGCGCTCACCGGCCGATCGCGGCGACGATGGGGAAGGGGCCGTCGTCGCGGGCTGGGTACGCGGCACCAGCAGTTCCGCGCGCGCGCCAAGACGCGCGTCGACGATCTCCAGGAGGTCTTCTCGGGCCTCCAGTCCGCGCGCAAGGACTCACGCCCCGCCGATGCCGCCGTCCTCGAGGCGCAGCTCCAGCAGATGCTCCGAGAGTGGCGGTCCGAGCTCAGCGCTCCCTCCCCGGCCTCCTCCCTCCAGGTACCTTCCCTTTTGCCTCATCCGCTCGCTTCTCCACTTTTTTGTGGCGCGGCTGATCACTGATGTTTGGGTCGGTGGCTGTGCTTGGCGGCAGGGCAACACCAGGGAGCTGTCGGATCCGCCATCGGATACCCTGCGCCTGCTGCAGCTGACGGCGGCCGAGGAGGAGGATGACGCCACCAGCAAGATGGTGGAGCAGCAACTGCCACCTCCGCCCCCAGCTAACCAGTGCCAGGGGCACGCGCAGGTCTGCCAGGGCATGAAGCCGGAGCCGCGCGAGGAAGCAGTTGACGTTGCAGTGCAACAGCCGCAGCCGCTGAGTCAGGGGGTTATGCCGAATGGTGCTGCTGCTGTGTTCCACGACCAGGTACAGTCAATTACTCCTTGTTTGCTGTATGCAAGTTTGAACATTTTTGTTTATCTGTGTGGAATGGCCGATTTATTGATCTTACAGATAAATTTGCTGGTGTGATGCTAGGATTTGTGGTTAGGCTTCGTGGTCGAGTGTGATCACTGTGTCAGTCTTTGGAGTCTTCAGATGATCTAGTTATCTATTTTGTACTTTGTACAGATGTTCTGTGGTTTGTCTCATTGATTGTGTGCTTTTAGTTTGGATTGTGTGATCTGCAAACAACTGACCCCCATTATAACGTCGTCTGGTGGTAATTTCTGTGTCTTCAGGGACAAATTTGTTAGACATTTGTGCCTAGCCTTTGCCCTCTGTTTTCAAGACAATGAGACATGCTTCTCATGTTCTACAGCATGATGACAATGGCGAAATTTTTGATTCAGATGGTAGTTTTCAATGAACTGCATATTAATAAAGTATTTTTAATATAAGCCAAAGAATATTACGTTTTGTGAGAATTCAAGCTTATGTCTCTGTCCCTGGCGTACTGCTGCATTCACTTCATGGAGGCTTGGCCTACCTATGGCCCAGTGTAGCTGTGTATGCTGGTGTACTCTGATTTGGATCTTATATATATAGAGTTCAAGTTGATGGGCTCATTCTGTGACTCCTTATCAATTGAGTATAAATCTGCGTTTTCCATCCTACGTGGAGTGTGGACAGTATGTGGCTACAAGAGCTACATAATTATATCTATTCCTCCTTCAGCCAATCTATGTTTTTTAATTAATTTTTCCCTCAATAGTTGCATGTCTACTCATTCTTACGCATGCAATAGGTTTTGAAGTTCTCTGACCTATACCAGAACATCTACCTATCTAATCCATACTAGCCTTCTAAATGCTCCCCCTTTTGACATCAAACTTGTCTGTGACCTAAAGAAAGGAGATAAATATGTAATATTGTTCAATGAACTATAGAAATATGTAGTGTATTTGATATATGGCCTGTTCGGCAGCGTGCTGTGGCTGCAGCTGCAGCTGTTTATGTGAGTAGGAACACTGTGTTCTACTGTGGAGAAACTTTTTTCTACAGTGTTTACGTGAGTGAGTGACAGCCACAGCTGCAGCTGCAGCCGTTGCCGAACAGGCCCATATTTAAGCCTTTTGGACTACAGGAAAACTTTAATCATGTACTGGTCCAACTTTTTTTAAGTCCAGTGAGAAGCCACTCATTCACTTTAAGCTGGACATTTTAGGATGTCCCCTATAAATATCACAATGTAATGGCATTAGTGATTTGCTCGTTGTGGGGTAAGGACTGTCAGTTTGGATGGTCAATTTTTCTTGCTTTGTTATCTTGCTTGCATCCTTCATACCATATGCACCATGTTTCTTAGCTTTGTGATGTGTGGTTGCTAGCTCAACCCAATTGTGTGGGCCTAGCTGGATTGTTGAAACTTGAGCTGCATGGAAACAAAGGTAGTGAAAGGACAATGAGTAGAACTGAAGGTATTGCTAGAGGGTGGGGCTGTTGCAGAGTTCATCATAATCTTTTGTCATCTAAAAAATCAAGAGTATTTGGGAGAGTGACGCAGTGAGCTATGCATATGCACGTGATAATTGTTGGGACATAGTGTGTTTTCAGTTGACGTTTTTTTAATTGCCTAGATGACTAGAAGTGTAGTTTTTAGAACTGAAAAGGGACTACCCTGTGAATTTAATATGAGTAAAGGGGCAGAGTGCAAACCAGCTAATGCATATGTTTAGTAATTTAGTTTGCAAAAACACTAAATTTGAGCAAAGCACGTGGATTTCACCACCATCATTAGGTTAAGGAAGTAAATGTCCAGAGCAGGGCAAACAACTCTTCACCTTTTGTGCTAGAGCTTATCTCTTATTGTTAGGATGCATACCTTATTACCTCAGGCACTGCTTGTTTGGGCGGTCTTGGAGCCGCAGCATTTTTTAACAGTAGCTAGAAGCTTCCTCATCCCTTCTTTTCTTCGAATCAACGGGCAGCAACTCTACTAGACTCCTGTTCCTTTACGCTGCGGTGAGAAAACGCTCAAACGAGTAGGCTCTCAGTAGAAAAGCTTGATCTGATTATTATTAGCCCAACTCTGTTTGCTTTACGGGATCTCACCATTAATTGCCTGTAGCAATGCGGCAATGCCTTCTGGTTAGGGGTTATACATGGGGACCTCTTGGAGGGCTGTTTGGTTGACAAAGAACATGAGGACCTGGCATGGTTGGCATGGGGACCAAATAGATTTGCCAAGCTAAGCCAGCAGCCATAGCAGCCAGGATCATGACATGTTCAGGGTAAAATTGGATGGAGTTGAGTACTTATTTTTCTTGAAATATCTTGTTTTTATAAAATTAGTTGATACATATAAGAGATTCAGAGTTCTTAAGTCACTGGCAGAGACATGTCTGCATGATTTTACTAAGCCATAATAATCTATTAGTATAAGACCAAATAGTGAATTTTAGGCTGTAGAGGCCTACTATTATTTTTTCTCCTTGGATATTTTCTATATAATAAGTCGACCAATTTTAGTATATTAGTGATTCTGGTGCTGACACAAGTATAGAGAACTTTACATTTTCTAGAGAACTAGATCCATAGGATAAAGATTAAGAGAGCACAGAGATTCATTGTTTTCGGCAAGAGGTCAATAGTGACAAGTGTATGCAGTACACAATGGATATTGGAGATGACAAGGGTCAATATTTTTCTATTAGCTTCCTAGAAGAAAACAGCAACCTTCTGCTTTCCATTGGGGTTCAAGGATGCTTTGCTTCTGTCTTGGTAGGTTATTATAGCATTCATTTTAATTTTTAGCTGCCAGTTGCCTAGCTTTCTTGTATACCTCCGTAGCATTAAGTATTAATGCTTTAGTTCTGGATGCTGCATTAACATGCTGTGTACTGCTTTCCAGCATTCAAAATAATTGGCACGTTCAGTGATGTTTAACTTTTTGCCACGTTCCAAAATTTTGTAAGTCCGGTGAGGTAATGCTAATTATAACGAGTTTTCACCTCACTCCTTGCAGATGTACTATGTGAACCAGGAACTTACGGTTGAGGATTTTCTTTACGATGATGATTACAAGATAAACCTTTCTGGGTCTAATCCAGATGTCCTCAATAACCTGGAAGGGATTGGTCAGCTGGAATATCCACAGTTCAATCTGCCGGAGTTACCCCCTAATGTGTATCTTGACATGAGTAACTGTGGACAGAATACTGGGGATGTTTTCCTGCACATGTCAGACTTACTCACAACAATGACTCCAGCACCCTCTGCGTTCCTGAGGCCAAAGTGTGCTCTCTGGGACTGCCCCAGGCCTGCAATTGGATCAGAAAGATGGCATGATTATTGTAGCATGTATCATGCTGATTTGGCTGTGAAGGAAGAGGGCCCTCCAGGTACAATGCCTGTGATCCGTCCAAGAGGCATTGATCTGAAAGATGGCCCCCTGTTTGCTGCTCTTAGTGCAAAAATCCAAGGAAAACATGTTGGGATTCCTATCTGTGAAGGAGCTGCTACTGCAAAGTCCCCGTGGAATGCACCTGGTAAGCTTTTCCTTCATAATCATAACTTGTGTATTCGCATGGTACTGATAACCTTTTTACTAATTGTTAGCTTTTCTGTATCGTTGTAGAACTTTTCGATCTTTACATTTTTGAAGGTGAATCTATCAGAGAATGGTTGTTCTTCGACAAACCAAGGAGGGCATTTGATAGTGGAAATCGGAAGCAACGGTCCTTGCCAGATTACAGTGGCCGTGGTTGGCATGAATCAAGGAAGCAAGTGATGAAGGACTTTGGAGGTCTGAAGAGATCCTATTACATGGATCCACAGCCATCAAACACCTATGAATGGCATCTCTACGAATATGAGATCAATGACTGTGATGCTTTTGCCTTGTACCGGCTTGAATTTAAGTCTTCAGATGCAAAGAAGAGTGCTAAATCAAAATTAGCATGTAATCCACTGAATGAAATCCAGCAGCAAATGGTTAGACTCAGCGCAGACAGTCCTGTGGACACCAAACGGATAGCCCGGGGCAGGACAAAGGCTAACCCGGTAGATGTCAATACTAACATCTATTCAGTTCCAAACACCACAGTTCAAGCTAACGCTCCAAATGCGTATCAGCCAGTGACACAAGTGGACCAGATGACATATTTGAACGGCAGTGTTGTCTATGGACCTCATCTGCCATATGGTTACTGGACTGAAAGAAGTGACTTCTTTTGGAGCTCGAGTGATGGGACATGACAAAATAAACACAAATTTGATCTGTGGCATATTTGGTCTAAAAGTCCTAACAGTATCAGCTATGATTATTGGGTCCACTCTATTAGCATGACCCCATTTTCTTTTAATTGTAATTGGTCCAGTCTACAGGAAACCTCTCTGAAACAAGGGATGTCAATACTGCAATTCTATTTTCTGCGGTAACTTTTGACGGTGTAGTATAGGTGAATCCTGAAAATAGTATAGTTCTATTTTCTATTCATATGTAAGATAAATCTCTGGTTTGGTGGACGAGTATCCTTCGTGAGGGCACATCAGCTGTTTGGTGTCTCCATTTATCTGTGATGCAGTATACGCATACCTTAAAACTCCAATTGTACTCCTGAAAGCTCCGTGTTTTTTTTTGCAGGTTCGCTAAATATTTTCGACATGTATCCATAGCAACTGGTGAATATTTTTGCTCTGAGAGCTGCACTGGTTGATGCCAAGCTGCTGAAAAAAACACAGTTGCTCCAGTGAAAAGAGATGGCAGAGCTATCACGGGTTCGTTGTAGATATATATCAATATATGGTCCCAGCTGTCTAGCTCTGAAAGACAAGTTTATTCCCTGTCCATTTCCCTACGAGGTCCAAGATTCGGTGTGAGATTACCCATCGAAAGAGAAATACCATTACCAGACGGGTCATGGTCATGAATTCATGATCGTGGATGCTCGCAAAAGAAGGGCTGGGGTGCTTTATCATTTCAGGCCATGAATCATCTTCCTTCGTGGCAAACAGTAAATCAATATAAAAACTAAAAGAAATTCGAAAGCCTTATCCACTGGAAGGTACTGGATCAGTTACAGCTTTGCTAAAAAAAAGCTCTAGTTAATCCAAACAAGCTGGCATATGGTCCTGTTCTTTCATCACCATCCAACCGCTATAAACTCCCTCCATGGTTCCAGCTTACAATAAGCTCTAACAGATCTAAATAAGACCCTATTTATTTGTTATGTTGCTCTATTCAGCGTTGTGTTCTTGTTTGAGTTGTTTCATTCATTTTGCCGCTTGCGCTTGGGTTACTGAATTCAAATAAAACACGTGCTTTTTTAAGTGGGGCAGTTTGCAACCGAAACAGAAGGTACCGTTTTTGCCATGAAAGGTTAGAAAAAGGTTTGATGGGATAAAACATTGTGATGTACATCCACAAACAGTGCACAGATCGAATAATGACATTTTCCCATAAAGGGCGTCCAAAATGTGGACAAAAAGCAAGCAATAGGCACTAAAGTATTCATACTACTAGATATAGTAGCTGCGGAAGCAATGAAAAAGCATTAAAGAACAAATACCTGGCAATATGATTGTTACTAGGTCTTAGGAATAGAAACAATTAAATCTTTCTCCCACTTTTCTCTTCTCTCAACAAGGTAGTTGATTATTCTCTCTGTTTGTATGGGTGTCGGTGTGTTGGGAGGCTTCCATCTCTTTGTTTTTTCTTTTAATATGGTTTGTATGCTGCGGTTTACTCCATGTAGTTAATTTGCTACCTTCTCACTACAAAGACGTGGTTTATACGTTTCATAAAAAAATTCTCTATGTTCACAAATGTATAATATGATTGACCTTTTTCCACAATTTTGATCTTTTTTATTGAAAAAAGTATTAAAATATGTAAAATACAAATGATATGAGGAAACTATCTTTAGTGATAAAACAAATCATAACAAAATAAATGATAACTTATGTAATTTTTTGAATAACACAAATGATCAACGTTTAAAAAATTTAACTGTTATAAATTTGTGAATAGGGTAGTGTTACTTTGTGTTAAATTAGCAACTGCCACCCGGCAAGGGTTACCCCCCAACACACACAATGTATATATGTATGCATAAACAAAGAGTAAGAAAAAGAGAATGTAAAGAATTAGAAGAAAAAAAAAGAGGGAAGAGAAGAAGAAGAAAATGATCATTCCTAGTTTTAAATCCTAGATCCGTTAACGTTTACCTATGTAGCTTGCAGCTAACTGATATCACCACTTCTGCGTACGTGAAGAGGAGCTACTGACTGGTAGGCAGTAGCTCTGAGCTAGTCTCAGCACGCTCTCCAATGACCCTCCCCCCCCTCCCGTGCAACTGTTTTCAAGCTTCTCGAGCGTTGTTGTTACATTCATCTTTTTTCCCATTTCTCTCTCGTATAGTCGTATCCACGTTAGCTAGGGACGCCCCAAGCGGGAAAGATACGTAATGCAATAGTAGAAATTGCAGTAGAAGCTCTTGTCACTTAAATTTTTTTCCGTAATGGTAGCATCTTGTGGATACAAAGTTACATAAAAGTATCAATATTAACCATTCATAAAGAACATGACAAATTCACTCAAAGTGACAGTGTCGATGAACAGAAGTCCGGACTTAACGAAGTGACAGTTCACTCAAAGTGTTGACAATCTATTTTGTTATCAGTTATTTTCTAGCTATATGCATGTAGCCATCCAAATTTATAGTTCAGTACTTCATATTCGGAGTTGCTTTTGTTTAAGAGAACACAATTATCACAACATCTTTAGCAAACATAATTACTGTAGAGAAAGAAACCACTTGTCATCATCAGTTGCCCAGTAAAGCTAATAAAAAAGCTTTATCGTATTACTGTATGAAAGTGTGAGATGCAAATGATGAACAATGCACACCTTTCCATTCCTCGTTACAGCAATATATAGATTACATCAGAGTGGGATCGTGGGCAGTGATTCCATGGAGACGTTACAACAGAATTGACCCAAGCAACCCTATACAACCGAACGCTACGGGCCGAGCCAAGCTGACCAAGAGCTACTGTCTAACACTCGAACATTGTGCAATGCCACTGTTTCCGGATAGTCTCTCAAAATTTTCATCCTGGAGTTCCTTCCTCACAATTGAAACATCGTCCCAAAGGCCAGCATCGGCATAGATGTTAGACAAAGCTATTCTGGATGCACCATGAGTTTGGTCGAGCTTTACCAATTCTTTGGCAGCTCTCTCTCCTAACGCTACATTTCCTTGTGCCCTTGCTGCAGAAAGGATGCTGCCCCAAATTACCACATCTGCTTTCATGGGCATCACTGCAACAAGTTGTTCAACCTCTTCCAAGTACCCTGCTCGACCAAGAAGATCAACCATGCAACCATAGTGCTTAATTGTTGGTTGGATTCCATAATCTCTCCTCATGGACTCAAAATGATGTTTTCCTTCAGCTACCATCCCAGTATGACAGCATGCATTTAAAACACCAATGAATGTAATTGAGTTGGGTTTAATATCAGTCCTCTGTAATTGAGAAAACAGGTCAAGTGACGTGCGAGCATAACCATGGATAGCTAAACTACAGATCATAGCATTCCATGGAGAAACTGAAGAGAAATTATCACTCGTGTTATTGAATAACTGTACTGCATCAGTAACATTGCCGCACTTGGAATACATATCAATCAGACCGGCACTCAGGTTATCTGAAAGCCGGATTGATCTATTGATTATATAGTCATGGATCCATCTACCTTGGTCCAGTGTGCCCGAATCCGCAACTCCTGCTAGAGCACTCACCAGTGTGATCTCATTTGGTTCAACACCAGCATTCAGCATTGAGAAAAAGAGCTGCAAAGCCATGTCTGAACATCCACTCTGTACATACCCTGATATCAAAGTAGTCCACGAAATAACATCCCTCTCAGGCATGCTATCAAACAGCTGTCTTGCTTCATGCATTAGGTTCCTTCTCAGTAGACAAGCCAAAAGAGCATTCCAAGATGCTATGTGCGATTTGTCTGACAATCTGAATTCCATCTGGGCAAGGTCAATAAGACCACAACACCCGTAGAAATTGATCAGGGTCACTTGAACAAATGCATGGGCATCAAAACCATTCTTCAGAATAATTGTATGAAGCTGCTGTCCTTCTGCGACAGCAGAGTGCTGGGCACACGCCTTAAGTAAATCAACAAGCAGTGCCTCGTTGCCGTTTGCACCTACCTCACCCAACATATGAATATATGCCTTCAGTGCATCCAATATGAGTTCTGCACGGGTATAACCATCAATCACTGTCAACCATGATACCTCATCTCGCTCTGGGATCATCCATAACAATTCCACAGCCATTTCCATCATCCCTGCCTTCACATATCCATTGAGCATTGCATTCCAAGTGACAGTGTTCCTATCTGGCATCATATCAAACACAGCCCGAGCAGAATGAACCTCTGACACCCCCGCATAGCCATGAACCAGGTTGGTGGCAACAATGACGAACCCATCCAGCCCCCGCCGCACAGCAACCCCATGTGCCATCCCCACAGTCTCCCTTGTTCCATGGCGAGCAAACGCCACGATCACGCCGGCAAGAGTCACCTCGTTAGGAAAGACATCCTCGGCGAGCATGCTGCGGACAACAGCCACAGCGCACCCAACGTGTCCGGCTCGTGCGAGAGCGGTCACCACGGTGGTGTATGAGACTGTGTCCCTGTGGCGATGCGGCATCTCCTCGAGCAGGCGCTGCGCGCGGTCGAGGTGCCCCGCGCGGGCCAGCGCGGCTAGGATGGTGTTGTGCGCGGCGGCGTCGCGGAGCGATGGGGGCGTTTCATCGAATAGCTTGTGGGCGTTGGCGAGGGAGGACGGGATGCGGGAATAGACAGCGAGGACGGAGTTGCGGACGAAGGGGTTGGAGGCGAGTAGGCCGGACTTGGCGGCGAGCGCATGCAGCTGCTCGCCGCAGCGGAGGAGCGCGGCGCGCTTGAGGTTTGCGACTAGGAACGGGGCCAGAGGGGCGCCGCCGCCGGGCATGTGCGAAGCCTGCCTTTCTCTGCTTTGAGGCTGGCAAGCAACGATGGCGCGTGAGGAAGGAGGGCGCCGTGGAACTGTTGAAGTGGGGCTGCTGCATTGCGCGGCGGCGATGAGACGGCGGCGGCGCCTCCACACCGGAGATGGGAGTATACTGTACCAGTGTACCGTCGCGTGCTACCGAGCGGGTTAGACCGCACCCGGTTCGCGGCCTCTGTCTCAATGGACTCTGGACCCTGCAATCTTGGGGGCCGAACCGCCGAATCCCCCCGTTCCCCGCACCGAGATTCCCAGTCCCAGCCCACCAGCGTAAAAGGCAGTAGGGTTTCCGATTCTCTCCCGCGGTTCAGAGCCCACCCTGCGTGCAGCTTAGGCGAACCCCTCCGGTCCGGTCCTCCTCCTTCCACCGCTCTCTCTGCGCCCGCCGCCGCCATGGGGAGGGGAAAATTCAAGGGAAAGCCCACCGGCCGCCGCAACTTCTCCACCCCCGAGGAGATCGGTAACGATGCGCCCGCCCGCCCGCTCCCATATCTGTCTTGTCCGATTTGTAAGTGGACTTTTATTTCACGGCTGGAGCTTTGCTACGGGGTTTGCCTACGGGCCGAGGCGACTGCTTGATCTGATATTTACGGCGCGAGGTGATTCTGACAGTGTTAGCGTGGTCCAGCAGGATTCAAATCCTCGAGTAGCTTGTTGCGAGTTGCGACTTGAGATTCCTGCCTTCAGTCGGCCCTGCGGGGTTACCATATGTACTGATGGGATTCCGTGGTCTCTCGGGTCGTCGAACGGGGATTCGTTGATCTAGTTGTTCGATTTAGAAGCTCAGTCGCCTGTTTGCACTTTCCGTTTGGTTTCGGTACACAATCCTTTCTAAGGTTTGGCTGCTTTATTCATCTAACAACGATGCAGTAGGACAAATTGATACTTACCATTCAGCTCTTGAATGAATAGGCTGCAGCTTTTGTTTCACCTTCACTGTCAGAGATCTTCACGTAAAAGGTTTTGTGTGAAGTTTAAACGCAGTGAGAAATCAATTAGCACACTGAATCTGGCCTCAGATAAAGTTCTTTAGAGGCTGGATACAGTAAATAAATGCTACACTTACTTCTCTCCATACCTTTAAAAAAAAGACTTCTCTCCATGCATAAATTTTGCATTATCTTTGACCTGAAATACCGATGGCTACTTTCTGCGAAGATCCTACTAAGGGCACTTCTTGACGTATTTCTGATTACATTCCCCCCCTCCAAATCATTGCAGCTGCTGGTACTTCAGGTCGACCGCGCACCTTTAAGAAGGTAGGTACTGTTTATTCAAGTAGTTTCATACACATGTAGGTGTCAGTTTAATAGTTTATAATGGATTCTTCTTCAGTTTTCACTTGTTTTGGATAATACTAAAATACAGCTACCTCTGTTGCATCTTTCATATTGCTCCATGAATGATCACTTTCTAGAGCGGGTACAGTTATTTGATAATTTGTTTATGTACTACTTATCTTTGCTGTGGTGTGGACCATGGAAGGTTCGTGCTATGCCCAGACTGCAATTGAATACCCAATTGAGTTTTGACAATCATGTTGTTCGGCATTAGCCATTCTTTGTTGTTTAGCCGTTATTATAATTCTGATGATGCTAGCACAACTTAGCTATTTCATTTGCACAATCTAATGCAGGCATAAAATGAAAAAACATTATAAAAATTGGTTCCATTAATTATTTACTGAACTGCTTTAACTGCCAATAACTCTGAAGTATGCATATAGATGATTTGAGACCAATGTGGATAGCCATTTTTTAGGCAGTCACTGATATCAATATCATCGTAAAGTTTCCTCAGGTCTATCACAAATTAAAAAACCCATTTAACTGGATACTACCTAGCTGCAAATGTGATTGTAGCTTTTGCGTTACGTTCTCGTTGTAACAATCCATTTGTATTGAAAAATAAATAGAAGGAGGAAGAGGCAGAGGAGGAAGAGGAAGAAAGAGAAGAATCTGAGGAGGAAGAATCTGAAGATGAGTCTGATGATAAGCCTGTAAGGACATTCCACTCCAGCTAGTTTTATACTCATGTGCATGCTTCATTCATAACGTTCTGACATGTTATATGATATTCCCAGAAACATAAAGGTACTGAAGGTATTATTCAGATTGAAAATCCAAACTTGGTGAAAGCAAAGAATATAAAGGCCAAGGAGGTTGATGTAAGTTGCTTATTACTGGTAGCATATTTGTTTTTTTCCCCCAGTCTTCATATTATAACGCTTTTAGGAGGCAAAATCGCAGATGCCTTGTCCTAGAAATGGCATCATAAGTTGCCTGTTTTTTCTTCCCTATAGTACACAAATGGGTCCTTGTTATTTTCAATCTTGTATAGTCAAGGAGGAACATCTCGTGGTATTTTGGGCTCATGGCCCTGTTTGGTGTAGCTTCTGAGCTAGCTTTAAACACCCCCCTTCCCCAATGGCCCAACCACACACAATCTGCTGCCAGGCCCGCCCCTGGCTGTGTGCCAAACGGGCAGATGAACTAGGAGAGGGGGTTGGCTTTCTGGGCAGCGGGCGTCGAGCAGCTTTTCATTGTCCACGTCTCTCTCTGGTCTCCGTTTGTGTTCGCTCCTGTGCTCTGCCGCTCCTCACTCTGCCCCCCTGTCCTAGCGACCCCCTCCTCCACTTCTCCTGCTGCATCCGGTGTCGCCATGCCTTGTCGTTGTGTCATATGCAATGCTGGGGGAGGGGTGATTGCCTGGGGGCCTGCCTGAGATTGTGAGATCCGCCTCCCCTTCCACTCGATCTTATTCTTGATGTCCACCTGTTGGACTGTGGGAGCACCACAATGATATGATCTCGTGAGATCAGCCTCAACATGCCGATGCGGTGGTGCCGATCATGGCTTTGCTTGTCGTCAGCAAGAGCACCAAGGACTGCCAGCGATGAGGTCCATCTGTGTAGTCAACAACAGTACAGCACCCATAAGCAAAAACTATATTGCCAAACATCTTATCTTTTTCTCAGCATCTTGCTAGAAAAAAGCCAGTTTTTGCTGAAGTTTGATGTGCTAAACAGGGCCCTAGTTGTCTATGAAAGTCGTTATTGTACATAGGGCGGGCCAAAAAAAAAAAAAAACAAGACAAAAAATGAACCTGAGAAAACTGAGACCGAGACTGAAAAACTCGAACTATCGGTCTTTGGTCTCTAGATCGATTCCAGACACGTGAAGGCCAACGTCTTTCTCGGTTTTTCGGGTATACAGCTCGGGTGCCTGAACAAGCTGAAAATCCCATGTGCCCTGGTCTTCCATGTGCTGCTATGCACCCCTCCTTCCTGTACACCTGTCTTTCGGCACCCTACAGCTGCCAGCTGCACCTGTACTTCCCTAGGCCTTAACCCCTAGCACTAGTCACCCAGCCACAAGCCTACTAATGTGCCATTGCTGCTGCCCACCGTATGCAGCTATGTTCAACTTTTTTAGCCGTGAGCAACTGAAGCCACATGCAGATTCCCTGCCAAGCCAGGGTACTGACCAAGATCCCACAACGGCTGCTTGTGATGTCACCGGAGGGAGAGAGCAGAATGGGGGGCCACCGAAGTGGAATGCGTGCTTGGAGCCTTGGAGTGAATAGGTTAAGCCAGAGGCTGTGCGCGAGGAATCTTCGGCAGTGTTTCAGGATCTTGCCGGGAGTATACAACTGAACCGATAAAAAGCTACCGGGTACCTGAACTTTGAAGGTCGATATCTCTTATCTGCAGTTTGGTGATCAATTGCAGAAGACCAAAATTTAAATGCCCTCCTCCCCTTTAATTGTACAATGTGATATACTTATATGCTGTTGCCCTGTTGGATTTGACTTATACGCTCTTTTTGCGATAATGCGATATATAGCTAATTGTTATGTTTAGTATTTTTGCTGCCTTTAGTCGTACTTTATTAGTTGAATAATTTTGTCCATATGCCCAGCTGACTAATCTTTCATTATGCAGCTTGGAAAGACAACTGAACTCTCAAGGCGCGAAAGGTGCACCCTCTTATGAGCTAAATGTGCAATATTTTGACTTGCAATAAGTTTTTATTTTGATAGTTTTAGTTCGTTTTTCCTGTTATATACTCCCTCCGTATTTAAATATAAGTCGCAGTTGATTTTTTTTCAAAACTTAAATCCCTCGTCTTATTCAAAAAAATTTATAATTTATTTTCTTGTGATTTGTTTTATCATTGTAGAGAGTTTGAGCATAACTTATTTCGTTATATGTTTACGCAAATTTTTTGAATAAGACGAATGATTGAAGTTTTGAAAAAAAGTCAACTGCCATTTATATTTAAATAAGGAGGGAGTATGTTTCTCCGTATTATCATTTGGCATGAGGGGAACTAATTGAAGCCAGTGGGCAGATCAGCAAGCCTTGTTCTTTTGTACAAAATCGTTACACTTGCAAATAATACATACTCATGAATTTCAAGATATAACCTATCTCAGTTGTCTTGTTATATGTTGACATTCACTTGTTGGGGGTAAACATGCTCTTGATGTTAATTTTTCACCTATCGTCAAACAGGTGCATTGATGGGTGTTTAGGAGGAACTTACTATCTTTAAACATGTTCTACAAAACTTTTTTGGTTCATTGACTTTATTTACATGTTATTCTGTTCGTTCTGTAGAGAGGAACTTGAGAAACAAAGAGCTCATGAACGTTATATGAAGCTTCAGGAGCAAGGAAAAACAGAACAAGCACGGAAGGATTTGGGTATGAACTCTGTTATGCTTGCTGACATTATTCCGATATGTATTTCCCCCGTTGTATTTCTACAATGCACAAGACCGCAACAACCTGTAATCTTGACCCTTCTGGAAGTATCATCAGTGTCTCAGATGTGTGCACTATCATCAAATGTATTATCATTTTATCAGTATTGGTATGCTGCTTCTGAACTTAATACAGCCATTACCCATAAAATTTTGTGATTGCAGAACGTCTTGCTTTAATAAGACAGCAAAGGGCTGATGCTGCAAAGAAACGTGAAGAGGAGAAAGCCGGTACATCCCTTGCCATTTTTATCTTGCTTCATGCTCTTAAATTTTGTTCTTTTGCAATTGAATAGGTCACAATATGCTATGTTTCTTTTTGAAAGCTGTATATGGATATTAGGGCCCCTTTGGAACACACGAATTTTTCCTGTTTCTTGTGTTTTTCTTGTGAAATTCCTACATTCCAAAGGAGGCCTTAATTTCTCCAACATTTGATACCTTTTTTGTACACTATTGACACACATTTCATATTTCTTGAGCTAAATAAACCCTTGGATCTGTCTTCATATCAGAAAAAAGAATACGTTAGTTTGTTGATTATGTCATGCACTGAATTTTTCTTTGCTTGTGGCAGCCAAGGAGCAGAGGAAGTCTGAAGCGCGCAAGTAACTGCGATAATCATATGGACCATGAAGGCTTGAGCTTCGTTGTCTGAATATTTATCTCTAGTGCATCTGTTATATTTTAAACTCGATCTCTATTCTATATTCCCATAAAATATGCACTGACAGCAGTAACGTAGTCGTGGTCGTGGCATGCTGTAAACTTAGAGCTTGGCAAAATTGAAATGTAGTAAGATCAGCTTGTGCCAGAATTGCTTCCTCCCCTCCCCGTCGGGTCGATGCTGGTGAAATGCTGAAGTTATTCTGTTAAACGCGTTCCAGTGACCCAAAAGGTTTGTGAAGCGAAGGCCCCAACGAATCATGACATAATCTAGTCGCGACTAGCTGTGCTACCCACGGCTCAGTTGCTGCTTCAGCTTGGGTACCTTTGCAGGCCATGATATATGCTAACAGTGATTGGTTATTGCTTGCAGCACTATTCATAAATAGGATACACTACGCCAATAGAAATTAGCAGGCCTTTAAAAAAAAAATGAGACAGGTTATCCATGGTTCGAAAAACAACCGGCCCAAACACATCACCACAATGGCCTGAAATCGCAAAATCACTGGTGTAACAAAATCGTATAGGTTACAGATTTATTTGTTTCCTTGCATTTTGCACTAATACATGCCCTCCTCAAATTGTCAGCAAAGCACCTGCTTCAAACAAGATAGGCGAGACCTAACTCTTTACCCCATTCATTTCTTGAACTTCCAAAGAATACTACACCTTTTAGAGGTATAACTATCGGCATTTCAAAATTCACTGCTAAAAAGGATATAAATAGATATAATCACCAAACGGCAGGGATCCTAGCACCTATCTTGGGCTGATTCTGTTAGTAGCCAACCACATGATGCATCCTCCTGTATTTGTATGTAAAATCTGAATTGAAACTGCCGGCAAAACATGTGATCTGGTGAATAACTCCTGTTGCACTTCAACATCGAACACCAACCTATATATAAATATGGCGTGCCTTTTGGGTGACAACCAAATTATAGTAGCACTGGCAGTGCTTGATGTACTTTGCTGTCACTGGAGTATTTAAGCCATGGGCTTGTTTTTCATCATCTTACGTTTAGTGGAATCCAAATACTTCTTCCGAAGCCGCACGACCTTGGGAGTAACCTGATGAAGCTCAAATGTCAGTATAAAGCAGTTTCATACTTAATGACAGTTGCTTCAGGAACAAAACTGTACAATTAGTAGGAAAATTCTTAATCCAGTGAGAAGAGTACTCATTTTTAGATAAAAGTTTAGGAGTGTTACTTCAGCAAGTTAGATTCCATCTTCGGACTAAGCCTGCACTTTCACGAAAACGCCTAAACTAGCAAAATATTGCAGAAACTTCCTTTTCAAAAAAGGATATTCCCTTTTATTAATTCCAAAATGCATGACAGAGCTCATTGACTTTTTTCTTCGTTTCAGTACTTGGCTGATGTATGCATGTAGCTTTAACATGGTTGATGCACCTCTGCATACTCATTCCCATTAGGCTAATGTCACCAGGGGGTGCATATGGATGTGAAAAACACTGTTTGTGTCCCGTAGACAGAGTGGAATTTGAAATATAAACGGTATGATAAGAGAGTTGGTAACAACAGCCTTATTGGTAAAGGTACTAAGCAATCCTATCGGGTTGCATGTTCCCCATTTGGTTTAGAGGTTTATACAAGTATCAACAATTTATCTGGTATAGTTGGTAGAGACTACCCAGTAAAGAAGAATTGAATAAGACTTGGGGGCTATAGAAGAATGCAATGTCAAACGGAACTAAAAGCAGAATTTTTTTTACAGGAACCTTTGTTTGGAGAATTAAAGAACATGATACTTGCCTCAATAAGCTCATCTGCAGCAACATATCCGATTGCCTCTTCCAAAGTCATCTGCATGGTTCAATAACTTCCGTCAAGATGTCTAGAAGATGCCAGAAAAAAAGACAATGCTACATGTTTCACCAAACAAACAAATAAGAGCATCAAACTTAATTTCCCCATTTCACATCATATCTCAAGCACAAACGAGTGTGAACCAAATATCATAAAGCAATAAGGGGCCTAGCATTTGCATGACTGATCTATCAACAGTGGACAATTAACTTACCGTTCAAGTCTAGCAGTATTGTTTTCTATACAGAAAAGAAAAGCCAACCTCTCAGGATCTCTCAGTAAAAGAGCCAAAAAGAACATACCAATCGAGGTGGAGACAAGCGGACATTTTCATCCTTTCCTGGGGCTCGGATGTTTGTAAGTTCTTTAGTTCTCACAGGATTCACCTGCCAAAGAGACATTTATTTCAAGTACATAAAGAGAAAAATGTCATGATAGATAATAGATTTTTGATCATCTTACCTCAAGATCACTGTCACGTGAGTGCTCACCAACAATCATGCCCTCATATGCCTTTCAAACAGGAGGAAGACAGAGGGATTTAGTACAACTCTTCACCCTAAATGGTATCTCTCAATAAAATGAAGTATGGTAGTTACCTCCATTCCAGGAGATACAAAGAGGATCCCACGAGCTTCTAAACTCATTAGCGCATGCGAAGTGATAAGTCCTTTACCAACAGATATCTATATATGAACATGGAGAAATTTGTGTCAGAGTTGAACGGCACATAGTAGCACTAGTCCCATTTAATTCACCAGAACCCATTTCTTTCAGTTGTGCTAAATTATTGGCTGAAGGGCTCATCAACCTTCTAAAAACAGATTTAAGAAGCTATGTAAACATTTTTGGCAGTAATTAGAAAAGGCTGAGGGAGATGGCTTTACCAGCACTCCTTTTCTGACACTGCCTAGTGGACCTCTGTATTTAGCATATGCTGCAATCACAGGAAACCACAGGTCAAATGATCATGAAGTCTAGTTAATCATCAATACTGCAGAAATTAGTGAGATTCATGCGCTGAAAATATAGCAACATACCCTGGAAAGCACGATGCATAAATCCAGTTCCACGTGTAAAGCTGCTGAAAATTCCTTTAACACCCACCAAACCCCTGCATTCCATAATAGATCATTCGGTAATATGAGAACCAAAACTGGCAAATGCTCTGAAAAAAGAAAAGGAGGCTCTGGAATCCCAAACTGATAAGGTTTAAAATTGGAACGTCCCAAAGTTATTTACTTAACATTGTGAAATTCTAATTGCTTTTGCAGTAAATCCTACTGGGAACAGATAAACAAGCATTCTACATATGCAAGCATCAACGGCTTGGGCTAGCAGCAAAAGAAGTGAAAGTGAATCATACTGGAAACAGGGCGACAAGCGACAGGTATTCTACAAATACAAACATGAATGTCGCTAGAAGAATAAAAGTGCATGGTGAAATAGTGAATTAAAGCTACAGAAACAGTTGTGCAGTAAAACATCTGGCACAGCATCCTTTTCTACAATCTGTCTTGTAACCAATCATCAGCAGAAAATACCAACTACTAACCTAGATGGACAGGTCATGAAGATCCGAGTTCTTCCAGTTGTCCCAGGAACCGGGCCCATGTCAACTACTTCACCCTTCCTGTGTGTAAGGGTTTCCAAAACGAATCCCACATGCTCTTCATCCACCTAAAATATCTCATTGGTATTCAGAATCGAGATAAGACAAATTAGCTCGCTCAACCATACTCCCTGATACATACCTCAACAGTTACTTCTTCAATAGGCTCTAATCTTTCACCACGCTCTGTTTTATACCTATTCAAGGAAAAAATGACTTAAGTCAGCTGCAAATCACACGCCATGGAGCTTTATGCCATAGAAAGGAATACCTAATTTACCAAATAAAAGGAACCTAACATAGAAATACTACCTCCCCCCATTAACATATGACCTCAATTTTGAACTAAAAAACATCATATATGAATGACCGGAGGGAGTTGATATCTAGCTAGATAGTATAGTTCGCTAGTACGTGGAAAATTGTAACTCACATCACTTTTGGGGGTGAAACCGAAAGCTCAAATCCCTCACGCCGCATGTTTTCGATTAATATTCCTGGAAAACACATACTATTATTTAGTATTCTTGACTGCATACTAATAAAGGCATGAGGAACTTTCAAAGCAGTTAGCTGAAAATCAGTAATGCAGTAGAATAGGTGGGATTTCAACAAGTCATACCTAACTGAAGCTCTCCTCTTCCTTGAACTTCATAAGATTCTGACAATGGTCCTGGGAGAACATTAATTGCCAAGTTCGTCTCTGCCTCTGCCATCAAGCGGTTACCAATTTTTGCCCCAGTTAGCTGCAAAATTATTTGAAGCCATATTAGCAGTTGCTTTTGTGTTCCTTTAATGAATACATGTTTATATTCCTAGATTTAAAAATAATGCCATCCTACAAATTAAATTAAGTAGAGTCCAGTTCACCTGTCCATGATTAGTCAGTACTGAGCAACCTGTGAAGCTAGTCTATAATCTATATCTATAATAGGTCTAATTGGAGCTGACCACTAGTGTTCTGTTTAGGCAAATGACAACAGGAAGCATCGCTAAATCCTGATTTAATTTTCAAAATTCAAATTGATGGTAAGCAACTGATGAGTACTTTAGAAAAGGGTTGGAGGAAGTTTGCTAATGTCAGGCAAACTTTGTGATGACTAGAGTATAGGGGGTATTTAAAAAAAAAACAAATTTTAGTAGATTGCATAAAAAACAGGATGCCTAGCACCATTACTTGGTTTTGGTCCTCCAAAGCTAGTGGTGTTAGCTCGTTATTCTTACCTAAGGGTTTAAATTCGCTCAGAGGATAAACTCCACAGTTCAATTCAGGGAACTTGATGAGTTTCTAGCTGATCTAAATGGTTAAAACTTCATGGGTTCAGCTAAATATTATCAATAATATCCAATTTTTGTCACCAGTTAGGTAGCTATCCACTTAGATGATACTCCCTCCGTTTTTTTCGTTTGACACTTCTTAGTTCAAAAATGAACTAGCCGGCGACAAATCTTCAAAAAAGGAGATAGTAACAATAATGCTGTGGTATGCTAGAGATGAAACCTAGTCCTTGACAGAGCATGAACAATTACATATTTAGCATTGGATTTACCAGGCAAATTTCAAATCTACACAATCAATATTGTTATTTTAGCATACAAGATCAACACCCTTTGGCATCAAGGAAATTGATTTTATCAAAAATATACGGTATACCATGATGGTTCTGTAACAAGTAAAACTTCCAGAGACTTGCTAATCATAAATTAAATATTAAATGCAAAGGCAAGTTACCAGCCAAGCATGCCTAGGCGCACAATTTTTCAGCAAAAATACAGATATCAGCACTACTATATCAATATATGTCCATAACAAGAAAATAAACTAGAGGTTCTGCTGACTGCTGGCTGCAGCTCTGCTTCTGCCTGCCTGTGCTCTGCTGCTCTACTGGCTGCTGGCCTGCTGCTTGTTGCTCAGCTGCACTGCATCTGCTGCTGCTTTGCTGCCCAGCTATTGTGCCGTTTCCTGCTGCTCTTCTGTAGGGGAGGGAGGCTGGGAGGGAGAGACGAGGGAGGGCAGGCCACAGAGGCATGGGATGGAGAGCACAGGGACGCACATGGGGGCTCCAGTGGCTGCACGTGGGAGGACTGGCTGCATGGGAGACGGCGGTTATGAGCACAAGGAGTGGGGAGAGCTGCTGGCTGCTGCATGGTGGGCCTTGGGCTACCGACACAACATGGCGCCCACTGGGAAGACCCAGACGATGCCTAAGCGCCCTGAGAGGCGCTTTAAACATCCAGGTGGGTGCCTAACTCCTTTCAGGAGGGGCAAGTGCTCATGGCAACCGTCAGCCGGTCAATTGGATGCCTAGTCAGCGCCTAGGCGACGCTGTGATTACCATGATTAAATGAACAACATCATCTCGGTCTTGTTGATTTTTGTAATTTCGTTCATGTTTCAAACAAGAGATGAAAATCTTATTTTATCTCGCACCCTGGTTCTCACAAGGATGCCAGCTCTTTAATCTTTTCTTTTTCACAAAATTCAATGGAAAGACTCAGGTTCGCCCAAGAGAAAGAAAGTAAAAATAATGGGAATACCATCAAGTCTGATGCACAGGGAAGTTATTTCTTACTTACATGAGTGCCATCACGGCCAGCTAGTGGTGAATCATTCACACCAAATGTCATAGATATTGTGGGAGGATCCAACTCAATTGTAGGCAAAGCAGTCAACACCTAATAATACCAACCATTCAATTAGTAGTATCAGTAAATTTGTGGCAACTGACAAGTTTGAGTAGCCGATCAAGAGTTCAAGACACATAGTGCTACCTCTGAATTTGCCACAGTATGTCCAATTGCTGGAGCTGCCAATCCGGCCATTGAAATTATATCACCAGCCCCTGCAGTCTCTACCGTTACCATACTTGTGCCTTTCTTTTTCATGAGTTTGACAACCTAAATTATTTAATATAATTTGTGAAAGTCATTGAGGCCTTTCAGAAACACAATATTTAGCACATAATGAAGGAGAAAAGAATGTGATCAGGATTTAGAAGGGAAAATGCGCAAAGTTCTGACAAACCTTTCCATCTTCAATCTTCTGAACTCCATCATCTGTGCTGCGAAGACCATGCACTTTGTCACCAACACGGACAACTCCAGTTCTTACTCTCCCAGTGAGTATTCGTCCCAGATAAAAATCACGTTCCATCATGGAAACCTGCAAAAGAAAAGTGAATTACTGCCACAAATGTTTTGTGTGCTTGACTGAGAGCATTCCTACCTGGGACCAGGCTCTTGGTGTGGCAAGGGCTTATCCTTCTACAGATCACTTAATTGATAATCGCCTTTGTTTAAACATAGACACATTTCTTAACTATAGTGACCAGGAACCCAGGTTCGATTGGGTTCAGGCCTTGAGGGTCAGGGTCATGGGATATGAGTAGCCATAAATGAGGGTCAAAGGGTGATGTCCTGATGGGGTAGTGTTATTTGGGATGCTAGCTTGAAACATGGGCTGTAAGCCATCCTGAGTGTCTCTTGACAGTACTGCCCTGCTCCCTTCCACCCGCCCTAAACTCAGTTGCCCTCCAATTCATTATGGCATCCTCTAAACAGGTAGCAACCCAAGCAGCAATCAAGATCACCGGTGAACAGTGAACAGGATACCAAATTGGTGTCATGGATCAAATATGCTAAAAGTAGAACCCATGCTTATTCTTCTAGTTGCAAAATTAAGTGGAACTCAGAGCAATCCTACCATATACATAACTAAGGATGGAAATGAAGGATGTACAAGAAACTGCATATGCAACCCTCATCTCAAACAATGAAGTTTTGGTGTTCTTCAGTATACTGACCAGCATTTGGAATGGGGCCTCAAGATCAGCTTTTGGTGAAGGAACATGTTGTACAATGGAATCGAGCAATGAAGACATATTCTTTGCATTATCAGGGGGGCTCTTGGTAAAAGTTAAGGAAGCCCACCCTTCCTTAGCGGATGCATAAAGAACAGGGAAATCTAACTGTTCTTCTGCAAAACCCAAACAAAATAACATCACAAAAAGAAAAGAAAGAACTTCTAGAAACCAAATTGAAGAGGAGAACTGCACCTGTGGCACCAAGGTTTGCAAAAAGATCAAATACCAAGCTCTCTACTTCATTGCAGGTTTCTTCAGAGACTGTTGATGCATCATAATAGAGTTACAACAAATCTGAAGTACCAGGAACCTATAAATGGCAACACTATTGAATAGCATTGGTTCATCTAGTTTAAAGCCTAGATATTGCATAAAGTTTAGTTTTCCAAATAAAATTGGCTAAATCAAAACCATTTCTAAGGACGGATTTTCCTAAAAAAAATTATGGTCGGATCATCTTAATTTACTAAACGATTTATACAATTTTTGTGGTGGTTGGAAAAAACAAGAACCGTTCATTGAGTGAGATCCAACGGTTTAAAAATAGGCGGTACCAAAGAAAAGGTACCGAAAGGTACTAAATAAGTGAGACTAGTACTAAAAAAGATGGAACCGGTAGCCATATAAATTCCTTTTTTTATTTCCTAAAGTCCTTATTGCCAGTAACGGACATTAAAAATTTAATAGGAGAGGTACCTCTTGATACTGCTGGGTACTTTTCCAACCACTGTAAAATGTCTCATGGATTTAACAGTAAGAAAATAGTCGTTTTAAAGATATTGCCAAAAGATACTTTTCTGTGACTTTTGTTGGGGAAGAATTCTTGAAGCATCTATACTGTACTTGTCTTATTTATCAATTTAACACTCTGTGGTTTCAGATGCAATGGAGCCTTCATCTAGTCATATTACTGTAATAAAGCATATGGACATGCTGACCTTAATTCGAACAAACTAGTACAAAGCAAATGTGTGGTTGCATTTTAGATTAAAAAATGATGCATACAAATACAGAAATGGTTTCTCAGTACAAAATTTTCTTTTTTTGTGTGTGTATTTAACCTGATTAAATGCACTAAAAATACTACTAAATAACTTTTTTAACATCTGACAATGAACAGACCTGAAGGCCTATCAACCTTGTTGAGGAGGAGAATTGGGCGCAAGCCATACTTCAACGCCTTTGAAAGCACAAATTTAGTTTGTGCTAAAGGTCCCTCTCCAGCATCAACAACCAAGACAGCTCCTTCCACCATTCCAACAACTCGTTCAACCTGCAACAAGATTATGGGCGTGTTTGAATGCTATGGACTAAAGTTTAGCCACTAAAGTTTAGTCTATTTACATCCAAACAGGACAACTAATGGATGGGCTAAACTTTAGCTAACCCTTGGACTAACCATTAGTCCATTAGTCCAAAAAAGTGAGCTAAAGTGGACTAATGCCAATTCCTAGTGTAATTAATAGATTAACTAACTATTAGCTCATAATATTCAAACACCTCATGGCTAATAGTTAGTGAGCTACAGTTTAGACGACTAAACTTTAGGTCTAATGTATTCAAACAGGCCCTATAAATAATCATATTGTAGATATCAAAATATTTCACTTTAGCTTCAAATCGTAGAAAATTATATGAGGAGTGCATACTTCACCACCAAAATCAGCGTGACCAGGTGTATCGACCATGTTGAGTTCATTTTCCTTCCAAGAGACAGATGTGACCTAAAATAGCCAAAATCAGCAAACAATGTCATTACTTAAGATTTCATATCATATGCTCTATATGGCAAGAAGCAAGCCAGCCTCTGCAAACAATGCAGGAATTTAGGAAATAAGGGTAATGCTAATCAGAGCTGATTATGAGTGCGTGGTTTCCACACGATCTGTCCAAGCACCATTATCACCCAGATTATGCAGACATTAGATCAAATCAATCTTACTTATAATATGGTTAAACTGTTAAAGTGTAGGTGTGGTGAAACATCAAACCGAACTTGGCATGCAATATTACATTGGTTAGCTGACATGTCAAATTTGCATCATATCAACAGCATCTTACACACAGAAGGAATAAAATGCTTTTAGTAGTCTGACTTTAATTCAATGATTGAGTGCTCAATGCAATGATGCATGAGTGAATGTAATTTTGAATAAAGCGCATTGGGTCAAATGTTACTTCATTTTGCTACTTCTAGCTCTCACGGAAATGGGAACAGGGTATCGTAAGTTGTAAGTTGTGACGCAAATGAACCACACCGGTCATTAAGCAGTTAAGCACAACATATAAATTGACGCTAATGAACGACATAGGTCATCAAGCAAAACACATAAATTGACGCTGATGAACCACAGCGGTCATCAAGCACAACACACTCTGAAGAGTAGCGTCGAATCAGTCATGGCATACTGACATCCATCCATCCTCTGCCTAATTCGAATTCACCAATTAATAAACACAACGAAGCCAAGCAAAGTTCAAAGCGTCACTCAATCAGGAGTGCATGTAAGGATTATGGGAACAGAACCCAAAAATCGAGAATGGCCTCTGAACCGGATCTCATTTCCTTCTAAGATTACGATAAGGCCCCCTTGCTGTTATGCGCACAACTTTTCCAACGAAATGGTGGTAGGATGAGAATCCCAACTCCAGACTCACTAACCACGCACGTAAGCACGAGTTCTGCAAGGTGTCAGATGTGTCACCTACCTTGGAGGCAATGGTGATGCCGCGCTCACGCTCAAGGCTGATGGAGTCCATGGCGCGCTCGTGGGGGATATCGGCGCCGCACTGCCGCAGGAGCCTGTCCATGAGCGTCGTCTTCCCATGGTCGACGTGGGCTATCACCGCCACGTTGCGGATGCGGGATGGGTCCATGACGCCGCCGGGCGTGAGAGCGGGCGAGGCGGCGGTGGACGCTGCCGCAGAGGAGTAAAGGCGGCGGAGAAGGGAAGACCCCAGCGCCGGCGCGGAGGAGCCTATGGGAAAGAGAGTAGGTATGCGCCCGGCTCGCCGACGGGCGGAGACCGCGGAGCAGGAGGGCTGCCGCCATCGTTCGCGGCGGCGGCGGCAGCTGGGATGGGTGGATCGTGATATTTTTGCGCGTCAGAAGCGGCCCACGCTCCAGGGTTTTATTTGGGGTTCAGTGATGTATGCAGAAGGCCCACAAAAAACAATGCCAGCTGCCAGGTGGGCCGAGACTTGTACTGGGCTTCCGCTGCCCTCGGTTCGCCACCATTCTCAATTCTACTCTCCCTCCGGCGCCGCTTTCTTCTGACGCGGCCGATGCTACTGCGATGGATCGCCGCCGAGGGGCGTCGGCGAGCGCTGCCGGCCAGGCCCCTCAAGCGTGCGCTCTCGTACGCTAGGGTTGTGGATGCTGCTGCTCGGGATGGGGAGCTCCGGGTGTTCGTGGTCGCGGGCGAGGTCTCCGGCGACTCGCTCGCTTCGCGACTAATGGCGTCGCTCAAGGCGCTCTCGCCTGTGCCCGTCCGCTTCGCTGGCGTTGGCGGGTGTGTGTTCTCCCTCCCGCTCATCCCTGCTTTTGATTCAATACCTCGTGATGTTGAAGTTTGCGTCTAACTCGAGCTTACTTAGATACTCCTGAATTTGTATCGAGGTTCACATTTGATTTCTCATGTCAATGCATACCCATGACCTGTGCGTCGTTCGGGATCATCTAGCAATTGTGGTTATGGTGGTTGCTACCGAATAAGTGCTATTTGATCAAGGTTATTGGAGTTGAAGGAAGTTGGAACTACATGGAAGCAAAATTTAGTGTTTGGATAGCCTTTCCATTCTTCAGAAGGCGTCTCCAGGCCTCAGGTTCTGTTCAATCTGGATGTTGATTGCATTGATACAAACTTGCAGAGTTCAATTTGAAAGGGCAGGATAAGAGGAGTACGCCATTTTAATCAATTTCCAGGCAATGATAGATATGTTGAATTTTGATTTATTCATCAAGCAGTATATTGTTTTGTTTCTGGCACAAGAGTCGTCGCCTTCCATGCTGCATGGCTTCCACACTGGAGGGAGAAGCTGCATGGCTTCCAGCGCTGCTTTTGGCAGCCAGAATTGCAACTCGCCTCGACTTGCATGCCGTGGCTTACCACACAGATAACCAGACACTGGCAATGTCGGCATCGGGAAGAACTACCACATACCATGGAGGCTCAAACCCATGCTGCTGGAGTTCCAAAAGTTACATAACCAGTGCCACCACTCGGTCCAACACATTAGCAGGAATGAACAACTTGGCAGCTCAGGGCAGAGTGAACGTACAAAATAACTCTGCACGCCTCTCCTATGCTAACATTAGGCATCATGCAGTCTGCCCAATTGTATCGGCTCTGCGAAATGTAATTTGGGACCCCTTCGGCTCCACTGATGTACAATGCTCTGATTGATCAATAAATTATGTCCTTTTATCAAAAAAATACAAGGATGAGGTCACACCATTCTTCCTGATTCTAGTGCCAAGCTTGGTATGTAACTATGTATATGACTAGATTGGAGGGAATGGGTAGAAAATAGAGCTATGGCACAAATAGTTATCCTCCATTCAAGTATAGTTTTGTTTTCCCCAGACGACACAGTTAAATCAAAGAGAACATCTTGGACTTTTTTTTCTTCTCCTTATCTCCATCCGAAGAAAGATTTGCTGTTGAATTTCCACCATTCATCAGTTCCTGGTCTCATTTGCATATGCACATACTTCCTGGTCAAATTTTGTAGGGTCATTTTTTGTAATCAGGTGTCTGTGTTCTCTTTATTTGAAGGTGAAGTGTGAAATTTTCATGTGCTCACTCACCCAAGGAATGATCTATTTAGCATAATTGTGTTGTTTTACTTTTTCATCCGCATTCTTCCAGTTTCAAGTTGGGAACTGGATCCCATCGTTTGTTCAAACTGTTTTTTTATTTCTTTCTCCATTACACCTACTCTTTTTCAATGTAGTGAATTAATGTGCAAGGAAGGTTTGCAATCACTTTTTCCCATGGAAGAAATTGCTATTATGGGCTTGTGGGAGCTGCTGCCACACATATATAGTGTCAAGGTGGTAAACTTGTGTGTGTCTCATGCTTTGATTTTTGTTCATATTCTGCACTTGACATTGATTAATGATTATACTCACTTTAATTCTGCAGAGGAAAATTGAGGATACAGCAGATGCCGCTATGTTATTTCAACCTCATGCTGTGGTTACAGTTGATTCAAAGGGATTCTCTTTTCGACTATTGAAGCAATTGAAATGTAAGGGTGTCAGTATAAGTATTTCTCTTGATTTCTTCATTCATAAGCAAATATGGTATAAAATTTTCTGTTTTGTAGGCAGAAGCAATCGAAAGGTTCAAAGTCCTCTACATATCCATTATGTTTCACCATCATTCTGGGCCTGGAAAGGTGGTGAAAGCAGGCTCTCAAAGTTGTATATGTTTGTGGACCACATGTTATGTATTCTTCCTTTTGAGGAAGAAATATGCAGATTGAATGGATTGCCTGCTACTTATGTGGGACACCCTTTATTGGATGATGCTATTGACCTAAACATGGTATGTAACTTCAGCTCAGCATCAAGCTGTCAATGTCCTTAACCTTAAGGATTGTTCGATTCAAAGATTATCTGTCCAAATCTCTCATTTGCCCTTTTCCCAAACTGTTTTTCATGCCTTATCTCTCCCCATCTGGCCAATTAAAATTTTCTTGCATAAAGACCTTGTATTAAACCAAGAAATTCACCTGCTGACATATGGTTGACAGAGTGTTGGTGGTAAAAATTAATTTTAAAGATGAGGAAGGGTGGAGAGCCTACGTGCAGTGTATCAGTGCTCATCTTATGCATTGTTGATATGGAATAACTACTGGTCATTGTCTTGTTGTTATTTGCTAGTGATCAAATTATTCATTGTAAACACAACATTTTGATCTCGTAAACTCTAAATGTTTATATTATGGAATCATGATTTTTAAGGTGGTAAGGCGAGCCATGGCGAGCGGGCACCGCCCGGACGCCTAGGCGGCTATTAGGCGACGCCTAGGCGACAAAATTCCATGGCGACCACCGCCTGGATGCCTAGGCGGTGCCTTTTAAACACTGCATGGAATCCAATTGTCAAGATCCAAATCAAGATCAATCCATTGTAATTTTGTTGAAATATTTCTCGCCTGGGATCACTACTTTTTGACTTATAGTTTAAATCCTCATCTGGAAAAACTTAGGAACCAGAATTGTCTTCTGACAAGTCTAAGCATCAAAGAAGTTGTCGAGCTTTCCGACTGGAGCATGGACTGTCCCCAGGTAATCATACGCATCATTCATTGGGTGCTCCTTGTTAGATGAACAGGATCCTGTATTGTAAGTGCTAATGTTTACCCTTCTGTTTTGTGTTTGTCTCTCGTATTTAGATCCATGCACCATATATGTGCTTTCTGAAGTGACTTTTGGAATTAAACCTTAGGAGGAGCTAGACACTGCTTTCTAGTGGCTAATCTTAAGATTGCTGTCTGATAATGATGTGAATTACAATCCGTAAACTATTCTTGCAGTTTCTAACTGCCAGTTAAACTCGTGCACACTTTGTATCGTTAGTGCTAAGGCTGTTAGCTATGACTCCATTTGGTTGGTATTGCAGCTTGATCATTTTGGTCTGTATTAGGGTTGATAAAAACTTTTATTTAAATTTATTCTGGTGGATCAATTAGTGTGTATTGTTGTATTTGATGAGCCAGTTCTGAAATTGTATAATGATACTGTTGAATCAGCTAGATCAGCATATTTTGGCATTAGCATGATGACATATTTCTCTTGTGGGTCACATTTATATTAGTTTTGCTCACATTCATTGTGAAACATATATGTAAATCTCAAAAATTAAGTACATATTGCCATCATGAATGCTCCATTTTTGTTTCAATTGATGCTGCTGTGGATTACAAGATGATGATACAGTCAACTATATGCTCCCCATGCAATCAACATGATACGTAGATTAATATATTTTAAGAATGCAAGACCAGAAATTTATGCAAGCATCAATATTCAATAATGATTTACACCAAAAGTTGTATCTTCACCTCTCAGGATTTGTATCACTGTTTGCTAGTTGCATTGTTTGTGTAATCAATATATGTCTGCTTTCTAATGAAAAATGCACCTTTGCTAGATACCACAATCATAACCATGCTGCCTGGAAGTAGGATGCAGGAGGTAGTTCGAATGCTTCCAATCTTTGTGCATACTGTGCAAAACTTAAGACATAAAGATAATGAACTGTCACTAGTCATACCAGTTGCTCCGAATCGAGATGTGAGGATCTACATTGAAAAGGTTGTCCAGTCTAACCCTTTTCCAGTGGTGCTGGTACCTGGGGGATCGCTTAAGGAAAGATATGGTGCATTCAGTGTGAGCTCACTTCTCTTTTTGGATAATACAAGTCTAATCCTGAAGCACCAGATTCATTCTGAGGATATATTGCGTGAAGTTTTGATCCTTTATTATTCATTGACTGATGTGAAAAATCTTTCAAAGAATCATGTCTTCCTAGCAGTTGAATTGTAGATTGTCATTTTCATTCTCAAAGGATTTCGTGTTTGGTGGGAAGTTCTATGGGCTACACAGGGATAAAAGAATATGATTAAAGAGAAATCTAGATTCTAAACAACTGTTGATTACTGCAATTAGCAGACAGTCCCTTGCTTCTGTCATCTTTTGTCATAAGCGATTTTTGAAATGTTTCTGTAATTAAGATCAGATGCACCACTGTGATACTGGATCGCAAGAAAGCATAGCAGCACAATGGACACGGAGTAATATACAAGTCTATCTCTTGGTATACAAGTGATAACTAAACTTTAGTCTCGTCACTGTGATTGTATGAGGTTTTGATGGGTGCTTGAACTCTAGTGTGGAAAACAAGTGCTCTGCCTGGTGTTCTTGTCAGATGACCTTTTTGCCTCTAAACATAGCCTCCTTTTTTTAGTAGGGGAACATGTGTCAGTTGCCATTCCAAAAACCTGCATTTTTGTTTTTTTTTCAGAAAATGGATTGTAATCAACCTTGTAGAGTTGGTTATTGCCAGTGGCTCTCTGAGAGCAGTTTGCATGGATAGTGGTTACTTCTGTCCATGTGGTCAAATGGCTTCGGAACATTATACTGATTTTTTGCCTGCTGAGTAGATGGGTGTTTGATAACACAACCAGTAAGTCACATCACTGGTTTGTTAAACTGCAACATATTCAAAGGTGTGCATGACATTGTCAAGTAGCAGCTCTTGGTCCCCAACCAGATAGTATCTCGCAATCAATGAGTGTTAGTTTGGGCCTACTTAAGATGTATGGAGTACACGTGTTGGCATGATTATGGAGTATATAATCCCCATCAGCATCTGTTACATCTCAAGCCAATTAAGTAAAATGTATTAACCAAGCGTTCTAATGAGAAACTTTTAAGATTTCATTTAACTTTTAGTGCCTGTGCAAGCTGTCACAAAACTTTGTTGTTGCAGGCTAGTAGAGCAGCACTATGTACTTCAGGAACAGCTGTTATGGAACTAATGCTAGCAAGACTACCCTGTGTGGTAGCCTACCAAGCTCATTTCATTACAGAATGCTTGATCCACATGAGGAAAAGGATAAACTTTATTTCTCTGCCCAACATTCTCTTGAATTCTCCCATTGTGCCCGAGATCCTTTTTCGGGCTTGTACAGCTAAAAATCTAGCTGCAAAGCTAAGGTACTATGTTTCTAACCTAGACCCTTTCATAGTTACAAGAGGAACGTCTAACTGTGCAAAATAATCACAATCAAACCTTCACTGAATGCTCATTCAAGTGCTTGAACCTATTGACAATGTACTTCCTCTATTGAATTTGGGATGTAGGCTTGAGGGTTGCTTCTAATATTATATTTTCTTCCTTTCCGCGGAGCCCATGGTTTTGTTTAGAGCATCACCTATTATAGCATAATACATATGTGGAATGTGAATCATAACTTTTTATGGTAATGCCTCAATCGCATATGAACAAGGATAATATCTGTCTGGTACCTTTTTGCCTATTGGAGTAATTATAGTTTCCATTTTTGTATAAGTCAGAACTATTTTTCTTAAAGCATGCATTTTTCTTTGATAAGTCATGTCACAGAACAACAGTTTTGTTCCCTAATGCTTAGACTGAGTCCAGCAGATCGTGTAAACCATAGTCACAAAAAACAGGGTCCATGTCATCGACCCTCGACCCGGGGTCATCGACCTCGACCCGGGTTCCCAGGGTCATTTTCGACCCCACCTTGTAAAACACTCTTGCAAGTGTCGACCCTCGTCCCACGACCCTGTACCTCGACCCCATCGACCTAGGTCCTTGGTGACTATGGTGTAAACGATCGTGTATAGTACAAAATGACACTGTAGCGACACTGTTTACAGAGAGGGAGACAGTTGGAAATAGTGGATAGAAGAGTAGGATAGATGATCTGCTGGAGTCAGTCTTATCATCTTGTAGATCAGCAGAACACCAACTGTCAATAATTGATCAGGTTTTGTCTAGGAACAAATACAAAATAGTTTTTTCTCAAGGATAATATTGGTATCCATAGCCTATATATAGGCCTGTGTTACATTCAGGTGGCTCGCCTCTTTGAGTTTTTTGCTATTCTAAAATTACCTCTTCTGTGTTTTCCTGAGTCCCGTTGCATACTTGCATTTCCATTTTTCAGCAGTATTATGTATTAATTTTTATTAGCCAACCCTAACTTGCTTGGGACTATTGTTGTGTATGTCTTAATTTTTCTGTTTTTACATTGTGAATTGGGCCTCATCGTATTTATCCTGTTTGATTGGGCCAGTGAGGTTATTGCTAACGATGAAGTACGTCAGATGCAAGTTGAATCAGCTGCCCGGGTGTTCCAGGTTCTCTACGAACCCATCAAGAGACGGGGTACTTTATTAATGGAAGAACTTGGCTACTCATCAGATGTCCTATCCCCTAGCATGATCGCAGCATTAACAGTGCTTTACACTGATAAACATCAAAAGACTCTGCACCAGAATTAAGTGATATAATCAGAAGCTAAGGCATATTTTGATCTCCAGTGTGGTAATGGTTCCATGCGTGTGATTCATCGACGATTGGAGTAGCAAGGCAGCAAGCAACTGCTTTTATGTAAAGCTTTCACTTCCGAAGTGGTGCCAGTCTGCCAGACTGCCAGGTCAACATCACGGTATCATAATAGATTTCAGCCATGTGCTCTAGTGGATTAAGTGCCAGTCTTGGTCATCTTGTTGGTGCAGACTGCAGACTCTTCCATGGTAAGAATTTCCTGGATGGAGCAGGGAATCAGAGTGTATGGCTGGATGCAATAGTGAGGCTTGGAAAGAATTTTAATGAACTACAAAGCTTTTTCCTGTATTTCTCATTTTATTGATATTCTGTAGTGGCTGGGCTGCCTGTTTAGCAATTCGCCTACTCCTTGATGATGGGGGGATATGAGAAGTTCTCACTCAAATGAAGTGCATTTCGAGATTTCTGGTCGATGCCTTCGCTTGGCTTGTGTGCTACTCTAGTGGTAAATCCTTTAAACATCCCCGCCAAATTTGGTGATGAATTCTGAATTTCTGATGAGATAAGTTCAGCATGTCTTTGTATGTGGTCGACCTGGCATCGGGCCAAGGAAAGGTGGAAACCGCTGACTCGTCAAATTTCCTGTCAAAGTGGGTGGAGCATGGATTCCCACGTTGCCAGATGTCGTCACTCCTGAGCTCACGTAGACGGGTGGGCCATGGGACGGCGAATGTTCTATGGAAAATATATTTTGAATTCTTGTTGTTGGTTTACAAGTCGCCGGAGTTACGCGGGCAGTGGACTCCATCGTGGATCATCTGTTGCTTTTATAGTTTTTTCTCCTGCAAGTTCCAGATGGGCACGGTCATCTTGAGGCTTCACGTCAGGTGTTTCTTTCTCTACGTGATTCCGTGAGCGAACATTCAGGAGTTCCAACTTTCCCAACTTCAAATGAGTTCTTGTTGGACAAGCAGTATCATGAGTGATTGGTTGGCAATGGATGCTATTGGGAATCCGATTCCTGCAATCCTTGGCAAGGGACGCTACCATTTCGTAGTGACAGTTGACAGATTTCATTAGTGTTCAAATTTGAGAAGTCTTCACTACCCTAAAGCATTTAATATGTTTCCATCCTGAACCTAGTGCGGTTATGAGATAGAAAGGAGGGGCAGCGGATCCTCATGGATCTGCTTGGAATGCAGCAATTTTAGAGAAATTGTGCAGAAATTTTATGAAAAACGGTTCGATTTCACGAGAAAAACGTAGAAACGGAGAAAAACTCCCGCGTTTCAAACAGAGTCTAAGCTCAAAATTGATGTGCCTGACGGTGTTCGTGGACAAAGAACCAAAAATATGATCGTGCACCTCCTCTTCCAGACGGTGGTGAAAGAAACGACTCGAAAACATTAGTAGTAGTCGTAAACAATCTCCTGTTGAGCGATCACAAATCACAGCACGTCCTAACAACACGAGCGATTGGTACCGCGCTAACCTTCCTACCACAGACTAATTAAAAACGCTTCCAAAAAACATCCGCGAACCGCGATGAAGGGAATAGGTTCAACCGTTCAAGTGACCCAGTTGAGCCATCCCGTTTGGCTTCTCATTTCGTCCACGTGTTCACTTGGCCTCCGTCACTCCCGCAGCCTGCTTCGCCGTGGCGGTGGCGCCGGCACCGCAGCCCGCGACGGCCGGCGGGAAGTTGAGCAGCGCCTTGGCGCCCCGCATGCGGAACGCGGCGCGGTCGTACGCCGCGGCGGCCTCCTCGGCGGTGGCGAAGGTGCCGAGCCAGAGCCGCGCGCCGTGCCGCGCCGGGTCACGGATCTCCGCGGCGTACTTGCCCCACGGCCGCCGCCTCACCCCGCGGTAGTGCCGCCGCCCCGTGGCCGCCTTCGGTGCGCACGCGGTCCTGCTGCTGCATCCGTCGCCGCCGCCGGAAGCGAGCGCCTTCAGTGGAGGCATCGGCGAGGGCGCCGTGCAGGTGGTGGCGGAGGAGACGGATGGCCCGGATGCCTCGCGGAGCACGTCGAAGAGGACCATGTCCAGGGAGTCGTTCTCGTTGAGGGGGAGGTACTGGCCGTGCACGTGCGCCGCCGCGGCGCCGGCCAGGGAGAGGGACGTGTCCATACCAACGACCACGCCCATGCCCACGCGTGACGGCGCAGCACCGGCTGCTGGAGGAGGCATGGGCACGGTGGCGACGTCGCTGCTGCTGCGCCTGCGCTCCGCCTCCCGGGAGAGGGACATGTACGTGTCCATGTGGGTCAGTGTGGACTGGGCATGGGACGGCACGGCACACGCGATCGAGCGCGCCTTGTCGATCGACCTTGTGGTGCAGAGCTCGCGCCTTGGGATGGTGGGGAGGACGGCGATGTGGCTGCGCTAACGAGTTTGGTGGTGCAAGGCGTGTGACGGTGTGAGCATATAAAGCACGCAGAATGTGAATTGGCAACCACCACCGCTCCTCTCGTGCGCTTGCGTCGTCCGGTTTTCGTTGCGCGGTTAGATCCTCTGCTAAGTTGTTAATTAGCCATAGGGGCTGCAAAAATGATGCTTTGCCTAGTCTAGTCGGCGGCTCATGCCGTTCGATCGTTCAGTTCCTAGTTAATTTTTTTTCTCGCGACACTTTGACGGAGTGGAGACCGCGCGCGTGGGCACTCGTCCTCCACAGGCGTCTCAATTCTTGGGGAAAAAGGCAAAGCAGGAGGCCAACTGAAAATATCGTGACGGAGGTACGCCGAATAAAAGATGTCGTAGAGAGTTGTGATTGCCTCGGGCACGTCTCCTCAGCATTCCGGATCTTTTCTTTTGTAATCGAACTCACAATCACGCTCGTTCCAAACAAAGAGCTCATCATGTCATGATACTTAAAAGCTTCTGTGCACAGCAATATCACACATCCACACTCCCTCTGGGTTGTTCGTGTTGAGTTTTTCCCAAACTTAACAATTCAAGTTATATTCATATAAAGCTGTAAAGATATAACTTATGTTTGAATAAATCACAATAAATTAGATGATAATTTACAAATTTGTTGAATAAGATGAATGATGAACAATTAGATGTTTTCATGCCCAGGTAGAGTAATATACTCCATCCATACTAAAATTAAGGATTTCTAAGTTTACGTAAATTATAATCATCTTAAATTTGATCTAGTATATGGAAATGAGTATTACACCGGCCACATTAAAGAAGTGAACTATCAGAATATACTAAGTAATGCGGTCTAATAATGCTTACTCCACCGTTCCAAAATCTGGCTATGTTTAGTGTTTCCTGGACATGTTAAGAAGAGTGGTAAAATGTATAAGACAACATTTATTAAACTTGTCCATGCATGCACACTTGTTATATGTACCGTAATGATGCTTGCCTTAATGTTTCAAAACAAATTATTTTCATTCATTCACCCATTCGATCAGGCTAGGAACACTAAAGTAGCTATATTCTATACTTCAAAATGAAACTATATGCTAGGAATGAGAAAGTATTTGATATTGCATTTTTCCTATAATTTTGATCAAACTTAAAATACTTTGAATTATTAAACTCTTTTCCTTAAGTAACGATATAAAGAAAACCATCGGTAATTCGAGTATGTATATCTCAATTGGTTAAGTTTCATATGATAGAATCTACCCACCCAAACTTCAAATCCCTTATAGTCATTTATAGGGATAAATATACGTGTATGTGAGTGTTTGTGGAAGAGAAGGACGAGGGTGACGTGGGGGCAAACGTGATCAAACAGTAATGATATGGTGCAAGAGGGGCAACGGTGAGGATTATGGCGGCTGTGTAGCCTGTCAGCAAGCATGAGGCCTTCTTTGGTGGTTTTTTTTTTGTTGCTTCATCTCTCTAGCTTATCTGTGGCTCCAAATGAATCTCTGCCAAATGTTTTTATAAGAAATGGCTCCATGAGTACAGTTTCAAAGATAAAAGACCATTTTTACCTTGCAGGGAAGGAGATGCATAAACCTTGCTGCTCTAGGTCCATTGGAGAAACCACTAAACAGTGTGCAAGAAGCCCAAGTCAAAGAGGCCATAAACCTTATGCTCATAACTCCACATCATCCTCGATCTGGACAGAGAGGATGAACCTAGCGAGCTGTACAACACTGGAAAAAAAAACACTAGAGATTTTGGCTTTGGTGCAGGAAAAATGACTAGTATTAGATTCATATTTCGAAACATTGTCATATAATACTAATTCCATTATTCCATCGTAATGAAACGTTGTATTATTTGATATATTAAAGTTCATAGTGTAGAGCACCGAATCAAGGCACATCAACATGTTGAAGAAGAAAGGAGTAGAAGTCTTGACTCCTGTCAGGTAGACGAATCGACAAGTTTCTTCCTTAACTTTTATGTTTGGTTGAAAACTTAATTAACTTTGGCATGTATCAAGAATGAACCATCCACTTGTCCTTCTGCCTGCTGCATTCCTTGCAGACCATTTGCGGGCTTAGCAATCAATCAACATACTGTTGCCAAATTAGGGGGACACTTTTGGATTTATTATAATCCAAAGTCCATACAACATGATAAATTGAGCAGGTCATATCTTCTATCTTTAAATAGATGTATATTCCACTATAAAATTTTTCTACACATGCATAAAGTCACATCTCATTAACAGGGCCCCACTTAGTGGCATGCCACAGTCACTATGGTTACAAACATGGAATACTATTAGGTGCCGTATGCATAGGGTAGCACTAAAATTCCCACGGCGTTATATTTCATCTAGTTATTAAATTATTAAAGTAGCTAGTCAGTACCGAATGACGTACTTAACATATTACTCAACGGTAGGCACAATAATAACGTTGTTATAAGATTCTCGCAGCACCACTGTGGATATCATCTAATTGCTAGGCTAAAAAATTACACTAGATCATTCCAAACCCGATAGAGTATACTCGTCAGAGGACTTTGACTTTTACCAAATGGGATAAGATGATTCAATCCTAGATTTGTGGGATGGGATGGTCCTATGTCTATGTTTGTTTTGTAGGGCAGAGTCATCCCTTGTTTGATTTGAGGGGTTGAGGAGGGATAGGATGTGTTTCATTTTAACAGTGTTAGCAACAGCACCGTTTAGTGGTCCCACATGTCATAGTCAAAATGGGTGTCATCTTCTTCCTACACCCACTACTTAACCCAATGGAGCAGCAGGATTGAGAGAGGAAGGTAGTGGCCGGCCGGTGTGGCGGCCTGAAGGCGGCGGTTCGTTGAGGTTGGTCGGGACCGATGAGCCCTGTGTTGGCGGTTAGGTCAGGCCAGTCGGGAGACAGACCCCACGGCAGCAGCTGGGCGAGGCTAGCTTGGGCGTCCTTGGGCGGCGACCGTGACAGCCTTGGAGCGCGGCCGTCCGCGTGAAGGTGAGGATGGAAGGCGGCTGAAGGGGCCTCGGCCTGAAGGCGATGACGGGGCTGGACGGGTGCGAAGGAGGCACGGCCAAGAGGCGGCCTTGCCCGCGGTGGGTGCGGCATGGCTGAGCGTCCGGGCAGTGGTGGAGCCAGGATTTCAACATAGGGGGAGCCACTTCGACCACTTATAATATTATGCAACGATAATATAATATGATACATAGATACATGTATACTATCTTGAATAGATAGAGTATGAAATATATATAATAGCAAATTAATATGAGTTGCACCATAAAAATATGTACTAAACTCAATTATGTTGTAGAAGGCACGCTACAATTTAGAAAAAGAAATATAGTAGAAAAGACCAATCGATCGTGGGGTTATTTTAACCAGTTATAACCACAAGACAAAACAAATGTTAGGCTGTTTGCATGCTTGTACGTTGAAGATTTTTTTTTTATAAATACGTTGAAGTTTTAAAAGTTCACTCTAACTTCACGTAGGTGCAGTATTCTGCCCATGTGCCATGTGTTAGCTGCCCTCAATGGGCTGAGAGTAGCTGCCCAATATCTTTATGGGCTAAATGCCTAATTATGGTGTTTATTAGGGAGGTTAATTATTGTGATTAGGACCTGGACATGCAGGCTTACGGGAGGATTAGGGGGGCCTTGGCCCCTGTGCGCCCCCTTCTCTCCACCCCTAGCGTCGGGCATGGCATGGGGGAGCGTGAGGATGAGATAAAGAGAAGCAGCTGTGAGCGAGGGATGGCATGGTGCTGGACTTTTTCGGGGGATGGCAAAGGACTGGCATTGGAGGGATTATCCCCTCTTGGGGATGACCATGTCCCTCTTTATTCCGTAACTAAACAATTTAAAAAGGTTTAAAAGTATGACCTATTCCACTCCATCGTGTCTCGTCCCCCAACCAAACGTACCATAGGCAACCAAGGGCCAAGGATAACACGAACACATGATGCCTGAACTTGCCTTCCACAAAACACATAGTGCTGATATCATCGTCGATTAGGTGTAGAAAAAATGGTGTCATCGTCATACAGTGCGTTTTGATCGTTCACTGGCCCCGTGGAGCCTTCCAACGGCATGGAACGGTGGAAGGAGACGTCACCACCCTAACACGAGTTGTTCTTGTTCTCGAAGGGCCAGCCAGGCCAGGCATGCCGGCTTTCAAATATGTGCTTCTAGATATCTTTACCTTCACCTGACCATGAGGCGTGGTTGCGTGCGCGCCCAGCGTCCCTGCACTTTTGTTGAATGTGTTGCGCGTTCATGGTTTCTCGCTGAACAGCTCGAGTGGTATAGAAGGCATGTCTACTTAGATTCGACTGATCTGGAGTTCCTAATCCCTTTGCACAGTACGATGGATTTTTCAGCTTTGATTGATTCCTGGGATATGAAGAGGCATTAAGATGGATACAATTGCTTGATATAGAAGAGAATCTAGAATGCTAATGCTATTAATGTAGTATGTATAGATAGGAGTATTTTGTGTGGAATGATGCAATATCTAGCCGAGGAAGTTGAAATTTCCAAACCATGTGCATTTCCACGCATCACTTGCAGTGTTGCTTACGTGGAAAATAGGAAAAATATTGTCAGATCTAGAGAAAGAGAATGCCAAGAGTCCTTGGGAACTGGGGAGTGAGATGCAATCATGCAATGCAACCGCCCAACGGCGAGGTTATGACTGGAAATGCACATGATGTAAAAAGTTCAGCGTACTAATTAATTAAGGGACATGCTATTTTTCCTCGCTGACAAGCCGACGACGCTCGACTCCATCGTGAAGCTTGCCCCACGCTATTGGACGGCCCCTAACCCAAACATTCACTGATCTTTGGCCAAGGATCTGTAACCTAAAGTAGGGAAGATCTAGATGTACCCACTTATCCATGTCTGAATACTAACTCACGTTGTCATGTCTTTTGGTTCTCATCTCTGAAGAACTGAGTCGAAACAAAAATGGAGTGTTTGGATGGAATATAGAAGAAAAAAAAAAGAAGAGGGATGTATTCAAAGAAATTCTTTCAAGATGTTGGACTCAATGTTTGTTTCCTCCAAAATTTCTATGTATCGAGCTAGGCCAAAGTAATTTCATTGTATTCTTTCACTTTTCCTTTGTAAAAAGGTATTCTCCACAATGCCCTTACCTTTATTTTATTATTTGACATATGGACCATGGCAAAAGGGCATTTTCCATAAGTATTATCTGAAAATTGTTGGAGGTTTTCCACGGCACCCTATGAAGTATTGGCAATAAATTGGATAGTTCTAATTCTTATAGTCGAAGAACAATTTGTTTTTTTGGGTGTGGTAGAGACTATGTTATGGGTACACATCGTAAAAACTGGTAACACTGGAAATCATGGTATCAGGTGTGTGATCCCTAGATCATACAAGTGGATTAGTCCTACATATAATCTATTTTGTTACGTTGAGAAGGAGATTAGTCCTACATATAATCTATTTTGTTACGTTGAGAAGGACTAATGCTATTTTTAGTGGTGAGTTTTATTTCACGGTTCTTAATACAACAATACCATATTAATGCCTAGTCATCAAAAGTGATTTGAATTGATGGATGACATAATGTATCTCAATGTATAGTTGCACTCTACAGTTTTATAGGTCAACCATAACATTTATTACTTGTAATGTATGGAATTGAACACATTTAGATGACATAAAAATCACAAGCTCTCAGGGCTTGTTTGCTTTGAACCCTACAATCTTTGCCTAGCAAAGGTAGCGCTCCTAGGCACCCGATTTTCTAATGCCTGCTATTGTGGCAGCGTTGCTTGGCCAGAGGTGCCCAAACGAGTTTCAAAGCAAACGCGTTGTCGATGCTAGTTTTACATGTTTTATACTTTTATAAAAACAATATTCACCTAATTTCATCCATATGGAAACCCATTTTTCTTCTTTTTTTTATAAGCACTTTTATTCTACTGCTCACGAATAGATTGGCATGCCACCATATTTGATGACATAGCACATCGTTTAATAAAAGGCTAATAGAAGTTCGGGTTGTCAGTTTATTATATAAATCTAGACCATAATCTATCTAAACTAAACTACTCAGATGAAATATATTGATCTCTTTCATCGTTTAATAATGAGCTAATAATAGAAGTCCGGGTAGTTCGTTCATTTAATCTTGACCATAGTCTATCTAAACTAAATTACTCGGACGTAATACGGTATATTGATCTCATTCATGCTCTTCGTAATATATGTATTACATCAAGCAGCCGTAAAATGGACGCCCAGCGGCCAGTGCGGCCGTGCCCAGCTCAGCTCAGCCTTCTTCACCTGCTTGCGATCCGCGTCGGGGGAATCACATCCGCGGCAGATGTGGACCCCGCCGCCAAGTCGTCGTGTCGTCTCCTCCTCTGCTCCCGCCACTCTTCTGCTCCGCCTCCTCCTCCTCGCCGGCGCCGCCGACGCCGCGCCGCCGCTCGTCGGCGTTTCTCCCCAAGGTTCGCGCGCTTACGTGATTCCGCACCTTGTTTCTTCTCTCTTGCTCACCGTGTCGTTTCCCCAGATGAGGCGTACTTCGCGCCGCAGGTGATCGCCTGCAGGGACGGCTCGGGCTCCTTCCCGAGGAGCCGGCTCAACGACGGCTACTGCGACTGCACCGATGGAACCGACGAGCCAGGTCTCTGTCTCCATTTCTCTTAGTTTTGTCCGAACTTGACCGGGAATCCGGAGTGAACTGTGGAGATCTGGGCGATTTCGCCGATTTGGTGAGATCTGGTGCCAATAAAGTAAACACACACTGAGTATTATAGTTCATGTTGATTTTTTTTCTTGTTGATCGACTGCTGCTAGTTTTTTTTTTTCGAATTCAGCAAAGAGAGACGGAGAATTGTGTGACCCGTGCTATAGAGCTAGTGCTCCTATTTTGGCAGTAGTTTAACTCATATGAACAGTTTAAGCAGGTCCTGAACTAGTGACCAGCTGTACGCACCTGACAATGTCACATTTAGCAACAGTTAAGTCAGATATGAAAATGTGGGATGCTGCAGCCTTCATGTCTGAAATCCTCGCTGCTCAGCTTGACAAAAAGTTTAGGGCCCAACTTTGTGCATTTCTTTTACGGGTGCTAACATCAATGTACAAGGTATTTCCCTATCATAATTCTATTCTTCACATTGTTGGCATTATGCAGGTACTTCGGCTTGTCCAGAGGGCAGGTTTTACTGCAGAAATATTGGAGACACACCTCGATTATTGTTCTCTTCATTTGTGAATGACAAAATTTGTGGTATGCTATTTGTTTTATAGACTATATAAGAAGTTAACTGCAAGAGTTGAGGAGTTTATTTTCCTTACTTTTGTGGTGTCCATTGTAACATTTGCGGCTAGTTTCTATATTCCATTTTGGATAGCAGAAATGTTGACAAACTGTGTATGTACATTTAGATTGTTGTGATGGAAGTGATGAGTACGAAAGTGGCATCCATTGTCAGAACACATGTAGAAATATAAAGGATATTGCTGAGTCTGATGGTGCTGGCGGCGACATCACAGTAAAACATCTAGACACTACTGATGAGATTACGAGTGAGCATACAAGTACTATGGAAGACCGTATACAGAACATCAGCAGCAACAACAAAGACCTTATCCAGAAGCTAAGAGGTATTGACCGTTAAGAAGAAATATTTAGTTGTAGCTGTTACAGCAACATATTATGCCCTTGATTTTAGTTTCAGATTTTCCATGTTTGCAGGATTAAAAATGGCTCTAGCTGTTGAACTGGGCCTTGTTGTATGTATTTTTGCTTTCTGCGTCGCTCGGCGTCGCACTAGAGCACACAGGAGACAGCATATTTTGAAACGTAAGTAAGCTTTGGTCCCTGTGTTTCCCATCAATGGCTCTAGTCATTTGCCACCATTCATGAATCATGACTGGAAATTATTAAAGCTTGAAAGGCCGTGGGTTCAAAATTTTCATTGCTTTTCTAGATATGTCTGCACTTAGCATTAGCAACATGTGAGTACTTATATATTAGACTTGTTTTATGAGCTTGTTAAAAGTTGGTGCGAGCATCGGGCAACAATTCTGTATTAATGCATTGTGATGTACTTAGTTTTGTTAGAAGCTGAACAAACTCATCAACAAAATTGTGCATTTTTTCAGGTTAGCTGTGCAGTACTTACATAGATGATAGATCAGTGCTCTGTGCTCATTTGCAAAATTAAAGCTTTCTGGGATGTTGGAGAATCAGGGATGGGATGAAGGGATCTGCGCATGATCCTCTTATGATCGCCAGGTGCATCTGCTGTTCTGAACTTTTTTGGCTAGGAAAACTAACTATATGTGTGTGTTTAGCAGAATGCAAACATGCTCTAAAGTCTGAACTATGATCTTCTGGTGTGTGTAGCTGTAAATGTGATTTGTTGCCTCATCTCAATCTTCCTCCCATGAGTCGCTGTTAGACCAGGGTGATGATTCCCTGTTGCCTCCATCCATGCCTGAACATGCAACTTGCTTGTATTTGTGATGTTCCAGACCTCCGCGTGCTGGATTGGAACATGTACATTGGCTGCGTGAGATGGGTGCTGCTGTGCTATTTGTTTCATTTGTCCATGGGATCTTGGAAAGCAGGAGCAGCGTAACTTGCCCTTGGTAAACCAAGACATTACGAAGTTAGAGTGCTATACCCAAGACCCTTAAAAAATTGCTTTCTCTAGTTTGACTGAGTTTCAGCCATGAACAAGAGGAATTAGATTTATTTTAAAATATCTTTCAGAAAGAAGCAAAACAAGAGAAAAAAATGTTTACTAGGAGGAGATATTATTTGTCACGTACTTGAAGGGCCGAACATTTTCAGAACTTAGCTCTAGCAGTAGAAATAAATGTTCCACCCAGTGAAATGTTCTGAAAAAAAAATGGTGGTACGTGTGACAAGGTTGGTTTGAATCGCATATGCGACATGGTGAAGCGCATCGTAGGTCAAGGTTGGTTTGAATCGCATATGTGACATGGTGAAGCACATTGTAGGTCTAAACTAACTGGAAAAAACACTTAGAAAGTTAAAAGCGCATCGTATGTCTATACTAACCCAAAAAAAAACACTTGACTCTAAACTAACTGGAAAAAACACTTAAAAAGTTGAATGCGCATTCGTAGGTCTAAACTAACTAGTTAAAAGACCCGGATAATCATTTTTGAGATTTCATTTCATGGACGAAGGCGAGAATGTGGAGGCACATTTGACTCTATAATATTTCACACTGGCTGTGAGCACATAAAAGACTGGATATATCCGCGTGTGGCACAAGTAATTGCCATTACCGACCTTATAAGGTTTTACACTTGTCTCTGACCTCTAGTCACTCACCTCGCCTATAAATTACCACATACAAAACCTCCGCCGAGGCCGCCATCTCGGAGGCGGATCAAACCAATCAATATTCCTCACACTTCTGTTTCCAGACGCAATGGCTAGATCTGATCCTCGCCCTTGATTCGCCTTGGTCATGGACGTGTGCCCCGGTGCGCGCAGTTTCGCCACTACCAGGGCCCAGGAGTGGTAAGGAGTCGTCCCCTAACGCCTACTGTTGAGCACCCCTAGATTTACCGCATGAATGCTCTAGTAGGCCACCAACATGGTCCGCGCCAACTCCAAATTTTGGCGCGTTCAAAAAAACTCCAAGTTTTGGTGAGTATTCGAATCCGTTCGAGTACATTTGGAGTTGGCCAATGTTGGGACCTGCTTAGGTGCCTGGATTTGGAGCTGTCTCTTACCTGCATTAGTTTGGCTTGTTTGGTTGTGTGCACGTGCTTTGTCAGCCAAGCTGAATTAAAACAGCAGCCAGAATCCTCGCCGTCAATGTGGATATGGTTACCTCTTCTCCTTGCCTCATTTTGCCAACCCTTTGCATTTTCTATACAGCTCCTGTCTCCTGTGCGATATTGTGATGGTGCTAACAACATAACCGAGATCCACGCCTTAAATTCTAACGGTTCTCCACTAGGTATCACAACGCAGGCCTTTGCTTCTCTTAGGCTGAATCCAACAGCTTTTCCATCCTCCATCTCCTATCATTATTCTAACTATCTTTTTCTTTCTAAAACGCAAAAAAGTAGCACTACAGTGCAAGCACAGCACAGTGAATGCGGAAGGGGGATAGGGGATGCGTTGGCTTCAGCCTTATGGGAGGCACCTTGCTATGATGCCGCATCCAAAGCGTTAGCTTCTTGATGTGGCAATATCCATGGTACCTCAAGAAATGATAGGTCGAGAAGAGTGGCCCCGACCTTTGGCTGCCTAGGTTTCAGAATGCTCAAGATTGATGTCCATATAAATTCGGTAAAATCAATTTTCATGGTGTGGCAATATCTATGGTACCTCAAAAAATAGCGGATTGAGAAGCCTCAACGGCTGTGTACATTCCAGAATGCTCGAGAATCTGTTCACATCGTGCTAGTAAAATCAATTTTATCAACAGTTTTGTACGGCATTGAATTCAATTTTATGGTTGCTTGGTTGCTGGGGCACGATATCGGAGTTGGATTGATGCCAACCAATTTATATGATGGCAAACCTGTAGGACTACAGTAGGAGTTAATGGACCTCTTGCTGGTCGTTTGGCCACATCATACTAGTTTATGGTAGGTGCCAAGTTGCCAACGGCATGGATAAATATAGACGTCAATCGTTCCCTAGCAGTCAGTTTGTCGTTATTTTACTAGTCTTTTGGATCGACCATATATCTCTAGTAGATAGACTTATTTCCTATGGCTACATCTGGATCTATGTCACCCTGAACATGTCCACAACTTGCCTGGATTGCTTAATTGGCTATGCACAATCTCCACAGTACAGGAGTCACGAGGTGATGCGCCGTCCAATTGAAAGAATCCCAGAGCCTAGAAGATTCTGTAAATATTGTATTTCGCTGATCCGCACCGCTGCCGCGCCACTCCGCAGAAAGGAACAAAGCTCCATCTGCAATTTGCACATATAACACACTTGGCGTGGCCTGCGAGAGTCAACATTTGTAAACAAGCTTTGACCTAAAGAAAATCTATATAATAGTTTGTTCTAAAATACAGGTAGCAGATCTGTTTAAATATTTCTCGTGCAATGTTGTACATGCACAAAATTTCCATTTTCCAACTTGCAAGAACATTCCAGTAAATCACTGAAATTTCGATGAGAATGAGAAAAATTTGTGAAAAACAAGAAATCCATTTAAAAGAAACTGGCGTCTTTTCAGCCGATCTTAATGTCTGCCAAAATCCGGAGTATTTTGCTTTCAGTCCACAACGCAAAATAGTTCACCGTCGCTACTCGCACCTACTGACCTACCCCCGCCCACTGCGCTGCGAGTCTGCGACTCGCGCTCACCTTCCGCAGCCCTACCAACCCCTGGAGTCCTCAAGCTTATGCTGCAACCCTCCCTTCTTCGGTTCTTCCTATACATCCCCGGGCACCAGGTTGCCATTCCCCTCCATCAACAACCAATTGTTCTCTGCTTCTCAGTTCTCACCTCGCGTCGCAGCACCAACACGCGCGCAGCTCCAGTCGCCGATGGCCCAGCAGCAAGCGAACCCCGAGGAGGTACCACCGATCGATACAACCTGACAGATCGCACTTCAAATCTCTTGCCTCTGCGTCCCAATTTGGCTTCGTCAGCTAACCGAAGGGGAGCATGGCTCCGTGCTCTGCTGGTGCTGGTGCAGGTGGTCCTCGGGCAGGAGGCCGGCGGCGCGAGGGTGATCACCCTGAACCGCCCGCGCCAGCTCAACGGCATCTCCGACAGAGTGGTGCGGCCGCTTAGCTTGCTTTTTCCTGTTTCTTGAACTGGAAGTTTGTTTTGGCTAAAGACTTGCCGCTCTGCGGTTGTTCGATGGTTTGCGCGTGGTTTCTACTTGTAGGTCTACCTCCTCTCTCAGTTCCTGGAGAAATGGGAGAGAGATGCGAAACGCCAAATTGGTCATCTTTAAGGTGCGTACCTTCGTTTCTATATACGGCTGCACATATGGAAAAGTAACTCGCCAATGTTCCGCGCGTAATTGTTGTCAAGTGGCAACACAAATATGGTAGCACCATCATTGTCGTATTGTCATATTTATGTCCAGTCTAAGCTGGGTGCTGTAAAAAATTGTGGGAGCCAAGAAAGTTGTCTGGTCTTACCATATGGAACAATGAGTATTTCATATTCATCTTATAAAGTTTGTAACTGAAATGAACATTTTATGCAAGAGCCAAGAAAGTTTGTAACTAAAAATTATGAGTGTATTACCACCTAATGTAATGCACAATGCCGATACCAGCAAATGTTCAAGTTTGGCAAGGATATAACAATTTATATGAGTTGATATGAGTGGTTCATATTGCTGTGATTTTGAAAGAAGACCACTCTGTTGTTTACATTCAGGAGTTGTTATCAGTTCCAGGTAGACAAATGTGATGTACTTATGTTTGACTTTAAATAGGGAGCTGGACGTGCATTTTCTGCAGGTGGGGATCTAAAGATGTTTTATGAAGGAAAATCAGGTATGATTATGAACATTGCAGAACAATTGCATGGCGTTTCCATCAAGTTTTTTTACTTTCTTATTGGCTAAATTTATTTCTGTTACCATGATCGGCATTTGCAACGATAAATCATGCCACTACTAGCACTGCTTTTGCAGATGATTCCTGCCTCGAGGTTGTGTATAGGATGTATTGGCTCTGCTACCACATTCATACGTACAAGAAAACCATGGTGATGCTCTTTATATGATTGACAGAAGACCATTGTTCATATTTCCTTTTTTTCTTGAAAAGACTATGTACTGAAACTCTACGACCCTACACTCTTGCAGGTGGCTCTTGTTAATGGGCTTGTCATGGGTGGTGGTGCTGCTATGGTTGCTCCACTAAAGTTTGGGGTTGTCACAGAGAAAACTGTATGTGAACAGTACACCCTTTAGGCCTATGTTATTTATAGAACAATTTACCTTAGCTTAGATAATATTGGTACATGTCAAACATGTACTCTTGTGCTCCTATTTATATGATCTTTTGTTATTATGTAAACAGCGTATTAATATCGCATTATCAGTTATTAATGTTGAAAGGGCATCCACTTAATTGCTTGGACCCCTCTACATGTGTTTCTGAATCCTTTTGGACGCTCTAATAATGATCAGCTTATCTTTTTATTCTTTTTTGGTAGATTTTCGCTACTCCTGAGGCTAGTGTCGGCTTGCACACGGATTGTAGCTTTTCCTACATCCATTCTCGGCTCCCTGGGTATTTAGGTAAGTATCATATTAAAATTTTCATTCATAAAAAACAATATGCATGAGCTTAATATTGGGCATATTGTAATGACAAAACTGACTATTGCAAGTAGGGTCGTGCTCTTTTGATAGAAAAAAATCAAATATATGACAGGGCAACATATCGTTACGACGCATCTCATGACTATGTCTTCTTTTTGAACTACTATCAGGCGAGTACCTGGCTCTAACTGGTGCTAGGCTGAATGCAAAGGAAATGATTTCTGCTGGTCTTGCTACTCATTTTGTCAGTTCCGAAGTAAGACACTCAGAAGCTATCATTTCTATTTTTATTGGTTTTGTTGCATTATTGTTCACTTAGTTGTATGTGTCAATAATGGAGGCTCGGAGTTGAGAGTTGAGACTGGCAAGACTGCTTGTTGATAGTGGTTAGCCTGTAGTTTGACTAATCAAAGTACTTTGTGATATGTATGACAGAAACTGGAAGAGCTTGAGAAACGTTTACTGAATCTGGACACAGGTGACGAGTCTGCAGTCCAAGCTGTCATTGAAGAACTTTCTTCAGATGTTCCACCTGATGAGGATAGCATTTTGAACAAGTATTGAGTCCTGATGATTATTTAAGACAACTTTTTATGCATATATGATACTTATTCTACCTACTGAAAATAAACTGACATCGTATCTAAATCTTTCTTCGATAGGCTTTCAACTATCAACAAATGTTTCTCTGCGGAGACTGTTGAGGACATCATCAAAGCATTTGTAAGGGTTCAACACTCACGTCTTCTCACCCCATTTCTTTATGCTGTGAAATCTCAAGGACTTTTCATGCTAATATTGACAACGGCTAGTGTTTATTCTACATTCTGTAATATGACAAGGGTTACTTAGACCTTGATGTTGTCATTTTTCTGCAAAAAGAAGCTTCTTACCCGGTACAATGAGATAACAAAAATATATATTCCAGCACCTAAGATTTATCCATGCTTTTGCGGCCTTTATGCTTCTGACATCAAACCATCTCTGTGCCGCTGTCCTTGTAACAAGACAGTTCTCTTTTTTCCAAGTGCACCATTAAGCACCCCCTTAATTTTCATTGTTGTAGGAATCAGAAGCGGGCATAGACGGAAACCAATGGATCGCTCCAGTCCTAAAGGGCCTGCGAAGATCATCTCCAACTGCACTGAAGATTACCCTGAGATCGGTACAATCTCTCATATCAGTTAGCCTGATGGAATTATTCCTGTCGGCTCTCTCTTTTTTTCTTGTTGTGTAAGGTTCTAGCACAGCTACATATTTTTGTTCTTCATTAGCACCTGCCTTTCTCTTGTTAAAACTTTTTTTAGTAAATTTATATAGCCATTCACTACAGTGGATTTATATTTTTTTTTCAAAAGTTATGCTCTATTTTTCCTAATGTTTTTTTAACTTTCAGATCAGAGAAGGTCGGAAACAGAGTTTGCCTGAATGTTTGAAGAAGGAATTCAGACTTACAATGAACATTCTACGGTCTGTTGTTAACGGCGATGTCTATGAGGTATGGAGATTGTACACCAATAAACAACCGTTGTTTTGAAACAAAAGATGAGTTTCCAACTTGCTTATTGACATTTCCAATTTGATTTTACAACAGGGTATTAGAGCTCTTAGCATAGATAAAGACAATGCCCCTAAGGTTCCTCTTTCTCCTTTCCTCCCTTTGCATTGGATGCGAATATCGCTGGCGTGCCATTCTTTGCTTTAACTTCTCTACTATGATGCCGCAGTGGAATCCCGCTACTCTTGAGGAGGTGAAGAACGAGGATATCGACCGCGTGTTCCAGCCGTTCAGTCCAGAACAGGAGCTCCAGGTCCCATCTGACGATTCGAACAGGTTAGCAGGGACTCCCCACACACCACGCAACATCATTCATTGATCATACTCGAATGCTAGATTGCTGACGCTTTCGACATCAACATTGTACAGGTGGAGCGGGAAATACGAGAACACGGTCTACGCCAAAGCTTCTCAGTAACTACATACAGAAGGTTCCAGTGCAGCAGAGATTAACAATATCGGTCCCCACGACGGCATAATGGAAAATTCAGTATGCGACACGTACGTAGTACATGACAGTGTTTGTGTATGTACCAAACAATTGAAAAAATTTCGCTTTGACACGAAGCAGTAAACACGTTGATCCAACATCAAACCATTCTGTACGGGATGCAAATTTCACAAGTTTCATGTCATGTTCACAAAGCGCTCACTTGCCCAAGCAGGAATATCGCTGAGCAAAGGCGCAATCACAAACCCTACTAGCTATATATGAACTCCATCAGGAGTAATCCATCCGTATGTAGCTTTTCTTGTACTTGGTAGATGAATTCTGAATCTTGCCTGTCCTAACTGACAGCATCTCCTCTACAGTAGCCAAGTCGTTCTTCTCAAACTCCACATGCACCATCTTCAGCTTCATTGCTTGGGTTAGCAGAAAACCCATCAATTTCTTTTGATATTCTTGAGGCTTGAACCCACGAAATTTGAACTGCACCAAACTGCTAGTCAGGCAAAATATACTTGCCAGCCTATCTGTTGGATCGATGGAAGGGGGCAAATTGCTTTCAATGCATTTTCCAGCAACCTAATACAAAAGCAAGGCGTGTTAGTGATAAACCACACGATGAAATTTGACATGATAAGGAGCCAATGTGATATTAGGTACCGAAAGAGTGAACTTCTGTAGGTTAGGGCAGCTCTCAAGCAGCTTCAGCAGGAAAACAGGTTCTTGTTCATTTGAGAGATCCACGCTCACTGATAGTATACTCAAGTCTTGAAACATAACCGTCAACTTTGGAATTTCTTCATATTCACACGATAAAATCTGCAAATTGAAAACAAAATCAAAACAGCGCACATACATAGCATAAATCCTCGTAGGTCACAAGCAACGTGTGCTATAAACTTCATATATGCTAGAACGATACTCCGCATTCGTCATATTTGCTACATTACTTCTCCCTGTGCCAGAATCTATACTGCATTATATAAGTTTAACACTTTGAACCTTTTTTCATACCAATAAATCATAATGAAGAATGTTACCCTGCCAGCATCATGCATCTTGGCACCCATTTAGCATCAATACAATATACTCCATTTCAAACAAGAAATTAGGAGATGTCAAATGTACTCTAAAGCCCATGGGTTAAATGCCCTGCCCTTCCTAGAAGCAAGTCTTTCAACAATGCTTGAAGCATGTCTACTTAAGTTCACGATATTAACACAACAAATCAACAATTCACTGTGTTTTGCCCAGAAAAGCACAAACTCATAAGCAATTACATACTAAAATGTTGCCTCGACAACTCTTCCGTCAGTTGCTGGTGGCACATGAACACTAATCCAGCGCCCCTTATTTCCCTAGAACCTACATGGCATCATATAAAGTTCAATACCTAAAATAATTACATGCAACCACGAAATTCTGGTATGTCAATCCCATTCTATGTCTCAAGACTGAATGATCTGTCATTCCTAAGCAAATTTTCAACTATGCACGTGTCTACTTGATTTCATGGCCTAAATTCTTATAAATCAAGACTCATTGGATTGCGCCAGCATTGAACATGTTGCATTGATGGTTCTTCCAACTTATGTTGATGCGTGATGCCATGTGAAGACCAAACGTTTGTTTCCATTAATCACAAATTCACAATTACCTAACACGAACAGAGCTTGATAGCAGCTACCCAAACAATGCACAGAACACGAACCAGATAGCAATTAGTGAAATACAACAGTACGATGCAAGAAATCGAATTCACCTTCATGGCATGGCCTCCAAGCTTGAGGCAGTGGAGCCTCACGCCATCATCCAGGAACGGTCGAACCCTGAATGACTCCATTATTTTGGGCGATTTGGCAAAGTGCAGGTACGCCTTGGTGACCTCTGGCGCAGGCGCCAGCTCCAGCTTCTTCGCCCTGCCACGCGTGTACAGCGTGATCGTCCTCAGCCCAGACGCTCTAATCGCGGTCTCCGCCTGCTTCTGCGTCGGCCTGAACACGAGGTACCTCACGGAGGACGACACCACCGTGCAACCGCCATCCTTGCCCGTACCGAACCCCGTGCAGTACTCCATCTCGAGCGTCTCGAGGCATGACGCGGAGACGAGGATCTTGTTGATGGTCTCCTGGTGGATGGCGACGCGTTGGAGCCTGAGCGTGCGGAGGCAGGGGCACTTGGCTTCGCACCACGGAGGCACGGCGCAGGTGTTGAGATCAAGCACGACGAGGGATTTCACGGACAGCACGTTCTTCGGTAGCCGCTGGCGGCGGACGAGGTGGAAGCCGAGCTCCGAGAGGCCATGCTGGGCGGCGTCGTTGAGGACGAGGCGGAAGGCCGAGGCCGGCATGACGCGGTGCGGGGCGATGTCGAGGCGGCGGAGGAGGAGCGGCGGGGTCTCCGGCAGGGGGGGATCGAAGGCGGGCTCGGTGAGGGTGAGCGACTCGACGCGTTTGAGGAGCGCGGGGACCTCCCTTCTGAAGTGGCGGGACACGGAGGCGAGCCTGGCGGCGAAGCGAGTCGAGAGGCGGAAGAGGATGGTGTCGAGGAGATCCCTGGCGAGGTGGGAGAAGCGGTCATCGCCCTCGGCGGCCGCGGCGCGACGGGGGCGACGCTTGCGGGGGCGGCGACCCATCGGATGCGGCTCGGTGTCGGAGCCGACGACTCGGAGGGGAGAAGGATCGGCGCGGTGGGGTGGACTGGATCCGGGTCCGGTCCGGGAGCGTTGCAATTGCAACGGAGGGTCCAAGGTTGGGAACTTGGGATGCGGTCATGCGGATTGCGGAGCGGAGTCGCTGATATGTACTGCCTCAAATTTTTGTTAGGAATTTTAAGAGTTAGATTAAAACGGATCCGATTATATTTCTATTTATTTTTGAATTTAAAATCATCAAGACTCATTTGGATTGTGAAAAAAAAATATTTGGTCATGACCTACTACCATCCCACTGCCACTTGGGATTAAGCTGCCACTTAAGATTAAGCTGGCTCCAGCGGTGTCTCTGTTGCTCGTCCCCTACAGAGCCGTTAGAATATCGACGAAGGGTTGGAAATATGGGGAACCTTTAGAGAGAGCCTTAGGCTTGAGTGATGTTGTGTTTGCTGACTTGGCTAGCATTTTGTTTTGTCTATTTTCAAACTTTGATTGGGAAAAAGCAAATTTTATTCAGGTATGTGCAAGAAGTCGCACCTGACCATCTTGATTCTTGAGTAAAAGTTATCACACGGGTGTTTTAGAAGAACAATATATTGGCCTCCTATTTTAGAATGGAAGAAAAGTAAAAAAATAAGGATACAATTCCTATATAAAATATTCCTATAGGAATCCTTTGGAACGAAGCGTTGAATTCTACCAAACCCTTTGACATTATACTGTAATTAGCTCTTCCAAGGAGATTTTGGATGCAAATAAGCATGCGGTATAATCTCTTATTTTATTTTCTTTGACTCTTACCATTCCTATATTTTTCCTATGTAGTATCAAACACAAACTACCCACCTCGCAGCCCCTCCCCCCCGAGTGATCGGTGCGGCGTTCTTTTGGAATCAATTTAAAACCATCTGCTAGAGGTTGTAACAATCCGAACGATCCCACTACATCAAGACCCTTTCGACTGTTGCACAAAAGCCAATACTTTACGACTTTACGTCTAGCTAGCACCCTCAGCTTCAAGAAAGGTGCCTCAACTCATCAACACCTTCCTCTCTACTTTAGCTACCGGAGTTTTTGCAACTTTGTTGTGTTATATATTAGTATATTACTATAAGAATTCAGGTTACACAGGCATTCCAATCATATGTTTTTTCTATTTATGTGCTTTTAGAATCGTGTGTTCTAAAAAGGCCTTTGAGGGTAAACTTTGATTATTTTTAGCAAAACTTGTAAGCTAAGCTTGTACATTAAATACAATTTTATTTTATGATTGCAACGAATGTTGAATCACTTACGAAAATTAGAGAAGAAAAAAATTAGGCAGGAGACACCCATTCGCCATTTGTTACTAACAAACTCTGATATACGTATGTACAACGTAGTTGTACGAATCTATTCTTAGAGGCAGCAAATGAACCTCGGCTTTGGTAGGGTTGCTTGGTGTACGTGAGCAGTGAGTCATGTGAGTCTATAGTATAACTATCGATCTAAATAAAAGATAGTAAGTGACTTGTGCAATTTGTGCATCTAGATCACCTATCATATATTTTAATATCGACTTTCCTTCTATAGAAATCTCCATCCTGAGGTTTTAGCTCTCATTTTATCCATCCACATTCATATGGATGTCGATGAATCTAGACGTATATTCAACACATATATGGCATAATGAATGAATGCAGTAGAGACGTAAAACCCTTACATTTTGGAATAGAAGGGTATTAACAATGTTTTAATTCATTTTTCCTTATTTAAATATCTTTTCAATTGGTTGTTCATATTATAATTATATCTTTTTTTCTTTTCTTAGTGTAAACTTATTCATCCAAATGAGGATTAGGGCACAGCACATACTAGATTTTAAAAGGAAAAGGCTATAATATAGAAGTTATAAATTCTTTGTACCTTGTAACTTAAATTACGGCATCATAATTTTTTTAGAACGACATGTTTTTCCATAGTATTAGAAGGGCATTTATATATCTTCTACAGATGCAATTGAGTTTGTGGCTCAAGCAATGTTTTATTTCCGCTATGGTTAGTGACAAATGATTGCGAGATACCTTCTGCGTTACTCTTCCACGTCGTTCTTCTTGCAGGCTTTATTTATCACATTTGTCTTCACCACATTTTCTCTTTATTATTACATGATACAAGGGCTGCGCTTACAATTTCAAACACTACTTATCTCGTAGCCTTATTTGTGACATCAAGTTAATAATCTTGTCTTCCTCTCAGAGAAGTGTTTTATGCAACTTTGGAGGCTCCAGACCCATCCTTTACATCAAAGTGGCCAACATAATTGTGCTTGACTTGCTCAAGATTCACTAGTTGTCGGCTGATGGAGAATTCGTGCATGTCGACCTGATCTATTTAATGGTCTTAATATTTTTTTCTTTTTCCCTATTTTACTAGATAATATGGTTTGATATAATATAGCTAGATGTTTCAATTTTTTTTTGTTAACGTTAGTTTCTTTCAACACTTCGAGAATAGATCGCTCGCATATATACGCATGGTCCAAGATGAACACTCACGGCTCACCCTTGGATGAACTAATCAACTAACAACGGTAAACCAATCCAAACGACCAAGCCACAGCTGCAAATCAGAACGTGAAGGGACAACAAGACCACCAGGCGGCAGGCGCCATCCAACAAGGAAAGGAAGGCATACTCAATTGCCAACACGCTCAAGCCACAACCCTGCCCCTGCCGTAATAAAAACCCCCAGTTGCTGCTTCCCCTTCCAAATATGACCGTTGGCCGCTGTCCCGTTCCTGAGATCCCAAATACCCCACCGCCGCGCTCGCGCACTCGGCACCTGAGAATCCTCGCGGCTCGAGCTCGACCGTTGCCGACCCGTCTGCGCGCACGCGCTCTCCATCTCGCGACCCCCGCGCCGCGCCGCGAGCACGGGGCCGAGGCGAGGCGTATGGCCTGCGCCGCGGCGATGCCGATCGACTTCGACTTGTCCCCGGCGCCTGCGCCCGCGCCGGAGGAGGAGGAGGTGAAGCCGGCCGAGGAGGAGGAAGAGGTGCTGGTCGAGGTGGATGGGGGAGGCTGCGGCGGAGGGGCTGTAGTGGTGGCCGCGGTGGGCGCGGAGGCGGAGGGCCACCCCTACGACTTCCACGTGTCCGGACCGCGCAACCTGCCGCCGCCCAATTGGAAGGAGATCATCAGATCGAGCTGGTAAGAGATCGCGCTTCCCGTTTCTTAGCAATCCTGTGGTTTTTTTTTTTCATTCCTGATGGCAATGGTTGGCTGGTTGTATGCCTTATCTGTGGGTTCGTTCAAGCGGCGGGTTTTTAGGCATGCAGTTAGTTCAGGCCTTCAGGGACCGCCGCTTGGCATTTAGATCGGGATGTGACAACGAATGCTGACCGGTTGCGCGATGCCCTCCACTGCTCGCGGTTGAATGGAAATTGAAGGAGCTTCACGATCGGTTCTGATGAAAGGCGTCATCTTCGTTGTATTAAACCATGCAGCCCAGTAGATTTGCGCTTTCATGTAAACATTGTGATTTGCAGGATCGAGGCTCATAAAGTTTCTGGTGATTTACCACCGCTTACGTTTGGTAAACCATTTTTAAGAGTTTGTGGTGATTTCTCATTTTGGGCATAGCGTAAGGTTATTGGAATAGGTTACTGTTCCTACAAGCAATGTTAGCTTATGGGTGACTAGAAACAAAGGAATTGCCCAACCCTCTTGCCGTGGAAATCAGGAAACAACAAAGCAATAAGCACTGGCTCAAGTTTCCCGAAACCTTCTTGGATGAAATCAGGAAACAAGAAACCAATGAGCACCGCTTAAGTTTCCTGAAGCTAACATGTTCTGTCTGTGGGTCCGGGGGTTACAAAACACACTTTTCGGGAACACGCTTTTGTGTATAGCTGTCTGTGCCCAGCTCAGGTTTCCATGGCGATTACTTCATGATTAAGTCATTGCACAACTTTGTACATTGCTCAACTGAAGAAAATGGGAGGAATTCGATTTGAGTAGGTTAGATCAGCACAGGCAAGTGTGAAAAGTTCTTATCACACTCTTGACTCTCTCCATTGACAAATAGTCATAGAATTGCCACGGGACAAGTGGTTTTACAATTTACCCAATGGGAGGGCAGGGAGATACATCACAAGCTCCTGCCAAGAAAAAGACCAAGACTTGTGCCATGTTTACGTGCGCATAATACTTTCTTTTATCTAACTCCTTTTTAATTATAATTTAGAAATAACACCTCCCCAGCTATTTTCTTTTAAATAGCCCTTATGTCTAAGATATAAGCTTTGGTGTGACCAAATGGGTTATTTTTGAAATTTTAGTTGAGGGGCAGAATCATTTTAAATATATGTTGAAATTTTTGGTATAAAGGTGAAAAACAGCTTCTGGCCAAACATGATGACCATTTGGGGAAAAAAAAGAACATTTGAAACCAGATGATATGACACTTGAATCATGATGTCATATGTATCATGCATCATTATATTTGTAACATTCTTGCTTTAAATTGCTTTGCAGGAAGGATCCAAATTATAAAAGGATGGTAATGGCCTGCTTCATTCAGGCAGTCTATCTGCTTGAACTGGACAGGCAGGACCAGAAAGGTGAAGAAGATGGCCTTGCTCCAAAATGGTGGAAACCCTTCAAGTACAAGGTCACACAGACATTGGTGGATGAGAGAGATGGTTCCATCTATGGCGCCATGCTGGAGTGGGATCGTTCTTCTGCATTGTCTGACTTCATCCTCATAAGACCAAGCGGCGCACCGAGGGCAGTGTTAGCTCTCAGAGGAACACTGCTGCAGAAGCCAACCATGAAGAGAGACCTGCAGGACGACCTTCGTTTCTTGGTATGGGAGAGCCTCAAAGGTTCAGTGAGATTCGTTGGTGCTTTAGCAGCGCTAAAATCAGCAGTTGAGAAGTTTGGCAGTGCCAATGTTTGTGTTGCTGGGCACTCCTTGGGAGCTGGCTTTGCCCTTCAAGTCTGCAAAGAGCTTGCCAAACAAGGAGTTTTTGTGGAGTGTCATCTGTTTAATCCACCATCCGTTTCACTGGCCATGGGTGTAAGGAGTATGAGCGAAAAAGCTAGCTACCTATGGAAAAAAGTCAAAGCAAGCCTGCCATTGAAGGAAGAAGCAACTACACCTCTTGAGACTGCTAAGGAGGCGGCAAGTGACAAGAAGAAATTGCGCACAGAGAAGAAATGGGTGCCACATTTATACGTCAACAACAGTGATTACATCTGCTGCAACTACAACGCTCCTTCTTGCTCTTCCACAACAACAGATGGTGCTTCCGCCGAACAGCAACAACAACGCAAGGCAAGTGAAATTGCCGGTGATGTGGTTGCAAAGCTCTTTGTGACATCAAAAGGCCCACAGAAGTTCCTTGAGGCACATGGGATACAACAATGGTGGTCAGATGGTATGGAGCTGCAGCTGGCTCTCTATGATAGCAAGCTCATAAACAGACAGCTGAAATCCATCTACACAACAACAGCTGTGCCATCTCCTGCCAAGTCATAGACATGCTCGTTAGAAATGCTCTTTCTAATCAGTGTGTGCCTTTATCAACTGAGATTGTTTCATTACTCTGGCAGGCCTGAAAATTGTCAAGTAAGACATGTAAGCACAGGTTCGACAAATAAAGAATTTTTTTTTAATTTTCAACTCAAATGTCAGATTTGGCTCAGCTTTCACGAGTGCACATAGGGCTGTATCCATGAAACATTGGTGCGGTGGACTGAAATTTTGCTTAGCTTTTGCTCCTACCATGAAACATGGAAGTTCCTACTAGAAAATAACTTTGTGCCCACTGTTTCTAGCTTGATGCAGTGCTGTCTCAGAACATGTTCTGTTTAAAAACAAGGTCTCTGAACATATTTCAGCCGTTTTCTAATATCCATTGAGCCATGTAAATTTTTGAAAAGAGAGAATCGAACTGTATACTCCAAGGATAAACAGGTAAACGGATCCATACAAAGGAACAACAAGAAGTCACTTGTGCACAACTATCACAGTTCAGTCTTCACTCTTCAGTGCCTCGTTTGCGGTCAGGACCAAAAGAAAGATGTGTTTATCTATGAACATGTGCATATGAAATATGCAATATGACGATCGAACTCGTACAAGTTGTATAAGAAACATATGTAGATAAGCAGCAATACAACACAACACACGAGGAAAGCAAAAATGAAATATAAAAAATAGAAACATTCGACTCCGCTGGGGATCGAACCCAGAATCTCTGGTTCCGTAGACCAGCGCCTTATCCATTGGGCCACGGAGTCCTTGTTGTGTGACCAGGAATTAAAGGCATACTCGAAGATAGAAAGACCTACATCAAGTGGCAGGGTATCTGCGTGGGCCTTTTCAACATAATTGTATGACACCTCTAACTCTGGCTGTTCATTTCTAAAAGGAAAATTCTGCTGTTAATAATTTCCTAAATATTAGTTTGACTCTTCAGACATCTTACATCTCATCAATTAGGTTTAGCAGATTTCAGAAATAGTACTAGTATGGGACGTATTAGCATGACTGCACTATTCACACTCCACTGGTCCTGGCGTTGGCTTTGGTGACCATTGCTCTGGCACAGTCAGGAGCACATGCTCCCTTCGATGTCAAAGTTGACAGTAAAGGGTCTGAGGGAGCTGTTTGCGGCTTGGACCACGCAATTTACAGCCGCCCAGACAGGCCAGTGACCGTGGTACAGGGAATTTATAAGCGTGTTCCTTTCGTTCCTGTCCTTGCAGCGACCACGAGTCAGCGGTAGGGTGGGGAGCGTTGCATCATCTTGCTGCATTGCTGCTGTGGTGGTTTCAGTAATCGTTTGGTGGTAGCTTACTAGCTTGGCTTCTTTGCGTGTGACCTTTCTCTGTGAGGCTGGTCTCTGTCTGCAGACTAATTCATAGTATTACCATTTTGCACCTTACCTTTCTAAATAAACACCGCAAAGTGTCTGGATCCAGCCTCGGCGCGCGTGCTGGCCGGCCGGCCGGTAGTTGCGCCCGAAAATTCTCGCTCTGCAGAGCACAACAGAAACTCTGTGGAGAGGCGGCCCTCCCTGACGAGAAGGAAGCTTGTGCCTTTTGCGGCCGGAGAGGGCAACCGGGGAAGCGTCAAATAACTCAGCTTTGCCTCGCTTTGGTATGGAGCCCAGTCTTTAGTACCAGCACCCATCTACCAAATTGGCCTTGCTCTTGCAGGAAGCAACCGTGTTGTGTTCTTGTGTAGGGGCAAAGCCAACGAGGAGCTTGCGATATCGAATCGAGAACCATACGAGATAACAGATACTACTACTTAACTTGGATTTGATAACTGTTAAGAACACATGGATCTCAGAGCATTTTTGAGTAAACAATTCAATGAATTGACACAATGTCCAAGGGAAAAGATATCGCGTTCCGATCGCGCCTGGTGTGAAAGGGAACATTTTGCTGAATCTGAGAAATGATGCCGGTACTTAGCTTGACAAGAACATTGAAAGAAAATAAATATGGTCCGGTCCTGCCTGAGATCATGAACAATAAGTTCCGTCCCTTCCTACGAGTAGTTTGATCTGCACCACCCATTAGCCCTTTTCTTTGTGGATCCAATACTCAAACGTACAGATGAACTAACAGACTAACAAGCCACTATCCTCGCGTTTCAGATTAGGCAGAAATATAGTGCCTGTGCAATTGATTCTCTGCTGCCGTATCCTTAGATTCAGAAATCAGGACACTTGAAAGATTGGCAGAAAATTACTCCCTTCAATATCTGAATTCTGATTGAAATTGCTTACCAGGAGATGAGATTCAGTTATTCAGGGGATCATACATTGCCCCCCTATGTGCATTTGGCCGAACTCCGCTCGTGTTATCCGGAAATCTTTGTACAAAATTACCAAATATGGATGGGGTATTGATGAGGCCATTGCAACACCAATATCACCATCACGGGCAGCGAGGTGCTAGAAAGAGAAGGAAATAAACGCAAGGGAAAAAAGGAAAGGTAAATAAAACAATTAAAAAGGAAACAAAGATCGGAGGGGAGGATGAAGGGAGAAAAAAACGACGATCGCATCAATTGCCGTTCGACTCATCGGCGACATTGGCGACGGCGACGGCGACGACAGGGGCTGCGCAGCGCCGCGCGGGGCTGCGGCCGTCGTCGAAGTTCTTGGCGTAGCTGGCGGCGTCGTAGCCGAACGTGATGGGCCTGCCCGTGGCCGTGGACGCCGTCGGGGAGCTGCAGATGCACTTGGTCTCCTGCGCCAGCCGCCTGAGCAGCTTCCGCCACGCGCGTTGCCCGCACCACCCGACGTCGCGCGACAGGACGAGCTGCGCGCGCCGGACGACGGCTGCGGCGCCGCGGTGCTTATCTGAACGCGGCCACGTAGCGGAGGATGAGGAAGAGGGGGAGGAGGCCATGCAGCTGGACAGGTTGACGGAGTGGGATGGCGCGGATAAGTCAGTGGTGCTCACGCCCATGGCTTTCCGGCAGTGCCGCGAGGGAGACAGTGGGTGGTAGAGGTGGGGAGGGTGGTTATCCGGCGGTTATATGGAACGTTGGAGATCTAGAATTATGGTTTATGATGTATCTTAGGACTGAGAGAAAAATGGTGTTTATGGAAGCTATGAGACACCACGTCGAGAGGGATGCTATTGTTAAAGGTGTTGTGTGGTTATATGCATAAGACACGGCGTTGTTCGTACAATCACACTTTGAGATATTTCAGATTCATTTTGCAACCGTAAGTGAAGGAAATATATATTTATTTTATAAATTTGTACTCGTTGATGTTTGAATGGCACCCTTTCAATCAGATTATTTTTGCTCACACGTCGTTGTAGGTCCCCACGCGTGAACATTGATACGTGGTCTCGTCTCTCTAGGCTAAACTTCACCAGTTGTTCACATTTCACACCTGCATTGGTATGGTTTTCTAAAGATTGCTTTAAAAGTCTAGTGTCATACTGACTTGGTTCGAGAAAAATCTTGCAGATATAAAACTAAAACCATATGGAAAATACATGGATTTTCATGCATAATCAATGTCAGGTAGCTGAGAGGATACAGTGTCAGCATGATACAGTGTCAGCATGGAAGCATGCGTGTGCTTACATTTGATATTTTTCTTTCCACTGTAGGGCTAGTGTGTTTTCTTCCTTTGCTTGGTTGGGTCAGAATAATTGTTTATAGGTTTCTTGTTATCTATCTATTATATAACTATAACAGTGTTAAAATAAACTACCAGATTCACTAAAAAGGCCAAGAAATTGTCACGTTAATCGGAAAAAAAACCGTCGGATTCTATGAAAATCTTAACTGTGTATATTAAATCATATCTCAAATAAAACTAAAAAAGAAAAAGACCCACACTATCAATCACACGGTCTAGATTAATCTAACTCTACCCGATGACTGAAAAGCATCCAAAAACTCCATATCCGAAGTTCCTTTGTTCATGATAATGCTCTCAAAACCAGTAATCGATCTAATCATACGTACAACTGCCGGGGTAAAAGAAAAGGTGTTGCACAGCTCCCAAATCCCCCTTCATACGACACCATGTAATTTCTTTCTCCATGGCACACAGCCTAAAGATTTCTTCGTAAATTATCTTGGATCAGGAAGTGACAGAAGTCACCTTGTTGTTCACAGGGTCTAGAAGCCATCATATTAATTAAAAAACAAAGATCTAATGGTCCAAATTAAATATAGACTCTATGCTATATGCGTACTTTGTTTTCTATAAAAAAGAAGAGATGCTATTTTGTGTATAATATTCTGAAAAAAAAGTATGCTGTCTTTGCAACTAATTAAACTACAAAGTCCTACAGACCCAGCCCGAATCTGCGCCACACCCTCACGCACCCCTCTTTCTCACGTATGCTAGCTGCAGTGGCCTTTCCCTCTTTGCCATGCACGGCTGCACTCCCTCGCGTATAAAAATTTGGTCCGAGTTATAGAAGTTTAACTAAAAGCAAAGCTAAAGTGAACTATATTGAAACGGATGAACTATAAAAAATTTAAAGACCCAACCACACAATTTTAGTGGTTATTTTTTAATTAAATATTAATAACAGTGGTTAAACTCAAGCAAAGCTAAAATATGTTCTCAAAATAATACAAAATAAATCCAAAAATCTCCAACAAACATAATGCTAAGCAAAAATATTAATAACAGTGGTTAAACTCAAACGAAGCTAAAATATCAAAATAAAAACTAGCTACCCGCGCTATTTGCGCGGGCCATTTTGCTAGCTTCGTAATGATATACATGTAAAGAATGTTTTGAAAAAATAACATGTTTATAACATACTTCTAGCCTTCTAGGAGAAAAAAAACACATAAGAGAACCATTCCTATACAAGAGAAAACATAAAAAGTGCCTTTAAACCTTGCCTCAACCTCAAATATGAAATGGAAGATTTTCACCATACGCTTTACAAACCATTTAAAGAACAACTAAATAGATTTTAGGGCGAAAGTTAATGCCAAAATGAATGCATGGTGGGTAGTTTGAAGTTTGCTTATATACATGAAGATATGCAGTCTATCCCATCCAATCTGCTTCGACTCAATCGATGAGCGGGTGTAGAGAGATCTCAGTTTCTTCGTCAGTCAAATCCCTCCCTATAAAGATTAGGAGAGATTAATGTGGATTCGTAAAAGATTTAAACTACACCCTCCTAATTTATAGGTCGTTTGACCCTTTTAACACCAAATTTGACTTTCATGTTTTATTTAAAAAAATCATAATGTTCATTTATTTTCATTCTAGCTATGACTTTAATTTTTCAATATTTTTGTATTTTTTGAATAAGACGAGTTGGTTAAATTTAGTGTTAAAAAAATCAGATGGCATATAAATTGAGATGGTGGGAGTACTTCGTTCCCCCTTCAAACCAAACACACTTGCACAATAATCCCCTCCGGTGCTTACATATATTGGGAGTAACTGAGAGAGAAATTCTAATTTGGGAGGATTGAGTTTTATCAAATAAGGGGGCTCCTACGGGAGCTGGAAGCAGGCCAGACCATGAATTGTACACACACGTAGATTGGGTAATTGGGTGCACCGAGAATGTCAATTAATAAGTGCATCTTTCATGTTTCACTGCTTATCTCGTACGCAAGCGCCAAGCGGCAAGCCTAGCAGAAGGGATGGTTTTTTTTTTTCGGATGTTACAAAAAACAAAAAAGGCGTCTTCTGAATCAGCTATAGGAGCGGCAGCGGTGCATCCGAATGGCCCAAAACAAGTATCACATGTAGGGAGCGGCAGCGGTGCATCGGAATCCTGCCCAACTCGGTCGGTACCCATGAGCCAACGCCAACCAAACCCATATTCATCGGAAGTTTGAACCCGCAACATACAGTGATATAGGCAACCAACCAAACCCATATTCATCGGAGCCCACAACATATAAAACGTATGGTATAACTCAACTTAAAATACTAGTTCATTAGATAATGGCTGTCTCCCATCTTATATGCCGTGCTCTTCCATCATCAATTACCGATGCAAAACTAAAACTTAATAAAAACTTTCAACCCACGGCGTATAAAACATCATGCCTAAGTCAGCAAAAGCCTAATCCATTAGGTAATGGCTGCCCCGGGCTTATACCGGGCTTATATGTCGTGCTTTTCCACTATAAATTATCGATGTTGGACTAAAACCTAACAAAAAAATTTATACATACCGCATAGTATAGTATTTAATTGAGTAAAATACTCCCGGACCCTAAACTTGTAGAGTTGTGTCACCCCGATCTCTAAACTCTCAAAGTGCACATCTCGGTCCCTTAAACTTGTGATTTGTGTCATTCCAGTCCCTAAATTCTCAAAATATATTCCTAAACTTGTAGTTTGTGTTATTCTAGTCCATAAACTCTCAAAACATGTCCCTAAACTTATCGTTTATGTCATTCCGGTCCTTAAACTCTCAAAATATGTCCCTAAACTTATAGTTTGTGTCATTTTTGTTCTAAACTCTTAAAGTACACATCCCCATCCTTAAATTTTGTTTGAATCTCACCGTAGCCAAACGGATATAAATTCATTTGTGTGGCATGTGGACCAAACATATATTGCCTATATGACACATCTTCCTCGCCCTTTTACCTCCCTCTGCCATGCGGGGAGGGGTAGAGATAGATGTGAAAGTGTTGTGAAAAGAGATGTCAGGTAAACGGTTTTGAGAGTTTAGGGACCGGAATGACATAAGCTATAAATATATGGATATGTTTTGAGAGTTTAGGGACTGGAATGACACAAATTACAAGTTTAGGGATTTGTTTTGAGAGTTTAGGGACTGGAATGTGCACTTTGAGAGTTTAGGGACTGAGATGACACAGTTCTGCAAGTTTATAGACCGGGAGTGTATTTTACTCTAGGAATTATCTCAAAGTTATATGTACCCGTAGATAGGTCAATAGTTCATGAACAAAGTGCAATTAATGTAAACCTTTTGTGTTGGGTTGTTTCAGTCTTTAAACTCTCAACCGTATAATTAGGTCCCGAAACAAAAAACTTTGTTTCAAGAGTAAAATCCATCTCCGGTTCCTAAACTTGTTTCGGTGTGTCAACCCAGTCTCTAAAGTCTCAAAGCGACCATCCCGGTCCTTAAATTTGTCTTCGTGTCAATCCGGTCTCTAAAATCTCAAATTTACCATTCCGGTTCCTAAACTTGTCTTGGTGTGTTAATCTGTTCCGTAAAGTCTCAAAGTGACCATCCTGTTAGCTGACGTGGCACATGGACTCCATCTCTGCTCTTCCACGTGGTCGCCACAGCGCCACCTCCGCGTGGTCACTTTGAGACTTTAGGGACCGGATTGATATACCAATATAAGTTTAGGGACCGGGATGGTCACTTTCAGACTTTAGAGACCGGATTAACACATCAAGACAAATTTAGGGACCGAGATGGTCCCTTTGAGACTTTGGGGACCGGGTTGACACAGCAAGATAAGTTTAGGGACCGGAGATGGTTCAATCTCACTTTGGTCCAAATAGCTTTTGAACCATTCCTTGAAACAATGTGGCTTGGTGTTTCTTCTCTCACACATCACTTCCTAGTAGGGCTGCCTTGTTAGCCTGACTCCAACGGTGTTCCCTAAATTTCATCCTCTAAAGATTATTTTACTAATTCCCTAAAAGGATTTTATCCTCTGTAACAAAAACATCTCTAACAATACACCCTATAATACATCCTCCATACCCCACCTACCTTATCTTATTATTTCATATCTTTTTAATTAACAAATATCTTCACCCCTTTCCTACCCATCTCTCTTCAACCTCTCCTCCCCCGCCTCTGGAGTTCAGACGCCGCCGCCATCCCTTCTCCTCCGCGCGCCGCCCCTCCTCCCCATGCACCTGCCGGTGTGCGCGGCGCCTTCTCCTTCGCGCACGGCCGCGGGGCACTCCCCCCTCCTCCTCCAGTCGCCTGTCAAGGCTGCCGAGGCCCTCCTCCTAGCGCGTGTGGGCCCACGAAATGGATGGGGGCAGCTGTACGGCCATGGATGGAGGATGTCTCTACTCTCCCCATTATACAGGACCGTTTTAGGAGGTACCGTTGGAGTGGATAGGGGAGGCTTGGTCCTCTAAATTTGGGGCAGGGGAGCATTTGGAAAGCCTCATTGAAGACAGCCTTACTCCCCCTCTCACCTTTCCATATCTCTCTCCCTCGGCCAAGCAGCAGACAGCATATGCCTACGGACGGCATGGCGATGGCATAGCCAATCGGTACTCTCCCCCAGTGACCCGCCTGTCCCCTACCCTGCTAGCCACCACCACCTGGCCCTCCCTTCCGTGCTAGCCAGTGGCCACCAGCCTCTCACATAGTCACAATCCCCAGCCGCCGACCCCATCTCACATGTCCAGTCTCCCTTCCCCAGTCATTTGTTGTTGCATGTTTCTCCCTGCCCCAGTATTGCCTATGTTTCCCATCCCCATCCAACGATCGCTTCTCCCTTGCCTTGTTGCCCATCGCAGCCATCCTTTTGCTAGCTTCTCGAGCCATCCACTACCGTTTGCCTCTCTTCTCCTTGGCCGCTCGCCGCAGCCCGCTAGGAACCAACGGCAATGAGATGGCGGAAGGTGCAGAGGCGACGATGTTTGTGACGTGGAGGAAGGGGAAAGGACAATGATGGCCATGGGAATTTGAAAGGGATGGGATAGAAGGATGAAGATTGATGGAGTTGGTATGTAAGACTAAATCCAGTAGATAGTCTATACGATCGCTATAGTATGAAAATAACACTGTAGACACAGTGGAGTTTGAATATAGTCAATTGGATGGACGATCTGTTGGAGTCAGTCTAACCTCCATATGAACACTTAGGTTGAGGTCCGCTTGGACCAAAGTGAGACCGGAACAAAATTTGGGATCTAGTTGTGTAGGTGGGAGTCTAGAGATCAAGATGTTACAGTAGAAAAAGTCAGGGGCCGGCCGTGTTGTTTGGTTCATTCAATGTAATAGTGTGTTGCATTCCACTTTTATCGAAATTTACTTTCGTTTTTAGATTCCTAGGTATACAAACCTGACAAACATTACAAAACGGATGTAGCAGTGTGTTTGGTTCATTCGATGCAGGTTTACCCACTGGGAAATCTCGTTTTTGGCACTTTGACAGTAATAGGATATTCCGATGGCACGGCGAATGGTAGATTTGCCCTGCAGCATTTCCTGGGCCAACAGCAAATTTGCGTATCGCGTAATTAGGATCTTCTAGATGGGCGTTCGGCCACAGGATTTTTTTTGGAGGACAAAAGAAGAAATGAGAGCCATTCAGCCGTTCTACCACAATAATGAAATGCTATAATAGCTTCTATGGTAGTGAAAATGATTAGCATTGTCCGGACTGGTTGGGAAAGTAGTTGCAAACAGCAGTTGCCCCATTCTTACAATAGTCCGCTCATCTTACAATTTCTGAGTAACGGATAGTGGGTGCAATAAGATCTACAGAGCTCAGAGCCATATTCTATGGTAAATTAATGAAGCGCTTTCTTGCTACTTTCAATAACTAAAAGGAGGTACAGGTAACCAAAGGGATGGGCATGCTAAATCTCAAAGGGAAAACTGTCAAACCATTAAAAGATATCCTTTCTAAAGCTATTTACATTTGTTAGTTCTTCAAACCTTACCCCTAACCTCCAACCTCAGTTCTACTGTATGAACTCATAATGTGCACCACTTGGATGAGTTGAGAACCATGGTACAGCCACATGTCATTCGTCACTTGATCCAGGTTTCCTGAAGCGGGAATTGCAGATTCACATTTTACCCACCAGTTGTCAAAATGCCATTTGACGCCAGTGTGCCATTGGTGTGCTGGTAATAGTCCCAGCACATTAAGCAGGATAAAAAGCATCGAAGTCGATGGTTTGTCTTCAGATTAGATGGGGCTTGACTTGAGGGCCTACATAGAGAGATTTTTATAAATCTAGCTGCTCCCGGTGCAGTACCATCGGTATTTGAGGAGCAAGTTCGGCCCTATATCACTTGAGAAATGCAATATTTGGAGTACCTTATTTGAGGATGTGACAGCTGACCTCCACTGTGGATCCTGTGTAGTTGATGGCCTTTCCCTGAACAAAGTAACCACTCTCGATTCTGCGGGCCTTTCTACTACCTGCCGATGAGGCATATCTCTCATGATCCATAGAACAAATCCTGATGGCACTGACGAACCTAAAAGAAATGTAAACCGATGATTCGGCAGATAAGCACAGTTAGAACGAAAAAATCAAGAGGTAGTCTAGATCTTTAACGTGCACTTGCATCAAATAATCAGTGAAGAATGAGCAGGTAAATTAGCATGACGGATCAACAATAAGCGTACACCCAGCTTTCTAGTGGTGCTTTCTAACTTTCATTTCCGATCATTCTTCATTATACTTTAACGTGCACAAAAGCAAGCACACCAAGCAGTAACTTTCTACCAGCTATTTACAATAATGCTTTGCAGCTACTCCCTGCGTCCCAAAAAGAATGACGATCTAGAAATCTTTAGAAAGATTAGCTGAGAGGTAAATGACCTTGGTTACCCCTATTTATTCGCTGCAATTGCCATTTCCAAGGACCATACTGCCTATTTGTTGCCTGGTGTGATGTGAAATTAAGGTGAGACAAATTTTGCATGTTAGTATCATCTTTTTTGGGACGGAGGTAATACACACCAAGCAGCAGGGAATTTGCTTGGTAAAACAACCTAGCAATAAGCTGCAAAGACAAGGACAATGATTCGCATAAACACATATACACAAAGGGAAATGAATTGAAATGCCCTTATAGGAACTACTGCCAACACCAAATCACATGAATGCTTACAGGTGGGAGTATGCATGCAAGGAAGTGAGCCTAACTCAACTGGTTGGGTAGGAGGTGCGGACATGAACCTAGCTATCTAGGTTCGAGGCCTCTCTCTATGTTGAATTTGGGGGGCTATTTCTTACTGTTGAAAAAACTGCCTAGTTCATCCTAGGTTGGTCTCATTTTGGAGTATGCATGCGAGGAGAAAGGCATGCCCCCATCCGTTCTAGAAAGCATATGCACAAATGCCTGATGACAAAATGCATAGAAAACAATTGATACCGCATCCCACCTATTTTGAGTAAGAATAGCAATGATAATGCAACACCAACTACAGTAAAAACACAAATGGTGTACTACTTCCATTTCTAGGCAGAAAGGAACACAAAATACCTATAAAGTAATATAAAAACAAAACAACAGCATTGTTGATGATGTCCTCATCTGTCAGGTACCAATACAAAAGCACCTGCACCCATAAAATATAGAAAATTTTTAGTCACTTAAATGAACTAAAAACTTGTGGACTTACATAAATATACCATAAACAATGAATTTACCGGAACATTAGTCACAAGTGCTAGTATAGCAGAAGACGAAAAACAAATCAGAGAGACAGCAGCTAAATTGGCAACCTGCAGGGAAGGATTGTCAGTTTGAATAGAGAATCACATTGCTCAAACACTTAGTATGTATGTTTTCATAATTTTACATCTTTACATTTTTCATGAGATTCTGCTAATAAAGGGAAAAGACGGTTTAACGTATGTGTATTTTCTTAGTGAGGATTCAATCACCATAACGATCTCCCTGTTGCATAGATATGAAACGAACAGACTCCTTCAGCAATGCATGCCTTTTAAGTTACGCCCGTCCACAGAAGACTGATTAAAATCTAACTTCAAACTTCAAAGGTTTGAAAAAGAAAACTAGGTTTAAGCATCTTTAAACAATACTTACATGTCAAAAATGACAACTTAAAGTACAGAACGATGTATTTATATCAAAACTCAAAAGTAAAAAAAAAATGCAAGACACAATAAAAATGGTTCTGGGCCAGATATACCTTCCACTTCTCAGTTGATACAGTTTCAGAACGAACTTTGCTCATCCTGGAGAATAACAAAGCGCCTGCATATCATCATAGAACCAAAAAAGAATATCTGAGCAAAAAGATTAAAATATTGAGGCATCACTCTCATTAAGGGTATGGTGTGCAAGAGTGCAGCTACAGCTAGTGGCAGATAATTTCGCAAGTTGGTCAAGGAATAAGATAGAAACCAAGATTCGGAACTAGAATAAAACTTAAATCTACTGAACTAGCACAGATGGATAAATGGAAGATAATCTTTGGTTGGCAACAGGACACAGGGTCCTTAATTAACATATAGGACATGACATACATCAACAGCAAAAATACTGAATGCTTACCATAACATGCCAGAGCACCACCGAGTACAATACCTACAACTGAAAATACATCCAAATAAAGCTGCAAAATGAAATGGTGGTTAACATCTTTAAAGCAATGAACTTGCACAAATATTGAAACATCATTACTGGAGTTGGTGAAAATTATAAAGTTATCAAGAAGCAAGTAGCAAAAAATGTGTATATGCTTGATAAGAAGATACAAAAGCCAATATTATATTATTATTTCCTCAAAACTGATGAGTACAGCCTTGAATGGAGATCCAATAGTTACAGTATGATAAATATTACAACGAACATTTATGATTTCCTGATTTTAATCTGAAGAATTTCTCATTATTGCCCACATGTTCCCTGAAGTGCATAGGTTTAGCAAAGCATTAATTTGAAAAGGGAAGTGGATTAGTTCCGTGTCTTCTTAATTTGACAAAATGCCATCTGGAAGTCCAATGAAATTTGTCCCAAAATGTAATGAAACAACGTGTGTAGACAACAATATAGAGTAGATAGAGTCTGGGCTGCACTATAGATTGACAATGCAGTATTGATACAAAAAAAGTTTCAGAACTGTTTTGAGATGCACAGCTTAAAAATTCTTGATTTGACTTAAAAAAAAAATCAACACAGCGGTGTGCAAATGCCTGGCCAGATAGGGAATGGAACAAGAAACACAAATACAGATATGTTTGTTAGTTCTCAAGAGCTCATGATAAGAACTTTCTAGGCTTCTTACTGGAACTTTCCGTGTATTAAAGAATCCCATCACTGTATTCCCTCACCATGGACTGTCGGGAATGGGTCTATAAGAATTTTTTTTAATGCAGTACAGGGATATGAATGCTGAGTAAAGATACTGATGGAGTCATATATTCATGCAAAAAAGCAACATAGATGAACGGCCCATCACAATATGACATTGTAAATTCTCTGTACCCTTTTCAGCAGAGTTGAATCGATAGGATTTTCACCTCTGCCAACCCATATGAGGATGGCAAAGGTACTCATAACAACAAATGACAGTACAAGCACCTGCATGGAAAAAAAAGTATAGCTCAGTATTAGTGTTGCTAGAATGCAAAGGCATCAAATGGTCAGAGATGATAGAACAAAATTTTCTCCATGAACAAGGCATAATGTGTAAATAAGTAGAGAATCAGAAAAAGGTAGATCTGCATGGGTTGAAAAGAAGACCATGATGATGCAATTAATAAGTTATATAATTATGGGATGAAACTTGCCAAAATCACAAATTTTTGCCGGCTTCCAAGCTGTATCCCTGGACAACACCTCTGACGGATATTAACAGTATGGATGCCAGGTTTTGTTTTTGTTCTGTCTAGTAAAGCTTCGCAGTGACTCTCTCCATCTTCTTCATCTTCATCATTTGTCTGATGACACAGGTCAACCCTGTAAGACCATGGTTTTTCAGAAACATAAAGCTAATTAGCTAAATGAAATTGGCATTCCCAACTCAAGTGAACATAAAAATGGCAGGTATTTAATATGAATCCATCACAGCAAGATTCAACCATCGATAGAAGCAAGGAAAACCTAAAAGGGTCTGAGATATGTTACAAGTATAGCATCCTGATCTTGCCAAATAATAATAACTACACTCTGTTTGCTTTTTTGAGATGATAGTAACTACAGTTATAATCGCATGTCTTAATGCACGGCGGTGTTGTCCACTTATCAGGTCCAGGTTACCCCTTGATGCTTGTGAGCATCTTCACTAGAGTATCTGGGGGAACAAGCCTGGCTGGTTTATGGGGGACCCCCTCACCATTAGGCCTCCCCTCCCCAATGTACATGAGTGTTTATCACCTGAGGGTTGAGGTGACACTTGCGTGCACCCTTGATTCCTTGAATGAGGTGGAGACTTTCCTAGGATTATGGCTTATCACAAATGAATACATACTTTTACATATAATCATGTTTGTCCCTGATGGTACTGGCATCAGAATTGTGGGTAGTACTGTGAACATCCACTTTTGCCATTCAAACCCACTATTTTCCCCCACTCAACTGTGGCTGTCAAAACTCTTGTAGCCTAGTACATATGATGGACCCCTAGGAACTTCAAAAGTCAAAACTACAAAGTAGGCTCTCTGTTATAGTACTAAAGATTAAACAATCGATTGAAAACATAAATTACCACCAACAGATATTGCTACCATGGGGTCCGCTACCAATGGGTCGATGTCCAGTGGCACAAAGGAGTGATGAGCTAGAAGTTATTCCTCTGCTATGATGCATGCTGTTTTCTTTTCAGTCGTACCAATCTGATTCAATTTTCTCATCCAGCATCAATAAGGTACACTGTTTTTTTTTTTTTTTACTTCAGATAGTTCAGCTGGCAACAACATAGGGTAAGATACAGCAATAGAAGATATTGGTTACAGGGATTAACATAGAGGGAAGGCACGATCAAAGTGGTAGAGTCTAAATTTACAACAAACAATATAGCTCTTTTGACAGATCATTAGGATTTCTCTTGGATTATGTGCTACATCTCATCATTTCAAAGGATACATCAAACATAGAACAAAAGCACACATTCAATGGGACCGAAAGGTAACCTTTTATGATTCGCACCCTAAAAGTTTCACAAAGCTACACTGCTACATGCATATCATGCCTACTAGGCTACTAGGTGCCAAAATAAATGATCAGCAATTTACCAGAATGACAGTAGCAACAGGAAAGATGCAAGAAGCAATATTTGTGGACTAGCTGCAATAATGAGAAAGGATGATTCTTAGATCTGGTTAGAAAATACAAAAGAATGAACAAGGTCTCATAACGGAACAGAATAATAATTTAAGAACTATAGTAAATGTAAATCTACACTTTCTGGACAACATACCCATGAGAACAAATCCACATCCATGAAACCAGCAAATCCATCTCTGACAAGTAGCGATGATGGCAGACACGAAATAGCCTAGGAAGACTATCACAGGGGGGGATTTAACTTACATTAGTAGTGATGATGGTATACATGAAACATGCAAATGACACTGACAAAAGATGGCAGAGAGAGAAGACTCTGGTTGACTTCAAGTATAGCATGTCTAAAATACACTGTTTGTCTAAGAAGTTAAAAGCCAGTTGAAAACAGCAATTCTGCATTGACTGCATGATAACATAAAAAAAGCTGCAGCAAATAAACATACATTTCATAATTGTTCCAAAATGAGGTTACACATAGTTGTGTTATGCTTATCTGTATATTTCAGATGTTTTAGCAGCTTCCATTCCATTTTCAGAAAAGGTACTTCTATTAACATTTAAATACCTTAGCAATTGAACTAGCATTAAGCAAAACTTGAATAGTAATTAACCAAGCAAGACCAATTAAGACAAACACTGGATAAGAATGAAGTATGCAGAAACTCCAAGTGTACAACAATGGCAAACAAAAGAGACCTTAGGTACAAAAGATGGGAAACAGAAGAATTTGTCGTACTAATGTGTGTCTCACCTATATTTGATAAGCCAATCATAAAATGGAATATCTGCAAGAGATCAGGCATATATCATTTAAAAATATGGCAGCTGAGCTCATAGCTCAAATGGAAACAAATGTCGAGCACTGATTTAGCATGTTTCGAATCATAATTTAACTCCAAACACACAACCCAAGTATCAATGTAGAATATGCCATATAGCAAGGAACTTTGTGGTTGTGGCTTTCAAAACGAATAAGAACTAAAATAATGTAACTGTCAGTTGATACTATAGAGCAGTAATTTGATATGCACATCATCATACTCAAGTGTGACATGCTTACTGGTCAACATTACCATACTAAATCTATTTTCGGTGAACATTTCAGTTGGGGAAAAAATGAAAACTGAACTATACAATGTTAAGTTTCACTAATGGCAATAAAAAAGCTAAATGGCTATTGCAAACTGAAAGTACATACAAAAACAAATCAGTCAAATAAGACAGACTATCCTATTCAAAATAAAACCAAGTGTTACAGCTAGAAAGGGACAAGGTTGGTAGTATGAAGTCCAAGACTCCAAGTAATCTAAAAGTATGAAGAGGATATATTTTTCTATTTTGAGCTAGGCTATTGTCAATGCTAGGATCCAAAGGCAAGTGAATATGTTAGAGGGGGTAGAAATTTTGTTTCAAAATTTAAAACATTGTATGTTTTGCCTAAGCCTAGTTCAGAGTTCAAGGGACAAATAAGACCTTATCCATGTTGGTAGAGACGTCATTCAGTACAACTACATCCTAAAACAGCATATCAGAAAGTCGGACAGCAAGAGCAACAGCACATAGAGATTCTGGATACCTTTTGCCGAGTGCATCCTTGGAGCTGGTTGTGCCTATGAATTCTTGCAAGCTGCACATTCATAATGATGCTTAGTAAAGTGCTTGAGAAGAAAATATTGAATAAACATAAGTTGACGTGCATGGTGACTGGTCAGAAATGGCAATTGCTATACCAACATAACAATATGCTGGGTAGTGGGTACAGTGCATGCAGAATGCCAGAACCGTACACATCCCACTAGAATAGAGCTCACATGTCCAGTAACATCTAAGCAGAACTCCTATGGACAAGCATCATGCCGGAATCTCTAGAAGAGCAGAGACGCAACAACTAACACAGCGAGCATGTCCCATTTCTACTAAAACAAGCAAAATTATCAGGCATAAATGGCACGTGCTCCTCCCGTCCTTCTCCCGATCCATTATCCAACACACATCCACATCCCTCTTCTGCTTCGTAGCTCCGCCATCAATCCCCAGGGGAGCAAAAATACGTGGCATCAGATCGAATCAACCCACCTGCACGAAGGCCGCGGTTGCAATGGCGCCGTCGATGACAGCCAGCGCGCCCTCGGCCGCGACAACCGGCAGCGGCAGGCAGCCCCCACCATCCCCAGCGGCGGCGGAGAAGGGGCCGTAGTGGCCCATGCCGGCGGGAGGGCGAGGGGCAGCAGCGAGGAGGTGTCAGGGGGCAGGCGGGCGTCGCATATCGTGGCGAGCCGGGAGGCGGAAGAGCTAGGGTTTGGTGTAGCCTCCGGGCAGGAGCGGAGACCGAGGCGTAGGCGGGGGCGGGGGCGGAGGCGGAGGAATTGACTGGAGGGGGAAACAGGGGCAGGCAGCACCGGTTGGATCGGAAAGGCGAAGAGACCAAGACCACGGTTGCATCTAGTGCGGTCTACGTGGAAATAAATTTGGTGAAGTCGTATGCGAATTACGAACCAAACGTTTGGTGCGGTACTGCGGTGTGCGGACCTGCGGTTCATACCTGCGACGCTCATGCAGTCATGCTAGGTAGGGCCGAAAACGTAGTGGTCAGGCCATTGCACTCCAACTCCGTATGTTTTATAGATGTGTGTTGACGAACTCGCGGACAGTTTGTTTTTTCTGGGATTTCATTCAGCAAAAATAAATTATTCGTGGATTTGCAAACACTCCGCCATGCATCCCAACTCATGTTTGTGTAATGTTTATCTCAGCTATAGCGCTTGTTAGACTTTGTTACCGACTCTTTTGTCCTCGCATGTTTAGACACAGTGGTAGTAGTGTCATCATTAGATAGACGTTATCAACAAGAAATCCTTGATGATTCCTTTTATCCAATATCCAGCATTGGTTTTGTGTTTGTCAGTTTGGTTGAGTCACTCTATTGTTTATTGACTTATTCTCGATTGAATGGTTTATTGTGAGTTGACTCCATATATATATTTGGTGATGGTGAAATAATTATGTTTCGTATCCTTATGCTAATTACAATTACTTAGTGAGGAATGGAGCAGTGGTCAGTCCACCGTGAGGAGCAATGAGCTGCAATGCGATGGCAAGCGGCAATGGCACTAGAATCACAATATGAGAGACATCTTTCTACTAGTACAATTGTACAATGTGATATGTTGATTACAAGTATGATGTCTAATCGATGGAAATTAGTTAATGTGGAGGGGATCTTTTTGGTGTTCGGAAACATTGGGCAAGCGGTATCAATGGTTGTGAATTTTGCTGACCTTTGTCTAAATCAAGTTTTGGAAAAGCGTCCTTGGAGACTCTTTAAGAGAATATTCCTATCCCAGGGCACCTTAGTTTTTTAAACATAACTTTCAATAAAAGGTAGTAGAAAAACACCGAAAGCCGTCCTTGGAGATTCTTTAAGAGGATATTCCTATTTCCTATCCCAGGGCACTCTAGCTGTTTAAACATAGCTTTCAATAAAAAGTAGTAGAAAAACACCAATATAGAATAAATATAAAAACATATCGTTCCAATATTGTGAAGGAATTATGTACTCTTCATCCCAAAATATAATGATAATGAGTTTGCGCTAAATCAAACTTTTCAAATTTGTCTTATTTTATATAGAACAATATTAATATACACCACATCAAACAATTTTTATATCACACCAAAATATAGCATATAATGATGTAATCATGTTTATTTTATAGCATAGATATTTTTTCAAATAAACTTGGTCAATTCAAATTATTAAGTTTAGGACAAATTGATGATCATTTTATTATTTGATGACGTAGCATGTAGAGAGTAAATCGCTTGGGTGCTAAACTCTGATATGTATAGTGATGACCCGTGTGATGCTATTGAAATTCTTAAATTAGTTTAAAAGTGAAATTTGAAGGTGGACATTATTTTTGATAGCATTGGTTGAGAATTCAGAGAGATAGGCTCTTAAATGATTTGATTCTTTGTGTATTTTTGTTGTATACGAATTACGTAGCATGGTATTTGTACGTAACTACTATGTACGGATGTTATTAACCTTAAAAAATGATGAAGGATGTTAATAGAAGATTATAAATGGATGGTGGTATGACTTCAAATTTAGTGGTTTTATATATGATTTGGATAGTATATGTGGATAGCTCATGTGGCAGAGAGAGAAACTAGTGGTTACCGGCGCTATTGGATTGGTTTGCGTAACAACTAGGGTACACTTTCGTGATGGGGTCACGACTGTTTCATGAACAATCCTCCCGAAGGAGTCTTCCCCTCTTCCCCAAAATTCCTCGAAGGCCCGAACCAAATCACGGTCTCGCCGTCTCGCCAGTAGCCAGCACACATTTCGCTTCAGCGGCAGATCGAAGAAAGAAGGAGAAGATGGGTGGCGGCATGGAGGTGCACGAGAACCGTTGGATCGAGGAGTGGAACACCGGCCGGGAGAATCTCAAGTTCAACTTCCGCTAGACCCACAGCAGCCTTGCCATGGGCGGTCCTCTTCGGCCTCGCTGTCCCTATCCTCGTCTACAAGGGCATTGTCCGCGAATTCGTAATACCCTACATCCCCTCTCGTCCTTCCGCAATCCTTTTTTCCTTTCCCCCGAACCCTAAGATCGAATCTTTGTCCGTGTCTGCTGGGTTTGGGCAGCATATGCAGGACAAGGACGCCGGTCGGCCGTACAGGAAGTTCCTCTGAGTGGTGCACCCGCGTTGGACGTCGACCCCTCGGCTGGGCTGTGAGGAGGCGAGTTTTTGTTCGGTTTGTGCCCGTACTATTTTAGTACGATGAAGCATTTTGGATTGCTGAACTGTTGCGTGGGATCCAAATGAATAAGGTGTACTGACTCGTTGGCTTTTCAATTGCTGAAATGCGACATGTTTAAATTGTTTCAGTCACTTTTTGTGTCCAATGGCAGTATAGCAGCATTGTCCTATATTGTTTATCACTTCATACGTGGGCAGTGGAGAACTGAGGATATTCATGCGAGGGAAAGTTTAGTTATTCTGTATGGCTGTTTGCTCAAAAATGACGTGGAATGGGCTTGGTTTGATTGGGGTATGCTTTCTACTTTGTTTTACCTTTCTTAGGCGTCAGGTCACACATACAGTGGCAATGGCATGGTAGGATTGGTAGCTTCGTATTCATACCGGATATGTTTTAAATGTTCTAAAGCAGAGATATGCTAAATCATGATAGTGCTTTAGTCTCTGGCCGATGCTTAATTTCAACATTAGCAAGCTGTGGGTCAAGTGCTAAAATGGGATAGTAGCTTGACAGAGTTTGTGACTTGTGTGACGGAACCACCGATTTAATCCGGGCTAAGTACATCTGCCACCTTCTGGCTTGCAGTGTATTTAGATCAAATCAGACCCGGTCGTCCATCGAGAGTCATTCGGCTCTCGATATTACCTTTTTTCCCAGAGAAACCGACGTCATACACCTCCGGCCCTCGATGGAGCCACAACAATTACATCATCCCAGACAGTTGAATATAGCACTAAATAGACTTAGTTTACAAACCAGTTCGAAATAAAATACAAATTCAAACGTAATGCCATATAAAAGTCAGGTTCAAACCAAATAGCGGAAGCATTATCAAAAACATCTCGCAGCGGAAACAAAATACTTAAGTATTCTTCATAATATGATGAGCAAAGGCGAGCAGCACCGAGCCCACCGGTACTATTCTCCTCCAAGCAAATGTCCAGAAGTCATCAGTACTTACACTCAAAATGTGCAGGGCAAACTCTGAGTACTAGTTACTCAGTAGGACTTAATAGAAGAGCTTATGGCTGACGCGAAGCTTGCTTACTAGCATTTGGATCCTTAGCCATCGATTTTAAACAGTGATATAATGACATAAAGTAAACAATTTCATCATGAAGGCAATATATCATCATCGTAAGTAATAACTTATAGGAATGTAAACATACAAGTACAAACAGGTGGAATTTAAAAACATGAATTATAATATAACATATTTAGATAGTTACTATGTTGACCGTGTGCGATATCTGTCATTCCCACACCTGGTGAGCATCAGCGATTCGAATCGATTTTTAAATTCCCGAGAATAACTATCGTGCCTACTAGACTTCGCGTTCCCACAGTATAGACCACATCTCCACTTGTTCCATCCCAAGTTCGATTCTAACCTGCCATTATCCCAGGTTTAGCCCCCATGGAGCGATACCATGGCATCCCCGGTCAGCCATCCCATGAGTCAAGCGCCCCTAGGCCCCATGGTAGGATCTAAGTCTCTGTTCTTCGGATGGTTCAAGTAAGACTTTCATCGGTCCCATGTTCCGATTAAGCACTCTAGCAATGTTACTGTCGATCAGCAGACGAATAGCGAACGTGCCTTACACGACTTGGGCGGAGTCCATTGCATAACATCATAAATGGTAAATAACTCATAAAAATCTCTACCCGGTCTCCATTTAAATCACAAGCATAAATAACATATCCACTTTAATAATCTGATATTTTGAAATCACCTATACGACGAGTGACTCAATTTCACTCGTGTCTACTTGCACATAGCATTACTAGGCATACTCGTCCTACGAACCCTATTATAGGTGCTAGGGCCAGGGCGGCCAGGAAGTCTAATGCAATTGTTTTCAACCAACTACTAATGCGGATGCGTAATCATCAATCTAAGACATTATTAGTTGGGAAATTCATGGTCCTGCCTACCTTTCCTTATTTTCAACCAAACCAATAAACTAAGCTAATGTTAGTTTGCCGGGTTGTGGGGCTTTGCCCCAGGCAACTCCTTGGATCACGGACAGATTTAATCAGCGACATATCGTCTTCATCTTAATAGAGAAGTCACACTCCTGCTCGAGAGGTTACCGTAGTTAGCGATCCTATATGCATGATTAGGTGCAAAAATGGGTGCAACAATGCTCATGATGCTAGGGAAATATGAAAAATAATGCCCAACATGTTAATAAGTTGAAACATGCAACATTTATTCTCCAATATATTTATTTTAACCTAATTCTCATGTAGCTCAAAACAGTAGCAATTAATTTCATAGCAATACTTTCTGGAACCTAAACTTAAACTATTAACCACCATGATTTTTCTCAGAATTTATTTCGCACAATAAAGTCACTTTTTCTATTATTCATTTTAACATGCAATTATTTATCTTTTTCAAAGCAGTAACCAAAACTTACATGCAGAACCTGAAACTTTAAAAATGGTCTAAATATGAATCATAGAGCATCTACAAATTCTCCAGTGCCACAGCAGCAGAGGCAGTCACCTCAGAGGAGGAGAGGCAGTGGGCAATTCTCCAGTGAGAGGTCGAGGAGGAGCTCCTCACCTGTTGTGCAGGCTTTCAGAGCCATTATGGGAGCCCTCAAGTGCTTTAGGGCGAAGGACATGGCTGAGAAGAGAGAGATCCGTCGTCTCCAGACCCTGACAGATAACAGGGTGAAGGGCATTCAGAGGCACCTCGGCATGCAGCCACCACCCTCACCTGACCGAGTGGTAGAGGATGAGCAGGAGATAGAGGCAGAGGAGGAGTTCCTGGTGGATCCCTTTACAGGGTACCAGGGTCAGACTAGCGGGGCATCAGTGCCTCCTCAGTTCAGCCAGGCTCCACTGTTTACTCAGGCACCTCAGGCACCTCCGGTTTCAGGATCCATGGATGCCACAGCTCAGTCGGCTGCTCAGTCACTCTTTGGGATGAGTGAAGCCTTCTCTACTGGCTACTCAGGCTACTCCACCACCTTGGCCTCCTCGAGCTTTTCAGGATCTCTACCTTTTTCCGTGGGTCAGGGTGGAGCCTTCTTTCAGAGCAGCAGCCAGTTCCAGTCAGGACCTTAGGGTGGCAGCTCTAGTGGATGATGAGATCAGGGCACTCAGTGAGCCCTTGAGGTACTTTTCTCCTCTTCTTTTGACCTTTTTGGTGCTTAATGACAAAGGTGGAGAAGTACATTAAAGCTTTGTGGCATTGTGGCCCTCTTTTTCCTCTTTTTCTAGTGTTTTTCAGGAGGAGCTCAGTGAAAGAGGGAGTATGGAGCAAGCAGGCCTTGTGAAGAGTCAGTAGATCCTTGGAGCCGCTTGCCGCATGTTTTATCTTATCTTTTTCCCTTTCAGCTGTATCATGCGTCGGTTCATGTGTTGAACTCTTAGGGTCATGATTTGGACACATTTTCGTATAATCTTTTGAAACCTTTTACCTTCCATGTGATCTGTGTGGATTATATGTATATCTATGTCTAATTTATACTATTAGCTATGTGCTCGTCTTTGTGACTCTGTGTGGCTTTGTGGTTTTGGTTTGGCCTGGTGCAGTGCAGACTGCTATCACCGGACTATCCGATGAACCGGACTATCCGGTCAGTTACACCGGACTATCCGGTGAGTGGGCAGTGGCTGCACAACCAAGCATTCCAGTTGGTTTACTTTGTGTTTTCCCTCTTACAATGTGGTTTTGGAATTCTGAGATATAGGGGGAGTTCTCCTGGCACGAAATATGTATTTTTGGGCATATATGGCTCAAATTTTGAGTTTTTGTAACTCAAGCACATATTTAGGGGGAGCATACCAAATATCTGAGGATTCATGCACTTAATTTAACTATCTCTTGTAAGCTTTGATCGGGGTTGTCATCAACCACCAAAAAGGGGGAGATTATAAGTGCAACAAGGCTCCTTAGTGATTTTGGTGTTTGAGTGACAATGCGATTAAAGATCTAATCTCTTTGTAAGATCATTTGACAGGTTTTTACAGGTATATATTGTCAAAGGACATCACTAGGGTTGCTTTATTAATGCACTTTGAGACACTAGACTTTCATGTTAAGAAAAGTGACTCTAAATTGTATCTCTTTCATTTGGATGTCACTAACTTACTTGGATTTCTCATATATAATAAGTGGCTGATCATGAAGACACTCTACTGCATATCAAAGCCAATAATGATCAAGACAAATTGAATGAATGGATAACGAGCAAATGTGCTCCATCTACCTATCGAAGAGGCTTTCTAAATTGAAGTCCAACTATTTCGCTCAAAGAGGATTACTCACAAAGGAAGAAGCTCAGCTTCGCTATCTCCCTCTGTGGATATATTTTAAGACGGCATTATTCATCAAGACAAGACTCAAGTGGATTTCATCTAGATTCATATTCACCTTGAGCATAGGTATGCCGTACTATCAAGAGGGAAGCGAAGCTCGGAAGTCTCTAGTCAACATGTGCTCACAGCTAGTTCAGAGAGTGTCGAGCCAAAACACTCCTCGTGAGTTGTTATTGTGCTGAGGGTGGGTTCACCGGATTGTCCGGTAATCCTCACTGGACTATCCGGTGAAGGCTGAGCCCAGTATTGAGAGTGATCTCTCTGATCTTTTCCTTGTGCTCTCATCTCCTGGTTAGGTGTATCTCTAATGGAGACAACACCTACACTTTGCTCATCTGTTGACTCAGGCTCAGTGCCTTAGCCTCTGATCAGGGAACCCCTCACCGGACTATCCGGTGAGCTATACCGGACTGTCCGGTATAGGGGGTTTGAGCTCCAACGGCTAGTCCGCCCATACCGGACTATCCGGTAGGTACGCACCGGACTGTCCGGTGATGGTCTGACACAGGCCAACGGCTAGTTTTATGAGGGTGGGTATTTATACCCCTCACTCTCTTCCAGTTGTAGTTGTTGCTTCCCTCCACGTCCACATCCATCCAGAGGCTCTTAGTAACACCTCCCAACACTCTCTTTGTGAGATTGAGCTAAATTTGTGAGATTCTTGAGTTGGGAGAGGATTTGTGAGATTGTGTGAGCTACATTGTGAGCACCTAGCTTCTGAGCACAGTTGGCAAGCATTTCCGGAAAGCGTTTTTGTTACTCTTGGAGGTTTCCTCCTAGACGACGAGAGCAACCCGAAGGGCACCCGGCTTGTGGGTGCCACTTCTCTTGTAGGTGATTACCCCGCTCTTCGGAGCATTTGCAGTGAGCACCTTCATAGCCTTGGTGGTTGTGAAGGAGAGGCCGTGAGTTGAAATAGACTCAAGCTCTTGGTGGGCGCCTCAACGGGGACGTACGGACACTTGCGGGTGTGCCCGAACCTCGGGACTAAAAATCATTTGTTGTGTGTGTTGTGCCCCTGCTGGGAGACCCAAGCTTGGTGCTTGTGGTTGTTTTACTTGTTTGCATTTCATTATTGCTTCCGCTATTATTTTTCGTGTGCAAGTTCTCTTTGTGAGTGCAGGAATAAAGTGTTGCCGAGATCATAATCAACATATAAAAACATTACACAGCTCCACATAGCTCGATAAGTATTTTCTCGTATATTTACCTTGGGGGTTTCGGTTTCTGTGTGACACCGGACTATCCGGTGTAGAGAACCAGACTATCCGGTTATACCGGACTGTCCGGTTGTACCCATCGGACTATCCGGTGTGAGTGCTGACGGTGTGCTTCTAAGTGGTGTAAATTTTCAGTTACGCCTATTCAACCCCCCCTCTAGGCGACATCTAGGTCCTTTCACTCATGAACTACAACTTTGGTATTTAAGTTATGGCAAGATTTTGACTTTTGTTTCACAAAATTTTAAATTTACTAATCAGGTCTAAGTTTGGCACATTTCACAGTTTCACATAAAATGACCCAAAACCATGTTCAAACCTTTATGCATGTCATGACACAAAATACCAAAGTTATTTCTCATAAAATTGTCTACAAGTTTTGTATGTAAAGTTTTATAAAATTCACAACAGTATTAAAGTTACAACAGCAATGCAAATACAGTTTTCCGCAAACCGAGTTTAATTGCTTCAATTGACCTAACCTATGCATGCTCTCAAGATAAAATGCCCTTGAAATAGTGTTATTAAGCTAATGATGTCAGTATAATGCACTTGAAATGCCAGGGTATCACAACTTGTCTGTCAAGGGACAACAATTTCATCCATGTTAACTAGCAAGAGAGACGTTGAAAAACATAATTTGTTTAACGTAGGTGTTCAATAGTTATCAACAACACCTAAAATTTATTTTAGTTCTGAGCAGAATGATGTTGCGCACCTCATGTATGTTATTCTGCATGACAGCCCAATACAATATTGTACGATGCTTGATTGTTGGTTCTCAAATGCCTTACCTGGATAATACTCATGAGAACAATATAATTGCTAGGCAGCGTACTTGAAATCCAAAATTTTAGTTTCATGGTTACACATTTGAGTTCACCAATCATTGCTCTTTAGTTAGATGCCCTTTGAAGTTGGTATGCCGAATAACTTATTGAACCCATTACTTAAGACTCTTGGCAGGCCATGCTATTTGTGTGCGGCTAACTAGGCTCAACTACCTTTTTAGCACTTCTGAAGCACCTAGACCAAACCTAAGGATCTTACCCTCCTTGTAAGCACCCGGTGAATATGACATGGAAAAAAAAACTATCTTTTTAGCTATTGTATCTTGTTGGATCTGATGTATTATTTGTAACATGTTACATCTTATTTCTCAATTCTCAGGCGCCATAATCATAAACTACCCATTGCAACAATGCATAATTATGTGCCACATGGTATTTTATCTGTTACCTTGCATCTATGTGTATTTAACTTCCCCCATCTCTTTATAGTTGTGCCCTATGCTTTGTTGGGTGTTTTCGTTAATTGTTTTGTGCACGAGAACATGATTTTTTTACAACCATCTAGAAGCAGCAGGGTAGAAGTGTTATTTAAAAGATATGTGCAGGCTTTATTAGTTGTTTAAGCTCCATCGGTTTTTCATTTCTTTAAGATTCATAATCATATGTCACACTGGTATTTTATCTGTTACCTTGCATCCATGTGTATTTAACTTCTCCCATCTCTTTATAGTTGTGCCCTATGCTTTGTGGGGTGTTTTCATTAGTTGTTTTGTGCATGAGAATATGATTCTTTTACAACCATCTAGAAGCAGCAGGGTGGAAGTGTTATTTAAAAGATGTGTTCAGGCTTTGTAAGTTGTTTAAGCTCCATCAGTTCTTCATTTCTTTAAGATTGTTATAGGTAAATAGATGGTCATTAGTACTCCTTCCGTCCCAGAAAAAACAAGGCATTCTAGTTTTGTCCTAAGTCAAACTTTGTAAAATTTGACCAGATTAATATAAATATTTATATGTATCAAATAAGTATTATTAGATTTATTGTAACATATATTTTCATAAGATATCATTTTAGCGTCATAAATGTTGATACTTTTCTCCATAAACCTAGTCAAACTTTACAAAGTTTGAGTTAGGACAAATCAAGCATGCCTTGTTTTCTAGGACGGAGGGAGTATCTATCAGCTTGCCTTTTTAATCCTTCCTTTCAAAAATGAGACTGTAAGTTTATTAACCTTTAAAGGTTTGAAAGGATGAGGGATTTTGATCTGGCATGCTTAAGTAATATTAAGAACAAACCTACGGTAAGTTTATAGTTTTTAGTGCATTCCAACCAATTTCCATCTCATCTAGAACTGTCCATCAATCTATGTTTTAAAATGCTAAACTAGTCATCATTTTCGACTGGTTTCCTTAATTCCATGGGTTTTATCTTACATTTGTTTTATCTTATCATTAGCCGTCACTTAACAGTTCTTGCTTAATGTGGTTTCTTACAGCACCAGTTATTTTTGTGTTTTGATTTCTGAAACCAAATTGAGAGAAAATTATATTACCTCTGAATTCATATGTTTGATGTCCAACAATATACATAGTTATCTGATTTGTTACTTAGGGTTGCCTAGTGTTTTTAAGCCGGTGATTGTTATCAGTATTCAATGACACAGTGATAAAAGTTACCACATATACCAGTTCCTGTTTTTCGACATCATGTGTATTACTAATATATTGCTCACAACAATGTTTTCAAGTTGAGAAGTCGAGTCTGAGTTGTATGGGTACTAATTATAGTAGACTAGTCACTAGTCTTTGCCTGGGCCAGATTAGTCATGACTAGGCGAACATAAGTTGATGATTATATTTTTCTAATTTTCTATAGATGCTAAATTAAAAGATCCCCACAATACAAAAATAGAGAGAAAAAGGGACTTTCAACATTTAGACCATTCTATTGCCAAAGTCAGCCTATTGTACAACTACAACGAAAGCCCCATCTGCCAACTAATCCAAACATCATGTACTACAGGGGCTTCTATTATTAGCTCATCCATTTTGCAATCACACCTTAAGTATCCATGGTTTTCTTAATCTCATCCCAAACAACCCATTTTGCGATCTTAATCTCATATCTGCTCTTGTTTTCTTCAGCATCCATGGTTTAATACGTCAACTCTTGTTATTTTAAACACTAAAAAGAAGTTGAATGACTTTTGTTAGGACTAGTTGTGACTAGTCTCGACAAGTCAGCCAGCGGTGCAAGCGAGTTTAAAACATAGTTTTACGGTAGCCAACTTAGGCAGCTTGTTACAAGGGGATTCTGAAGCAGACTTTTATAGTAGCCAACTTAGGCAGCTTCTTACAAGGGAATTCTAAATAGGGTCATTGAAAATACAAGGGAACTTTAGTGTCACAAATTCACTTAGTTTTAGGATCAAGAAGAAAGCATGAAGACGACAGTCAAACTTTCATGGTTAGGCCATCCACACCAGTGGTGCCAAAAGGGCGTCCATTGCTATGTTTCGCACTGTGCGTGCACTCTAGACAGAGAGAAGTTTGAAATATGGGTGGTGGGATATGGGCGGACCGGTGAGAATAGCCTAACTAGACATGATATTCCCAGCCGGGCCCTAAACAACATGGAAGGATTTGATATACGGCTCCTAACATTTTGCGGTGTTTGGTTCAACGTGCTAGCGCATCATCTTATCACCTTTTCTTTATTTGGGTTGTGAATGGAGTGAGTTGAGCCATCACCAAATTATTTGTCACTAGCTAATAATTAGTATAGGCATGAATATGATGAGTCATTCCACCAAGATTTATTATGAACTCATGATGCACCACCTCGTATATGTATGAGATGACTCCTCAAACAAACATCCTGTTCCTTTTTACCTGCCTCTCCATCTTCACCTCGTGGTACAAATATCATCTTCCGTCCCCAACCACACCAAACCTTCCTATTCAGCCTATCTACTGGGCTCGTGGGATTGGATCAAGATTGCTCTAATCACGTTACGGGGTCTGAATCCGACAACATTGAAGCTTGATTCAACTTATCTCGTTGGCTTGGTGGTAAAACTGATGCTAGACTATATGCAAAACGGAGCTTGATCAATATGAAGCTGTTTTGAAGGAAGATATACTAATATTATAGGGCGTTTGGTTTGAGCAGTCACTCTATCATGGATCTATCCTAAATGAGATGTTTATCATAAGTTGATTTAATGAACTTTGGTGGAATGATTCCATTCTCCGTCCTAGTATCAATTATTAATCCACGAGGAATGAGATGACGACTGGATTAACCTATTTTATTCCACATAGCAAGCGGAAAAATAAAGAGTGAGAAGATGATGGTTTATCTAGCTCCATGGACCAAACATGCTATTAGATTTGGTAATATCCAGCCTACTCCTGACAGATGCCAGCCCGCCGCCTCTCCCTGATTCACAAACACGAAGCGTTCCTCTCCTTTCTGTGATACTCCGTATCTAAAGGCTATCTAAGTGCATTGCACGCATTCACAATTCTCTTTTAAAATTTTAATTCAAATTCAAATTTGAGGCCTTTTCAAAAAATTGGAGTTTTCCAGGGGCAAAAATGTGAAATGGTAGTTTAAATTAAGCCCTTTCACTTTTGTATTTGGACCTCTGTCGAAAAAAAGTCAAAATTCCAAGGTTAAAAATGAAAATGGTAAAAAAAGGGGGGAAATCCCCCGCCAGGCCGGCTGGCCAGCCCACGGCCACACGCCCGCTGGGCGCCCGCGCCCCCTGTCAGGCGGCGCTGACAGGTGGGACCCGCGGGGGGCGGGTTCTTCTTCGCCCCGCCGAGCCGGGGGGGAGCATTCTGCTCGCTGCTCCCCGCCCGCGCCCGCGCCGCCGCTGTCCGCGCCTCCGCCGCCGTCGCCGTGTTCTCCGCGCCCGCGCCGGTGAGCTTCAACCTCCCCGCTCCCTCTTCCCTCTCTTGCGTCGCGCTGAGGGCTGGCCCGAGCTCGCCAGAGCTCGGAGCCAAGCATGGCGCCGCGGCCACCTTGGTCGTCGCCACCGCGTTTCCCGTGCGTGGGAACCCTTAGGGTTCTTGCGGACGCGCGCACCGGGTGCGCCGCGCCTGCGCGCACCCCACGCGGTAGGTGGTTGACCCCTACGGGCACCGCCGCCGCCGTGAGGCTACCTCGCCGGCGCGTTGCGTCGGCAGGCGCCATGCCGCGGCGGACGGCGTGCACCAGTAGGGAAGGGAGAGGGGAAAGAGAGGGAAAAGGGAAGAGGGACGCACGCCGCGCCGGATGGTCGCCGGCGCTGCCGGCGCGGCGACGCGCAGAGCGCGGCGCGCCGGGCGAGGCCGGTCCGCTGGGCCGCCAGCCCAGCTGGGCCGTCCGCTCGGCAGGCCGGCCTGCCAGCCCACTCGGCCGATGGGCCGAGCTGAGAGAGAGGGGAAGTTAGGCCGCGCCGGGAAAAAGGCCTGCCGGCCCACTAGGGGGCTGGGCCACGCAGAAAGGAGCCCAGGCGATTTTTGGAGGGGGAAATCAGGACTTTTTTTTGTATTTTTTCGTGGTCTGAGCCGAATTAAAATTTCTTTTTCTGTTTTCTTTTTCTTCTTAATTCAAATTAGTTATTTATTTTTAATTTAATATTAATCTGTTATATTAATTATTAGAATTATTTATTAATTTATATAAATATTTTGGTATTTCTAAAAAGAAACTAAATTAAAGTTTATATAATTTTAGAAAGTTAGCCTTTATTTAAAAATGCAGAAAAATTCATAAAAATGTATTAAAAATATAGAATTAAATTCTAAAATCCATTTGAATTATTCAAAAATTTCTAGAAAATTCATTTAAGCTTTTAAAAATATTTAAAATATTTAAAAATAAATATAATTCATTTGAACCCTAGGACAATCAACTACGCACCGAAAATACAGATGTTTAACCCCAACCACCATTTTTCTTTAGAGAATTGTGCATTTTACTTTTTCAACAGGTTGATCATCCTCATACTTTTAAACTCCTGCATGTCATCAACCTAGGCACTGTTGGTCCCGCCACTTCCAGTTGAAGAGTCTTCCACCGCAGCGGAAACTCCAGAAGCCGGTGTGGCCGAGACGTCCTTCAAACCAGCAGGAGGAGACTCCGAGTCACCGACAGAGACAGACCCCGTGACCCAAAGCAAGCCCCGCTGCATTACCTATTTTCTTTGAGTCCCTTAAATAAATAAAAAAGTGGGTTATGCCTATGCACTAGAGTTAGAAATTGATTGAAACCCTAGAGCATGATTAATCATTATCCAGCATAAAAATCCTATACGCAGTAGATGGCTTAGGTGGCATAGGCCTAGAACGGAATTCTTTTACAGAAAATTATTGGTTAGGAATGAGAAAAAATGTTAATAATTTGACAGGCATGCAGGCGGGATCAGTTTCGCTTTCGTATTTTGCATGTTATGATTATTTGCTATGGACCCTGATCCTTGCCTGTGTCTCATAAGGCCGTCCGATGTGTGGTCTGGTTGGGCCGAACGCGCCTCATTCACTTGCCGTCCTTAACGGGCTCCGGTAAGCCTCTCATCCTGTTGTACCTAAGCGCGGAACTAGACGAGACCAACTGGAAGGAGGAGGTTGGGCGAGTGTCGAAGGACTGACACCCGGGTTCGGTGAGGATGGTTCCGGCTAGGTGGCACTGGATGTTGGGTTGTCGTATGTGGGGTCGGTGTACACACATATGACTGGGTGTCTGAGTATCCCTCTCGAGAGGTGGAAAAATCGATTCGAATCGTCTGTGGCTTGGCGGTTGTAAGCTGGCTGATCGCGACCAACATCGTATTAAGAAAATTGATCATGTTGATAAAGAATGGTTTGGCAAAGTGTTTACTCTTGTTTGTTAGTAGAATAAGTAACTTAGTCTGGTCAGGTAATAACTACAAAGAAAACTAAATTCTAAAAGCTAAGGATTTACTATTAGGCCTGCCGCAGTGTGAGTTGACCTAACCACCCCAGCTATAGGCTAGAAAGTCGGGTTTAGATCCAGTGGTCGGGTAAGTCTTGCTGAGTAACTAGTACTCAGCCTTCTTTGCTTATGTTTTCTCAGGTGCTGAACACTCGCTGCAAGTGAGAGCTTTTTTCTATCGCTCCCAGGTCTTCCTTTTGGGATGAGCTGCATCTGTAAGCAGGATGCAAGTTTCTCTCCCTGCGGTCATTTTGAATAAAAAAAATTATACTAATCAACCGTTTGTTTGTAATAATTTATTTCTTTTAAGCTATGTATGAGATGTAAGATATTGTAATCTGTGGACTCCGTCGAGAGTCGACACATGAGCTTGATCCAGATGGGAAGATCAAGTCAAGATATCTACATCCTGAAAGACTACCGAGGTTAGTCCAGATCTGATGTTTAAACACTAAATCCGGATTAATCTGGGCGGTTCTGGCACACTTTCCACCTTCTCACCCTTCCAATCTGCCATTTTCATCTTATTGCTGCCATATCACGTGGTGGGATTGTCGGAAGTTGAAGCCACGGCAACGACCTGGTATGGTAGCGCAAGTGGGGTTAAAAGATGAGTTTGACTTTGCTTTTATTGGATTTGGTCACTTAGTCGTCCAGAATTTTCACAATGATTTGAGGAATAATATTTCATTATGTGCTTTATTGCCCCGGTTGAACATTTCGATCCCATAAACTAGCGAAAGAACAGACATGATGTGCTAACTATTCAGCATTAGTTTAGTATACAGCAGCCTCGTCATCTTATTCCCATATACCCAGTTAAGCAGCATCCCTACTTGTTTGTACATAAACCAAATTTGTCCAGTGAGTTCATTTTCGAAAAAACAAACAAAACGCCTCATGATTTGGTCGCCAAGGGAACAAGTCAATTGAACAAGTCGCAGAAAATGTGATCCGAGCGCAGAAACCATCTCGCATTGGCACATGCAAATGCAATTATGCAGCGATGGCGCTGGTACACGCGCTGGAGGACGTGGGGGCTTGGTCGAGCAACGGATGGGTCGGTCACCGGAATTGTTGATGGTTCGTCAATCGTCAAATCAGTCATCACGGACGTTTCTGTCTGGCGGCTACTTTAATTCCTTGACGTTTTTTAACCTGTCTATCCTGGATATTCCAATACAGTATCGGTATCACATCACATTCACATCACATACAAGATGGTTCATCGATATGTATCCGCACGTTGTAGTCTCTGCCTCTACTCTGAATGTTCGAAAAATGGAACGATGGTGGCTCTGGTGACGGGAGGTCAGCACGTAAACATCCCTGTCCGATCGCCTCATGAACGGTTGATGACAATGACATCTTTTGCGTATGCAAGTTGCGAACGGATGTATAAACATACGGCATTCAGGTTCACACAGTGGTAGTGTCTTGCAACACATTGCGTGCATTTAATCATTCCGACGCCCATTTCGGCAAGCTACCACAGAAGAAAACTCGCAGTTCGATCCGGACCGCGAATAAGACACTGTCTGAGCGGAAAAAGAAGACCCAACGCCAACGCGGTTCAGAAATCAGAACTCTGCCCTTCCTCCCATTCCCAGACCAGAGGCCAGAGCGTTAGAGCACGTACCTGTCGACAGCGGGTTCGTGTGTTTGCTACCACTACACGCCACGCCATGGGCGGCTAGCCGTCAGCTCAGGCCGTGTCGTCGCGCCATGGCAACCGAAGTTGGTGAGGTTGCTAGCTCGCCGCTTGCCGTGCTGTTGTCCACCTCACGGTCCAAGTGGCTACATGTACGCCTGCCGTCGAAAGCTGTGTGCAGCACGTTCGTGCATGTTTTCTTTTTTGTCATGATTAGCAGTTTGGGGTCCTTTCTAATAGCAACACTAAACAAAACGTGATTTCGATCGATCATCGAGCACTGACTTTTGCGCGGTCAATCATATCCAACAACGACCCTAGCTACTACGGGCTAGTAGGGGAAAAAAAACAGGCCAAGGAATGACCCGTTCGTATCAAAACCGCAGGTCGCTGCGCCCGCGTACACGGCTGCTGCCGCTTCGCTTAAACCCGGCAAAACAACCAGGTCACGGCTAAACTGGCGGAGCGCGTCCCGGTCCAGCACATAGACATCGCGCCCCAAGTCTTCGTTTCTCCCTGTCCTTGGTGTTGGTCGTCGTCCACCCGCAGGGCGGCGCCATGTCGTCTCCAGCACCATCGTCGCCGCCAGCCACGCCATCTCCTCCGCCACAGGTGCCACCAACTCCCGCGCCGGTGCCGCCCACGCCATCGCCGGTGCCGCCTACTCCCGCGCCAGTGCCGCCTACTCCCGCACCGGTGCCGCCCACGCCATCGCCGGTGCCGCCTACTCCCGCGCCGGTGCCGCCCACGCCGACGCCGACGCCGTCCCCTCCTCCTCCGTCGCCCTCGCCACCACCGCCGGTGACGCCGTCCCCGCCTCCGCCAGCGGCCGTACCGACGCCATCTCCTCCCCCACCGGCGCCCGTGCCGGTGCCAACGCAATCTCCTCCCCCACCGGCGCCCGCGCCGGTGCCAACGCCATCTCCTCCTCCACCGGCGCCCGTGCCAACGCCATCACCTACTCCGCCTCCTCCTCCCAGTCCCAGCGGTGTCCCTGCGTCGCCGCCGCCCCCTAGTGGCGTCCCGGCGTCGGCCCCGCCTCCGCCGTCACGTCTGTCGCTGGCCCCGCCACCGCCGCCTGCGTCTTCATCGCCCTCCAACTCCAAGTCGTCGAGCAACGGCACCGCGGTGGGCATAGGCGTGGCCGTCGCGGCGGTGGTCCTGCTCGGCCTCGCCGCCGGGCTCATCTACTTCTTCGTGGCAAGGAAGCGCCGCCGCCGCCGGCCGCCGCCGCAGGCCGGGCTCCCAGGTGCGTACGCGCCGCGCGTACACGACGCGGTCGCATTTCTTCCTTGGCATGCGTGCGGTTGCGATCAACAAGTAATGTTCCGTCGTGACCACGTTGTTGATGCGACTGCGACAGTACGCGTCGCGACGCTGGATGCGGGTCCCACCCCAGCATTGACACAGCCCAATTCTACTTTACCACCGTAATTCACTCCGCGTGTCGCGGTGACGGTCATGTCGACGCGAATTGGCAACACGCTCGCTCGGCCGGCATACCGTGCGGAATCGTGGAGCGCTGAATGCGTTCGTGAACTTCGTGTCCCGTGGTTCCCTCCCGAGCTGTTTTGCACAGAGTTGAAATGTTGCGCGTTCGTGGCTGTTGGACTGACCCATCGAATCTGTGCTGCTAGCAGTTGAGTACTACGACCCGCGGCGTCCGGTGACGCCGCCGCACATGTCGCACGCGCCGTCGACGACGCCATCCTCGACGCCGCCACTGATGCACTCGTGGCAGAGCAGCCGCGGCCCGTCCGAGTCCCCGCTGCCGCCGATGAACCCTGCGCCGGCCGTCACGGGCGGCACGTTCGCGTACGACGACCTGGCGGCGGCGACGGGCGGGTTCTCGGACGCGAACCTGCTCGGGCAGGGCGGGTTCGGGCACGTGTACCTCGGCACGGTGGGCGGGCAGGAGGTGGCCATCAAGAAGCTGCGGGCCGGCAGCGGGCAGGGCGAGCGCGAGTTCCGCGCCGAGGTGGAGATCATCAGCCGCGTGCACCACAAGAACCTCGTCTCCCTCGTCGGCTACTGCCTCTACGGCGAGCAGCGCCTGCTCGTCTACGAGTACGTGCCCAACAAGACCCTTGAGTTCCACCTCCACGGTACGGACGCTCTCGCCAAATGCATACTCCGTACATCGAAACTTTTTTTGGCTGCGACTGAACCTGACATTGGAGCTGCTTGGTCTCTCAGGGAGCGGCAGGCCGACATTGGACTGGCCGCGGCGGTGGAAGATCGCCGTCGGCTCGGCGAAGGGCCTCGCCTACCTGCACGAAGATTGTGAGTTCTTGGCCCTCTGCTCCGCTGCACGAAATCTCTGAAACTCCTGCTGTGAGCCGCTGTGACCAAATTATATGTTTGCTGTCAGGTCATCCTAAGATTATCCATCGTGACATCAAGGCGGCCAACATCCTTCTGGATTACAACTACGAGCCCAAGGTAAAATCGTGGGGACCGAACCGAGTACCATACCATCAGTCTTCTGCTTGCTTGCCTTTTTATCTGAGATGAGGAGGGGTACGTGTTGTTTTTCTGCAGGTTGCGGACTTTGGGTTGGCTAAATACCAAGCAGCTGAAGTCACCGCTGTCTCGACGCGAGTAATGGGAACTTTCGGGTAAATTATTATTCCGTGACGTTGGCACACCCAGCAATTTGCCGTCGTACCTCATCAGGAACCGCCGATGCATGAACCTGTGTATGTAGTGATGCAGACTGAATTGTGTGCTGTCTTTTCTTCTTGTCTTCAGATATCTGGCGCCAGAGTACGCTGCCACGGGCAAAGTCAACGACCGATCTGACGTCTTCTCCTTCGGCGTGATGCTTCTGGAACTGATCACCGGGAGGAAACCTATCTTGACATCTTCAGCCGATCAGCCTGATAGCCCTGATACGTTGGTTTCTTGGGTGAGTGTCCCCGGATTGGATCCTACACCTCCTGTCCATGCCATAGCAACGTTCTTCGCAATGTGAGTTGAGTAGTGAAGGATTTCTCTTATCTGTCCAACAGGCCAGGCCATTGCTGGCGAGGGCTGTGGAGGACGACAACTACGACGAGCTGATCGATCCGAGGCTGGAGAACAACTACGACGCCTACGACATGACGCGGCTGATCGCGTGCGCTGCGGCCGCCGTGCGCCACACCGCGCGGTCTCGTCCGCGGATGAGCCAGGTAAAAGCCTCCTCTCTGCCCAAAACGTCTCTTACTGAATGCAGTAGTGAGCCAGTGACAGCCGGTGTAACCACTCGCCGCCACTCTCGATTGATCAGATCGTCCGGTACCTGGAGGGCGAGCTGTCGGTGGAGGACCTGAACGCCGGCGTGCAGCCGGGGCAGAGCGCGGTGCAGCGGTCGAGCGGCGGCACGACCGACCAGATCAACCGGCTGAGGAGGATGGCGTTCGGGCCGGGCGCGGGAGGGACCGTCACGGAGTACACGAGCAGCGAGTTCAGCGATCCCACCAGCGAGTACGGGCTGAACCCGTCCAGCGAGTACACGGCCAGCAGCGGGGGCGACACGGGCGAGGTGGCCCCGGGCGCGCAGGGGCAGCAGTGGTCCGGCACCGGCAGGCATGCGGCCGGTGGCACCCAGACCCAGAGGATGAGCCGCCGCACCACCGGCAGAAGGAACCAGCAGTCCAGCAGTGACACCTAGAGCAGTTTTGTTGGCGCCTCGTCAGGCTACTTAATCGATCGTTGATCATTCGTGTACATGCGTGTTAGAGGGTGGTAACGCGGGCCCTGCCATGGGGATTGGTCGATTGGATGTTTGTTTCTTTTGATTTCGGTTTCCTGCAATTTTTCGGCTGGGCGGATGGGAGGTTTAATTTGTAAATTGTATATGCACGGGTATTGCCACTCCCAATGGGTTGAATATCGAGTTTCTCATTCAAGGTCTTGGGCTTCTGAGTGTCTAGGTGATTGAGACTTTTGGTATCAACCATTTTTTTTCCAATCGCTGGAAGCAAAAGCTTCCATTAACATCCAGATACAGGTTTATCCCTAGATAATAACAGCAAAAATAAAGCCGGGTGCTTGCCACATCATTTCATAAGAGTCGGGAGCAAGAACACACGCATACCAAACACAGTTGCTTTGTTACAGGTTCTGGAACAAACAGAAATATCGCATTCATTAAATTATAAGTACATGAATTCATCAACAGCTCCGAATGGGCTTCGGCCTTAGGTCCATCTCCAATGATTTAAGTGCACGGCCCAACACAGAAGTATCACTCTCCAAAATCACCTTTCCCATGTGTGGAGAACAAGACAACGAGGTCTCTTCGGAGACATCCGATAAAATTCGAACCGATACAGAGAACAAGACAACGAGCTACAGTGAGCTGTAATCGTCTTAGCTTTGTAGAGGACTAGCAGGCAGCAGCTCTAGCATCACCTTTAAAGAGTCAGCTACATTATTTCACGCAATCGCCCTGGTTGTTTGAGCTTCTTTCGGTTTCTTTACAGCCGTAAAACAGCATTTTTCTCTCACAATCATTCAGCCGGAACAACGTTTGCTTTGAGCTTCTTTCAGTTTCTTTGCAGCCGTAAAACAGTATTTTTCTCTCACAATCATTCAGCCGGAACAAAGTTTGCAGCTAAAAACAGCTGCAGCTGCAGTGCAGCGAACAAGGCCAATAAATACCTAGCCCCCTTTATTTGTATCAGTAAAGAAAGATGTATCCATTATTAAAAAGGACATTTCATACCATGATATGATCACCACTAATCAAGACACTACTTTGACCATAAATTAATGATAGCACATATATTCTAAATATACATGTGCGCTATATTTTGAAACTAATATTGTTTAGCTATACCATTTTCAAAATGTAAATAAAAATATTTGACGAAAAAATGGTGATCAAAACTAAAATATATTAATTGCACGTAAACCAAAATGACTTTTATTTAGAGATTGGAGGGCGCACCTCTATGATAAAAACTCGATTCCTAGCTAGGAAAATTGCCTCCCTCTTGTGGCACAAGCTCTGATTTAGTATTCTGACTTATTTCATGTCACTCGTATTAAATGCCGTGAAAAGTAGGACCCACAACCTTGTGCAGCCTCGTGTGGATCTTGCAAGTCATTTGCATGAATTCATCTACTCTGCCCTCATCATCTGCAGCCGCTGGATCAGTGTCGTACATGGCTATGTCATCTCCCACTAATCTCGGCTGATCCTCACCCATGTCGTCTCCGCTGCCCCATCCACATCCGTTGTGCTAAACTCGCCACTGCGAGCACACTCCGGTCTCCTCTTCCCCTGCCCATTGGCCATCCTCCATCACCTGGCTCAGGCTCCCACCGCCTCTGCTCCCCGCCAACCGACTCCCTCCACCACCGGCTGGTACCCTTCCCCGACCCCTCCTCTAGTGCCGCTAGCATAAAAGCCCCCCGGCAACCCTGGCTCCTAACCTCACCGCCGACCGTGGCGAATGCCCAACAATGCATGAAGGGCTGGGCCACGTGGGGGCGCGTGTCCCACGCGAGCGCGACCCCTTCCCGCCTTAGCTTTTTTGTTGATGGCGGCAATATGAGCATGGTAATTATTATATTTTATTTTATCTCTATGTTCCTTAATCCATGGGTTCTTAATGGACTAATGCCCCGCCCATCTTAGGTCCCTTAGGAAAAAAAAGCAAAGGCCTGTGGGCCTCAAAAGGCAACACACCTTACTTTGAGACATCTGGCAGAGGAGGAGCTAATGTGGAAAATGCTTTTCTATGCATTGTAAAGACGAACCCCCTAGAGAAGAACTGAAAGCAAATTCTTCCGCACTCTATCTTTGAACGAAATGTATACCTACGGGGTTTTTAGAATTGTTCAACGTAAGTGTCAGTGTCATGCTATAATGCTACCAAAGGCTTTCACCTAATAGTCGTTAGTCCGTCAGTTCCTTGTAGCTGTCGAAGTATTAGCTGCCATTACCCTAAAGATAGACCTTAGTCATGTTTCAAGTATTCATTTATGTTTGGCGGTTCTTGCATGCAGCGTTAGTTACCGAGTACCTTAGTTCGTGTTTCATTCTTGTGCACATGCACACAAACTTGTTTATTTGCAATCGCCGAAGAAGGATTCACTGGCCATAAACCCGCTGTCATGGAGGTATGTGCCGCCTGAGCCTGAGTGCTTGACGATGTTGATGTGGCGGGCGGGAGCTGTGCTTAAAGATCATCAAGCTACTGTTAGGTGATGATCTTCAGAGGCCAAGGCCACATCGAGTGAACATGCAGTGCTATGTTCTTGCACAATGTCATGGTTATGTGTTTCATTTAGGTGCGAAATGAAGGTTTCATGCATTTTGTGGATTGTTATTATAGATATTTTCGTGTAATACATCAACTGATCGAGTTTCAACTGGCATAGTCTACCAAGACTTACCCCGCCTCATCAAAAGGTCTAGATATCTTTTGCGAGTAAGAAAGAATCTACCAAGGCCTAAAATGGATTTGGATGCAAATGACTAACTGATCCTTTAAAATTTCAATGGATTGGCTTTATCGGCCCCCTTCGTTCCAATTTCCCCAGGGTTTCTTAGTTTCGCGTTTCACGTGGATTTCTTTACCGACAAAATCTCTCTCATCCGCTGCGTGGTGCACTGATGTGATCGTCCCTTTTTCTTTCGTCCTTTCTTTCTTCACCCGCTCTCATATTCTCGTTGATTCGGCCACTCTTATTTAACGACCAATTTGGCCACTACCCGTACCAGATAACCTGATAGGCTGTCCTTGTGCGCGTTCCCTTTTCCCTTGGATCGGAGCTTTGGACCGCCGATCTAAAAATACTGCGATCAACAGATGGCCTGAAAAGGATGGCAGGACCGGATAGAGCGAATCGCGTGCGCCTAGGCGGGTATCAGCCGCTCGTAGGCGCTGCTGCGTCGGACGCGCCGGCCGACCCGGCGCCGCGCCCCGCGTCTCGTCACGTTTCGTGGCGCCGGAGCGCCCGCCGTGTCCAGCCGAGTCAGCCCGAGATCTCCCCACCCGGCCAGGCGGCCACTCGTGGCCGGGGCTGCTCCGCGCCTCGGTCCGCGCGTCGGGGCCCCGGCCCGGCCCCTCGCTTTTCACCTGCGTCTTTCGGCGGGCCGCACACCCATCCCTGCTCCGTCTGCGGCGAAACCGAATAATCCTCCCCCCGTCACTTCACCTCCCACTTTGCAGGCAGGCACTTAACGTAGTAGCAACTAGCAAGGGCAGGCGCCAGCGCGGCGCACCGAGCTCGCCGGGGCAAGAACGGACGAGAGCAGCGGCCGGTCACCTCGCCCCCACCTGCTCGCTAGATTCTCACTTTGCACCGTGGCAGAGCCTGAAAAAAGCAGCTCGGCGCACGGTAATCACGGGGTCCCTCACTGTGAACGGACCCGAGGGGCGGACGAGTCCGGTGGAGTGGTGGGTGTAAGCACGCCCCCTCGCTGCCGAGAAATAAAAAGGAGAAGAAAAGGTGGAGCCTGGTTTGGCCGGAAATAACCAGCCGATCCAAGGAAGCGGGGGTCGCTGTCGCAGAAGATCCGGCGACGCTACCAAAGAGGCCGTTACACGGAAACCATGCAGGTCAACTCGGCTAGTATATCCCCTGATCCCCAGCCCCGCTTTGCCCTGTCAGGCCCAGCTCAGCTCAGGCGAGATTACCAGGGGCTCTCTGCCTTCCACAAGCTGGAGGAGGCTGGTGCCTGGTGCTGCCGGAGGGAGGGGGGAAAATAATTGCTAACTACTCTAGTTTAACTAACGAAAGGGGTGGAGGCGGGGGAGCAAGCAATGGGACCTGGGAGCAAAAGCGGCGAAGGGATAAGGCCCCTCCGGTGGGGCCCAGCGGCAATTGTTTAATCGGATCCATCGTGTTTCCACGTGGCGACCCAACCCCCCGCCCCGGGGGCCTTCGGCTTCGGCGGGTAGAGGACCGGCAACGACTCCCTCTGCGGTCTGCGCCTCGAGAGCCGGTCCGGCCCGACCCCGACGCCGTTATATATCCGCCCCTGCCTGCCCCTTGCTCGTTTCGTTGCCGCCACACGAGCCTTCCGCGCCCCTCTGCTTCCTGCCTCCTCCCATCCTCTCTCCTGGCCTCCTGCAGTATAGTAACAGCAAGAGCTTGAGCTGCTTTGCGGCGGCGCTACAGAGAGCCACCGTAGACGGTAGGATCGACCCGTAGGGGAGTTAGGTAGGAGCACAAGAGAAATTAGCTAGAAAGAGACCCGAGGAACGAAGAAGAACCAGAAGGTCCGCGGCGAGAGTTGGGAGATCGAGATGGTTCTCTACTACAAGGCGCGGCCGGACGCCGGCGACTACACCATCTACATGGGCGCCGACAAGAGCGAGAACGAGGAGCTCATCAAGTACGGCCTCCCCGAGGACGTCTGGTACGTGCGTCGTCGCGTTCGGATACGACTATACTATACCCCAGCCTCTGATTAATAATAATAGTAATTCCTTATTCCACGCCGCTCTAGCCTCTCGCTAGTAGTCGCCATGCGCGGTCGATCTCGTTATGTTGGAATTCGGTTTCCGGAACCTTAGCTTGCAGCTAGCATTGGGCCGCTACATCGTCCCTGTGCGTGCTATGGGGCCTGGGGAAGGGAAATAAATGGCAGATCGTCGATGCCCGACGACGAGCGTAAATCGGCCGGCGCCGGCGACGGCAGGCACACACTACATGGCCTGCTTGTCGGTCGGAGTACTGCGCGCGTGGAGGAGGACGATGAGGAGCGGAGCGGATAGATTGACGCGTGACTCGACCTTGACGAGGCTGGCGTGGACATCCCATCTCAACGCCCCAAAATGCATGGCTGTCCAGGCCCCAACGACTACCAGTACCAGCCAGCAGCCTATCAAGTACTGTACTACCAAGACCGTCCGAAACTGGGCAGCAAGTTGGACAAATGGACACCCAGCCATCATCACCTCGCCTGCCCGCGCTCCGTCGCTTGCGCAAGCCTTTATTTTTGTTCGCTTGCCGCTGGCTATGTGAATCCATGCATGCTCTGCATATCCACCTAGTATCTATCTTATCTAGCCTCACCCCGGCCGTACAGTAGCAGCAGCTTGGAGACGTTTGAATTTTTCATAACACCGTGATGAATCGATGACAAGAATCAGCTATACTACTGTACCAATATCCATCTCGCTATAGATCGCCTCATTACCAAACTAGAGAAACAACATATGGGTTATAATATACCATGTCGGTGCCGCTTGATCTGTGTATGCAGGTTCCATGTGGACAAGGTATCCTCGGCGCACGTCTATTTGAGGCTCAAGAAAGGCGAGACGATAGATACCATCAGCGAGGGTCTATTGGAGGACTGTGCACAACTCGTAAAGGCTCATTCCATTCAAGGTACCCGCTTATTACTCTAGGACTTGTATATAGTTCCTGATCATGCTTTCATAAATTTCATTGGCTACCATTACCAAACAACACTGAGTCACTTAGGATAACAAAACTTAGCTAGATGGCAGTAAATTGTATCCATATATGATCTAGTAGCAAAGTATGGCACCTAGCTAATTTACTCATGGCTTGCCAGTTTTGTTTAGTATAATAAATCATGTCATTTTTTTTTCAAAAAAAAGTTAAAAAAGTAAAAATTATTGTCAAAGATTCTTGGAAATAGGTCTCCCATAATAAGGTCATAGGCAACTAGTCGTGGCAGCTAAGTATCTGCATCATCTCCAATTATGATCGCTCTCAACGGGCCGGGGAGAATCAAAATAGAATCTGGTGTGACCTGTCGGGTATTCACCTGCCCTACAAAGCTTCAGGTCCACATTGCATGTTGCGGCAGGAATCTTTTTCATTTAAACTATTTTTTCCCCGATAGATGGATCCGTCGACCTCTCTCTTTTTCTCCAGCATGCAGCGAGCCTTTTATCTTTCTCCGTCCCGTCCTTTATTATTGGCGCTAGCTGCTGCACGGGACCACTGCACTGCACGCAATTATCTCTCTGCGCGTACTGATTCATTTGGGCCGATGCGATTTGTGATCCTGAAAACGTGACAACACAAATAAATGGGTGATGGACGCGGCTCGCATGTGCTTGTTGTGCAGGGAACAAGATGAACAACGTTGAGGTGGTCTACACGCCCTGGTCTAATCTCAAGAAGTCCCCATCCATGGATGTCGGCCAAGTTGGCTTCCACAACCCGCGGATGGTACGTAATGATCAGTCAGTACCACTATCTTGAATCGCCTTACATTCGTTCACTCCGATCCTAGCAGTCTAAATGTTATTTCAATCACCATACGACCATATATGATATATGTAAAATACCCACACTCATTAATTTTATTTAAAATATCCTATTTTTGTAGAAAAATGCTAGATAAAAGCATGCATCGTTTTGGAGACGACGACCATACTGTGGATGTCTAAAATAGATTTAGCATAATACATGAACCAAACGTGAGGATTTAGCTTAATACATGAACCAAACGTGAGTACTTTTCATTCGTTGAAGTCTTCTGTAAGGCTTCTAAAATGCTGGGGCTTCTTCTCCGCTAATGGGAGTTGGGGGGATAACCTCGATCGTCTTCAGATGAATGAAAAAGAAAACGTTAGTGTTGTAAAGGTTAAAGGTGAGGAAACCCCTCAGTGCTGCGAAAGGTGTATCTGCTTGTTTCATCATGTCCAACTAACTGCTGTGTGCTTTGCATTATTGCATCCAACCTTTTGCATCATATATCGCACACGCTGGCGGAAAAGCATTTTGGATTTTTCTTTAAAGGGCCAGATAGCTCGTATGGTTGGGCAGATAGATATTTGAATCCCTTTGGGCTTTGGGGTTTCTTAATTAGATTATCTTGTAGCTGTAGCTAGCTAGTATGGGGATCATTGCGAACAGGGACAGACAACTGACAATAATAGTGATGAGCAATTATCCTGAAAATGACAAACCTCTGCTTAATTTTGTTTTGTCGCTAGCTGGCTGACCTGTGTTTGTGAATTAGTGGCCGGGGAGCGAGTATAATTCACACACTATACATCTGCTGACTGGCAGGTCCGTGTGCTGACAGTCGAGAAGCGTGTCAACGAGATCATCAACAGGTTGAATAAAACCCGTGTGGAACGCCGAGCAGACTTGAAAGGTTCGTGCCTGATGTACGTGCTGACGATCAGCACTCCAAAATTTACATGTGTAGATGCATGCACTTAAAAAAATCTTTCCTTAACTTCCTTCGTTGTGCAGCCGAGAAAGACGCATCAAATGCAGCGGAGAAGGCCGAGAGGAAAATGCAATTGAAAGAGAAGGTATACAGTTGATATCCGAGTCTCCAGCTCCTCTCCTTGTGTAATTATAATCTGCATGTTTAATTTCTACGCAAAATTTATACGTATATGTCGCTGAGTGAGCTCGCAGAAGCGGAAGGAGGAGCTTGAGAGGCTGGAGGAGAAGAAGTGGGCGGAGATACGGAGCTACAAGGGGCTCATGGTCGCCGAGAGGATGACGTCCAACCGCCAGATCGCCTCCGCCGGCAAGTCCATGCAGGAAATGGAGGACGAGTTCGTGTGAAGATTGTTACTACTGGCGTCTCTGTGTGTGTGTGTTACGTATATGTGCGTATGTCCATATGCTCGCGCCATCCGATCTCAATGAGAGTCGAGTAATTAATGATCATTCGATATCCATTACTGATGTTGATCTCTACATATATAACATGTGCAAGCATGGATATATAGAGATTACGAGGAGGGCGTATATATATTATTCATTACGAAGGAACACGTACGTGTGCATGGAGCTGTTGGGGCTTGGGAGAATGGGAGGGGTATATCTCAAAACGGCAGCATGCTGCGCTCTAGATATCTGCTTTACTAGCAGCCCGGTAGTTATTATTATATTACAAAAAGGCGGTAGCATCCCGTTACTGTCGCGACGCCTAAGGCAAGAAAAGCTTTACTATGCGTCACTTTCATGGATAAGATTGGCGCGTAACTGGTGACCAATCGATCGACCACAGTAGAGATTAGGTAACAGTACAGTATCACTCAACGTCAACAGGCCGTCGCCGTCTTTCGATAAGTGGTCACCCTTCTTCCTGATGTTTTTCTTGCAGAAATATCAGGAGCGGCCTTGCTGGGCCTCATACATGCCCAACTGCACTTGCCGAGAAGATCAAATACCCTTGGGCCCTTTGGAGCGGGGTTGGGCCAGAAGCGACCAGTCCAGGAGCGAATTTTTTTTATTTTTATATTTATTTAAATCGTTTTTTGCAAAAATAAATGGGCGATTCAAAAATTTGCAAATATAGACCTATACCGCCTGACCACTCGGCGGTATATAAAAACCGCCAGCCCAATCGGCGGTATTTAAAAACCGCCGGACCAACCGGCGTTTTTTAAATACCGCCAGAACAGGTTGGCAGTGCGGTAGACGCTGCCACCGGTGGGCCCCGCGGACAAAAAACGCCGGATTGGCCGGCGGTGTTTAAAAACCGCCGGCGGGGACGGCGGTTTTTTAAAACCTCCGGCGGGGACGGCGGTTTTTTAAAAACCTCCGGCGGGGACGGTGGTTTAAGGCCCATACACGCGCCGCTCGCCTCTTTCTTTTTTCTTTCTTCCTTCTTCTTCCCCGCCGCTATCCGCCGCCCGTGCCGCCCGCGCTATTGCTCCTGCCGCCGCGCGCCTGAGCAGAGGGAAGAGGGGCGCGGTGCGCCGGAGAGGAGAAGAGGGAGAGGGCGCGGGCGGCACGCCGCCCAGGAGGGAGACAGGGAGAGAGAGGGAGAGAGAGAGGGAGAGTAGAGGAGGCCAAGGTTGCAGGTAAATCTTCTTTGAAACATGTATTTTTTTAGCATTTTAAATATCATTAGTAGTATTCTTTGATATTAGTAGTAGTTTAGATACTATTATTAATAGATTAGGTAACAGTAGTAGTATTTTATATAATATTAGCACTAGTTTGAATTATCATTAGCGGATTTAGTCTCGTTTTATGTAATACTCATACTATTTTAGTTGACATTAGCACATTTACCAGTTTTAGATTTAAATAGAATATTCAATCATTACGATATATGGAAAATTTAGTGTTATATAGAAATGTGGTCACATATGTGCTAAGTACTGTCTTGGTTGTCGCATTTGTGGTCAGGCATGTCACAGAAAACGTATTTTCAGATATATTTTGGTGAAGGAGAGATACGTTACGGTCAGTTCGGGGTAGATTTGAGTGGGTTTCGGTCAGTGACAAAAGGGCTGGACAAAGCAATTGAGAGGCCATTTCGTTCAGTGTATAACTGGTTAATGAAGTGTTTTAAGTTGGATTTTCATGAATGTCAATTGAGCATCTCAGCAGTAACAACTAGGAGTTCATCTCCTATTTATTATGAATTAGTGCAAATAGAAAGCACTGCTGTATGGAGGAGGTTTGTTGATGTTAACTTGCGTCATGGGTTACCTCTGGTTCTTTTTGTGCCAGCATACGATAAGGTGAATGCTGAACCAGAAAGCTCACGGGGCTGTGATGAGGCCACAACAGTTGAACAAGTGGTGGAAAATAATGTGAATCAGGTTAACGAGGTGGGCGTTGATATAGGTGAGCAATGTGAAGCAAATGAAACAGTACGGGAACCAAGGGGTGAGGTAGATGAGGGTGAAGAAATTGTAGGTTTGGTTGAACAGATGCAGCGGGAGGATGCCGAGGCCAATGTCCCTGTTGATGAAGATTCAGATAATGAAGATGAAACATTGAACCAGGTTCCAAGTCAATGGGCCAACTTTGATCACTCAGAACTGCTAGTAAATGAATGTGAAATGGTTCCATGGGAATATAGTGAGAATGAAGTATCTGTGGGAGCTATTTACCATAGCAAGATAGAGCTGAAAGAGACCGTGCAAAGATGGTCGGCTAAGTGCCTGAAGAAAGAGTTTAGAGTTCAAAAGAGCAGTCCACAAGTCTATGATGTGAAGTGCATACGAGATGATTGTCCTTTTTAGGTCCATGCTTTCTTAGAAAAGTATGATATTTTCTGGACCGTTTCAAGAATTGAACATCATACATGCGTCTTTGAAAAGCTTGAGAGTCATCACCGTAACTTGACAGCTGATTTTGTGGCTCAATATATGTACTCGAAGATAGTAAATAATCCTGGATATGAGCCGAAGGCAATAATCAATAGCATAGAGGATGACTTTCAGTACAAAATAAGTTACAGCAAAGTTTATAGGGCAAAACAGAAATCGTTGGAAATGAGATGGGGTACGTATGAAGCATCGTACCACAACCTGCCACGTGTGCTGAACACACTATGTGACCGGAATCCGGTTAGTTACATTGAGATTAAGCACTATAATTTGCCTCAGGATCGGACAAAGCGTGTTCTTCAGCGTGCTTTCTTTGCTTTGGGGGCATGTATCAATGCATTCCAGTATTGTCGCCCAGTGATATGCATCGACGGGACCTTCCTAACAGGGAGGTACAAGGGCACAATTCTGGCTACGGAAGTAAGTACTAGAGGTGCGAATTTAGAAGATGATAAGCCAATTTCATTGGAAATTGTGGGCCTTGATGGTCCTAATGTGCGACGGAGGCCTGGTGGTTCGATTAAGTCATTTTCGGAGTGGATTGAGCATGAGCCAAAGGAGAAGTGGTCTTTGTTGCATGATGAAGGAGGTGCACGTTATGGTATTATGACTATGAATCTTGCCGAGTTGTATAATTGGGTGTTACGTGGAAGCAGAAGCATGCCACTTGTCGGGATTGTGGAATTTTACATATACCGTACAACACAATACTTTCGGGAACGTCATCCTGCAGCAAAGAATGTGTTTCTAGACCACCGCCTCGTATATGGGCAGAAATTCTTTGAGTATATGGCCAAAGCAAATAAAAAAGCCGCAAGACATCGTGTCAGGAACATGGGTGTCGCTGAGCATCGATTTGAGATCATTTGTCGGGACAAAGGCCGAAGAGGAGGCAATCATGAGAGGCACGTGCAAGAATGTGTCCTGTACAATAACCATTGTGTTTGTATCTGCCACAAGCCGATGTTATACCACAGCCCGTGTACACATGTCATAGCTGCATGTCAGGAAGTTGGAGGTTTGAACGCTCGTATGTTTGTGTTCCCCTATTACATGAAGGATGCAATCTATCACACCTGACTTCTGAGATATATGGTTTCTGTGGCGGAACCGCCGATTTAATCCGAACTAAGCACACCTGCCACCTCCGGCTTGCGGTGTGGTTAGGCCGAAGTAAACCCGGTCGTCCGTCGAGCTGCCCAAAAGGGCACTCGATGCAACCATCACCCAGGGATACCGACATCACACACGTTAAGCCCTCGAAAGAGCCACAACAATTACAACAACCCATCATTTCATACAAACATAGATTGATTTGTTTAAGAATATTTACTCAAAATGGGGTACAATCGTACTGAAATAGAATTCCAAAATAACCTCGCAGCGGAAACCGTAACGTAATACTGATATATTCTTGCAGCGGAAAAAATAAAACATCGAGCCATGACATTGAGCCAACCATTGTCAATCTCGATCAAGAAGCTCCTGAAATAAAAATATCAACAACGTAGGGGTGAGTACGTGAGATACTCGTAGGACTTACCCGTGGGCGGTTTCAACTCGACACATTTGAGAGTATGCAAGGCTTTTTGTGGACTGGACTCTAACCCGCGCAAGTTTACTAGAGGTGAGTCCTTACTTTCAAGTATCATTTATTTTTAAAGTATGAGCCTCATCTGATTCATTATAATTATTATCATCATCCATAACTCATATATATCATCATAAAGGAGCTTGCGGAAATGTAACATACAAGTACAAACATGTAATATAAAAAGCATGATTAAATGATCAAGATATTAAAGTTATTACTACGTTGCCCGTGTGCGATACCGGCATTCTCACACCTGGTGAGCATCAGCGATTCGAATCGATTTTTAATTCCCGGGAATAACTATCATGCCAGGGGTATATGCTTACTAGCCATCGCGTTCCCACATATATCCCCAATCTTACCCTGCCTCGTCCCAAGTTCGATTCACTCCCGCCTAGCCCCCGGGTTGTGCCCCCATGACGAGCCTGCCTGTGATGCCCTAGGCATCTCAAATGCTTTGCACTAAAAACATTAGCATAATGATATCTTTTCAGAGGTCTTTTATTTTGAAAAGCATGCATAAACTAGGCCAATTGAGCAACTAAACCTAGTTTTCAGAAAAACTGTGTTTGTATTGCGGATATAACTTTAAGGCCATTGTGTTTTTCATAAAACCTTACATACCAAACTTGTAGGTAATCCCATAAGGAATGACTTTGGTATTTTGTGCTTTGGCATGCATGAATGTTGAAATCTAGTTTTGGGTCATTTTATGTGAAAATGTGACTTTTGCCAAATTCAGCCCTGTTTGGTAAATTCAAAATTTTGTGAAACAAAATTCAAAATCTTTCCATGTCATGAATACCAAAGTTGTAGATCATGAGATTCTATGCAACTTTGGTATATTTCACCTTTTATGAAAATGCACCTAAAATGGACTTTTATAATTTCCAAGTTGGGGGTTTCAAATGGTCAAACAGGAGTCAGCAAGTTAATTTCAAATTTAAATCATTTTATATTTGGAATCTGGTATAGGTCCTTTTGACAAAGTTGTAGATTTCAAAAATTCCAACATTTCATTCAATTGGGTCTTTTTCAAATTCGGCTCCTAAATTGGTCAGATTTGCGAAATTCAGAAACCAGGTCAGCTGGTCAAAGGGGGTTTTATCTTTTTCGTTTTTCTTTTATTTCTCGTCTCTATGACCAGTGGGACCCACCTGTCAGGCCGCCCGCGCCAGCGCACGGACGGGTTTTTCTCCGCTCCCTCGCTCGATGCACCGAGTCCATACGCCGTACTCTCTGTTCTTGGGTTTGGCCCCACCTGTCAGCCACAGTGGTCCATAGACCTGGTTCACCCGCGCGCGCTCCCTTCTCTCTCCCCGCCCGCGCGCGCCCACGCGGCGCTGCCGCCGAGCGGCCGTGGCCACGCGCCGGCCTTCCCGGCCGCCGCGGCCACGCGCCCCTGCCGCGCGCGGACAGCGCGCGCGCGGCGTGCCACCGGGGCGAGGGCGTGGCCGCCCTTATATCTCGAGTTCTCCTCCCCGAGCTCGAGTTTTCTGCTTTTCCCTCCCGACCTCGCGCGTCCGCCATTGCCGAAGCACTGCGAGCTCGCCCCCAGCCATCTCCGGCCGCTCCCGAGCTCAACCGTCACCACGCCGAGCTTCGCCGCCCTCGACTCTACCTTCCCGTCCAAACCGCGTCGCCCGAGACCCTTATCCCCCGGCGTATTGCACCGCCGGACCTCGCCGGCCAGGGGCTCTCGTCGCCGTCCCTCCCCGCGATCTCCCCCGCCGTCTGAGGTAGTGGATAAGGTTCCCCGTACTCCTCTCTCTCTCCCCAGCACTCCGCGGCGAGCTCCCGAGCCCCGCAGGGCCGGGATTGGCCGCGCGCCGCCGGAGCTCCCCCTCCTGTCGCGAGGAGGAAGACGACGGGAGGAGGGAGATGGAGTTTTTGCGCTATCGCCCTCTGAGTTTTACAGTTTTATGTTTCCATACCGAGTACTGTGTACTGAGTCTTGTAAATCTTGCACGGGAACCCTCAGAAGCTATGGATAATTGCAGATAGGTCCTGGATCTGTTTATTTTCGTTTAAAATGCTTTTAAAAAGGCTGAAACTTTGAAAAATCATAATAAAGGGTATAAAAATCCAAAAATAGCAAACTTTGTTGCATTGTGTTCTTAATAAATAGATCTACAGGATGGGTATGATGGTTGAGTAGGAAAGGACAGTTTTGCCCCTGTTTCTTTTCAAACATATAAAACTCTAATAAATAGGAAATAAGGACTAAATGATCTCCAAAAATAGCCAAATTTGAGCAGGGACCTTGTTGTTATATGTAGGCTCTGTATAAAAATTGTTGACCCTAGCACTTGCTGTTGAATTACTATTTTGCCCTTGTCTTACTCTAGGCACATATTAAACTTAAGAAAAAGATTAATTTGGTGAATAATGTTTCAAATTTGACTTTAAGGTTGATATGAGCCATAGTTATGGGGATAACTTGCTAGAATTGGAGATAATGCATGTAAGGTTTTGGCTCTAAGTGAAAGCTGGTAGAAATAATGCGCTTTTATGAAAGTTTCGGTCACTTCACATGAAGCGGTACTTTTTCGCTACGCACACCCCACGTTATTTCATGAGACAAGCTAAGCTGTCGTAGACGATGGCTTGTACGATTTCTTAGTATGAAACAACTTTTGCCTCAATATGCATAATTCTATGCCATAAATCATAAGTTCACTGTTTTACTGCATTGCACTCACATCATAAAGCAACCATTGCACTAATACATGCTCCAATTGCATCATGTCATACATATAGATTCCACGGACGAAGAACCACCGCCGAACCAAACCGTCGCGGAGGAACCCGAAGAGGAGTTGCACCAGGAACCAGAGGGCCAGCAGCAGGAACCCGACTACGCTCCGGAGGAAGCTACTGATCCTAGTGAAGAAGGTAGGCAGGACCATACTCTACCCAGCAAACAAGTTATACTTGATGATTACGCATATGCATTAGGAGTTGTTTGGAACCAATTGCATTAGACTTCCTGGCCGCCCTGACCTTAGCACCTATACATAGAGTTCGTAGGACGAGTATGCCTAGAAATTGCTAGGAACGAGTAGACACGAGTGTGTGTACTCGTCTCGTAGGTGTTTTCAAAGATACAAAAGCTTACAGTCATATCACTTATTATTATCGCTCATGAAATTAAATGGAGACCGGGCGGAGATTTATTTCAGTATTTACTTTTTCATGATGTCGCACCCGGACTCCGCCCGAGTCGTTTAAGGCCCGTCCGCTGTTCGTCTGCTGATCGGCATGACATTGCTAGAGTGCTTAACCGGGAAATGGGACCGGTGAAGTCTTACCTGGGTTTGTCCGAAGTTTTCGAGGCTCCGCTCATCCACTTGCTGGAGGCCGATGGGCCCGGGGGCGCTTGTACTCGAGGGAGGGCTGACCCGGTACGGCCATGGTATCGCTCCTAAGGGAGGGCTGACCTGGTGCGGCCGTGGTATCGCTCCTGAGGGGGCACAACCCGGGGGTTAGGTGAGGGCGCTTTGAATCTTGGGACAAGACAGGTGGAGATGGGGGCTATATGTGGGAACGCGATGGCTAGTAAGCATATACCCCTGGCATGATAGTTATTCCCGGAAATTCAAAATCGATTCGAATCGCTGATGCCCACCAGGTGTGGGAATGCTGATAGTGCACACGGGCAACGTAGTAATTACTTAAACTCTCGGTACCTTAATACTTATGGTTTTTGGAATACTACATGTTTGAGCTGAGTTGTTATCTTGCAAAGATTTACTGTTATGTTGGCAATCATGCAGACAATGAAACTTGTTGTTAATTAAGTTGCTGTTAAAAACTAAAAGCTAAGGACCTACTTGCTAGTAAGCTGCTTCGCGTCAGCCGTAAGCCAAATCCATTAAGACCTACTGAGTAATCAGTACTCAGGGTTTGCCCCCACATTTTGAGCGCAGGTATGGAATTCATGGTGTGCACCTGTGTTGGAGGCGGGGCATGCCCTCATGTAGGATGAAGTGACTAAGTGGCACAAGGACAACATCGGTGGGCTCGATGTTGTACCTCCAAGGCAAAACTTTTGGTGATAACATGGTGACCTAAACTTATATTTTCCGCTGCGAGAAACTTTCAAACTTGCTACCGTATGATATTATGTTGGACTGGTATTTTATGTAAAAACTGGTTTGTAAATAAATCTACTTTTATGCTATTTAACTGCCTGTGATGATATTTCTGTTGTGGCTCCATCGAGAGTCGGATGTGTATGATGTCGGTTCCTCTGGGAAAAGGTAATATCGGGAGTCAAATGACTCTCGACGGACGACCGGGTTTAGTTCGGTCTAATCGCACTGCAAGCCAGAGGTGGCAGGTGTGATTAGCCCGGATTAAATCGGCGGTTCCGCCACACTGCCGACATCTCGGTCTCCCCGGCATGAGTACCAAGCTCCCCCGGGCCACCTTCCTCTTAACCAGCGGGTAGGAACGTGTCTCTGTGCTTCGGACGAGCCCAGGAAAGACTTTTCCGGTCCCATATCCCGGATAAGCACTCTAGCAATGTTATGCCGATCAGCAGGCGAACAGCGGACGGGCCTTAATCGACTCGGGCGGAGTCTACCAGACTATCCATGTCCTTTCTCATCGTAATATACTCATATCTCCGCCCGGTCTCATCTTTTCATCACGTCATATCATATTTCTCTCGTATTAAATTTTTGTGAAACCTTTTGAGTCCTATCATCTCGCGAGTGAATATTTTCACTCGTCTTCTACCGTCTAAGCATGGCTAAGCATAGACTTCGTTTTATCCATTCTACATAGGATATCAGGTATTTATGCAGGTGGGGTTCCAAACAATACCTGAACGTAAATGCACAATCAAATAAAGGGTGGTGAGATTCCCTAGGTAGGTGTATATGCCTAAGGGGCCTACCTTTGTTGTTGATAACTTGAACAAACTAAACTAAAGTTAGTTTGCCGGGTTGTGAGGCTCTGCCCCAGGCAACCCCATGATCACTTGGGCAGCTCCTCCTTCCAAATATCACTTCAGGGGCCTCCAGGTGGTATTTGGGCCTTAGTTGGTCTTTTGGACACCGTTGCTCGAAGTAGCTCCACGCACTTGCTTCCCGATCACGTATCTGCAGTGAGCGTCGCTCTATGAATGATATGCATGATGCAGCGAATGAGATGCCTGAATGTCAAGCACCCGTATGAATAACCAGATTTCACATAGCTAACTTAGAATTCCTAGCGTGCATATCTCATCAGTAGTGAAGACCTATATTGCATTCCAGACACAGTGGCTAAGTCTTACATATTCTTTATGTTTCAAATATGGTTCATTGTGGCATTTATTGGATATACTAGTCTCACATTTTGTAACTATGCACTATTTCTACCATTTTCAAATCAGAGCCCAAGCCTTACATGCACCACCTCTCCTATGCTAGCAGTGAGTTATGGTCATAACCTAGAGCTCATATCAAGCCCCTAAAGTCACATGGAACATTTTTCACCATAGCAAACTTTTCTTAAATTAAATATATGCCTAAATATAAGACAAGGGCAAAATAGTAATTAAACAGCCAATGCTAGGGCTACCAAAATTTATACAGAGCCTACACATGTTAATATGGCCTCTGCCCAAATTTCATAGTTTTTGAAGCTCGTTTTACCCATATTTTCCATTTATGTTGGTTTAGTATGCATATACAAAATCAGGGGCAAAAATGTCTTTTCCTACTCAACCATCATACCCAGCAGATAGATCTTTTAACAAGGATAAAAATGCAACCTAGTTTGTATTTTTCTGATTTTTATTTGATTTATTACGAATTTCCAAAGTTTAAACCGAGAGAAATGAATTTAAATAGAAAAGCCCACTGGTGGGGACTAGATCGGAAATATCCGTAGCTTCCAGGGTCCTGCGTGAAATATGTCTAAGACTCAGAGCACAGTACTACAATCGAGACAAAAATACATGAAAGATCAGGGGGTTTTCTACAAAACCTCCATCTTCTTCCTCCAGACAGGGCAGGGGGCGCGCGGCGGGCCGGCTTTCCGCATATGGCGCGTCGCGTGGGGGCGCGCGCTTGGAGCCGTGGAGCTCCGGGAAGGTGTTCCCAGCGATGGGCTACCGTTCCCCCTTGATTTCGACGCGTGGGGAGGCCCGAATCGACGAGGAACGCACCGTGAACCGGCGCTGTCCGCAGTGCACGTGCTTGGCGATGTTGGGCTCGATCTGTCGATGGAGACCGGGAGAGGCGCCCCAAAGGATCCCACGGGCTGCGCGGTGATGCCGCGAACCCAGCGGAGGCGGTCTGGTGGTGCGGGGACTGCCCGGATGTGATCGTCCACGGCGGAGGCGCGGTGAACGCGCGCGACGCGCGGCTGCGAATGTGGGGAGGCCGCTAGGGGCAACGGCGGCGGCCACGGAGGTGGGGAAACGGTGGAGAAGATGGAGGCGAGGGCGGGACGCGCGACGGGCGGGGCGGAGGGGCTACGGAGAGGCGAGGCGGCGTGAGCTCGCCGTGAGCTCCCATGGCGAACGCGCTCTGCCGCGCTCGCGAGAGGGAGAGAGACAGGGAGGGAGCGAGTGAGGTGAGGGGAGCGCTCTCTGCTTCCTTCGGCCCGAAGGAGCCTGGCGGGGGCGTGGGGCACGCGGCAGAGGTGAGGGCAGGCCGGGCATGGGCAGGCGGCGCGTGGCCATGGCGTGGCGGCCGGCCATGGCCGCGTGTGCGTGCCGGAGCGGGGAAGAAGAAAGGTGAGCAGCGCGTGGACTTGGTCTGTGGACCGTGAACCGATGACAGGTGGGACCGGGCGGGGAAAATAATATTACGGTGCATTGGACCGAGCCTGCGGAGGCGTGGGATGGTGGGGCCCACTGGTGCGACGTGTCCCAACCGCGTGAGCAGGAATCCGATGACCTTACAGGTGGGGCCCACTCGTCAGCGACTCATGGAGAAAACAAAATTCGAAAAATAGGAAAACCCCTGTTGACTGCAGGAAGATCTGTTTGAAACTTGAGTTTTTGTGTATTCTAGAATCCGAATTTGGAAAGGACCCAATTGAATGAAACGTTGTACCTTTTAAGATCTACAACTTTGTCAAAAGGAGTAATATCAGATTCCAAGTTTAAATATGATTAAATTTGAATTTAACCTGTTGACTCCAGTTTGACCAAGGTTTAATGCAAACTTAGAAATTCCTAAAGTCTATTTTATGCTCATTTTCAGAGAAAGAGTATTATACCAATGTTGTGTAGTTTTTAATTATCTACAACTTTCATATATGATGTTTGGCATGATCATGTCTTTTGGTTGCTCAAAATTTGAATTTTCCATTCAGGTCTATTTGGACAGAATTCACTAGAAGATAGAAAATGAGCTAAAACACCTTGCAAACCTTTATGCATATCAACACACATAATACCAAAGTTATTCCTCATGAAATTTTCTACAAGTTTGTTATAGAGAGTTTGGTCCAAAACACATTATATTTTGAACTATAATCACAAGTGCATTCAGGGGTTTTGCATATTTCACTGAAAATTTTTGACTTCGTGATTTACTAGCCTAGTTGTTGCTCTTCTCTAAACATCATTAAGCCAAATCCTTGACTACCGCTAATCTAATCACGTGTTAAAACTTTCGAGATGCCGGGGGCATCACAGTTTCGCCATTGCGGGGACTTTCACTAGTACTGCAGAGGGTACTCTTGATTTCATACCCAATCCTCACCCTGACATGAAACAACAAATAGGGCGACGCAAGACTCGTCGCATTCATAACAACATGATGACGCCGAAGCTGGGCCAAAAATTATCATATGCTCGAAATGCAATGTGTTCAGGCACAGCTACAAAAAATGCACTAATACACCTCAAGGAACCGTGTCGAACGTACCTGAGCCAGGATCATCGAGTCACGGTCGACGCGATCGTGGAGGAACAAATGAAGTCATTTAATGACTTTTAGTTACTGTCATGGATTGTAATAACATAATGTTTGGAACATATCTCTGCTATGTAACTCTTGTATTAGTTGTAATTCAGTGTATGTGGAATTGCTATCATGGATTGTAATAATATTATGTTACTATGGCATTTAGTTTGTTATTATTTTGAATTCGATGCAATGGTATGCAATGTTATGTTATTGTTATGTGCTGTTATTTTGAATTTCATGCAGTATTATGTTAATGTATGAATTAGTTTATATTTGGTTTATAATGTGGACTAACGATATCAATCTTTTTTTAGGGATGGATGCCCCACAGGGTTACGGAGCCCATCTTCGGGGGATGCCCGCTACTTCTGCAGCTTTGGGCCCACGAGAGGTTTCAGATAGGTCGGCCCGCAGTCTTGCACAGCCCGTACGACGCGTATATACGCGATGACGTAGACGGCCCTACAATGGGCTTTCTGTGGTGCGACCGACGAGTACGTGGCTTGTTATTCCTTGACTTATTTGGGTGTTTCTTTACTTTTCTGTACTAACGGTGTAATTGAATGCTTTCGCAGTTCGCGTACGCTCACGTGCAGACTAGGAAGTCTTACCCTGACTTCGTAGGCCAGTTCGACGTCCTCTGTGACGACGACGTTCGTTGGACGCCCTACTCTGACGAGGCAGTGGAGAGTCGTGCACCTGACGGGCTGTCGTCGTTGTGCGTACGTGACCCCGACTACTGGAGAACGCGCAGCCCACTTGTCTTCGACATCTACGTCGAGGAGAACGCAGTCCACCGCGTGCTCCGTCAGCTAGGCTTGCGGCAGTAGGTGGTCGTCCCTCAGAGCTTACTGCCGCCACACGTACACCGGTTCGTGCCGACCTTGTGTATTACCGCAAAGTTATTTATTTCACATAATTCACATGCTCAGTCCACCGACAAAACTATTTTTTTTAGGTTTACGAGACAGGGCTAGAACGTTGGGTAGATCTGGGCACCATGTCTTGCCGAGTTCGTGGCGAAGTGGTCCACGGCCTTGGATGACCTTGTCATGGAGGGTAGGCCACATGACGATGCAGCCTGGGGTCACTACCTCCGTTGGTACCTCCCACGGACACGACTTCGTGTCTTGTCGACGCCACAAGAGTTGCCCCGCCGCACACCGTCCGTCCCGGACAGTTACCCAACACAGCGAGACCGGTGGGCGTATATAGCTGTAAGTTTCTTTCCTGATTGTCGATTCCGCATTAGAAGACATCTAAGTTCATACTTCATGGCAAACTAATGCAAACTTTTTGAAACAGCATGACGTGCTCCGGCAGATCCAGACGTCACGACATACAGCCGTACTGCCCTCACCATGGCCCCACAAGATCACAAGGCGGCGTACGACAAGATAGCTGAGCTACGCAGAAGAGTGAATAGGTCATTGTCGTGCCGTGACGACGATGTTGGCCATCCACCACCGCAGCCGATGTTTGTTGCCCCTAGCCCGACCCCGCCACGACCCCCTCCGGTACGACCTCCGGTACCACTGTTTGTGCAGACTCCGCCGATGACCTACCCGCCGCCAGGTATTTCTTGTACAGGTCAATTTTATTAAACACGAGTTCGCCAAATATTTACGCATGTTCCGTGCAACAGTACGCAGTACGGGACCCATGTTGGGTCATCGTCTCGTCACCCTACCTACCACCATGACGTCTTCGCTGCAGGGACATCACGGACTCGTGATGTTGAGTGGGGTAAGTGGCATTCACATACATGCAGCAGACTCGTCATGCCTGTTACAGTGTTACTTTACAATTTTAATCAATACGATTGATTTGCAGGATATGAATCTGGCACGACCCCTGACGACAGCTACGGAGCCGGCCACGCTCCACACAGTCCACCAGGTGCAGCAGAGCAGATGGCGCAGTCCTTGTTTGCGTCGCCGCCGCGACATGATGAGATTGGTTACTCACAGCTACAGGAGGCGCCACCCCACGAAACTCAGCAGTCACAGGAGCCGCCAGCGCACGATGCAGTCCCTGGCCGACGTACTCGATAGGCACCCGACCGGTTTAGTCAAGGGTCATGGCACACTTGGGCTGCCCAAAGAGCTGCACGCAGGAGCAAGAGGGGTCGTAGCTAGATCACAGTTCTAGAGTTGACTTGCATTAGTTCAGTGTACTTTCGTCAGCATGTATTTTATCACTTTCACCTTTGCAGTAGGCCGTGACAACACGTATGCAATCATTTCAGATACAGATGCCTCCGTAGCCTTTTCTGTTCGACATAACAGCGCATCACGTAGCCTTTTCAGTTACAGGTACATGCGTAGCCTTTTCAGTTCCATGTGACAATACCTATGTAGCCTTTTCAGTTTTACGTGACAGCGCAAGACGTAGCCTTTTCAGTTACAGGTACATTCGTAGCCTTTTCAGTTCGACGTGACAACACCTATGTAGCCTTTTCAGTTCGACGTGACAACACCTATGTAGCCTTTTCCGTTCGACGTGACAACACCTGCGTAGCTTTTTCAGTACCATTTCCAGTTTGACCTGACGACTTTTTCGTTTTCAGAAGACCTCTCAACCCCCATCTCGACTACAAAAACACGGCACACCTTCAAATAACACACACAACACACTACCAGAGCGAGAGCGCAATGGCCAAACCGAGAAAAAGGATGCCGAGGCCGAGGAGGGAGGGGTGGAGGACGTCGTAGCCACCACTTCCTATGGGCAGGTCCTCAAGGCCCAGACATGTTTCCACATCCACTGGAGGACTTCCCGCTAGAGGGACAAGACGCTTTTGTTGGCGAACGCAAGCTTAGGCCTTACGATGATCGCACGGAGGTGTGGCCTACGTGCCGTTGTGGTGAGTATTGTGTCGTGCAGGTGTTCGATGAGTTCATCGATGGAGGTTGTCGCTTCTACAGATGCCCTTTTGGCTATGTGTGTGCTCAAACTCGCTCTCTACACTTTGTTTTGACATAACTCAAATTGTTTCTAAAAAGAGATATATATGCTTGCAGGATTCCATTGACACGGCAAGCCGCTTCACCAAGTGGGTAGATCCTCCACACCATGCCTACGTCGAAGACTATATCAACCACCTGAAGACCAAGATCCACGACCTTGAGTGTCGCGTCAACTCTCTGGAAAACGAGGCTGACGCTAACGCGATAGTGGTTGGACTCGAAGATGATCCCCTATGCCCTGACCCCTTCTGCAAATGCCCGTACCACCAGCGGCAGTGTATGCCCCCCAAGTCTCCACCATCCGGAGGTTACGGCTACTATGATCTCGGAGGCCCATCGCAGCACTATCCGAACCAATTCGCTTAGACAAACTTGCTACTATTATTACGTTTCTAGCATTTCAAATTACCTAAAGCAAGTCAATTGTGTAGCGCGAGTTACGCGCTACAAGGACAATGCATCGCAAGTGTGTCTAACTTTATTTATGTCGTTAATCCACACTGTCAACATTGAGAATTATGTATCCGAGTTCAATTTATGTTGCGTTTTAACTTCTGCATCAATTGTTCATGTCGTACTCAATATAACGATGGGATTTCAATTTAATGTAACGTGTATTCTCATAATTTGTTTTTGTCTGTCGTCCATAGTAAGAAAAAGAAAAAAATATTTTATGTCATAAAATAAAGAAATACAAATTTACCGGTACAAATTACAATAGTTTCCATGCCCACGTTAAAATAGTTTTGTAATTGCCATTTTGTTTGTACGTATACTCATATTGGTTATTTAACAAATTACCATGCTCTTGTTTTTTAAAAATACACATGGAGCAAAATAACGCCGGATGGGCCGGCATTATTTAAAAAACGCCAAAAGGATTAAATACCGCCAGGCATTATTTAAAAAACGCCAACAGAATCTAAATACCGCCATGGGGAATTAAAAAACGCCGGCCCATTCGGCGTTTTTTAAATATTGCCGGGTGGCCTGGCGATTTTTATTTTTCGCCGCTCCAGTCGGCGGTTTGATGACAGGGGTTCAAATCCGGTGGCAGACAGGATGCCGCGTCATTAAACCGCTGGATAGAGCGGCGTTTTTTAAATACCGCCGGATGGTCCGGCGGTATTGGTATATATTTGCAATTTTTTGAATCCTCTGTTTATTTCTGCAAAAAATAAATTAAATAAATATAAAAATAAAAAAAATAGCAGCAAGCAGGCGCCCAATCGAGAAGCGCAACGCGATCACGGGTGTCCAAACAATCTACGCTGTGCCTGTGAGTACACGCGCTGAACATTACCGGTCGCGTCTTTTCCACAGCGGTCAAGGGGTTGCATGAGATAGGCTGGGCAAGAGACTAGAGAAGCTGCGTGCAGTGCACGGATACCCAGGCACGCTGCTGCCTCTGCGGTCTGCGCGCCCCGGCGCAAGCACACTGCCCCCGAAAGCGACCGTCCCATGCCATCCCCAACGCCCCGTCCGTCCATCAACCCGCGCCCATCCGATCCGACGGTGGAGAGCGGCCCCGGCCCCGGCCCCGCGCTCGCGTAGCACCACCTCCCCTCCCCTCCCTGCCTGCGCCTTTGAAACCTTTCTCGGGTTCACGCGCGCTCGCGACTGTCAACTGTGCGTGCGTGCTCTGCCTGCGTCCACGGGCATGGACGCCGCCGTCCTCTTCCTTCCCTTGCTCCTCGTCGCCGCGGGCGCGGCGCCACTGGACCCGGAGCAGCTGCTGGCGCTGCGCGCGCTCGGCCTCCGCGGGGACCCCTGCGCCGCGGCGGGCGCGGTGAACGCGTCGTGCGACGCGGGGGCGCCGTTCCGGCGCGTCACGGCGCTCGCGCTCACCAACTGCTCCGGCACCACCTCCGTCTCGGCCGCCGCGCTCGAGGCGCTCGCGCCGTCGCTCCGGGCGCTGGCGTTCGCCGACTGCCCGGCCGCGCCGCCGCGGGCGCTCCCGCCGGACCAGCTCGCGTCCGGGCTCCGGGCCTTCTCCTGCACCGCCTCGCTCCGCCGCCTCTCCGCGGTGTGGCTCTCCCACCTCACCGACCTCACCGACCTCACCGTCGCCGACACGCCCCTCGCCACGGGCTCCCCCACCGAGCTCGCCGTCGTCCTCTCCCACATGGACCGCCTCACCCGCCTCACCGTCTCCAATGCCAGCCTCTCCGGCTTCCTCCCGCACCACTGGCATTGCTCCAACCTCACCCACCTCGACCTGTCTGCCAACCGCATCACCGGCCCCATCCCCGATACACTCACGCTCCTCGCCGGCATCACCCACCTCAACCTCAGCTCCAACGTCCTCAACGGGCCGATCCCCAGCTCCATCGGCGACCTCATCTCGCTCACCGCCCTGGACCTCTCCAGGAACACCCTCTCCGGCGGCATACCGGACACCGTCTCCACGCTGCCGGAGCTGGAGGTGCTCAATCTCGGCTCCAACCGGCTCAACGGGAGCATACCGCTGTTCCTGGCCGAGATGCGGGCGCTCAGGGAGCTCAACCTCGAGAACAACGACTTCGACGGCATGGTGCCCTTCACCGCCAAGTTCCTGTCGCGGCTGCGCGTGTTCAGGGCCGCTGGCAACAGCAAGCTGTGCTACAACCGCTCCGTGCTGTCCGCCGAGGTCGCCGTGGGCGTCGCCCCGTGCGACAAGTACGGGTTCCCTGTCATGCCGCCCCCGGCCACGGCGCGGTCGGAGCGGAGCGCGGACTATGACGACGGCGGTGGGGATGGGGAGGCGGACGCCGGCGCCGACACGAGGGGCGGCCCTAGTGCGGCGGTGCTCGGGGTGGCCATCGGGCTCTCCTGCCTGGCGTTCCTGGTCATCTTGCTCGTTTGCCTCTGCAAGGTGTGCCGCCGCTGACGCCTGACGAGTGGCGGCATCACGACGGCACTGCCTGCGATTTCTCATCATATCTTTTGCTGAGGGTTGGTTAATCGGTTTGCTGAGGGTTGGTTAATTGGTTCTGTTGTTGACTTGTTGCACATTGTGCCGTAAAAAATGTATGGACTGCTGATAGCTAGGATCAATTGATTCTTAATTTATTCACCTCATTTTTGAGTTCAAGTAGGGTGCAATCGGATCGAATAAGCACGGATATCGCTAATACCGTATTTGTTTTCGTTTTTTCTTTAAATTTGGATCGGATACGGATACTGATCAAATGTGTTGGATAAGAATTGAATAGTTATCGACGTCATATTTATCTAACTTTGACTACTCAGATACAGATACATATTGAATACTAAATGTCCGAAATTAAATACGGATCGGATCTTAATCCTTCTAAACGGATCGGAACTCGAATACGGACGGATAATATGCATATCATTTACTCCCCTACTTGTAAGGCACCGGGTAAAACACTTCAGCTGACATGATTTACAGAGTCGAATAAGATTTTAGAAAGTGGGATAACCGGGTACTATTTTGACACTGTTATGCACTGTAGCCGATATGGTCCACTTCTTCAAATCTCACTCCATTCCGTATGTCATGTTAGCTACAGTGCAAAACAGTGCAACTACAGTGTTTTGATGAATCATTTTTCGGAATTCCATTAGAGAAAGCCTAATGGATGTATACAAAGGTATATGTTATGGTGTCTCCCCATCAAACGATTAATATTCAATCAGTCATATTTTACAATCTTCAATGTCTCGTAAACGGTTTCTTAAAATGATTGGTAAATTTTAATTCATTGGTTACATTTTACACTTTGACCGGTGAGATTTGATTCATCAATCATATATAAAATTAACACGATACAAAAAATTATAGTGAAACGATATATGTATATGCATATACATACATACATACTATATATATATATATATATATATGAAGAGTTTTATTTACATGCGCATGTAGCTACACTCATCTTTAATAAATTAATATGTCAGAATACTCATTTATCAGTTTGAGTATGTTCACATACTTATTTTAAGATACCTCAAATGTCACTATACAAAAAAATACAAATCAGTCACTGATTTTAATTTATTATGGTAGTACATTTATGTTAATATATATAATGAGGTATGTCCACATACATCACGTATACTCGCATACCTCATGCATATACCACCACAGATAGCCTAGTATCATTGCATACTCCGTGTACATACCTTTCGTTCGACCAGATACCCTCAAAATATTGAGATACACAGGTGAGTGTAGCTACATGCACACGTAGAAAGGAATTTTCCTATATATATATAGTAATTTAATAGAACAGACAAAGAACCTATGGATTGACGATTCATCGCTCATTACGCTACACATATGGATTCAATTAGGGGTGGGCGTTTGGGTTACCCGATTAAATTGGGTCGGGTAATTCGGATTCTGCAAATTTCGGGTTTCTTGAAACATTACCCGAAATATACTTGAACTTATCTTCTGCCTGAAATTTTGGGCACCCGATATTTCGGGTTCAGGTAATTACCCAATCTTCCTCGTACCCATGAAACGTATTAGTAGATTCAATAAAAAATAATGTCAAATATGAAATCTGGAATGATGAAAATAGAAGTAACTACTATGGACATCCACATAGACATACAAGACACATCAAACACACCAGATAATGCATATATAAATTCACTTCTGTAGATAAATCACAAAATGCATAAATGACAAAGGATAAGATTGGGTAATTCGGGTAAATCGGGTATTGGTAACAAACCCGAATTACCCAAACTGAATTCGGGTTTCTAGAGTTGCTACCTGAAATAGTGATTGGGTAATTCGGGTTCGGGTAGATCGGGTGTAGGTTCGGGTAATTCGGGTTTAAGTAATGGGTACCAGGTTTTTTGCCCACCCCTAGATACAATCCACCGATCATATTTTACCGCCTATATCAATTCATAAGTCACATTTTACCATCAGCATCAGCTTCGTGCGGACTCCATCGAACGGTAAAAAAAATTGACTGATGAATAAAGAAATATTAGACGACTCGATAGGAAATATTTTGATATATTTTAATTTGAGCATTTGCAAGAGCAGGTTATGGTTCTGCAATGTTTTGGGTATGTATCCTTGCAAAGTATATGCCATGTGTTTTGGGGGTGTAGACCTGAACGGTGGTGGATGCACATGTCGAAGATCTTGTCATGATCTATACATGTATACATCGTAGCCTCGCCAGCGTAATAATTCAATAATTCACGAGACCAATGTGGATCTTGGTCATGAAAGCTAGACGATTTACTTTGGGCTTTGTAGACAAACAAATGAAGCTAAGTCCAATGGTAGCCCTAAAATGGGGGTTCTCACACTGTTACGTACTGTTGCATCACTGTAGACAGAGTGAGAGGTCGGTAGAATAGTGATAGGGATGAAGTATGGGAGAAGGGTTGGACTTAGCCTGACACGTTGAGCCTAGCTCTGTTGCTTGGCCATAGCCCATAAAAATTGGGCCATGCGTCGTAACTACTTCAACACCTTTGCAATGCAAAAATTTCACCTATAACATAGGAATTTCACAGAAAACAGATCGATTTCACAAGAAAAGCGTAGGAAACAGGAAAAAAACCCGCATTCCAAAAGGGGCCTATGTTCAACTTTCAAGTATGCTAAATATAAGCAAATTGTCCACAATTCCAATTAGTTGAACTTGTTTAGAGAGAAACTAATTCCGATTCAGCTAAGAAAATTTTCTGGTGTTTTTATTTCTTCTATGGATCCCGATCTCTGGAGAAACATTTCTGGTTCTATATCTGATAACCTAAATCATTTGTTAGATGGGTTCTTTTGTTTCTTCAGAGATATGCTTTGCTTGAAGCGGAATCCCAATCAAACAGTGAAATAGGGCATAAGTTTTTGGGTTGAATTGGTTGCACATAGAGGAGTGTTTAAGTTATAAATGAATAGCCCATTAACTATAGTTTTTAGGTTGAATTGGTCGATGCATGCAACTTGATAAAGTTTTTTTTACTTAAATTTCAGTGTATAGTATTTCTTTTTAATGGAAAAATCCTAGTGCTTCTGATTCAGCATACTACTGCTGGATCAAGCGGAGCGCCCGAGATCTGGAAACTGGAACATGCTGTTCCCGTGTTTCAGGGCGTCCCCAATGATACTGGCTACTTCGCTAGTAGACCTGGCGCTGCAGTGATAAAAAAAACGTAGAGAAAAGAATAAATAGTGTACATGTCAAATGGTGGAAGAGGATGGCACAGAGACAGTGATGCTTCGATTCGTGTGCGAGCTAGGCGAGGAGTTCGTCGCTAGCGTGGTGTTTTTTAGACATTTTCTCACATCCACGTAGGAAAAACGTGCACGTCAGGTAGCTAGGAGCTCCTCGTTGGAGTACGCCGAAGTCTGTGCTCTGAAGTCTGAACCTAGGCATTGTGCCTTCTCCCCACTGAACACTGTACAAGTGTACGTACCTGATATTAAACAGACCATGTGGTAACTGTACAACTGAACACTGTATAACTGCACGCCATGCTACGAAGCAGGAACTCAGATCATCGTACTCGCTGAATCAGCCCACGAACTGTCGAACTCGACAGGCGAATTCACGCTCCTACCTGCCATTTGATCGCTGCGCGTCGCAGAGGGTGTGGCCGTTTGGTGGGTGTGTCCAGACTCCAGAGCAGCGAGCAATGAAGAGGCACAGCAGTCTGCAGATACGCTCAGCCTGCGTTTCCTGCCCCTTTTCTTGTTGGGCTCTTGCGAGCTGGACGCAAAGCCGGCGTCTTTCTACCCGGTTTCAGTTGATTTAGGCTTCGGGGCTACGTTTCTGCCAACTGCATGCGCCGTCGTTGAAAGGTGTTCTTTTGTTTATCAAATCACCATGTAATCCTGATCCGTCCGTGCAGAGGTCCCTCTCGTCGTCGCAGGCCCGCAGTAATCTAAATACCTAGTCGCTACGGGCTACGGCATTGGTCGCCTTTGGAGTTTGGAGTCGTGGGCGGGGCCTGCGACTCGCGAGTGCCACTTTCAGCAACCGTACAAATTCTTGTCTGGCATTACCTGGTCGAGCTCTGGAGTCTTGAGATACGCTGAAGTCAGTGTCTGCAGCCTTGCCCTTGCGTATCCTATACTTGTTTTATGCACAGCAGAGGTATGATGGTATGATACGTTCAGCGTATAATTTGCGTGTACGTACGTAGTTGACACGCACGCGGGGACGCAGCAGATCATATCACCGTGAATCGCGTGCTTTGGGGGTTGTCAATTTGCGGCCGGAATGATCACCGTCCTAATAAGCATTCATGATGGCATGAGCATCATATGAAGGATTGATTGGTTGCCAACTCGTCTCATGACCCTACTGCAGTAGCACATTTATGCGAGACGACCCACCGTCCCACCGTGAGGCGCCACCGCAGCAATTGAGCAATTAGATAAATCTGCCCCCGATTGAACCACACACACATGCTCATTTCACTAGAGCGCTCGAGATTTGGCTTTCCGCCTTCAGTATAGATCTATAGGAGCCATCACTGCAGCCGCTGGGCATCATTCATGGTCACGCCACACACCACTTTGCTGACAGGTAGATTAATCTGTCTCCGCTCGCTTCGTGACAATTAGATGGTGGTGGTTTGATGTTGGTGCTGCTAAGGGAAGGAAGCGTGCCCGCGTTAGCCGTCATCACTGCTGGTGCTGCCTTTCATTCGTCAAAAGAATGCAGGAAATGGCGAACGCTGAAAATGTAGCCGGTGGCACATGAAAGGTGGTGTTGGATGATGACAGCTTGTGGACTTGGTTGCCGAGAGGATTTCTAAAGGCCGAGCGCGCATCTCGTTTAACGTTCGCTAATCATGCTCTTCGGGAGGAAATGGCGTATCATTTCAACAGCAGGCCAGCGCATAAAATTCAGATGCGCTGCGTACTCATAGCCATCACTCCTGCGGTCATGCTAAACACCACTGCAATTTCAAGATCCACGGGTGTGAATGATCTCGTCTTTTGGTATGCAAGAATATTGTTTCCTTTCTCCCACGTCCCTATGATTTACAGTTTTACACACTTAAAACAGCGCCTTCTCACAATCCAGGCGAGTTTAACACTGACACCAAAACTTTTTCATAACACAGCCAATAGCAATCTGAACACTTGGATGCAAAATAGTACAGTACTACTACTCTACACCACCCCTCTCCCAGATCCTGTGGCAAAAGCCCAGAGGCGAGACAGAGAGAGGAAACCAACCGGCCGCGCATCAGGCAACCGCGTGTGCAACATCCGAAAGACAACACGGCCGCGCCACACCAACGGCTCCTCAGCAGATGACTGTGTTGCAGTTGTTGGGGTTGACGGTCTCCGTGCCTCCAACGAATGGGTCGATCTTGACCCAGAGGAGGGAGAAGACGGAGGCCAGCAGGACGGACCAGAGCACAACGATCGTGGGCGTGCGGTTCTGCCGGCCCATGAGACCCTTGAGGAACGGGTACAGGTGCATGATCACCCACATGGCGAAGAACACCTTACCGAAGAGCGGGCCCCAGGACTCGTAGCCACTGTTGAGGGCAGCCGAGAACCCGGCCACCACGCCCACCAGGTTGAGCACCAGGATGGTGGTGGGCGGGATCAGCACCGTCGTCCACTTGAACACGTACAGCTCCCCGAACTCAGTGTCGTCCGTGGCCTTGGCCGTGACAGTGAAGTTGGTGTCCAGCCCGGCAATCATCTTGAGGATACCCTGGAACACGGCGAACAGGTGAGCGGACACGCCTCCGATGACCCAGAACTGCTCGTTGCGCCACCAGTCCTCGATCCCGATGCCACTCCACCGCAGCTCCAACACACTCGTCAAGATGATGGAGATGAAAAGGCCAAGAAACCATATTGTTGCGGCGTTAGACAGCTGAAAGAAACAATGACAAATGAGTATTGTTGTCATTCGAACACGATGCCAAAGGTATACGTCCAGACTGCTGACAGCTAACTTACCGTCGGAATGATGAACTTTCCGGTGAGAAGGCAAATGGCAGGCAGGCAACAGTAGGCAACGAGAGGAAGAGATGTGAACGGGTAAACGATGGTATTGATGTAGGACAGCCTCTGGAGCCATTTCAGACGGCCACCACCATAACCGTACCACAGCGGGCAGTGCCGACTGAGGAAGATCTCGACGGAACCAAGTGCCCACCGGAGAACCTGATGAAGACGATCTGAAAGATTGATAGGGGCTGATCCCTTGAATGCGGGTCTCACCGGCATGCAGTAGATGGACCTCCAGCCACGGCAGTGCATCTTAAACCCAGTCAGAATATCCTCTGTAACTGAACCATAGATCCAGCCAATCTGGAAAAAAAATGAAACAAGAAGTCATGCCAGATGAACAGGAAGAAGTATCTGGTACCACAGGGCATATATTTCATATTAGAGGGACATACTGAAGAACGAGAATGCACACCTCTTTCCCCCATTCAGTTTTCTCTTCATACCCACAGCTAATGACATGAATTGCTTCTTTAATCAGGGTAGAAGGGTTTGCAGATTCAGGGACACCCCCATTTTCCATAAGAGTTGACTCAATGAAGACTGAGGATAGCCCAAAAGACTTCTCGAAGCTCATCTGAGAGATCAGCATTGACCTCTCGTACTCGTCGTAGTCTGACAAAACAACCATATTTTAATGAAATTATTTTTAAGGCTAGCTAGAAATTTTGACCCACAAGATTCATTCACTTACTGTCAATTTCCCGAAGATTGAAAATCGCAGACTCAAGGTCTTCTCGCCGAGAGTCTCTGTTGATTTCCCTCTCACTTCTTTCAACCTTTTTCTTGGGACAGCAGCAGCAACACCACGAACAAATTGAAGACTTTGGAAGCGCAGGAAGAGATGGAGGTCCATAACCATAAAGTGCTTGTCTATAGAAACAACAACCAGTTCCCACATAAACCGGACCTTGAAGACCATCAAGTCCTTTCATGTTAACCTATTCAATGTAAAAAATGGACATATAAGTTATGTGAAGATAACTAAGATAGAGTGCGATGTCTCCAGCTAAGTACTTACATCAAAGAACACAACGTTCCTATTGGCATATCGATCACTGCGATCAATGCCATCGAACCTCTGGGGGAATTGCACATAGCAGACATCTCTGCCAACAGTAGGGTCCATCATGAAGCACATTGCTTCACGAACGGCTTTGCTGTTGTTGACATAGTGATCACAGTCAAGATTAAGAATGTAAGGAGCATTTGTCAGCACAGCAGACACTCGGACCTGCAAAATTACAAAGTTTATCAATTAGTTAACTTTCAAAGAAACTTGCCATAGAATGAACTTCTGTATAGGGTAATTAGTGCTGAAGAATGTTGTACCAGAGCATTCATAGCTCCTGCCTTCTTATGGTGTTGGTAGCCAGGTCTTTTCTCTCTTGAAACGTACACTAACCGAGGGAGTTCGTTTCCATCAAAGTCTCGGGCACCGGTCTCACCAAGGAAAACCTGTCATCAAAAGCAGAAGTATGATAACAATAAGCTTGAAGAATAGGTTATTGGAACTCTAGCAAGGATCAAAATGCATGGTAAATGGTAATAGAGTTAGGAAAATGGAGAATCCTAGAAAAGGAGCATTAAAATAGTAACAGCCAGCACATTTCAAATGTTAGTTAATACTTGTACCCTGAACAATGAGACAAACCTAGAAAAAAGAAAATGATCCATTGAAGTAACACCGTAGTATATTGGATATATTTGCAAAGTTTATGTGAAACATACGAGTAGGATGTTGCTGTTTTATTGTTTATTTGTTTGTGAGAGAACACATGGCATATTCTATATTGATCCAGATGCAAGAAATATAGAACTTGATTATATCCTAAAACAAATTTAAAATATCAGTGTATTTTAAATTTTCACTAAACAGTTATATACTAGAAGTCAAGTACCATCCTGCAATAACTGTTAAACTGTTGCAGTATGACTGCAAATCTTGTATACTGATATTTCACTAATGCAAAGGAAATTACCTGGATCATGCCAGGGTGGTCACGAGGATTGTTCCCAGGCCATGGTGTACCATCTTGCATGATCCAGCCTTCTTCGGGTGTCTTTTGGGCCTTGGCAACCAGAGCATTTATCCTGACCTTGTACTCTTCGTAGTCCCTCTGTATAAACACAAGTAGACAACATTGTTTGTATAAAAACAGAAGATATAGCCACTAAATATAATGAATGTTGTGCAACTGTGCAGCCAATATCTACCTTCATAGCCCTACGCTCCTTGACAAAAGACGGATGTATCTTGTCCTTCAAATAGTCAATCTTCTGAGAGAAGTAAAATTCAGGAGCTCGTGGCTCAATGGCGTACTTCTTGCAAAATGGAACCCATTTTCTAGCAAATTCTGCAGTCTCCGCGAGTGATTCAAACGTGAGCATAGCAGAACCATCATCAGATACGTAGCATGAGATCTTCTCAACAGGATAGTCCACAGCAAGAATAGACAGCACGGTGTTTGCTGTGATTAGTGGAGGTTCTTTTAATGGATCCACTGTACTGACAAAGAAATCCACAGGTGCTAACCCAGAATCTTCACCATCTCCGTATCTGTAACATACATGAGAGGAGGCTTATTAGATACTGATGATTACTGATACACATATACAGTCTTCTTAATTGCTATTGCTACTAGGCTCTAGCAAACATACCGCGCAATCAGCCTATCAACATAAGTCTCTCTATTGATGGGATACCACTTGGGGAATTGATCCAAGATCCAGGAGAAACCAAACCAGATCTCACATATCACTGATGTCATCCAGAGACCAAAGGCACTGTATACAGGATTGGTGATACGGTAGTGAAAGAAGAGCCCGAGAACTATCAACCGCATGATGATGACTGCTCTGTAAGGTGTGAGCTTGTTCTTGGATATTGGGATGATCCGTGAGAGTGGCTCATATGCATCTGTCAAACTGCAAATTGTTTTTTATTACAACATGAGTACAGAGATAGAAACGCCAAATCTTAAGAAAATTTATCACAAAGATTTCTAACTTGCGATGCCCGCTCAAAATCAGACAGATATACTGACCAAGAAATGACGAGATTCGTAGTTTTCTATCAGAAATCCGATGCAAAATATCATGAAATAGGCTAGGACAGAGTTCATTTGTGCTGGGTTGAACATAGAACCAGATATTGGGAAATGCTAGTGGTACTAAATAAAGTATCGCTGAATGACCAGGCTTAGTAGCATACTGAGGTGATGACTTAGGCCAAAATGGGGCCTGATTATGAGATATGATTGTTTTAATTATATATGTCGTCTTAATATCCTAAGACAGTCAATACACGAGGCAGTAAGTTCAGTTTCAAATGCAGATGCTCTAATAAGATACAACAAACTTTGATGTGAGATAACTTCCTAACATTGCCGATTATAACAGAACAATGATCTGCTAAAATCATTCCCAACTTCATCCAATCAAATCTGATCTAATATGGGGATACTTGATCCTTACTCCTTTTCATCCATGACCTGTTCTTCGACAGGTGGAGGCTGTGCCTTTGCTGCAGCTTTTTTGGTTGAGGCTTTCTTCTCATTCTTCTTCTCCTTCCAACTCTCCACCCTGTTTTTCCAGATGGGCTTCCCAGATTCATCATTCAATTCTGCAAATTCATGGTAACGGTTGAAACTTCAGTACTCATTCCTTCTCACAGCACCAGGAGAGAAGGATATACAGGACATAAAAGTGCTACCCAGATAAGCTAGTATATGAAGCAAGCATCCTTACCACTACCAATTCCTGATAAGCTGCTCATGGTCCGGGCATGGCTAACTTCATCCTGTGCCAGCAAAATTCGGTTAGTCCGACAATGCTAAAAAAAAAAATAAGCGGTCAATCGCAGTGCTACCCAGAAATGAAAAGGCATAGATGGGGGGAAAGTCACCTGACGATCATTGAGGTGGCTGCCCATGGTGACCCTCTCACGCAGGCCTCCGGCGGCGTGGTGGCTCCCCACCTCCTCCTCCGCCTCTGCGCCCCCGTTGCCGTGCACTGGAACGGAGAGCGATCACGCGCACGTTAGCATCGCCTCCCCCAAAATGCTTTGCAAACATACGATTCCGCGACGCACCTGCGCCCGATCGCGGCGTAGTCGCCGCCGCAGCGCGCGCACGTGGTGCGTCCCTCGGCGGCGTCCTCGTCGAGGCACGCCCTGCATAGCGCGTAGCTGCAGGCGCGGCAGGCGGCGCACGCGTCGTCCCCGCACGCAGCGCAGGGCTGGGCCGCCGGCGGCTCCATGACGGGCCCTCTCCCTCCTCCTCGCCCCGAAGCGCGGGCGCGGCCTCGGGGATCCGCGTGCGGTGGTGCGGGTTCGGGGGTGAGAGAATGGGCCGGGGGAGGAGCTCAGCGTGCCGGAGGTTGCAGGCGTGGTGATATAGCTGCGGCCCATGCCCGCGGGGCGACGGAGGCGGTGCGGTGAGGTGGCGCTGGCAGGCGGTGGGTGGAGTTGGGGCGTCGGCGTCGCATCGGCGGGTGGATGGAAAGAATGGAAGCAAAGGGTTGGGTGAGACGCCAGCGCCATGCGGAGGGAGGAAGAGCGGGAGGGTCAGGGTGCGCGCGTGCAGCAGGTGGTTTTTTTCCCGCGGGGTTTTGCGGGGTTTCGAAGCGAAGACGACGGGTGATTTGGCTGCCGCCGCTCCGGGCGTAACCTGGAAGACGGGCGGATCGGGGGTCGGGCCGTCGGGTGGTTGGTGGGTTCCGTTGGTGCGGTGGGAGTGGGTCCGCCGGAGCCGAACTGCGGAGTCGTAGGAGAAGATGGATGGCTCGCGCTGGGGCGTCGGTTTTTCGACAGCCCGTTTCCAAAGCTCGTGGCGGCGACCGACGGGCGGGATGCGATGCGAGGCGAGACCTTGCTCTGCAGTCTGCCCTGCCCCACGTTGGATGAGATGAGAGTGGATGTGGATCGGCCATTTTCCACGCGTCGTCGTCGTACGTCCTGGGGGCTGTGATGCCGCGTAACTCTGAAAATTGGAGTTCAGTCGTCCGGGGAAACTTGTTACGTGTGTTTCTAGCGACGCATGCTGCAAGCAGGACACGGCAGGAGTCGGTTGCTCTAGATGCTGTGGCCGTGCCGAGAAAACATAGATGCTTTTGCTACTCGAGCAGAGCCGTAGGGCATGTTTGGTACAGCTCGCTCTCAGTCTCTCAGATCCTCTAGCTCTAAAAGTTGATTCTCTAGCAGAGTGATTTTGAATGATTTTTTTTGTGGGAGATGGGAGAGCATGGTTTTTTTTCCCTCCTACTCTAGTACAAAATGGAGGAGTAATTTGCTCTCCTCCCTCCGTGAAACAGTTCATGTTTTTGCTCTTTAGCTGTATGAGAATGGAGCTACGGAGGTCTACCAAACGGCCCCTCAATGGCATGGCAGCGTCATGGCATGGAAGTGTCGTGGGCCGAAAGAACGCCAGGCACGTTACGATCCGTATCCAGCCAAAAGGCTGTGTTGGGCTCAAAAGAGAAAAAGAGGCAATAGAGCCCAAAACGCAGAAACAGGCCTCAGTCTACCTACTTTGTACGCAGAAGAAAGCCCGATCTGCAGAGAAGGCTGGTGGCAGTGGGTAGATGAAGGTCCTCCAAGATGCCCATTCTCCAAGAACACATTGTACTGGGCTTTTCCACTTTCTCGCCACAGCCTTCTCCTACTCCTGCTTCGCAAGCTCTAGAACGAACAGGAAAAGGTACCCATCATACCGGTGAGGTAACGGGAAATAACATGCTGCATATAGTGCGGAGTAGTACTATTGTACTGTACAGCTGTGTGCTGTTGGACTAGATGGGGTAAGTAAAATAGACTATAGTGGGAGACAAACTAAAGATCGTTTTGAACCAGTAAGAGCAGGAACCGCCATATTGGGAGGCTGGGAGCAGCCCATGCTAGCTATATCTATCCATCCAGGCGCAGGCCGCAGCACACATATAGACACAGTCAGGGCGTCAGGCGGCTAGCTGACCCTCAAATCCATCCAGCATGCGAATATAGAGATGCATGGCATGGTTTCGATCGGTCGATCGCTGTGCTGACGAACCACTCGTCCTTGAATCATGATGATCACATCAACACTCGATGACGATCAATTTCTTAGTGGGGAAACGAAGAGTGGTTTCGTTTCGTTTTTATTATTGTTCCCATCACGCGAAGTCAATTGCAGCATGCATACGATATGACCGTGACTAGAATGGTTCGGATAAGACGACTTCTCCGAGTCTCTGAGTTTTTATTTTGAAAAATTGTAACAGCCGAACTAACGTCTAATTGATAAGAAAACAAAAACGTTTTGGGCCATGCATGCGTGTCAACATTTCTCCTCCACGAGATTACAAAAATGATCCGTAGGCATAGCCAGCAAGCCACACCATACCTGATCGGCGCAAAGTCCGTTATTTTATACCATCTTTACCAATGTGTTCATCCAACCTTTCATATTTTAAGTTCATCTCTATATATAGTGTACAGCGCAAAACAGTAATATTTTAAACATTTAAAATAAACACATCGGTGAGCATAGACTTACGATGTCCCGGTGATCCCTGGCAGTGTTGTTCTTCCATCTTCCCCTCCGCCCGTCTCCCGCCGCTGGAGAAAACAACCCGGGGCTACAGAAAAAAAGGTCTTCCGATTCCTGGCGGCCGGCCCACGACGCGCGTGCGAAATTTCACTGAAAACCGCCGCGCCGGCCGCCGGACTTATCCTGCGCGGCGCTGGCGCGTGATGTGGAACTGAAACAGGTTTCTTGTTGGCGCCTGCAGGCGAAGCTTCCGATGCATGTCCTGGAGCCCATGCCCGCACGCGCGGCAAAACCCCTGGCTGTCACCTTCGCTGGTGTACCACCGTGCGGGCGGCGCACGTCAAAACATCCGCCCCTATCAGACAAGGCCAGCACTAGGCTAAAAACACATCTATTCACTGTTGTTCTAGGTTACTTTTTTTTTTCTATAAACAGTATCGCTACAGTACAAGACCAGCAGCTTGGCTAAAAACACATTTATTCACTGTTTTAGTTATCTTTCCAGTATGATTTTATATTATATTCGATTTTTTATCCGGACCGCTGAACTCAGTCTCATCGTGCATTCACATCCTCTACAGCCCATAGGCCGTCGCTCTTCGATCAAAGTCCGGACCGCCTCCCCTGGTCCGGTCCCTCCCCGCCTTTCCAACTGCCCCGCATGTTTGGAGCCCCGACTGTTTCCCATGTGTTTCCACGGGAGTAGTCTATCTATCGAGTTTTATGCAATTCTTTACTCTGCTTAGAATAACTCTCACTCCGCTGCGTAGTTCGGAGAGGATTGAAAAGAAGCGGAAAAACCTAAAAACCATAAATACAAAATGTTTCTACCATTTCATTTTTTCTCATTTTATTTTGTACTGATACACACATATTACTTTACTTCTCTTGAATTTGATGGGAAAGGAAGAACGTCAGTTAAACAACTCTATTTTTTAATTCCTTTTTTTCCTTTTGACGTGCGTCCATGCTAGTATCACAAAAGAGAGTGAGTTTTAGAAAACGAAAATACTTACGATGGTCTCGGTGTACTTTTCATGTTAATTGCACTTCACATATTGTAATGGGTTGGAAATTGTCCAAAACTCATACAAGAAAAATGTTTCCATCCTCTAGGATTTTATTTTCTCACTTCATTTTGGATTTATACCTAATAGTACTGGATTATGAGAAATAAAGGACGTTAATTAATCGGGTCTTCTTGTTTTTAATTTTTCTTATCTCTCCTTATTATTACCCAGCCGGTCGTCTTGTATCAGGTGCCCGTTCCACATACGCATACGCTGGTCGCCAGTAGTATTAAATTTTCTTCTGCGTGTTGCCGGGCCCTCGAGTTCAGGCCGCTAGCAGATCCAAGGAAACTTGTACCACCACGAATCACACGTATATATGCAACAGTGGGAGTGGGACGAAGGAAAATCCGGTGCAGCTGCGCTAAACCTCTTCAACGCCCTACCGCGTTTCATCATCTGCACCGTACCTCGCTAGGGTGAGCGTCAGATCGAAGAAAAACGTCTACTACTGTTTTACATTAACTTTTTATTTATGTCAATTGTCAACACATCGTGTGATCACGCTCAGCTCAGCCATGATATTTTCCTCTGCGTCCCCTTCATCGCCGAGAACGAGTCAAGATCAATCCCAAAATTAATACGCGACTGCGATGCAAATTCAAAGGGTGGGCCCCGTCGGGCCTGATCCATGACGACGTCCGTATTATTTTAGCGCAAATGATTGAGATCTCCAGCGACCGACCGCCCGGGCCGGCCCATCGGCCCGGCCCTCTCCACCTCGTCTCTTTCTTAATCCCGTCGCGAAACGCGGAGCAAGAACCGGTCCGCACGTTGGCACCGGCACACGATGGAGCACGGACGCACGCATCAGGCCCAGCCACGGCTCTTGTTTACTCGCGTCTCCCCGCACATGGCGCCATTGAATCTCTGCGATCGGATAATTAACGCGAGCCCCGAGGCTAATCACGTCCGTCCAGGGTAGGGAAGGACAGGTGGGGACTGGGGCCCCTCGTGATGTGCTGATGTGCGGGAGAAGATAAGGTGGCCGGGGGGCAGGTGACGGCCCAAGCTGCCTCGCCGGCCGATTTTTAAGAATTAAGAATGGTTGGCTGATTAAGCTGGAGCCTGGCTTTTGATTATTAAGGGGTTGGTTTACATATGGTCGCTGTCAGGTGTAGGCTGGATTATTTTTATCCCTCTTAGTTTATGGCGTGGCTTGCCTCACCGGCTGCGGGTGCGCTGATCAGCATCACCTCATGTGCTTAGCTAGCCAACAGGCTAACCTGTTTTTTCGATAGTGGGCAAAAATGTAGCGCCATACATTTCTGAATGAAGGCATTATATCATAATAGCAAACGTGTGAAAAATATAGCCAACTATTACATATTCTCTTCATAGTGATTGATGTGGGTGATTTAGATATAAAATCAAGAGGTTACTTTATATTCTGTTCGTAGTAATGATATAGCAGAACAATTAAGCACAAAAGCTCTGTTTTTGCATAGCCAATATGTGTGCGAGTGTTAAGAAGCTAAAGGATAGGGGGCGAACAAATGATTTAGAAATAGGTGTGAGAGTGTAGAAAGCAACAAGATAAAAACGAAAATTATGAGACTATAAGACCATCTTCAAGAGTCTTCCTATCTAAATGCAGACATCTATTTTAAGTTCGACATAAATTTAGGTGCACGGATCAACACACACACACATATATATTCCATCCCAAAAATAAGTATTATTTTAGGATTTTTAGGATATATTAAGGAGGGCTGGTTAATAGATTAATCTTTTTCTTTTTTTTTGGTGTCTGTATGCATGCAAATTAATTTTCTTCATAAAACAACACTTGTGGGACGGAGGGAGTATTCGGTGGTGACGGTTGCATGTACAGTAGCATGCAGAAAAAGCAGCAACCAGGTGCTCGACCCTCCACAACTCGACTAATGTTGGGGCACTCTGGCTGCAGCTGCTGTGCAGACATCACTACTGATGATGCCCATAAAAGTTACTTACATCTCTCTTAACTTGAAATTAGATTTACACTATACCATATACTACGACTGATCGAGCACCGTTACCTCTGTCTTGATCAAAGGAGCTTCATGGATTCACATCACCGTAACGCCGTTACCCCTTTGCCTTCGGTGTCGCCGAGGGATGCATGTATATTCATCGTGTGCTCTCTGTATTCCACTGGTACGGAAACAAGTAGCACTACATTATTATACAAATCTACAATGTCCATATCGAGACAATTAGTACTCACTCTGTTTCGAACTATACAAGTTTACTTTAACTTTAGTTCTACTTCTAAGTCAACTTTGTAAAACTTTGATCAAATTTGTAGAAATTAGCATAAATATATCTACAACATCAAATTAAATCTATTAAACCCATCAAGAAATATGTTTTGGCATTGCAGACAATTGATGTTAGATGCCATAATATGTGTTTTAAAACGTGGTTAAAACTACAAAAATCTGACTTTTAAAAGAAACTAAAATGAACTATAACCCAATAACGAGGGTATGCACTTTCTGAAAGATAAAGAGGGAGGAAAAAATGAGGGCTACGTACGCATAGATCGATGCCGGCCATGACAGTAGCACGCGATTGGCTTAGAAAGTAAGTTACTCGATATTTGTACAGTTTTGTAGCGACGCACATGGATCATTGATGGGTGAGCCTAGCTCTGGCACGTCCAACTTGGGTTGTGCTCTCCCGCGAGGAGGAGCTGATGAGGCCGGCTTCCCACATGTAAGTACCGTAGTTTAGACGATATAGACGAGTACATGTGACTGTGTGAGAGATCTAGCCTCGTTCTTCCAAGTACGTGCAATATTCTAATCGATGCGCGGACGTACACCCGCAACAAGGGAGGGAACTGGACGTTGGGCCTCCAAATGCCGATCATATCATATGAGTCTGTCTACTCACCAGCCAACCGGGTGATAGATTGCTTGCCATCATCCGAAATCTGACGGCCACGAAGCATCCACCTCGCCGATCGGACGTTGCACGTGCGCCCCGCGGCTCTTACCTACCCCGATTCCACCTCTAACCTTGCCGGAGTATCGCCGTCGTTTTTTTAGATTGGTGATGTGTCTTCTGCGGATTGGTAGAGAAATTCGAGTGTTGGAAGGTTTCCAATCACTCGGTTGAGATTTAGTTATTCTGTCATATCCATCGCGGAGCGAAAGGCACTGCACAAAGAAACGAGGGCGCGCGCGCGAGAGCCGGCATGGAGCGCTTGTGATTTGCTGCTTGCTGAGTTCTTCATCCCCTTCCCAAAGATGAAGAGGCCCAGCAAGCAACGTCCGTACGTGCATGCGTATGGACACACGATCACGGGTGGTAATGACAGTTGAACTGAGCTGATGCATACGTGCATACTGTATTCAGCATTAAAAGTAAGCGCATCCGCACATGCACGAAAACGTGCGTGCGTACTACACTGGTGCGCGCGAGGGCGAGCAGAACATATCCATGATTGGCTTTGGGCTTTGGCTCTGGCTCTGGCTCGGCGGAGTGGTTAGGGCGGGGGTCGCGATCGCAGCCTCTCCATCTCCACTAATTACGGCCTCCGCATCCGGCCCCGGCCGCAGAACGTCGCTCTCCGCGTCCGGCGTCCGGCCCGCCTCTCCCTCTCCTCGTCTCGTCTCGACGTCTCCTCCTCCCAGACGCAACACAACGTACGCAGCGCAGAAGAAGAGAGATCCAATCCAAGACGAACACAGCGTGCACGGGAAACGCCAAACAAACAAAAAAGAAAGAGGAAACGCTCCGCGTACGCGCGCACTCTGCCGCCCGCCGCCGCCCGCCCGCCCGCTGCCGGTTTGGATATCGCCCTGCTCGCCCCGGCGCTCCAGCCCCGCCCGGCCCGATGACAGCAAGAAGCGTTCCGCCGCATAAAAAAAGGCGCCCACTAGCAGCCACACCGCGCATCGAGAGAGGAGAGGGAGAGGGGGAGGGATCATTGAAAGCTGCACCCATCATCCATCCATCGACCCGCCCCGGCCCGTTCGTTTGTTCGCCACCATTTCATTTCCATCCCTCCACTTCGATCCCCTCCTCCACCATCATTCGCTGCTCCATCCAACACCCTCCGTCAGGGCGAAAAATTTATGCGCGCTTTGGGAAAGCGCGAGTTGGTTTGGCCCTGAAGCTGCCGGCTTTTTATCCATCACCAAGTGGGGGGCTGCGGGCGTTGGGAGCAAGCAGAGGCTCGGCTCTTCCGTCGTGTGCTCCGGCCGGGCGTGGTCACCGAGGCCGGGCGGCAGCGGAGGGAGGGACCTCGTCTGCCGATGTCGTCGGCCGAGGACGGGTCCTGCAGCTCGGATTCGCCGCGCGCGGAGTCCGCCGACGAGCGCCTGGCGGCGGCGGACGCGGAGTCGCCTCGCGCGGGGGCCCGGCTGATTAAGCGCGAGCGCGACCTCTGCGACATCCCTGCCTCGCCGTCGTCGCCGCTGCCGGCAGCAAAGCGCAGGTACGTACGGGCGGCGGGGTTCGATTCGTGTCTCAACTCTGAAGCGTGTGCCTGCACGTAGATGGTGTTCTTTTGTGCATCTGCGCGCCCGTGACCTGCTCTGCTGTCGCCGCGCGGCCGTGGGAATCTAGATAATATCGGCGCTGCAGCTGCGACTGCGAGGTTTGCTAATTTGGCTCTTGTCCCTTCCATTACTCTGTGAGCAGCCGGAGATCGGTGGAGAAGCGGGTGGTGTCGGTGCCGCTGGCCGAGTGCGGGGACCGGCCCAGGGGGGCTAGCGGGGAGGGCCCGCCGCCGTCGGACTCGTGGGCGTGGCGCAAGTACGGGCAGAAGCCCATCAAGGGCTCCCCCTACCCTCGGTACGAGCGCGGCGGCTGCTCCATTCGTCTGCATGCTTTGATCACTGGTGGAGCGAGTGGTGGTGGTTCGGCGAGCGGTTTGGTGACCCTGCTTTGTGCTTGTGTATGATGTCGCAGGGGGTACTACCGCTGCAGCAGCTCCAAAGGGTGCCCGGCGAGGAAGCAGGTGGAGCGCAGCCGCGCGGACCCCACCGTGCTGCTCGTCACCTACACCTTCGACCACAACCACCCGTCGCCGCAGCCCAAGAGCAGCAGCAGCACCTGCCAGCAGCAGGGCAAGCCGTCCACACGGCCGCCGGCGCCGAAGGCTGAGCCCGCGGCCGAGCAGGCCGAGCTCGGCCCGGAGCTCGAACTGCCAGAAACAGAGGCGCCGGAGCCCGAGCCGGAGCAGGAGCAGAAGGTCGTCGCAAGCCTGCTGGTCGGGCCCGAAACGGCAACGGTGGCGCCGGCGGCCGAGGAGGACGAGAGCTTCGACTTCGCGTGGTTCGACCCGTACCCGACGTGGCACCGATCGGCGCTGGCGCTGTACGCGCCGCTGCTGCCACCTGAGGAGTGGGAGCGGGAGCTGCAGGGCGAGGACGCCCTGTTCGCGGGGCTCGGCGAGCTGCCCGAGTGCGCCGTCGTGTTCGGCCGCCGCCGGGAGCTCAGCCTGGCGGCGGCCACCGCGCCGTGCTCCTGATCATACGGTCATCCGACTCCGTCGTCTAGTTTTTACCCTCTTTGGTGGTTTTTTTTTTCCCTTTCACTTTCTTGGGGGTTTTTAGTTTTACTCGGAGCAAATTGGAGGTGCCCCTGCATGGTCTCCCACTCCCAGTAAGTACATAGCTCAGATCGACGCACGGGCCGGGTTTGTCTGTTCAAGGCCGGCTGCTGCCTGCCTGTGTGCTGATTGATTGGGTGCGTCCGTGCGTTCGCCATCCAAGGTTGTCGTCCCGTTTGAGAAGTGGTTTGCGATGTGATTCCAACCAGAAAAGCAGCGAAAGGTTTGGCAATTTTTTTTAGGCGCCTCGTCTCGCCATTTGCGGTCACGGATGGGGACATCGTGCAGCGCCTCCACCTGCGCCAAGCAGGCAGGCCTCGTCCGATGCGGAAGCGGAATCTGCCCACCTGAGACGGCAAGTGGTGGCGCGAGCGGTGCTGCTGCTGCTGCTGCGGCTGCGGCGGGTGGCAACGCCGGCCCGTCTCCCCGCGCCGTGGTGGTTGGTGTGGAAGTGGAAGCGCGCCGTGGCCCGCGGGGGAAGGGAACGGAGAACACGCGCGCGCGATCGAGGCCACGTGCGGACCGGAGGATGCGGCCGCGACGGCCCCACGACCCCATGCTGCCGCTCCCACCCGCGGGTCCGGCCCTCTCGACGCCGGTCGCGACCGGGCGGGCGGCCGGGCCGTCTCCTCCCGGTCCCCCGGGGTCGGGGGTGCTGTGCAAGTGTGCAGGTGAGCGGGATGGATGCGTCGAATTCGGCCTGCGTCGCTGTACGCCGTGTGGGATGCGCACGCGATGCCGTCCCCGCACGGCGCTGCGAGAGCGAATTTGCGAGCGCGCAGGCGCAGCGGACAAACACGCCGAGACCCAAGGCTACGGGCCAAAAGGCCGACCCGGGCAGGGTGTGGATAACGAGTGGCTGCAAACGTTGCATTCGGTTCTAGATTTCCTACGTGCGGCACAGGAAAGCTAGTTCCTGCGGGGCGGAAGCTTGTTCGTTCGTTCCGAGATCCCTGGGACCCAGCATGTTTTGATCCGCTTCGAGACCGTGGAAGCCGGTTTGTAAGTCGTGGATTGTGGAAAAGCCCGACCAAAACCTTGGGTTGTGGAAGTTGCATTTGTACAAGCTGGTGGGACCAAACATGACCTAAGATGATGTTACATACAGAATTGCAGATGTATAATGTATATGAGTGCTAGTATTCCGCTGGTCCGGTTTCGTAATAAGGGTGACGATTAGCTACCTTATCTCCGGAGTGTGTGAGGACGAACATGCATAGGTAAATGTTCTACAGTACATTTCAAGATCTAAACAGTATCGCTGGAGAGATTCCCACGCTTGCGTTTCTGCGAAGAAAAGCTCGAACTGAATATTTCTTCCTCCCATGGTTATGGTTAGGAATCCAAGTGCCATCGCAGTGTCAACCATGTAATCTATCGAAGCACCATGTGTTATAACTAGCTAGCTAGTACCACATGATCTTGTGTCAGCATCCTATGATCAGATGTCTAGAACTTGGTGTAAAAAATGTTAAATATGAGAGCTTGGTTAAGTTAATAGTTGGCAGATGCACCTCTCTGTGTAGACCGAAGCGATGGGATTTTAATATCTAGAAAGATGAGCATAACGGTAATCAGCTATCAGCTCCGCATGCTAGTACTCCTACGGGCTTGTACAATGTATGGATGCTTAATGTGAGAGAACGTTAAGCATCTAGGAAATTTTTTTTTCCTACAATGCATATTAGAGCTACTAGTGCTTAAGTATGCCTTGCATGGCCGTTGGCAAGGCACAAACGCTGCAAGCATCGGTGCAAAACTAAACACTTTTTCCTTTGCATAAGCACCAAGTTGCAAATAAAAACCCACTTTTTTCTATAAGCAGCTCCAGTGGCGGATCTAAGATTTTTTAATATCAGATTAGTAGGTTGTGTCGGGCCCTTCAGAATATATGCTCTGGGAACCTGTTTTTAAAATTCAGAGGCATACTAATAGATTTGTATCCTAAAAGTCAAGTCATAGAGAGTTTCATTAGGATTAGATTAACTCAGTTGTTAGCTTGCTGCATTTACCAAATTTAGTCGGGTCTTTAGATAAATTGTTGCCGCTTCACATGCTTTGCCTAGTGCTCCAAGCCGTTCCGTTGGCAGCTGGACATACAAACATAGCTCCTCTTGCGTTGCCAGAGGAGCCCGAGCAGGTGCCTTGGCTTGTCCAGGTGTGGGTCCGCCCATGAGCACCTCCTATAAGCATCCCATTGTATATGTCCTTAGTATGCATCACCGTTTTTATTTCTTAAAAAGAATCTCAATAGAGATGCAGGTGAATGTAGGACGAATGATGAAAAAGACTCATCAATAGATATCCTGGAATAAAGACCCCCAAACGAGGCGATATGACTAACAGCTAAAAAGTCATAGGAAAACGCCGTATCCAGACAAGTTTGCAAACAACAGATCAAACAGATGAGGTTATTATCACCCTGTTTGGGGTCAGTATCCGTTGCATAATCCCCTCGTTTGAGAGAGGGATCAGATCGGCACGACAAGACAAATGAGCAGTTGTCGCTGATGTCCTCAGAGAGAGACTTGGCATCTGACAAGCCCGGCCCTTTATTATTATTATCTCAGCCAGTTGGGCTTGGGCCAGGCCTTATCTCGTGTTGCAAACCGGGCAGTGCATGTACAGTACTCCCATGCAGGAAAAGTACAGTCATTAGGAAATACACGCTATATGCCTGACTGACCGGGCCGTTCTTGCACTGGACACAGTGCTGACCAGGCCCGGCCTCGTGCCATCCCATTGAGAACGGCCCAGTTGTCATCTATAGCTACTGCATCGGTGGAAAGATGGCGCTACAGCCGCTCGGCCATCGGGCCATGCACCCTACCAGCTACCACGACCGTAGTGCCAGAATCTCGAAAAACAAGCATACTGTAATGTAACTGGTCAGTAAACCGGGGCGCAATAAGCCGTTCGGTTTTTTTAGATAAAGAATCCTAGCCTACTGAGGAATAAGCCGTCCAGTTGCATGTCTATTTTCGATAATTTTTAGCTAACAGGAAAAATCGTACGTGCGTTTATCCAAAGACACTTGAAACATGAACTCATTATGCTTGGACTGACCAGAAATCGGCAGGTGTAGACTGTAGGCTTGGTGTCGCTACTGCTACTGCATACTGGTATGTGTTTTGTAACGTGACGGTAGGCATTTGTATGCGTCGCCGGAGTGGAGCAAACGTGCAGGCCGAGGTAAGGGCCACCGCGCCACGTCTAGCGAGATACGCGGATGACATGGTGATCCCGATGACATCACATGACATGCCAAGATGTGCTAATTGGCTAACACGAGAATCAAAATGGCCTGCTCAAGTGTGCAAAAAGGAAATGGATAAGGCTGTTCACTGGTCCGTACATATAGCCATTTATATTATAGTAGGTGTTAGTTTGAATTTCGAAATACACTGCTAATGCACGGGCTGGTAGACTCAGACTAAGGATAAACGGATGATGGGGCTGAACTGGCGATATGCTCTCCTCAAGATAGAACAATCTCCATGTGAGGTAAGGAAAACTTTAGCTTGCTTGTATCCAGCACGGTATACCATAAATGGCAGCATTACATATCATCAACGTTTATTCTTATCTCAAAGAAAGAAAGAAAGAAAGCTATGCTCTGATGCTGAATTTTCACTTCAACAATCAGAACGCACTCCAAAATTGAGCTATCCCCTCTTCCAGTAAATTAAATGTGTCCACTGTATTTCTAGTTGTAATTGGCGGTACATTTTCTTAGCGGACATACTACTGCACAATTGAGTCGTTCAGATATATGTACCATTTTTTTTAAAGGATAAAGCCTTTGTACAATTGTACTAATATACCAGGCTATATGTTCCATGTAAACGTGTGCTCTTCCCATCCATCAGCAAGCTGATACTGTCGAGCTCATGCGTAACTGACCAGAGAGATCGAATTGTGAAATCAGTTAGCCTGTGAAAGGCAATGCCCTGTGCAGGGAGTGACAGATGATCTTGCTTCTCTGGAAATGCCAGTGCATATAATAGTCTGATTTCTGAAAAGGCACAACTGCGATTGTTAAACCAATTGAAAACGGCGAGAAATCTCTGAGCAAAATCTTGTCTAGCGTATAAATCTATCCCTTGTATTTGAGACCTTACCACACTTATGTCAGCCTGTATCATCTTGCTCTTCAGAATCGTCATCAAGGATAACATATTTTGAAGTGCCATTGGAAGATAGGATATTCGTCCCAGCATCTTTATTGTGATGGCCTTTTTTGAACCTCTTATACCTCCATATAGCACAAGACAAAAAAAATCAGTAAATGTTCTCCATGTGTTAAATATAAACACATGTGTCCGCTTTAAAAATGTCAAATTGAAATTCGTTAGTTGATCTAGTAAATATGGATCTGTAATCATAATAACATGGAAACACATATTCGGCAAATGGAAGTTTCAACTCACTTGTAAATATTAAATAGGCTGACACCAAATATTATTATTGCCAGACCAAGTCCCTTTAACCAAGTAAATGGATCGTTAAAGAATAGCACAGCAACCTGCATTTTTTTAATAAAAAAAGGTCACAATCACATGAGTGAACTAGCACAAATGAATTTGTATAAACTAACAACGCAATCAAAATCAAATTTAATTATACCAGAATGGTGACAGCTTCCTTCACAATTCCTGCTACGGTCACTGTTACAGCACTAGTCACAGAAACAAGGACGTATTCTGTCAAAACCTGCACGTGAACAGATACTGTCACAAGACCTTTGATCAAGGATAGGCACATTACCAACAGGAATAAATGGCAACCATGTCTTAATGACAAATCAACAGCAGACTTCAGAGAGAGAGGACTCGATACAAGTATTGTGGGGCAAGTGCGCACTGAAAAAACAAATACCCCCTCAGTAGTTGTCCAACTATCTTATGCTGTCATGCACACAGTGAGACATAGTCTAAAGAATAGTTAATAGAATCAACCATGCTTCACCCTATTACTTGATATATTTAACCCTTTAACCTACTTAATTATATTGAAACCAAGGGTAGGAGATACAAGTTTAACAATAACTACATTCCTGATTTCCTTAATGGATAACAATTCTGACAACGCATACCAATAGACGGAATGACAGAATGAGGGAGTAGTAGTTAAGTTTAATTATATGAAGTGGGAAGAAAGCGTAATATTATTCCCATAAAAGTTGCACATGACACATACCATGAAAAAGGCCAAAGCACCACCTATAAGTAGCAATAAGCTGCTCCTTATTATGTGAGCAGAACTATCAAAAAAGTGACTTGCTCTAAAATCATGCCATGGATCCATGACAATAGAAATAATTGCTGTTACTACTGCCATCACCGGGGTAACATGGCTCATCAAGGTAAAAGGATTCCTTAATCCTGCATAACAAAATAAAATAATGATGTTGTAGAGCTGTCATTTAACGTGTTGATTGTTTCATAGCAGATAAATAAAAATTGCATTCTTTTTCTTGAAAACACAGTGTGTTTCTTTGTATTATAGATAGAAGGAAAACGGTCACCAAAAATTATTCCCCTAGAGGCAAAGTATTTCAGAAAGAAGAGGTAAAGAGAAACACACTGGCAATATACTTCAAATCCTTATGCTGGATTTGGAAGAGCAAATGTGTGCCGAAACTCAAGTCTTTGCTTGGCTTCTCCTACATGATCGACTCAACACCAGGAACATGCTTAGAAGAAGAAATAAGGTACTGCAATCATGATACAACTGTTTACTCAAATGACGTTTAAGAACATGTTTTACACTTAATCTTTTCATGCTCCTCAAGTATCACCAGATGGTTCATGCTTGGCATTCAATGGAACGTATCACAGCTTCTCTGATACGTTGACCCAAGCAAATAATTCCTCCCCACATTCCTTCTTCATGGAAGTCTTAATTATTGAGACATGGTGCATTTGGAAGGAGTGAAATGCCCTGATTTTTTAAAACAAGCGACCACGTGTAACGACTAACAAGATGGAAAGCCTCTTTCAAGCATGAAGTGGTTCTGCATTTATGCCGGATCCAAGCTCAACTCCACCCAAGGAAATGGATTGGCTCATCTCTCTGTAACCCCGTTTGACTCTTGCCAAGAACTGAGGGTCCTCTAGTTTCCTCTATAGATAGGTAGGTAGTTTAGACTTCTTTTTTTCTGAGTATCAAGCAACACAGCAATAGTGGCAAATAAACCTTGCACGACTGCTTTTAAGGCGTATGGCTGACGTCAGCACAAAAATGAAAGGTGCGATAGTGCTTTTCGGTAAGTAAAATGCTAAAGATAAAATGCTTACCGTATTCCTCTTTCTTCGGGATTTTTGGAAGACATATAAGAAAAAAGGCAAAAAATCAGTCGCGACACGGATGAAACAAAAATACAACACAGATGTACAAATGTAACAGGACCAGGGATCCTGTCCAATCACCAATGTTAAAGAAAGATGAAAGAATAAAAAAAATCTGAAAATACTGTTATAATTACAAACCTGGAGAAGAATCTGAGTCATGGACCAGCGGAAACCAGCCATAACAGCAGCAAGCATAATAAATATGAATCCCCAAAGATTAAATTCAGTCTCTTTAGCAACTGCAAGATACAAAATTAGGCCACAATCAAAGATTATAAGAAAACTTTTTAAAAATGTGTAAATATAGAAATGGCATACAGTTAAGAATTAAGATGCAACCATAAGCTATGGATTACATCATGAACCCAATAATGTAGTTAAAACACATTTGGAATGTCAGGATGTGTTACCTGTTAGTAAAACCCCAACTGAAACAATCAGCATGATTCCAAGAAGGCTAAAGCTGGGTTTCTCTAGCCTTTCAAACAAAGAAAGTATACCTCAGCTTGTAACATAAAAATGGTATAAAGAAATGCAGAAGAACAGGAAAACATAATTGCAGAGATAAATAACAGATAAAAATACCAAGTATTTAAATTGGTGTAATAAAAGCAACAAACTGCTAAAATTGAGATACACTAAAACATGCACAGCTAAAGGCAGAGTAGAAAGCAAAGTACCTGAACATAAAAGCAAACAAAAGAATGAAAATAGGAGAAGCAGATTTGCACTGCATAATAATTTAAAAAGGTGAATTAGAATCCCAACTACTAAGTAGTAGATCAAAGAAATAGTGATCATTGTAGAAAGAACTATACCATTGTAGCAAATGTCACAGTAATGAAAACAAGTGAAATGTTGCTGAGATTTATATCAAGAGCAGTAGCCAAAGCTGTTGGAACAACTGCAGAACCAATACTGAAATTATTACACGATGACAGCAGAGTAAACATTGAAGCTGCTATATTGTAACTTAAACAACAAAATACTTACAAATAAGTGTACAGAAAAATTATGAAAAAGTTTCACTAAAATTATTTTATCAAATCGAGTGAGAAGTGTTTTAGAGACCATAGGTCACGGTAAACAATTACTGAAATGTGGTAACAAAGATACATCAAAGGGTTTGGAACCAAACTCTATTTTTTGAGCTCATGTAGTTCTGTAGCAGTTTGATTCACATTGCGGTGGCATATGTGATGCAGTGCACCACCCACAACCTGGTTGATCCCCACACGAGGGATTGGTTAGAGTTTTGTCGAATATGTGTATGTTTTGGTTACGACGAGACTTGAGTTAGTTGTAATAGGGGTCGAGTTAGAGTTCAGTCGGACTCTATTCTAGGGAGCCATAAATATGAGGCCGACCGCCGATCCTGTGTAACCGCAACAGACGACTAGATGGCTTGGTTTCAGTGGGGGTGTGCCCGGATGCCGCCATAGCTATCGATAATGGGGGGAGCGCCCATAGTTATGCCCTGGAATGTAGGCTTCAGCTGAACCTCGGTGACAAATATCGTCCTCTGTCGTCTGTGATCGTGCATGAATATCTCGGATAGATCCATAGACACTTCCGCATGTTTGTTTTCTAACAGGCATGATCGAGAATATCGGGCGTGATCGGTTGGCATTGATTCTGCTTATGCTGCGGCTGCAGCTCATCAGCTAAGCCAACAGCGGAAGGGGTAGCAGCTGCGTGCCCTGACCTACGGCTTGTGGTCGTAGACATTGAAAAAATGGCGGCCGATCGGCTTGTGTATTTGCTCATGAGATGCGGCTGCTGCCGCAGCCAAATAAATGCGTACCGATCAGGCCCATCCTTTAAAAAACAGCACAAATTAGTGCATTTTTCCAACCTTGCTTAGTCTTGCATATAAGTTATTCTACGTACACATTTAGCCTTACAGTTGCTTCATCACCAAAATGCCTGACTCTGACTATGTTCAGTGATCTTCTACCTGACCCCACCAGAGCTAATTATACAACATATTGTTCCCTGTGTGCTAGTTATACTGTAGCTGGTAATCCTATCCACTACTAGTCCAAAATAGCCAAAACTGGTTTAGCTGATTATAAAGCACCGAGCTATCCAATTCCCATGTCACTTTGCACAATGTTTGGAACAACTACTCAACCTAGCATCTGAACAATATTACTGTGAAACAATATAACTCACCTCGTAAAAGGTAATCCCTCCAAGACATTTTACTTGCCCCACCCTCCAGGCCATCGTTCTGGAAAAACACGATTACCCTGGATGCCACGGCCTGCAACGTGAAATGCACCGTGTTCATCAGAAACGGAGCCGGGAACTTCCACATGTGCTTGCCCAGCATCTCCTTGTTGTACCTGACCACACGCGCGCACGGAATGAACACCAGCAACAAACACATCCGCACACAAAGCTCCGCGGAAAATCCGCACAGCAGTATTAACGAACAATACGCGTTGGTGCGTTACTCACAGCGTCAAACATGTGCTCAGCGTGTACCAACACGCTATCAACCCGATGACCTTGGCAACAAACCAAGGCGAGATGGGAAGGTCATCAGATCTCGCTGCCACACCCGCCTCAATGTCCATCGTTGAGCTGCCGCCGCCTTGGGCAGATGGCAGCAGCGGCAACTCGAACTCCTCGGAGTCGTCGCCGTCGCTGTTTGCCACAGCGGCGGCAGCATTGGAGGTGGTCCCGAGAGAGGGGTCCTTGCACCACCGCGAGAACGACGGCTCCCTTCGGATCCCGCCCGTTTTCTTCCGCTGCCCGCCACCCTCCTCCCGCAGCTCTCCAGCCTGCTCATCGAGCTCCACGGCTACCACCATCGGACCTGCGTCCTCCACCCCCTCCGGACGGGGGTGCCCGTGGCCTTCGTCCTCGACGCAGTCCCCCATGATACGGTGACGACTGGAGCTTTACAGCGGCTCGGATCTGGCGTGCAGCGCTGATCGCATCGGCGGTGCGGGGTGCTTGGCACGCGGCGGCGGCGGCGGCGGCGACCGACGCGAAGCGCAGGAGGGGTGTTTTGCAGCAGCTTGGTTCGCTCCGATTTTTGGTAACGAGTCAAAATCCAGCACCTCGTCGCCTGCGACTTCCGAGCGGTTAACTGCCAGCCGCGCTGCTGCCACCGGTAATTTTGCTTTGCGGGAGAGGAGGAGCCTGTTCGCTTCTCTATTTTTCCCCATTATTCCGCCATGTTTTTTTATTTGAATTTGATAGTGTTCCTCTTTTTTTTTTTTTATAAGGAGCGTTCCTCCACTGACTGTGTGTACGTGCAGCGCACTTGGTCTGGTTAGCCATGTGAAATACTGAAATCACGTGTTTTGCTTGGAAATTTGAGCGATTGGACGGCCCAAGGGTGAGGAGAACACGGGCTCACGTTGTAATGGACGAGGTTCAGATGGGACGGTCGTCAAGAGTGTGATCCATCCGCACCTCTCGCCTGCCGCTGGCCTTCCGCGGTAGTTGTAGAAAAATTTCGGTTTAATTGAAAATTTTGACTTTCATATTTTTAAATTTAGAACCGAAAAACTCCGCTTTTTCGGACCGAAATTCGCTTTCCGGTTAGTACCGGAAACAAAATCCTGATCCGAAAAACCGGACTTTCCGGTCAGGATGGGAAGCTCTGCCGCAGCCTTCGGTGGCGAGAGCCCCCTCCTTCACCGTTCGCCACTGCCGCCAACCATCGCCGTTTCTCACCACCGTCGTCTGCTCCACCTCTGGGTTCTGGCTCTGGCGGCTTCCACCGCCTCTGCTCTATCACCACCAACCACCAACTGGTGACCTCCCCCAACCCCCTCCTATAATGCCACCGCCACAGAAGCCTCTCCCCCAACCCCAGCCCTAACCTCTATCCCTAACCTCACCGACAATGACGCAAGATGTTGTGCGCTAAACGTGTTTCGCACGAGTGAACCCCATCGCGCCATGTTCCTACCATATAACCATGCATGACCACATGTTCTGCTTCCAAAGTGCAAAATAATTTGTGGGCTGATTCTCATGCTATTTGTCCCATACAGTATGCGACGAGGAGCCAGGAGGAAATCGTCTTGTGATGTGCTCACGTATTTGCAACGTCATTTGATTGATGAAACATTTGATTATGTTCATTTCAATTCGGCTGCAGTAAGTTCTATGCAAACTCAATACTACCACGTGCAGCATGCGATGTGCTCACGTTGTAAGGATGAGGTTAAGATGCGACGGGTTGCACTGGTCATCGAGAGAGTGATCCGTCCGGACAGCTCGCTCGTCGTCGGCACCTTCCACGTCTTCGGCAGCGAGAGCCCCCTCCTCCACTATTCGCCACGGGCGCCAACTATTGACTCCCCCCCCTCCTCCACTATTCGCCACATTCGCCAACTATTGATGGTCTTCACTGGCTGTCGTCTCCTCCGCCTCAGGGCTCTGGCTCTGGCTCTGGCTTCGGCGACTTCCACGGCCTCTGCTCTACCACCACCAGGTGGCAACCTCCTCCACCCTCCTCCTATAGCACAACTGCCACAAAAGCCCCCCTCTCCCCGACCCTGGCCTCTAACCTCCATCCCTAACCTCGCCGACGATGACGCATGATGGGTCATGCGCTACACGGGGTCGCGTGTTTCGGGCGAGCAAACTCCATCGCTCCATAGAGTTCCTACCATATGATCATGTTATGCTTCCAAACTGCAAATTAGCTTGTGGGCTGATTCACATGCTATTTGTCGCATACAGTATGCGACGAGGAGCCAGGAGGAAATCATATTGTGATGTGCTCACATATTTGCAATGTTATTTGATTGACAAAACATTTGATTATGCTCATTTCAATTCGGCTACAATTAGTTCTATCCAAACTCATTACTACCTCTGCGCAAATTGTAGGTCATTGGGCGAAGATCTAATAGTCTAGTCTAGTTATCTTCTCTGCCTTAGGATAATCTTGTTCCTAGAGCTTCTTGTCCTCAGTCACTACTTTGACAAGCAACTATCCCATCACGATTTGGTAGCGCTTCACTGCGTGCACAGAGCTTTGATGCGGCCCTACCAAGTCTGTGATAGGCAATATCCCTCTCCTATCCTCTCATTGCCGCATCCCCTCGTAGTTGTTGCACCTTTGGCCGTGAAAACACTCTCCTCCACCCTTGGCTTGTGGTGCCTTCCCCTGCCTGTTTGACTTGGTGACTCTCCCTTCATAGTATGAACAAATCAATCCCAACTACAAACCATAACCCTAACCCGTGAAAGTTGAAGAATATGTAGATACTTCATTGATTGATAGGTCCTGGAAATTAAATTTGAGTGCTAATGGTTCCAAACCACGCGACCATGTATTGGATTTTTTGTAAAATATTGTCATATGTAGTTTATAACATTAGGAAGTCCTCTCCACCCTTTGATTTTTGTTGCTTTGCAAAACATAAATGAACATTGTAATATTTACCTGTAACGCCCCAAAATTTAGCATCTGGAATTTTCTTCTAATCTATCCCTAATTCAAAATCAAATTTTCGAAAACTTTGGTCGCTGTTTATTTGTTTTGAGTGTGTTAATATGAGCTCAACAAAATTCCAAATATCGCAAATACTATCCACCAAAATTCTTTCAAAATTCATTTCCAAAATTCAATTTCAAAATCCTCACGCCATTTGGACCCTCCATCTCCGCGCCACTTGAACCCTCCATCTCCCCGAGCTCCCCACTTCCATCTCCCCCTCCAATTCCACCGGCGTGCGTTCTTGCACAGAACGCGTGCTTGCCTGGCAGTTCTCCACGCTCAGGCCATACCGGTCCGATTAACTCGGAGGAGACCACCACCGCGCCTCACCCCACCTTCCCCGAGCAGCGCCCCTCCCTGCCTCGGCTTGTATTAGGCTGTCCCCTAGGCTCCCTCCCGCGGCAAAGGCTTCCTATGGCCGACCATCTCTCACATCTTCAATCGCGCCAAGAACCACCCAAGTGAAATTCCCACCTCTTGCTCATTCTCCTGGTACTCCCAGAATTGCAAACGGTGGCCGAAGTAGGCCCACGACCAAGCACCTGCGAGCCCCTGTGCTTTGGCTCGGCGGCGCAAGGGAACAGCAGGGCGGTGCTCTGATCTGGCTCCAGTTTCCTGCTATTCGCTCTCTCCTAATCCTGTGTGTGGGGCCTAGCCCCTAAACACCCCTGCTCGAGAACGAGCCGCAATAAGCCAGTATCCCTGTGTGCCATTCTTTTCTCCCATTCATTTATTCCTGGTTTAATTTTTCGACCATACGAGCTCCGATTCCAATAATTTTTTAAAAAAATTAATCTAAAATCAATATCTACCACCCAGATTAATGTCATGATTTTAGAAGCTTCTAAAGCCGTCTACAAGCTGTTGCCACATTCAACACCGCAGGTGTAGACCGTTGACACTAGTCTGAAACTCTGCTCACAAGGGTTCTAGAAATATTTTTCGTCCCTTCAGAATCCAAAAATACGTTTTTATTCTCCTAGTTTCCAAATATTCGGATTTTAGAATATTCCTGAAATATTCATTTTTACTTTTCTTTTTCTGAATATATAAAATTCATATATTCTCCGTTACAACTCCGATTTGGGTGATTCTTTCGCCTAAGTTCATCTAAAATCAAGCTCTACTTATCCATACACTCCACATAATCTTTTGTGTTGGCCGAAAGCCGCCGTCATGCCACCGTGACGCCATTCTACGCACAGTCAGTTCTTCGCACCGGTCGCACAAACATCGTGAGCTTGGTGATCGATGCCGTTGATCTCCTATTCCACATAAATCCTAAAGGTTTCTGTCTTAGTCTATCCGAGTCCTGAATTGAGATGATGACCATACCGATAATCATCTGAACATCATTACTCTCTCCACCACTCCAAAAAAGATCTTGTCGAAAACACCAACATGCAACTGCCACCCGTTCGGCGTTGTCGACCCCGCATATCGCGTCCAACACCTCTACCTTTACATCTTCATTACTGTCGTTACCGATGCCCGCCAACTCGCCCCAAAACTCGTTACGCCCTAACCACATGCAGTAATACCACCGGTAAAAACCTAGCAGACCCTCATCTTTGCAATCCAAACTCTACAACACCAAACCCGTTGAGCCTCATATTATGTCTCGATTTGTGTATTTCTTGTTTATGCACGTAGGAGGTCCTAGAGAGGCCGAGCAGTCCAATCACTGCGACATTCAACTAGGAAACCGGAGAAAGCATACTGATCATACGTCAGCTCCTCACCCTTCGAGTTGTAAGGCAAGTCCACTTGGGATCCCCACTTGATGCATAAATTTTCTATATTTTGCAAACACAACATTTGGCCTGTTAATCACATAAAAACTTAGCATGTTTTGCTTGCTAAGGTAAACCAGCAGATATACAGTCACCTAAGACTATTTTAGATATAGTGCGCATAAGTGGGACCGCTCATTTAATTAGCTTCATAATAGAGGTGGAATATGATGGGTATATGAGAGTGGATGTGTGGTATGGTTTTGAAATAAAATAGGGAAGAACCCCGGCAACCGACGATGTCAGAATACGGCTACGCACCGAAACACCCATAAGGGCAGGGTATGAACGGGTAATTTAGCGACTCACGGTTACCCCATGTCCCGGTATTCATGGAGAAGACCGGGTAGATGGTTGCTCGCAGTGTCGAGCATTGGAAAGTAGAAATGATTCTACCCGAGCTCTCTGTAAGGATCGGTATGATTTTTATTTTGCGTAACTCTTTCAGTACAACCACTCGCTTTGTATGAAGCATTGGCCAGGACTTGAGCTGGAGTGGATAGCCTAGTAGCTTCTGTGCTGGCGCACAAGGGACTAGAGAATGTGTGGGAGTGAACGGAAATACCGCGTGGTACTGTAGTGACTCAGATGCCCGAACCTATAAAGTTCTGCTAGGTGATGAAACAAAGGTAACGGTTGTGATGCCCTAGGCATCTCCCGAGCATTATCAAGTACATACTTTGTTTAATTACTTCTCATAAGCATCATATCATCTCATGCTAATGTGCATTTGAGTCATATGAACAAACATGGTGAAAATAGCTAAATGATGCACTCAGTTTTGCAAAAATGACGCTATAAATGTGAGCATAACTTAAAACCTATGGAGATTTAGGTGAAACTTTTTATACCAAACTTGTAGGTCTTAAGGTGGTAAACAACTTTGTCAATTAGAGCTTGGATGGAAAATGGGCTTAACTTAGTGTAAAGGGACTTTTGGTGTTACCCAACAAACACACTCCAAATCTGGCTTATTAGAATTCTTCATTTTCTATATCCTAGAGTCCTTTTCATGCAAAGGTACAATTGGGAAAGTTTTAGGCCATGAAATCTTGAACAACTTTGTCAAAAATACTTTTGGGAGAAAATGGCTAGAAATAGGACATTTGATTTATCTAAGGAAAACAGTTCTCAGTCCAAACTGAGGGCTGACAGTTAAATTCAAATTTAAATCAAATTTAGAGCCAGAATTTGAACTTGGTTCTTTTGACAAAGTTGTATACCTCAAAGGGTACAACATTTCATTCAATTGGGTCATTTTCAAATTCGGCCCGCAAATTGGTCAAATTTGCGAAAATCAGAAACCTAGTCAGTGGTCAAATCTTTTTTTTCTTTTTTCACGTTTTTCTTTTCCTCGCGAGCCTATGACAGCTGGGTCCCACTTGTCAGAGCTGCGGGTTTCCGCCCGACACCCGTCACGGTGGGCCCCACCGGCTCCCTCGCTCCATGCACCCGGTCCATGCGCCTTGTTCTTCATCCCCGTCCTTGGCCCCACCTGTCAGCCTCACCGGTCCATGGACCCCGCTCACCCGCGCGCCTCTCTCTTCCCTCCCCGCCCGGGCGCGCCCAAGCGGCGCTGGCCGCTGAGCGCCGTGGCCACGCGCCGGCCTCCCCGGCCGCCGCGGCCACGCGCCGCTGCCGCGCGCGGACAGCGCGCCCGGCGCGCCTCCAAGGCGAGGGCGAGGCCGACCTCCTTTCCCCGAACCCCCTTTCACGCGCTCGGCCTCTCTGTTTTTCCCGTTCGACCTCGCGCCGTCCGCCATTGACAGAGCTCGCGCGAGCTCGCCCCCAGCCACTTCTGCCCTCTCCCGAGCTCAACCATCACCGCGCCGAGGTTCGCCGCCCTCGACTCCACCTTTCCGCCTAGACCTCGTCGCCCGAGACCCCTCCACCCCGGCGTATTGCACCGCCGGACCCCGCCGGCCAGAAGCGCTCGTCGCCGTTCCTCCCCTCGGTCTCCCCCGCCGTTTGAGGTAGTGGATAAGATTCCCCCTCCTCCTCTCTCTCTCCCCGGCACTTCGCGGTGAGCCTCCGTGCCCCGCAGGGCCGGATTGGCCGCGCGCCACAGTCGCCGTCCCTCCCGTCGCGAGGAAGAAGACGACGGGAGGAAGAAGACGGCGTATTTGCAGATCCGACCCCGCGGTATCGGGATTTTTCATTTTAGTCCATCGCGCTGTACGCTGAGTCTTGTAAATCTTGCGTACTAGTCCCTGGGGTTCCGAAATAATCACAATCTAGCCCCTGGATCTGATGATTTTCATTTTAAATTGATTATTTCGGCAGAAACCTTTGGAAAGTCCTAGAAAATTCCATAAAAATCAGAAAAATACCAAATCAGTTGCATTGAAATCCTTTTGAATAGATCTGTCTAGTGAATATGATGGTTGAGTAGGAAAATACCAAATTGCCCCTGATTTTATGCAAGCATGAAAAACCCTAATAAATAAGAAATAAGGACTAAATGATCTCCAAAAATTGCCAAATTTGAACAGCAGTGTTGTTAGGGTATGTAGGCTCACTATGATTTTTGGTAGCTCAAATGTTCACTGTTTAATTACCATTTTGCCCCTACATGAGATTTTAGCATAGAAATAAATGAGGAAATGATATTTATATAGAAATTAGGCTCTAAATAGTTTTACATATTTTATTTGTGCTCCCTGAAGTATAAAGAGCTCACTGTTGAAATGGGATACCATGCATGTCAAGAATATTTAGTGTTTTGAAATTGACAAGTTCATGCATGTTTAAATTAATAAATAGAAAATGTGGGTTAAATGAAAGTCAAAACTTCTGAATTTGGACAGCAACATTGCTAGTATACCTAGGCTTAGTATAAGAATTTACTAGCTTAAATGCTTGCTGTATATTTATTATTTTACCCTTGCCTAGTAATTAAGCATATAGTTAACAATGAAAAAGAATTCTAGATAATAGTAAGCACCGGTCTTTTTGCATAAATCGATGCTTTTCAGTCACACAACCACACGTAGTTATATGTGACAAGCTAAGTTATCATAGGTGATGGCTTGTACGATTTCTTAACGTTAAACAAGTTTCATCACGAAAAAAAAAATGCATAATGTTATTCCATAAACCCTGATTCCTTGCATTGCACTCGCATACTGAAGCAAGCATTGCACTAATACATGCCCCAATTGCACCATGTCATGCATATAGATTCCGCGAACGAAGAACAACTGCCAAACCAACCCGTCGCGGAAGAGCCCGAGGAGGAGCTGCACCAAGAGCCAGAGGACCAACAGCAAGAGCCCGACTCCGCTCAGGAGGCAGCTACTGACTCTAACGAAGAAGGTAGGCAGGACCATACTCAACCCAGCAAATAATTTATACCTGATGATTACGCATTTGCACTAGGAGTTGCTTGGAACCAATTGCATTAGACTCCCTGGCCGCCCTGGCCCTAGCACCTATACCTAGAGTTCGTAGGACGAGTATGCCTAGAAATTGCTAGGTACGAGTAGACACGAGTGTGTGGACTCGTCACGTAGGTGTTTTCAAAATTACAAAAGCTTACAGTTATATCACTTATTATTGCTGCTCATGAATTAAATGGAGACCGGGCGGAGATTTATTTCAGTATATACTTTTCATGAGGTTGCACTTTGGACTCCGCCCGAGTCGCATAAGGCCCGTCCGCTGTTCGCCTGCTGGTCGGCATAACATTGCTAGAGTGCTTAACCGAGAAATGGGACCGGTGAAGTCTTACCTGGGTTTGTCCGAAGTTTTCGAGGCTCCGCCCATCCACTTGCTGGAGGCCGATGGGCCCGGGGGCACTTGTACTCGAGGGAGGGCTGACCCAGAGAACTGTGGTATCGCTCCTGAGGGGGCACAACCCGGGGGTTAGGTGGGGGCGCTTTGAATCTTGGGACAAGATAGGTGGAGATCGGGGCTATATGTGGGAACGCGATGGCTAGTAAGCATATACCCCTGGCATGATAGTTATTCCCGGGAATTAAAATCGATTCGAATCACTGATGCCCACCAGGTGTGGGAATGCTGATAATACACACGGGCAATGTAGTAACTACTTAAACTCTCGGTGTTTAATACTAATGGTTTTTGGAACACCACATGATTGAATTGAACTGTTTACCTTACTGCAAGTTATAGTGGTGTTGAAGGTTATACAAATGGTGAAAGCTTGCTATTTATGGTACACATGTTACTGTTTAAAACTAAAGGCTAAGGATCCACTTGATAGTAAGCCGCTTCGCGTCAGCCGTAAGCCAAATCCATTAAGACCTACTGAGTAATTAGTACTCAGTGTTTGCCCCCATATTTGAGCGCATGTATAGAATTCATGGTCTGCACTTGTGTTGGAGGCGGAGCATGCTCTCATTTAGGATGAGATGACATGAGTGGCACGAGGGCAACATCGGTGGGCTCGATGTTGTACCTCTAATGCAAATCTTTTGGTGATAACATGGTGACCCCTAAACTTATATTTTCGCTGCGAGAAACTTTCAAACTTGCTATCTTATAACATTATGTTGGACTTGTATTTTATGTAAAAACTGGTTTGTAACTAAGTCTAATTTTATGCTATTCAACTGCCTGTGATGATGTTTCTGTTGTGGCTCCATCGTGGGTCAGATGTGTATGATGTCGGTTCCTCTGGGAAAAGGTAATATCGGGAGTCAAATGACTCTCGACGGACGACCGGGTTTAGTTCGGTCTAATCGCACTGCAAGCCAGAGGTGGCAGGTGTGCTTAGCCCGGATTAAATCGGCGGTTCCGCCACAACGGTTTGGTTTGGAATTCGGGCAGTTACGACGATAACGTGCCATTGAGTCCAACTTGTGAGAATTAGTATAACCTCTTATCAGATTATCAAAGTAAAACCTATTCGAATAGTCCGTGTCCACTGGTATGAATGGGTTACGCTTGGTTTTTCGTAGCAGTTTTCATAAAATAAAATGGAATTGGTTCGAATTGGATAAAATGGTTTTTGGTTCAGCAGTGGATGCTGGATGTATAGAAAAGTGTATTGGCAGGAATGTCACGAGCCATGTTGGACCGGAAAGTTCAGTGGCAACCTTTTTTAAAAAAAACTCAGTTTTAAAAAAGATTAAAACTTGGCAACTTTCATAAACCCTATATACAAACTACCTTTATGCAAAACCTCCTCCGAACTCCAGATATATCCTTGTATATAGTGTTAGCCTTCTCTAAATTTATTTGAAGGAATGCGGGCTGTGTTAGTGTATACTTAACAACCAGTGATCACTACGCGGTAGTATCTCAGCACCTTGACACCGCCGAGACCACCTCTTTGATACCCCAAATTTTTAAGTATACTTAAGTATTCATTATATGCAAGTGATCTTCTTTCAAGTGCGTTGGTTAACTGAGTAGTAATAGATTAATAATATTTTTATAAGGAGAGTGCGTATATGCCCCCAAACTAGTCGTTAATCATAATTGATAAGAATATGTGACGACGCCTAAGTTGATCATGCATCATCCTGCATTTATAGAACCTAACATCTCTTCTCTTTTGGTATTCAAATTTATTGTTTATAAATATTCTGATTTGTTAAAAAGTTTTAGTTTATGTATTTTGAAAAGATGTTGAAAGCTCATTTCTAAGGGGGAAGGTGTAACCTTTCAAAATATTGTTTATAGTTTGGATACAAGTCAACTAGAAATAACCTATTTCTCTTCTATAATCTCTATAACTTGGTATCCTTGTCCCCATCCTCTCTTATCAAAACTTTGAAGTTTGTTATCATCTTATACTCTTTTATGTTTGAGACCACTCCTTTTATTCTTAAGCATCAGTATATTCCTTGTCCAATCCATCTTTCTTTATTTCTTTATATCCTTGTTTAAACAGCTTTTTATCAAAACTTGAGGCTTGTTTCTATCTTTTATGCTTTCTATGTTGAGATCGTTCCCTTCACTCTCAAATATTAAAGATGTTCCTTGTATATTTATCATTAATACTCAAGCATATCTCATTTAATACGAAATAACTTCTTATAATTGTTTGATTCATTCAAAGTATTATACTTTGATTCTAAAATTTTCAAGCTCCAATTATTCTAGCTTATATGTATTATATCCTTATGATACATATACCCTTATTCTTACGATTATCTTGTGACAAATTTTTTATTTCATATTCATATGTTAGTCATTTATGTTCCAGCAATCCTTAAATATTTTTGGTTTTTGCTTAGATTAATTAAGGTAACTTATTTCCTTTTGTCATCCTTACAATCAGATATCTTTGTCCTATCATCTTTTATCAAAACTTTGAGATTTGTTACTATCTTATACTCTTCCGGACTTGAGATCACTTCTTTGACTCTCGAGTATCAATAAATTCATTGTCCAATCTATCTTTCTTTATTCTAGATATAATCCTTTGTCTTATGTATCTATCATCGGTACTCGAACATACCTCTTTTGATGTTAAACAACTTCTTCAAAATGCTCAATGCTCCATTTATTCAAAGTATTTTGTTTCTATTTAAAAAAAATTCTTGAGCTCAATCTCTCTTAATTTGTGTATTATATTATCATCTTCTATATCTCAACAATCCTTAAATGTTTTTAATTTGAATCAAGTATTTTATTTCCCAAGATTTGGACGATTGTTTAATCTTGATGTGATAATTATACTAAGCAATCTATGGTGCCACGACGGAACCTAGGGTTCAGTGTATGGCCGACACTGGTCTCCTCTAGGTGCGCGTTGGTATCAAGGTTTGCAAAAAAAGAATATCGTTTCAAGGATTAAATAATCAAATTCCTTGTACCGTTTTATAAAATCTTCTTGGACACTCTTCCACTATTCTACTTTCTAATTCCAACACATTGTTAATCTATTCTTTTGAATCCTGAGAATGATTCACTCTATTTCCATCTTCTTATCATTATATCTCATTCTAATCTCACCTTCTTGTTTAACATATTTTGCCTTCTTATTCTTTGAAAGCATGAAATCTGATCCACTAGTTCATCAATATCAATTCCATTAGTTAAATGCTGTCTTATGAAAGCAATTTTCAAATTTCTATCAGTATCAACATTCTTCTTCATCGGAGTTCATCATTGAGTCATTTATCTCAACAATTTTCATATTCTCTTCGACAAGATAGTCAACATCATCCAAGGATATGTTTAAAGTATTCTAATTTATGTTTAAAGTATTCTTGGATAGGCTTTACTAGTTACTTCTTAAATCGTACAAACCATCACCTTTTGGTTAGGTGGATGTGATCTTTTTGATTTCTTACCTAGATGATTATAATCTCTTCTATTCCTTACCTAGATTTCAAACTCCTTTTAAATTCAAATTCTTCGACCAGAAAAAAAAATCAATTCAGAAAGAGACGATCAACTTCTACAAAAGGTCAACGGAGTATTTATTCAAAATTGGAGAAGGTCAAGGAAATTGAAGAGTCTTTTATTCAAATCCACATCTCTTCAAAATAAAAGTGGTTTTAAAAAAATATTTGTTTCTATTTTTACAAGAAAATGTGAAATTGAAAGATGACGCATTTTCCTTTCCATTGCCTAACTTAATATCCTACCTTTTTGAAATCTCAGGGCGAGATTTCTTTAAGGGGGAAGGGTTGTGATACCCCAAATTTTTAAGTATACTTAAGTATTCATTATATACATGTTTAATTTTAAGTCTAGGATTTAAACTGTTTAAATTCCAATTCAAGTTTGAATTTTTTTTAAATTTATTTTTGTCCAAGGGTAAAAGTGCAAAGTGTTAATTTAATTTTTTTCCCTTTCACTTTTATATTTGGGCCTTGGTATTATTTTCTTGCACAAGGGTTAATATTATAAAAGAGTACTTTGTTAAAAAAATTAAAAAAAAAGAGAGAAAGGGAATCCAGGGGGAGCCGACGGCCCAAGACCGCAGGCGGCCCGCCCCTGATTTCCCTGGCCCGCGGCCACTTAGGCTGACAGGTACCTCGTCTTCCTCATCCGGCCAGGGAATCTTCGCTCTCACCATTTTCACCCGCCACGGCCAAGTTCTACCACCGTCGTCCTCTTTTCCCCCGCCACGCGCCATCCGCGAGCAGCCTAGGCCAATCCGTGAGCGGGCGCTGGCGACGCCAAGGCGCGCCACCTAGGCCCAGCCCACGAAGCAGCACCCCCTATCCCTCGTCTTCAACCGGACGCCCACAGGGAGCTTCGCTGCCACCGCCTCTCGCCGTCCTCATCCACTGCTGCCTCCACCAGCCTTTCCTCGCCTATAAAGCCCCCACCAAGCACCTCCCCGCCCACATCAACCCGAAGCACCAGCCACCACCGCCTCCCCGTCTTCTTACCGACCCTGTACCATCTCCCTCCTCCTGCTCTGTTCTTCCACTTGAGCAGCGTCTCGGTGTTCTTCGTCCTCAGGCTATCTTGGTCCAATTCCTTCCATGTGCAGCACCACACCACCCTCCTCCACCATTCCCTACCTTCAATTTCTGTTTCGCACGCCCGAACAGAGCCCGCCACGAGCTCCAGTGCCGCCTCCAATGGCGCCCATGGCCGGCACCCTTCCACACCTCTACTCACAGCTTGAGTTAGGGGATTGAGTTCGTCTCCCTCTCCTCTCTCTCTCCCGATATGCTCGGATCAAAAAACGGTGGCCAGAGCCGCCCTACGGCTGCACGCCGGCGGAGGCCCCTTCAGGTGTTTGCGGCGGCGCGAGAAGCCGAGCAGCGACGGTGTTGGGCTGACCCCTGTTTTCTTTTTTCAGCTAACCCTCTTTTTCTAATTCTATAGGTGGGCCTGGCCTTTAGTCCCTGCCAGCAACTCATCAGTGCTAATTCGCCGATGCCAAACGGCCCAGACCACAGCTGCATGCAAGTCAAAATCCATCTGCTAGCTGTATATATATATTTTTAATTCCTTGGTTCAGTATTTTCCAGCTCCAACCAGCAGCCCGTGATTTGCTTACCTGCTAATCACGTGGAGTTACAAACCAAAGTCACAGCTAGCCTATTCAATAGTGTACCATCCTTTTCTTTCAGATTTATCTATTTTCAAATATATTTCATCCATCCGATTTCCGATTTCATCTATTTTTCTTTCTAAATTCAATATCTACTATCCAAATTAACTTTGTGATTTTAGGAGGTTCCAAGATCCACCTACGAGCCGGTGCCACATTTAACACCGTAGGCGTGGTTCGTAGACACCATCACAAAACCCTGCTCGCAAGCAATCCAGATATATTTTTTTGTTTCTCGAGAATCCAAACATACAATCTTATTCTACAGTTTTCAAATATTCGGATTTTGGAATATCCTAAGAATATTCCTTTTCCTTTTTCTTTTATTTTCTTTGTCCAAATATACAAAATTCGCATCTCCGTTTGAACCCTAATTTGGGTGATTCTCGTGTCTAAATTCCTCTAAAATCAAGCTCTATCCACTGACACTACTCTCACAATTATCTACACATTCCGTCGTCTCTGTTGCCTCAACAAAGTGAACGACTTGATAAATTAAGTAAATCGCTGATGAGAGGACTTAAAAGAATCTAGAGGCCGAACTTTGCACAATAACAATAGTACCAGGAGGAGCATTGCAGATCAAGATATTAACTTTGTAAGCCTCAACCTTTGAAGTAATCCAGGCAAGCCCCAGTGTATTTACTTATTTTATTTCGAGTCCTTTAAATTAAATACGGGTTATGTTTGTGCATTAGAATTAGGCGTTGATTGAAACCCTAGTCAAGCATATTTTATCCTATACGTATTAGAATAGATGCTTAATCAGGCTTTTGATAGATCACGTTTACTTTGAGAAGAATTCAAGATAGAATATGTTACTGAGAGGAATCCAAGACAGTTTTCCTGAGTTAATTAATTAGAGGCATTAGATAGGATCAGTTATACTTTTGAGAAACAGTGATAAATAAAATTAATTAATGAACGTGACTAAGATTATGATCCTATTTATGTCGTATAAGGTCGTCCGATGTTTGGCCATGTTTTTGGTTTTCGAACGCGCCTCTTTCACTTGTCGTCCTCATCACGGGTTCTGACAAACCTCTCATCCTTTGTACCTAGGGTTGAACTGTGGTGAGACCAACTGAATGGTGGAAGACAGGCGAGTGTTGGAGTACACTCGGGTTCGGTGAGGGCAGTTCAGACTAGGTGGCAACGAGGATGTTGGGTTGTCATATGTGGGGTCGTTGTACACACATATGACTGGTGTTTGAGTATTTATTCCCGGGAGTATAAAATTGATTCGAATCGCTGGGATTACCAGGTGTAAGAGCTGAATCATCACCGACATCGTAGTTAAGAAGAATAATGTTTTCGATAAGTAATGATATTATCAAGTGCTTGCTTTGTTTGCTATTAGAATAGGTATTACTTACTATAAATAGGAACAACTAAAAGAAGTAGCACTCTAAGAGCTAATGACTCAATTATAGGGCTGCCGCGTGTGAGTTAACCTAACCAGTTTCGGCCATTGGTTAGAAAATCGGGTTTATACCTAGTGGTCGGATAAGTCTTGCTGAGTAATTAGTACTCAGGGTTGTGGCTTTGACTCTTTTCAGGCATGAGGTCTTTAGCTTATCTCTCTTCTGCAAGAAAGCATTGAAGCAAAGTGTTCTCCCGACGGCTTTCCCTATATCTCTTAAAGTTGAAGAAATAAATAGATGCTCAAGCTCCTTACTATTCTTAGATTCGTCTAAAATGAAACAACATCAGTGGGCTCGATGTAGATTTCATGTAATATAACAGGGTTTCATCATTTAGATGTTGTTTCCGCTGTAAGTTTTTTACACTTTTGTCTTGTAATCTATAAAAACTCTTGTTTTATTTGTTTTATTTTATTAAAGTCTATTATTAGAACTTCTTGTGTTGGAATAATTCAAGACTCTTAGGGGTCACTTGGTGTATATCGATCCTGTTTTGGCGTAGTCAGGGTCCTTTTTAGGACCTGACGCACTACCGGGCTTAATCCGGTTTAGACGCAAACTCGTGTTTTGTGTGTAAACTAGATTAAGTTGGGCGATTCCGCCACAACCTCCACCTATGAATGCGCCTCCACGAACGTCGAGCCATCACCAACTCCCCTTTCTCTCCGCCCACCCTTCGCATCGGCACCTCCTTGTTGGGCTCATAAGCGGGTAGGGGACACTGCATACTCACCCAACTTTGAGGGGCAGTATCCGCCCGCCATTGTAGCGGGTGCTTGGGGGGGGGGCCACCGTTGTAGCGCATGCAGGGCCTGGCCACCTAGTAAAATGCAGGCATTGGATCCATCACCGAGTGCCGATTTGGATAGACTGAGGAGGCCAGGACCAAGATCGACCTTCCAAAACTCCATGTGAGACCGAAGACAACAATACTTTACGGATGGAGCCACACATCATCACGTTCATTCCGGTGCTCTTCTCGGGCGCGCGCACGCCCGCAGCGCTCGAAGCGAGCGCGTGAGAGGGAAGACAGCGCGTGGAGGCCCACGGGGGAGCGCGTGAGAGGGGACGGCCCTTCGAGCGTTTGGAATGCGCACACGCTCGCTAAGAATCTCTTCCCAGGCGCGCGCGCCCGCAGCGCTCGAAGCGCGGCCGTGGGAAGCACGGCGGAGCGCGTGAGAGGTAAGCCAGCGCGTGGGGGCCCACGGGGGAGCGCGTGAGAGGGGACGGCCCTTCGAGCGTTTGGAACGCGCGTGCTCGCTAAGAATCGGGCGTTCATTAATAGAGTTCTGCCAATACTCCATCGCAGCATCGCTGTGGAATTTGGGAACCGTTTGGGCGGCTGGCAGCAATAGGGATCACTCGGCATCGCCTGCCGGCGTGTGGGCGTTCGGGCGAGCAAAATTTCTCGGAGAACACTCTCACTTAAGAGTAGTCTAGTACACTGACTAGTATAATGACTAATGAGCATTACTACATCAAGGTTGTACTGCACATATATAATAGCATTAGGTCTTTTCTAAAAAAAATAATAGCATTAGGTATGTTGCAAGTATAAATTCAAACGTTCAATGTTTTTTTTCTGAACAGCTATGAGTTCAGAACTAGCGGCACAGGTGGATGAATTGCGTGCCCCTCCCCACGTCCACAATATAAAACAACAAACGAACAAAAACAAAAACAGTGAGCCTAATGTCAGTAAAAAACAGAAAACAGTGAGTCCTCATGTCAGTTAGTGCACAGCAAACCCTGGCCGCGTCAACTGTTCACACTTTCAAACAAAAGCCGGAACTCGGCAGCTATTTGAATTCTAGAAACTGGAGACCTTGGAATCTTTTGCGTGCCATACATGCCGCCAAATTACCGGGCTGGAGCATACGGACACAGAGTATATGAAAAATGGACTAGCCTTATTTTTGTCCCCTCCATGCATTTCACGGAGCCTCAAGCTGGGCTGGCTGGCTGGCAACCACACAATACTCGAGAAACAGTTGTTCTTGAGCAGCAGCAGTACTGCTGCAGTAGTTGGAGTGTACCAAACCTACTACAACTACAAGCTCAGCGCGCGCAAACTCGCAAACAACAAAGCAGCTCAAAAGCGAGCTCAGACCACGCCCCAGTCCCACACAGCTTTCCATAGCCACGCGTGAAAAGGCCACGTCGGCACTACGCCTAAAAAAACGCGTGGAAAACAGCGTCCACGTCGGCTCCGGACACGCCATGATGGATGCCGACACCCTTGATTGTGCCCGCCAATTATGAGCTGCTTCCTGCTGATCATCTTGCATGGTAGGTACTCAGGTGGGGGCGTGGGGCTCAGGTGCGCGGCGCCGGGGCGGCGGCGCGGGAGGTGTTGTTGAGCTCGAACCAGACCTGGCGGAACACCTTGACGATGCAGTCGTGGTGCTCGTCGGCGTTGAGCGACAGGTAGCACGCCAGCAGCGTCTCCAGCTCCTCCGGGCCGCCCCACCATGCGCTTGCTCGCGATCATCTCCACCATCGACGCCCGGAACTCCCGCTGTGGGTCCCGCGTCCGCCGCACCACCGCGAACCGCTCCAGCTCCGCCACCGCCGCCGCGGCGGCGGCGGCGCTAGGCCGAGGGGAGCGCACGCGCACCGCGGAAGCAAGGCCGAGGCGCGCGCCCGGAGCCTTAGTGGAGGAGAACGACCTGCGCCCGTTGATGACGCGGCGGTGCCGGCGCCGCCGGCTCCGCGGCCGCTTCTCCTCGTCCGTGTCGGACGGAGGTATCGGTGCCAGTGTCCGCACCGGCGCAGGTGGCGGCGGCGCCTTCTGGGAGGCGGAGCTGGAGAGGGAGGTGAGGTGGCCATGGCCGAGCGGAGGGATGAGGTCGCGGTCGCCGCCGACCGAGTAGTGGCGACGACGGAGGTACAGCTGCCGCGCGGCCGTCGCGGCCTCGGACCCCATGTCATCGTTGCCCACCGAGCGGCGACGCGGGGCGACGTCCGCCGCCGTGGCCCCGGTGTCGACGCCACGCTGGACGGTAGTGTCCACCGCCTCGGCAGCGGATGACGACGACGACGACGAATTAGCCAAGCTGCTCCGCGACCGCGACGCCGATGACACGGGGCTAGGGCTCGTGGGCTTGTGGTGGAAGCAAGACGGGAGCGCGGTGGCGGCCTGAGCAGTGCTCTTTGCCACGGGCATCTTATGCCCGGGCTTAGTACCGGCTACGCCGCCGTTCTTGGACGTGAGCTTCGCAAGCCATGCCAAGGGCAAGAAGGACGAGAAGATCGCCTTGCTCTTCCCCTTGCCCTCTTGTCGCTCTTGCTCCAGTTGGTGCTGATGGGCTTCCCTCTGCTGTTGCTTACTGCTTCTAAGCCCCCACCTCATAGCTGACGAGTTGGCGTTTTGTGAGCTTGGCTCTTCGCCTTGGAATGGTGGAGAAGTGGAGAGTGTGGAGTGAGGAGAGTTGGACAGGCGTCGGGCTTTTGAAGTGGGAGGCTTTGGCGGTTCACCGCATGGGAAATTTGCAACTTTCCGTAAAATAATACGAAAATAATTTTGCACTGCAGCTTTGAGTTTGAACTTTCCAAGTTGTGAGAGCTTTCCTGCCGTGCCACAAATCGGCGAAAGTGTCTGTTTCACTTTTTCCTGGGGTGCCTCTGGCTGGGCTATGCCTGATTGATTTCCGTGATTGATGCTGCTAGAAAATTTCAAGCTCACTGTGTAGGAGTACGAGTGTACATTGTGTCTGCTACTGCTACCATCTCTCGCCTTTTCTAATAGGGCCATGCAGATTAAAGAACCGGTGCCCCGTGGTACTGCAGTGCAGCCTTTGCAGGAGGTATGTACGTTGCCTGCCTGAAATGTATGTGCGCCTTTTGGGTTTACCAAGATCTTGGTCACCTTTGAATCCGATCAGGAGATTTGGCCGTGCATGGCCACTGGTTTAAGAGGCACATAATAGCACTTGCATCCCAAGATCCCTTGTGGTTGCGGTGTGGAACCACCGGAGAACCCCACGAAGAGTCGAGGATCCGCCGGTGCGCTGCGCCCCAATCGCAGCCTCGGGAACAGAGTGACCCGGGCTTTGTGTGAGCGTGCGCTCGTGCCTGCCATACCGCGTCCCAATCTTTGCGTGCACGCTCAGTTGCTGCCACTGGCACACAATGAGTCAATGACACACACACACACAGAGGCAGACCGCACCCCCATGCCATGCCGTGCCATTCTACGTCGCGGAACGCGATCCACCGCGACCTGATGAACTGCGGAAGCGGCGAAAGTGGCAGACACGCAGCGCAGGATATCAATTCGGACAGCGCCAGGCCGAGCTGGGAGCCTGGGACTGGGAGTCTGGGACAGGTCCGCTGCCTGCTGGTTTTCTGCCTTGAATCGCATTGCCTTTCCCTCGTCGGCGCAGCCAGCAGCTCCCTGCTCCTCTGCCGCTGCGCAGCGACCACCGCCTGACGCCCGGCCCCGGCGGCTTCTATGTTTGAATCCAGCGACGTCCGGTCCGGCCACTTCGCGCCCTTTTTCTGACCGGCGGCGTGACGGCGAACTCGTTCTGAGGACGGTAAAGAGTAAAAAAGACCGATCGGCCGCGCGGCGAAGTCGATCGTTCGTTCCGGGAACGCTCGCGTTCCCTCCCCGCTGCTTGTATTTTCCTAGAACGTGTGGCTGCTAGTAGGCATTCGATTTCGACAAGGCAGGTGCCTTTTGATTGAACGAACCATCAGCAATTCGACCATCGACACCTTGCGCTCCAGTGGAACACAGACACAGCAGAGGCAGCTCGGCTAGGCAAAGGCAGCTAGCTGGCCCATGCATCCCAAGCAGAGCACAGCTTTTCTCTGCGTCTGGAGCTACTTCCCACCGGTGAAAGAGCCATTCATTTCTCTGCGTTCCCATCTACTCCCTGCTGATGCACTCATGCACAGCACAGCGCGCATGTTCCATCCATTCATATCCTCGCGGCAGAGGCAAACGATTGCACCCATCCATGTGCTCGGCCGTTTCGGTTCAAAAACCGCGACCCCCTTTTGTCCTCCTTTTCTCTGCCGTAGCGAGTTGTAGGCTCACTTTTGGCCATGTTCATGCAGCGTGCCTCAAAGGGCAAAGGCCCAGCCTACGTCGAATTTGAATCAGAGTAGATAGCAGCTGCCCTTCTTAGCGTCCGGTTCCTCTCTACACGGCACAGTGCCATGGTTTTGAAATTTCGAATCTGGGGGGTGTGAGATGATACATGTTGATCCGAGGTAGCTGCAGACGTGAAACATGTGGTGCAGAGCCGTCTCCAGCGGACCGTCTATCCGAATTGTCTATTACTATTTCAACTACCTCTCTCTATACAGTGGCTCTACAGTGTCAAACAGTGTTATAGTCAATCCATATGGGCAGACGGTTGGAGAGCCATACCCTAATACAGGTGGCTAGCTCTAGAGTCTAGAGTAGCTGCTGCTTGTGCTTGTCTTACTGACTGACTTTTATGACTGTCAGTTCACCCCCGGCACACAAACTCAAATTTCCAGCAGAAAAGTTCTGATTTGAAACCAAAAGGCTGTAAAGAATGAAGACGCTACCTGGTTGGTTTGATCATTGGTACACAGTTTTTCTTTTCCCAAGCTTTTTTTTTAGCTTTTCCCCAAGCAACTGCAATGTCGGAGAACCAGCCCAACGAGGCCCAGTTGTCTCGTTGGCTTGGATTCGACTGTACGGCCCATAAACGCTCGATCCATACGCTACAACTTCCACGTTGGACCCCTTCTCCGTTTCCTTTCGTAAAGCACTACACCAGTCACCAAGAAGTACTCCTACATAATCTGTCAAAAAAAGTACATTAGCATTTATGAGGCAAGTACACATCTACGCGTGTTTTTCTTGCAAATACTATAGTAAACCGTCAGAACAAGAACACTGCAGGAGCATTTATGATGCAGAGCAACGTAAACACCGAACAACAGTTGGTCCAGCGAAAAACAACGAAGTGATGTCAGGACCACCCTCTAAACGAAGCCGACAAGACACGAAATAAAAATAAAGACTTGCCTCCCGTCGGTGCAGCATTACCATCAAAATAATACTGTACTAATGCAGTGTGACCGAAGCCCTTGACCGGACATTTTTCTCCAAAGAATACGCGTATTTCTGATGAACGCGTCCTTGGTGGACCGATGAGCACGCCCAGGACCCCGTCGTCGGCGAGACCGCAGGCGTGCGTGCAACCACGCGGCCCATCTTCGCCGCAGCATGTCGCGGCACATGGATTGGCGCTAGATACGCAAGTTGTAGGTTGGCGCGCTTCTGCGAGAACGATCAGCACAGTTGCATTGACTTGAATCGAGAACGATCAAACTCGCTGCGGTTTGTTTCTCTACTGCTACGGGGGGAGGTCGTGAGCCTATTACTCTGCGCCCACGGTCCGACGTCAGAGCTGGAAATTGCTGCAAAGTGGGTTCCAACTTCCAAGTCACTGCGGTTGGTGTGGCGCACGTGGTCTGTCCGTAACGAGCTAATGCATACCACACGAACCATGTCAATTGTGACTTTAGTAAAATTTCTAGTAGGTTACTAGGAAACAACCTCTAGGGGAATCGAATGAGGTAAGGCCGTGCTTACCATATAGCTTAAATGGAGATGTAAAATATTGTAAATATATTGTAGATAGAGATGATTTTAAAATATAGAGGGTGTAATGGTCGGTCTCGTAAGTATAGTATAGTTTAACACATGAAGGTGGTCAGAAGAGAAAACAGGTGGGGTTCTCCGCTGATAGGGATGGAGAAAAATAAATGTTGGTGTTTCTTTTACGGCACAGTCTAGAAAAGTGTGCGTGGGAGTGGTCAATAGGGATGGAAAAAAGAAGTGTTTGCCAGTGCGCTGAAGAGTGCGCTGAAGACGTGGAGCCCCTAGCGTGCTGCGAAGGGTTGCGGATTGCGGCGGAATGGATCGCAGGGGCGGCTCATCTTGGAGTGTGATTGCAAGATGCTGATCAATACGTGAGGCAGGAGGAAACACCGATCTGCAAAGCAAACACCTTCATCATACATGAAACTTTATAAACCAGTCGTCAAATGCAAGGAATTTTAATTCCTGCATGGACGTTGTCGCGTATGAGCTTGCTCGCCTAGCTAAACGCTCAAACCATAGTCGTATGGAGAGTGTACGCCAGTTTGTAACGAGCAATCCATTGTTGAAGATTGTACTCCTATGTATTTTCGACAAACAAATAGAGCCACACCGAAACCGGGGAGCAGAGGCACCCGACGAAAAGAAGAGGCCAAAATCATGGCGGCTATGCAGGGAGCACGAGCGCCGGAAGAAAGCAGCCGATTTTTTTTTTTTTTACGAACCCAGCCGATCGCAAAGAAACACGGAGCCGTCGCGCGGGTTCCTATCCGCAGCGGATACGCGTCGCCGTCTTATCGCTAGCGCGCAAGCCCGCCCCAGCAGAGCAGCTGATCTCGTCGCGCGGGGGGGCGATGGCTGGTGCCCACTGCCCAGGGCCGAAGGCCGAAGCCATCCGTCGCGCCGCGCGCGGCCTTTTCCGCTCCTCTTTCCGCCGACGGCGACGCGGTCGTGGCCCGGCGCGCCCGCGCGGATCGCACGTCCGATCGTGATCTCGCGCGGCTCGCGGCCGTATCCGCTGAGACTGAGATATCCGAGCAGAGACGCATCTGCCCTCCTCAGTGCGCGCAAAATCCAGCGTCCCGGGCGCGAATACTTTGCCACTTCCACGGGGATCCCCGCGATAGGACGTGCCGGCCCGATCTTTCCCGTGCCGTATCCCGCGTGATTTTACCCGTTCCGTGTGTGTGGCGGCGGGGCGCCAAAGCGAGCCCGGCCTGGTGCCGTCGATCTTGCTGGATAACCTGGGCTCTCATGTCTTCCACTGGTCAAAAGCCCCCACCCCACTCACTGTCACGTACATGTGGTGCGCTGTGTGTGTGGAGTCGGTGGCGCGCGGCGGAGGAAAGCCCGAGGTATCTTTCGCCCAAAGGAGAGGGAAAGCTGCTTCTTTTTTGTCACTACAATAATAATATCACGGCGGCTTTCGTCTCTATAAACACTTGACGGCATGTGGGCACTCGATTCGGTCGTTGCGTGTGCATGCAGCGCGGACCAATCGACAGCCCGGAATTGGTTCCGCCGCAGCTCCCATTCGAACCGGTGGTAGATTCCTTCCCCTTCCGGTGGCCATACTTGTAGTGGGCTAGTGCCTAGTGCCACTACGTTACTTGGACGCACGCGCTGGCCACGTGAATACGTGATGTTCGTGTCCTGCCCCCGGCCCTCTCGCAGTGTTAAGGGCAAATCTCTGGACGTACGGCTATCTGGAAGACCCAAGGGCTCATTTTAAACATGTACTCCGCCCTGGATATATGCTTCAGGAAATCAGGATTTTTTTTTTCTGATTCTGCTTTGCTTAGCCGTGTTATGAGTGAAAAGCAGAGAACAAGACAAATTGTGAAGAATGAATGATTTTCATTGGTCTCATAGGATGGTTACATCTACATATATAGGTAACCAAGGGGTGATTACATGTCCCTTCATGAAGGGGTGTCTCTTCACTAATATCAATTGCTAATGACATCATTAATTGGCTAATTGATCATTAAGCAATATTTCTTAACACTCCCCCTTGATCAATTTGCACCTTGAAACCACCACATGATTATCTTACAATAAAGTAGATAATTCTCATATAGTTTCCGCAGGAAGAGAAGAAATATCTACATACCATGATAATCTTTAGAAAACCCAATGGGAAAAAATAAAGGATACATCACGATATGAATCTGATATGCCTAATATTGTCCTCTAAAAATCCCCGTGGAGAAAAATAGACAATACGACATATTTATTATTCTCCTAAGCTCCTGAAGGAAGAGAAGAATTAATCAATGTCCATGAATCTTACATGCCTCGTATCATCCTCGTAAAACCCAGTGGGAAAAAATTGATGATACGACATATATTCTAATGTTGATATTGCCTCATTAAAAACTTTATATGGGAAACCTCGGGCGACCCCCAGTGGACGTAGGGTATTACGCTCCGGCGGCCTGAACCACTCTAAATCCTCTTGTCACCATCGTGCCACCACCGACCTAGCTAACAACGATCGCTCAACACATTTAAGATGTGGAGTGTGGTTAAAGACTTCGTGAATATCTCTGCGAGATTATCACGTGACTTAGTTTGCGACATGTTTAACCGTCCTTGTTAGAAGGAAAATAATCTTGGGCAAAAACGCATAGCAAGATTACACCAAGTATAATCTGTTCACACCTAAACAACATAAAGTTAATGATTCAATAGAACTAATACCAGATTACTAAAGTATACGGTACATCATTCTGCGAAGCCAATGCCATTATAGGGAGGCTTCATATAATCAATATGATTATTTATCAGAATGAACGGTAGAAATGGTTCTAGATATCTTTATCAATGACATCCATAAATTTTGAGACCTTTTCCATGCTATATGTATAAATTGTCTCTGGTGTGGTATTTGAGGGATCAAATAAATACCAAGATCTCGGTTTCTTTTATAAAAGACACCAAAATATATCCAATCAAAGTCAAATCTCAGTTTATTTTGTAAAAGATACCAAGATGGCTTATGCCTTGAGATATCAAAAAGGTATCCCTTAATCCTAACCAGTTGCTATTGGTAGGAGTAATGCTATACCTTGCAACAGGTTCACTGTAATTGCAATGTCTGGCCAGATATTGATTACAAGATATGTAAGCATACATAAGGCATTGAATATATGGAATATAAATTCCTATATCTTTTCTCCATCTCCTCGAGTCTTCTTTTTTTCTAAAGATCTGACTACCAGAGATGGATATGATTTATTTATATTGCGATTCGTCAATATGTTCTGGATGTAGACAATTTTATTAACAATTGTCCATAGACAATATTGGATCATAGATCCACGTGCCCCATTATAGACTCCGTCTTTAGATTACTTTGTGTCTCTAATAGTGTTCATCACCAATGATATCAACCGCATTGACGATGATTAGGGGAGCATGAAATTCAATTAAGAATTCTAGATAAACAGTCACATGTAATCATAATCTTTGTGTATCCCTTTAAAGAAAGGAATTCACTAAGTCGAACGTACCTTATTCGACTTGTTTGATTTTAAGTCATATTAATGACTTTGTAAGCACACACTTTATATGTTGCGAATTTATGTATGAGGGTTTGAAACCCAGTGGCCCATATATGTTGTCACCACATCTATCAAATGCACAGACTAGATGATTTTGTACTGCCAATAATTATCAGAAATTATGGGTGAGATTCTGTCAAGAATCCCTATACCAAGTGGAGAATCAGTTGGGTTTCTGCACATGAACCCTGTGCTACAAAGCCTTGTTCATGTCTCACCACCTTTTCTGAAAGCCAATTTTGGGCGGAAATATGATGAGGTATCGGCATTAAAGCCTAAAACACCTCTTGGTGAACAAAGCATCTCTGTTGTATTGCATCATTCCGAAAAATCTAGAACAAGTGCTGAAAGCACCCTGCCATGGTCTTATTCTCTGGATGGAATGTTGTATTCAATTCAATCAGAGGAGTTTGTATCGACACATGTAGCTTAAAACATATTGTTCTCCAATAAATATTTATTTTTATATGCATACCCTTAATCAACGGTGATTTTCCCAATACATGAGGATTTAGGGTTTTCCGATATCCCAAGTTCGAATATGCACGCATTCGAAGAGGCTTGTAGATAAAGTCCACAAATCATCAACACTAGGTTGATCTGCATTCACCGTATTTCTCTGCTAAAAATAGATTAATCCTGCTTGGAAGCCATATTTCTCCCCCTCTTATTGTTAATCAGGGGTTGAGTGGTTTTATTTGGTACCTCCACTCTTTTAGGCATATTCCTTGCAGAAATAAAAGACTTGTATTACAATTTTGTAATTAGTAATTGCATTTGACAGATTATTTGCAATCTTTTGCAAATAATTCCTGAACTCGAAGTTCAGAACATTTAGTATGTGATCCCGAGCCTGAAAATAATTTCAGTTAATTTCCTGGCATTATTTTGGTACATGAATTCTCCCCCTAATGTCTGGAAAATGCTCATTATTATAAACAATGTATGGGCCATATATGGATCCTTATTAATAAGGATTCAAATATTGTAATGATTGACGGAGATTCAAGTTCCAGAAAGATCCCAATTTTCTGAGAGGGCCCATAGATATACGTTGAGGTGGTGAAATCAGGGTATACTACCCAGATCGCTAGATTGGAAAATCTATGAAATCACATTATATATAGAGGAATATGCAGTTAATCACACAAGTCAGGAGCGTGTAGAACTACCTGACCCCCAACATTCTGTTGAGAAAGTGGCAATATACTAGTCATGTCATGATCTTAATCCAAATATTCCAATTTTATTATGAGAAGTGAATTCCAGGGGCCATCCAATCGTCATTGGAGGCACAAGCTATGAATTCAACAATATTCACGGACAATGACCTCATAATTTGAGACATTATATTCATGTGTTTCATGTTTTGCGTGAGTTCAAAACACAAATAAGATCATCCAAAGATGTATCTCTTGAATCACTGAAAATACCTGAACGGTCCATATACTATTTGTATCGGAGTATACATATCTCTTTTGGACTATGTGTTAGGAATCTTAGATATATAGATCAGATTTTAAGATAAGAGGGTCTTAAAATCATTTCTCCTATGGTACTTATCGTACACACACAGTGGGAAAAATATGACCAATATCATTGCCGATAATTTTCACATCCCACAGGATGGACTAGTCGAAACATACCAATTTTGGAATGAATCGATAGTCTGAAAAATTATCTTATTTGCAACATGTTGTGTGGGCTGGATGTATATGCCATATCTCTTGTTGTTATTTTATATTTTCATAGAAAACACAATTTGCAGATATCTCTATAATTCTTTAAGATATGAGCATAACTCATTATCCGAGGGGCATGATATTGGACACGACCAACCAATTATCATATCACATTGAGTGATTCGCCAAAACTCATCTTCAATTCAAAAGAATTTTGGAGTTTTGTATAGCCCAAATTATAGAGCATGTGGTATTCATCTACCATTGTAATGGTGCCCATACACATCTATATATAAGATCAGAGTTTAATAAAAACTCTCATCAAATAATTTGTGACATACTGTTGAGTATACAACAAACATGCCTAACAACTTTAAATATTACAATGTTTTTTATTGGACATTTTTATGTGAATAGACATCGAGATTATTTGAAATCTCAAAACTGAGTCATCTGAATACATTCGATGAGCGTTATGTCCATTCTTGTGAGGTTCTCTTATTTTAAAAGAGAAATGTTGTTACATAATCCATAAGATTCAGCGATAAACAATTAGCCTCTATCTTATGTCATTCTTAAATTTCTTGGTACAGATCAAATTAGAACTTTATGAGTAAGTCATTGTTAAGAAAAAAATGCTAAACCGAAACCACAATCATAACAATTACTTGTCATTCCTTGGTTCGGTGTTGCCATTGTTCCACTTTTACGCATTGACTTTTCTTCATTTGAATAATAAGCCCAAAATGCATAAAAGTTGCTCCATGAAATACTCTTGTCGAATATCTCTATGGCATCATATGGTTTGTTAGCAATAGCAAAGATACCAATGATTTGATCTGTTGTGAAAGCTACTCCTGATAGAGTTCCAAAATATGCTTTCCAACAGTACATAGGATGAAACTTATGTTATGTTAATGTCCATTATTCCATGTGGATTAAAGATGCCCATAGGGCGAGTTCATAGAATTTCGTATCTATTATCCCTATCATGGTATAAAACCATTAGTTTAATGGTAATGTTGTAATAATATTATATGCAAAATTAATCAAGTCTTTATATCCTGTCAATGTACTTTGGATCATTAAAAGTCTTACATAAAATGTCGACTTCACAAATCTATCGTTATCAACAATGGTATACACTTTATAGATAATCTCTATGTCTGAAACTATAGAGTAGATCTCTCAGTAGTAGGCAATTAAATTGCTGCTATAGACATGATCCCTGGGACTAATACATTCACATAAGAACGTACCGCGGCCAATGTCTAAGGCTCCACTGCCTTGTGTATAACTAAAATTGACCATGAACAATGGTTATCACCGTAAAAGTGCAAACCATAGATCCTAATATTCATTTCATGGGAAACACTATGTAGGTAATCATAAATGTTTGATGTAGACCTATCAGTGACAGATGAATAATTCGTAGCAGTAGACTTGGTCTTACGGCAGAATTATTTATGAGAATAAAACGCAGCCAATGTCTATGACTCTGTCACCTTGTGTTTTCATCCCGAAATGAAACACGATGTGATTGAAAAATTCTGCATTCAATCCTAAGTTAATTAAGTAGCATTTAATTGAGAGGATTTTCTGTCAAAATGCAATTTCAGAAAAAATTGCAAAAATTAACAAGGTCGATATAGTGTTAAAGTCATAGACTAAAACAAAATTGCACTAATTTAGCACAATAATTGGATAGGGCTATAGTTTTGCAAAATCTATTTTGATTCACTGCAAAAGAGCCATATCTTTCAAATTTCCCTTATTAACAATTAAATATTACTTTAATCGTGAGAATTTTGCATTGAAAAACCCTTATTGACAATTAAACATTACTTTAACTGTGAGAGTTTATTCATAAAACTCTGAGGCAAATGAAATTAACTTTAATTGTGAGAGTTCTGGTGTAAACTCTTTTGACAATCAAATCTTATTTCTATTTGTGAGAGTTTTAGGTATATTTTTGTTAAAACATACCATCACATGCAAATATATAAACACATATATACATTCATATATGATAATGAAAATTACTTCAGGGGGTCTAATAATAGACACTTGCTGATTAGTATTGCAGAATGCATAATTTAGGAAATATAGGGACTGAAATGCAGCAGAAAATACTGAATTTTAATAAAACAGTAAATAGATAAATGGTAACATGCCGAAAACCGTCCTGTACACCAAAGATCGCTCGCTTGGGGCCATGAAAGGGCGCGGGTCTTCATAGCAGGGGGGCCGTCGGCGTGGGCCTGGTCACCCAGGCGGCCCAAACGCCTGACGGGGTTGGAGACGGTGGCCGGGCCGGCCTGCGGGCCTCGACGGGACTTGGCGAGGTGGCCCAAACCGGCCGAAGTCCGTCGGGTAAAAAGGGTGAGCAGGTTAGGGTGCCGTACCCCTCTCCCTGCTTGCCGCCGGCACCGTAGCCTAGCCGCCGGTGCCGCATGCCATCGATGAGGTCCATCGCCGGCGGAGGGAGGTAAAGGGACGGATCTGCTAGATCCGTGGCCCTCACGTCTCATCCTTCTTCCACTCCCCCGGGATGTCGCCGCCGCCTACTCACCTCTGCTCGCCGTCGATAGAAGCCGCCGCCGCCGCCATTTCTTCTCCTCCTCCCTCGTCGCAGTGGCATCGGCCTCCAAGGGCGGCCGGCACCAGGGTCAGGGGCGTCCCGGCACGCGGATCTGCGACGGCGGCTTCGATGGAGGAGGACGCCTCGGGTCCCTTCCCCTGCGGTCTGCAGAGATGTATCTCCATCTCCTCATCGGAGGAGGTGGAGGAGGAGCCAGTCGGCGCCGGCGATACGCCCATGGCCGTGGGCGAGGCCGGCTCTAGAGCCGGGCGCCGCGTTGCCGTTGACGAGGCCGGCAGGGCAAATGTAGCATGGCGGAGTTCTGCAGCGGTAAGGAATACGGTGGAGGAGCAGAAGGTCCAGCGTCGTTGGTGCGGGCTGGACATGGCCCGTAGCCGTGGAGCGGGCAGAAGGTCAGTGCCGGGATAGCCGGATCTGCTGTTACCGTATACAGTTGAGAAGTCCAGGACTGAGGTGCGTGACGGCGGCGGTTGCGGTCCCAACGGGTTGAAGACGGTGCCCTCCTCCATCGCATGGCGGTGTTGGTGGAGGTTCTGGGCGCCAAGGCTCGGAAGTCGATGCGGAGTCCAAGCATCATCTACGTGAAGAAGATGGAGAGTACGAAGGATGGCATCGTGAAGATGTTCGTGGTCGTGGTACCCAACACGATTAACGCGATGGATCTCGGCCACCACCACAATGAGAAGTGCAGCGACGATGGGTTCCAAAGCGAGATGCGGCATCTTGGCACTGTTCTTCGTCGTTCTTTTTCGTTCTCCGTTCTCTGTTGTTCTCTCCGGGAAGAACTCTGTTATCTTAGTTCTTGCAATCAAGCGTAGTGGTCGATTAGCACACAGATAGAGCAAACTGTACATAATAACGTGTTATGAGTGAAAAGTAGAGAGTGAGACAAATTGTGAAGAATGAATGATTCTCATTGATCTTATAGGATGGTTACATGTACATATACAAGTAACCAAGGGGTGGTTACATGTCCCTTCATGAAAAGGTGTCTCTTCACTAATAGCAACTGTTAATGACATTATTAATTGGCTAATTGATCATTAACCAATATTTCTTAACAAGCCGCAAGCAAAGTGGATCGATGCTGCGCGTGCCTTGCGTTTATATTTCCTTTGCTGATGGAGCTGTGGAGTGCTCTTGAAGGAAAGCAGGGACACACAAAGCGAGAGACAAATTAAGGAGCACGAGGTCGACATGTTTCAGAGCTTTTGGCTCCTCGACCGACGGCACCTGCAGAGCAGACGGCGGCTAGCCCACCAACTTTCGAGTAAGTACACGCTCGCGGCTCGCCATTAACATGCGGCCGGAATCAGATTAAGCACACGGCCATAGGCTACTAGGCTGCTAGTACAGGCCAACAACAAAGGGTCCCCGTGCTATGCTGGATGCTGCAAACGCACGAGCGCTCCGCTTAAATAAAGCTAGCGTCGACCAGCAGCGTCAGTTGCATGCAGCGACAACAAAGCAGCCAGCGACGAGCGACCCCTTGCCCTTGGAGGCTTGGACGTTGGATCGATCTGCCGGCGAGAGGCCGCTGCCCACTGGCCACCGCACGAGGGCGAGAGCGCCGTACGTGGAGTGGAGCCGTGGAGGGATTAAAGTGGTAGTCGGCACGAGGGCCGGCTAGCCCCACTGATGCTCGTGCCTCGTGCTAGTAGCGACGGAGATCGTAACAGAAAAAAGAAGACGGGGCGCAGGCTGGGTGCTGGGTGATCAGTCTTAATCTTCGTGATATTGTTCCTGATATTATGCAGATTTTTGTTGTGTGTGGCTGATAAACGTGTCTACAAACATGATGAACCGCTCAAGCGTACTACTACTGCTGCTGCTGCAGCTGATTAGATTCAGATTCAGAGTGTCGTGAGATCATGCGGTCCTATATGTGGCTCTACGATACCCAGGGCATGCATGTGACAGTGCTGGAGTTTGACCGCGGTGATACGCTGAAAGCTCATCATGCATGTTGCCAATTTGCGCAATAGATTAGGAGGCGCAGGCGACGCGCAAAAGCCTGATCCGCTCGATCATATCCGAATAAAATCCGGGGATATGCCCTCGGCAAATTGCAGCCGAGCTAGGCTGTGCAGTGCGCCTGTGCCTGCGACCTTTTTCCCGGGGGTACGCGGGCCTAGGCTTTTGGAGTATCTCGTGTTGTTTCGCAGGAAGGCATGGCTTTTGTACAAAAGCTCGATCGCGTGCAACTTATTAGTACGTGGAAGGCAGGCGACCCGGCGGCCTTTCGGTTGGTTATTACCGGCGAGTGGAATCTTCTCATCCGATGAACACGAAGCAGGATCCGGGGTCGGCTGAACTGACTCGCTGATGGTCAAGATGGCGTCGCGTTTGTGCATACCCGATGGCCGTTCAAATCAGAGCTGCAGGAGTACGGCTACTCCTATACAAATCTGGGGTCTGGGCACGGCCGCGCTGGACGAGGCCGTGCGGGCCTGACCTAACATTCCGACCTGGCATCCACGCAGAGAACAGGATAAGGCAAGCTTTGAAACGCTTTTAATTTGCATGTACTAATCCGTCCCCGTTCTGATGCAGCGACGACGACGAAGTGGTAGCGGCTGACTCGACGTCTACGCGGACGCAGCTCAGGCAGCTAGCGGCCACACGCACCAGGTCGTCCGCGGCCGCCCGCGCGGGTCGGGTCGTGGCCGCGACGACGACCCGCCACCGCCACCGCGCGCCACCGGCACCACGTGCGGCAACTTCAGCCGCCCCGGTCAACACGACACGTACGACGGGGGATCGAGTTGCCGACCTGCCGGTTGCGAGTTGGCGCCTGGCAACGACCAGCTAGCGGACCTCCGCGCCCGCCCACCTGCGCGTTCGCTGGAATGGAATCCAGCGGCCCTCCGCCTTGGAAAATCTGTCTCGTGGGTGGCCGTTTGACAGAATCAGTTCCCGGCTCAACATAAATAAACAAATAAAACTTGGCTTGGACCGCTTCGCTAAGCATCATCGTGTGCAGGTCAATTTCTAGGATCACCTTCAGATTGCATCGACACCTCCTGTTTCTATTGAGCTTGAGCCTCGCAAAATTGGTTCGCCGCGCGCGGGTCCTGGCTGACAAGCACTAGGCAGTAGTAAAACAGAGTAAACAAATACGGCTGTTTGGGGGGGCGTGAAGACGACAATAGCAAAGCACCAAAAACGGCTCTTCTTCCCTGAAGAAAACCGAAGGGGTGAGAATGATATCGCATCGTAGTTACAGGCTACGGATGTGAGAGGCTTTTGGGCGGCGAATAGGACGGGATGTGCTGTGCAGGATCAGATTAGATCCTCGCAATGCTTGCATCGTAGGGTCGTTATCCTGGTTCTAATCCGGCAGGTTGGAATCGCGTGCTGGCCTCAATAATGAAAGTGAAAAGTATCCGGAGATTATCAGGGAATTCTGATGAGACAGACAAAATTCAGATGATTTCTTTCTGTTTCGGGTGGGAGAAAGGTCAAGAAAAAAAAAAAAAAGAGGACGCGGGGTGTTGGATTGGATTGCAGCAGGGCAGGGGACGTGTCGAGGAGTCACTCCCCACCCGTCACAGCTGACGTCATCGCGAGCAAGCGATGTGGCAGTTCCTGTGCGCGACACGTTTTTCTCGCCGCCGGGCGCCCACCCAAACAGTTCTTCTCTGCAGAGCGGCCCATTTGCCCTTTGTGAACCACCAGCGCGGCGGGGAAGATCACAGCCGTGCATCAAGCAGGCGCGGCGCGAGCTATAGGCGCTACTCGCATCTGGACCGTCCAGTGAGCGGGCCCTACAGGTGAGGTGGGGCGCGTGACGCCAGCTGGGGGGCAAGCGCAACCTTATCTCTTTTCCCGAGGCACGAGTCCCTGGGCGCGGTCCAAGGATCCATAACACACCGACAGGGTGTGGGTCCACATGTCAGTGATGGGAAGTCCAGGAAAGGCCTCCCGCGCCGAGCCCAACACACCCGTGGAATATACGGGCGCGTCCTTGCCTTCCTCTCTTCGACCTCCTTGCGCTCTTGCCTCCCCTCTCCCCCTTCGGGCGCGTTTCCCATTCTCAGAGTTCGCGAACCCACCACCTCCCTCTCTCGCGCTCTCCGCCGCGCTGAGATCAGATCAAAGCGGAACACCAAACTCCTCCTCATCCTCCTAGGGTTTGGTGAAACCCCTCCCGCCCCGCGGATCGGAAGGGGCCTAAGGTTTGTTCACCTCTCGCGGCGAGGCTCTCTCTTTGCTCTGCTCGAGGTGTTTCAGCCATGATGTCGCGGTCGTATACCAACCTGCTCGATCTCGCGGAGGGAAACTTCGCGGCGCTGGGCCCTGCCGGTGGCGGGGGGCGGCAGAGGCAGGGATCGTTTGGGTTGAGGCGTATGTCGCGGGTGATGACGGTGCCGGGGACGCTGTCGGAGCTCGACGGTGAGGACGAGTCGGAGCCGGCGGCGACAAACAGCGTCGCCTCCGACGTGCCCTCGTCGGTGGCCGCGGACCGGCTCATCTTGGTCTCCAACCAGTTGCCCATCGTCGCGCGGCGGCGGCCCGACGGCCGAGGATGGTCCTTCTCATGGGACGACGACTCGCTGCTGCTCCAGCTCCGCGACGGCATTCCCGACGAGATGGAAGTGCTCTTCGTCGGCTCCCTCCGCGCCGACGTCCCCGTCGCCGAGCAGGACGAGGTGTCGCAGGCGCTGCTCGACAGATTCCGCTGCGCGCCGGTGTTCCTCCCCGACCACCTCAGCGACCGGTTCTACCACGGCTTCTGCAAGCGCCAACTCTGGCCTCTGTTCCACTACATGCTCCCCTTCGCATCGTCCGCGTCCGCCGCCGCCACCTCTTCCTCCGTCGCCACTTCGTTGCCTGGTAACGGTCGCTTCGACCGCAGCGCTTGGGAGGCGTACGTGCTCGCCAACAAGTTCTTCTTCGAGAAGGTCGTCGAGGTCATCAACCCAGAGGACGACTACGTGTGGGTTCACGACTACCATCTCATGGCGCTGCCTACCTTCCTCCGCCGCTGCTTCAACCGCCTCCGCATCGGGTTCTTCCTCCATAGCCCCTTCCCCTCTTCCGAGATCTACCGCACCCTCCCTGTTCGCGAGGAGATATTGAAGGCGCTGCTCAATTGTGATCTCATCGGGTTCCACACTTTTGATTACGCCAGACACTTCCTCTCCTGCTGCAGCAGGATGCTGGGGCTTGAATACCAGTCAAAGCGTGGGTACATTGGATTGGATTACTTTGGCCGCACTGTTGGGATCAAAATCATGCCCGTGGGAGTTCACATGGGTCAATTGCAGTCTGGTCTGCGCTTGCCTGACAGGGAATGGAGACTTTCAGAGCTTCAACAGCAGTTTCAGGGGAAAACTATCTTGCTTGGTGTGGATGATATGGATATCTTTAAGGGGATCAATTTGAAGCTTCTTGCCTTTGAAAACATGCTGAGGACGCATCCCAAGTGGCAGGGGCGAGCAGTGTTAGTGCAGATTGCTAACCCAGCCCGTGGGAAGGGTAAGGATCTGGACGCCATCCAGGCTGAGATTCAGGAGAGTTGCCAGAGGATTAATAGAGACTTTGGCCAGTCAGGGTATAGCCCTGTTGTTTTCATTGACCGTGATGTGTCAAGTGTTGAGAAGATAGCCTATTATACAATAGCGGAATGTGTGGTGGTGACTGCTGTGAGGGATGGAATGAACTTGACACCATATGAATACATTGTCTGTCGGCAGGGTGCACCAGGATCTGAGACTGTGTCGGAGGTGAGCGGGCCAAAGAAGAGCATGCTGGTCGTGTCAGAGTTCATTGGGTGCTCACCTTCACTGAGTGGTGCTATTCGGATTAACCCATGGAATATAGAGGCAACCGGAGAGGCGATGAATGAGGCCATTTCAATGCCAGAACAGGAAAAACAGTTGAGGCATGAGAAGCATTACCGTTATGTCAGCAGCCATGATGTTGCTTATTGGTCAAAGAGCTTCGTCCAAGACTTGGAAAGGGCCTGTAAGGACCACTTTAGAAGAACCTGTTGGGGCATAGGGTTGGGTTTCGGTTTCAGAGTGGTGGCCTTGGATCCTCATTTCACAAAGCTTAACATGGATTCAATTGTTAATGGTTATGAGATGTCGGAGAGCAGGGCAATATTGCTTGACCATGATGGAACTCTGGTTCCTCAGAATGCCATCAACAAGGAACCTAGTACAGAAGTTTTAGGCATCATCAATACCCTTTGCTCGGATAGGAGAAACATTGTTTTTCTTGTCAGTGGGCGAGACAAGGATACCCTGGGAAAGTGGTTTGCCTCATGCCCAAAGCTGGGGATTGCAGCTGAACATGGTTACTTCTTAAGGTATGAATTTTCACTTTTGCACACCTGATACCTGTTTTTGAAGTACTGGAAGCTGGATACTATGTTCATTCATAATTCTTAGGAGCAATACGGCTTGCCCTGTTTCTTTGCTGTCGATAATTTGAACTTAGTATATAAGGTTTTAAGTGGCTTGGTTATTCATGTAACATGTCCAATTACGGTGATCGCATTCTCTGTCTGTTTGTGAAACTGGGAAGAGGTATATATGCTGGAAATGTATTTAAAAAAAAATTAAGAGTTTTATGGAAGTGTGTAGGGAGTGTTGCTACCTTTCATGATACTGTCTTGTTTATTGCTTAGCAGTTCAATATTGATACACAATTATATTTCCTGTCTCACAAACTGAATGGAGGCAGTTGCAGTGTTTGTCCGCTATAACTTTGGTGAATTGTTCTTTATAAAAAACATTGGTGAATGGTTTGAATCAATCATAGGTTATCGGGTTTGTAAGTCAGTTAACCAGCTGCTATCAAATTGTCTAACTGGAAAGGGTCTAAATAAGATTTGAAAATTTGTGTAGGTGGTCTCGAGATGAAGAGTGGCAAACCTGTGCCCAGGCTTTGGACTTTGGATGGATGCAAATGGCGAAGCCAGTGATGAATTTGTATACAGAAGCAACTGATGGATCCTTCATTGAGACCAAGGAAAGTGCTTTGGTATGGCACCATCAGGATGCTGACCCAGGCTTTGGATCCTCTCAGGCAAAGGAGCTGCTTGATCACCTGGAAAGTGTACTAGCAAATGAACCGGTCTCTGTGAAGAGTGGCCAGTTCATTGTTGAAGTCAAACCTCAGGTTCGTTCATCTTTTAGCCTCCCAAATCCGTTCTTAAAAAGATCTGTGGCTTTTAAGTTATAGGTTCACTATTTAAACGTTAGAAAACACGTTTTTTATTACATTTTTTCACAATTCTAGAATGTAAAGCTGAACCGTAGAGTCTTAGACCACCGAGTTGAGCTTGTTTGCTTGTTTTTTCTCACAGTTAATATGGTAACTGGTCTCACAATTATGTAAGGACCCACTGCAGTTCTTTTGCTTGTTGCTAATATATCGGCTTCATCATTATTCACTAGTATTAAGCTATAGGTCCAGTCAGTTGTTAAAGAGCTCATTTGGTCCTGTTTTGGCTTTTTATCTGGTTGTGGGAGTGCTTTCTGAAAGCAACTTTCTTAGAAGCAACATGGTGATGCTTTTCTGCAGTTTTAGTATTTGTGCTTAGTAGCCTTGTTGAAAAGTGCATTTTTGTTTGCCTTATCGCCTGCTGGGCCGTAGTTACTTTACGTCTTTGCCAACTCCTGCAAGGCATACAGCTTTTTACCTTACATGCTCAACCTTCACTTACATTCTGGTATCTTCCTCTGTAACTAAAATTTATTCCTCCTGTTGTTATGTGCTAATCTGCAGGGAGTAAGCAAGGGAGTAGTTGCCGAGAGGATACTTGCATCAATGAAGGAAAGAGGAAAGCAGGCTGATTTCGTATTATGCATTGGCGATGACAGGTCCGACGAGGACATGTTTGAAAACATTGCCGATATCATGAAGAGGAACATGGTTGCCCCAAGAACGCCACTGTTTGCATGCACTGTGGGACAAAAACCAAGCAAAGCCAAATTCTACCTTGATGATACATCTGAAGTGGTCAACATGCTGAGTGCACTTGCAGATGCCACAGAACCTGAACTGGAGACTGATTCAGCTGATGAGTTGGCTGCATCTATCTCATCACTCGATATTGGTGACGAACAATCAGAATCCAGTGATAGACCAATTGGAGGGTTGTAGCCCCCGGTGCCTGCTTACATGTTCAGAATACGATTGATTCAATAGTCTCTTCTACACATTTTCTGATGGATATGAAATTCAATTTACTAACACCTGGGCCTACATGCTCCAGAGGGAAGCTTCTCAATCTGCTATACTCCAGGTTTCTCCAGTCGGGCAAGATTAGTCTTTTGCTGCAAGACATAGGTCCATATGTTCATAGCTGACTCGCCGACTTTCTTTGAACGTTTATCTTTTGCTTTTTCATTCCTGGTTGAAGTAAAATGAAAGCTTCAATGAAGGCAAGGTCGCTGTGTGGCTGAAGTAATGGGGGTATAGAAGTGGCACATTTTGAACTATTGGGTCGTAGCAATCCCGAGGGTGAGGTTTGCATTGATTCGTTGCTTCAGAGCCGGATCTTGTCACCTTTCTTCTGATAATTTTGCTCCTAAAGTTTCCCCATTTTCTTTTTTCGGGAAGTCTTCTAGGGCTGAGAGCTTTTAGCTGGAAGATGTATGTGTACACTGGTGCCGGATTACGGAATATGGAAGCATAGGCATATATGTTGTTGGGCTCACTTTCCTTCCGATTTTGTTTGCCGTTACCAATCAGCGCTGGATGCTTGGTGACTGGGTCCGGCATTGTCGTGGCAGCTTTCGCTTGGAGTGGTGGCGAAGGATTCTTTGAATTGGTTGAGCTGGACTGATGGTGGTTTGATCTTGATCCTAATCTTCTATTATCTTCCCCCCATTCAAGAGTCAAAGCAGAGCTAAAACTCAAAATCACACCAATTTGTTGATGCATTCGGTGTACGTTGCCGATCATCGGCTGTTCAACTGCCCGGCTGAGCATGCCTGCCGATACTCGAGTATTCGTTTCCTTCTTGCAAGATCATATTTAGAGGGCAAAGTTTTTTTAACGCTTGGTTACATGGTTTGGAAGGAATAATGCAATGTGATTTTCTAGTATAAGCATTTGTTTAAGGTCTAAAATTATCTTTCATTTCAGTTCATAGATCTACCCATGGCGCTGGTGAGCATGGCAGCGGAGCTCACCAACGATCCATTGGCCACGAATAATGTAGGAATCCCGGTTTGAAATAAAGGATGATGCTACATATATATCGTTGGAAACATGGATTGTATACGGAAGAGTCTCGATGGAATCGACTGTATTTAGGGTGCTGTTCGGTTCATCCTCTGGAACGACAACGGTAGTGGAGTGAGATAACAGCGCAATCTGATGCCGCATACATTCCCTGATTTTGTTTGGTCGCGAGCACGCAGGAGGCAAAGCATGGCGCAATCCGATAACGCAAGGGATACAACGGTATCGTGGTTAGGAAGGCACGGATCGGAAACCGCGTGAAGCGATAACGTGCTCGCTGAACCAAACGGCTAGGTACGTAATTTGTTACAGCTGTGATCGGATACGGGTCCAAAAGCACGAAACAAACACCTTAGGAGTATCTAGCATGAATTCCCTCACAAGAAGCGCAAACTTACGCCCCCCTCCCCACCCCGCGCGTTCGGCCTCCGCGAGCGAAATTTTTTTATTTTTATATTTATTTAAATCGTTTTTTGCAAAAATAAATGGACGATTCAAAAATTTGCAAATATAGACCTATACCGCCGGACCACTCGGCGGTATATAAAAACCGCCAGCCCAATCGGCGGTATTTAAAAACCGCCGGACCAACCGGCGTTTTTTAAATACCGCCAGAACAGGTTGGCAGTGCGGCAGGCGTTGCCACCGGTGGGCCCCGCGGACCAAAAAACGCCGGATTGGCCGGCGCTGTTTAAAAATCGCCGGCGAGGACGGCAGTTTTTTAAAAACCGCCGGCGGGGACGGCGGATTTTTAAAAACCGCCGGCGGGGACGGCGGTGTTTTAAAATCCGCCGGCGGGGACAGCGGTTTAAGGCCCATACACCCGCCGCTCGCCTCTTTCTTTTTTCTTTCTTCCTTCTTCTTCCCCGCCGCTATCCGCCGCCCGCGCCATTGCTCCTGCCGCCGCGCTCCTGAGCAGAGGGGAGAGGGGCGCGGCGCGCCGGAGAGGAGGAGAGGGAGAGGGCGCGGAGGGGAGAGGAGGAGAGGGAGAGGGCGCGGCCGGCGCGCCGCCCAGGAGGGAGAGAGGGAGAGAGAGAGAGAGGGAGAGTAGAGGAGGCCAAGGTTGCAGGTAAATCTTCTTTGAAACATGTATTTTTTTAGCATTTTAAGTATCATTAGTAGTATTCTTTGATATTAATAGTAGTTTAGATACTATTATTAATAGATTAGGCAACAATAGTAGTATTTTATATAATATTAGCACTAGTTTGAATTATCATTAGCGGATTTAGCCTCGTTTTATGTAATACTCATACTATTTTAGTTGACATTAGCACATTTACCAGTTTTAGATTTAGATAGAATATTCAATCATTACGATATATGGAAAATTTAGTGTTATATAGAAATGTGGTCACATATGTGCTAAGAACTGTCTTGGTTGTCGCATTTGTGGTCAGGCATGTCACAGAAAACATATTTTCAGATATATTTTGGTGAAGTAGAAATACGTTACGGTCAGTTCGGGGTAGATTTGAGTGGGTTTCGGTCAGTGATAAAAGGGCTGGACAAAGCAATTGAAAGACCATTTCGTTCAGTGTATAACTGGTTCATGAAGTGTTTTAAGTTGGATTATGATGAATGTCAATTGAGCATCTCAGCAGTAACAACTAGGAGTTCATCTCTTGTTTATTATGAATTAGTGCAAATAGAAAGCACTGCCATATGGAGGAGGTTTGTTGATGTTAGCTTGCGTCATGGGTTACCTCTAGTTCTTTTTGTGCAAGCATACGAGAAGGTGAATGCTGAACCAGAAAGCTCACGGGGCTATGATGAGACCACAACAGTTGAAGAAGTGGTGGAAAATAATGTGAATCAGGTTAACGAGGTGGGCGTTGATATAAGTGAGCAAGGTGAAGCAAATGAAACAGTACGGGAACCAAGGGGTGAGGTAGATGAGGGTGAAGAAATTGTAGGTTTGGTTGAACAGATGCAGCGGGAGGATGCCGAGGCCAATGTCCCTGTTTATGAAGATTCAGATACTGAAGATGAAATATTGAACCAGGTTACAAGTCAATGGGCCAACTTTGATCACTCAGAACTGCTAGTAAATGAAGGTGAAATGGTTCCATGGGAATATAGTGAGAATGAAGTATCTGTGGGAGCTATTTACCATAGCAAGATAGAGCTAAAAGAGGCCGTGCAAAGATGGTCAGCTAAGTGCCTGAAGAAAGAGTTCAGAGTTCAAAAGAGCAGTCCACAAGTCTATGATGTGAAGTGCATACGAGATGATTGTCCTTTTAGGGTCCATGCTTTCTTGGAAAAGTATGATATTTTCTGCACCGTTTCAAGAATTGAACATCATACATGCGTCCTTGAAGAGCTTGAGAGTCATCACCGTAACTTGACAGCTGATTTTGTGGCTCAACATATGTACTCGAAGATAGTAAATAATCCTGGATATGAGCCGAAGGCAAAAATCAATAGCATAGAGGATGACTTTCAGTACAAAATAAGTTACAGCAAAGCTTATAGGGCAAAACAGAAGGCGTTGGAAATGAGATGGGGTACGTATGAAGCATCGTACCACAACCTGCCACGTGTGCTGAACACACTATGTGACCGGAATCCGGGTAGTTACTTTGAGATTAAGCACTATAATTTGCCTCAGGACCGGACAAAGCGTGTTCTTCAGCGTGCTTTCTTTGCTTTGGGGGCATGTGTCAATGCATTCCAGTATTGTCGCACAGTGATATGCATCGACGGGACCTTTCTAACAGGGAGGTACAAGGGCACAATTCTGACTGCAATTGCGGCAGATGGAAACAATCATGTGCTCCCACTGGCTTTTGCATTTGTTGAGAGTGAGAATGGGGACAGTTGGTACTGATTTTTAGAGCGGATCAAATCATGTATTGTTCAGGATCGGCGAGATGTGTGTGTGATTCATGATCGCCATGGAGGCATTATGCAATCGGTGTAAGATTTACAGGAAGGATCTGTACAACGTCAAAGAATAGCAAAGTGGGTCGATCTGAAGAGTCGGTGGTGCATGAGACACATGGGAGCTAACTTTCAGAAGCAGTTCAAGAACAAGAAACTAACAAAACTTTTTAAGAGGTTGTGTAGTCAGAATCAAGAAAGAAAATTCAATGTTTTGTGGAAAAAACTTGATGAAGTCACAAAGAAGTAGGCTACGGAAGTAAGTACTAGATGTGCGAATTTAGAAGATGATGAGCCAATTGCAATGGAAAATGTGGGCCTTGATGGTCCTAATGTGCGACGGAGGCCTGGTCGTTCGATTAAGTCATTTTCGGAGTGGATTGAGCATGATCCAAAGGAGAAGTGGTCTTTGTTGCATGACGAAGGAGGTGCACGTTATGGTATTATGACTACGAAACTTGCCGAGGTGTATAATTGAGTGTTACGTGGAAGCAGAAGAATGCCACTTGTCGGGATTGTGGAATTTTACATATATCGTACAACACAATTACTTTCGGGAACGTCATCCTGCAGCAAAGAATGTGTTTCTAGACCACCGCCTCGTATATGGGCAGAAATTCTTTGAGTATATGGCCAAAGCAAACAAAAAAGCCGCAGGACATCGTGTCAGGAACATGGGTGTCGCTGAGCATCGATTTGAGATCATTTGTCGGGACAAAGGCCGAAGAGGAGGCAATCATGAGAGGCACGTGCAAAAATGTGTCCTGTACAATAACCATTGTGTTTGTACCTGCCACAAGCCGATGTTATACCACAGGCCGTGTACACATGTCATAGCTGCATGTGAGGAAGTTGGAGGTTTGAACGCTCGTTTGTTTGTGTCCCCCTATTACCTGAAGGATGCAATCTATCACACCTGGACTTCTGAGATATATGGTTTCGCCATTGCGGGGACTTTCACTAGTACTGCAGAGGGTGCTCCTGATTTCATACCCAATCCTTACCCTGACATGAAACAACAGATAGGGCGACGCAAGACTCGTCGCATTCGTAACAACATGGATGACGCCGAAGCTGGGCCAAGAATTGTCATATGCTCGAAATGCAATGAGTTCGAGCACAGCTACAAAAAATGCACTAATACACCTCAATGAACCGTGTCCAACATACGTGAGCCAGGATCATCGAGTCACGGTCGACGCGATCGTGGAGGAACAAATGAAGTCATTTAATGATTTTTAGTTACTGTCATGGATTGTAATAACATAATGTTTGGAACCTTTCTCTGCTACGTTACTCTTGTATTAGTTGTAATTCTGTGTATGTGGAATTGCTATCATAGATTGTAATAATATTATGTGATTATGGCATTTATTTTGTTATTATTTTGAATTCGATGCAATGGTATGCAATGTTATGTTACTGTTATGTGATGTTATTTGGAATTCAATGCAGTCTTATGTTAATGTATTAGTTAGTTTATACTTGGTTTATAATGTGGACTAACGATATCAATCTTTTTTTAGGGATGGATGCCCCACAGGGTTACGTGACCCCCGACCTGCTCGATGCAGCGACGGACAAGAACCACCGGTCGTACTTCAGTGCGGTATTGGGGAGCTCCCTTGGACAGTTTCGAGCACGTGTTCCGATGGAGACGATGGCGTTGGACCCTCGTTGGCTACCGAGGTTCGCTTTACGTGCTTCATTATCTTGTTCAGATATATTCAATCTCTTTGAAATTTATACAATGCTATGCTCATCGCTTTTTTTAGGCTACGCGCTTCTGGTCTGCTCCCACTTGCTCGCATGGTCGAGGGAGACGGACCGCGTTTCAGCTACGACTTCTTTCTCCTTGCTTCAATGGTGGATAGGTGGAGACCGGAGACACACACTTTGCACCTCACCGTGGGCGAGATGGCGCCTACGTTGCAGGACGTGTCGTACCTGCTTGGGTTGCCGTTGAGGGGTGATGCCATGGGCCCCACGGACGTCGGCCCCGGCTGGCGTGAGGACTTGCCCGCTCGGTTCGGTGCCGTCGAGCGTATCGGCAACGCACAGCCCTATAGGGAGTTTTGACCGACGTACACGGGCGGACCGCCCAAGTGGTGGATTATTCAGTTCAAGGTGAGTAGATTCGACCGCAACCGGCATAGTTAAAAATCATATGGTTCTTACTTATGTGCAACTATTTACAGGCCGGCAACATTCGAATAGGTGCCACAGAGTACGAGGTTGCGTGGTTGCGTGGCATTTGGAGGCGTACGTGCTGTGGTTGATGGGGTGGGTGATGTTCTGCAGCTCTGCGGGCAACTTTGTGCCCAAGAACCTACTGCCTTTCGCGCGTTACGTCGCCGACAGCCCACTAGAGTCGATCTCGCAGTTCAGCTGGGGGTCCGCTGTCCTAGCTGCGACGTACCGGGGACTGTGCACGAGTTGTTTGAAGAGTTCGTCAGCGGAGCCCATCTTTGGGGGATGCCCGCTACTTCTGCAGCTTTGGGCCCACGAGAGGTTTCAGATAGGTCGGCCCGCGGTCGTGCACAGCCCGTACGACGCATATATACGCGACGACGTAGACGGCCCTACAATGGGCTCTTTGTGGTGCGACCGACGAGTACGTGGCTTGTTCTTCCTTTACTTATTTAGGTGTGTCTTTACTTTTCTGTACTAACGGTGTAATTGAATGCTTTCGCAGTTCAGCGTACGATCACGTGCAGACTAGAAAGTTTTACCCTGACTTCATAGGCCAGTTCGACGTCCTCCGTGACGACGACGTTCGTTGGAAGCCCTACTCTTGACGAGGCAGTGGAGAGTCGTGCACCTGACGGGCTGTCGTCGTTGTGCGTTCGCGACGCCGACTACTGGAGAACGCGCAGCCCACTTGTCTTCGACATCTACGTCGAGGAGCACACCGTCCACCGCGTGCTCCGTCAGCTAGGCTTGCGGCAGGAGGTGGTCAGTCCCTTAGAGCTTACTGCTGCCACACGTGCACCGGTTCGTGCCGACCTTGTATATTACCTGCAAAGTTATTTATTTCACATAATTCACATGCTCAGTCCACCGACAAAACTATTTTTATTTTCAGGTTTACGAGACTAGGGCCAGAACGTTGGCCAGATCTGGGCACCACGTCTTGCCGAGTTCATGGCGAAGTGGTCCACGGCCATGGATGACCTCGTCATGGAGGGTAGGCTACATGACGATGCAGCCTGGGGTCACTACCTCCGTTGGTACCTCCCACAGACACGACTTGGTGTCTTGTAGACGCCACAGGAGTTGCCCCGCCGCACACCGTACGTCACGGACAGTTACCCTACACAGCGAGACCAGGGGGCGTATATAGCTGTAAGTTTCTTTCCTGATTATCGATTCCGCATTAGAAGACATCTAAGTTCATACTTCATGGCAAACTAATGCAAACTTTTTGAAACAGCATGACGTGCTCCGGCAGATCCATGCAGACGTCACGACGTACAGCCGTACTGCCCTCACAATGGCCCCACAAGATCACAAGGCGGCGTACGACAAGATAGCGGAGCTGTGCAGAAGAGTGACTAGGTCGTTGTCGTGCCGTGACGACGATATTGGCCATCCACCACCGCAGCCGATGTTTGTTGCCCCTAGCCCGACCCCGCCACGACCCCCTCCGGTACGACCTCCGGTACCACTGTTACAGGAGGCGCCACCCCACGAAACTCAGCAGTCACAGGAGCCGCCAGCGCACGATGCAGTCCCTGGCCGACGTACTCGACAGGCACCCGATCCCTTTAGTCACGGGTCACGCCACACTTGGGCTGCCCAGAGAGCTGCACGCAGGAGCAAGAGGGGTCGTAGCTAGATCATAGTTCCAGAGTTGAGTGTACTTTCGTCAGCATGTATTTTATCACTTTCACCTTTGCATTAGGCCGTGACAACACATATGCAATCGTTTCAGATACAGATGCCTCCGTAGCCTTTTCTGTTCGACGTGACAGCGCATCACGTAGCCTTTTCAGTTACATGTACATACATAGCCTTTTCAGTTCTATGTGACAATACCTATGTAGCCTTTTCAGTTTTACGTGACAGCGCAAGACGTAGCCTTTTCAGTTACAGGTACATTCGTAGCCTTTTCAGTTCGACGTGACAACACCTATGTAGCCTTTTCTGTTCGACATAACAATACCTATGTAGCCTTTTCCGTTCGACGTGACAACACCTGCGTAGCCTCTTCAGTACCATTTTCAGTTTGACCTGACAACTTTTTCGTTTTCAAAAGACAACTCAACCCCCATCTCGACTCCAAAAACACGGCACACCTTCAAAGAACACACACAACACACTACCAGAGCGAGAGAGCAATGGCCGAGCCGGGAGGAAGGGGGCGTGGCCGCGGCCGAGGCCGAGGAGGGAGGGGTGGAGGACGTCGTAGCCACCACTTCCTCTGGGGAGGTCCTCAAGGCCCAGACATGTTTCCACATCCACTGGAGGACTTCCCGCTAGAGGGACAAGACGACTTTGTTGGTGAACGCAAGCTTAGGCATTACGATGATCGCACGGAGGTATGGCCTACGTGCCGTTGTGGTGAGTATTGTGTCGTGCAGGTGTTCGATGAGTTCATCGATGGAGGTCGTCGCTTCTACAGATGCCCTTTTGGCTATGTGTGTGCTCAAACTCGCTCTCTACACTTTGTTCTGACATAACTCAAATTGTTTCTAAAAAGATATATATATGCTTGCAGGATTCCACTGACAAGGCATGCCGCTTCACCAAGTGGGTAGATCCTCCACACCATGCCTACGTCGAAGACTGTATCAACCACCTGAAGACCAAGATCCACGACCTTGAGTGTCGTGTCAACTCTCTGAAAAACGAGGCTGACGCTAACGCGATAGTGGTTGGACTCGAAGATGATCCCCTGTGCCCTAACTCCTTCTGCAAATGCTCGTACCACCCGCGGCAGCGTATGCCCCCCAAGTCTCAACCATCCAGAGGTTACGGCTACTATGATCTCGGAGGCCCATCGCAGCACTATCCGAACCAATTCGCTTAGACGAACTTGCTACTATTATTATGTTTCTAGCATTTCAAATTACCTAAGGCAAGTCAATTGTGTAGCGCGAGTTACGCGCTACAACGACGATGCATCGCAAGTGTGTCTAACTTTATTTATGTCGTTAATCCACGCTGTCAACATTGAGAATTATGTATCCGAGTTCAATCTATGTTGCGTTTTAACTTCTGCATCAATTGTTCATGTCGTACTCAATGTAACGCTGGGATTTCAATTTAATGTAATGTGTACTCTCATAATTTATTTTTGTCTGTCGTCCATAGTAAGAAAAAGAAAACAAATATTTTATGTCATAAAATAAAGAAATACAAATTTACCAGTACAAATTACAATAGTTTCCTATGCCCACATTAAAATAGTTTTGTAATTGCCATTTTGATTGTACGTATACTCATATTGGTTATTTAACAAATTACCATGCTCTTGTTTTTTAAAAATGCACATGGAGCAAAATAACGCCGGATGGGCCGGCATTATTTAAAAAACGCCAAAAGGATTAATTACCGCCAGGCATTATTTAAAAAACGACAACAGGACCTAAATACCGCCATGGGGAATTAAAAAACGCCGGCCCATTCGGCGTTTTTTAAATATCGCCGGGTGGCCTGGCGATTTTTATTTTTCGCCGCTCCAGCCGGCGGTTTGATGACAGGGGTTCAAAACCGGTGGCAGACAGGATGCCACGTCATTAAACCGCCGGATAGGGCGGTGTTTTTTAAATACCGCTGGATGGCCCGGCGGTATTGGTATATATTTGCAATTTTTTGAATCCTCTATTTATTTCTGCAAAAAATAAATTAAATAAATATAAAAATAAAAAAAATTCTCCGCGCGCGACTCCGCGTCCTTAGCTTCGAGCCCACGGCGTGCTCCGCGGGCTTGCTTCGGCCCACGCGCGTGCCCCCGCGGCTTTGCTTCCGGCCCATGCGCACTTTTGAGTTTTTCTGGGCCTGAGCACCTCAAACTTGCAGATTGATTTTTTACCCACAACTTGCTGTTTTGTTAGATCATTTAATATACATAAATTGCTGATACCACGTACACAACTTGCTGTTGTTTTGCTACATAATTCTATGAAGTTAATACAGCAGGAAACTTTGCTATAATAATGCCATAAGTTTTGTTACGTAATTATATGAACTTTGTTAGACATTGCATAACTTAATACGTAATTACATAAACTTGCACAATAGGAACTTGGTACAAAATACCACAACTTTGCTATATAATCACATGAACTTGCTAAACATTACAAACTTACTGCATTAACACATCAATTTGTAACAACAGAAACTTGCTACAAAATCCCACAGACTTACTACACAATTATATGAACTTTTGCTAGACATTATACAGCTTGCTACACAATCATATGAACCTGTTACATTTTTCGTACATAACATGCCACATCTTTTTTTACATAATTTGCTAGAAATTGCTGCAGACAGGGGAGGCGGCGCTGTCGACTCTTGACAAGGCGGCGCGGTCGTCGGAGGAGGGTGTCGCGGTGGGGAAGAGGGGCTCTGCGGCCAGAGACAGAGGCACGGGGTCGCGCGACCGGAGGATGGAAGCACCGCGGCCGCGGGGCGCGCGACCGGGGGACGGAGGCGCCGCGGCCCGAGAAGGGAGGCGCCGCGGCCGGTGGAGAGGGCGGCGCAGCTGGAGGAGGAGGGAGGCGTGGGGCGCGGGTGGCGCAGCGCGGGCAGGGAGGAGAGGAGCGGCGCAACACGGGTAGGGAGGAGGGAGTCGCGCGCTCGCTGATTGCGTGACGGGTCACGCCTTACCGTCATCCCACAAGAAAGCCATATGCACGATCTACTCTTTAGCTTGGCGTGTGGATACTGGATTGCCCTCACACATCGATAGCTGAAACTGTAACTGGCGCACAGCATACGATTACTTCCCGAGTATGGTGGACGGTGGATGATAACTGTATCAGCAAGTTGACGACAGCGATAAGTCCCTACTCCCTAGGAAGTGGGAAGGAGCTGCCAATGGGCATGACCGCAGAGCCGTCCCGCCGAACTCATCATATCACGCTGTTATGTCAGGCATCAAAGGAAGGACGACGGAATCATGCGCTGTCGGTACCCAGCTAACCGGGTACCCGCTTACACTGGACGAAGATCACTAGGGAGGTAACTACTGCAGTACAAGGAGGGCCTAAGGCCGCGTACAGATGGGCCCGGCCCACTCCTTGGGAAAGCTAGGGCCACGCACCCGGCCCACAGGGGAGGCCCCGGACCTCCTTGAGGACCGAGCCTCCCCCAGCCACGCGAGGAGAGGTCCGGACCTCTCGGGCCGGAGCCCGGAGCCCGTACCTTCGGTGGCCCGGGGCCGCCTCGTGCCCACAGAGCACGGGGAGGTCCGGAGCCGGCGCCCTCAGTGGTCCGGGGCCGCCACGTGCAGAAGCGCGTGGAGGTCCGGAACCAGCACCCTCGGTGGTCCGGGGGCGCCACGTGCCCGCAGAGCGCGTGGAGGTCCGGAGCCAGCACCTTCGGTGGTCCGGGGCCGCCACGTGACCACAGGGCAAGGGAAGGTCTCGCGTTGCCACATGCCCACAAGGCGCGTGGCGGGGCCTTCAGACGGGCGCCTCGCCCACCTGCCGCATTTATTGCGGGCAGGTGGGCGTGCCCAATGCCGCTGACACCACCGCTGTCAGGCTGGCACGCCCCAATGCCGCTGACACCACGAGTGTCAGGCAGGCGTGCCCCCGTTGCCCGCCGCCGTTGTCAGACAGGCGTGCCCCCGTCGCCCGCCGACGCCGCCGCTGTCAGACGGGTGTGCCCCCATCACCGCTGGCACCGCCGCTGGCAGGCGGCGGCGGCGAGGCAAGGGGGCGCGCCTTACCAAGGCGCGGCGGCGATGACAGAGCACTACAGTTGATTTCCCCAGCTACACTGGGATCTATATTGAGAAAACAAGTACGCTGTACTCATCATGGGCCGCGCCACGCGCGGCGGCCGCGCTCAGCCTAATACTAGGCAGCGGCTCTACAACGCTGCTACGGGCGCCCTGTCCTGTCGCGCGTGCGCGTCCCCTGCCCCTCGGCCTCTGAAGCCTCTCAGCGGGTTTAGCAGCCGATGGGACAGGACGCGTGAGGCAGGACGGCGCGGCGCCGTATCCGGGCGACAAGACGGTATGGCGGATCTCCAGGCCATACCCGGTCACGACGGTGGAACAGGCACGAAGCATGGAAGCGTTGGACATCAGGCACAGAATAGAACTGTAGCATAGAGGAAATGGCCGGGACCACCTGTCGGGGTCCGGCCACCATGTACATGCCCCCCTTGGGCTATAAAAGGGGAGGCATACGCAACACAAAGGACGGACTCAGACAAGCTCGAACTAGCCCACGAAATACAAGAACACACCCACAGTGGACGTAGGGTATTACGCTCCGGCGGCCCGAACCACTCTAAATCCCCTCGCCACCATCGTGCCACCACCAACTTAGCTAACAATGATTGCTCCCCCTAACTACTCCCAGTACTTAGGATCTCGGCCGGGTGCACTCCGCCACCTGACCAAGAGCACTCCCGCTCCGACATGCGCAAATGGTGAAAGGACGCGGATCGACATGATCATGCATGGACCCTGAAGAACATTGGAGAAAGCCAGCTCAGCTGAAGATAACCCGTCCTTCTCATCGCACAAAACTGAAAACAATCGGTAACCATTTAGCATTATGTATTCCTCTAAGAAATTAACGTTATGCCATTATACCTGTCTCTGCAGAAAAATAAAGGTAATTCGAGGCACTGAATGAACCACCGAATGCAACACGTAAAATAGTTTAACAGGCAAACACTAAAAATGAAGAAAAAGTTTAACAGGCAAACACTAAAAATAAAGAAAACAGACGAGACGAGAGGCAACTTTGAAAATAGCTCAGCAGGCATAACACTGAAAAAAAATGAAGAAAAGATACGAGACGAGAGGAGAGGCAGCAACTGTGAAAAGTTCCAACACAAACCGGCTGTGTGTTGTTATGCCAAGCCTCTATATCTTCTTGATGTACTTGGATGTTAATAAAAGACTCCTTTTATCAAAAATATATATAACAAGTATAATTATCTCTAATATATAACCACGTCCACGGACCTGAGAAATCATTGAAGTCAAGGACACCGGCATCAGGAAGTGCCAACTAACCAGGTACCAATGGTACATACCTCACAGGAGTATCGCAATTGGTCGCTGCATCATTCTAAACACTGGCAACATGCAAGAGCAAAGTCTAAAAAGTATGAAACTCCACAAAGTATATGTCAGTCAACAGATCGCACTGCAGGAGCAAAGATATGATACACTGCAAAGTACATGTCAGAGGAACAAAGTACTACATGTTTCTGTACTAACTGCTTTCAGCTACAAGAAATACAAACAGTTAGGTTTTCTCTGCCGAGGTGAGATGCCCCATCTTTTCTGTCATCTGTTCCACATTCTTCTTTCCCCACCAAAATTTTTCGCGATCACCTATTCTCGTCTGGTCACCTTTATTGTCACCATCTCGCCTTTCTGATTGGGCCTCCTGCTGTGCATCGGAACCAGGCTGCTCGGTGAGGAACTGCTCCCAAAAGCCGTCATTCACCCCAGTTGCCACATGAGGAGTTTCCTCGGGAGCTTGATCCCTTGATGGACCAGTTTCTGTAACAGCAGGCTCCAGATTAACATCTATCTCAGACACCTTAGCTCGTGAATCTGTACAGGTCTGCATTTGAGGAAGGGGAGGACTTTCTGCACAGCTAGTCGACTCTGTTACGTCGCGAGAAGAGCGTGAGTCTCCAGCACCAGCTGAGGAGGTATGCATCCTTGACACAGGTGATGGTACATGGGGATCGCTTTCTCCAGATGAATGGAGCTCTGTGATAACAACAGCAGAAGAAGGGCCAGGGAGAACATCATCATATGAAATATCAAATGCTTCACCCGCTTCCCGAAAGAAGTTCTCCAACGAGTTCAAGGAAGATTCCATTTTGTCAAATGATTCTCTGCAAGACGGTGGGTTTGTTAAGCCCCCATGCACAATCTCATGCCTCTCAGTATTTGCATCTTGGTGGACAGAGATAGGTACTGGCAATCTCCTTTTCTTTCCTTGATGATCAGGTTGCTGCACAAAGCTAGATACAAATCCTGGCGCCTCTACAATATTCCTAACATATGCTATCAGATTCTTCTGTCTACCCTCCAAAAATACCAACTTATCTTCCAGCTCCTGCAGTTCGTCTCTCCGTATCAAGTTTCTTTTGTGCATTCTTTTCAAGCTCTGATGTCAGAGCTGCATTTTCACTCTTAAGCCTATCGATTTCCTCCTCATAATCCCTCCTTTCAGTATCTGCTAACGGTCCAGAACCCTGAGTGTGCGGTGAATGGCTGAATATAGGCTTGCGCCTGTGTATATTTTTCAGTCGATGCCGCTGTCCCCGAATGAATTCCTCGTTCGCAAACTCCCATTGTTCGGGATCAATTTTCCTAAAGCCCTACATAAGAATTGGTGGAAACCTATTACCATAGGGTTACAAAAATATATGAGTCGTCAAGGCTCACAAGTCAAAAGAAACCATGTCCTGTCAGCAAAAGAAACAGAAGCTTACTCATCCTAATTCAGTTTCCTCTACTAGTAGTTGATTTGATTTAGGTGTGGAAAAAGATGCAACTTCAACAACATTTACCGTTATCAGCTGTCAAAGGATTGTTTAGTTCTGTCGGATTTAGAAGGGGGGGAAAAAATAACATCTCAACTATATAATCGAGAACATTGGACCTAACGCCAATCCCCTGTATATACTACTATAAAATAAGGAAACCAATTCAATTATCCTAAACACTAGTTTTACTACGTCAAACAAGATTCCCTCCCCCCAGAATCATAGGATCCTCGCAGAGGCGCAGCCACCTCAGCAAAGAGCAGCACGCCACCGCGCATTCTGATCAAACCCCAATTGGACAGAGAGGGAGGGTGGTGCGAAGCAAATGGAGGATCGCTGCCGGCTTACGTAGGTGTTGAGCTGCCGCACGAAGCTGGAGAAGTTGTTGTGCTTGAAGTACTTGGGGAGCAGATCCCTGCAGAACTCGGCCTGGTTGGTGACGACGAAGCTGGTCCCCGGCGGCGTCCACGCAACCACGGCGTCCGTGGCCGGGTCGTCCACCATCTCGTACGTCTTGCTCAGGAACGGCGGCAGCGAGGGCGCGCCCCCGCCGCCCGCCTCCATCCCCTCCGCTCCTCCCGCCTCAAGCTGCTGCTGCGGCGACTCCGGCGGCGCGCATGCCCGGTGTGATCCGAGGCCGCCGCCGCTTGCTCGGGGGTTCGGTTGGTTGGTGGCCGGATGAGGTGGAAAATTTTCGCTCCCTCGGCTCGGAATCGGATTGGCGGAAATTTCCAGAAGGCTCACTGTAGATTGCAGCGTGGGCCTCGAGCGCGGAGCCAGCCTAGGCGAGGCGAGGCCGGGCGGCGTTCGTCAGTGCGCGGTTCTGGTTGGGTCGGGTCGGGTGGGGGTAGGTAAGCAGTGACGCGTTCCGGTGCCGCGGCATGTGGTCCGTGGAGGCGATGGCATGGGAGCCGTGCGAGGAGAGCTCGGCTCTGCAGCGGTGGGCGGGTGGTTGGATTCCGCCCGCCGGGTTGACTTCCCCCGTGTTTTTTTACCTTGGATTGCGTCTTACCTTGGATTTCGCATGACTGCTCAGCACGCTCCCTGCATGTGTGGCAGTTTCTGCTGATGTTCCCAGGTCTATTTCCGCGCTCAGTTGATTTCCAAGATTTTTTTTTTATCCCAAAGAAGAAGGGGCAAGGAGCACACGTCTCTTCTAAGTACACAGAGACGAGAAAAATACCGCAAACAGTCGAGCGGAGAGGAACACCATGCCCCGCTCCACACAGCTTCGGAATTCAAATTCCAAGCCGAGCAGTGAAACAATCTCATACCAGGTCAAAATGACAGATTTCAACCGAAAAACACAGGGATCTTGGGGTCGATTTAATCCGTACCATATTACACAACTACTCATAAACTCATTGACAAGAAATATGACCAAATTTCATGTTTCTGGTAAACATCCAAATTACAAACACATTTACACTCCCCCCTAGGCAGATGCATGGCTGTGAGGATGGCATTCCAAGCAGAAGGGCAAAACCTCTCGGGGAGGAATTTGACAACATATTCTTTTTCATCGATGGGAATTATCTAGTCAGTCTTTTGTATTCTTTTATCCCTGATAGGCAGCGGGACAGGTTTTTGAGCCTCGTGTGGATGTTCTGCCCCTTTGTAAACCTTGAGGTGGGTAAACAATCTTCTCCCCAGCTGCAAAACATCCAAAACGATGAGCAGAATAAATAGTAGAGGTATATAGAATATGGTAAAATTAAGTCTAAACTAAAAATTGTCAACAACACGGCAAACGCCAGTAGCTAGAGGAGAATGAATCAGATAACAACAAAATATTTGCCTGCCAGAATGGGAGTTTCAGAATGCGATCCCATGCTTTGTTATATATATGATCTAACCAGTTATAAACTACTCCTTCCGGTCATTAATATATGACGTTTTTAGCGCAAATTACACTAAATGACCGGAGGGAGTAAGAAGCAATTTCTTCTGGACGAACAGGTTACAAGGCAGATGTTTTGGAGCGATTGCAACACACCATAACTTCACCATAGTCCTGATATTTGTGAATTTATACACTGAAAAAATTGTGAAAAAAGCTGTTTGACAGGATAATAAAACAATTCAGTTCAGACTTGTTAATTTCGTTCAAAAACATTATTCTCTTGAGTTTAGTCACGTCGTGTATGCAGAAAGGCATGCTTTCACTCAGGGCCAAAAGCTGATGAATGAGCTACACTCTAACCTCAACACACCTCGCTATTAATCAATAACCATCTGGTACCTAATACCAGGTTGTAATTTTTGGTGCTTCAAAAAGAAACGCAGCCCATTTTCCTATCCTATCTGGAATACATGAAAGCACGCACACTAAACGAGAAACAGGCTGATCGGTAGTGCTCATTCTGGCGGGCTGCTTGTGGTTTTTGCACTGTAGTTCTTGCAGCCGCAGCCCAGCCAAAATGATCAGGGCCAAAGAGAATACGTAGACCTGATGCAATCATCTAGTACAAGACGGTGTCTTACCCTGCCCTTGGGAAGCATGCCACGAACTGCATGTTCAATGATTCTCTCTGGAATTCTTTTCTGAAGTTGGTCAAAAGTTTCTTCTTTCATTCCTCCAGGCCGTCCAGAGTGCCTCCTATAGAGCTTCTGTGACCTCTTTTTACCAGAAACAGCAACCTTCTCCGCATTGACCTATGTGGGAAAAAGGGTGTAAATGACTTTCAGCATAGTGGAGCAGCAATGCATAGCGTCTATGTGTAATGAGCCTTCAGAGAGGCATCAGTGTCAAAAGGACACAATCTCAGTAATTTGTGGAGTTTATGGACCTTTACCAGATAACCTGAGGGAAGTAGAGTACCCTAGCATGTATACTAACATTATAGCCATTGAGAGGATGCTTACCACAATAACAAAAGCCCCCATGTCCACACTGGGAGTGTAAGTGGGTTCATTCTTTCCCCTGATATGTACTGCAATGGTAGATGCTAGCCTGCCTAGAATCTTGTCTGATGCATCAACAACATACCATGTCTTCTCTGTGGTTACATGATCTGCAGCCTTAGGATACCATGTTGTATTCCATATGTCCTGCAAATTAAATTGTTCGATCACATTTATGTAAGACACAGGTATTTCCGTGGAGTAATAAAAAGGCCATACTAATTCACAGGTACCAACGAAGTGTTCACATTGTGCCCATGGTAATTGACCATAAACAGTAACTATCATATTAAGCTGGTGGGCAACCAGAGACAAGGCAACCATCACAGAAAAGAGAAGCAGTTTTAACCACAGATACGATCCTATCGTAATTTCTCAACAACATCAAATTACTTCAATTTCATATCCTTCTAAGCTCATTTCTACTGAATTCTCTCTCACCATGGACAGCCCATGGTTAATTTTGGATGTGATGGTATCAAATGTACAATGTAAGCAGCTCTATATTAACTTGGTTATTCGTGCACATAAAGGACTAGTCTGAAGTTGGTTATTCCTGCACATAAAGGACTAGTCTGAAGTGGATTATAGATGATATCGTCGGTAAAATATGAACAAACTGGGACGGGCAATGCTACGATTCTGTAAAGCGAGAGGTGACAGTGCGCATTGTTTCAAGAGAGGAAAGAGAGGGCATCATACGGGGCCACATAGCTCGTCTCCCTCGAACATAAAGCGCTGCTCGCGGGGCACAAGCGCGGCGAGCGGCTGCCTCTTCTGCTTGTCGCTCTGCTCGCACCGCACGGCCAGTCCCGCCGGGGCGGCGCGCCGTGTCACCGGCCTAGCCAGGCGGCGGTGATGGCGGGGGGCGAAGGAGGAAGAGAGGAACCCGGGGGAGGCGACGGCCGTAGCCATTGCGGCACGGCGAGCGCGAAGCAGCAGCAGGAGGAGGCGAGGTGTGAGGGTTCAGTGGGACGCGGCCATTTTTAGGCGAGGCGGGGAGTGCGGAGAGGATAAGGGTTAGGAGGAGCAAGGACAGGGACAGGGAAGGTTAACAATAACAAGAAGACATGGGCTTGGGCCGGCCGGCCGGCCTATTTGGAAGAAACAAAACTTGGACACCACCTGAGTAGTCGAAATTTATTTGCTCTAATTTTCAAACTAAAAAAGAGCTCAATTCGTCCAGCGAAAAAAGGAAACTAAACAGTGAAGATGGAGGGTGCACACTTGCACTTCGATCTGTCTGGACTCTGGAGGAAGTGAGGAACAAACAGAACTGTCCAAACTCCAAACTATCATTTTCTCCAACCATGAAAGTATCTACGCTATAAAAAAAAATGAGTTTTTGCAATACCATTTTTCACCCTAACGAAAACATATGTACCTCTCACATTGGACCCACTAATAAGATTGAAAAGAATTGAAAATGGTTGAAATGGCTTAAAACTGATAGAAGGAAAATATTTTTACCTTTTGGTTTTTTTATTTTCTCATGTTTCTTTGTCTTAAAATTAATGAAAATGAAAGGTATCAATCAAGCAGATCTCCTTTTTCTTTTAATTCTGTATTCATCACGTGCATATAGCACCTACCTCTATCCTAGTTTTTGTTAAAATGACTAGCCACATGAAAAATCTTGTAATTCATAGGCATTCTCGGCTTCAAAAAAATGATTAGGACAAGAGGATTTTTCTAGGTGACACAGCCTAGCATCGTCAGCAGCGGCTGTTACGTAGATAACGTAACATACATTTAGACTTAGCATCAACAAACCGAGAGTGCAGTTCAACATGAGACAGTATTTTTTTGCTATAGACTGGTATTTTTTGGATCTATTCCATGAATTGAAGATGTTTTTTTTGCTGTGTTGAAGGAAACGTGTCCATCAACATGAGACGTCTATGATAATTTCGTCAATTTCAAGATAGGTTGGACAAATCTTATGAAGGCGCACAGAAACCTAGAGTATTAAGGTTCAATCAACAGTACTGGAAGTCTGGACCCGAGAGAAAGGCAAGGCAGAGAAATTAAACTTAATATTGACGTATAATTTGAAATAGTGGGAGTAATTGTATCACAGGGTATTAGGGCTTAATATTACTAGAAGTCAGACCTGAGAGAGACAATCTCCATAACTTTAGAGGGTGAAAACTGAAAGCCGAATTAATTTGATCAGGATAATGAGGACCACTCCATTACTATACTTGGTCTTAATGTTTCGAGGCATGAATTTTCCAACAACAGCCAAGGGATATAATTTTCACATGTTCAGCATGTTAACGCGCGCGAGCACACAAAACAGAACATTGTTCATTATCTTTTTACTAAAGAATACAATAATGTTACAGGTATAGTGGCAACACCGTGCGACCATGTCACAGTTAAGCAACAGCTTAACGTGTGTCAGATTCAGCACAAGCAATTCATGATTCCTTAAGAGGAAGAATGAAAAGGTAATAATATACAACAACAAAATTGTGAACAAGAGATCCGACAATTAGAACCATATGTGGAGCATTGGTTAGTTGACTGTCAGCAATTGCATTTGGGGGGGGGGGGGGGATCACGTGGCAGAAGACTCTGGATTCGTCTATGTAAGAGGTTTTACTTTCCTTGTGTGACCCAAACTGTTCACAAGGTCCCTGCGAGTGCATACAGGAAACATGCTCATTCCAGGCAAGTTTAGACGCCACAAAACATATGGAAAGCTGAGCTGATCCCGAGATGTGAACCGAACCACTTCATTAAACCAAACACACATGAAATGGTTTGGTGCAGGGGTGAGCTCCCTAACAATAATGGAGGCTTCAGCAAGAGCTGAAGGTCAAACAAGTAAATTCATCAGATCAAGTATGCTAACAGTTCACACAGCAAATACAGTATTCAAACATTATTAAACAGCTGACCTTTCAATCTGTGTAGTATTTTTTCGCCTGGCATCCCATCTTGACGGTACTGAGTTAATTGCACCTCGACTTCTTCAGGAGTAGCCTTGTGCTTCTGAACAATAGCTTTCCCCTCATCATAAATATTACTCCTAGCTCCGTGTTCAGAGATAGCAAAGGTAGAGTTTGTCCTCCAAAGAAGAGCTTCAAGCACCCCTATTGGATCCCTCCGAAATTGGTATTTAGAGTCCACCCATATGGAGTACCTTGCTTCTGGGAAAAGGCGATGACTCAACATCTGCAGAAGTCATGTTAAATGATTTGCTATTTTGCTATCAGAATATACACAGTTACGCAGTTGTGCAATCCTAGAAACAAAATTTAAGGCAAAGGGAAGTGATGGTGGTAACAGCAGAAATTACTTCACTGGTGTTCCTATCATGCCGAATTAGTACAAAGAATAGTTTACATCATCTTCAGGATTTTACCTTTGGTATCTTTCCATTTAATCGTTGATCCACAAAAGGTAGGCTCCTGACAACAATGATACGCCACCTTCCGATCATGCCATCGTCACCAATTAACTTTCCTCCAGCTTCCTGACTTGATAGTGTCACCTCATCCCAAAAGGCCACGTAGCAAACCTGCTTTACCGCAAGATCATGCAAAACTCACATCTAATCAGTGGATTGACGATTTATCTGATGTTCATGTCTGAAAATCTTGGAGACCGGAATACCCTGCCAATAGAAGAATAGTCCATTCCAATAGGTTGATATAGATCATCCCCACCACCAAATGTGCATGTAGACACAACAACTTTACAGGTTTGCATGAATCTCCTGTCCTCGTCGGAAATTTTGAAACCACCATTGTCGCTGTAGAAACCACAGTGCACATTAACAGTCTCATTCACCTGCAGAAGTATGGAATACATTAACCACATCTCCGGCAGCACAGCTTTCTTACAGCAAAATAGTACATATCAGTAAGCCTTACAACCTTGAAGCTTTCTTCTCTTTCAGCAAGAGTTTGAAAACCTGTAAACAAATTAAACCTTGTTGCTTCTGCATGCTGCAGTAAATAGGTAGAGTTCGCCTCGGAGTGGTACGTGTCGTAGTCGTTATCATCCGATTTGTATGCGATCCTTTTAACCACAGAATCACGTTTTGTACCTTCGGGGACCACCAAATTTGCAAAACTTTTGGGACTAAGGAGCTTCAAGCAAGCTGTCAATACCAACAATGCAAACACTACTCATGTCGTTTCTCAGTTTTCAGTTGTTCTAACTTAGTCAAACTAAGAAGCTGAAATCTCATTGTTGTCAATGAGAAGCATACTGATCCAAAAAGGATAGGTAGAATAGTATGCGCTCTACGATCTGACTAGTAAGTTCTGATCAGCAGGTGTGTAAGCATTTCCATACTAGTTCTTGTAGCTTTACATCCTCAGTGTACAAGATCTGTAACTTTACTGTGCAAGATCTATATTGTTCAGGTTAATTGCAACGACACATATCTAATAAATTGCGCAAGGAGAGCAGTCCGAGCCAACGTAAGCACAGAATGCGTGCAATGCAGCACTCGCGAGTCGCGTTACCGATTGACCATACCAGCTCCTTTTATGCGATTACCGAAATCATACCGAACCTCCGCTTTAACATCTACTAGGTGCAGCCGTGTAGGGAGACTAGGAATAGTTCGTGCGTAGATCGAAACAGAGGAGGGCGGGGAACTCACGCTCGCGCACGCCATGGACGAGGCGCGTGGTAGGGTCGAGCCTTCCCAGGCTGGAAACGGGCGTGGCGGGTGCCGGGGGCGAGCCGCGGAGCCGCGAGGCCTCGAAGAGGAGCAGCGCGACGGCCGGGAGGAGCAGGAGGACGGGCCACCATCGCGTCACTAGCCGCGCCAGCCGGTCGCCTAAGCTACGCGCTGCCGCCTTGCGCCTCCCGGGGCGGGGCCGCCGTGTCGGTGCCGCCGCAGCACCGTCGTCGTCGGAGACGGTGATGGAGATGCTTCGGATCGCCGACGACGGCATCGGGAAGGAAGGGAGCGGTGGCGAAATGGTGGCCGTAGTGGGTTTGCCATTTAGCGGATGGGTGGGCTCTCGGCCTGGGTGTCAAGAAAGCCCGGCATGGGAAGAGAAAGACCAACCAACTCGGCCCAACTACAGCGTACCCCGCACACCGCCACATTTGTCGCCACAGCTGTTTCCACGCGCATCTGCCACCTCAGTCGTGTAATCGCATGCCGTCCGCCACGTCGAGCCCACAAGCTCCCATACGTGTCACACACACCCCAGCCGTTCCCAACGCCTCCGGCGGTCCGGCCGCTCGTTTTTAAAGAACGCGCCGGGGCGCAGGCATCTGACGTCGTAACACAACAAGACCCACTCATCAAAAACACACACACACACACACACACACACACACACACACACAACAAGACCCAGAGAGCTCGACTATCCGATGGCGTCCAGCGACGAGAAGCCACTGAAGACCCCGGCCTCGGCGGCCGGCGCCGGAGGCGACGCGGCGCCCCCGGGGCAGCCGACCACGGTGGCGTCGAAGGTGCTGGACATGGGCGCGGCGGCGATGCAGTCGCTGCGCCCCGTGAAGCAGGCGAAGCAGCACGTGTGCACGTTCGCGCTGTACGCGCACGGACCCGAAGCGGCAGGTGGAGACGCACCACTACGTCTCCCGCCTCAACCAGGACTTCCTCCAGTGCGCCGTCTACGACTCCGACGCCGCCGACGCGCGCCTCATCGGTGAGCGAGCGCATGCATCCATGCATCGTCTTAGCCTACAAGCTCCCCGGTGTGCGCTTTACACATTTGCTGCGTGCGTGCAGGCGTTGAGTACATCGTGTCGCGGAAGATCTTCGACTCGCTGCCAGCGGAGGAGCAGCGGCTGTGGCACTCGCACGCGCACGAGATCAGGTCCGGGCTGTGGACGAGCCCGCACGTGCCGGGGCTGCTGGAGAAGCCGGAGCTGGACCACCTGGCCACCACGTTCGGCAAGTTCTGGTGCACCTGGCAGGTGGACCGCGGCGACCGCCTGCCGCTGGGCGCCCCCGCGCTGATGGTGTCCCCGCAGGCCGACCCCGCCGCCACGGTGCGCCCCGCCATGGTGCGGAAGCGCGACGACAGGTACGGCTTCTCCACGGAGGAGCTCCGCGCGGCCAGGGCCGACGTCGACGTGCCCGCCGAGGAGCACCCGGGACAGGCCGACTACTGGCTCCGCCACCGCAAGGGGTTCGCGGTCGACGTCGTGCCGCACGACATGAAGCGCCACGCGCCATTCCCATGATGATTGATGAGCTACCAGTGTGCAAGTGCAATCAGATCAGTATGTAGGTGTGAGTAGCTAACAGTGCTGCGCGCGTGTGTAATAAGAACAAACAAAGCATCCCCACCGAGGCACCAACCTTCAACTCAAGAATGGCAAGCGTCCTTGTGTTTCTCGATCGACCAGTTCAAGAATGTTCAAATCAGTCTTGTGCAGTACTCCGTATGTGTGTAATACTATGTACGAATGAAATGGATTTGTGAGACTTTTAGAGCGAGCTTGATCCCGAACAAAACTGATGTAACATAATTCGACTAAGCAGGTGTGGTGTGTCTGAGACGCGCGCGAAGAGGCTGGCTACTTGGCTAGAAAACCACACGATCGGATCGGATCGGATGCATCACTTCACACTGCTTGCTGGCTCTGCTCCTCGGATGCCAGTGCCACCGCTTTTTCCTGGGGCTTGTACTTGTACCAGCTCGCCCAGAAGAGATAGTTGAAGAAGTTGAGGGTGCTGAGCACGGCGAGCAGCCAGAAGAATAGGTCGAGGTGGTTGCGGTTGATGTTGTTGTCGGCGAGCCATCCGCCGCTGCCCGTGGACCCCTTGGTGGCCGCGTTGACGGCCTGCACGATGATGGTGCTCATGAAGTAGCCGAACGACAGGGAGCACCAGAGGAACGAGGAGGACATGGACTTGAGCGCCCGGGGCGCCTGCGAGTAGAAGAACTCCATGAGGCCGACGTAGGTGAACATGTCGGCGATGCCGAAGACGGCGAACTGCGGCGCCAGCCAGAAGCAGGAGATGGGCAGGTGCTGCCGCCCGGGGAGCATGTCCACCATCCCGTGCCTGACGGCCACCTTCTTGCGCTTCACCTCCACGACGGCCGCGATGGCCATGGAGATGATGGAGAGCACGAGGCCGACGCCGACGCGCTGAAGGTACGTGATGCCGGAAGGGATGCCCGTCAGGCGGCGCGCGTAGGGCACGAAGAGCCGCTCGTAGATGGGGACGGCGAAGATGAGGAAGAGGAGCGGGATGATGGGCAGCGACGCCACCGGCATCACGAGCTTGCCGAGACTCCTGTCCATTGTGTTGCCCTGCGCGATGGAGAAGGTCTGCAGCTGCGCGAGGCAGGTGCCCATGATGATGGCGCTGCAGAAGATGGGCACCATGGCCAGCACCGTCCTGGCGTGCTCCACCTGCGTCAGCCGGCACTGCCGCCACGGGTTCGGCGTCGCATCCTTCGCTGTCTGAACTATGGCCGCCCGGTCCAGGAATCTGATCGATCCAGCACGCAATCAATCAAACAGTACATAATCGCGTCAGCGGCAGCGCACTACTATGGAAAGAGCTAGCCCAATGAACAGTTTATATCGACCTGAACGGCTTCTCCCTGTGCGCGACGAACTCCGTGTCAGGGGAAGCATCGTTCCTGCTGATCTCGTACAGGTCGTCTGGGTTCTCCGGGAGCTGCAGATTCATGTTCCTGATTGCAGCGACGTACACCTGAACACATTGTACCGCAGGTTGAGCATTCTTGTACTTCATGCATTTGCATGGTATTGTGCCCTTGTGTGTTGAAGGTCGAAGTAGAGGGAGAGAGGGAGAGATGGCGCGCGTTTCTTGACCTGGAAGATCTCCGTTAGCGCACTGCTGCCCTTGACGGCGGCGATGCGGTACCTCGGCAGGCCCGCGATGAAGACGATGACGGCGAGGCCCATGGCGCCAGTGGCGGCGGCGAACCCCTTGGCCCAGTCCTGTTCCTGGAAGTACACGAACACCGTGACGCTGATGGCGCCGCCGGTGCAGAGGCTAAGCAGCAGCCAGTTGAAGCAGCTGGACATCTGCAGCTTCTCCTTTGGGTGCTTCTCGTCGAACTGGTCGGCGCAGTGCGCCGGCAGCGCCGCCTTGATACCCGCCGAGCCGATCGCGATGAGGTACAGCGACAGGTACAGGTGGACCTCGTTGCGGCCGTGCACCCGCTGGCAGCTCGGATCGATGGGGAAGCGGCACAACGGCGGCTTCAGCCGGTCGGAGCGTGCCTGCAGCGTCAGCAGCAGGAGGCCCTGCAAAGAAATGGCAGAGGGAAATTAATGCAGGTGATAGTGATAGAGCGGCAGGAAACCATCAGATTATTGTCCGATTGCACAGGCATCGTTGATCAGGGGCATGGTGGAAATCGTACCACGAGCTCGACGAGAGATGAAAGGATCACAGTGATGTATCGGCCGATGAAGATGTCCGCGAAGACGGAGATGAGCACGGCGACCATGTAGCTGGTGCCCATGTAGTTGGTCAGAAGGTTGGAGGCGTCGGTAAGGCCGATGTGCATGATGTCCATGAAGTATAGGATGAGGTTCACGGCCAGAGACAACGAGGCCATGTTCTCAAATCCGAAATTCGCTGCAAACATATAACCAGCACAGCTCCGACTGTCATGGTTCAAAGAAGGCAACCTTCCGAATGTTTCTTGGTCACATCAGGTAACCACGTACTGGAGCTAAGTATTATTAGTACTAACTGGTAATTAACACACGGTGTTGTTGGTATATTTCTCATATTTATAGCATCTCTAATAGTACCTCTAAATTTAATCCCCTGTTTTCTAATATAGGGGCCGTCTGAAATATATATTCTCGCTAAATCTTTTTCTCCCACAACAGACAGCGGTTCCTCTATATTTCTACCATTTCTAAAAAAAAATGTTTTTGGCTCTAGTGCCTAAATAAGCCATGCACACAACAACAACAAGAACAGGTCCAAGGTGTTCTTAGAAATTCTCTTATTGCTAAATACAATTAGCACACAAACAAATACTTAGTGTAACAATGGTTAATTTTACTTCTTCAGATTTAGACAATTTACTTGTGCTTCAACACTCCTAAACATTTAGGAAGAATTTACCAAGAATGAAGAGAGAATTGCCAACACCACCATGGCGCCCTCGCACTGCAGGTCTTCCTCTCCAATCAAGCTTTCCTTCAATGACTTCATGCGTATTTCCTTCAACAACACGTGTCTCCACCTAGTACACAGATAATATATGTTTTTTTATAGGGAAAACGGATAAATATGTGAATAGCCAAGTGACGCCTTTCTCGTATATTTAGCTAGGACCAAGTTTGTGGAAACTAGTTTTTACTGACATGGAAAACTAAGCAATAATAAATTGGCCAATAAACGTACCATGGAGTGATCAACTGTGCCGTTATTGGCTTCGGATACTTTGCTTCGATCCTTAAAATTTTAAGAGTAGAACGAAAGGTGAGAGACATAGAAGTGGAAAAAGGTATTTCATACAGCAAAGAAGCCATCAATCCAGCAGAGTCTAACCTCTTATGCTAGTATTATTTCATAGGAGTATAGTTGATTAACGGGTGTATCGTTCGTATGATGAGAAGATAGGACTCAGCCCTGGGACGTCGTTTGGTGAGTATCACTTAAGGTGCACACAAAGTTTCTTCACGAGTGTCTGCTATTTTTATTTGGTGAGATCTACAAGTGTTCGGATGCAATAACACGATTAACTTCTCTTGTTTGTTCTTGCTAAGCTATCAATAACAGTGCTCATACATATGTGGAGAGTGGATGCATGAGTATTTCGCTTCATAAATAGTTTTTGTTCAGGAGTGAGATCAGAATGTAGAAAAATACAGTCCATAGAAGAAAAGACGACAATCCATTGGAGTCATTTTTGACAGTTTATGCATGCACAAGCAATTCTCATATAAGGTCATAGCAAGCATGCCTTCGGTCATATGAAATGAACTACTGTCCAGACGCATAGGTAGAAGTAGAATTGCTTTTTTTTTTGGACAGATGTAGTAATAAGTAGTTAAGCACCAGTTGATATATCAAAGAAAAGTGGTGACCAAGGACCAAGGGTACATACCATGGAGATGGGTTCTGCTCTGCCGTTGGATTCAGGTACTTCGCTCATCTCCTCGTGGTACTACAAAGATCTCAATTAAATCATATATGAGAACGTTGGCAACTTGGCATGATGAGAAGTTGGAGACAGGCAGAAGGTGGCGGAAGTGCAAGGACATATAAAAGCATGCTGCATGCACGAACGAGTCATCCTAGGCTATTCTCTTCATTTGTTTATTCTTGCTACAGGCATTAGCTGTGGACTCCTTCGAATTCATATGTACAGCTTGGTGGATATGTACAATCCCAGCTGCCAGACATTGGTTAAGAACTTAGCAAACTGAGTGTACAGTACATACGAATGTCACTTTTATTGGTTAACTATTCCTAGCGTAAGCTATTACCTCTGCTCTGATGCTATGTAATTTGTTTTGCTGTTAATTTTTCTGTCCTGTGCATAGTAGAATACTAACATAAGCTATTGCCCTATCATTGTTACTCTGAAACTTTGTCTAGTTCTTCTGTCATATGTTGTAGGCTCTCCGAGGAAACATCCACAGATGTGTTTTTCAAGGACGGGATATTTCGTCCCTTCTATTTTTTCCTGACCACATCACACATCAACTTCAGTGTTAATGGTCCTTTAACAATGCTGAAAACGACACCATGTGTCTCGTTCATAGCTGAAGCTGATCAAACCGAAGCAAAAATGGTTCAGAAACGGTGAGAGCGTGACATTGTATTGGAGCATTGCTTGCCACTTGCTGCCAGGGCCGGCGTTGGTATATGTTAGATTTTGCTAGACATCTTTATGTAACTAATCCAAAACTACACGGAGACGCCGAGAAGGCGGCGAGAATGTCGCTGCGGAAACAGCAAGTCAGATCTCACGAAAGTAGGAGGAATCTTCAGTTAAGAATTCTCCAACAAGCCTGCACTCCCCATATTTCTGTTCCTAGACTGGATTCATCTATTTTGCATTCCCTTTCAACGCGAACGGCTCGCCGTAACCAGTCGTGCTCTCTTTAAACTTCGTCCTCTTCATGGACACATTCAGCGTAATAGAAATGGATGAATATCTTGACCCAACCGAAACAAAACTACTGTTCCCGTCCCTTGCCCAGCTAGCTTCTCTTGGAAAGAACGACGACTCATTGTTACCAATTTACCAGGCATCTGGTTTTATATAGTTTTTTCTCTTATTGACACATCCATGTAATGTAAAGAAATTAGCATAGCAACTTCTAGGACTATAACAAACACAGCATGTCGATAAACTCCATGTTTGCTAACAGATAAAATGAATTTCAGGAAGCATTCATGTTGCATATCACGAAAGACAAACTTTGATGAAGCATATGTATCAGTTATTGAACCTGAGAACCGTGCCAATCTGCAGTAACCACATGCACTGCCATTCTGATAGATGATCTTTGCTACAACATGAATCATACATTCGAAAAATGCCATCTTCATGCACATCAATTAACTGTTAGCAGCTTGTAACCAGGAGTGCATAAAGTAATTACGCTGTTGAAGCCCGAAACGGCAAAACACCAACAGCAAAGCTCGTGGAAAAGGAATACATCATTCCACTGCTACAATCAGATGGTGGTGGATGATATGACTGAGGCCAGATCAAACACTTCCGAACTGGGCATAAACATCTTCATGCTACTTTACTCACAGCATCAATAAGAAGCATGAATCCACATCAAGTTACAAGGGGAAGCAAAGCCATACATGGAAAACAAAAGAACAAATGCTATCTTTAAACATGGTGCTCCATAGCAGAGTGAGTGAATGAATGCTTTCAACATTTGGTTAATAATTCAATAAGGAGTATTTTGCACGCACAACAATCCTGCCCTTCTCAACACCCAACTTAGCTCCTGTGACCAGCCAGTGGCCAGGGGCATCTTGGGGTCCCTTCAATGTCTCTGTCATGTCAACTATCTTCACAAGTTTAGCATTATCACTTGAGGACGATGAGGATTCATCTGTTCTCTGAATCGAAGAACTTGATGGACTGTGGTCCCATACTGATCTTCTAATTGTGCACCCAGGAACTCTGGAGAACAAGAGTTTAAGGTGGAGAACGCTCTTTGCACCAAAATCCCACACTCCCAACTGTGCTCCTGTAACAATATAAACACCAGATAGGTCCGTAATATTTGTTTCAGTGTACTCTATGGGCGCTGTGCTGACATGAGCAAAATTCTTCCATTTGATTGGCTCAAACCATCGGCTATCCTGTTCTTCAGGACCTTGCCATTTTGGAGGTCCAATGGTAATATGGGAGTCCCAATGCGGCAGGAATATTTTTGGTAATGAGCTAAGGTGCTGCAAATGAATAGCTAGACGGTTCTGTTTGGCTCCTTCCAAGAGCAGTTTGAGGCCGACAATCGGTCGACGCCCAACAGAGATCTGCACGTCTCATTCAAAGTTAGCATATTTACACAAAAATGATAATCTTAATTCTTAAACATTTATTTCAAAGTGCCATTTAAGACCCCAAGCAAGTAGAGTTCCCTGGTTTCTCTGTGCTACATCTACCGCATTGAGGTTACAATGTGCGAAGGACTAAAAATGGAGAGGAAATAAAGTTGAAGTATACTGCTTTGTAACACCTTCATTTTTAATGACACCGCTGACTTTTGGACACATGGCGTTTGACTATTCATCTTATTAGAAAATATTCCCTTCATCTCAAAAAATAAGGCATATGAATTTTTGACACGGTTTTAAAGTGAAACCTTGACTAGTCATTTCTTTCAAAATATGTTATCAACAAATACAAAACTATCATCATGTTTAAAGTACTTTTGAATATGAATCCAAGTATATAGCATGCATAAACTAAGATTATATGTTTTTGACTGGCTTGCTTTTGAACAATGGATTTTAAACAATTGCTTGCCCAGTTGTTTCAGGAGTCAATGCTCTACTGGATTGAGGGTATGAGGTCACTCGTGTTTCTTTTTTGATTCAGGCTTACTGTTCTATTCTTTTCTTAAGTGATCTGTTTTAGAGTGTGTCATGTGGGTGTGCTCTGGGTGTGCGTCTGTTGGGGGGCCTGTCTCCCCACTGTATTCTATTCTTTCTTGCATGTTCGAGAAAAAACTGTGTCTCAAATTACACAAACACAAGTGAGAGGAACAAGAGTTGGACAAAGCGAGTTATCTGAACGCAACTCAATTTCCAAATAACTATAAAGATGTTTGTTTACTACTACTTCTATTTAGAAACTTAAAAAGAAGCACATCACAGCAACTGCAAACTGACACTTCACATGAACGTTACCCCCCTTCACCTTGCCCTCTATTTCTCTCCCACTCATCTTCTATCTATGCCCGCATTAGCAACCTCCAAGCCAAGCTCTTTATTCTGCAGATGCAGCTATACTGGGAGCGCAGGTGGGGGCAATGAAGGCAGCTGCATGCCCATAGCTCCACAAATTACCAATATGTCTCACTCTTTGCCATTCTACTTACACATGTGCCTCCTTTTTACCACCGGAAGGCTCCACCTCCACCACACTCCACGCCTGTATCGCCACTCTTGTATGGCGGTGCCAAGGCAATATGTGAAACTTACACAGTAAGAGTGTGAGGAAGTGGAGAGTGATAGAGGGGCGAAGGTGTGAGTGAAATACTGAAGGGAAGGTTGGAGTAATTTTTTGCAAAGATATTGAACATGAGCCAAGGTGGCATCTGACCGAACACATTGTGCGCCTATGTTTGGAATTACAGTGGGATTTGGGCCAGCCATGGACCAACTCATTGAGCAACAAACATGTTGTTTGACCTGAATACACTCACCTAAGCAAGCTCTTGTGCATGCAGTAGAACCCTGATCCTCAGAAGTATATTGTTCAGCTCAGTAGGATTTTTTTTACTGTAACTTTTATTCACAAACTTAGCTAATACGATAAAGGAATCATGAGAGCAATTAAATTAACCTTTATGGTATAAAATTAGAAAAAGGAATCATTTACTCATGTCTTCAGAATTAAGGTGCAGCCTTTACCTGTTCTGTGCTAATGAAGAGCTTCGGGCCCATCAAGCTAAACTGAAGCGAGGGGCAGACAGGTTCCTTCCTATTGTGACCAGCAATACCTGGTGGTACCGGTGCCCAAACAAGCGGGACTTGAAAATCTAAAAAGTACTGCAACTCTTCAATTGGAGGTTTGTCTGGAAAATATATTGAACAAAAAAGAACAATCAAAGAGATATTACACAAAATGTTCACTTTGAGATGCTGCAGGAAACAAGCCAGGAAAAATGCCCAACTCTCTGTTAGGAAACAAATTTGGACATATTTAAAGCACTAATTGCAGCTAGCGGGGATCAATTGTATAGGAACATAGGATTCCTCAACGGCACTTTTTTTTTGGTAAAGCTTCACTACTATATTAGTATATTGTTTCACTCATATTAAACTTTATGACATTGGACTATTGGAGACAAATATTATCATCAGGGAAATCCTGGTATTAAAAAGGTATATTGGAGGTGGAAAATGAGTTTGATGGACAAAATAAAGAACGAGAAGAGTGTCTTACATTTCAAGTATAGTTCAACTGCACGAGCAAGGTGCTTCTTTCCAGGTATATCATCAACAAGAGAGACAATTGGTAGAAATGTCATGCCTATGACATCTGGTGCCGAGGTAACAGTTCCTATCCAATCAATAAAATTCTGAACAAGATCACAACCACCCCTCCTTCTGAATATTACTGTCATGTCCTGTAAAGTATAAAGCATTATAGTCTTAATCAACGTTTAAATCTGAATGCAACAATGCTGGATGTCATATCCCATCTATGACTTGCACTACAATCCCTCTCATTACTTGTACATGCACGAATGCAGATATCTCTTACCAAGCATTCTCAGATTCATTTGTGTACCTCCGCCTGTTCGGTGATGCGGCTAGTGATATCATATTTGAATAGTGTGCTAGTGCTACTGAGTTCATGAGGATATAATTGGAGGCTAGATCTGATGCCGAGTAGGTTCTTGTGGCAACTAATGATGCTTGCTTACATCATAGACTAGTATATTTCCTCAGGAAGCTAACTGCATTTCAGTCTACAGTGATATCTATGTGACTCTCCTCAAGCACAAGCTCAGTAATTCCTGTTTTTCCCACTGAATGCACACATGAAAAGTCTTGCTCAATTGCAAATGATTACGTGGTAACAGTAGTTAATGCTTTTTTAGAGATACCTCAAGTGTTAACAAAAAAGTAACCATGTAAACTAGAGATGGCAAGAGCAGTAAGGAATCTGCTAACCTTCTCACTGTAATTGACAAGAGTTGCATTTGACTTGTTTTCCACATCTGAGAATCTTTCCCTCCCAATTTCCCGCACATAATTTTTGAATTCCAGCTCTGACAATTGGGAAGACGAATGCTGCTTAATGTAGACCTCATCCTTGCCACCAACAGTAACAGATGTAATAATATGGGTACCATAATTTTCGATGAAGCTGCAGAGAAGTGAAACAAGAGTGATCTTCAGCTAACAAGGTGGGTACTGGGTAGAGTACTAGGCGCAGCGTTCTCCAGAATGGGGTTGATCGGAAACGGATCCTGATAACAGCATCAAATAAGAAGATTACCTACTGACCTAGCCAGTGCTGATGGATCCCAAACATTTGGGATCGCGCGCTTAACGGTGTCGAGTAGAGCCAGTTCGGAATTCAGAATTTTCACTCTGAACAGCGGCACAGAGTAGCCGTCGATCGCAAGGGCCTTCGTAGCTGCCGCATCATTCTTCCAGGAACCGGTGAAGCTGAACAGCGAGTTGAAGGAACCCAGCGGCACTGTCTCAGACAAGCCCGACTTCCGGTTGAAATACTCAGCCATCTGCCAACAAAGGCATCAGAGTCAGATAATGCGAACTGAACGCCCGCGGAGCTTAGGAAATCGGCTAAGACCCGTACGACAAGTACACAACAAAACAGAACAGAAAGCGGCGCACGATCCGATCGGAAGTTCCCAATCGCGGGAGGAAGCATCCAGGCTCACCTGCTGGAAGCTGCAGACGAAGGGCCAGTCCGCGGCTGCGGGGCCCGCGCCGGGGGAGACGGGTGGCCGGATTCGCACGGGGCTGCTGCGGTTCGGCTGCTCGACATCGACGTCCGGGGGCACGCTGGAGAGGACGCCGCCGTCTCTGAGGGGGAGGTCCCGCGCGCGGCCCTCGTCGAGCGCCACGAGCCTCCCGGCGCCCTTGCAGTAGAGCAGGCGGTGGTCCCCCGCGGCGTCGATGCCGCGCCCCACCGCCTGCAGCGCCGCCTCCAGGGCGGAGCCAGCGAGGCTCATGACTGATTGACCCACCCACCCACCCCCTCCGCTGCCCCTCTTCTTCTTCCTCCTCCTCCGCCTCGGGATTCACGGAGTACGAGAGGGGGGAGACCGGCAGGGGAGGTCGGGAGCTGTGGCGACGGAAGCTTCTGACCGCCGCTATTGCTGTTGATCGAGGGGAGAGAGAGAGAGAGAGAGAGAGAGAGAGAGAGAGAAGGGGACACGGTTTCTGGGGAGGACCGGGGGAGGGGAAGGCGACTCCGCTGCTGAGGTGGTTGGGTTTGACTGTCTTTTCCTTTCTTCGTTTATACGCCCTCCCCCCCTGTATTTCTGCTTGACGATTTGCTGCTGCTATGGCCTTCAACATTGTCAACGCTAGCTAGATATTTCAAAGCACGCCTTCAATGTTGTCATGCTGTGTATCTTTGAAAGGTGGCTTGTTCGCTCTTTGATGGAATGCATCGTGCATGGCTTTGAACAGCAGGTTGGCTTCTTGTTTTGGAATTTGGTGGAAAAGCTAAGATTTTCCAAAAAGAGACTTAAAAGAAAAGAAAAAACGTGTAGCCTTTTTCTTTATTGGTAGTTTTACACAAGCTACAAATGTATTTTGAAAACACCAAAATTCTAGAGATTTGAGGCCATATGGTTGAACGTGTACGTATATGAATCTCAAAATTTCGGTCGTAATTTTCTCTTGCAATTGTCAGGCTGCTTTAATGGTTTGGAGAGCCCTAGTGCAATATCGACACAATTGGAGTCTTTAAGGCTATAAGTGTCTATGCTTTGACAAGTAAAGCGATAAAGTTAATCTCCAATGATATTCTTAGTTTTCTTTTATTCATTTTCTTTTGTGAGCATGGGGCAACCTCTTTTTAGGCCTCATTCTGAATTCCACCACTTGAAATAAAAGAAAAATAAGCAATATAAGAACCCTAACCTACGGTTGAATGGGTGATTCATTTGGGTTCCGAATGTTCATTTGCAAATATACGCAGGGGGTCTAGATGCACATGTATGGTATATAGTGACATGTGCACAGAGGCGTATGCCATGCATTGAGATTATTTGTGAATTTAGGAGTAATGCAGGTCTTCCATAGAAACTTTGGAGAAAAGTTGTCCACACGCAAATTTAGAAATAATTCCTTGTTGTTAATAGTACTGCGGTGCCCGGAATTATACCATCAAGCACAGGTGACAGAAATCAAAAGAGTACTTAAAAACTGCCACACAGTAAGGAAAATGCCAAATGATATGCTATATGCATTATTCTATCAAGTATTTACAGCAATAGCACAATATAGGATGGACGGATACAGTTTGAATGGCAATATATGGAGCGGATATAATTATTGGTCGATGCAGTTTATTAACGTGTACAGCTTACACGAAACATTATTATTAAATTAGTTAGTGGATGACATGGCGCATTTATGTGGATAGATAAATGTTTGTTAGTGGCTGATATAGCTCACTGGTGTGGATGAATTTCATAAAAAAATAGATTATAATAAATAAATGTTAGTGGTGTTTACTCTTATAGGAGTATAGAGTTCGTAGAACATGTGACATTGGATAAAGGGAAATGACAATTGAATGGCTAGCACACGTATATAGCTTTGCACGAAGCAAACAGACAATTATTAATTTATGTTAATGGGTGACATGGCTCGACTATGTGACTTGTTAAATGTATATTAGTGGATGACATGGCTCTCTGATGTGGATAGCTTGTACGAAGAGATAGATAATTGTGTCAGAACCGCCTAGATTAATCCGGATTTAGTGCTTAATCACCGGATCCGGACTAATCTCGGTAGTCCTTCAGGATGTAGGTATTCTGACTTGGCCTTCTCATCTAGATCGAGCTCATGTGTGGACTCTCGACGGAGTCCACAGATTACACTATCTTACATCTCATACATTGCTTAAAGGATATAAATTATTACAACCAGACGGTTGATTAGTACAATCTTTTATTTAAAAGACTGCAGGGAGGGAAACTTGCATCCTGCCCAAGGATGCAGCTCACCCCAAAAGGAAGACTTGGGGAGCGATAGAAGAATGCCCTCATTTGCAGCGAGGGTTCAGCACATGAGAAAACATAAGCAAAGAAGCCTGAGTACTAATTACTCAGCAAGACTTATCCGACCACTGGGTCTAAACCAGACTTTCTAGCCTATAGCCGGAGTGGTTAGATCAACTCACACTGCGGTAGGCCTAATAGTAAATCCTTAGCTTTTAGAATTTAGCTACTTTTTAGTTATTACCTGTCCAGACTAAGTTATACATGTTCTATTAGCAAACAAGAGCAAACATTTTTCCAAAGCATTCTGTATTAACATGATCAATTTTCTTACTACGATGTGGGTCGCGATCAGGCAGCTTACAACCGGCAAGCCACAGACGATTCGAATCGATTTTTCCACCTCTCGAGAGGGATACTCAGACACCCGTCATATGTGTGTACACCGACCCCACATACGACAACCCAATATCCAGTGCCACCTAGCCGGAACCATCCTCACCGAACCTGGGTGTCAGTCCTTCGACACCCGCCCAACCTCCTCCTTCCAGTTGGTCTCGTCTAGTTCCGCGCTTAGGTACAACAGGATGAGAGGCTTACCGGAGCCCGTTAAGGACGGCAAGTGAATGAGGCGCGTTCGGCCCAACCAAGCCACACATCGGACGGCCTTATGCGACACAGGCAGGATCAGGGTCCATGGCAATAATCACAATATGCAATATACGAAAGCGAAACTGATCCCGCCGCATGTCTATCAAATTATTAACATCCTTCTCATTCTTAACCAATTAACTTTAATAAAAGAATTTCCGTTCTAGGCCTATACCACCTAAGCCATTTATTGCGTATAGGATCTTCATGCAGGAGATTGGGGTAATTGTGCTCTAGAGTTTCAACCAACTCCTGACTCTAATGCACAAGCATAACCCATTCTTATTTAAAGGACTTAAAGAAAATAGGTAATGCACCGGGGCTTGCCTTAGAAAAGGTCTCAGAGTCTTGAAATCGCTTTGGGGATTAGGGTAGTGGACACCTGACGGTCCAGGAGGCTCGGCTTCGGGGTGTCACATCGGGATGCCTTTGGAAGACTCTTCAACTGGAAAGATAAGAACCAACGTGCCTAACATGAATGACATGCAGGAGTTTGAAAGCATGAGGATGATCAACCTGTTGAAAAAGTAAAATGTATAATTTTCTAAAGAAAAAGGGTGGTTAGGGTTAAACATCTAGGCTTTCAGGGCGTAATCGATTGCCCTAGGCTTCAACTGAATTTTATATTATTTTTAAATATTTTTGAATATTTTTAAGAGCTTAAATGAATTTTCTAGAAATTTTTTAATAAATCAAATGTCTTTTAGAATTAATTATATATTTTTTAATACTCTTTTATGATTTTTTTTTGCATTTTTAAACAACATCTAACTTTTTAAAATTATATAAACTTTAATTTAATTTCTTTTTTTAGAAATATAAAATATTTATATGAATTAATAAATAATTTTAATAATTAATATAACAGTTTAATATTAAGTAAAACAAATAACTAATTTAAATTAAGAAAAGAAAACAGAAAAAGAAATTGGAAATCGGCCCAGCCCACTAAAAAACACAAAGTAAAAAGTTCTAATTTCCCCCTCCAAAAATCGCCTGGCTCTCTTTCAGCATGGCCCAGCCCACGAGTGGGCCGACGGCCTTTTTCCCCAGGCGCGGCCCAATTCCCTCCCCTTTTCAGCTTAGCCCATCGGCCGAGTGGGCCGGCGGGCAGCCCAGCTGGGCTGGTGGTCCCGAGGGGTCTGTGCGCGTGGGGGAGCGCGGACACACAGCGGCCATGGCCGCTGGTGCCATAGGTGGGTACCACGCTCGAACCGAGCTCGGGCCGGCCTAATCCTCGGCGAGGATAGGTAGAGGAGGAAGAGAGCGACGGGGAACGCGAGATCTCACCCTCCGGCGGCGCGAAGGTGCGGCGGAGATGGCGGACGGCAGTGAGCGGCGACGGCGGAAGAGGGCGCGCAACGCGGGGTGTGATGCCCCCGGCATCTCAAAAGCCTTGACACGCGATTTGATTAGTGCTAATCAAGAATTTGGATTTAATCATGCTTAGAGAGGAGTAATAACCCGGGCAGGAAACCGCTAAGTCGAAATTTTCAAGTTGAATAGGCAAAACTTTGTGTAGTTTGGTTGAGTAGTTAAATATTTATACATTTTCATGCGAGACATCAAATACAAAATTTTTTAGTTCAAGATATTTCCTTCAAATGTGCTATTTTGACCGTTTTCAAAATCAGATGTTAAGGGGCTCAAAAGTTTGAACCAAGCTCAGTTAACCTACACTCAGGAAATTTTGCTAAGTTTAGGGTCGACACACTTTCCCAAATTTCATTCTGAAATTACTTTCGATTTGACCATACAACTTCAAAATATTCCTTTCTATGAAATGTAATTAAACTTATCACCTTTCAAATACATCCGACTTTAGAATGATTGGACTTTATTTGATGCTTCAAAAGTTAGAAACAAAAAATACTCTATATGGAGTAAACCTGCATTTTGACCAAACCTCTGAACACATCTGTGTTTGTATTTCAAAATCTATTGTGATTTAAGCTAAACTTTATATATCGAACTTATAGACAATTTGATGAGGAACAACTTTGGTATTTTATTTGTTGACATGCATGAAGGTTTGCATAGTGTTTTGGGTTGATCTTTGTTAAACTGATGAAATCTGCCCAAATCTGACCTGCTTAGTAAATTCAAATTTTCTTTGATCTACAGCCATAATCTTGCAAGACTCTATTTGAGAAAGTTGTAGCTCATGCAATTATGAACAACTTTGGTATAAAACTCCTTGTATTAAAGTGAACATAAGATGGTTTTAAGAATTTCTAAGCTGGTGGATTATTTTGGTCAAACATTGGTCAGTTAATTAAATTCAAATTTGAACCATAAATTACCATACAACATGAGGTTAAAGTGTATAACAACATCGTAGAATGATAAATTTGGAGCACTTTTCGTATTTTGAGTGTTTATTGAATCAGCTTCTAAATTACTCAAAATCGTGGATTTAAATTAAGAGTTTCTGCAGTCAAACCACCTTTTATTTATTTCGGGATTTTTGTTTTCCTCTGTGTCCATGACGAGCGGGCCCCACCTGGGACGACGGCCGACCGCGGCCGGAGCTTCGACGACACGCGGCCATGGCTGCCTGCTGCCTAGCGACCACGCGGCCGGTGCGTCGCGTCGGCCTGCGCGCTCCCAAGCCCGGTGCCTTAGGGTGGAAGTCGACCCCTGAGCCTTGTCACTCTCTCACGCGTCCTCGGTTTCCTCCATCTTGCTCTGCTCTCCTCTCCCTTGCTGCGTGCAGCGCGTCCGCCATGGCCGAGCCCAGCTTGAGCTCGCACTGCCGCCTCTTCAGACCTCCTCCGCGCCCACTGATGCGCGCAACACCTTCGCCACATCTCCCTCTACCAGATCCCCAACCTCTTCAGCTCCATCCCCGCTCCCACTGGTGCCGCAACGCATGCCACCGGACACCACCATGGCCGGCTCGACATCGCCGTGGAGGGGCTGTCTTCGAGTCGTCCCCGCGCCTCCGGACACCACAATGGCCTTCCCCGTTGTCGCGCCCAGCTCATGCGACTTGCCCCTCCGCCATTTACCTCCTCTCCGCGGAGATCGAGCCGCCGCCACCGAACCCGTGGCCGCCGCGGACCTTCCCGGTTCGCCTGGCATTCCCCGCCCGCTCCAGGCTCCTTTCGCGACGCCGCCTTGGGGGAAAGAAGCCCCGTCGCCGGGAACACGTCCCGAGACCGACGCGGCTCCAAGTCCCCACCTCCGCGCGCCGGCACCGCCGCCGGAACGCGAGGCCGCGCCGCGCCCCCTCCCTGTCCAGAGGTAGAAGAAGGGGCTGGCAACTTTTAGATCCAGCCCCTCAGCTTTAGTGTTTACGTTTAAGTCCAGCGAACAGTGGTATGAGTCTTGGTTATTTCGCAAGTTAGCCCCTGCAGTTTACTGTTAATAACGAAAAGGTCCTTAGATATGTGGGTTTTCATCTAAATAATTATTAATTCGGCTGAAACTTTGAAAATTCATAATAAATCAAATAAAAAAAAATACAAACCTTGTTGCATTGTACTCCTCTTATGTAGATCTACAGAATGGATATGATGGTTGGGCATGAAAAGACTGTTTTGCCCCTAGATTATTGCATGCATGTTAAAAATGAATAAATGACAAAAATAGATTAAATGGGTTCCAAAAATCATGAAACTTAGACTATGTGCTATCTATGTTATGTATTATGCACTAGTATTTTTGGTAGCCCTAGCTTTGTTGGTAAAATGGCAGATCTACCCCTAGGGTCCACTTTTAGATAACTATTGAGTAATAAAATGCATACTGTATGAATTGTGCTCAAATAACTCCCTAGTAGATATGTTGAACTCATTTAGTCTAGTATAGACCAGAAATAAAGTTTCATGCGCACTGGTTGCTATTTGCTGAGAGATTTGAAAATAAGTAAGGCTATGCAATTGAACATAATAAAATAGAGAAGTAGGGTCTAATAGGCTCCAAAAATCTCACCACGCTTCTTACAGCCATATTAGTGTGTATACATGCTTATCTGACTCTAACATAAATTTGTGGCTGGTGTTACATGAGAAGTCTAACAATGCAGTTAGATAAGTCTCAGAAGTAAAGAAAATAAAATGGGGTTATATGTGGAAACACGATGGCTAGTAAGCATATACCCCTGGCATGATAGTTATTCCCGGGAATTAAAATCGATTCGAATCGCTGATGCTCACCAGGTGTGAGAATGCCAATGTCACACACGGGCAACGTAGTAACAATCTAATTGTATTTATGATTATATATGTTTTGTTTTCAATATCAAATGTTTGTACTTGTATGTTTACAGTCCTGCAAGTTATATTATGATGATGTACATTTTGATGAGGATGATAATTACATGTTAACTTTTAATTACTATAAAAAGAATGGCTAAGGATCAACTGTTAGTTGCAAGCTTTGCGTCAGCCGTAAGCCTTTCCATTAAGTCCTACTGAGTAATTAGTACTCAGGGTTTGCCTCCACATTTTGAACAGGTACTGATGACTTTTGGACACTTGCTTGGAGGAGAGTAGTACCGGTGGGCTCGGTGCTTCTCGTCTCATTCATTATTGCATGAAGACTACTTCTTTAAGTATTATGTTTCCGCTGCGAGATTTATTTTGAACAACGCTTCCGCTGTGTATTTGAATAAGTATTTAACTATCTATATTTGGTTTGTAAGCACTTTAACTTATTTTCTACTATAAACTGCCTGTGATGATGTAACTGTTGTAGCTCCATCGAGGGCTGGATGTGTGTGATGTCGGTTCCTCTAGGAAAAGGTAATATCGGGAGCCTTTTTGACTCTCGACGGACGACCGGGTTTAGTTCGGCTTAATCACACTGCAAGCCATAGGTGGCAGGTGTGCTTAGCTCGGATTAAATCGGCGGTTCCGCCACACGGGGGCTATGCAACGGCGCAGCGGTGGCGGTGAGATGAGGGCAGGGATGAGGGCGGCAGAGCGGAGCTTCGGCGGCGGTCGGCTAAGGCGAGGAAGCGGCGGGGTGTGAGAACGGCGGCGGGGTTGGAGCGGAGCGGCGCGGCGAGTGAGAGCTCACTCCCCTCGCCCCCCGGCTGGAGGAGGAAGGAGGCGGTGTGGGGCCCGCCTGTCAGCCCACGTGGCAGCGGGCCGCCCCGGTGGCGCGCGCGGGCGCGGCCAGCGCAGCCCGACCGCACTGCTGGACCGGCAGGTGGCACGCGGCCCGCCGCCCCTCTTCTCTCCTTTTTTCCCTTTTTTTTTCAAACACTTTTGCAATTTTGACCCCATATAACAGCATAATTTCACTTAGGTCCAAATACAAAAGTGAAAGGGCATATTTTTAACTACCACTTTGCACTTTTGCCCTTGGACAAAACCAAATTTTGAAAGAATTTGAACTAAAATTTGATTTGAGAATATTAAATGTTGAACTCCCAATTTTTTAAAAAAATATGCACATGATGACATGACTAAATGCTCTCAAAGCATAGTTAAGATACGGAGTATCACAGCCTTCCCCCGTTAAAGAAATCTCGTCCCCGAGATTTAAGATGGCCGAAAGACGAGATGAGACCTTTAAAGAATCGAGACGACTTACTAACTTGACCCTTTTGCAGATGATTCTAGAAATCCGGATATTCCTCTTGTAAAAGTTGCTCCGATTCCCAGGTGGCTTCTTCTGCTGTATGATGTCACCATTGCACTTTATAAAACTTGATTATCCTTCGATGGGTCACCCTTTCCTTCATATCCAAAACTTTGTTGGGGTATTCTTTATAAGTTAAATTGGGTTCCACTTGAAGTTCAGTATGGTCCAATTCTTCGGAGGGCACTCTTAATCATTTCTTAAGTTGAGAGACATGGAATACATTGTGAATGGCTATCAACCCAGGTAGTAGATTGATTCGATAAGCCACTGGACCGCATCTCTCGATAATTGGAAAAGGTCCGATGTATCGAGGAGCTAGTTTGTCGGTGGCACCGAAACGATGAACCCCATTCATTGGTGATACCTTGAGATACGCAAAATCCCCGACTTGGAAAACTAAAGATCTCCTTCGTTTATCGGCATAACTTTGTTGTCGAGCTTGAGCGGCCTTTAATTTGGCTTGAATACAATGGACTTGTTCTTCAGCAATTGTTACCAGTTTGGGACCAATTATTACCCTTTTCCCAGGTTCATACCAGTTAAGGGGAGCTCGACACCGTCGACCATATAATGTTTCAAATGGAGCCATTTTCAAACTTTTCTGATAACTGTTGTTGTAGGTGAATTCCGCCAATGGTAAACAAGATTCCCAATTAGCGCCGTAGGTCAAGACACAGGCTCGGAGCATATCTTCCAATATCTGATTAATCCGTTCCATTTGTCCTACTGGTCTGGGGATGGTAAGCAGAGCTAGTGAATGAGAGTGGTACCCAAGACTGTTTGCAGTTGCTCCCAAAAGCTAGCCCTGAACTGGGGTCCTCGATCAGAAACGATGGTTTTGGGTACTCTTATGCAAAGCAACTATACGTTGTAGGTATAGCTCGGCATACTTCTGAATAGGATAATTGACACTTACAGGGATGAAATGAGTGGTTTTTGTTAGTCTGCCTATGATTACCCAAATGGGATCATTCTCATCAGTGGCCAATAGCATAGGTGCATATTAAGCAAGATACTTAAATAACTGTAGATATTCGAAGACCGTTTTGTCCCCCTGCTGAAGATACAAGAATTACTGCAGTTTTAATTCCACCAAGCCTTCGGGAATATGATGGTCTTTAAAAGCCTTCTTGAATTCTTGCCAAGTAAATTTTGATCACTTCTAAGAGATGCCCGATAGGTAACCCACCAAGCTCCTGCTGGGCCTTGCCACTTCTGTACGGCGAATAACACCTTCTGGCGATCTCGGAGGCTCGGCAAAAGTTCAAATGTGGACTCGATGTTCCGCACCCAATGCTTGGCATCCATTGAATCCGGTGTCATTTGAAAGACTAGAGGGTGTAGAGCTTCACAATCCAAGAAATTCACTTCTTGATCCCTACCAGGATAGGATTGACCCTAAATCCGCTGCTGTGGAAGCAACTGGTTCTGAGCAAGTAATTCAATTAACCGATCTTGGCGATTGAGCACATCTGCCAGGATGGGATTGGGTGGAGGAGTTGCTCCTAAGTATTCACCGGCCATTTGAACTAGAGAAAGAAAATTTTGAATTCATTTTGAAGTTGGCTTATATAGCTTATGGAGGAGAGGGCGACCGATCTAACGCGATCATGATGCATGAAACTTTTAATTGAAGCTTTTCTTAGTCTTTGCTAAATGATTTCTACAGAGGGTTATATTATTATGAATTATATCATCTTCATTACACTAGTCCTTAATATTGGGCATATATATATATATGTATATATAAAATAGTTTTGTTTTGAATATAGAAGTAATCTGTCCACATAAGCTCGGTTCTGATACCAGCTGTGGCAGAACCGCCCAGATTAATCCGGATTTAGTGCTTAATCACCAGATCCGGACTAATCTCGGTAGTCCTTCAGGATGTAGGTATCCTGACTTGGCCTTCGCATCTAGATCGAGCTCATGTGTTGACTCTCGACGGAGTCCACAGATTACAATATCTTACATCTCATACATAGCTTAAAAGAAATAAATTATTACAACCAGATGGTTGATTAGTACAATCTTTTATTCAAAAGACTGCAGGGAGGGAAACTTGCATCCTGCCCAAGGATGCAGCTCACCCCAAAAGGAAGACCTGGGGAGCGATAGAAGAAAGCCCTCATTTGCAGCGAGTGTTCAGCACCTGAGAAAACATAAGCAAAGAAGCCTGAGTACTAATTACTCAGCAAGACTTACCCGACCACTTGGTCTAAACCCGACTTTCTAGCCTATAGCCGGAGCTGGTTAGGTCAACTCACACTGCGGTAGGCCTAATAGTAAATCCTTAGCTTTTAGAATTTAGCTACTTTTTAGTTATTACCTGTCCAGACTAAGTTATACCTGTTCTATTAGCAAACAAGAGCAAACATTTTTCCAAAGCATTCTGTATTAACATGATCAATTTTCTTACTACGATGTGGGTCGCGATCAGGCAGCTTACAACCGGCAAGCCACAGACGATTCGAATCGATTTTTCCACCTCTCGAGAGGGATACTCAGACACCCGTCATATGTGTGTACACCGACCCCACATACGACAATCCAACATCCAGTGCCACCTAGCCGAAACCATCCTCACCGAACCCGAGTGTCAGTCCTTCGACACCCGCCCAACCTCCTCCTTCCAGTTGGTCTCGTCTAGTTCCGCGCTTAGGTACAACAGGATGAGAGGCTTACCGGAGCCCGTTAAGGACGGCAAGTGAATGAGGCGCGTTCGGCCCAACCAAGCCACACATCGGACGGCCTTATGCGACACAGGCAGGATCAGGGTCCATGGCAATAATCACAATATGCAATATACGAAAGCGAAACTGATCCCGCCGCATGTCTGTCAAATTATTAACATCCTTCTCATTCTTAACCAATTAACTTTAATAAAAGAATTTCCGTTCTAGGCCTATGCCACCTAAGCCATTTATTGCGTATAGGATCTTCATGCAGGAGATTGGGGTAATTGTGCTCTAGAGTTTCAACCAACTCCTGACTCTAATGCACAAGCATAACCCATTCTTATTTAAAGGACTTAAAGAAAATAGGTAATGCACCGGGGCTTGCCTTAGAAAAGGTCTCAGAGTCTTGAAATCGCTTCGGGGATTAGGGTAGTGGACACCTGACGGTCCAGGAGGCTCGGCTTCGGGGTGTCACATCGGGATGCCTTTGGAAGACTCTTCAACTAGAAAGATAAGAACCAACGTGCCTAACATGAATGACTTGCAGGAGTTTGAAAGCATGAGGATGATCAACCTGTTGAAAAAGTAAAATGTACAATTTTCTAAAGAAAAAGGGTGGTTAGGGTTAAACATCTAGGCTTTCGGGGCGTAATGGATTGCCCTAGGCTTCAACTGAATTTTATATTATTTTTAAATATTTTTGAATATTTTTAAGAGCTTAAATGAATTTTCTAGAAATTTTTGAATAAATCAAATGTCTTTTAGAATTAATTATATATTTTTTAATACTCTTTTATGATTTTTTTTGCATTTTTAAACAACATCTAACTTTTTAAAATTATATAAACTTAATTTAATTTCTTTTTTTAGAAATATAAAATATTTATATGAATTAATAAATAATTTTAATAATTAATATAACAGTTTAATATTAAGTAAAACAAATAACTAATTTAAATTAAGAAAAGAAAACAGAAAAAGAAATTGGAAATCGGCCCAGCCTACTAAAAAAACAAAGTAAAAAGTTCTAATTTCGCCCTCCAAAAATCGCCTGGCTCTCTTTCAGCCTGGCCCAGCCCACGAGTGGGCCGGCGGCCTTTTTCCCCAGGCGCGGCCCAATTCCCTCCCCTTTTCAGCTTAGCCCATCGGCCGAGTGGGCCGGCGGGCCGGCCTGCCGGGCGGGCAGTCTAGCTGGGCTGGTGGCCCAACTGACCGGCCTCGCCCGGCTGTCTTGGCGCGGGGCGGCGCACGCACGCGATGCGCGCGGGTCGCGCGACGCGGCGGCGTGCGCGCTCACCGGCGCGGCCTCGCCGGCGGGGTCCCGGCCGACGGCGACCCACCGCGGCGGCGTCCTTCCTCCTTTTTCTCCTCCCCCTTCCCCTTCTCCTGTCCTCCCTCTCATCTCTCTGCGCGCGGCGGCCGCGGCGCCCACATCGCGCGCACGCGCTAGAGCGCGGCGGCGAACGGCGCGCGCTGCGGCGCTAGGCCGGAACGGGGTCAGGGGACCCCCGCGCGAGGTGCGCAGGGCCGTTCCGCACCCCGTGCATGCGATGGAGAGGCCACTAGGGCTTGCGCACGGGGAACCTAGGGGCAACGCAGCCCTCGCGGCCGCAGGCCACCATGGATGGGCGCCGAGCTCGATTGAGCTCGAGCCGACCCCAATCTTCGGCGAGGGTAGGGCGGAGAGAAAGGGGGTAGCGAGGGACGCGGGTTCTCACCCCTCGACGGTGAGCGGAGACGGCGGAGGCAGCAGTCGACTGGGGAGGCATCACGGCGGGCGCGGATGAGCGGCGCGGGAGCTGCGTGGGGGGGAGGCTGCGTGGGGGCGCAGCGGCGGCGGCCAAGGCACGGAGGCGGTGATGGCTTCGGGATGGCGGCGGGGCGGGGCAGCTACGACGGCGCTGAAGCGAAGTGGGGGGGCGGGCAGGGGCGAGCGGAGTGGGGAGGACGGGAGCTCCCTGCTCCTTTCCCCCACGGAGAAGACGACGACGGGCGGTGGGACCCGCCCGTCAGATGCGCAGGGGCGCGGGCACGCTGGCGCCCATGCGGGCCGCCATGCCGTCCTCCCCCCAGGCCTTCCCCAGGCGGTTGGGCCTCCGCGTGGCCACAGGCCGCCACGCAGGCCTTCCCCGGGCTGCCCTTTTCCTTTTTTTTTACCAATTTCATTTTTAACCATGGATTTTAACCTTTTTGACAGGGGTCCAAATACAAAAGTGAAAGGGCATATTTTTAACTACCCCTTTGCACTTTTGCCCTTGGACAAAACCAAATTTTGAAAGAATTTGAACTAAAATTTGATTTGAGAATATTAAATGTTGAACTCTCAAAAATTTTAAAAATTATGCACATGATGACATGACTAAATGCTCTCAAAGCGTAGTTAAGATACGGAGTATCACAACAGGTAGAAGATCTCGATAGACAGAGGCAAAAGTCCTCTAATGGGCTGGAGGCAAGTTTCGGCGTTAGTTGGCTATGGAAGTTTAGTACACGGAGGGGCGTAATAGCGACAGCTATGTAAGACCTTAGATGGACCGTGAGACAACTCCGATGGACTAAAGATGATGGGTGTGACCGTGGTGCTCCAACTGGAGTACATGACGCTGAAGACGTGCGAGAGGCTTTAGCGGCTTCGGCTCAAAATCGCCACCCAAGTTCAAATGACATGGAGAGTGGGCCCAAACTTGTCAAGATAGAAAACTGGCCCAAGCTCGGCCGAGGAAGACCGAATAATAAAGTTTTCTAGTTTCTGACTTCAAAAGTGCATGCGGGATTAGACTACTGGCTACGTGGCGTGTATCCAAGCAAGACGTGAAGAAGAAGATCGAAGCATCATCGTAGTTGTCTGAGTGTACCTCTTACATTTCAGCCCCTTCTGGGCATTTTAGAGTAGGGGTGTTAGTGTAAATTAGCTTCGTTAGGCCTGGGGTATAAATAGATGAGTGGGTTGTCTTAGATAGGTCACTTAACTGGTTACAATCCCTAGGTCTAGCATTTCCATACAGCTGAGGTGCTAAGAGAGAAAATTAGGTCCAAGACTAGGTTTTGGAGAGCCTAAGTGTGGGACTTTGCATTAGTGTGAAGGATGAAGGGTGGCAGGCTATAGGATCTTTGTAAGAACACATTTTGTGCAATACAATCCGCAAGATTTGTCCCAAATTCAAGTGCTCGTGTGCAGCCCCCTTCCCTTCTCTCTTCTATTAGTTTGGCTTTTGGATGAAATTCAAAGGCTTTTGGTGATTTGTGCTTCCCTATGAGTTAATCCACTTCTTTTGATGTTTTGGACTTGCTTGGATGTGGAGATTATGACCTAGTTCATCTCAATCCTATTGGATTGCCACGAGGAAGTCATTCTAGAGTTTTCCCCTTTCTTGCCCAAAGCTTGCCTCTTCGCGAGAGCTGAAATTCCCACTAATCCCATGCTTTTTTTTAATAAATCTTTTGGGAATATCTTTGGAATAGTTCTAGGATAACCTGTACCAAATTTTGTGAAGATTGGAGAAGGTTTGGTCAAGTTTAGGGTTTACAAACTCAAGAACCGAGGCAATTTTCTGGGTTCACCGAATTGTCCGCCTCCCATCACCTGATAGTCTGGTGACCCTAACTTCCTCTAAATGGGATGAATGTTTAGTATGTTGCTCCCCATGTTTTTGTGAGCATATAGTTAACATTTCATGATTTTTGGAGTCCGTTTGCCAGGGTTTTGACATTTTTCTTTGTGACCTAGTTTGCCTGAAAATTCTCTGTCGAATTATTCGGTAGGGCATACCGGACAGTCCGGTGTTGTTAGGATTTTTGCCCCCGGATTTGGTTTAAGTTTTTCGTAAGGTTTGTGGCTTGTTCATGGTGGTTTTTGGGGTCTATAGGATCGTTCCTAAGGTCTTTGGCACCTCATTTATTAAGAGGTCTTGGCGATCGCTAGGTGGCTCCTTTTGTGTTGTTTGTAAGTTATTTGCTTTGGGTGCTTTGCTTAGACCTTGTTTTGTTGTCAACCACTGCATGCCCATACTCTTCACTTGCTGATCTTGAGTAAGGCACGCTTCGGTGTATTGTGTGGATGTGGGTGACTTTTGCAAGGTCCGTTGCTTGACTTGGCTTGCGGCCATTCTTTGATTGTTGAGTTTAGTGCTTCCGCTTTCCACTTGGTACGTATCCTTTCAGTGGACGGTACCTAGTATTTGGTAGATACGTATCTGTTCAGTAGATGGTATCTAGCCAGTTTTTCATGAACACTCTGTTTGGGGGTTTGAGTTTGAGTTTTTAATTGCTCCTATTCACCCCCCGCCCCTCTAGTCGAAGTCTAAGGTCCTACAAGTGGTATTAGAGTTGGTTAGGTTTCTTCATACTTTTACCAGTGAGAGACCAGTAGCGACTATGGCGCACTCTGGGAAGGTTCTAGTCCTTGGCTCGGATGACTACACCTACTTGAAGGGTAGAATGAAAGCTTATCTGATTAGCTGGAGTCAAGACATACGGGACGCTACTCAGAGTATGACTTTTATGGTGCTCCCTGTTGAAGAGCGTACTACTCCGGCACTCGTTGCTTAGCATGATGAGAATGTTAAGGCGATGAACTTTCTCTTTTCAAGACTTGGTCTAGTTGATTATGAGAGAGTGAACCACCTTGAGATTGCTTGTGAGATTTGGTCCCTGCTCAATGCACACCATGAGGGAATGGAGACGGTTAAGACGAGTCTAGTTGAGACCTACTTATGCGAATATGAGAATTTCGTGCAAAGGCCAGGAGAGTCTGTGGATCCTTTGCTTGGTTGTTTTCAATCGATCATCAACAAGCTCCGTGTCAACTCTGCCCCTGCTGCACTCCCATACATTGACCATCAGTAGGCCATCAAGCTACTGCATGCCTTGGATAGGAAAGTGTGGGAGATCAAGACGAACTTGATTCTCGAGTTGGCAGGGTATGACACCATAGGTGTTGAGGAGCTTTATAGCAAGCTCAATGCCACAGAGGTGGATTACCAGATGAGAGATACTCTCGATGGTACTAACTCCAAGAGCCTAGCCTTGACCTCTAGCTCCAGAGAGGCTATTGCTAACCCCCCTCCCACTTCACAACTTCTCATTCTATGCTTTGATGCTTGTGATAGAGGAACATTTGACGCTTCTTGGGGATGATGAGCTTTGTACGGTGTGTAGTTACTTTTAGCACGCCTATGACAATCACATGAGGAAGAGGAGGGGCGAGAGGCACAAGTGTTTTGAGTGTGGAGAGGTCGGCCACTTCATCTTCGAGTGCCCCAACAAGAATAACAACTACTACAAGATGCGCAAAAGCTACTCCTGCGACTCTGACTCCAACAGGCACCACTCGCATGACTCTGGCAAGCACTGCTCTAGCAAGAGGGGCAAGAACATCGAGAAGAAATCCAAGAACTTCTTGAAGGACAACCAAAGGTGTGAGAAGGCTTTCCTCGCTGATGTGAGGAGATTCTTCAACAAGTCTGCTACCTCTTCTTCCTCCTCCAGCATGAGCGACGAGGAGTTTGCCATCAAGAGAGGCAAGAAGAAGGAGCTTGGTGGTCTAGCTGACCTCTGCTTTGTTTTTAGAAAATATGAGTTCAAGCCCAAGCCGAAGAGAAGGACTGTATGTTCCATGGCGGTTGAGAAGAAGCAGAACAACGACAACAACATTGACTCTTCTTCTGGCGATGAGGTAATGCCTAGTCAAGAAGAAATTCTTAAAATGCTAGAGGAGAATCGCAGAGCAATTGAGGCTGGGGATAAGCTGCTTGAGAAGGCCACTAAGAAGCTTAGGAAGTTAAATGCCAAGATTTCTGATGCTAAGGTAGAAATTAAGTGGCTGAAGAGAGTGCCAGTCGCAGCTTGTGAGTCTGAGTGCCCTACCAGTGAGTCTTTGATGACTGACCTTATTGTGAGCACAAGAGCAAGTATGCTCATCAGGTAGAGGATATGGATAGGTTGAAGGTTGAGCTAGGCAACCCCAGACTAACCTAGATGAGCCTCCTATGAGTGAGGAGCCTAAATGTGAGTCTTGCCCCTATCTAGCAGTTGACATAGCTAAGCTAAAGATGAAGTGTGAGGGGTAGCTCAAGGAGTTTACCCTTCTTTTGATCAGATGGCTCGATACTAGTTCAGTAGTTTCTCTAACCCCAGTGTTGAACCATTTGTTCCTCCATACTATCGCTGATCTTGCAGGTTTGAGCCCTGGGAAACATGTGATGAGTGAGATTTGATGGTTCACTAAGGTCTGAGGTTGATCATGTGGGATTGTATCCTTTGTATTGTTGAGAGTTTTGCCTTTTGCTCTCTTTTCTGTATCTTGTCTAACTTGTGCTTTTTGTCCCGTGTTTCTCTTGTACTTAGTGTCCATGCTTGTATGCTTGGTGGACTAGCCGCATATCCTGCTAGCTTTCCTGATGCTAGTTGTATGCCTCCTTTGCTAGTCTATTCTCCCTTGTATGCCAGTGTTTGATCCAAGGATGGTCAGCCGACCCACACTCATGGCCGCTCGACCCCCCCTTCTTGCTCCCTTTCGGTGCCTGCTACTGCGTGCCCTTCTCCCATACGCACACAATACCACACAAAAAACACTCATTGCTGCTCGGCTCCATGCCATGGCTGAACGACCAAGGGGCTGGCTGCTCGGCCACCAAGGCTAGCCGCCCGACCACCCAACTTCTCCATTTCTTCTATAAATAGCGCTCTCATTCACATGCTAGCTTCATTTTGGAAATGATGAATAGTTGCTCTATCAAGTGAATGGCTTAATTCTTGCATGTCAACTTATGCTTTTAGCTTAGTCCCATGTTGGTGAATAAAAGAAGTGAACCAAAAAGTTTTACCTTGTGGATGCCATTTTGTGATAACAAGCCTAAGTTGTTGGAAGACAATGATATGACTTAAAAGTAGGATGATTCTTTCATGTTTCTAGTAAGATGAATATCTCAGGTTTTTATTTTGAAAATGACAAAATTAAGCTCCCCTTGGATAAAATTCCTACCAGAGCCAAAAATGCTTCATATGTTCTAACCACTACAAAGAGCTACTTAGAAATGTTTTGAGCTTTGCCAAATTTTGAGTCTCATTGAGCAGAAATATCACCTTTTGTTGATAGTTGGAGTACAAAATAAATAAATGCAAGTGATCCACTGCTGGCATTGCATCCACCAAAAAGTCTCCAAATACTTCTCGTTTTCCCTAAAGCCTTCAAATCTCAAGGAAGGGTGTGGAGCTAAAAAATGCGTGCAAGGTCACGGCAAAAAGAAAAAAATGCTTTCAAAAGCACGGCAAGATGAAAAGCATGAAAGTTTAAGCATGGCAAAAATAAATAAAAGCTCCATATCCCCTCCAAATCTATAAAATGCTACGAGGGATAAAAATTTAGAGAGGGAGACACTTTGTTCCACCACTCATACTCCAGTGATCAAATAGAAAAAGTGATATAATACACTCTTTGATCCAATATTTGGCTTAGCAAAATGAACATTCTAAGTGCGCCACATTCTCCCCCACCTAAAGCTCCACAAAGGCCTTAGTGTAGGAAAATGTTGGCCAAGATCGTGGCCCTTGGTGAGGAAACACTTCTGAAGAATCGAGAGTACCTTGGGGAAGCTTCTTTTATTTTGAAAATCTTGAAAACACCTGAGATGGACATCCAAAAAGAATGGATTAGAGTTATTCCTGCTATAAAGTCATTCTATCTCTCAACCGCCCAAGCCAAGTTAAGCAAACAGATGCACCACAGGTATTACACATGGTGAGCTTTGATTATTTCACTACTCGGGGCAAAAGTTGAAGTGTTGAGTTGCATGTAAAAAAAAATTTTCCTTCATCATCCATATCGCAGCAACTCCTGATCCACTTTCAGTCTTAGCTTTTCTCGAGGACTGAGCAAAAGTTTAAGCTTGGGTGTGTTGACGGATGTAATCTCACGATATCAACCGTCAATTATCCACCAAATGAAGTGAAACATGTGAATTAATTGGACTAACCCTTGCTACTAATGAGTTCCATAAGATGTACATGAATATTTAGATGTAGGTACAAAATGCACGCAAAATGGTTGCAAACATATCAAGGACCAAAGATGAGCATCAATAGTAAGAAAGAGGTGCTGCCCGGCCACCATCCCAGACTTTCAGTGGCCACCCGGCCACTTTCCAGGGGCACCAGTGGTCGCCCGACCACCTGCTGGGTCGCTCGACCCTATGACAGGGTCGCCTGACCACATGACTGGGTCGCTCGGCCAACCTTCGGCGTCCATTTGCCACGACATTGATCCTACACACACAAAAAAACACAAGGCAATGGAAATCCAACCATACAAAAGAGCATCCGCATCCAAGGGTTGAAAGAACGTCGGAACAAAGATTGGTGACATCAACAATCCAAGGGAAGCAACATGCACCAAACCAGAAGAAAACGCATGGCCGCCCGGCCACCCTTCGGAAGCATTTTGCATATGCACCAACTACTTCAACTGTCAACCGATGTGGGGGAGCAGTATCAAGTGTCGGATCACCTAGGTCGGTGAATCCTATGGCCGTCCGGCCATAGGGGGTGGTCGCCCGGCCACCGACCTTACCCCCTAACCAACCTAGTGTGTCTACAAATACTCCCCTCACTCTCTAGACTATAAATAGGCTCCAAGAGCTCATTTGCAAAGTGTGGAGAAGTTGAGAGAGTTACATTCTACCTTAGAGAGTGCCACTTCCACATCTTAGTAGTTAGGATAGTCCCAGGAGTCAGAGTGAGTCAAGCTTTGCCTCGGAGTTCTCAGAGATGCGTCGAGTTTGTGGTAAAATCACCTTGTATCTTTGTACCTCTACTATTTCCAATATAATATATTCTACTTTACTTTATCTCTATCTCTTGCAAGTGTGGTGACAGTCGGAGGGGGCAGGTCCTCGTGCTGCAGCGCATCGTCGTCGTCAGCTGTCGGGGATGGCCGGCGCATCATCGTCGCTATAATCCTCGAAATACACCTCGCCGTCCTCGTCAAAGTCGACGTCAAAGGGGTTCTCCCTTGGCGGCCTCGCTGGGCCAGCGGGCTCCTTGCCTTTGCCGCTGCCGCTTTCCATGGCATTGGTGGTGATTAGGGCTAGATAATGAGCCAGCTCGGCTCGTTTTGGCTCGGCTCGCTTCAGCTCAGTTAGTGTAACGAGCCAGCTCGGCTCGGCTCGTTATAACAACGAGCTACAAATCCAGCTCGGCTCGGCTCGTTAGCCAGCTCGAGCTGGCTCGATCAGCTCGTGAGCCATACCAACAAAAGACATGAATCCATGAACATACAGGCATAGAAGTGTATAACAGCATGTATATAACGGCATCATACATTGTAAACAAGGAAATAAATATTTAAACCACTTCCATAGTTCACTATCAAATGGAACAATTCATCACAGGGTCACATAGACACATAGTCTATGGAAAGAGACACATCCAATCCCCCTCTCCAGTAAAATAAAGGTCACCAAGCAATAATTTTAAAGGTAGCATGGAAAGAGACACAAAGGCAAAATCTACTTGTCCTCCACTCTAGGCAGGCATCCAATGGTACTCTCGCTTGAACCTGTTAGGTTAGCACCAGCATCAAATGAGGACCTCTTTATTTGAAATTCAATATATAGTTCTATAATAAACAAGTGACATGTTGAATACCTGCTAGCTACTTGCCACCACACATTTTGGGAACTCCACAGATTCAATGTCATCTTCATCATCAGCTTCCCCCTAAAAAACAGTTAAAATTGGCATTAAATTTTTACATACACAAACATAGCAAAACAAACTTTTTAAAACCATATAAACATACCGCAATAATAGGATTTTGAGAACCCCGTATCCAGCTAGATGCACAAACTAGTGCCTAAACAGTCGCTGGCTTTAAAGAACTCCTGTAATCATCAAGAATTCTACCTCCACAACTAAAAGTTGCTTCTGATGACACACTACCAGCTGGGACAGCCAAGAACCTCTTTGCCATACTAGCCACAACAGGAAACTTATGAGAGTTCACCTTCCAAAAGTTGAGCAAGTTAAACTTCTTATCCTCTATGGAGACATTTGGTTCATCTAGATAGATAAGCAACTCAGATTTTGAACTTTCTGTAGCACTTGAGTCTAGATAGTCCTGAAATTCACTTGGAACAATAGAAGCTAGATCACTGCTTGTATCCTTTGATATTGAGGCTGAATGGGCACTTGAGCTACCCTCACCATTCTTCTGCCGGTACAACACCTCATACTTCTTGTATAGCTCTTCCAATTCTATGTTTATCTCTTCACACTCCTTTTGACACCTTGAAGAGTCATGGAGCTGACCAAAACACCATTTAATGTACCTCATTTTAAACCTAGGATCAAGAATTGTAGCAATAACCATGACATTGTTCCTCACCTCCCAATACTTATCAAACGTTTCTAACATTGCAGCAGCCATACTCCTCAAATATGCATCACTAGATTTCTTGGCTGCTATCAATGCAATCTTAACTTTCACTATGTAAGGGTAGAAGACATTAGCAGTGGGGTAAACTGACCCTGAAAATGCAGTGGTTGCTGCAGCCATTGTTCCTAAAATTGGCCTAATCTTGTCATACTTGTCCCAATCAGATTCTGTAGGTTGCCACACATAGTTATGGTCTACCTGAGCATAGTAACCAAATGCAGCCCTATACTGAATACAAGTGTCCAGCATTTTATATGTTGAGTTCCACCTTGTTTTAACATCAAGTGATAGCCCTTTTCCAACTTTAATCGCATAGTCATTGCAAACCTCAACAAATTTATACATGCGACTAGGGGACCTCTTAAAATATTTCACTGTGTCTCGGAGACTACTTATGAGATCATCTACTGGTTCTAGACCATCATTGACAACCAAATTAACTATGTGGGAAGAACAACGGACATGGAAGTATATGGGATCAAACTATGGATTTCTTCTTGCAAGAAGCTTGGATTTCAAATTTGTAATAGCAGCATCATTATTTGAAGCATTATCAAGAGTCATTGTCATAACCTTATCCTCTATTTTCCATTCCACCAAGCAATCAAAAATAGCTTGAGCAATCACTATACCAGTGTGGGGAGGATCCAACTCAACAAAGTTCAGGACACGGCATTGCGAAACCCAATCACTATCTATGTAATGTGCCACCAAACACATGTACTGAACATTTTGATTGGAAGTCCACAAATCAGTAGTTAAACTTATTGATTCAGCCTCTCTAAGACTCTTCTTAAGCTTCTCTTTTTCAGATTCATAGACTTTCATACATTCCTTTCTAATAGTCTTCCTACCAATAGGTTCATATTTGCTATTCATCCACTTCATCAATATATTGAACCATTTATGCTCTACCATTCTAAAAGAATACTCATGAGCAATTATCATCTTTGCAATCAAAAGTCTAGTGTGCTCATGATCATATTCATCAGGATTAACAATAACAGAGCCATCAGCTGCAGTAAAGGTGAGAATACCTTGGGCAAGTTGAGATTTTGCCTTAGCCAATTTGTTCTGAAATTGTGTGCACTGATTTAGATGTCGATTCAACTGTGTAGTTGGTCCTCCTGGTTCATATTTATATTTTTTCCCACAGAACTTGCACTTGGCTTTCGTGTCCATAACACCAAACTCCTTCTTTGATTGAACAGTGATTTCCTTAAAATATTTCCAGCAACCAGCTCGCTTTCCTCTATTTGCCTTGCACTTGGAAGGAGACAACTGAACACCACCCTTCAACCTTTTTGTTCCTCTAGTTGGCTTTTCAGCCTTTGATGCGCACGCATCATCTGCATCCTCCTCCTGGCCTCCACAGGTCTTCTGTCGATAAGGTTACAGACAACTCATCGTTCGTATCAAAGCTGTTCTCTTCCTCCTCTTCTTCTGACGCAGCCTCCATTTCCTGCACAAATTCATAATCATCCATGGATTACTAGTGGTGTACTGCAGTATTGGCATACTAGTGTGCTACAGGTTGGCAAGGCGCAGGGACGGCAGGGTGCAACCAAGCGTGCAACTACTAAGCAAAAATAAACAATACTGCTAGCTAGTGCGTACTGCAGCCTGTAGGCCAAAACTCGCACAGATCAATGAACACGAACAAATCATAGTGCAAAGAAATAGGGATCTTGCGTACACACCACTTCTACTGATGCCGAGGCTACTGCAGTAGCTTGAGACGCCGATTGAGATGCACGCGGAGGTCGCTTTGGGGCTGCTGCAGTGGATCTTCGACGAACTTGACCGCGGACATGCCCATGAGCACCGCGCTTGCCTAACTTCTCCATACGATTCATCCTCGATTCATGACTGGCCGGTGGATTGTGGATGTGATCTTCCTCCATGCCCCCGTGGCTGCGTGGAAGATGGGACTTGGGAGGGAGGTCGCAGCCTTGCAGGGCTCACAATCGCAGCGCAGTCGCCGCCGCCGTAGGGTTGCAGACTTGCGTGGTGAAGACCGATGAGGCGATGACTCGTCTGGTCGTCCCGTCTTAGCAGTCTTAGGGTTTCTTTTTGGGCTTTCCAAGCTACGTGGGCTATTGGGCTGCTATTGCTGGTGGGCTGCTGGCTTAGCTCGTTTAGCTCGCGAGCTGCTCGTGAGCTGGCTCGAGCCAGCTCGTTAATGAACCGAGCTAAAACGCTGGCTCAGCTCGTTACAAAATACAAATGAGCCGAGCCACTAACGAGTTGAGTCGAGCGAGTTATCGAGCTTCGAGTTTTTCGTCCAGCCCTAGTGGTGATTGGGAGCGTGCTACTGGTGTTGGGGATGTTTTCTTGAGGGGAAGCGTATTTGCAGGAATGACAATGTGTGGAAGATAGATATGAGGATCTCCTTATATACTGCAGAGTTACTCAGGCTTTGCTTGAATATGTTTATAGCGTGCCATCCTCTCTACGCAGGCTTGCTTAGTAGCCCCACTCGGTGGCAGCATGTGGTGTGCCTAGGCAGTTAGTTAGGTTCTCTTTTGGTGGCCAACTATCTACCCTGGCTCCTCGAGGACGCTAGAATTTCGCTCGACGCAAGACACTGACTTTGTTACTTGAGCTTCTCTGGTAGTCATGACATAGTCTTAGTAGCCGAATAGAATAGAGTTTGGGAATTTTATATCACTCGTTTTTCCAGGCCACTATACCTTTCTACGTGTATCTTCGATAGTTTATTTACTTTTCTACCTGTACACCTATCTTTATTTGGCTTACCCGTCTAGCTACAATCTGGTTTATTTATTTAAGTTTACAGGAGTTTTCGATATGAGTTTATCCAATTATACTCTCTTGCCTGCCGCTTTCCCTGTGGAAATTTACGATACCTTGGAATACTCCAGGTGAAAGGTTACAGCGGTCTCTATACGCTTGCGGAGTAAAATCTGTTTTGACTAAGAGACGCCAACAGGAACTCCCCCTCAACACGAGTCACCTAGCTGTACAAAAGCTAGAACCAAGAGAAACACAAGAAACCAATAAACTAAAAAAGTCCATGGCTCAAGTTAGGAGTTACAAGTCCTTAACTCTCCCTAAATGGCCTAGGATGATCTCATAATGTCAAGTCCAGTAGATCGTCTATGTGACTGTCTATAATAAAAAATGATATTTTAGCTACATTGTGGATAGAGTAAAGTTTAAATATATAGGCAACAAGACATACGATTTGTTAGACTTGGCCAAATGTGTTACACCCCCTTCATTTTGCAAAAAAAAGGAACTCATATGCAGTATGCACAAGCAGGACTGCATATTAATTTTCATCGTGGACTCACGAACAGGATGGCCGCCATGGAAAGTGCCATGAATCAGTAAAGTGCCGATACAGGAATGGCAGAGATTAGCTCACCGACAACAGTAGCTCTTAGATTGCCGTGCAATTGCACACGTATATGGCGATGAGTTCTTCTCCGGCAATATACCTATCATATTTTTTAAATTCAAACATCACTTGTCTATGGTGCAATAGTGCCAGACTCCTTAAATTGAGTCAGCAGCTGGAGAGAGCATGAGGAGCTCTGATGTGAATATGACAATGCTCAAAATCTCTTGCTTCCAAACCTTGTTTCTTGCTTCCAATCTAGTATATACTATTATTAAGATAAGACAACACATTTTAGGCTCACCCTCTTCATCGTTGCATCTGGAACATGTATGATATACTACTTGTGAGCATCCCTGCATTATCATGGCGTCTAATCTACCTATAGCACGGGTGAAAACTGAAAATTGTGAGGCACGCCATCATGCCCACCTTTGTAACACAGTCTACTGGATACAACGAACCTTCTTTAGTATTGCTATAATTTTAAAAATGAACACACAAATACAGTACCTTGAAATATAGCCCATCCAACTCAGGTGATTTTTTATCACGTTACAAAGGCTCCAAGGACTTTCCAGAAGCACCATGACTTCTTCGACACCGTACGCGAAAAAATTATATATGTGCCAAAACTTGTAACATGCAACTAATAGGCTACCTCTTAATCAATATGAGAACTACATAATATAATATGAAACTATTATCTCAGTTTATCCTTCACTAGTACCGTTGACCTCGTGCAAAGCACATTAGACATCGACCCTATAAAAGTTCCAGTTAAATAAAAACAAATTTTACCAAAAAAATCCTCTACCCACACTAATCTCCGCCGTTAAATCTAATATGGATTAACATCGTGCGCTATAGAATTGTACATAAAAAATGGCCCTACCTAATTCAAAGCAGAAACGCGTAAGGCATGTGTTTCTGCCATGGGCGATAGATGATCCTCATCCCATCCTTTGTTTTCTTTTTCACTGAGAATAATTCTACCCGCTCTAGCTCCACTCAGACTCTATCCCTGTTTTACAACCCATCTCCTTCCCCGCAAATCTTGCTCGCCACGGCCGCCGCACCGCTGGAATCAAATCTCATGGTATATATGGCCCAAATATTAGCTTGACGGCCCAACCACGAGCAAAATCATGGTACAAAGCCGCATCTAATAGTGCCAAAACGTCAATAAAACTAAGACATGCCTGCTTATAACCGATTTACTGGTCATGCCCAACGAAGAATAAAAGTTGGAGATGGGCAGACGATTGACAGAAAAAGAGAGAGGAAAAGAGGAACCAGGCCTCAAGAACACTCAACATAAAATCTGAGAAAAGATAAGACCAAGTTAGGGGAGCCCACCAGAGTTGGTGGAGAGGAGGAGCCGTGAGCAGGCATGGGGGCGTGGCAGAAGGGCGGCGCCGGCGGGCCGTATCCGGCCGCTGCGAACTGTTGCTGGGTCAATCTGAGGCGGTGGCCGGGCGGGCGGAGCGGACGCACGATGCCGAGCTGTCGGCCGGATCCAGGAAAGGACGCGCAACAGGAGGAAGAATGCGGCAGCCGGGAGAGGCGACGAAGCATCGGCCGCACGTTGCCTTCTTCAGGGACGCCGAGGACGCACAACGCCGAGCCGCGCCGGGGTGGCCAATGAGCGGATCCGGGAGAGGACGCACGATGGGAGGAAGAAGGCGACGACCAGGAGGGGCGAGGAGGCATCAGCCGCGCATCGCCTTCTTTTTCAGGGACGCTAGGGCTCCGCTCGACGGAACCGATGCTCGGGCGGGCACCGGCGAGCGGAGCCACGACGCCCTTTTCTTTCACCGCAGCGGCGCCATGACGGCTGGTGGTGTTCTCCCGGTCCTGTCTCTCTAGTGCGGCTTGTGGGGTGAAGAAAGCAGGAGGGAGAGGAGAAATGAGACCCTAGGGTTTGTGCCCCGCCGGCTGCTCGGCCATTTTGTTTGAGCCAGGGGAGAGATGGACCGTTCGATCTGATCGGGCAGATGAGGGCAACGCAGGGCCGCCGCGGGCGCCTAGGCCAAATTGGCGCCGAAGTTGAGCCTATGCGAAGGGGGTGCTAGGCTGAGGCGGACCAGGCCTTTGGCCATTTTGGTCTGCGCCATTTTGAACAGTATAATTTTTTTTCAAATAGCTGGTGAAATTTATTCTTATAGCTAATTAAATTATTGTTTTGAGTATTGTTTTCAGAACTTAATTGCTCACTAAATAAAATTATTAAAACACGTGCGTCTCGGCTACTAGTTTATATATAAATTTGAGACATCCAATTAATCAAAATTGTAAATATATTCAATATCTCACATATGTTTATACTTTAATAGAACGTCTATATATATTCATAATTTTTTTATCTTATCTATCTATAACACAGACTTCTAATTAATATTTATATCGTATAATGACATAGTAGAAATGTATATATAGTTTTTGGGTTGTTTTAAATTATCTTTATCAATAAAATAATAAGTACTTTATATGTAAATTAGGTAATACTTTTAATTCTATTTTATAATGGTAACTTATGTGCAAATTTAAAGTGTTACTTTAATTTTATCTTTCCCAATGGCAGTGTGGGTAATTTATATCAAAATTTAGGAGTTATTTTAATTCATATTTTATAATGGCATGGTGGGTAATTTATATATAAACTTAGATGATTATTTTAATTGATTGTTCATAATGGCATAACGGGTAATTTATATGCAAATTTAAGGAGTTACTTTAATGGTCTTTCATAATGGCACAGTGGGTAGTTTTTTTTTGGAAAATGTAATAGATCCAATTACTAGTATTATTGAAGACTGCTCCATAGACGGCCATGTTATCTTTTTTTTCTAGCGCACATCATAATTCGTGTTTATTTTGTAACCTCTAATTAGTAGTATTAAGAATACAATTGGAAGCCCAAGCATTCGGTGTCCAACACGGCACAAGACACTCAAGATGGCTCATACCTATCTACTCTAAACATCACATGCTGTTTGCCCCAATTGCGCTATATTTTGAGGGCCTATTCTTTTTTTTCAGTTACATACGTACTAACAAAATCTTATGGTTTGGAATATAAGAAATAAATTCTTGAAACTTCATGAAGTACGGAGTATTTGCTAATTTTTTATAAAAATCAAAACAATTCCATAGACCTATCATACCGTCAAGTTGATAGCTTTAGGGGTATTTTAGACACTTTAAACCTAAATAACATATTTTACTACTCAAGAGTTCATGAGCTTAAGTGATACATTGTGGCAGGTTCTTGCATGACTGCCGTATTCTGTTATCTTAAACTGTTATAAAAGTAAACCCATTAGCATTTAATTATGATTATTGTGATACTCCGTATCTTAACTATGCTTTGAGAGCATTTAGTCATGTCATTATGTGCATATTTTTTAAAAAAATTTAGGAGTTCAACATTTAATATTCTCAAATCAAATTTTAGTTGAAATTCTTTCAAATTTGGTTTTGTCCAAGGGCAAAAGTGCAAAGTGGTAGTTAAAAATATGCCCTTTCACTTTTGTATTTGGACCTAAGTGAAATTCTGCTGTTATATGGGGTCAAAATTGCAAAAGTGTTTGAAAAAAAAAGGGAAAAAAAGGAGAGAAGAGGGGCGGCGGGCCGCGTGCCACCTGCCGGCCCAGCAGGGCGGTCGGGCTGCATTGGCCGCGCCCGCGCGTGCCACCGGGGCGGCCCGCTGCCACGCGGGCTGATAGGCGGGCCCCACACCGCCTCCTTCCTTCTCCAGCCGGGGGGGCGAGGGGAGTGAGCTCTCACTCGCCGCGCCGCTCCTGCTCCAACCCCACCGCCAGTTCTCACACCCCGCCGCTTCCTCGCCTTAGCCGACCCCCGCCGAAGCTCCGCTCCGCCGCCCTCATCCCTGCCCTCGTCTCACCGCCACCGCTACGCCGTCGCATAGCCCCCGCGTCGCGCGCCCTCTTCCGCCGTCGCCGCTCACTGCCGTCCGCCATCTCCTGCCGCACCTTCGCGCCACCGGAGGGTGAGATCTCGCGTTCCCCGTCGCTCTCTTCCTCCTCTACGTATCCTCGTCGAGGCATTAGGCCGGCCCGAGCTCGGTTCGAGCTCGGTGCCCACCTATGGAGCCGAGCAGCAATGAGTGTTTTTTGTGTGGTATTGTGTGCGTATGGGAGAAGGGCACGCAGTAGCAGGCGCCGAAAGGGAGCAAGAAGGGGGGGTCGAGCGGCCATGAGTGTGGGTCGGCTGACCATCCTTGGATCAAACACTGGCATACAAGGGAGAATAGACTAGCAATGGAGGCATACAACTAGCATCAGGAAAGCTAGCAGGATATGCGGCTAGTCCACCAAGCATACAAGCATGGACACTAAGTACAAGAGAAACACGGGACAAAAAGCACAAGTTAGACAAGATACAGAAAAGAGAGCAAAAAGCAAAACTCTCAACAATACAAAGGATACAATCCCACATGATCAACCTCAGACCTTAGTGAACCATCAAATCTCACTCATCACATGTTTCCCTAGGGCTCAAACCTGCAAGATCAGCGATAGTATGGAGGAACAAATGGTTCAACACTGGGGTTAGAGAAACTACTGAACTAGTATCGAGCCATCTGATCAAAAGAAGGGTAAACTCCTTGAGCTACCCCTCACACTTCATCTTTAGCTTAGCTATGTCAACTGCTAGATAGGGGCAAGACTCACATTTAGGCTCCTCACTCATAGGAGGCTCATCTAGGTTAGTCTGGGGTTGCCTAGCTCAACCTTCAACCTATCCATATCCTCTACCTGATGAGCATACTTGCTCTTGTGCTCAATAAGGTCAGTCATCAAAGACTCACTGGTAGGGCACTCAGACTCACAAGCTGCGACTGGCACTCTCTTCAGCCACTTAATTTCTACCTTAGCATCAGAAATCTTGGCATTTAACTTCCTAAGCTTCTTAGTGGCCTTCTCAAGCAGCTTATCCCCAGCCTCAATTGCTCTGCGATTCTCCTCTAGCATTTTAAGAATTTCTTCTTGACTAGGCATTACCTCATCGCCAGAAGAAGAGTCAATGTTGTTGTCGTTGTTCTGCTTCTTCTCAACCGCCATGGAACATACAGTCCTTCTCTTCGGCTTGGGCTTGAACTCATATTTTCTAAAAACAAAGCAGAGGTCAGCTAGACCACCAAGCTCCTTCTTCTTGCCTCTCTTGATGGCAAACTCCTCGTCGCTCATGCTGGAGGAGGAAGAAGAGGTAGCAGACTTGTTGAAGAATCTCCTCACATCAGCGAGGAAAGCCTTCTCACACCTTTGGTTGTCCTTCAAGAAGTTCTTGGATTTCTTCTCGATGTTCTTGCCCCTCTTGCTGGAGCAGTGCTTGCCAGAGTCATGCGAGTGGTGCCTGTTGGAGTCAGAGTCGCAGGAGTAGCTTTTGCGCATCTTGTAGTAGTTGTTATTCTTGTTGGGGCACTCGAAGATGAAGTGGCCGACCTCTCCACACTCAAAACACTTGTGCCTCTCGCCCCTCCTCTTCCTCATGTGATTGTCATAGGCATGCTAAAAGTAACTACACACCGTACAAAGCTCATCATCCCCAAGAAGCGTCAAATGTTCCTCTATCACAAGCATCAAAGCATAGAATGAGAAGTTGTGAAGTGGGAGGGGGGTTAGCAATAGCCTCTCTGGAGCTAGAGGTCAAGGCTAGGCTCTTGGAGTTAGTACCATCGAGAGTATCTCTCATCTGGTAATCCACCTCTGTGGCATTGAGCTTGCTATAAAGCTCCTCAACACCTATGGTGTCATACCCTGCCAACTCGAGAATCAAGTTCGTCTTGATCTCCCACACTTTCCTATCCAAGGCATGCAGTAGCTTGATGGCCTACTGATGGTCAATGTATGGGAGTGCAGCAGGGGCAGAGTTGACACGGAGCTTGTTGATGATCAATTGAAAACAACCAAGCAAAGGATCCACAGACTCTCCTGGCCTTTGCACGAAATTCTCATATTCGCATAAGTAGGTCTCAACTAGACTGGTCTTAACCGTCTCCATTCCCTCATGGTGTGCATTGAGCAGGGACCAAATCTCACAAGCAATCTCAAGGTGGTTCACTCTCTCATAATCAACTAGACCAAGTCTTGAAAAGAGAAAGTTCATCGCCTTAGCATTCTCATCGTGCTAAGCAACGAGTGCCGGAGTAGTACGCTCTTCAACAGGGAGCACCATAAAAGTCATACTCTGAGTAGCGTCCCGTATGTCTTGACTCCAGCTAATCAGATAAGCTTTCATTCTACCCTTCAAGTAGGTGTAGTCATCCGAGCCAAGGACTAGAACCTTCCTAGAGTGCGCCATAGTCGCTACTGGTCTCTCACTGGTAAAAGTATGAAGAAACCTAACCAACTCTAATACCACTTGTAGGACCTTAGACTTTGACTAGAGGGGCGGGGGGTGAATAGGAGCAATTAAAAACTCAAACTCAAACCCCCAAACAGAGTGTTCATGAAAAACTGGCTAGATACCATCTACTGAACATATACGTATCTACCAAATACTAGGTACCGTCCACTGAAAGGATACGTACCAAGTGGAAAGCGGAAGCACTAAACTCAACAATCAAAGAATGGCCGCAAGCCAAGTCAAGCAACGGACCTTGCAAAAGTCACCCACATCCACACAATACACCGAAGCATGCCTTACTCAAGATCAGCAAGTGAAGAGTATGGGCATGCAGTGGTTGACAACAAAACAAGGTCTAAGCAAAGCACCCAAAGCAAATAACTTACAAACAACACAAAAGGAGCCACCTAGCGATCGCCAAGACCTCTTAATAAATGAGGTGCCAAAGACCTTAGGAACGATCCTATAGACCCCAAAAACCACCATGAACAAGCCACAAACCTTACGAAAAACTTAAACCAAATCCGGGGGCAAAAATCCTAACAACACCGGACTGTCCGGTATGCCCTACCAAATAATTCGACAGAGAATTTTCAGGCAAACTAGGTCACAAAGAAAAATGTCAAAACCCTGGCAAACGGACTCCAAAAATCATGAAATGTTAACTATATGCTCACAAAAACATGGGGAGCAACATACTAAACATTCATCCCATTTAGAGGAAGTTAGGGTCACCAGACTATCAGGTGATGGGAGGCGGACAATTCGGTGAACCCAGAAAATTGCCTCGGTTCTTGAGTTTGTAAACCCTAAACTTCCATAGCCAACTAACGCCGAAACTTGCCTCCAGCCCATTAGAGGACTTTTGCCTCTGTCTATCGATATCTTTTACCTGTTGTGATACTTCGTATCTTAACTATGCTTTGAGAGCATTTAGTCTTGTCATCATGTGCATAATTTTTAAAATTTTTGGGAGTTCAACATTTAATATTCTCAAATCAAATTTTAGTTCAAATTCTTTCAAAATTTGGTTTTGTCCAAGGGCAAAAGTGCAAAGGGGTAGTTAACAATATGCCCTTTCACTTTTGTATTGGGACCCCTGTCAAAAAGGTTAAAATCCAGGGTTAAAAATGAAATTGGTAAAAAAAATGGAAAAGGGCAGCCCGGGGAAGGGGCCTGTGGCCACGCGGCGGCCCAACCGCCCGGGGAAGGCCTGGGGGGAGGCCGGCGTGGCGGCCCGCATGGGCGCCAGCGTGCCCGCTGCCCCTGCGCATCTGACGGGCGGGTCCCACCGCCCGTTGTCGTTTTCTCCGTGGGGGAAAGGAGCAGGGAGCTCCCGTCCTCCCCACTCCGCTCGCCCCTGCCCGCCACCCCGCTTCTCTTCGCGCCGTCGTAGCTGCCCCACCCTGCCGCCGTCCCAAGCCATCACCGCCTCCCTGCCTTGGCCGCCGCCACTGCGCCCCCGCGCAGCTCCCGCGCTGCTCATCCGCGCCCGCCGTGACGCCTCCCCGTCGACTGCTGCCTCCGCCGTCTCCGCTCACCGTCGAGAGGTGAGAACCCGCTGTCCCTCGCTTACCCCCTTTCTCTCCGCCCTACCCTCGCCGAAGATTGGGGTCGGCTCGAGCTCAATCGAGCTCGGCGCCCATCCATGGTGGCCGCGGCCGCGAGGGCTGCGCTGCCCCTAGGTTCCCCGTGCGCAAGCCCTAGTGGCCTCTCCATTGCATGCACGGGGTGCGGAACGGCCCTGCGCACCTCGCGCGGGGGTCTCCTGACCCCGTTCCGGCCTAGCGCCGCCGCGGCGCCGTCGCCGCCGCGTGCGCCGTCGCCGCCGGCTCTAGCGCGTGCGCGCGATGTGGGCGCCGCGGTCGCCGCGCGCAGAGAGATGAGAGGGAGGAGAGGAGAAGGGGAAGGGGGAGGAGAAAAAGGAGGAAGACGCCGCCGCGGTGGGTCGCCGTCGGCCGGGACCCCGCCGGCGAGGCCGCGCCGGTTAGCGCGCACGCCGCCGCGTCGCGCGCGTGCGCCGCCCCGCGCCGAGACAGTCGGGCGAGGCCGGCAGGTGGGCCACCAGCCCAGCTGGGCTGCCTGCCTAGTAGGCCGGCCCGCCGGCCCACTCTGCCGATGGGCCGAGCTGAAAAGGGGAGGGAATTGGGCCGCGCCTGGGGAAAAAGGCCACCGGCCCACTCGTGGGCTGGGCCAGGCTGAAAGAGAGCCAAGCGATTTTTGGAGCGGGAAATTAGAACTTTTTACTTTGTTTTTTTAGTGGGCTGGGCCGATTTCCAATTTCTTTTTCTGTTTTCTTTTCTTAATTTAAATTAGTTATTTGTTTTATTTAATATTAAACTGTTATATTAATTATTAAAATTATTTATTAATTCATATAAATATTTTATATTTCTAAAAAAAGAAATTAAATTAAAGTTTATATAATTTTAAAAAATTAGATGTTGTTTAAAAATGCAAAAAAATCATAAAAGAGTATTAAAAAATATATAATTAATTCTAAAAGACATTTGATTTATTCAAAAATTTCTAGAAAATTCATTTAAGCTCTTAAAAATATTAAAAAATATTTAAAAATAATATAAAATTCATTTGAACCCTAGGGCAATCAATTACGCCCCGAAAGCCCAGATGTTTAACCCTAACCACCCGTTTTCTTTAGAAAATTGTACATTTTACTTTTTCAACAGGTTGATCATCCTCATGCTTTCAAACTCCTGCATGTCATTCATGTTAGGCACGTTGGTTCTTATCTTTCCAGTTGAAGAGTCTTCCAAAGGCATCCCGATGTGACACCCCGAAGCCAAGCCTCCTGGACCGTCAGGTGTCCACTACCCTAATCCCCGAAGCGATTTCAAGACTCTGAGACCTTTTCTAAGGCAAGCCCCGGTGCATTACCTATTTTCTTTAAGTCCTTTAAATAAGAATGGGTTATGCTTGTGCATTAGAGTCAGGAGTTGGTTGAAAATCTAGAGCACAATTACCCCAATCTCCTGCATGAAGATCCTATACGCAATAAATGGCTTAGGTGGCATAGGCCTAGAACGGAAATTCTTTTATTAAAGTTAATTGGTTAAGAATGAGAAGGATGTTAATAATTTGACAGACATGCGGCGGGATCAGTTTCGCTTTCGTATATTGCATATTGTGATTATTGCCTTGTACCCTGATCCTGCCTGTGTCGCATAAGGCCGTCCGATGTGTGGCTTGGTTGGGCCGAACGCGCCTCATTCACTTGCCGTCCTTAACGGGCTCCGGTAAGCCTCTCATCCTGTTGTACCTAAGCGCTGGAACTAGACGAGACCAACTGGAAGGAGGAGGTTGGGCGGGTGTCGAAGGACTGACACCCGGGTTCGGTGAGGATGGTTCCGGCTAGGTGGCACTGGATGTTGGGTTGTCGTATGTGGGGTCGGTGTACACACATATGACGGGTGTCTGAGTATCCCTCTCGAGAGGTGGAAAAATCGATTCGAATCGTCTGTGGCTTGCCGGTTGTAAGCTGTCTGATCGCGACCCACATCGTAGTAAGAAAATTGATCCTGTTAATACAGAATGCTTTGGAAAAATGTTTGCTCTTGTTTGCTAATAGAACAGATATAACTTAGTTTGGACAGGTAATAACTAAGAAGTAGCTAAATTCTAAAAGCTAAGGATTTACTATTAGGCCTACCGCAGTGTGAGTTGACCTAACCACTCCGGCTATAGGCTAGAAAGTCGGGTTTAGACCAAGTGGTCGGGTAAGTCTTGCTGAGTAATTAGTACTCAGGCTTCTTTGCTTATGTTTTCTCAGGTGCTGAACACTCGCTGCAAATGAGGGCTTTCTTCTATCGCTCCCCAAGTCTTCCTTTTGGGGTGAGCTGCATCCTTGGGCAGGATGCAAGTTTTCCTCCCTGCAGTCTTTTGAATAAAAGATTGTACTAATCAACCGTCTGGTTGTAATAATTTATTTCTTTTAAGCTATGTATGAGATGTAAGATATTGTAATCTGTGGACTCTGTCGACAGTCAACATATGAGCTCGATCCAGATGGGAAGGCCAAGTCAGGATACCTACATCCTAAAGGACTACCGAGATTAGTCCGGATCTGGTGATTAAACACTAAATCCGGGTTAATCTGGGCGGTTCTGCCACACCTGTGTCCATCCGGATCTTCATCTTCTACTTCCAGTCCATCAGAGGGCCTCCTGTCTATCGGATGACTTGCACTATTGACAATCACTCATCACACCAAGAGAGAAATGAGGCTGGTCCATTGGTTCTCAGTTCTCATCATCCAATGCATGCAGATGGAGTGCAAGATAGGCTATGGTGGGATCTTCAGATCCTTTATTTGTTCCAAGACCTCGATCCTCTTGATCCAGCTTGTGCTGAACTTGTTTAGAGGTGGGAAAAATCTCCTAGGTGTTTACTGGATTGTTCCATAGTACGTGGAGTGCAACTTCCTTATCGCGTCATGGGCGGCAATGTGACACACGTCCATGAACCCGTGGCTGATAGCCATGGAATACCATCCATGGAAAGTGTGATTATCCCTGGTGTATATCTTGACCAACCATCCTCATTCTCCCCTTTTGGGAAAATCTCTTCTGCAGTACTCAAGGTATCCTGGGATCTGGAGGTACTTTATGGTATTCCTCAGGAGCTCGGGGAAAACCCTTTTCTTCCTTGCAGAAGCTGACGCATCTAGCACTTCCCATCTAAACAGAACACGTAGGACGCAACCTAACACTATCTACTAAACACACACAACAGCCACAAGCACGGCTAACAAGGCAACTGCTACAATGCACGCGCACTACACAGCTTACTCTTACAAGGGTTTTAACCAAAGTGAAGAAAAACCTTCACTACCCAAATGTAAGAGGGACACTGGACACAACTAACTCCGAACCACATGACTTCACTCTCGGCAAGAGCTAGAAACTTCACGCAGGGGACGTCTCCTTCGAGCTGATGACAATGATCTCTAGCTATGATGGCTGAATTGCCATGACTGGGTCATCTTCTTCAGTTAGTCCCCAAGGCGAGGCAAGGCCTGATGGTTCGGGACTTGCTTCCACTAGGGAGTTTGGTGGTGTCTTTGGCGGCTGCTCCTTCTCCAGATACTCTGGAGCAGGTGCTGGGATCTTCTTTGAGGTTAGGGGTTCTGCTAGCTCTGGTGGAGGAACTGGTGAAGGATTCTAGGGAGACTAACCTACTCCAGGTTTCTAGGTGGTTGATTGGCATGCCCTCCAGGACTTGGGTTTCCTTTGAGAACTCGCTGACTTTCATCTTTTTAAAGGGGACGGGGAGGCCGATGAGAGCTGGGTTTTCTCAGCCACTGCTGCTTGCACTGGAGTGGCTCTTGAGTTCTTCTAGCCCTCTGGTGGGCTTTTAAGCACCTAACTGCTGCATCCTGCAGCTCCTTTAGTGTTCTACTGTAGTGCCTGGAATTTCTTTTAGTAGGCAAACATGGTGCCAGGCGGCGATGTCTGTGTTGCACTGCTGATGCATAGCTTTGCCTGAGGGGTCACTTTTTGGCTGTGTGGCCTTGATTGGCCACTTTCAGGGTGGGTAGCAGGCCCTATGTGCATGCCCTGGTCATCCACATGGTCAGGGTGGTCCATATCTTAGGGCCATCCCAGGTGTGTTTGCTCATAGATTTGCATAGGGCTCTAGTGATCTGCTACATGGCCTATGCTCTGTGACGGTGATGTGTCACTTTTATGGTGAGCATTGTCTCCTTTTAACATTGTCCCATCACGTCTGTCAAGGCTTGTTCACTGAGCACATGTCCATCTTGGTCTGGCTTTGATTGACCTTCTAGGTGTGTGCGCAAGGATACGCCATATCCCTTCTAGGAGAAGCTTGACCTATTGTTGATGACCATTTTGATGAACAGGGAGGAGAGAGGGCCAAACTTTTGAAATGGAGTAGGTGAGGAGTAGATGTGCTTTTTTAAACTGAGTTTTGCACACAAAACATTTTTCAAATTCCAACCTTAGGGTTAAGTCCTACGACCAACTACGGCTCTGATACCACCTGAAACACCCTACTTCCATAAGGGGACTAAAATGTGCTTTATTACCATTCCCAAGAAACTGGTAATCACATTCTTACATTAAAGTACTACGGATCTGCCCCGACGGGATAGACCAAAACTGTGATGCCCCTGGTATCTCAAGTGCATATCACTTGCATGACTTGCTTAATTTCATCATACATGCAGCATTTCATCACATAATGGCATGCATTTGAACCCCATGTGTAAACTTGGTTGAAACAGAGCATTTTGAACTCAGTTTTCAGCATATGCTGTTATACTTATGACTGTAGTTTTAAATATGTTGTGAATTAGATAAACTTTATATAACAAACTTGTAGAAAAATTCATGTGGAATAACTTTGGTATTTTATGCTTTGACATGCAGGAAGGTTTGTATATTGTTTTAAGCCATTTTCTGTCATTGTGTGAAATCTGTCAAAAATAGACCTGCTTGGTAAATTCAAATTTTTGTTAAACAAAAGTCATGATCATGCAAAACTTTATATAGGAAAGTTGTAGATCATAAAATTCTAGACAACATTGGTATAAAACTCCTTTTGTGTAAATGGCCCTAAAATGGACTTATGAAATTTCTAAGCTGGTAGGTGTTTTTAGTCAAACTGAGGCCAGATTTTCAAGTTCAAATTTTCTATTTAAATTTCAATAAAACATGGTATCAAAGTTTATAACAAATATGTATATCAAAAAGTTTAGAATATTTCTTCTATTTTGAGTTTTGTCTAAGTCGGCCTCTAGGTTATTCAAAAACTCGAATTTCGAACAGAGCTTTCTGTAGTCAACAGAGTATTTTTCAGTTTTTGAATTTCATTTTCCATCCTGAGTCGCTGACGGCTAGGGCCCGAGCTGACCGCGTGCAGGAGGCATGCGACACGCAACGGCCAATGTACGGCGCCGGCCACCACGTCTCCTATGCTCGGCCGACCAGCCCACCGGCAGCTCCCCTCGTCCATATAGCAGAAGGCGTCTTCCTCCGTTCCATTTCTCCCATGCTCTACCGAAAACCATTTTCTTCTCTGTTGGTTTGCCGTCCACCATTGGAGGGAGATTGGAGCTCAAGCTCTGGCGCAGCTCCAACCCATCCCACACCACCCACCATCTCCCCTTAGTCCCATCAACTGTCGCCCCTCCACCGCTGCACACCACCTCGACGAAGTTCCACGCGTACAGCTCACCGTCTCCAGCCTTCCTCCGCCATTCGCCGCCGAATCCGATGTGAGAGGTGAGTTCCCCACGCTCTCCTGTCTCTCCTAGGCCACCTTCGGTGTCCGTCCATGATCGGTACGGCCAGATTTGGCCGGCGCCCTACCCGTCTCCTCTCTCGAGAGGAAGGCAATGGCCCTGGGAGGAAGAAGACCGTTTTGCGCTCAGCCCCCTGACGTCTCAGTGATTTTTCATTCTATTCCAGTGTACTAGCGAATGTGTCTAGCGGTTCTTACGATCTACCCCCTAGAGTCTACAGTTAATTACGAATAGGTCCTCAGATATGAAGATTTTTCGTTTTATTTTGATTATTTCGGCTGAAATTTTGAAATTCCATTATAAACCACTCAAATATGCTAAAAATGTAAACTTAGTGTCTATGGGATCCTCTTGAGTATATCTACAAAATGCATATGATGGTGATGTATGAAATGACCTTTTTACCCCTGGATCTTGCATGTTTGCTGAAACAAAATAAATAACAAATGTCGGTCAAATGAGCTCTAAAAATCTTGAAACTTGGACGGTAGCTCTAAAATTATATTTAGGACGTGTGAATTTTGTTAGCCCTAGCACTCACTGATTAGTTACTGTTTTTCCACATGCATGTGTTTTATGTATTTTATTAACATGGAAAATGATTGCTACCTAAAATGTGCTCTAAATGTCTCCCTGGATTTTGTATATGCTCTCCTTAGTATATTTAGCTCACTGTTGAAATATGAAGCTATGCATGTTAAGTTTTGATGCTGTTTTGGAAATGACAAAATATTGCTTGTTTAGATAAATAATAGGAAAAAGTGACTTTAAAGTGCAAAATAAATTCTGAGAAAAATTGTGATGCTTAATAGATGAATCTACATTCTAAAAAGTATTTTTGTGGATTTTATTGTTACTGTTTTAAACCACATGTGAAATAGGCTAAATTAAATATATGGAAAATAGACGTCCTATCAAACCTTAGTGATTTTGCTTGCTGGATTTTATACATGATTCTTATAATATGTTATCTTTCTTGCTTAATTTCATAGTCAGAAACATTTTCTAAGATTTATAATAAATCACTAAAGTTAAATGATTAATAACTCGCTGGAATTTCTGTAATTAAATTGTAGGTCTTTGTTACTGAAATTTGGCTGACAACATTTTATTTTATTCATCTCCATATCATAATTAGTTTGGATTATTTGGGACCGTCAAACAACTTGAACTCAATGAGAGTAATTTAATATAGTAAATACACACATTGCATATTATGAATAGGGGATGTTTTGTATGAATGCATAATGACGCATATTTCATCTTGATTACTTGCTGCATACTGTCATGTACATTTCACCTGCACCATATGTTTGCATACGCATTTGTTTGCATGCACTTGCATAATATCATGCATTTAGACCCCGCGAACGAAGGGCCGACACAGGAGCAACCTCTGATCGAGGAGCCGGATGACGAGCCCCTAGAGGACCAGCAGTCAGTACCTGACTTCACTCCCAAGGCAGCCACTGTCCCAAGTGAGAAAGGTAGGCAGAACCATGATTCTCGCAGCTAATATGATTCTTGTTTGATGAGTACGCATCTGCGTTAGGAGTTGATTGGAAACAATTGTATTAGACTTCCTCGCCGCTCTGGCTCTAGCACCTATACATAGAGTGCGTAGGACGAGTTTGTCTAGTAATGCTAGGTGTGAGTAGACACGAGTGAAATTGAGTCACTCGTCGTATATGTGATTTTCAAAATATCATATTGCTAAATGGAAATGTTTATATATGCTTGTGATTTAAGTGGAGACCGAGCGGAGATTTTATAAGTTATTTACTGTTTATGATATTATGCAATGGACTCTGTCCGAGTTGTTTAAGGCATGTTTGCTGTTCGCCTGCTGATCGGCATAACATTGCTAGAGTGTTTATCCGGAGCGTGGGACTGGTGAAAGTCTTACTTGTGCTATCCGAACAACAGAGACTTGTTCCTACCATGTTGCTAGAGGTAGTTAGGCCCAGGGGAGCTTGTACTTGAGGGAGGGCTGACCTAGTACACCGTGGTATCGCTCCTGAGAAGGCACAACCTAGGCATGGTGGGTTAGAATCGAATTTAGGATGGAACAAGTGGAGATGGAGAGTATATGTGAGAACGCGATAGCCAGTAAGCATATATCCTAGTATGATAGTTATTCCTGGGAATTAAAAATCGATTCAAATTGCTGATGCTCACCAGGTGTGAGAATGCCAATATTACTGATGGGCAACGTAGTAACTATATAAATATGCTATATTATAATTCATGTATTCAAATTCCATTTGTTTGTACTTGTGTGTTTACATTTCTGCAAGTTCTTCTTCTTATGATGATGATATATATGTTAATGATGAAACTGTTTACTTTATGTAATTATATCACTGTTTAAAATCAATGGCTAAGAATCCAAAGGCTAGCACCTAGATAGTTGCTTGGAGGAGGGTAGTACCGGTGTGCTCGGTGCTTCTCGTCTTGCTCATCCTTGCATGAAGACTACTTAAGTATCTTGTTTCCGCTGCGAAATATTTTGAACAACGCTTCCGCTTTCGATTTGAACATGTATTTAATATCTCTATTTGTTTTGTATGCACTTCAACTTATTTTTCACTATTAACTGTCTATGATGATGTAACTGTTATGGCTCCATTGAGGGCTAAATGTGTATGGTGTCAGTATCTTTGGGCGATGGTTACATCGAGTGCCCTTCTGGGTAGCTCGATGGACTACTGGGTTTGATTCGGTCTAAGTGCACTGCGAGTCATGTGGTGATAGGTGCGCTTAGCTCGGATTAAATCGGCGGTTCCGCCGCAAAAACGGGCGTAGCCCAAAGACTAAGCAGCGAAACTTAAACAAAGGCTCAAACTTCCACACAACACGGTTGGGAAGCAGGTCGTAACCCTTACTTGTACATATATATATGATGATCTTCTCTTCTCTGAAAAACATCAACAAAGCAAGGATGAGTACATACGTACTCCGCAAGCCCACAGTTCCTCCATAAAGAATTGGGGTTTAGCTATCATTATATGCAAGGTATATCTAGAGCTTAGGAAGTTTTGCAGAAAAATATTTTATATGCAGGTTTCGTTAGTTCTCACTTTTAGTTGGATAAAATAATTATTTCATAAAAGGGTTACCACTGGACTTGCCCATCTACTGTGGCCCATGGCATCTTAGCCAACACATTTTCCACACCACTACTAGGTCTTACCCACCGTAGCACTCGGCATTTGCTGCCGAACAAAATCACATTTTCCCTATCCACATCCCATTTCATTTTATAAAACATCTAGTTGTCTAAATCAATCCGTGATCCATCCATGGATATGGACTATTCTAATAGATTTATAATTATGGCTAGAAGGTGTACTATGACCTAAAAGTTGGACTCAGCAACGATTTACCATCGTGAACATCCAAATTTCAAACCAAGCCTTTGTCATTATTTCATCATGTGACATTGCCTTGAGAGGATCTAGGAAGCCCCATCGCTCCAGTGCCCCATGACACCCCCACGACACAATCCCCATCCCTTAGCCTCTGCTATAATAGCACGAGCAACTGCCAGACTATCGGCTCAGGCTTAGCCACTTGCCTCATACAGAGCGCGTGGTTGTACCAAAAGGGAGTTAGGCAATATGAAACATTAACTCGGTCCTTACATGAGCGTGGGTAGAACATCCCTTTTTCTTTTAACTTACTCGACTCCACGAGCAAACCACATCCCTGGCCTTTTCCACAAAGTCCAGGCCCTTAGGTAACCGTGAGTTACAACACCTATTCTTGCCTCGTTCATTAGAATGGCTAGCCGACAGGGGTCGTTTACCGACCGAGGTCGTATGCCGGGATTCTTCCCTATTTTTCCCAAATCATACACTCCATACCCATAACCACATTTCCATCATACCATCAAGATTAATATATATAGTTAAGTGAGCGATCCACCTAAGCGCACTACTTCTAAAATTGGTTTGGGTGGCTATCCTACCAAGCTTCCTTAGCAAGCAAAACGTGCATGTTTTATATGATTAACATGGCAATGAGTTGCGGTGATAAAACTAGGTAATTCATGTATCAGTGGGGGTTCCAGTGGACATGCCGTTCACTTTGCTGGAATGGTTGATACATCAATGGCTGGGTGTAAGGGTACGTCATCTGCTGAGCGCATTGGTACATCATCCACTGGGCATGTTGGTATATCATCAGTTGCATGCGTCGGTTGCTGGCTTTGAGCATTGCGTAAAACCTTGCGAGGGACATACTGATCAGATTCCCTAGTATAACCTACACGCACAAACAAGGAAAATGCACAATTCGAGGCACGCAATAAGCTCAATAGGTTTTAGGCGGAAGAATTGCCGTGATTGGAGTGTGGATGTGAAAATCATGGATTATATGGGTTTTTGACCGCCTATGTTGGTTCTGCTGGGGGAGGTAGGGTTGCAAGTCATTGGGCATGCTGAATAGCGAGGTATCAGTCATTGTGAAAGCGTCATGGTAGCGGGTATGGTCGGCCTAAGTGGAGATAGAAACATCGGGATGGCAGCTGCATGATGATGACGAGGATAGGGGGTTTCTATGGAACAGTTGGCAATGGAGTGGGTGAGACTTTGGCGGAAGTGGATATAGGGTGATTTTAGATGAATTTAGAAATAAGAATAGATGGAATCGGAATTAAAATGGAGAAGATATGAAGTATTTAGTGGAGAGGGGGTAGATTTATCCTTTTTGAAAAGTTCAGCGAGTGGGAACGAACTTTTTCTGGTGGCCACTCTTGTATTTTGGCCCAAGCAAAGAGAACTTACGCCGGAGGGGGCTTCGACCTTTCGGCCCACGTTGGCCCATGTGCGCGCATGTGGGGCAGCGGCCTAAGTAGGCCGGCCTAAGAGGGAAGGGCGACGGGCGGTTGACTCCATGAGCGCTGGTCCCACACGTCCACACGAGGAAATAAGATGGCGTTAGGGTGGAGGGGGCGACAGCAGCCGGGCCAGTTGAGCCGGGACGCGGCTGGCCGAGCTGGCGGCAGCAGTTGGACGGTGGTTCGCCACCATCCTGCCGGTTCTCAGGACGGGACCAGTGACACAACGTTGAGGTCGACAAGGCGAACCCGTTGGTGGGTACCTCATTGGTGCTGATGGGGTTGAGGGGCTCCGTCTGGGTGGCGCGGTGGTGGCTGTGGCGTCGGCCACTGCTCTGCACAGGGAGGAGGGCGAGGAGGATTCGGGAGAAAGGAGAACCAGAGCACGGGGCAGATGGGGAAGGTGTGGTGGTGCTCACCGCTAGAGGTATCGAGAGACGGGTCGGTGGGGATGGAGGATTTTAGTGGTGAGGTTGAGGAGAGGGTGGTGGCGAGGCGAACAACATTGGCTTATTTATTGCCAGTGGCCAGGGAAGGGTTGGTGGTGGCTAGATAGTGGGCAGCGGCGGGGTGTTGCATCTGCGCGACGTGCTGTGTGGAAATGGAGGTGGACGATGCGAATGGGGCTCGACGAGGTGGAAGGCAGGGGTCTAGTGAGGTTCGGCGAGAGAGATGAGGCGAGGCATGGCGGTGCGGGGTCCGGGCGCGTCGCGCACGTCGGTGGTGTCTAGCTAGAGGAAGAAGACAAGGGGGTTGACGAGTGGGCCGCGGTGTCAGTGAGAGATGGAGTGGGGTAGGTAGCGGACTAGGTCAGGAAGGAGAGAGGGGAGCTGGCCGGCGCAGGAGAGAAGGCGGCGTGCGGGTGGGCTACTCAGGCAGGCCGAGAGATAGGGGTTGGGTTTTGGCACAAGGGGAGGGGTTTTCTATTTCTCTCATTTTTGAAATTTGATTTGAATTTTGGGAAAGAGATTTGGGAGATATTTTGTGGCAAAATTTGTAGGAGTGTTTGAGTGATATTTGGAGAAGATCTAGCTAGAATATTTTGGAGGCTTTATAGGAATTTGTTGAGCTCATATTAATACCCTTGATAACAAATAACTTTTAGAAATTCATTTTGAATTAGAAGGGTATAGATAAAATTTTTAGATGGTGATTTTTGGGGCATTACACCGGTCGCCAGCGGCGGACAACAACAAGCTTATGCCGCGGGCCACCGTCGCCTCGAGGTGAGTGAGGATTAGGCTTAGATTAGGGTTAGGGTTTATAAAATTTGGTGAAAATCATTTTAGGGTTTCAATTTCCCAATCCCAGAAGTGGCGGACCCAAGATTCTTTAAGAGCCTGGGTGGATCTAACATTTAGAAAAACATATTGTCTCTTAACATAAGAAAAAAAGATAATTGTTTCATTAAAACACTAAATTTAATTGTGTTTGAGAATTTTCTATCAAAAATATCAGATTAATAGGTTGTGTCGGACCCTTTAGAATATATGATCTCCTAACTTGTTGGGGCATACTAATAGATTTACTGTATCACTAGGATCTAGGATTAAACTCAGTTGCTAGCTTGCTGCATTTACTAAATTTTGTTGAGTCTGGATAAAATGCTGCTACTTCACATGGGTTGCATTATTTAGTTGAGTTTCTGAATAAACTCGTGCTGCTTCACAATGGATTGTCCAGTGCTCTAAGCCGTTTTATTGTCTGGACATATAAACATAGCTTTTCTTGTGCTGGCAGAGGAGCCTGAGCAGGCGCCCAGGGCTTGCCCATGTGTGAGTCCGCCCATGAATCCCAGTCTCAATTTCATGAAATTGACAATGATCTTAGTGTCAATTGCATAAAAAGATGTCAGCTTAATTGCATGATCCAAGCTCAGTTTGAGGAAAAACAGTAAACCCTAATTATTTACTTAATTGATTAGCCACTGATGACTACTCTGAGATGCTAATTAGGCATAATTAGGACTAATTTGAGTGTGCTTAAGCCTAAGCTGAACCTAATGGCTTAGGTTTAGTACCGATGCACTTCTTTTGTTTGTCTTATTGCCACTTTTATGTACCATCAACAGGTACTGACTTAGGCAAATTGATCTGATCTGAGATCAAATTTAGGGGATTAGGCCTAGCTCGGCACTTAGAGCTCAACCAATTATTGCCATGCTCGACCAGAAGCATTTTAGGTATAAAAACTTATGCATGCAGAGACTCAATAGACATGCATTACTTAAAATTAGTTTGCATCGTAACTGATCTGGTACGATCTAAAGGACTTAGATATATATGAACAGATCATCTAATCATACATGGAAATTAGCCTGCATCGACATGGTTTTAGTACATCTTCGGGACTTATAAAGTGCAACAGATAGAAGATTTAATTCAGGCATTAATGAAAAAACTGATCTGGATTTAAGATAATTGCCAAGTAATCTTAAAGGCTTAATAGATCAATTTCGACCTTAATTTGCCATCAACAGACATGAAAACAAATCTGATCTGTTATCTTAGCACAGAAAAACATGTCTGAAAAAGACAAACTTAATGATGTACTGATCTGATCCAAGACAAGGGTCTTGACAGAGGCATAAAACTCAACTAATCTTGATTAGGACCAAGACAGATCTAAGCAGACTCATGATACCGATTGTTTAGAATAAACTTAGGGTTAGAGATTCTAATCTAACCATGCCAGGAATTTATCTTAATTTGAACTTGATCACAAACCATTAATCTAATGTGAAAAACTTATCTTAGAGCACTAACCATTAGGTGTAGCTCTGCCTCTGTAGATGACGGTCTTGATGTTGATGTAGATGAAATAGCCTTAATCCTCATCGGATCAGGAGCGAAATGCTCCTGGTTGATGAAGAACCCAATCCGTACCTGTGGAAGGAAGAGAAGAACGTAGACATGTGCTTTTAAAACCCTTCAGAGCCCTCAATAGATCGGATACGGGAGAAACTCGCGAATAGTTATGGTGATGTGTCACCAGTTAGGTTAAATCGCGAGCAAAGGGTTTACCCCCCCTATTTTTAAATACGCTCTGCAAATCTGGAACCATGCCTAATAGGTTTAGGGCTATTGCCGATCATTGCAACTATTAATTGGGTTTAGATTGGAACTACGCGAGCCTTGTCGATTCAAATTGTTGAGCCTTGAGATTACCCAGCACATATCTCATCATGACATGCACACGTACGCAGCTGTCAGATCGGTCGTTTGACTCTGTCTCGATGAGCTATCGTCAATTAGCCGCGCCGGGAATCAAACCACCAAGATCGTCGATTTAATTTTCCTGTTTATAAATCATATATAATCCAAAAGACCAATATATAATTCTTGATGTTGCCATACATATTAGGTGGTACAGTTATAAAACTACACACACAATACAAACGATGGGGTGCATTTGGTACGTACCAATTACATGCAAATTATTTTAGAATATTCACTATACATTATATATATAGGATGGTTGTAGTCGGTATTTTATTCATTACGAACTTTCTGGCCAGAACCTTCTCCCCCCAGATCCTGCTTCCCTTTGACAGTTGAAATACGTGGCAGCCACAATTTCCAGGTGGTATTGACGCGCAAAGTTCCTGCAATTGAAGTTATGTCGCATGTCTGGTGCAAAAACGGTTCCCCTGCCGCCAAGTTGTCGAAACAACACAAATACCATTCGGTGAAAACCAAATCTTGGTACTGGATTTTCATAAAACATGAGCTCCTGACCTGCAAGAGGGGTTTTGGTGTTATATTTATAAGTATGAGCTCAACTTTTGTTCACAATGTTAAAACAATGCGCCATAGCTTATGCTGTAGATCCTATGAGAGGCAACATGTATCATTCATTTTTTGGGCCCATTATTCCTTGTAACTGCTAACAAGTGATAGGTCAGGTCTGTTTATTGAGTGTCAGTTAACACCTACGAGAGGATCTTTTTTTAAATTTGCAAAATCTTTCTCAAAAGTGAATAATTAGCAAGATGGAAAACGATGGTTTCATGAGATCATACCAAAGCTGGTTCCAGTTGTTCCAGGGATATCTACCACCATCCTACATGCATCACAAAGTATATTAAAACGAGAATGCCGGTTAAAAGGAAGAAATATTATCTAAGAAGTGAACAAGAAAATGGGATATTAAGGGACCTTGAATGTGTGACATGCCAATCAAACAATTTAGCTCACTGGGAAAGCTGAAGACATTGCAAACCAACCATTGGACTTACCAGTGTAAGTACTCCCTCAGTGATGGATTACTTGGGCTTGGGGCATCTGGATCCACCAATACCTTTCATGAATGAAGAACAAACAAGGTGGAACAAGGACCAAAAGTTTAAACTTCTTAAGCAAGTGTACGTTGTAGTTACGTTGCCAATATATAGATGGTTTACCACCAGGTTCTGTCATGGTTCCCATGATATAGCACAGCATATTTGCTTACCAAAGTGTAGAATACCCTTAAGTCAGTGCCCCCAACATCAACTCTTGGCTTATTCAATACTGCGGATGGTTTCAGCTCAACACCTGCTAGAAGGAGCCTATTGCTGTAGGTTATTCTGAGGGGGTTAATTGGAGTAAATGAATCCAACACATCCTCTATCACACGGGCCAGAACCAAGGGCTCCACGGTAGACATGTTGGAGGGAGAATAACTCGTTGCTAGTCTTTAGTTGGTGATTTCTTTCCTTGCTCACCGCCCCCTTGGAGAAGCCAGGTCCAACCACGAAGTACTTATAATGTGTGCGGTGGTCGTCACCAGAGTGTGATCGGATCGGATCGGATCGGATACGGACGGATATTGTTAATACCGTATTTGTTTTCATATTTTCTCTTCGAATTCGGATCAAATACGAATATTGTCAAATGTGTCCAAATAAGAGTCAGACGGCTATCGACATCATGTTTATCTAACTTTTAGTATTTGAATACAGATACGGATCGAATAATAAATATTCGGACTCGGATACGGATTGGATCTCAGCCCTTCAAAACGGATCGGAACCCAAATACAAATGGATAATATCCGTACCATTTACGCTCTTAATTATCACAGCAATCACCTTTTCAATTATACTCTCTTCAATTTTAAATATATATCACGTTTTAGGTCAAAAATGTACTTTACATACATCATATATTTAAAATTTAGTATTATTACGGTACGATAGCTTTCGTGTCTTGTTGCCCTGCGTTATATAACCCCGAACGTGGGGAAGGGAAGGGTCCGCATCCCGTATCGGGTATCCGATACTGATACATGTGGGACACGGCATCGATACATATCCACGAAGTATCCGTAATAAAAATAATTTAGGAGTAAATAATATACTCCGTATTCGATACGCGATCTGAAACATATTGGACTGGCTGATACGCGACCTGTCTTCTTCTCGATTCATTTGTTGCTTACACTACATACTTGTTTTGATTTACTATACATCAGAGCATAAATTTCAAATAATCTCAGTGTGATGTTTTTTTAATCTCTAGCATGTTGGAAACAGAATATGGGATAATTCATTTCTTTTTCCTTGAAAAAGTCATGGAATTGTTGGTATTGCCATGTCATAGCAAGTCGGATGCCTAAGGGGGTGTTTGTTCACCGGATACATTTTTGAAATGAATCAGGCAAATCTTGCCAATTATAGTAAAAAGAATACGAGGTGACTGAACGGTACAACCAAACCACACTTGGTGATTGGACTGTGACGCAACGTGCAACACACGACACAAACACCGACCGATTGAATTCGGACGTCAACACAAGCCACACCACACTTACACCCTACACAAAACTTCGACGGTGGCCTATGCAACCTGACGCAAGTCACGCCAACCCTAGGCATGGTGTGAAAATCCAAAGCGATGCCTTCAAGAACGAACATGACGCCATAGGCAGCACCGCTGCCCGACCCTAGGGTCAAGGTTTACACCTCTGAAAAACCACAGCACAAAGGGAAGAGGGGTAGAACAATGACGCTTCCAAGAAAGTAAGCGGCGCCCAGAGGCGTCGCCATCATCAGCCCAAAGAATGGGTAAGACTTTGGCCATCACCACCAATCCCAATGCACAATGGGAGCTACGAGTTGAACCATAGGTCATGCGCCACAGAGGTTGAAACTCACATCGTAGCTCAAAATTGCCAGGTGAACAAGAGAGAAGCAGACTGCACTGCACCAAAAAGGCACCGCCATGCGAGACCTCCTCCGTTGTACCATTGCAGCTTGACACCCCAACTGACGGAATGAAAAACGCCAAATCGAAGAAAATGCAGTCTCGATACCCAACACTTGGGGCCTGGCCGCATCCGCCATTGGACTCCACACCGTTCAACACTTCGAAAGAAAGAGCCTGAGGCCTCGCTGCATCCGCCTCTGAAAACCAGGACAAGGAACTGTTGACCAAGTTGCCGTCAGACAGAAGTACAAGGTCGTCCTGCCTCCACGAACACCGAATAAGCCAAGCTGCCACTGGAGCTCCGAAACACTAAAAGCATAGCCAACCAAAGGTCCCCACAACATGGCCACCGCACTTGAGCCAGCAAGCTATCAATGTCGCAAGCGCCGCCTTACGACAATGTCCTACACCGGAATAGCCTCTGCCAAGCAGAGCTAATCGCCGCAGTCCACTGCAAGCCAAGTCATCTCACAGTGTCGCCACTGCAAGCGCCGTCTTTCGATGCAGCCCCTAGCCGCACTAGTGCCAAGCAAGGCTAGCCGGCAAAGTCCACTGTGAGCAAGCACTGCAACAATCACGCAACAACCTCAAGCTGCCCACCCAGATGCCGACCGCCGAAGCCACCACACTTTCACAGCACACCATGCCATGCCTCTCGCCCGTAAGTCTTCCACCACACTGCATGCAAGTGGGGCGCACCCACGCGATCGCCAGAGCCGCCACTAGCCCGCCGGAGCCACCGTCGGATAATGGGATAATATGTGATCCAAACACCCCCTAACATAAATTGTAACGTGCAACTAGTACCATACAATTTTGTGAATAACCAGGAGTAGGGAACATAATAAGCTGTTAGACCTTGTTCACGAATTCCAGTAAAATGTATTTTTTCAAAACTCCCCAAAATTAGTACTAGCTAGCTTTTAATAAATAGAGAATATGCTTATTTTAACAAGAATATAATCATTATAAACAGATTGTACTTTCTAGACAATATATAATAGAGTAGACAGGCAACTCTGCTTGAGTTAAATGGACATCTTTTATAATTCTATGTAACCAAGCATGTTACTGGTAGCAGTAAAGCTTGTATACCAGTAACCTTAATTTGGTGACCTATGTAGAAAATCTTTTCCCGTAATATTTCTACAATTCTACTGTTATTTCTCGTTATATACTATGCATTAAGAAAAACATTATATAGTAGGTGCAATATTTTATCATACTATTGGTGTTTATTTCTACTCTATTTGACCTTTGCCCAAACTAACTTTTGAATCCCAACCTGTCACACAGTGAGTTAGTTTCATATGATAACTAATCTAGTAGGTCATCTGCTCAATCATGCTAGATTTTGTCTGGCATGTGAAACTATTCTTGATGTCCATTCCAAAGTCAACTATTACTTTTTGTTCTTTTCATGATAATGATTCTATTTTCTCCCCAATGCTAGATAAAGTACAATCTACTAGCTCTTTTTTTCACATGGAGGCTAAAAGATGATACTGGAAACACATATGGGTGCCCATAATTTTATTACAGGTGCGAGTTGTTGAAAGCATGCCAGCTTATGTTAACAAAAATGAGAATGGCAATGATGACAAAGTACAGCAACATGAATTTAAAACTTGAAATTATTTGTTACATTGGGAATAAGGTTAGGTTTATATGTATCCCATTGCATATCAGGATTATCAGCTTCTTATCTCGTCAGATTTTTATGCTAGTGAAATAGATATATTCTTTGGTATCCGTATCAATCCAGTATTTGCATAAAAGTTCTAATATTGGTTATCTTATGATTCCATCTTTTCTATGCACTTCAGTGTGGTTGTGGTTGAATGATTGCGCAGAATATCTGACATTGTTATATATGACACCGAAAGGAAGAGTTGTTTGTCATAGCCTATGACTACTTTCAAAGCTGAAAAGTGGGGGTGAATCTTTTTTTTTCCTTGAAGATAACAATGCTCTCCAAATTTTCCAGCAAAAAGAGATTGTTCCCCCAAAGGCAAAAGGGCAAAAACAGAGCAATCTGAACATTCGTTTCTCTCCTTTTGCCTCTCTTATTGAATGGATAATATTCAGTTTTTCATGAAGATGTTAATAGTTCAACAATGATATGCTTGTCATACATATCCGGGCCGGTACACAAGTTACCTCTTAAGAGGTAAGACTTCAAATAGATCTAGGCCATTGAATTAAGAAAAGACAAAATAAATATTATAATAGATTAAGTGGGGAAAAATAAAATAGAAAGAAGACTGCACCTCTCTCCTAAACGACCTCGCAGCTCTGCCACTGTTAGTTGCACGATCTCCGCAGCCGCACCGAGGGAACAGCAGTTCCGCCTCCAGAGAAACTCTCGGGAGATGGATTCGGCAGCAGTGCGCAATAATAGGGGATGGTGGGCTGTGTGGCCGGTCCCCGACGAGATTCCGTCCATGCCGTCCAGGCCGTTAGTTGTGGTCATTATCTTGGCCCTTTTCAATATTACAATTTAATAAATAGATTTTTATTATTTTTGAGTTATTACTTCCTAAGAGGTAATATCTCATTTTCACCACTTAGATCCAACCGAATAGGCGGCTCACACTTATTTAAGTGTACCGTAGCAATTGTCTACATATCCAGCACAAAAATCTAGTGCTTCTATACCAATGCAGTTTACAATATTTTACGCTTAATATGACATCAATTGAGAAAGTGCTTTAGCATCTCATACGTGATGGCGGCGACTTGGGTGCAATCTGGCCAGCGGTGCAAGGGGCTTTTGTGGTGCATCCAATGGGCATTCAACGCTGCTGCGCCTTTGCACACATAAACCCCTCAAGACACCGTTGAGAGGTAAAACAAAATACGAAAACCTCCTCTGGAAAGATTAAGCCCAGCCTAATCAGAATCCCATCCGAATCATAGCCACTCTGTCACTCGCCTCCACCGGATCGATTCGGTCGCCGGTCACCGCCGCCTGCGTCCATTCGGTCGTCGTTGCCACTGTTGTTGGAACTCGGTCACCCCCGCACTCCACCACACTCGGCCGCCACGCACCACTGCCTTCTCGTCATTGCCCTGCCGCCACCACGAGGCTACAGGCTGCTGCCCGCCACCTGCCATTAGGCCTTAGCGCGCCGCCGCCCACCATCAGGCCTTGTGGCACCGCCGCTGTGGCCCCTAGGATGCAGGCCGCCGCCTTGACAAGGTCATCGCCCGGCATCACCTCCAGGCGCCCCTGGTCGCAGCTGCCCATGTCAAGGGCACTCCGTCGGCAATAACTGATATGGGGTCGTTCTACGATTTTGGAAGAGGCAAAATGGAGATGCTAGTTGCTGTAATCCTTGCCTGTTCAAAGAAATTGTTAATGAACATCTGTTATTGACTTTGATGCAATATACATCCATTGTAGTAAATTTGGACGCACTGTAAAATTGGGCGAAAATTTTGAATGTGTACATCCACTTTGTGTCACTAATAAAAATCGGTTTGTCAGAATGCACCCTGCTTCGAGAATACAAGATTGTTCTTATGTTTAGTTAAGTTCAGAGAATTGAGTAGCATGCTTGATATATGAGAAACAGTTGAACATGCAACAGTGATCAAGAATGAACATAGATGTTCTTTTGCCTCAACAATCTAGTGGTATGTACAGGTAACATGCTGCTGTTGCATATGAAATAACAGCAGAGAAGGCAGGGAAGTTTGTACATGTGTTATAGTGGAAGAATTCTTGACTACAAATGTGTTCCAGGATCCAAATAGAAAATAAAATTGTAGAATTGACATAACATCCAGATTGTTTTTGGCATCTAAAAATATAGAAGTACACGGTATTTTAGCAAATCATCTAGAAAGTATAACACTAAACACATTGATTCATTGCCACAGTAAAAGCGAGCATGTTTGAGCCACTGGTTCAGCTCTTTTGTTTGGACAATTACGCCTATCATGGCCAACACTTTTGCATGTTGTGCGTTTGCGTGGACCTATATCTTTATTCCTTTAGTTTTATCTACATGTCCCAATATTCTCTTGCACTTCCCTTTGACCAAATGTCATTATGTGGGTGGACTTGTACGTCGTCTGGGATGGTACAACCAACAAAAGTTTCTTGTTCTTCTTGTCTGGTTCGAGTGTTAGGGTGGAACAACAAGGATAATGAATCCAATTTTTCTATCAAGGTATCCATGCCTTCTTGTGATGTCTTGGCCATTTGGAAAATATATTCAAAATTATTGTGTGCATTTGACATCTTCCCTCTCAGAGATGCATCCACAGATCTATTGGTCTTCTCCACTAATAAATTGTTTTCATTTTCATATGCATTATCCCTGAAAATTAGACAAAATCTTGTTACTTTTGAAATAATACAATATTATATGTACTTGCAAGAGTTTACCTTTTACAATTTTTCATCGATCTTTTCATGATGTAGTGCACTAGAAGTTCATTTACTCTTGCACCTCTGAACATCCGTATTATGTGACGGCATGGAATTCATATGGACTTAAAAAGCATGCACGAGCACTTATATATCTGGTCGATTGTGAAGCAAATTACCTCTCTGACTCTCATGTAGTTGTCAGTCATTGTAACAATTTTTCTGTCCTCTAATTCAGTTGTCTCTAGACATCACAGTGCTCTCTTGCTGCTAACACCTCTTCTTGAAAATTTTAAAACCTCATGCATGAAAACAAAACTACCATGTTTCTCTATATCCCATGTAATAAATAGAGTATGGTTCGTACGCAGGGTTGTGTTATCATGCATCAATTCTTCCTGTCGCTGCCATTGCAGAGACGTATCAAATTGTTGCCAAAACTCTACAAAGGAAGCTTTTGGCCAATGAAACGATTGAAAAAGGAATTTGCACTTTCTGACCTTGGATGTTGTCCAAAGAATACCTCCAAGACATATATCTTTAAAATATGTCGGGATCCATGACTCACGGATGCTATACCTTCCCTGCAACCATTCATTGTTCTCCAAATGGTAATCAGATATAATAGCAAGCCATTGGCTTTCAACTCTTCTATTGTCGCTGAGCCTCATACACATGAGTTCACCCTTTTCAAGAACTCTTCATCCTCTAATAGATGAGGTCCAAATTTCTATGGTAGTTTTTTCATGATGTGCCACATGCACAACCTATGAGTAGTATTTGGAAGAGGACTAGCAATAGCAGCTCTCATACTAGCATCCTCATCTGTTATAATGAGTCCCGGAGCCTTCCCTCCCATAGCTCGTAGGAAGGTATCAAGTAACCAAACATAGCTTTCAATCTTTTCATCAGCAACAAAACTAGCACCAAAGAAAATTGATTGCATATGATGATTGACACCGGTGAAAGGTGCAAATTTCATGCCGTATTGGTCGGTGCTATAGGTCGAATCAAAAGACACCACATCGCCAAAGTGGGCATAGTTCTTCCTGCTTGTTGTATCTGTCCAAAACACCTGAACCAACCGACTATCATTATTCACTTCATATTCAAAGAAAAAACATGATCCAGTTCCTGCAGTGTACCAAATTGGTCAATAAACATCCGAGCATCAGCATCTTTGATTGTGTTCCTAAATTGCTATAGTAGTTCTTTAGATCCTTTTTTGTGCAACCCACGTACTCAAAACCTCCTGCACCCACATGAAGTAATCTGTATTCTTGTGATGTTCCTATACTTGCTTTGTGGCAATTGAACAATGTTGTTTTTGCCTTCTCACTCACAAAGCGCTTGGACTTAAGCAAATGAAGTTTGCTACGAGTCACAAGGTCATGGTTATGGTCATCATATAATGCTGCTATCTAGTACTTGCCTTCACTATTGTGCTTAACATAAATATAAGCTTCACATCCACATCTACTTTCTCTAGTGTGTTTTACCTTCTTCTTGGATGGCTCCACAGATACAACATCCTTGGTTTTTTTTATCCTTGCCTTGCACACAAATAATTCTTCCATTCAACCACTTCATTGTCATCAATTTTTTGTCGACTAATACGAACAAAAAACCCGACGCCATGTTCATAACTCTTGTAAAACTTCTTTGCTGATTCCACAGCATAGAAAGACATCCCTACCTGTAAATTCACATAATGTTGAATAAATAAACATATAATGTGGATAAATAAGTTCAAAACAATTGTATATACGGACTATATAGGCTTAAAAATATTAATTATTAAAATATACACACCTTAGTCACACTTGCTTTTTTTCGTTGGCATCCTAAATCCATCATCCTTATCGACATGTTTGGGATCATCCAAATTATCGCAAGGTAATTTGATTAAAAAAACAATTAGAAAACCTTGTGTTACCTATCTCAGCATAAAAATAGTAATATGATATACAAGGACTAGGGATTAATACCTTTCATCCATGGCAATCCCTATGGTGTTGGACACATTTGTAGAATTCAAATACGTGCCCTCGATTTCGTCCATCTCAACTTCTGTAGGCGACTCGAGGATTCCAGCATCATCCATTACTATACGACTACCTATCCTCCTCCTACAATAAACAAGAGTTAGCATTAATGAGTTAGTATTATAATATGACGTCATTCAACATTAATGACAACTTTTGAAACTAATAAAATACCATGTTACGTGATCTGCCATTACAGGGTTTATTATAGGATGCATTAGACAAAATAGTTGGGATGGCCACCATGTGCATGTGCCACCATGCTGAACGGCATGAATCCTAAGAGAAGCTAATAAGATCTGGTTTCACCCGACAGTGCACGCGGAAGACAAGCCGGGACAATCGCGTTGCGCAAGGATCCACGTCATCTGCATCGCACTGGTGAATACGGATGATTTCCGTCAGCGAGAGGGCGGTGGCCGCGCCGATCTCTACCACCGAGTTTGGAGGACGGCGGCTCCTTGCGCGGAAACGACGTCCGAATATTCGGCACCGGAGATTGAGCGATCGCGCGGATTAGGCTGGGATTAATCTTTTTAGGGTTTTTCGTATTTTTGTTTTGCCTCTCAGATGGTGTCACGGGGGTTTTACGTGTAAAAAAGGCACAACACCCTTGGATGGCCATCGGATGCACCACAAGAACTCCTTGCACGCTTGCACAACCGGACAGATTGCACCCAAGTAGCCGCCGTTTGAATCTGGAGTAAATTCCTTATACGCCATCGAAACTTATAACTATCCCTTATGTGCCATTAGAAATTATGCATTTCCTTATATGCCATCGGTTTTAATTTTCAATCCCTTACATGCCATTGCCGTCTACTCCAACCTAACGCCGTTAACTCCTGCACCCACCCGTGGCCATCTCCCCCGACCAGGCAGCGTCCCGCGGCGTCCATCGCGGACTGGAGTGGCGCGGACAAAAGGACGGCCTGCCGTCGGCCGCCCTCGCGGCGCACGCGCTCGGCGCCGCCTGCTCGCCGCCCTTGGCGCGGATGTGGATGCCGCAGTGGCCCTCGCGGCGCGCCGCTTGCCTCCGTCCGCCCTCCGGGCGGCACTCGACGGGTACGTGCGCGCGCGAGGACGGGGCGGAGCGCCGACCGGCCGCGCGTGAGGGAGACGACCGCAAGGGGCGAGAGCACGCCGCGTGCGAGGGTGCCGTTCGCGGTGGCGTGGGGCGCGCGCGAGGGAGTCGGCCGCGAGCGAGACGGAGCGTAGAGCGGCCGCGGCGGCGCGGCACGGGCACGGCACCGCGCGCGAGGGAGACGGCCACGAGCGAGACGGAGCGCTGAGCGGCCGCGGCGGGCCGGGACGGCGAGCGCGCCGCGCGTGATGGAGCCGGCCGCGGGACGGCCCAGAAGCTCTCCACGGACATGCTGACAGGGACAGGGATGGCCATGGAAGACAGCGAAAGGACACCATCGTGGCCACCGGGGGCTTGGTCAAGCTGCTGCTCTCGGTATTCTTCAATTCTCAGGACACAGAGCTCGGCCGCGAGGCCGGCGAAGCGCTGGCGATGCTGGTTCTGGAGAGAGAGGCCGGTTGCACTGCGATCCTCAAGTGGGACGACGTGCTGGACCAGCTCGTGTCCGCGCTCCAGGACGACAGCGACGCGCGGCGCCTGAACGCGAGGGTGCTGCAGAGCCTGGCGGTGCTGAACGCCACCATGGCGGAGGCGGACAGGGACAAGGTCCTGGAGGTGTCCGTCTGCATCTGCAAGTTCATCGACGGTGAGCAGTTCGCCGCCGAGCTCCGCAGCGCCGGCATGGCCGACGAGCGGGCATACGTGGAGCGGCTGGCGAGCATCCTGCGGCAGGTATCCAGAGATCATGGTCCCGCGGATGCGGCGGTTTGTGGTGCAGCAAGTCATCTGGCTGATGATGAATTCGGGAGGCGGGGGCGATGGCGGCGGGACGGCGCACGTCGATGGCCCGGCCAAGCTGGTGTGCGCGAATGGCATGCAAGGGATTATTACGCAGGGGTATAATGGTCTTTTCCAAAACAAAGTAACGGCATTACCTTTGAAGTTAACGGCGGTGGCACGTAAGAGACTCAAAATTAAAAACGATGGCATACAAAGGATTGTATAATTTCCAATGGCACGTAAGAGATTGTTACAAATTTCAATGGCGTACAAGGAATTTACTCTTGAATCTGAGATGTAATGCAAAGAGTACCTGAAAGTGTCATAGAGTAATATATACGTGTAGAAAATGAAAATACAGAACTATTTCTCTTTCTGTGCCCCTTCACTATCCAAGGAATTAAAAGTTGCTGCTGTCTGTACTGACCATGTTTATGTCATATGCATTTGTAGGAGTCATTGGCTCCAATACTCTGTCAGGAGGAAAAAGAATGTTTTTGTCTCAGTGTTTTCATATGATAAAACAGCTAAATTTTATGCATTTACCACGTTTATTTTCCATCATTTTAATGGAACAGGAGGGACAATGCGCCTCCTGATTAAATATATCTCCCATCATTGTCATTGCACACATCAAGAAATTATACATTTGCCTTGTATCTTTTGTCTAGATTCACTCGACGTCGAGCGAAGAGGCCGGATAGTTTTTCCTTCATTAAAAAAACATGATCTGTTTGCATCCACCAAACTTAGTGCTGACCTGTGAACAGGTCAAGAAAATATGCATGCTCACATAATTTGTTTGCATCCACCAAACTTGGCGCTGTATACTGACGCTTGCCTAGTGAACATCGTTCTGTCATTGTGCCATTCTTTTAGTAAGTTGATCTTAGCGTTGTGCTTGGATGCAGTAACGCTGTATGGTTCAAGTTCTATATATGCTGGGGCATCGGGCAAGGGACTCATCAAAGATGCGTTTTCCCCTGCTGTAAAAAAAAGATGCATTCCCCCTTATCAAAAAAAAAAAAGATCCAATTCCTCTTTTATTTTTTGGCATTTGTACCGTGAGGCTGCAGCTGTCTGATGCGGCGCCTAGCCGCTTTATTCCTGTGCGCATATCTTTCGGTAAAAGCACAATGCCACCATCACCTTCAGTAAAAGCACCAAGGATTCTCATCTTAAGGGTGTTTCCAATGGTGACTAAATCGCTAGCGAGATGAATATTTAATCCAACGTGGAGGAGAGATGGTTCATCCATAGCGACGGCCAAATAGTTGGTCGATTTCTCTCCACCCGAGGTCATGTGAGATAAGCTCGTGGGCCCGGTGCAAAACAGAGGAGAGAAATAGATTTGTTTAGTATTTTTTACGGCACGTCAGCTAGCGAAGTCTCCAGCACACTGTGGAAGCCTTAAGACCAAAGTCACTCGAAAGTGAAAAAAATGTGTGAAAACACTGTTTACGTACTGTATACAGAGTGAAAAAACAATGATTGCGCACTGTATACATTACGGATACACTTCCTGATGAGCTTGGTCTAAGGGTCTGTTTGGTTGCGTGGGCAGTTTTGACCAAACTAGATTTCTAAACCAGACTATAGATGGCCTGACTATTGTAGTGCGATGGAGTTTGTTTGGTTCACATGGTTAGGCCAGCTGTACTGGCTAAGAGTTTGTTTGGTTACTTGTTTTTTATTTAGTGTAATTTATATTTTAAAATTAAAATCTTAAAATTTATATGACAAGTCTAGCCTAGTTTTGCTCGTAAAAATGTGAAAAACAAAAATATGAAACTGATTTGATGATTAATTCTTTTTAATTAGAAGATATAATGGAAAAAGTGAGTTAAAAAAGTATCCTGATTCCTCGTAGATTTTGCAGAGAGCTGGCTTGGCCAGCTAGAAACGCCCAAATCTGGCGTATTAGCTAAGCCAGGCCAGCAGCCCTTTTATGCACTATTTGGGCTTGGCCAAATCTGTACACAGGTAAGGCTATCTTTATTGGAGATGTGAAAAAAAATGTCTATACATTGTAGCGTTACGGTAGACAGAGAGATGAGTAGTTGAAATAGTAAATAAATAGTTGACAGACATCTACTTTTAGGCATCCCATTGGAGATGATTTAACCAAACAAACTCTCTTATACTATTCTAGCCTGTCCAGGAAGTTAGCCAGGAAATTAAACAGACCCTAAGCGTTTCAGATCCACTAGTCAATATGCATGTGTGTTCCACGCGTCATTAAAATATGTTTGGATTATATTTATTGAAACATTCACTTATACATAAATAAAGAAATAGTCTAAAATATAGGTGAACATTTTAATTATACTACTATATAATTAGTATAATTAGTCGTCGTGAAATACCATGAAGAGTCCTTAAAATGAGTTCACGACGCAGAGATGATAATAAAGCTATTTGATGTTTGGCTTTTACGTGTACATGATTAAATATAAAACATTGTTATTTGGTAAATCAATTACAGAGTTTGCAGTGGCTATACATGAGCGGCACACTTGTGTCTATAAAAAATATTCACAACAAATGAATAATGTAAGGATTTGGATGTTGCTTAGAGATGGGTGAATAGGCCAGACTGAAAAATCACTACTTAAAACAAAATCAGCTCCGGTAATACCGGATTGTCTGGTGGCTGTTGTCGCCGGACAAGCCGGCGACACACAAAGATAAAGCTGAAGAATGAAAGTAAGCGTGTAAATACTTATTGAGTTTTGCCGTGGAGTTCCAAGTCTTTCTTTAGTGACGTTGACCTTGTTTGCTTTGAGAACTTGCATCTAAAATAGAGAACTTGCACAAGAGTAAAATCGGAAGCACAAAGTAATATATAGATGAAAAGCACCAGCACCAAGTTTGATGCAAGCTCCCACACAGGATTTATCACGAGCTTCGGTCACACTACTAAAGTGCTCGTACTTCCTCATTGAGGCACCCACGAAGAGCTCCAGTCTTTTTCAATTCGGGCCTCCCCTCACCAAGCACAAAGGTACGACGAGGGTTCAACTGATAGTGCACAAAAGAGCGGGTGATACGGGTGCCCTTCGGTAGACGCCTAGCCGTCTAGGAGGAGTGTCAGCCGGAATCAAACTTACCAACTTGTGCTCAAAGTTAGAATGTTTAACAAAGCTCACACAATCTCACAAATCACTCCCAACTCAAGAATCTCACAAGAGAAGCTCAATCTCACAAAGAGAGGGTTGGAGAGTAGTTTCTGGCCTTTAGAACAGTAGAGACATTGGAGGAAAGCAGCAGCCAGGCCAGGAAGTGGAGGGAGAGTATAAATACCGTTCTCCACAAAACTAGTTGTTGGACACTGTATGAGACACATCGGACAAGCCGGTGACCCCTACCAAACAAGCTGGTGATGGCAGACTAGCCGTTGCAGTTCAAACTGCCTCTACTAGACAGTCTGGTAGCACTCAATGGACAGTCTGGTGAAGGCTGCTTGCCTAGAAAACTTTAGCACGGAGCCTAAGCACCATGCTAGGAAAGTGCAGGTAAATAGGAGGTAAACCTGACTAAGAGTTAAGCATGAGAGAATAACCGGAGAGCACTCAACATTGTTGAACTGACACCGCCCACATCTGATAGTCCGGTGGGGTCTACTGGACAAGCCGGTGTGTTACCACTCAGACCAACACCCTTACAAGGAGTGTTAAGGTAAATACTCTCCCTGATTCTTGCTAGAGTACATATTGGCTAGTAACTTTCCAACATTAGCTTTCTTCTTGATAGCACGACATACATATACACAAGATTAAATATAAATCTAGTGAATTCACTTGAGCTTTAAAGTTGATGAACAATGCTGTCTTGATGAAATGAGAGAAGGCCAAATTGAGCATCATATGAGAGCAATCCTCTTTGAGCTAAATAAGTTGGACTTCAATATGGAACAACCTCTTTCAAAGGTAGATGGAGCACATTTGCTCATTTAGTGTTCAATATAATTGATCTTCACATTAGTTGCTGAGATTTGCAATATAACTTCATTTTGATCAACCATTTGACTCTTTAGAGTCGATCATCCATAAGTGTGACATTCAAGTATAATAGATAGCATTTATGTCGCTTTTATCAATTGAGAGTGTGATAACGATGACAAGTAATTGATAACCAAGAATATGACAATACATCCAATTGATGATATCATAGTGACCATGATACACAATACTTAACCAAGAATGGTAATGTCCATGCCATAGTGAATATGTATATCAATAATTACTCCAATGTAGACATCCATTAATATATCCAATGATTTGATCGATCCCTAAAGTGCCCCAGTCCTTACAAGGACTATAATGTGCATTATTACCAATCCTAGGGTCTGCTAATCACATTTTTACAATAGATAAGTATACATCCACCTAAACGGGATGGACCGAAAGCAAGATCCACTCAGAGGGTAAACCTTTGCACGATACAAGAGGGCTAAGCTGTGACACGTAGCCTGCAACACATGCAGTGGAACATTGTACTCATAGGCCAAACTACCACAACACTAGTTGGGAAGTAGGTCGTAGCCCTTACTCGAACCTGGGAACTTCTTCCCTGTAAACGAATAACAAAGCAGGGATAAGTACATACGTACTCAGCAGTCCACCTTGACCAATGATATTTGGGGACTAGCTATAAACTACATGCAACATATATGAGGAGCTTTTGGATAATTTTGCTGAAAACAAGTTTTTTAATGCAGGGTTGTTTTGTAAAAACCTTTTAAAAATCATTTTTCCTTCCCCGAGGGAAAAACTGGATAACTATACGGGGCCTTTCTACCCACATATACCACGGCTTATCCAACTGATCCACACAACACTTTCCAAGAACCAGCCACTGGGCTCATCGCCCACCGTGGCCCTTGGCATCCATTACAAGACCTTTCAACCAAGTTATTATTCATTTTTAGCATTGGTTGTTCTAGTTATAGATACCAAACCATAACCCGTCTATACCAGTGGACATGGACTATTCGAATAGATTTTCAGTTCTGGCCAGAAGGGTGTACTAATACCCACAAGTTGGACTCAGGGACATTCACCATCGTGAGTGCCCGAATTCCAAACTAAACCTTTGCCAAACATGACATCACCTGCACAGCACCACAAGAACCAGGGCCACCCTATCGCCTCATGATAGAAAACCCCCTCCCTGGCTTCTCGTTGTTCCCCAGCTCTCCGTGCAATTGCTAGACTATCCATGTAGGCTCAGGCTAAGTGCTGCCTCATACAGCAACGAGTGGTTGTACCATAAATAAAGGGTTAGGAAGATGAAACCACAACTCGGTCCTTATCACGAGATAGGGCGGACCTTCAACCGCTCATACCGAGCAACCACATCCCCTGTCTTTCATCTAAAAGTCGCTAGCCAAGTGTAATACTCCGTATTTTAAAACACTTAAGTGCATTGCAATTTACCCTAATTATTCTTTCAAAAATTTGATTCAAATTTAAATTTGAGGCCTTTTTAAAAATTTGGAGTTTTCCAGGGGCAAAAATGTGAAAGGGTAGTTTAAATTAAGCCCTTTCACTTTTGTATTTGGACCCCTGCCGAAAAAGGTCAAAATCTACGGTTAAAATGAAAAGGGTAAAAGTAAAAAAAAAAGAAGAAGAAGAAAAGGGGGAGCCTCGCGGCCGGATGGCCAGCCCGCGGCCACGCGCCCGCTGGGTGAAGCCCAGCCGGGGGCGGCGGCCCGCGTGGCGGCCAGCCCACCCGCCACCCGTGCCCCCTGTCAATCGGCGCTGACAGGTGGGACCGCGGGGGGCGGGGGGCGGGGTCTTCTTCCCTGCCGCGCCGAGCGGGGGAGTCTGCTCCCCACGCCCGCGTCGCGCCCGCGCCCCTCCGCGCCGTTGCTGCCGCTTCACCCCGCCGCTCCGCTCTGCGCCCTCGCCGCTGCTCCGCCGCTCCATTTCGCCGCTCCGTTCCGCGCCGCTCACCGCCATCCCGCGCCGCGCCTCCCGTGCTCCGCCGGCGTCACCGAGGTGAGCGACGCGCCGTTCTCCCGTTCCGCACCTTTCCGGTTCCCTCTAGCCCAAGCTAGCAGGTGCATCGGGTGCGCCACACCCGCGCGCAACGGGGAGGGTTGGCGCCGAGAGCCCCTGTCACCGCGGTGGGGCAGCCTCGCCGCAGTGGCGCGGCGAGCGCCGTGGCTGCTCCGTCCGCGGCGGCCGGCGTAGGGCAGTGAGAGAGGGGGGAAGAAGGGGAAGGAGAGAGGGAAGGAAAGAGGAGCTCGCGCCGCGCCCGAGGCCACCGCTGGCGAGTCCTTTCGGCCTCCGCCGCGCCGGATGGTCGCCGGCGCTGCCGGCGCGGCGACGCGCAGAGCGAGCGCGACGCGCCGCACGCCGAGCGGCCAGGCGAGCCGGGCGAGGCCGGTCCGCTGGGCCGCCAGCCCAGCTGGACCGCCGGCCTGGCAGGCCGGCCTGCCGGCCTGCGCGGCCGCGGGGCCGAGCCGGGAAGGCGCCGGTTGGGCCGCGTCTAGGGGAAGCAGGCCGCCGGCCCACTCCGGGCTGGGCCAGGCTGAAAGGGAGCCCATGCGATTTTTAGGAGGGGGAAATTAGAACGTTTTGCTTTGTTCTTTCGTGGGCTGGGCCGAATTTCAACAGTATTTCTGTTTTTTCTTTTTCCTTTAAACTTAATTTGTTTATCTATTTTACTTTAATGTTAATATGTTTATTTCAATTAGAAAAATTATTTATTATTTCATATAAATATTTTGGTAATTCTAAAAAGAAATTAAATTAGAGTTTATATATTTTTAAAAAAATTTAGCCTTTATTTAAAAATGCAAAAAAATTCATAAAGTGCATTAAAAATAGAAAATTAATTCAAAAATCCATTTTAATTATTCAAAAATTCCTAGAAAATCCATTTAAGCCTTTAAAATTATTTAAAAATATTTAAAAATACCTGGTAATTCATTTAAATCATAGGACAATCATCTACATCCGAAAAATATCCATGTTTAACCCCCAACCACCCTTTTTCTTTAGAAAATTGTACATTTTACTTTTTCAACAGGTTGATCATCATCATATTTTAAAACTCCTGCATGTCATCAACTTAAGCACGTTGGTCCCACCACCTCCAGTTGAAGAGTCTTCCACTGCAACGGAAACTCCGGAAGCCGGTGCGACCGAGGCATCCTTCATACCTGCAGGAGGAGACTCCGAGTCACCGACAAAGGCAGATCCCGTGACTCAAGGTAAGCCCCGGTGCATTACCCAGTTTTCTTTAAGTTCTTAATTTAAATCAGAGTTATGCTTGTGCATTAGAGTTAGGAATTGATTGAAACCCTAGAGCATGATTACTCATTATCCAGCATAAAACCCTATGCTCAGTAGATGGCTTAGGTAGCATAGGCCTAGAACAGAATTCTTTTACAGCAAGTTATTGGTTAAGAATAAGAAGAATGTTAATAATTTGACAGGCATGCAGCGGGATCAGTTTCGCTTTCGTACTTTACATGTTATGATTATTTGCTATGGACCCTGATTCTGCCTGTGTCGCATAAGGCCGTCCGATGTGTGGCCTGGTTGGGCCGAACGCGCCTCATTCACTTACCGTCCTTAACGGGCTCCGGTAAGCCTTTCGTCCTGTTGTACCTATGCGCGGAACTAGACGAGACCAACTGGAAGGAGGAGGTTGGGCGGGTGTCGAAGGACTGACACCCGGGTTCGGTGAGGATGGTTCCGGCTAGGTGGCACTGGATGTTGGGTTGTCGTATGTGGGATCGGTGTACGCACATATGACGGGTGTTTGAGTATCCCTCTCGAGAGGTGGAAAACCGATTCGAATCGTCTGTGGCTTGCCGGTTGTAAGCTGCCTGATCGCGACCAACATCGTAGTAAGAGAATTGATCTTGTTATTGAAGAATGTTTGACAACTTGTTTGTCCTGGTGGGTTAGTAGATTAGGAATAACTTAGTATGGTCAGGTAATAACTAAAAAGTGAACCAAATTCTAAAAGCTAAGGATTTTCTATTAGGCCTGCCGTAGTGTGAGTTGACCTAACCACCCCGGCTATGAGTTTGGAAGTCGGGTTTCGACCCAGTGGTCGGGTAAGTCTTGCTGAGTAACTAGTACTCAGGCTTCTTGCCTATTCTTTTACAGGTGCGGAATACACGTGGTTTGAATGGGATCCTTATCTGAATCCTCATTTCTTCTGAATTAAGCTTTGCTACAACTGAAGCAGTTAAGGTGTGTGTGTGTTGGATAAACATGGGAACTATGTTACTTTTGTTTAAATGGCTAAAGAACTTATCAGCCGGGATGTAATAAGTATCAAACCCTATGTGTAATATTTAACTTTATGTGATAAATGTGATGTGTATGTTGTAACCTGTGGACTCCTTCAAGAGTCACTCCAAAATTCAAGCTCGATCCGGATGGGAAGGCCAAGTCAGGATACCTACATCCTGAGGGACTACCGAGGTTAGTCCGGATCTGGTGATTAAGCACTAAATCCGGGTTAATCTGGGCAGTTCTGCCACACCAAGCATATAAGAATCACCATGATAACGGCACCCAATATCCGCCCCACTCTTTAGAGTTGCATAGCTGACCGAAGTCTAGCTGCTGTGGTCTTCCCCCTTTGTCAAGTTTTATTAACCACCTATCCAACCCTTTCAATTACCTTGAGAGGTAGAGGAGTAAGTACGTGTTTCTTAAGTATGCTAAATCTAATACGGCTTCGAATGGCTATTGTATCAGGGTTAGCTTAGCGGCCAAACATTATGCATTGAAAATGATAGACTTAGGGTTGTGTCGGCAAAACTAGATGATATGCATCAAGTGAGGATCTAGTGGACTTGATGTTGCCCTATCAGGTCAGTGGACATGATCGTTGTGGAGCGTGTTGAGGGCTTGCTCTGACACGCAAACCGGGTGTGATACCTCTGGTTTCTCAAAAGCCACTTCACTTGCAATTCATGTTAATCATGCCAACTCATGTGCGTTCATATTTAATTTGAATATTTGAATACAAAATTGAATGCAATGGAATTGAAATCTGATGGTAAAATTCAGTAATCTGAAACCGTTGGGTGATATAGTTCAAAAATCCAAAAGGAATTGGCCTAAACTTTATATATAGAACTTGTAGGAAATGAAACGTGTGACAACTTTTCTATATAATGTTTTCTCTGCTGAGTTTTTGAATTACAATGAAAAAACTTTCTCAGGGTCCAAATCTGGCTCATTTAAACCCTTCACTGAATTTTCAAATTTGCAATGGGATATAAACCTTTTCTGTGAAAACATGTTATACCAAAGTTATAAGTACCTTAATTTTGGACAAAATTGTTATTTTGACTTTTGCATAAAAATGGCTTATATTTGGAACTATAGTTGAAGTAATCAGCTGGTCAAAATTGGTTAAAACTGAACTCAGTTTAGTAAATTCCAAATTCAAATTATTTTGAAACCTGTTTAACAAAAAATTTAATTACAAAAGTCGTAGAGTGTTATAGGTCATACAACTTTGTTATTGTAACTATCTCATGAAAAGTGCACTTGTTTTAAAGTACGGAATTTTGAAACACAGGATACACCTACTTAAACCTGACTACAGTTTATATTTGTGAAATTTAAGCCAATTTATATTTGGAACTGGGTAAAACTTTGAATACCAATATTGTATATTATAAAATTATGAGCAATTCTTATAATTAGAGTTGCTTCTAAATTGGCCGTTTTGGCATTCAAATTGTCGATTTAAACTGACCTCACACCTTAGTAAATATAGGTCGACTCTGAATTTTTAGACAAGATGACCAAACTTACCGATTTTCAACACACTATATCTTTTAAAATGCACGGTGTGTATGAAACAAAGTTGTAGACATATATACCAATAACAAACCTTGTATTGGGAATTTGGGCCATAGCTGCATAGATAGATATAAAAATCGTCATGAAATTTGCACCGCACTGCTCTCTGGGAACTGTACCTAAACTCTGAATTTTGTTTCTCGAGTTGCATTGAATCGACCTGATTTTAATAATGAATGTATAGAAAAATAATCAGCCAACACGTTTTTGTATAGATGGTTTGCTCATGTCCTGTACAAATTTCGAAGAAAAAGCTGAATTAAAGTCAGTCGAAATTAAGGGCCTTGTTAACACTGAAACTCTGAATTTTTCATAACGAAAATGTCCAGATTGATTGAACTTCGGGGTCTTGTAACTTTCAAATAGTAGAGATTTGAACCTAGATGTTTATATAAAAGATGTAGCCCTGTAAACAATCTACAGTTTCTGTATTGTGAGTTTAAATCATTGATGAACGGAATTGTGAGAAAAGATCGTCGAAACCGTCCCCGCGTGTACGCTTCTGTTCCAATCCGGTCAATCCCACCCCCGGTGGAAACCGCGGCCGTCGCCCATACCACCCCGCTGCCTGTTTCGAGAGCCACCCCGCCCCCTGGTCGCCCAGATGCCACGCGCCGTCCCCGTCCGTCTCTCGCTCGACACGCACACACGGCGCCTTCCTTCTTCTACCCCATCCCACCCAGCCTCGCTCACTCCGCCCGGGCGCCATTAAAAGAAGCCAGAGCTCCTCTCTCTCCCTCTTTCGCCTCTCCCCACTCCGTCTCTCACTCCTTCCATTAGCGTGCAGCCCTCCTCGCTCGCTCCACCTAGGGTCCGTTTGGTTGGAGAGCAGGGTAGGATGGAATGGTTCCATCCCAGATTTTGAGAATTGAACGGTTCTATGGTATGCGTTTGGTTTAAGAGTGGAACGATTCCGTTCTCTGTTTGGTTGGTGGGATCGGAACATCGAGATAACGGATGGTGTAACCCGCCGTTTGGTGGGACCCATGTGGCAGTGAAATAAACCCCTCTCTCCTCTACCTCTGCTCACAAACCGCCCTCGCCTGCCTCTGCTTGCCCGCAGCCGCCCCCCGCCCCCGTCTGCCTCTACTCGCCCGCCGCCGGCCCCCGCCTCGCCCTGCTCGCCCGCCGTTGGCCGCCGTCCCCACCCTTCTTGCCCTGCTCGCCCACCGCTGGCCGCCGTCCCCTCCCTTCTCGCCCCGACGCCGGCCCTCATCCCCGCCTCGCTTTGCTCGCCTCGCCGCCCGCCCCCTGCTCGCCTTGCTCGCCCCTGGGCGCCGCCGGCTCCACCACCTCGCTCGTCCCGCCGACGCGAGCAGCCCCGGGCTCCGCCTCCTGCCTCGTCCCCGCTGTAGCCTCACCCACCTGCCGCGCAGCCCTGCCGCGGCCTCACTCACCGGCCGCGCTGCGTTGCCTCGGCCTTACCGGCCTGTGAGGGGAGGGAGAGGCGAGCATGAGAGCGCGGGGAGGAAGGAGACGGAAGCGACGGCGTCGACTTGGGATGGCTGCGTCCGCGATTTTCTGGGGGATGAGTTCGCTCCGAATCTAGAGCGAATATTCGCTCTCAGGAATGGCTCTATCCCTACGCTCGCAAACCAAATGGAAGACAACGGAGGACAGAGCGGCTCCGTCCCAGGTGGCTCTGGAACCAAACGCACCCCTACTCTCCGCCTCGCCAGGCCGCCGACGCTGAGACGGCACGACACCGGCGCATGCACGCGCGGCCATGAACTGGCACCCCGCGTCTCCGCGCCCGAGCCCTTTCCTGCTCGGTCCACGTCGCTCCTCCGAGCGCCCACGAGCGCCTCGCCGCAGGCGTCCCGTCGTCTCCCTCCCTCGACGCACTGCTTCGGCACGACGTCGCGACGCGAGGTCGCGCACCGGTGCCGCACCACAGGCCCAGCGCATCACTCACCGGTGCCTCACGCTCTGCCTCACCACCGCCGTGCCAAGCCTCTACCGGCCGCAGCCACGCGCGAGCTCCACCGGAGCGCTGGCCCTCTTTCGTTTCCCCTCCCGTGCGCCCAGTGCAAAGGGGGGAGAAGTCTGCAGGTTGAAGAAGCTCGATTACCATAAAACCCCCTGCACAAACTCTTATTTATTTTACTGTTCAGTGTGCCTTTATAAACTTGTGGGTAACCCCTTGCGAATACTCCACTCTTTAACATAAATCCGAGCCATGAAACTTTGCTAGATAGCCCTTGAAGATTTTGGTATTTAAATCACTGTTTTCTGTGTCTTTACATTCTTTCCTGCTGCTCCTTCATGTATATGGTAAATTGAGCTTTGTGCTCCTGGATTTAGGAATAAATAAATAATAAAAGAGTTCGTATGGATCTACAAGAACCGACCCAAATCTTGACCAAACAGATTCCAAACTTTACGAAACTAACTTTACAAGGACCTTGTTTAGGCCATGGAGGAGCTAGTCCCAACAGATCAAGGCCAAGGGTCAAGATTTCCTGCACGGATTTGACTTGTCCCCGAAGTGAAGTCCACGAGGCAAGAACGAAAGAAAAGGGGATGCTTGTGGATCTAAAGATTGGGCAAGGAAAACCACAATCCAACCATGTCCTTGCAATCCAAAACACCGGCAAAAGAATGGATCCAAACTTGGCCAAAGCAAACACCTAAAAAGCCAAGAATTGGAACAAAAAACAAAAGGGGTAAGGGGAAGAGAACAAGCACACAAGGCTGTACGAAATGCCTTGCACCAAATAACTTGATTAGATTGCCCAAAAAGGCCTCAAGATTCAGATTATACCAAGGATTTCATCCTAAGCAACCTCTCTCTCCTACACTCTTGATTTGGAGGCTAAATCTCACTCTAACCCCACTAAACCTGATGCTCAAAGCTTGGTGGCATAAATCCTGCACTAAGCAAACCCTAACACAAGCCAAGAGACGTCTAAATGACCAGCCCTTAGCCTATTTATACCTAGATTCAGTTTTGGCAGTTTTGCACTTAAGTCCCTACAACTACAACTAGAAATGGCCTGAGGGGCTGAAATGAAAGAGTACAAGATATTTCGGGATGGACAACCACGATGAAGTCTTGATCTTTGTATGTTCCATGCAATCTTTGGATGCTCTCCATGTGGCCAGCAGTCCAATCTATGATCACCCTCGGTTTTGAAGTCAGAAACCGAGAAACTTTAGGAAATCTCCGCCTAGGACGGATTTGGCCCATCATCTCTATCTTGGCAAGTCGTGGCCTAACTCACCAAGTCATTTGAACTTAGGTGGTGGTTTTGAGTCAAAGCTGCCAGAGCCTCTCGCACGTCCTCGCGCCACGCACTTGTGTTGGATCACCATGGATGCGTCTGGCTTCTCCTATCCATCAGAGCTGCCTAGCTTGTGGTCCATCGGAGGACTTACACCACTGTTGCTACTCTTCCCCTCCGGGTACCGAGCTCCCATGACCGACAGACGTCGAGCCTTGCCTCCAGTCCATTGGAGGACTTTCGCCTCAATCCATCAAGGTCTTCATCTTCTACCTCCAGTCCAATTGAGGGCCTTATGTCCATCGGAGGACTTGCATTGTTGACAATCACTCATCACACCAGGAGAGCAATGAGGCCGGTCCATTGGCTCTTTGTGATTTTCAGGGCGTTACAGCCCCCCTTGTAAGAGTAACCCCATGTAGATCGTGTGCGTTGTATCTGTGGCCCTATTGGCTGCACTGTTACTGTGTTGTTAGTGTCTGTTGTCCTAGTGTCAAGCCGAGTCCTATGTTGTAAGATTCTTGCCTTGCCCTGCTCAAATGGAAGGACCCAATCGCGTCAGTTTCTACAAGAAGGAAGATGGTTTTCCCAAGCTCCTGAGAGTGACTCTGAGATATTTTGAGCTCCCAGAATGCTTGGAGTACTATGGACGGATCTTCATCGACAGGGGAGAGCAAAAGTGGATGGTCACGGTATACGTCAAAGGAGACCGCACCTCTGACAAGTGGTTTGCCACAATAGTCAGTCATAGGTTCATGGATGCATGTCAAGTGGCCGCATGAAATGCGCTAAAGACTTTGTGTTGCTCTCATCATGGAACTGCCCGGGCCACACCCATGAGGTTCTTTCTGCCCACAAACAAGTCAACCTCAAGCTTGGTTAAGAGAGTCGTGCACTTTAATCAGATGAAAGAAGCCGAGGATCCCACCCTGGCATACTTCGCCTTTTACCGACTTGCCTTGGATGATGAGTATGATAAGCTAAGCATCCTACACCAAGGACTAGTCACCTGCAACTGAGCATTAGAAGACCTACTATCCAAATGCAGGACCGAATAGCTACGTCTGAAGTCCAGATCAGGCATTCACCACATCAGTGGGTTAAGGGATGTGTTGATCGATACCAGCTGCAAGTGTCACCTAACCTCAGGAAGAATGCAACCCCCAATGCTGGAAGAAGAGACCGGCCCAGTTGCATGTCCGCAATATACAGAACCACCACCGTGTCTAGTGCAAAGGCCCCAACAAAGCCCTGGAGAAAGCTCCATGCAACACATCAACAAAAAGGAAAGAGCAAGTTTGGGCGCGCCCCTGATGCTCTAACCTCTAGAAGAAGGATCCAGTTTGCAGTCACATCCGCCGATTAGAGAGTCCCAGAAGATGAAGACAATCCTCCTAGAGTAAATGAATTAACAGTAGACCGTGTATCCGCTAGTTAGTACTTGGTGTGTTCGTAGTTTGTTTGTATCTTGTTCTTGCTGTTGAAGAAAGCTTGTCTCGCCTTGTTGTGATTGTTAAGAAAACAAAACATCACCCTTAGATATAACGCTCACTTAAATGCTCTTCCCTCTCACCTTAACCCAACCTGTGAGAAAAGAGTGAATCTTTTCAGAGAAGCCACCAGAGGGCTTCCCATCGAAGGAACTTATCACAATTCCGTCCGGACGATATAGACAACCAAACGACAATACACTACCCAAGGAACCATAGTACCGACCAAGAACTGCAGGGTCAAACAGCACAACAAAAACTAAATAGTGGCCCTAGAAAGAGGAAGCCCATCATGCACCTTTACAACAATACCCTCCACAGTCATTGCCGCACCCATCATTTTCACCGTCACCGCCACACCTGCTGCCCCTAGCCCCACCACACACTCACCCCCTCACTTTTTGTCGCGTGTAGGCACACTACCTACCCCGCATATCGCTTTTGGCAGTGATGCCCCCGCTCCGCTATCGACGGGTACCCAGCCCCTACACCTAGGATACCGTCGTGCCACCACGTGTCACCCACTCCACCACCATCGCTGTTGTCCCCCCAGTGCACAGATAGCCGCACCACAACTACCACTCCTCATGCGGCGTTAAAATCCCCCCAACCTCTGCTTATCACCTGCACCCTGTAGAACAAGCGCACACCCTCCGCAAGCCAAGCCTAAAACAACCCAGTCACAAATGACCAACAACTCTTGGGTAGGACAGTTCCTCCTAAGTTTCTATACCATCGTCATTTTTACCATCCCACTCTGCATTCTCTTCCTCTAGCAAATACATCTCCCTCTCCCTTGGGAGAACCCAAGAGAACCTAGCCCAGTCTGCCAAAAGAAACCCCTTCAGGGCATGAGCCCGAACTCTCGAGTTGAAATCTCCCTTTGGTCCATCACTGCCACGGAGTTCTTGCTCCTCCTTGTTTTGGTCTTCCTCCAGCTAGTGATGTTTCCTCAACAAGAGGAGAAACCCGAAGAAGATCCCTGCTAGCAAGGCTATGACAAGATGAAGAAGCCCAAACGGAGGCCAAACACAGGCAAGAAGATAGAAGAAGGGGCATTTGAGGCAAAAAGAATAGTAACATGAGCCGCTTCTTCACTAGTCTGCCCTCCGCCTGCTGCCTGCTGATGCAACGACAGCAGTTGAGAAACACGGCAGCACCCCACTTCCAAAAAAGTGTCTAACCCACCGGAGCGGTGCATTTGCTCTTTTAAATGGGGTAGCCACTCTTCTGCTAGCACTGGTGCCGGGGAGGTTCGTACTCCTCTCCATGGCTTGCCAACCCCTTGACAGATAGGTTGCCCTTGCCATGCCTCCACGAAGAGCTTCTGCTACAACTAGGTGGCCTCGCTAGGAAGCTCCTAGGTGAGCTAGACATCCAGAGGCATGCATATTCCTGGATGGTTCGCCTAGCATAGAAAATCCCTGCCACAACACCGAAGAAGCAACCTTCTAAGAACATGAAGTGAAAGGGATCAAAAGGCCATTTTGTTGGTTGAAGGGTTTCCCAACGGCTTCATCAAGGAAGAAACCACAAAAGAACAAGCAGAGGTCCAGCTATTCAAGTAGTTTATTGTTGAAGCTCCATCGCCCGGTTGCAAGATTAAGCTATTAGATGCAGACAAAAGTTGTTTAGCTCAAGTAAAGCCATCCCTATGGGCCCTCTAAGCCAATCTCGAGGACGAGATTCCTTTATGTGAGGTAGATTTGTAACACCCCAAAAGTCGACCCTAAATTTTTTTTCTCTAAACTCCTCTTAATTCAAAATCAATTTTCAAAAACCTTGTGTGTTCAAGTGTGCTAAATATGACCTCAACAAAAATCTCTAATAATTCCTCAAGTTCATCACTAAAATTCACCACCAAATTCTCCACATACATCCCTCAAACGCTTTCCTCAAAATTCAAAACTAAATTCAAATTCCAAAATACAAAGGGGAAAACCCCCATCCTCCACAAGTCGGCCTGCATCCCTCCCCTTCACACGCCTAGGCTGCGAAGCCCACCAGCCCATCCTCCCTAAAGCAGCCCACTCTAACCCCTCCTCTCACTGCCAAACCAAACCCACACTACAGTGTGTTCCCTCCCTCGCTGACACGCGGGCCTCGCCTGTCAGTGCCTCCTTCCTCCTCTAGCATGTGCTACACATGCCACGGATGGCGCGATCTGATGCCGCCGCGCCGCTGCCACCTCGATCCCGCTGCCCTGATCACCAACCCATTGTCGATTACGCTCCTAACTTCGTCCTCACTAGGCGCCCCTCATTACTCCGCCCCTGCCCGCCGTCGATGCCGCCATGCCCTACTAAGCTCCACCGGCGCCCCGCCCTCGACCTACCCACGCCACTGGCCGACACCCAGCCTCAACTATAAATAGCCGCCCCTTTCTGCACCTCAACCCACGCAAAGCCCCTCATTCTCCCATTGCGACACGGGCGTGCTACCTACACCTCGCCACTGTGGACGGCACCGCTGCGGCGCACCACACCCCAACCACCACCAAAATTCCTACTCACATTGCCTACCCTGGCCAAACTAGGGCAAGCACCACCATCGTCACCCTACCACGCACCCATCCCCTTACTCGCCCACACCAAATCAAACGTCGACGCCCCACGCACCCCGCGTCGCCTGAACACGTCCATCATGCGACCATCGCTACTCCGGCGCCACGATCTTGATCGCAATGGCTCTCCGCTTCCCTGGCGCCTGCAGGAACACCTCCCTAACCCCTGCACCACCCTGGCACCACCCGTTCCACTGTCTTCTTCGCCAAGGCCGCTTGGAGCCTACCCCACGATGCAGACACCCTTTCCTCTAACCTTAATCCTTGACCCTAGTACCCTCCCAGAGCTCACCACCCCCTGCCAGTGCTCGTGCCACCACCCGCTCCGTCGAAGCTGGCCTCACCAGCGAGAGGCGGCGGCGAACCGCCATCACCTCCCCACCGACTGGTTCAACCGACCGGCACCGACGGCCGAGAGTGACAATGTCTCCCCGACAGTATCGCCAACAGGCTGGGCCTTAGGCCGCCTCATGCCTCGCGTGGGCCAAGAGTGGCTGGGTGGGTGGGAAAAAGGCCGTTTGCAGAAGAAAGTTCAATACCACCCCTTGAACTTTACAAAAAGTCGAAATCTACCCCTACCACCATATGGCCCATGTCTTCCCCGTTTGAACCCTGAATTCGGTGATTTTTGTGCCGATATTCATGTAAAATCAAACCATATCCAACCATGTCAAGCCCCATACCAATCACCACTATCCATCGGCCACCCACACCAAAGTTTGACTAACCCCATTCTCAAAGCCCTACCTTACCAAGAGCCACTCCACCAACATGACCTTTAATCCTGAAGGACTAAACTTCTAGAATAAATATCATCACAAAATGTTTCCCCACCAAAGACACCAAATTTTTTTCAAAAATTCCCCTTTCATCTCGGTGCCCATCTATGGTCCCCAGAATATCTAGAAAGTCCATATTCACCCCCTTCCCCACGGCCACCAACTCCGGTAAGCCCTCCACCCAAATCCTCCTAAATTCAATCATTATCCACTAAAAGATAGATCCAATTCATGTTGAGCTCATGTGGTGCCTCGATTGTGTGTTTTACTTGTTTATGCGCGCATAGAACCTCTTGAAGAGTCGGATTAACCCAAATCCCAAGGAGCCAGCCCTGACGTGCAAAGCAAGCCCCCGACACGCTAAGCTCTTATCACGTCCGCTAACCCGACAGGGCAATAACAAGTGCACTGGATCCACACTTGATGCATAAATCACCGAGTTTTGCAAACACAACCATGAGCCTATTATTTGAAAATTTGCATGATGTTTTGCTGCTAAGGAAACCCTAAAACACTAGCCATCCTAAGCCATATTAGACTTAGGCTTGAAAAGATGGTTTCAAAAATGCTCTCAAAATTAGTGAAGAACCCTAGCGGTTGGACTACGGTCTGCTTTGCAATTATATACGTGGGGTGGACACTGGGTACTGTTATCACGGTGTTCTCAGATGCTTGGCCGATGACTTTCGGATGAAAGGTCAGGGACGTGGAGCTCAGTTTGAGCGGTAGGAGGTATGCCCTACTAAGGACCGAGTTGTGGTTTCATCTACCTAACTCTATGATTTAGTACAACCACTTGATACTATATGAGGTAGCACTCAACCCAAACCCGCATGAATAGCCGGGCATGGACTAGGTGAGCTGTAAGCAGTGAGAGGCTGAGAGGTGGGAAAGTGACATGAGGTGACAGCGGCAGTCCTGAATCTCTTGTGTTGTGGTGCATGTGATATTGTGTTGGGAAGGGTTCAATTTGGAATTCGAGCACTCACGACGGTGAACTGCCACTGAGTCCGACTTGTGGGTACTAGCACACCCGTTTGGCCAGATTTGCAAATCTATTCAAATAGTCCCTGTGCACTGGTATGGATGAGTTATGGTCTGATTTGTACAACTAGAATATTTTGATTTCAAAACGGAAAATGATTTTTTTAAAGTTATAGCGGTGGATGTCGTAGGCTACAGGTGGACAGGAAGTCCAGTGGCCGGTATTTATGTTCGGATGGGTGATTCATGGACTACATGGCCCTCAGTGGACCCATAAGACATACTTATCTAGTGACTTCCCCTCGGGGAAGGAAAAACGATTTCAAATTTTTTTTTACAAAACAACCATGCATCAAAAGCTCGTTTTACGCAAAAATACCCAAAAGCTCCTCATATATCTTGCATTTAATTATATAGATAATCCTGAAAGTTCTATGGGTGAAGGTGGAGTTGTACATGAGTACGTATATACCCACCCTTACTTTATTATTGGTTTTCAGAGAAACAGTTCCTAGGTTAAAGTAAGGGATACGACCAACTTCCCAACCGGTGATGTGGTAGTTGGACCCATGAGTTATATATTCCGCTACACGGCTAGCAGTCTGCGTGTCGCAGCCCGACCCTCTTGTATAGTGCAATGGTCTCACTTCCAAAGTGGACCTTGTTTTCGATTCGTGCTGTTCGGATGGATCTGTACTAATCTAATTTAAGAATGTGATTACTAGCCCATGGGAATTGTAATAAAGCACACTTGAGTCCACGTAATGACATGGGGTGCTTCTCCACATGGCTAGAAGATAAATTCCTCCGCCCACGGTTTTAAAGTAAGAAATCATGAAACTTTAGGCTTTCTTCTTCTAGGCCGGGCTTGGCCCATCTCTTCTAATTTGGTGAGTTTGAGTCCCTACTCACCGAACCCTCTAGAACCAGACAATGGCGGCAGTTTTGAGCTGAAGCCGCCAAAGCCACCCTCGCACGCCTCTACGCCATATGTCCACGTTGGAGCACCACGGTCATGTCCGGCATCTCCAGTCCATCGGAGTCACCTCACAGCCCATCGGGGGACTTACATAGCCATCGCTATTCTGCCCCTCCATGTATTACACTCATGCAGCCAATCGACGCCAAGTCTAGCCTCCTGTACATCAGGAGGACTTTTGCCCAAGTCCATCTAGGTCTTCTTCATCTTCTACCTCTAGTCCATTAGAGGGCTTGTCACCCTTGACAATCACGCATCATCAAAAGCAATGAGGCCAGTCCATTGGCTCTCAAGAAGGAGAAGAGGGGAAGAAGTCAGTCGAGGCGACTGCGAGGGTCGAAAGAAGCGTGGCTTTCTGGTGCACATGGAGCGGAGAGAAAGGAAGAAGATTAGGCTGGAACAAGCGGGTCGGTAGGAGAAGAGAGAGGGGTAGTTGGCTGGGCCGACCTAGGTGGAGGGTGGAAGGGCTTTCCTCCTTTTGTATTTTTTGTTTTTGTGGCGGAACTGCCGATTTAATCCGGGCTAATCACACCTGCTGGCTTGCGGTGCAATTAGACCGAACTAAACCCGGTCGTCCATCGAGAGTCATTCGGCTCCCGATATTACCCTTTCCCAGAGGAACCGACATCATACACATCCAGCGCACGATGGAGCCACAACAAGTTACATCATCTCAGTCAGTTGAATATAGTATATATAAACTTATTTTACAAACCAGTTTGAAATAAAAATACAAGTTTCAACCTAATGCCATACGAAAGGCAAGTTTGAATCAGATAGCGAAAGCGAATTCAAAAACATCTCACAGCGGAAACAAAATACTTTAGTAGTCTTCATGAAATGATGATCGAGGCGAGCAGCACCGAGCCCACCGGTACTATCCCCCTCTAAGCACTTGTCTAAATATGTCATCAGTACCTGTACTCAAAAGGTGGGGGCAAACCCTGAGTACTAATTACTCAGTAGGACTTAATGGATTGGCTTACGGCTGACGCAAACCTTGCTTACTAGCATGTGGATCCATAGCCATTGATTTTAAATAGTGATATATCAACATAGAGTAACAAGATTCATCTTTTGCATATAACTCCGTAATGATAATAACTTGCAGAAATGTAAGCAACACAATAGTACAAGCATATAGTTTTTGAAAACATGAGTAATAAATATGATATGTTTAAGTAGTTACTACGTTGAACATCAAAGGTATTGGCATTCCCACACCTGGTGGGTATCAACGATTCGAATGAATTTTAATTCCCAGGAATAACTATCATGCCAGGGATATATGCTTACTAGCCATCGCGTTCCCACATATAGTCCCGATCTTAACCTGTCTCGTCCCAAGTTCGATTCGCTCTCCGCCTAGCCCTCGGGTTGTGCCCCCATGACTGAGCCTGCCGAAATCTCGGTCTCCCCGCCATGAGTACCAAGCTCCCCCGGGCCACCTTTCTCTCAACCAGCGGGTAGGAACGTGTCTCTGTGCTTCGGACGAGCCCAGGAAAGACTTTACTGGTCCCATTCCCCGGTTAAGCACTCTAGCAATGTTATGCCGACCAATAGGCCAACAACGGACGGACCTTAAACGACACGGGCGGAGCCAAATGATACAACAACGCACACCACAAAATAAAATTATTCTCCGCTCGGTCCCCATTTAAGTCATGAGCATAATATTAATTCCTCGATAGTAGAAGTTTTTGTGATTTTTGAAACCACCTACGCGACTGAGTGACTCCATTCACTCGTGTCTACTCGAACCTAGCAATTCTAGGCAACTCGTCCTACGAACTCTAGGTATAGGAGCTAGGGCCAGGGCGGCCAAGGAGTCTAATGCAAGGGTTTTCAATCAACTCCTAATGCGGATGCGTAATCAAACAGTCAATTATTATATTAGCTGGGAGAAATTATGGTCCTGCCTACCTTTGCTTATGTTTCTCAAAACCAACAAACTAAACTAGGTTAGTTTGCAGGGTTGTGGGGTTTTGCCCCAGGCAACCCCTTGATCACTTGGACTGCTCCTCCTTTCAAACACGACTGATGGGCCCTCCAGGTCGTGCTTGGGGCTTAGTTCGTCATCTAGACCACCATTGCCTGTTGTAGCTCCACACACTTGCTTCTTGATCATGTATCTGCAACGAGCGTCACTATATGAATGATATGCATGATGCCATGAATGAGATGCATGAATATTGATCACACATATGAACAGTTATTGATCACACATATGAACAGTTATTCCAGGGATAGACAACAAGGTGACTGATAATTACTTAATTAGGAAGTACCCTTACGGCCATTGAGCAACCACACAATCATGAAGTTATCAATATACAACTATTGATCACGCTGGCAAAAATGTTAATGATGTGGCTCGATAAAATATGTCATAGTTATCTTGTCACTTATATTACTAAGATCGACTTGGTAGTGGTGTTTATTTCCATTCAGTAACGAGTTGGAACCATACACCTTCATGCATTTATAGAAACATTAACTAGTTATACCACACATTTCATTTACTTAATGAATTAAAACTCAATATTCACTTCAGGTGTTTTACATGAGCAAGTGAGTTAACTTTTCAACAAGTGTGACATGGAGAGCAATAAATAGTATTCAACAAGCAAAGAAGGTGAAGTATGCATCATTTGAATTCGTATGAAACATTTCCTATTTATAATATGCAATATGTTTTATTTATTGAATTAAAATACACACATTGAGTTCAGTTTGTTAAACAAACAGTTCCAATTGAGCTCAACTATTTATGGCATGCATATAAGTACTGGATAATGACTCCAACAAAGGAGATGTACAATAATTATAGAAATTCTAACAAGTTTATTTGGCCTTTTAGTTCACAGATTTATTATAAATCAAGGAAGAGGTCTCTGGCTTTGATATCTTAACAGCAACTAAAACATGGCATGAGCATCATGTATAACATTCGGTAAGTTAAATGATCAAGGTTTGATAGCACATCTATTTTTCACTTATTTAATTTAACCTATTTCATATGCATTTCAAATCAGTGGCAACAAAATACACAAAAATGTTTTTTGAGACTTAAACCTAACTATGATACACCATGATTTTCCTTAGAATTCACTAAACCCGCCAGAACCACTTTTTCCTATTATTTAGTTAATCATGCAATAATTGATCATTTTCAAATCACCAACAAAACTCAACATGCACAATGCCACAATTAATCAGCGAGCTACTTACATTGCAGAGAGCATGTATAAAATACAGCAAGCTATTTAAAGCACCTTTTATATAGCAACATTTTCCATGTTAATTATATACTTAAGAGCATGTCCAGGGGAAAAATAGTAATTTCATCGGTCACCCTATTTTCCATTCTATAGATCTACTCTTAAGGAACACAATGCAACTGGTTTTGTATTTTTACCATTTTTATGTGATTTATAATGATTTTTGAAAGTCTCAGCTAGTTTAAATGAATTTTAAATCGAAAACCCACAGCTCTGGGACCTATCTGTGATTATACATAGTTTCGAGGGGCTAGGATGTTAGGTCCGCAAGACATGTGAAATAGTGCACGGGATTGAATTGCAAAAACCGAAAACACCGGGGGCTAGCGCGCAAAACTCCATCTTCCTTCATGCTTCCTTCTTCCTCGCGCAGGGAGGGAGGAAATGCGGCGCCTCTTGGCCGCGCCAGCCCTACGAGGGCGCGGCAGCCCACCAGGAGCAGCCTAGCAAGGGGAGGGGAGTCCGGGAAACATGTTCCACTACCTCGATTTTGCACGGGGAGGCAGGAACTGCGCGGCGACGGAGCGCTTGGACACGGGGACTTCGGTGCGGGATTGCGGCGCGGCGGAGCAGTTCCAGCGGCCTCGGGCAAGGGAAATGGCGGAGCGGAGGTTGTGGAGGAGCAGTGCGGTGCTCTAGTGGTGCAGGGAGGCGCTGATGGGGGTGCTCCATGGTGAGGGTTCGGCGGCAATGGTGGCCACGGAGGTGGCGTTTGTGGGGAGGACTCTCCAATCGATGGCGGGGTCGGCCGAGCTGTAGGAACAAAGGAGGAGCTAGAGGCAGGCGTGTTGCTTGCTCTGGCAGGGTGAGGGAGGGACAGAAGAGGCAGTGGCGCAAAGCTCGAGCCGGGCCTCCATGGTGGCCATGGCTACTACTGCTGCGTGAAGCAGAAAAGGGGCGGGAGGGAGAGTGAAGCAGGGAGGGAGTTGTGCTTCCCCTTGAAGGGGGTGCTCGCGTCCAGGTACAGATGAGGGCGAGGCCGGATCAGCCATCAGAGTGGCGCAGCGGCCATTGGCGCTCCCCCGGCAGGGAGTTCCTGCCGCGTGGGCACGAGGAAGGGGAGGAGAAGAGAGAGGGTGCGAGGGTGGACCGGGTCCGTAGACCGGGCAAGGCCGATAGGTGGGTCCAGCGCAAGGGAAAGGGAGAGGGGTCTATGGACTGGGTCTGTGTGGAGCGAAATTGGTTTTGCAATACCGGGTGCGGATGGTGGTTTCCGATTCGCAGGGATCCGAGGTCCGACAGGTGGGGCCCGCGCGTCATTGAGACAGCGAGAAAAAGGAAATTCAAAAAATGGAAAATTGATGGTTGACTGCCATTACCCCTTGTCTGAATATCGCATTTTTGAGTAATAATAAGGCCAAATCAAGGAAAACTCATAATACAAGAAATGATCTACACTTCATGATCTACAACTTTGTTTTAATTTGTGTCACCATGTTATATTCAAATTTTAGGAGAAATTTAAATTCAAAAGCTGTGACCCCGGTTTGACCAACAGCACCCCTAAGTTTAGAAATTCCAAAAGTCCATTTTATAGCCACTTTCATGTAAGGGGTTTTATACCAATGTTGTTCAGAATTTCATGAGATACAACTTTCTCAAATAGAGTTTTCCAAAATTATGGTTGTAGATCAAAGAAAATTAGAATTTACTAAGCAGGTCAGATCTGGGCGGATTTCATGTGCTGACAGAAAGAGGCCCAAAACATTATGCAAACCTTGATGCATGTCAAAACCCCAATTACCAAAGTTGTTCAGAGTGAAATTGTTTACAAGTTTGATATGTAAAGTTTAGCTTAAATCACAATAGATTTTGAAATACAAGCACAGATGTGTTCAGAGGTTTGGTCAAAATGCAGGTTTACTATACATTTGAAAGGTGATAAGTTTTAATTTCATTTCATAGAAAGGAAGATTTTGAAGTTGTATAGTCAAATCGAAAATAATTTCAGAATGAAGTTGGGGAAAGAGTGTCAGCTTTAGACTTGGCAAAATTTTCTGAGTGTAGGCTAACCTGGTTTGGTTCGAACTTTTGAACCTCTTAACATTTGATTTTGAGATTAGTCGAAATAACATATTCTGATATTTTGAACTTGGATAGGAACTCTTTGAGGGGAGATTTTGGGGGGAGTTTGGAGAGAAATTTGGGGAGAGAATTTTGATGAAGCTTTTGAATTTTGGTTTTTTGAAACATTTTGAAAATTGCGGTCATTTTAGTTGTGATTTTTATTGGGTGGATTTTGTTGGGTGTGTCAATCCGGTGAACACTACTTTAGATCTTTCCATTTGATAATTCAATGGGATTATTCCATTTCCTTAGGAACTAAGATCCTGTGTTCCTAAACATATTTAACACATGCTCTACAAAAGAAGCCAATAAGAATATCACAGAAACACAAGCAAAAGATATGAGTAGAATTATAATTTGATTGCCTTAGACAAACTCAAATCACTGAGAAATGACTTTGTTTATGCCACTAAGGATCAGGCTAAGCATATGTTACTCAAGATTCCATTGAGGTTAACAATTTTATGATAATCCAAATTTTTTGCTTGTGATGGAAAGAATTAATCTTGAGATGAGATTATAGGCTTGAAGCTATGTTTCTCAAGATTGCTAAGATCCTCAATGCATCCGTCAGTACATGTTGACTTTTCAAGCATGTTTTGGTACCTAAACCCTATTGGGTACCCAAATAGCCTTGGTAGGAGCCTTCGATGAACATGTCACCTTAGTTTCACCAATGCTGCTTTTAGGTACACAAGCCACTTTAGCTTTCTTGTTGGCAAGTTTTGCGATGAGTGGAATTGTCACATGGACAATCCTTACCAAGATGATCTTTTACGCGACAATTGTAGCACACCATTTCTCTGAACTTTATTTCTTGAATATCTGATTTGAATGAGTGTGACTTCTTCTATTCAACCTTGTTGGGTGACTGGCTTGAGCTCTTTGCCTTGATTTGAGCAACTTGAGCTTCTACTGACTTCACTGGACAGGCCGATGCCCTACTACCGAATAGTTTGGTATCATCGGATAATCCCGTGCTGGTGGTCGGACAAGCCGGTGCTCCAGTGTTGCTCACAAGTTTTGATGAGGGTTGGACAAGCTTCAACATTGTGTCCCTTCTCCTTGCACTAGTGACACTTCCTCTTGCCCATGTTATTTTGCATCTTGGATTTTTCTTGCCCCTTTGACTTGTTGCTTCCATTTTCTATGGACTTGGTTTTTGTTGATTTAGGAGGTTATGCACTACTTGATCCCTTCTTGAGCTTGTTCACCATGGAATCATGGTTATCTTGGGTACGTTGCGCACAACCTTTAACCTTGAGCATGATCAGGTCCCTTCTTAACTTTTCAACTTCTTGCTTGAGCTCCTCATTCTCCCTTGCAATGAGAACATCACAAGACTCTACATTCACATGCTCAGCACAAGAGTTGTTTGCTTGAGAGCAACAAGAGTTAGCACAAGCATAAACTGATTTATCTTGAAAGCAAAAGCTATTTTGCACAAAAGGTTCATAGAATTTTACCAATGTTACCAATACCTCATGTGCTATTTCTAGGATACCAAAGAAGTCTATGAGCTGCTCACTTTCATTTAAAAGCTCATCTTTTTCTTGTTGAGGACTTTGGCACTTGCTAGTTGTAAGTGCAGCAAGGCTCCTAGTGGTTTTGGTGTATTGAGTGACAACGCGATTAAAGGTCTAACTTCTTTGTGAAGTAACTTGACAGGTTTCACAGGTTCAATTAAATATGATCTAATGTGAATAAATGAACTCTAATGAATATATCTCATGATCAAGCATTATTGATCTCATGTGTTGAGACTCAAGGGATTTTATTGATCTCATGAATATATCTCATGTCTTAGTGGATATCTATTGCTAAAGAAGGTTATTTAATCATGGATCATTACAATGGCTTTATGATTAGTCACTGTGACATGGATGCTCACATTATTGGTTATCTCATGGTTCTCATGATGAGGATGGCTATCTTAGTTGATTCCATTGCCTAAGTGCTGGTTATCATTGGTCTATGACTCTTAATGCACTTCTAGGCTAACAGATATCATTATTGTGAAAAGTGACATATAAATCTATTTCTTCCATTTGGACGTCACTATTGACTGGATTCCTCTAAAATGACGAATTGGTTGATTTCAGAGCATCTTCATTTGCATATCACAGCCATCTAATGAAGATCAAGTATATTGAACAGTTAATGAGCAAATGTGCTCTACCTGCCTATTGAAGAGGTTTTCTAATTGAAGTCCAACTTATTCAGCTCAAAGAGGATTGCTCTCAGAAGAAGCTCAGCTTGGCTATTTCCCTCTATTGGAATAAATCAAGATGGCATTATTCATCAAGTCAAGACTCAAGTGGATTTCATCTAGATTTATACTTTAATCTTGAGTATAGGTATGTCGTACTATCAAGAGCGAAGATAAGCTTGGAAAGTCACTAGTCTACATGTGCTCTAGCTAGTTCAGAGAGTGTCGAGCCTAAACACTCCTTGTCAGTTGTTTTAGTGCTGAGTGTGGGCTCACCGGACTGTCCGGTAGGCTTCACTGGATTGTCCGGTGAAGGCAGAGCTCAGTGCCTAGAGTGATCTATCTCTGACCCTTTTCTTGTGCTATAATTCCTAGCTTGGTGTATCATTTATAAAGACAAACACCAGCATCTTTCTCACCTAGTGAGCAAGGCTTTGTGCCTTAGCCCTCTGGTTAGGGAACCCCTCACCGGATTATCCGGTGAGCTCTACCGGGCTGTCTAGTAGAGGGGGTTTGAACTGCAACGGCAAGTTGCCCTCTACCGGACTGTCCGATAGAGGCCACCGGACTGTCTGATGGGGCTCTAACACAGAGCCAACAGCTAGTTTTGTGGAGGTGGGTATTTATACCTTCCCTCCACCTCCTGTTGTGATTGCTGCTTCTCTCCAACGTCCATACACATTCAGAGACCAGAGAAACACTCCCCAACCACTCTCTTTAGTGAGATTGAGCAAGACTTGTGAGTTTCTTGAGTTGGGAGAGCATTTGTGAGATTGTGTGAGCTTGATAGAGCAACCTAGCTTCTGAGCACAAGTTGGCATTGCATTTCTCGGCAAACACTTTTGTTAATCTTGGAGGTTTCCTCCTAGACTGCTCGAGCATCCCAAAGGGCACTCACACTCTTCATGCAGGTGATTACCCCTGCTCCTCAGAGCAATGCAGCGAGCACCTTCTCAGCCTTGGTGGTTGAGGAGGGGAGGCCGTGAGTTGAATAAGACTCAAGCTCTTGGTGGGTGCCTCAACGAGGACGTACGGACACTTACGGGTATGCTCGAACCTCAGGAATAAAATCTCTGTGTCTTGTGTGTTGTGCCCCTGCTGGGAGACCCAAGCTTTGTGCTTGTGGTTTGTTTCATTTTTTGCATTATTCTCTTTGTGCTTCCACTACTATTCTCATGTGCAAGTTATTGTTGTGAGTGCAGGGACTCAATGCTGAATAGATCAGCATCACCAGAGAAGCACTTAGGACTAAACTACAAAGCTAAATAAGTATCCTTGTGCATATCTACATAGTTGGGCTAGCTCTTTGTGAGACACAGACTATCCGGTGTGCTGCACTGGACAATCCGGTGTAGGGCTGACAGTTTGTTTTTAAGTTGAAATTTTTTAGATTAGCCTATTCATCCGTCCCCTCTGGGCGACATCAAGGTCTTTTCACTAGTGAGCTTATCTATCCAACCTTTTCTCACTTCATTTAGCTTTTTAAGTTTTTCCAAATAAGAAGAGACATTTGCACACTTGTTAGCTTCAATTGACAAATTTTCGCACCTCATGGTTAGATTTGTGATGGTTAACTCAAGCTTCTCTTTTTCTTCTTGGCTTCTTCATGCTCTTCAAATTTCTTGACCAAGTAGCTTTCTTGATTGTCAAGACTTTGCTTCTATTTGATAATGATCTTTAGAAACTTGATCATTCTTAGTTGATCTTTCTTGTCAAGATGACCAATGTCTAGATCTTCATCGGTGATTTCTCCTTCTTCTTCACTCTCACTCATTTCATCTTCACTTTCTTGGTCTTCCTTCTTCTTCTTAGCCATAAGGCACAATAGAAGCTTTGAAATGGTGGAGCTATACATTTGATGAGAAGGATTCTTTGTTTGGTCTTTGACGCTGCTCTTCTGCAACTGATGCATCTTCACTACCATCGCTGACAGTCCGATAATATATGCCGGACAATCTGGCAGAAAAGATGAGGGGCTCCTCCAGACAAGCCAGTGTATGTAGTGACTGCAGCAACACTCCATCACTTTCTTCCTCAACACTCACTGTGGAGGGGAGTGGAGGTTGGCGTGGTGTTGGTGTGGGGAGGGCAGTCCAATGGGGTGGCAATTTATAGATGGGATGGAGAGGGGTGTCAGGTGTTGTGATGTGCACTGGTAGCAATGTAGCGCTGGAATCATGACGTGCACTGGCGTCGGTGTAGCACCTCGGTGGGGAGTGGTAGACGGCTCAGCGTTCATGGAAATCTATGCGAAGCATGAGTAAATGCCAAAATGGTCGAGGGTGGAGTGAGCCAGGGAGGTGTGTCAGCATTGAGGGATGGTGAGGGTGATAGAGAGGGGTAAGTCCCATTGCCAAAGAGGGGAGGCAAGCCCAAGAGAAAGCTAGCAGGGATGGCCGGCGACAAGACCCATCGGTGGCACGGCCGGTGCCATTGAAGTAGGTGGTGACAAGGGCGCGATCTGGCGGTGGCGCGTCCATGCGCAGGCAATGCCCGGCGGTCTAAGGTAGGGGATGGACATGGCGTATGGGGTCAGGTTGTCAGAGAGAGGAGGGCACGCCAGCTGGTGGGGCCAAGGTGGTAGTGAGAGGAAGAAGGACGAGCGTGGAGCGAGGCTGAGGCGGGGTTGGACCGGGCAGTGGCCTGGCAGCCCAACTAGAGGGAGAGAGGAAGGTGAGGCAGGGGTAGGCTAAACAGGATGAAGGTGGGAAGGAAAGGGAGAAGGCCGGGTGGGCCAAGCGGAGAGAGGGTTTCTCTATTTTTCTTCCTTTTTTTCTTTCTGAATTTCTGATTTGTGATTTTGTGGAGGATATCTAGAGAATTGTTGGAAATCTTTGGATGGTATGTTTGGAAGCTTTTGATAGATGAATTTGGAGAGCATTTAAGAAATTGAATTTGGCTTTTTTTTAAAACGATTTCGAAATTCGATTGATTTATTTAGTCGATTTTTATTTAGCGATTTTCAGGGCGTTACAAACCTACACCACTTAGAATGAATCTCATCCTCGAGATTCGGCTGGGCTTCGAATAGGTGTGGGTGCTCCTTCCTAAGGGTATCTTCTCTTTCCCAAGTTGCTTCTTCTTCACCGTGACAGCTCCAAAGGACTCAGCAAATCTTGATGGTAGAGTTTCGGGTCCTCTTAGTGATGGTATCTAGAATCTTGATTGACACCCCCGATATTTCAGGTCAGGTTGTAACTCCACAGTCTCTTGCTCCACTTGTTGTTCTGGCACTCTTAGGCACTTCTTGATTTGGGACACAAGGAACACATCATGAATGTCTAGGATGGATTCTAATAGTTGCAGCTTGTAGGTGACCTTTCCAACTCGTCGCTCGATTTTGTAGGGTCTGATGTAGCGGGATGCAAGCTGTCCTCGAACTTGAAATCTCTAGGTGTCTCTGATCGAAGATGCCTTGAGGTACACTGAATCCCCTTCTTTGAAGCTAAGCTCACGCCTTTTGCCATCTCCATAACTCTTCTTCCTAGACTTAGCTATCTTGAGCTTTTCTCTGATTTTCGCTACTTTTTCTTTAGCTTCTTTGAGAAGGGATGGTCTGAGTGGGGTATGTTCCTTATCCTTTGACCATATTAATGGGGTTCTGCACTTCCTTTCGTACAAGGCTTCAAAAGGTGCCATACAAAGACTAGCTTGGTACCCATTGTTGTATGAGAATTCAGCATAAGGTAAGCTAGATTCCCAATCCTTACCATAAGTAAGCACACAGGCTCACAGGATGTCCTTCATGATTTGATTTACTCTGCGGGTGATATACGGAACTGAAATCTAGGTTGGTGCCCAGGGCCTTATGCAAGCTCTTCCAAAACCCGGAGGTGAATTGTATACCTCTGTCTGACACAATTCTAGTAGGTATCCCATCGAGCCTTACTACATTCTCAATGTATATCTTGGCTAACCTTGCCCCACCATAACTGGTTCTAATAGTAGGGAGTGGGCAGTCTTTGGTAAGCTGTCCACTATGACCCATATCGAGTCATTACCTTTTTGTGTTTTGGGCAAACTTGTCACAAAGTCCATACCTATCTCATCCCATTTCCATGTTGGGATAGGCAAGGGCTATACCAGTCCTGCTAGTTTTTGGTATTCCACTTTAACTCATTGACACACATCACACTATGCTACACGTTTGGCCACATCTGCCTTCATACCTTTCCACTAATAGTTCTGTCTTAAGTCCTAATACATTTTGGTGGACCCTAGTTGAATGTAGTATGTTGAATCATGGGCTTCCTCTAAAATGATCTCCCTAGTCTTCCTTGTCTTTGGTACATAGAGCTGGTCCTCGAACGATACGTCTTCATCCTCATCAACCTTGAAAGCTATGGTATGTTCCTTCTTAACATGCTGGAGGACCTTTTGCATTTCTTTATCTGTCGACCTTTTGCATTTCTTTATCTGTCTTCTTGTCTTGTTTGATTTGTTTTGCTAAGGTGGGTCATACTGTTAGGATCTTTTCCTGGGGTTCAGTGTACGATGTGCATATTGAGTTTCGCGAATTCTTCTTGCAAGTACTCGTTGGTTGGAGTCAGCTCCTTGCTGCATGTTTTTCTGCTCAGAGTGCCTGCTATGACATTGGCTTTAACCTTGATCAGCTCCAACCATCTCCGTTGCCTCAAGTTTAGATCTAGCTAAGTGAAGATGTACTTGAGGCTCTTGTGGTCTAAATAAAGCTCACACTTGTTGCTTATTAAGTAGTGCATCCATGTCTTCAACGCATGCACCACCGTGGCTAACTCTAGATCATGAGAGGGATAGTTCCACTCATGAGTTTGGAGCTATCGCGAGGTGTATGCTATTAATTGTTATCTTGCATGAGCACACAACCTAACCCTTGCCTAGACACGTCACAATATATGACGAAGTCCCTGTGGATATCCAGTAGTACAAGCACTAGGGTTGTAGTCAGTCTATTCTTCAGTTCCTGGAAACTCTTTTCACATGCTTCTATCCATTCGAACTACTTTTCTTTCTTAACCAATGCTGGCATTGGTCTAGCTATTTTGGCAAACCTTTCTATGAATCGATGGTAGTATCCTGCCAATCCAATGAAATTTTTGACTTCACTAACATTAGTGGGTTGTTGCCATTCAGTCACTACCCTCACCTTTTCAGGATCCACTGCCACTCCTTTAGCAGTGATGACGTGTCCCAGAAAGGTGATCTTCTCTAGCCAGAACTCACACTTGCTGAACTTGGTATACAACTTGTGAGTTCTCAACTCTCTAGCACGATTCAAAGGTGTTGCCCGTGTTCCTCCGTACTTTTGGAATAGATGAGTATGTCATCTATGAAGACAACGATGTACTTATCTAACCCGTCCATGAATACCTTATTCATCAGGTTCATGAAATAGGCCAAAGCATTGGTCAGCCCAAAGGGCATCATTGTGAACTCATATTGTCCATATCTGGCGATGAACGCAGTTTTGAATATGTCCCCTTCCTTGATCTTAAGTTGATGGTAGCCTGACCTCAGGTCTATCTTGGAAAATAACTTTTCTCCCTTGAGCTAGTAGAAAATCTTCGATCCGCGGAAGGGGGTACTTATTCTTGATAATAACCTCATTCAGGGACTGGTAATCTACACACATCCTCATGCTGCCAGCTTTCTTTATCACGAACAAAACTAGAGCTCCCTAGGGTGAAGAGATTGGTCTGATGAAACCCTTCTACTATAGCTCTATGAATTGTTCCTTCAGTTCTGTCGGTGCCATTCAATAAGGTCTTTTGGCTATTGGGGCTGTCCCTAGAAAGAGGTCGATGATGACCTCAATGTCCCTGTCAGGGGGCATTTTGGGTAGCTCTTCTGGAAAGACATCCGGGTATTCACAAACAACTGGCACATCCTCTATGGCCTTAGCTTCTATGTGGAAATTCATGGGGTCTCGTGTGGTTTTGTGAGCACAACAAGCCACCCGGGCTCCATCAAGACCGGTTAAATGGACCGTTTTGTCGGCGTAGCTTATAACGACCTAGTGTTTACTCAACTAGTCCATCCCTAGGATAACATCTATCCCTTGAGATTTTAATACTACTAAGCTTGCCTTAAAAACTACCTACTTAGAAGGATTTGAATCCCCGTACAGCTGAGCTGGCAGGAGATGTTCGCCCCCGGCACCCCGGTTAGGAGGGGTTCTCTCAGGGGTACTGTAGGGAATTTGTTCTTTTCCACAAAAGATGTTGATATGAAGGAATGTGATGCACCAGAATCAAACAAAATAGTTGCTTTAACTGAGTTCACCAGAAACTCACCAAGCACCACACCTGTGTCCTAATGAGCTTCCATCGCATCGATGTGGTTGATGCAAGCTTTGATGTCTGCTAGGGCTGCTTGGTTGACTGAGTGCCGATGACCGGATGGTTCCCAGCGGCGGTGGGCTGCTTGGGTCCGTTCACTGAGTTGGAGAAAGTTGATGCAGCTAGCTGACCACGGAAGGGGCAGCTATTGATGAAGTGATTCAGGTCACCACACTTGTAGCATGATAGACTATTGCCATGAGGGTAGGACTACTGGCAATTGCTCTGCGTAGGGCCAAAGCGGGACGGGGTCGAATTAGTGCTTCTAGGAGGTGCACTATACGAGCCTCGGGATACCCTCCAAAGGTCTTATGCCGGCGCTCATGGCGGTGGGACTTGAACTCCATGAACTTGCACTTGAAGTGACTCTTTTCCTCCTTCTTGAGCTTCTCCAGCTTGATGGCACAGTTAATTAATGCCGCAAATTTAGGGGCGTCACCAGTGGAGGCCAGGGTCTTGATCTCGGGAGTCAGGCCCCGAAGAAACATCTTGCACTTCTTTGGGTCAGAGTGCACTTCTGTTGAGGCATAGCGGGATAGCTCAGTGAACTTTTGTATGTACTCTTGCATTGACATATTCCCCTGGGTCAGGTTCCTGAACTCTTCTGCCTTGAGGTCCTTGGTAGCTTTTGGGATGTAGTGTCAATGGAAAGCTTCCAGGAACCCATCCCAAGTGATCCCATCCTTGTGGGCAGCATTGACAATCTCTCACCATGCTAAAGCAGACCTAGTGAGCTGATGGGTAGCGATAGCGATCTTGGTAGGCTCGTCGCACTTGATGATATCCAGTTTCCTATCTATGGTCCGGATCCAATCTTTTGCTTCAAGTGGGTCATGGGACCCAGCGAAGGAGGGTGGCTTCAGCCTCATGAACTCCCACATCTTGTCTTGGGGCCTGCCATGATGTGGCCTCTGTGCCATGTTCTCTAAGTAGCGAATATGGGCAGTCAAGGCTTGAGTCAACTCCAGGTAGGGATTCACTAGGTGGGGGAGGTAGAGGCGGCGACTGAGGACGTGAAGGAAGGGGGTTCCCGGTGTTCTTACGACTTTCATCTTGCCCCTCAGCCAAAATGGGTGGAACATTGCCAGAGTTGTTTAAGGCCATATGTAAGATGAGGGGCGGATCTTTAGGGGACAGTTGCAATTTGGTGCTCTTTGTTAATAAAGGTCGTACAAGGACTTTTCATAAAGCACACTTTTTATTCAAACAACTGTTCTACATGATACATGGGGAGGCTTGGACAGCCTTTACATCAAGAGTGACTTTTACTCTAATCCTGCTAACATCGCATATAGCAAGCCCGAACGGTCTCCCTCTTGTGAAAACACAAGGGGGACGATATGTTTTTTTCGGATGGCTAGATGATATGCGTATGGTGGGGCTACTCTTCAGATCTGAGGGTAGATAAATAGTGGGGGGGAGAAAACCCATAAGTAAATAGTGTTTTTCTTTTAACTCGTATTTTTGCAGGTGTCGGTACCCAGCTAACCGGGTACCCGCTTATACTAGGCAAAGTCTAGTAATCAGTCCTTAGTAAGGCTCCACGCAGCCTGACAAGCTGGGTTTATTCCCTTGGGCAGCACAAGGGCTGGCTTGCCTATACTCGGCAGGGTCTTCAATATCGGCAAGTGTCGCAGTAAAGGAAGGGCCCAAGGCCACGTACAGGCGGATCTGGCCTACCCCTTATAAGAAAAGGGCCGCGCGCTCGGCCCACAGGGGAGATCCCGGACCTCCTTCGGCGAGGGCCGAGCCTCCCTTAACCGCGCGAGATGTCCCTCAAGGGAAGGCCAGGTCCGGACCACTCGGAGGTCCGGAGCGGCCAGGTCCGAAGCGGCCAGGTCCGGACCGCTCGGAGGTCCAGAGCTAGCGCACTGGGGGGGTGGAACCGTAAGCTACCACGTACACCTACCCTCGGTGCGGGATGGTCCGGGGCCGCCACGTGCCCACAGGACGCGCGGCGGAGTCTTCGGCCAGGGGCCTCGCCCGCCTGCTGCATTAATTGCGGGCGGGCGAGCGTGCCCCGTTGCCCGCTGACACCGCCGCTGTCAGACGAGCGTGCCCCGTTGCCCGCTGACACCGCCGCTGTCAGACGGGCGTGCCCCGTTACCCGCTGACGGACGGGCGTGCCCTGACACCCGCTGACACCCCGCGGGCAGGCGACGGCGACTAAGCAAAGGGGCGCGCCTTACCGAGGCGCGACGGCAGTGACAGGGCATACAGTCAACTTCCCCGCCGGACGTTGGGGTTTAAACCGAATAAACAAGTACGCTGTGCTCATCATGAGCTGCGCCACGCGCGGCGGGCGCGCTCAGCCTAGTACTGGGTAGCAGCACTGTAGCACCGCTGTGAGCCCTCCGTAATGTCACGTCGGCACGCCGCCTGCCTCCTCTGCCGCTGAAGCCCTCCGCCGGGTTCAACGGCTGATGGAACAGGACGGCATAAACCAGGACGGCGTGGCGCACTTTCCGGGCCACGCCGGGCCGCGTCAGTTGTGCGGGTACAAGACGTGGGAGTGAACAGTTGCCGCTACGAGGAGCACGCGACATGACAACAGAGAGTCCTCTGGAGAGACCTGACCTTCGCCAGAAGGAGCGTAGGGTACCAAGTCAGCGCAGGATAGAGCTGTAGCATAGAGAAAGTAGGACGGGACCACCTGTCGGGGCCCGGCCACCATGTGCATGCCCCCCTTGGGCTATAAAAGGGGAGGCATACGAGACTCTAAAGAAAAAAAGGAAAACACGAACACAGACACAAGCACAAGCTCACAATCACCTCCGTCTTTTCTAACAGACAGCAATACAAGAAAACACACCCACAGTAGACGTAGGGTATTACGCTCTGGCGGCCCGAACCACTCTAAATCCTCGTGTCCCCATCGTGCCACCACAGACCTAGCTAATAACGATCGCTCCCCCTAACTACTCTTAGTACTTAGGATTCGGGCGGGTGCATTCCGCCACCCGACCGGAGCACACACGCTTCCGACAGCAGGGTAGGTCAGTAAGGTGGCGTTTGCATTCTGGGACTAAAATTTAGCTCACGTCATATCGGATATTTCAATGCTAGTTAGAAATATTAAATATAGTTTAATTAGAAAACTAATTACACGGTCGAGGAGTAAACGGCGAGACGAATTTATTAAGTCTAATTAATCCATAATTAAGCGACTAGTTACTGTAGCACCACATTTGCTAATCATGGATTAATTATGCTTAATAGATTCGTCTTGCCGTTTACTTCTCATATGTGTATTTAGTTTTATAAACTAGCGTCCAAACATCCAATGTGACAGGAGACTAAATTTTAATCCGAGGATCCAAACACCCCCAAATAGTCCACAGCCTCTACTCCTTGCGACCTTGCCACATGCTTGGCCATGGCTTTTTTTTTTTTATGTCTTGTGATTTCTGACATGAATAACCCGTCATATTTCCAAATCCAAAACGAGTTGATTCAGAAAGTACTGCATGTCTATCGTCTTTTTCTAAGAACCCATGCATTTGCAACCTGATTTTGGTGACCCGAAGACCCAGCGGGGGCTTCAGTCCTAGCTACGCCGCGCAAACAATGGAGCCCCATCTAAACTCTACCTAAAATTTCTAGACGTGAATATAGAAGAGAGAGGGGAAATAGAAGTACACAAGGAGAAAACAGAGTAATCAGCCCTGCTACATATTGATTCTAGATCCGCCACTGCATCCTGTAATTCAACGGTGCTACCCAACGCTCCTTTGGCTAAAAAGACTTTTTCTTCGTCCGGTCCATGCAAGTGTGGTTTAGTGTCCCTGTGTTTTAATTGTGACTGGGATGGCAGGCACAGACATGATGGTCTCACGCATGTCCAAGGCAACTGCCAGGAGGAAGCAAAGCCACATCCTGCATGTGGTGGCGTGACCCCGGACGCGGCTGATTCAGCGGGCACGCGCTTCCTGTTACGTGCTTTAGACGACGGTGTTAATCTCGTGTTTTTGCTCGTCTTCGAAACCGTCGCTGGCATAGTTTGTACTGCAGTACTATATGCCCCAAGCGAAGTCAACCAATGGTTGGCGTGTGACGGTGGCTAGATCAGCAGTCGGCAACGGCGGGGCCTTTCAGCCACGGAGAGGGCAGCTATATGTGATCTCTGATCTCTCCAGTTTCAGGCTTTCAGGAGCTGAGATGACTCCTTCTGATCCGGAGGCATGCATAACCCATAGCCAAGAAGACGTGCTTATTCCACCATTTGGATACTCGCCAACAAAGAAAAGAATGTAGAGACTTGCAAGGTTGATGTGCAATACTAGGACAACTTGCCATTAGTTATCGAGGAGAAACGGCGATTTGGAACTAGCAACCACTGTCACGCCTGCACAGCAGCACAGGGAGGACCTCCGGCTGGTCATCTAATATTTGTGCAGCCGACCAGAACTGAACTCCAAGGTCGCTTTCATACTTATTTTTCTCTAGGCTTCCATTCTGGGTGTTTGGATCTCTTTGACTAAAATTTAAGTCACGTCATATCAGATATTTGGACACTAGTTAGAAATATTAAATATAGTCTAATTATAAAATTAATTACACAGATAAGGACTAAATGTCGATACGAATTTATTAAACCTAATTAATTTATGATTAGCAAATGTGATGCTCCAGTAACTATTCGTTAATTATGGATTAATTAGTCTTAATAAATTCGTCTCGCCGGTTAGATCTCGTCTGTGTTAATTAATTTTTTAATTAAATCATATTTCAGATTTTTAACTATCATTCAAATATCCGATATCACGTGTGCTAAAGTTTCAAATATCCGATATCACGTGTGCTAAAGTTTAGTTTGCAGATCCAAACACCACACTGTGTAACCAAGATGCACGTCAGCTCCTGCAAGCTCGCATCGTGTTTGGCGGCGCCCACCACCACGGTTTTGCTTCTCTCCGCTATAGCAGTGACGAGAGACCGAAGGCCGCCATCATAGCAGATTAGCAGTCCTTATCCTACGGCTGGCCTTCCCGTCCCAACGTCCAAGCATACTCTGCGGTATTGGCGTGTTGCAAAGTTTTTGGCTGAAAACTGCTCTTACTTGTATTGTATAGACAACTAGACATCTCCAACATGTCCTTTTCTATGAACACGAGTACCCAACTTGTCTTGGATACGTGTTTGGTGTCGTCACCTCAACAACCCAGTAAGCTTGATGCTAGTATTTAGCTACTATTACGTACTAGTACTAATCTACTATGCAAAGTCATTTCTGCCGGCCTGAGAGTGACCTTTGCAAAGCAGGATTACCTCCCTAGCTGTTGGTGAAGTTTGGGTAAAAAAAAAACAGAAAGCTGTTGGTGACCGTTATCTTGGCATGTGTTTGGTTTGAGGGTTGGAAAAGGATGGGATGCTGTTGGTGAAGTTTGGGTCGGAAAAAAAAATAGAAGGCTGTTGGTGACCCGTTGTCTTGGCATGTGTTTGGTTTGAGGGTTGGAAGAGGATGGGATGGAATGGTCCCTCATTTAACAATGTTTGGTTGGAGAAGTGGAAGGGATGGGACCATCCTTGAGGTGAATATTCCCCTCAGATCCGGGGCAGCCCTATCCCTCCGCTTCGAGCGGATGGGGACGTCCTCCACCGACGCTGTCTCTGGCTGTTTTCGTGGCACGGCATGGAGGCACGGAGGAAGCTAGCGCCGGCGAGGCAGAGGGCAAGGATGGCAGCAGCGGGAGGTGGTGGCACCATCGCACGGCGGAGGGTCGCAGTGCCGGCGCGCGGTGGGGAGGCGCGGAGCGGGCGGCGCCGGCGAGCCAGAGGAGCTAGGACGGACGCGGCTTCGTTGCGCGGCGAAGGTGCGAGGGCCGCGGCACCAACTTGTGGCCGAGGAGCGGTGCCACCTGGAAAGCGGAGGCGGGCAGCGGCTCCGATGCGCCGCGGTCAGAGGAGGGTCGCAGCAGCAGGCCAAGACGTGCCGCGGTCGGCGACAAGCGACGGAGGCAACGTAATGTGGAGGTTGGCGGCAGAGCGAGGCGTGGAAGAAGAGTCCCGAGTAGAATAAGACTGTGCGGTTGATAGATGGATCCCACACAACATGTACTAACGGACATAAAACGCCAGTCCATACCATGCATTTCGATCCCTACAATTAAACAAAAAGCTGAAACAAATCTATCCCTACTAACAAACACAGAATGGAACAAAATTAGGGATAGAACTGTCCCATCCTATGCTTGGTTCATTAGCATCTCTGAACGAGTTCAGAATTTTGTCAGTAATATAGCTTTAGTATATGTGGGATTTTATGTGTAAAAGATGGTCCACTCGTGTATATTTCTCCAAACAATTCTAGAGGAACTACAGAGGCTATTGGTCCAGTCACGGATCACGATTCACGACTTTGGGGCGCCTTTGCACTCCCAAAGAAAAGGCACGGCAATAGCCGGCTAAGCAGAGTCCACGTCAACTCGCCCGCGGCGGGGCCCAGCTGTCAGTGGCCCATCGCCCGGGCGATACCCCGTGGCCGTTGTTTCCAATGGTGTTCATACCGGGGTTCGTTGGCTGCCTTCTGCCAGCTCAGCAGCCAGCCACCCACCCACCCATGACCCACGCCCACGCCATCAATTCCAAGTTCCACTCCCAAACCCCCGTCGATTCGTTCATCCCTCGCAGGTCGCAGCGCTCGCCTCGCCGCCCTCTCCGGCCTTCTCCTCCCCTCCACTTCTCCTCGCCGCTCCGCGGAGTTCCCTCCCCTAGCCCGGAAGCCTCCGATCCGATCTCCGACCCCCCGGACCCAAGCGTTGCCGTCGGCCTACATGGAGCCGAAGCCTACAGGGCCGCCGACGCCGCGGTTCAGGCTGGGGAAGCAGTCGTCGCTGGCGCCCGAGCGCCGCGGCAGTAGCGATGCGGCGGGCGCATCGGAGGGGTCGGCCGAGGCGAACGGCGTCATGAGCTTCCAGCTCATGTACCTGGCCCACGAGGGCAACGCGGAGGGGATCCGCGAGCTCCTCGACGGCGGTGCCGACCCTAACTTCCGCGACTCAGACGGCCGCACGGCGCTGCACATCGCCGCATGCGATGGCAACGCCGAGGTTGTCGAGATTCTCCTGCAGAGCGGCGCGGAGGCCGCCGTCGAGGACCAGTGGGGCAGCACGGTGCGTCGCGCCTAAGTTTTTTTTATTCGTTCTGACTAAAAATTGGAACTTTATTATGGAAAACAGTATGAGCTTTCAAGATCGGTAGACTAAGTTACGATTTTTAGTACGTGTCAATGACACAATTTTATAGGCTACATGTACTTGGCACGTAAAACATAGAAAATAGAATCGGGATGACATTGTTTGGACAAGTATGATTTGTTGTGGATTGCTGCATTAGTTGAGTGTTGCTACTATCTGGCAGCCTTTGGCGGATGCGATGCATTATCAGAATCATGATGTGATCAGGATCTTGGAGAAGCATGGCTCCAAGCATAAGGTACTACGGTGCACAGGTGTTGGCTCTGCCTGATGTTTTGTTTTGTTCAGGTGTCCTGAATATTTGCTTCTTTCTTGAAGATTGCTCCTATGCATGTGAACAATGTTCGTGAAGTTCCTGAATACGAGATTGACCCTGCAGAGCTTGATTTCAGTAATAGCAATGATATATCCAAGGTCTGTATATGTCTTCCCCCCCCCCCCCCCCCTTTCTTTCACATGAGCCTTATCATATGCTATTGAATTGTTGATTTTAGATTCTACTTTTATCTAAAGTTCCAAAGTAATGTTTCCACTGGCACATATCGTTGACATTAAATTTATTATTAGCTCTTGTTTCAATCTGCTTCTCAGGGCACATTTAGAAAAGCATCATGGAGGGGCATTCCGGTTGCTGTTAAGAAGCTGGACGATGATCTAATTGTGGACGAGAACAAAGTGTGGGTACTTTCTACTGAATTATTGCATTTGTTTCTGATCTAGATTGGCTTCATTTTGCTGAAATTTACATTCCTTCTCAAGCTATATTATCCTGACAGTTTGGATGTATTACAGGAGAGCATTCAGAGACGAGCTTGATGTGCTGCAACTTATACGCCATCCAAATGTTGTGCAATTCTTGGGTGCTGTGACACAAAGCAATCCAATGATGATTGTCATGGAGTTTATGCAGAAGGTTTGTCTTAAGGACAATGTGCTTTCTAGAATTTGAGTTATTTTCTAAATTTGAGAGGGCTATTTGATTAGTTACGGGCAATACATGAGGTGATGTTGTTGGCAAACCTTTTAGGTGTGGATACAAGGGTTCATATTATTCTAGTTATCTGGTCATGTGTAAAGTTTTATAATGTTTTTTTACTCGGTTGATGATTTCTTATCAGTATTTACCTTGTTATTGTTTCTTAATGTGATATGGCTATATTTGGCCCACTGACAATGTGAAATCAGTTCTACCTTGTAACAGTAGCTTCTTTCATTGCGGCAATATTTAGCCACCAATTATTTGCAAGTTATAGATCTCTATAAGTTATCAATGTCAGTTTTGTTCAACTTTGTGATATTGATTATACTGAGGTAGCTTATCTGCTATATGTTGACTTCTTCCATTTCAACACTGCTCAAATGTCTAGATTTAGTAACTCCGTGTCATATATATGTAACATGAAGTTCATGTGTGTCAAAATGCAACTATGTGTCATGTCATGGATTGTTGAGAATTACCAAATTGTTTATTTCCAGGGTGATTTGCGCACTCACTTGAATAAGAAAGGAGCTCTGCCACCATCATATGCAGTGAAGTTAGCTCTTGATATTGCAAGGTTTGCCAGCCATAACCTGGATATGAAAAACTTTGTTGAGCTGCCATGTTTCGTTGTTATGAAGTAAACCTAAATTATGTGCCTCTGAATTGTAACAGAGGAATGAATTACTTACATGAGCATAAACCTCAAGCTATCATCCATCGTGACCTTGAGCCTTCGTGAGTACTGGTTATACTTTTTCAGTGAGAATTGATTGTCTTTTAGGTACACCCCATGACCTGGTTGGTTAAAATATTTTCTATGCCAATTGTGTAAGATAACAGGAACATCTTGAGGGATGACACTGGACATCTGAAGGTGGCAGATTTTGATTTGTGTAAGATGCTAAAATGGAGAAGAAAAGTTAGAGAAGAGAAAGCTGTAACTTCTCCAGGCAATGCTTGTAAGCGGATTTTATTGTTTGTCAATACTAAATCTGTGCTAAATTTCTGCTGGCCTTTGCCCTTTCTCCACCTTTCAATATCAACTGGCAATTGTTAAATATGTTTCAGGTAGGTATGTGGCTCCAGAAGTCCTGCGAAATGAGGAGTATGATACAAAAGTCGATGTCTTCTCATTTGCTTTGATACTTCAGGAGGTAAGTTGTGCTATATTCACTATGTGCATCTCTCTCCCACAGTATGTAGTAGAATATGTTCCTGTCTTGAAATATTTCTACAATTCTACCAATATATTGATATGGTATCAGGCACTGTTACACAGTTTATTGCCAGTATCTTATTTGATTGACACTATTTTTGTCTTTAAACATTAGAATGACGCTCATCCGTCAACTTCCAGAATCACCCAATGGCCATTTTTGTGCTCATTATGTTCTTAACTTCTGCAGATGATCGAAGGGTGTCTTCCTTATTATCATAAGAAAAATGATGAAATTGAGAAAGCACACAATTCGAAAGAAAGGCCGCCTTTTAGAGCTCCTCCAAAGCATTATGCCCATGGGTTAAGAGAGTAAGCCCTCATTCTTTCCTCTTTGTTTTTCCCTACATAGTTGCAGTTTCAGATTCCATTATAGCATTAGTAGAATAGTAGTGTGTCTTGCCTTGTATTCCGAAATTTTAGCAACCAAGTAACTGCAAAGCATGCTCAATATGGCTACTTGGATGTGTGAAATTTGGTGTGTTCTATTTCCTTGATGTAACATTGTTGTTGATGAATCTTGCTTTGTAAATTTCATATTGATTTTTTTTGCATGTCCTCTTCAAACCATTGCAGGTTGATTGAGCAGTGCTGGAGTGAAAATCCTGCAGATAGGCCTGAGTTTAGAGTAATCATCAAACGGTTGTCTGCTATCCAAAATGAGATAGCCCAAAGAAACCGTTGGAAGGTAACAATTAATGCTCTTTTCGTTGTACTTTGAGTATTCTGTCATGACAGGAGATAGGACTGTTATAGCAAGAAATGTTTGTGCATTCATTGTGTTATGTTTGGACAGGTGAGACCTCTCAAATGTTTCCTAAGCTTTGAAGGAATGTGGAAGAAAGATCGCAATGAGGGCAGCACCACCCGTTCATCACGTTCGTCGCGGTCTAATTTTTAACCACATGTCCATTGCCCAAGCTTTTGATTTATTGATGATTGCTAGAAAATACACTCAACTGTATATCATATCGTCGTGATCTGATGAACATCTGCAAAATGGTGGTTTCTCAATTGGTTTCTCAGCTGATCATAGTTATGTTGTATTGTATATCAGACATTTATGCCTGAGCCTTGCTGGCCCGGTGGCCCCAACCTTTGTACAGATCGTTGCCGTCTCTTTATAGTTTCTTTAAATTAATACAAATCGACGATAGAGCTGGCGGATGAGTAGCCCTTGGGTTGGGGCAGTATAATTTCTTGTTTTGGCATCTCGACTCCTCTCACTTTGTAAAGTATTGTGTCTTTTATGAAGATCATACTGAGACATTGACGCGAGGCTGTCATGTTTGTTTTGCCTTTTGATGCTACTGGTTCACTTGCTGCCGTGCTCGGTTGCTGGATTCGTTTCTTGGCAATAATTGCCGATCAGGCGACGGGAGGATGTGGTGCTATTATATTTTTCTGTTGTTTTGGTGATATAAATCTTGTGTTGAGTTGCGGCCATGAATCCATGCACGACTCTTAGGCCGAGTAGAGAGTTTTATTGCACATTTACTGACAGTGTCGCATTAGATTTTGTTTACGTATCTGTACATTTTGAGTTTCATCCGGATGAAATCATCTCTTTTTTTATGAAATTCTCTCTGTCTTTTTCTTCATAAATACATTACCATGTCACAAGGCTGCCTAATCTGTCATGATATTTAATGATAACGAAACCCCGCTAAGAATGGCCTTATAATCCGTACGCAGTGCCGGAGCGGGTGCAGTAATTTCTGTTTTTTTTTCTCCTTTTCTCCGCATTGTTCTTGTTCTAAACAGTGATCAGAGAAAGTACGTACGCGCTTTTAAGATACATTAGCAAACCCGGAAGAAACCCTGTATATATATCGATATTTATAGTGCAGATAGAAAGAGTCACGACGGACTGACAAGATGATGGCAAGGGGTACATAATAAAAGAAGAAAAAAAGGGAAGACGCTGTACTGTAACTGTAAGCTTTGCTCCGTCTCTTGACGCGACCGACATCTTCCATAGAATACAACTAGAGCTGAGCGAGCGTGCGTAGATCCACGGGGTGGACGTCGGACGCCTGCGCCGCGCTGTACGCCCTCCGCCCGACGAGGATGTTTGCCGCCTCCGTGGGGTGGAAGGCGTCCCAGAAGAGGTACTGGTTCCTGTTGGCGCACGGCGTCTGGAACGGCAGGCACGTCACCTGCCCGTTGTTCCGCCCCACGCCGCAGCACCCTCGATTCGTCACCGTCAGACCTGCACACAGACGATCCATCCAAATATGCTCAGCTCGATACGGCCGGTCTCCGGGGCAATTAAATTAAGTTGATCGTATGTAGTATGCTAGTGCGTGTTCCATACATACCGTGCGATCCTGGGGCTCTCAGGATGTCCTCGAAGATCCCGTACACGTTGATGTAGGTGAAGTGCGCCCCGGGCAGCGCGCTGTTGAACTGGTCGACGAGCGCGACGAGCTTCCGGTTGAAGATGTCGATGGCGGCGTTGATCTCCGGCACGCAGGTGGCGCCGTCGGGGCTGCGCTGCGCCAGCTCGTTGGGGCTGCACCCGACCTGCCCCACGCCCATCAGCGCCACCTTCCTGGCGCCGTAGCTGTACAGCGTCCGGAGCTGCTGCGAGTACTGCCCGAGGAGCACGTCCGCGTACTGCTCCGGCGTGTACTGCTGGCTGGTGGAGTACACCGCGGGCATGAAGTAGTTGTTGAGGTAGTCGTTGCTGCCCATGCCCACCGTGAAGATGCACTGGCTCAGGTGGCTCGCCGCCGAGTCCTCGTCGCCCAGGATGCTCACCAGCTGCTGCACCGCCGCCTGGTAGTTCTGGAGCTGCCCGCCGAAGCTGATTCGTTGCCCCTGCATGCGTGCATGGTCCGTGTGCGTAGTACGTCGTCAGGCTAACTGTTGCGACTTACAGTATTATTGGTCTTTTCAACAGAGAAATGGATGGTGAACGCATGTACTGTACCAGTTGCTGCCCGGTCTCGTCCCGGATCCCGGCGGCGGCGGAGGCGAAGTTGACGCCCGTGAGGAGCTGGTCGCCGCTAGCGCCGGCGTACGAGGGGATGTAGTCGTCGAAGCCCAGAAGCCGAGCTGGAAAAACCACGACACATGAGTTGAGTTATTGAATGGTACACGAAGCGCCAATTGCATTGCAATTGTTTTCTGTGAGCTCAGCTGCTAATTAATATACTACTTATAATGCTAGAATTTCTACACAGACAGCGACTGGGTTGCAATCGAAGGAAGTCGGCATCACCCGTCGATCGCAACGTACGGCTTCTTTACAGAGTTAGGAAGGGGGTCCGACTTTGTCTACAAACTTGACCGGGGTCGTCATCAAGGCCCCAAGGGGGCGTGCACGGCACTAAGATCGGCATGATCGACGAACAGTACGTACTTCATTCAAAGCTCGAAAAACACGGGGCAATGTATACAGTACTTCACCCAAAGCCAAACGAGAAAGGTGACAGCATAATAGACAGTGAGCTTAATTACAGATAGCGTCGACGGTGGTGAGGCCGTTGCTGAACCGCCCGGTGGCGCCGCCGGCGAAGTCGATGCCGTAGGGCGGGTAGTTGGCCCGCGCCAGCGACGCGATGTCGTTGTTGTTCCCGTTGTCCACGAGCGAGTCCCCGAACACGAAGTAGCACGGCACCTGAGGCTCGCCCCGCGCCACGACGGCGAGCCACGCGGCCACAGGGACGAGGACCAGCGCCGCCTGCCGCAGCCACCGCATTGCTGCTGCACGCCCCGTTCCAGCCATGGCGCTGCCGCGCTGCTGCCTGCTGGTGGCAACAATCTAGCTTGGCTATGCGTGTGCCGGATCAAATGGCGATGGCCTGCCGGTCGACACATTGGAGCGGCCTTTACTTATAGGGCATGCCGCTCTTGCTACTTGCTAGAAACACCTATCTAGTACTCCATCTAGATCAGCATGTGGGTAGGACCGTGCTGTCCTGCATTCAGGACGGAGTGCGTGAAGGGGCGAACAGTTTCCGTGCCCCGTATTGGCGAGCTCCGCTGCAGCATGTGCGCGTGCATGGTGGTGTGGTTGGGTGGAGCAGTCACGGACGGTTGGGTTAACTTGGGCTATGATGATCGATTGATTAACACCACGCGGCGAGGCCCGGCCGGCGCCGGCGGGGTGACACAACAGTCCACTGGCCGGTGGGGTTCAGGGGCTGGTTTACTTTTACTTTACCATCTGGAATGGAGGTCAGAACGCCGGCGTGCACTTCCGGTGAATGCATGGCAGAGGTCGGAACAGCACCGCGCGCGCGTACGTCCAAGTAGGAGCGTGTGATCGGCGAATGGCCTTTTGTTCAGAGGCGCGCCCGTACAGATGGCATGGCACTGGCGAACAGAATGTTCAAGAAGGAACAGAGTAGGATGTTTATGTTGCTCCAATCCATTATTGGATGCGTGCGGTTGAATCCCTGGCCAGGATCCATCAGCATGTGAGCTCGATCGCGTTGGTGAGCTAGTGAGCTGAGCAGCGCTCAATCAGGCAGGGTGCTCGAAACGTGCCGTCGCGGGCGTCCTAAGACTTTGCCATCTCTGTATGTATCGTTGCCAGCGTTATTTAGGTGGAATCTGCAGACGATGGGCCCATCTTTTATCCGCTCGAGCACTTGAAGCCTTCCCTCGCGCGTCAAAATTCGACGTGCTTCTTTGATTCTTTCCGCACTCCACCCAAGGCTAAAGGCTTCCTCCAACACCGACGATCCTGCCTCCATTGGCACTTTGCTATCTCTGTATCGTTGACCCCGACGCTTCGGTTGCCATAACCGCTTTCCTAGCAAACCTCTGCAGCAGAATGGACGACCCCTGTTCTACAATCTACTTCTACGGTTCTACCAGTAGCAGGCCATGCGTGCCAAAAATGACAAAACCGGGATATGCAGCACACAGGTACTGCTGTATTTCTGTCAAAACCTGATTTCCACTTCAGAGGTTCACAGTCACAGCCCCAGCCGCGTGCTCCTGGTCCTGGTCCTTGGATGGGGAAAAAAAGGGCAGCTAATACCGGAGACACTCCACATGCAAGCATCGGAAACATGTTGCCTCACCGCCCTGCTCGCTTCGCTGGGGCCGGCCCTGGCTCACCCTTGACACCCATGCAGATCCATTTGACTCGCTGTTTTGTTCTGCGAGATTTATTGCACCGTCTTGGTAGAGGTGGCTTGACCTTTTCGCCGGCCGGCGATAGAGATGAGCCCCACACGGACACGGCCGCCCGCACCGGCACCGGCACCGGCAGAAGCGATGCGTACATTTCACCTGACAGTGCCACTTTCTACTCGCCATTGAATTGAATACCCGCCGTGTGCAGAGAGTGGCGTTTCACGGGTTGGTGGTGCGCGAGAGAAGCGTAAATGCGCGACGAGAGCAGCGCCTTCCAGAGCTTCCAGACTTGCTGCTGCAGTGCGGCGGCGCGCACCGAAGGCTCCCGCGCGGTCCACATGCCCAGCCGCCGATCGGAGCGGCTGGGGATAGCGTCGTGGCATTCAATGCGTGCTGCCGTCGTGGACGTTATATACGAGCAGTTCGTTGGATGGCTCGGTACTTCGGCAGCTGGCAGCCAACGACAACTTGCAGATGTCGTCTATACCCAACATTGCCTCTCACTGTTACTTCTACGTCTATCTACAGTAGTGTTATATTATCGCTTCTTACTGTATGCTGTATATAGAGGATCCGCTGAACTTGGTCTGAGCAGCTGCTTGCGCGCACCGCGGGTGCACACTGCTAAGAAATATTGGTTAATGATCAATTAGCCAATTAATGATATCATTAGCAGTTGCTATCAGTAAAGAGACACCCTTTCACTGAAGGGATATGTAACCACCCTTTAGTCACCTATATATGTACATGTAATCATCCTATGAAATCAATGAGAATCATTCATTCTTCACAATTTATCTCGCTTCTCTACTTTTCACTCATAACACATTATCATGCACTTTGCTCTCCACTGAGAATTCAACCGATCATCGCTGAGTTCTATCGAGAACATGCAGTTCTAGTTTTCTGCATGCAAGAATGGAGGATAGCAAACTCCAGGAGGCATTCTAATTGCAAGACAGCCATTCGTAAGAACCAAGCCATTAAGAACAGAACAGAAGCGTTCTTTGGCCGCTAACACAAGATCAATTCAAGTCAGAAGATATTGATACCCATCCACACAAAGACGGTTCTTACTTTAGACTTGTTCTCCATTACTCTTAACGCCATGCTTGTCTCTGTTTGCGTTTCACATCGGTAAGAATCAGAACAAAATAGAAGAACAACTTCATCACTTGATGATGAAAAGAAGATGTTGATGCCGCTCATCATATCCATCTTGTTCCACAACGTCGTTCCTCTGCGCCACCGGTGTTCTGCACAAGAACAAGACACAGGTATCTCTATAAGAGAAATGAACAGAAGCACAAACGGTTAAAAAAACTGCATGCATTCATGGAACGGTAAGAAGCACTGAAATTTCATAGATCGATGATACACTTACTGTACGAGTCCCTTGGACTCCATGCGTGGCGGCGGCTCAGCATATGCCTAAGCGGCAATTGCGCCCGCTCATGCTCCGGCAACGTCCTGCCTTAACGTAGAGGTTAACTACACATTAGGGGAGGCCCTTGGCTCTCTTCTGCGCTTGGTGGCTGACCACCATAGGCGACGAGCGGCGGTGGATCAGATGAGGAAGACTGCGGCGGCGGCAAAGGGGAGAGAAGAGTGACGGTTAGGGTTAACGCTAACCGCTCACCCTCTTAACCCGCCGGTGCGGTTACTGGACTGGTCCGCATGGCCCCTCGCCTTGCCGCCTCGGCAGAACAGCCACGGGCCAAGGCCCGTGCCAACCGAACGCCTACTGCCTCCCTCCTGTGCCGAATGATTGGTCCGCCTGCAAAAGCTCAGGCCCACGCCGGCTCTCCTGCTCGAGATCCTTGCGCCCCTCTAATGGGCCCTAGCAGGACTAGCAATGGTTCTCATAACCAAATTATATATTTACTGTTTTATTAAAATTTAGGATTTTCTATAGTTACGCATTTCAGGCTCTATAATTTGCTGATTATGCATTCTGCAAAGTTACCAGCATATGTCTTTGATAATTAGACCCCTGCTGTAATTTTATTATCATATGTGAATGTATATATGTGTTTATATATTTGCATGTGATGGTATGTTTTAACAAAAAAAAATATACCTAAAACTCTCACAAATACAAATAAGACTTAATTGTCAAAAGGGTTTACACCAAAACTCTCACAATTAAAGTTAATTTCATTTGTCTCAGGGTTTTATGAATAAACTCTCACAATTAAAGTAACATTTAATTGTCAATAAAGGTTTTTCAATGCAAAATTCTCACAATTAAAGTAATATTTAATTGTCAATAAGGGAAATTTGTGAGATACGGCTCTTTTGTGGTGAATCAAAATAGATTTCGCAAAACTATAGCCCTATCCAATTATTGTGCTATTTAATTAGTGCAATTTTGTTTTAGTCTGTGACTTTAACACTGTATTGACCTTGTTAATTTTTGCAATTCCTTCTGAAATTGCATTTTAACAGAAAATCCTCTCAATTAAGTGCATCTTTAATTGACTTAGGATTGAATGCAGAATTTTTCAATCATGTCTTGTTTCATTTCGGGATGAAAACACAAGGTGATAGAGTCATAGACATTGGCTGCATTTTATTCTCATGAATAATGCTGCCTTGAGACCATGCCTATTGCAATGAATTATTCGTCTGTCACTGATAGGTCTACATCAAATCTTGCTGATTACCTATGTGGTGTTTCCCTTGGAATGAATATTTTGGAACTATGGTTTACACCTTTATATACGGTGATAACCATTATTCATGGTTAATTTGGTTACACACAGTGGTGGAGCCTTAGACATTGGCTGCAATACGTTCTTATGTGAATGTATTAGCCCAGAGACCTATGTCTATAGCAGCAATTTAATTGCCTACCACTGAGAGATCTACTCTATGTTTCAGACATAGAGATTATCTATAAAATGTATACCATTGTTGATAATGATAGATTTGTGAAGTCGACATTTTATGTAAGACTTCTAATGATCCAAAATACATTGATAGGATATGAAGACTTGATTAATTTTGCATATAATTTTATTGCAACATTACCATTAAACAAATGGTTTTATACCATGCTTGGAATAATAGATACGAAGTTAAATAAACTCGCCCTATGGGCATCTTTAATCCCCATAGATAATGAACATCAACATAAATCTCATCCTATGAACTGTTGGAAGCTGTAACTCCATCAAAAGTAGCTTTGACAACAGATCAAATAAATTGGTATCTTTGCTATTACTAAGAAACCATATGATGTCATAGAGATATTCGACAAGAGTATTTTATGGAGCAACTTTTATGCATTTTGGGCTTATTATTCAAATGAAGAAAAGTCAATGTGTAAAAGTGGAACAATGGCAACACTGAACCAAGGAATGACAAGTAATTGTTATGATTGTGGTTTCGGTTTAGTATATATTTTTTTTGCTTAACAATGTTTTACTCATAAAGTTCCAATTTGATCCGTACCAAAAAATTTAAGGATGACATAAGATAGAGATTGGCTGTTTATCACTGGATCTTAGAGATCGTGTAACAACATTTCTCTTTTAAAATAAGAGAATCTCACAAGAATGGACATAACGCTCATCGAATGTATTCTGATGACTCAGTTTTGAGATTTCTAATAATCTCGATGTCTATTCACATCAAAATGTCCAATAAAAAAAGGTTGTAATATTTAAACTTGTCAGGCATGTTTGTTGTATACTGTTGACGGCACTTAAGCACGGCAGACCTTATACTGCAAGCGACAGTATCGTGTGTACCTTTTTCCCAGGATGAGTACCATGGGTTTTGTCAATCCAAGAAACGAACTAATTGAGAACTAATTAACAAGAGTTTATGGTAAACTAAGGGTATAAAACACGACTATAATCTACATCTAAACTAACTCTAAGCTACATCTAATCCACGTCTAAATTATACTAATACTATAAGATAACCAATTAGAACAGAACTAGAACACCAATTAAGGGGTATTAACTAGAGTCTAATCAAGTTCTAATTGGATCCAAGACATGTATGATATGGGCATCACAAATAGATAAGAAAAATGAGATAACTAGTAGCTCAAGATAGAAATAAGCATTATCAAGCATAAACTTCATAGCATGATTAAATCAAGATCAATCAACCTAATCCCCTAGATCAAGTTTAACCTTTCCCCGGTGTGATACTCCGTATTTAAGACACCCTAAGTGCATTGCATACTATCGTAATTTTCTTTTAAAAATTTGATTCAAATTTAAATTTGAGGCCATTTCAAAAATTTAGGGTTTTCCAAGGGCAAAAAAGTGAAAGGGTAGTTTAAATTAAGCCCTTTCACTTTTGTATTTGGACCCCTGTCGAAAAAGGTCAAAATCCAGGGTTAAAAATGAAAATGGTAAAAGTAAAAAAAAAGGGGGGGGGAACTCCCCGCGACGCCACCCGCGCCCCCTGTTCAGGCGGCGCTAACAGGTGGGACCCACGGGGGGGTTCTTCTTCCCCGCCCAGCCGAGCAGGGGGGAAGCACTCTGCTCGCCCACACCCCGCCGCGCCCGCGCCCTGACCGCCGCTCCACTCCGCGCCACCCCACCGCTCCGCTGCCTGTGCCACCCCGCTGCTCCGCTCACTGCCACTCCGCGCCGGCGTCGCCGAGGTGAGTGCCACGACCTCCCCCCGTCCTCACCCTCCGGTTCCCCCTAGCCCCGGCTAGCAGGCACATCGGGTGCGCAACACCCGCGCGCACATCGCGCGGGGGAGTGTTGGCCCCGATGACCCCTGCCGCCACCGTGGGGCAGCCTCGCCGCCGTGGCGCGGGCGAGTGCCATGGCCGCCCGTCCGCGGCGGCCGACGTGTGGCAGTGAGAGAGAGGAAAGAGGGGGAAAGGGAAGAGGGACGCACGCCGCGCCCGAGGCCACCGCCGGCGAGGCCTTCCGGCCTCCGCCGCGCCGGATGGTCGCCGGCGCTGCCGGCGAGGCGGACGCGTAGAGCGCGTCGCGCCTGCGCGGCGCGCCGGGCGGCCGGACGAGGCCGGTCCGCTGGGCCGCCAGCCTAGCTGGGCCGTCCGCCCGGCAGGCCGGCCTGCCAGCCCGCTCGGCCGATGGGCCGAGCTGGAAAGGGGAGGGAGTTGGGCCGCGCCGGGAAAAGGCCACCGGCCCACCTAGTGGGTTGGGCCAGGAAAAAGGGAACCTAGGTGGATTTTGGAGTGGGAAATTAGGACTTTTTGTTTTGTCTCTTTTCGTGGGCTGGGCCGAATTTCCAATTTACTTTTCTATTTTATTTTATTTCTTAATTCAAATTAGTTATTTAATTTTAGTTTAATATTAATCTGTTGATATTAATTATTAGAATTATTTATTAATTCATATAAATATTTTGGTATTTCTAAAAAGAAATTAAATTAAAGTTTATATAATTTTAAAAAAGTTAGCTTTTATTTAAAAATGCAGAAAAATTCATAAAAATGTATTAAAAATATAGAATTAATTCTAAAATCCATTTTGAATTATTCAAAAATTTCTAGAAAATTTCATTTAAGCTTTTAAAAATATTTAAAAATAAAATATAATTCATTTGAACCCTAGGACAATCAACTAAGCACCAAAAATCCAGATGTTTAACCCCAACCACCCTTTTTCTTTGGAAAATTGTACATTTTACTTTTTCAACAGGTTGATCATCCTCATACTTTTAAACTCCTGCATGTCATCAACCTAGGCACGTTGGTCCTGCCAATTCCAGTTGAAGAGTCTTCCACCGCAGCGGAAGCTCCGGAAGCCGGTGTGGCCGAGACGTCCATCGCACCAGCAGGAGGAGACTCCGAGTCACCGACGGAGACAGACCCCGTGACCTAAGGCAAGCCCCGGTGCATTACCTATTTTCTTTGAGTCCTTTAAATAAAAAAAATGGGTTATGCCTGTGCACTAGAGTTAGGAATTGATTGAAACCCTAGAGCATGATTAATCATTATCCAGCATAAAAATCCTATACGCAGTAGATGGCTTAGGGGGCATAGGCCTATAACGGAATTCTTTTACAGAAATTTATTGGTTAGGAATGAGAAGGATGTTAATAATTTGACAGGCATACGGCGGAATCAGTTTCGTTTTCGTACTTTGCATGTTATGATTATTTGCTATGGACCTTGATCCTGCCTGTGTCGCATAAGGCCGTCCGATGTGTGGCCTGGTTGGGCCGAACGCGCCTCATTCACTAGACGAGACCAACTGGAAGGAGGAGGTTGGGCGGGTGTCGAAGGACTGACACCCGGGTTCGGTGAGGATGGTTCTGGCTAGGTGGCACTGGATGTTGGGTTGTCGTATGTGGGGTCGATGTACACACATACGACGGGTGTCTGAGTATATCTCTCGAGAGGTGGAAAAATCGATTCGAATCGTCTGTGGCTTGCCAGTTGTAAGCTGCCTGATCGCGACCAACATCGTAGTAAGAAAATTAATCCTGTTGATAAAGAATGGTTTGACAAAGTGTTTGCTCTTGTTTGTTAGTAGATTAAGAATAACTTAGTCTGGTCAGGTAATAACTAAAAAGTAAACCAATTCTAAGAGCTAAGGATTCACTATTAGGCCTGCCGCAGTGTGAGTTGACCTAACCACCCCGGCTATAGGCTAGAGATTCGTGCTTCGACCCAGTGGTCGGGTAAGTCTTGCTGAGTAATTAGTACTCAGGCTTCTTGCCTATTCTTTTTACAGGAGCAGAGTATACTTGGTTTGAATGGGATCTTTACCTTACTCCTCCCTTCTTCTGAAGCAAGCTTTCCTACGCCTTGAGCGGTATAAGATGTCTTTTGGAGAAAAACTTGTGGTCTATGTTAACTTTTGGTAAAAGGGCTGAAGAACTTACCAGCCTATATGTAATAAATACCGAACTCTATGTGTAATATTCCAACTCTATGTAATAAATGTGGCTGTGTATGTTGTAACCTGTGGACTCCTTCGAGAGTCGCTCCAAAAATCAAGCTCGATCCGGATGGGAAGGCCAAGTCAGGATAACTACATCCTGAAGGACTACCGAGGTTATTCCGGATCTAGTGATTACGCACTAAAATCCAGGTTAATCTGGGCAGTTCTGCCACACCCGGGCTCTACTGTCACTAGTAACCAGGTAATCGACGAGAAACTCTCAACAGGCATACATAATTAGAGAACATGCTTCTAATTACTTCACATAGTCTAATAACATAATTAGCGCAACTAGAACCTCTAATCACCATGATCACAAGAACTAGATATACAACTATATCATTAGTAAGCTAGATCAACGATCAAGAACGCTAGAAGAATATAACCCTTAATGACATGCTCTAATTAACATGCATCTAGACCTAAAGTTAATTAGAGCTAGAACAAGCATAATTAGAACAAGAAGATGATAATTAGACAAGATCAATGCTTCGTTAATAAATTGTATCATACTTACAACCATGATCATACCTTCCCTTAATGATACAATTAGACCTCTGGAGCTAGGTAATTAGAGCACCGTGCAAGGCCTCTAATCACCTCTATGAACTAGAAGAACTCTAATCCTAGACTAGAAACTCGACCCTCTACTCTCTAGTTGTTGTCCCTCTTCTCTACATCTTGTCGCCTGGATAATGAATTGGATGCCCGACCTTGGGGCCTATGCTAACCATTTATACCCTAGGAGAAGACGTGGTAGAAAGGAAATCAGAAACCGACGTAAAAAGACCATGGGTCGGCCGACTTAGGGGGGGTAGGGTCGGCCGACCCCTTGCCTTTTTGGCTCCTCTCGTGCTCATCTTTTTCGACGTCGGTTGTTACTTGATATGATGAATAAATGGTCACTGCATGTGGGCCTTAGGTCTCTGGAATCGTCGGTATAAGTCGATTTGTGCCAAATCTTCCATGTTTGAGCATATCTTCATGATTTCCCGATATCCTTTGGCAAAACGCTTCCACATCTTTCCTTATAATGTTGAATCAAAGCATATCCCCGAAGATCTCCTCCAGAAGCTTCAAAAAGGGGGTGGCTCGGCCGACTTTGGGGGGGGTAAGGTCGGCCGACCAAGACTCCTCTTCTGTCCGATTCTTTCCATCTTTCGCGGGGACGTTGCTTGATGCCTAAGTAATGCTTGTGCGGGGCCTCTTGGAATTTGGGGCTTCTGCAATCTTCGTAATGGGCCGAACTTTGACGAAGTCTTCTAGCCTTTGACATATTTGACATCTTTATTGAATAAATATCTTCATTTTCTTGTAGCTCTTGACACTTCATTGAATCTTCTGATTAAGAAACCTTTATCCACACAGAGGGGCTATGAGTACACCAAGCCTTCCTTGTTCTTCATCTTCAATTCATGTCATCTAGAGGTCTTTTCTTACTCGAAGTGGATCATGATGAATTTCGCGAAAAATTGGTCTAAAACTTGTAAAAATCACATGCAGCATATTTCCAAGACAATATTGCAAAATCCACAATTATCGGTGATAAATGTTAGTGAAAGATATAGTTGACGCATAAAATCAATGAAAAACTATATAAAATGATGCATAATTTTCGTACATAAGCCGCGTCAACATATACTCAACAATATGTCACAAATTATTTGATGAGAGTTTTTTTTAAACTCTGATCTTATATATAGAAGTGTATGGGCACCATTACAATGGTAGATGAATGCCACATGCTCTATAATTTGGGCTATACAAAACTCCAAAATTCTTTTGAATTGAAGATGAGTTTTGGCAACCACTCAATGTGATATGATAATTGGTTGGTCGTGCCAGTATCATGCCCCTCGGATAATGAGTAGTTATGCTCATATCTTAACGAATTATAGAGATATCTGTAAATTGTGTTTTCTATGAAAATATAAAATGACAACAAGAGATATGGAATATACATCCAGCCCACACAACATGTTGCAAATAAGATAATTTTTCAGACTATCGATTCATTCCAAAATTGGTATGTTTCGACTAGTCCATCCAGTGGGATGTGAAAATTATCGGCAATGATATTTGTCATATTTTTTCCACTGTGTGTCTACGATAAGTACCATAGGGGAAATGATTTTAAGACCCTCTTATCTTAAAATCAGATCTATATATCTAAGATTCCTAACACATGTCCAAAGGAGATATGTGTACTCCGATACAAATAGTATATGGACAGTTCAGGTATTTTCATAATTCAAGAGATACATCTTTGGATGATCTTATTTGTGCTTTGAACTCACGCAAAACATGAACACATGAATATGATGCCTCAAATTATCAGGTCATTGTCCTGAATATTGTTGAATTCATAGCTTGTGCCTCCAATGACGATTGGATGGCCCCTGGAATTCACTTCTCATAATAAAATTGGAATATTTGGATTAAGATAATGACATGACTAGTATATTGCCACTTTTCCAACAAAATGTTGGGGGTCAGGTAGTTCTACACGCTCCTGACTTGCGTGATTAACTGCATATTCACCTATACATAATGTGATTCCATAGATTTCCCAATCTGCGATCTGGGTAGTGTACCCTGATCTCACCACCTCAACGTATATCTACGGGCCCTCTCAGAAAATTGAGATCTTTCTGGGACTTGAATCTCCGTCATTCATTCAATATTTGACTCCTTATTAATAAGGATCCATATATGGCCCATTCGTTGTTTATAATAATGAGCATTTTCCAGGCATTAGGGGGAGAATTCATGTACCAAAATAATACCAGGAAATTAACTGAAATTATTTTCAGACTCGGGATCACATAGTAAATGGTCTGAACTTTGATGTGGCGGAACCGCCGATTTAATCCGGGCTAAGCGCACCTGCCACCTCTGGCTCGTAGTGCAATTAGACCGAACTAAACACGGTCGTCCGTCGAGAGTCATTCGGCTCCCGATATTACCTTTTCCCAGAGGAACCGACATCATATACATCCAGCCCACGATGGAGCCACAACAGTTACATCATCTCAGGTAGTTGAATATAGCATATATAAACTTATTATACAAACCAGTTCGAAATAAAGATATAGGTTTCATCATAATGTCATACAATAGGCAGGTTTGAATCAGATAGCGGAAGCGAATTTGAAATCATCTCACCGCGGAAACAAAACACTTTAGTGGTCTTCATGCAACGACGATCGAGGCGAGCAGCACCGAGCCCACCGGTACTACCCTCCTCCAAGCACTTGTCCAGATGTCGCCGGTACCTGTTCTCAAAATGTGGGGGCAAACCCTGAGTACTAATTACTCAGTAGGACTTAATGGATTGGCTTACGGCTGACGCAAAGCTTGCTTACTAGCATGTGGATCCTTAGCCATTGATTTTAAAACAGGTGGTATATCAACATAGAGTATCAAGATTCATCTTTTGCATATAACTCCATAATAATAACTTGCAGAAATGTAAGCAATACAATACAAACATGTAGTATTTGAAAACATGAGTAACAGATATAATATATTCAAGTAGTTACTACGTTGCCCGTGTGCATTATCAGCATTCCCACACCTGGTGGGCATCAACGATTCGAATCGATTTTAATTCCCGGGAATAACTATCATGCCAGGGGTATATGCTTACTAGCCATCGCGTTCTCACATATAGTCACAATCTTAACCTGCCTCGTCCTAAGTTCGATTCACTCCCGCCTAGCCCCCGGGTTGTGCCCCCATGACGAGCCTGCCGACATCTCGGTCTCCCCGCCATGAGTACCAAGCTCCCCCGGGCCACCTTCCTCTCAACCAGCGGGTAGGAACGTGTCTCTGTGCTTCGGACGAGCCCAGGAAAGACTTTACCGGTCCCATTCCCCGGTTAAGCACTCTAGCAATGTTATGCCGAACAGCAGGCGAACAGCGGACGGGCCTTAAACGACTCGGGAGGAGCCAAATGATACAACAACGCACACCACCAAATAAAATTATTCTCCGCCCGGTCTCCATTTAAATCATGAGCATAATAATAACTTTCATAACAGTAAGATTTCTGAAATTTTTGAAAACACCTACGCGACGAGTGACTCCATTTACTCGTATCTACTCGTACCTAGCAGGGCCTAGGCAACTCGTCCTACGAACTCTATATATAGGTGCTAGGGCCAGGGTGGCCAGGAGATCTAATGCAATTGTTTTCAATCAACTCCTAATGCGGATGCGTAAGGAAACAATCAATTATCATATTAGCTGGGAGAAATCGTGGTCCTGCCTACCTTCCTCACTAGTGTTAGCAGCTGCCTCCTGAGCGAAGTCGGGCCTCCACTGCTGGTCTTCCGGCTCCTGGTGCAGCTCCTCCTCGGGCTCCTCTACGATCGGTTGGTCCGGCGGGTGTCCTTCGCTCGCGGGATCTATATGCATGACATGGTGCAATTGGAGCATGTATTAGTGAAATGCTTGCTTTATGATGCGAGTGCGATGTAGGGAATCATGATTTAGGGACTAAAGTTATGCATTTTCGTGGTGAAACTTGTTTAGCATTAAGAAATCATACAAGCCATCGCCTATGGTAACTAAGCTTATCACATATAACAACGTGGGGGTGTGTGGCGAGGTAGCATCACTTCATGTGAAGCGACCGAAGCTTACTTAAACATCCATTTTTCACATAGCGTGCATTTATCAACAGTAGTGAAGACCTATATTGCATTCCAGAACCAGTGGCTAAGACTTACATATTCTTATGTTTCAAATATGGTCCATTGTGGCATTTATTGGATATACTAGTCTCACATTTTCTATTATTTACGTAAAAATGCATTATTTCTACCATTTTCAAATCAGAGCCAAAACCTTACATGCACCACCTCCTACTCTAGCAGTGAGTCATGTTCATAACCTAGAGCTCATACCAAGCCCCTAAAGTCACTTGGAGCATTTTTCAGCATAGCAACCTTTTCTTAAATTAAATATATGCTTAAATACAAGACAAGGGCAAAATAGTAATTAAACAGTCAATGCTAGGGCTACCAAAATTTATACAGAGTCTACACCTGTTAACAGGGCCTCTGCCCAAATCTTATAATTTTTGAAGCTCATTTTACCCACATTTCCTATTTATCAATGTTTTTCATGCATGCACAATAACAGGGGCAAAAAGGTCTTTTCTTACCCAACCATCATATCCATTCTGTAGATCTACTTAATAGGAGTATACTGCAACAAAGTTTGCATTTTTCTGATTTTTATTTGATTTATTACGAATTTTTAAAGTTCTCTGTTTATAGAAATTCAATAAATCGAAAACCATAACAGTCTGGGACCTAAGCGTGAATATCTATTAACATCAGGGGCTAGAGCGTAAGGATTTGATGACTCAGTGAATAGCGCACAGTACTTGAACGAAAATAAACAAAAGCGCAGGGGTCCTTTTGAAAAACAACCTTCTTCTTCCGCCTCTCGCCACGGGAGAGGCCGCGCGCATGGGAGTGCGCCGCGGACTGCTCTGGCGACGCGAGGCGCGGAATGGCGGCGCCGGGACCCTGGGAACGTGTTCCCGACTCCGGGGCGTCTTCTCCCCCAGCTCTCGTCGCCCGCGGTGGAGAGGGCCAGCGGCGCGGAGGGGGTGAACCCGAGGCGAGGACGGCGCACGGGGCCTCGCGGGCGCGCTTCGATTAGGCACTGCGGGAGGGGAACGGGGACTCCGCCTAGCGTGCAGGATGCGCGAAGATGGGGCGCAGCCGTCGGTGGCGACTCGGGGGTGCGGGGATGGCCCGGAGCTAGATCTCCACGGCGAGGTCGATGGCGTGGTGGCTCGTCCCGGTGGCCACACGCGGACGGAGGTGGAGGAGGCTTCAACGCGCCCCGAGGGTGGCCGGATTCGGTGGAGCGGAGTGGGCGATGCGGGGGCGCTCGCTGCTAGGAGCGGAGGCGGCCGGAGGAGGCCGGTGCGGGGAGATGAGGGCCGAAGTCTCCATTTCTCGGGCGAGCACGAAGGGAGCGGGCAGAGCAGGCCGGGCGAGGGCGGCGCATGGCCATGGCGGCCAGGAGGCCGGCGCCGCGTGGGCGCGGTCGAGCGGGGGAGGAAGAAGGACCGGGGTGCGTGGACGCGGTCCGTGGACCTGGTGCCAATGACAGGTGGGACCGGGTTGCGGTGGACCGGTGAACCGGGCGTACGAAGCGACGAACGCGGGGACTGAGTGGGGCCCACAACGCCTGTCGTCCCGGGATGGGATCCGAGGCGCGCTGTCGCGCGGGGCCCGCCCGTCAGTGACTCACAAGAATGAAAGAAAATTCGAAAATAGCAGAAATGGTGTTTGACTGCTAGAACCCTTGTCTGAATTTTGAGTTTTTGAAACATTTAACGGCCGAATTAGTGAAAACTCAAAATACATGAAGTGATCTACACTTCATGATCTACAACTTTGTTTTATTCAAAATTTTGGAGAAATTTGAATTAAAAAACTGTAACCCCAGTTTGACCGATTGAAACCCTCAGCTTAGAAATTATAAAAATCTATTTTAGGTGCATTTTCATGAAAACTTTTCTATACCAATGTTGTTCACAATTTCATTACCTACAACTTTCATATACAAAGTTTTGCGTGGAAATGACTTTTGTTTCACAGACACTTGAATTTACTTCGCAGTTCAAATTTGGGGCAGATTCATGTGCTGTCAGAAAAAGACCTAAAATGTCATTCAAACCTTTATGCACGTCACTACTCAAAATACCAAAGTTATCTCTCATCAAATTGTCTAGATATTTGATATAGAAAGTTTTGGCTAGATCAGGATGTATCTCAAACTACAATCACATTTGTTTTTAAAGGTTTGGTAAAACTGCAGTTCCAATTTATGTGGAGTATTTTTTTTTTGTTTTCAACTTTTGAACCGCCAAATGAAGTCTAATTGATTCAAGGCCAGAAGTGTTTGAAAGGTAATAAGTTTAATTTCATTTCATACAAAGGAAGATTTTGAAGTTGTATGGTCAAATCGAAAGTAATTTCAAAATGAAATTTGGGAAAGAGTGTCAATCCCAGACTTAGCACAATTTCATGAGTGTAGGCTATCTGGGTTTGGTTGAACTTTTGGACCCCTTGACATCTGATTTTGAAAATGGTCAAAATAGCATATTTGAAGGTAACATCTTGAACTAAAACTTTCGTATTGGATGTCTTGCACGAAAATGTGTAAGTGTTCAACTACTCAACCAAACTACACAAAGTTTTGCATATTCAACTTGAAAATTTCGACTTAGTGGTTTCCTGGCCAGGTTATTGCTCCTCTCTAAGCATGATTAAATCCAAATTCTTGATTAGCACTAATCAAATCGTGTGTCAAGGCTTTTGAGATGCCGGGGGCATCACAATTGCAAATAATCTGCCAAATGCATTTACTAATTACAAAATTGTAATACAAGTCTTTTATTTCTGCAAGGAATATGCCTAAAAGAGTGGAGGTACTAAATAAAACCACTTAACCCCCGATTAACAATAAGAGGGGGCGAAATATGGCTTCCAAGCAGGATTAATCTGTTTTTAGCTGAGAAAGACGGTGAATGCACATCAACCTAGTGTTGATTATTTGTGGACTTGATCTACAAGCCTCTTCGAATGCGCGCATATTCGAACTTGGGATATCGGAAAACCCTAAATCCTCATGTATTGGGAAAATCACCGTGGATTAAGGGTATGCATATAAAAATAAATATTTATTGGAGAACAATATGTTTTAAGCTACATGTGTCGACGCAAACTCCTCTGATTGAATTGAATACAACATTCCATCCAGAGAATAAGACCATAGCAGGGTGCTTGCAGCACTTGTTCTGGATTTTTCGGAATGATGCAATACAACAGAGATGCTTTGTTCACCGAGAGGTGTTCTAGGCTTTAATGCCGATACCACGTCATATTTCCGTCCAAAATTGGTTTTCGGAAAAGGTGGTGAGACATGAACAAGGCTTTGTAGCACAGGGTTCATGTGCAGATACCCAACCGATTCTCCACTTAGCATAGAGATTCTTGACAGAATCTCACCCATAATTTTTGATAATTATTGGCAGTACAAAATCATCTATCTGTGCAGTTGATACATGTGGTGACGACATATATGGGTCACTGGGTTTCAAACCCCCATACATAAATTCGCAACATATAAAATGTAGTGCTTACAAAGTCATTAATATGACTTAAAAAGCAAACAAGTCGAATAAGGTACGTTTGACTTAGTGAATTCCTTTCTTTAAAGGGATACACAAAGATTATGATTACATGTGAGTGTTTATCTAGAAATTCTTAATTGAATTTCATGCTCCCCCAATGATCGTCAATGCGGTTGATATGATTGGTGATGAACACTATTAGAGACACAAAGTAATCTAAAGACAGAGTATATAATGGGGCATGTGGATCTATGGTCCAATATTGTCTATGGACAATTGTCAATAAAATTGTCTACATCCAGAACATATTGACGAATCGCAATATAAATAAATCATATCCATCTCTGGTAGTCAGATCTTTAGAAAAAAAAGACTCGAGGAGATGGAGAAAAGATATAGGAATCTATATTCCATATATCAATGCCTTATGTATGATTACATATCTTGTAATCAATATCTGGCCAGACATTGCAGTTGCAGTGAACTTGTTGCAAGGTATAGCATTACTCCTACCAATAGCACTGGTTAAGATTAAGGGATATCTTTTCGATATCTCAAGGCATAAGCCATCTTGGTATCTTTTACAAAAGAAACTGAGATTTGACTTTGATTGAATATATCTTGGTGTCTTTTATAAAAGAAACCGAGATCTTGGTATTTATTTAATCCTTCAAATACCACACCAGAGACAATTTATACATATAGCGTGGAAAAGGTCTCAAAATTTATGGATGTCTTTGATAAAGATATCTAGAACCATTTCTACCGTTCATTCTGATAAATAATCATATTGATTATATGAAGCCTTCCTATAATGGCATTGGCTTCGCAGAATGATGTATCGTATACTTTAGTAATCTGATATTAGTTCTATTGAATCACTAACCTTATGTTGTTTAGGTGTGAACAAGTTATACTTTGTGTAATTTTGTTATGCATTTTTGCCCAAGATTGTTTTCCTCCTAACAATGACGGTTAAACATGTCGCAAACTAAGTCACGTGATAATCTCGCAGAGATATTCACGAAGTCTTTAACCACATTCCACGTCTTAAATGTGTTGAGAGAATTGGTATAAGACAACCTAAGTTTTGCATGAACCAGGGGGAGATTTCTCTTTGATTCATAAATTTGTTTAAATATCATATTGTACTCTTTTCTTTGTATGAGTTTTTTCTCTTCCGAGGTTTCTTATATAAAGTTTTTAATGAGGCAATATCAACATTAGGATATATGTCGTATCATCTATTTTTCTCCACTGGGGTTTTTCGAGGATGATATGAAGCATGTAAGATTCATGGACATTGATTAATTCTTCTCTTCCTTCAAGAACTTAGGAGAATAATAAATATATCGTATTGTCTATTTTTCCCCACAGAGGTTTTTAGAGAACAATATTATGCATATCAGATTCATTTCATGATGTATCCTTTATTTTTTTCCCACTAGGTTTTCTAAGGATTTTCATGGTACATAGATATTTTTTCTCTTCCTGCGGGAACTATAGAAGAACTATCTACTTTGTTATAAGATGATCATGTGATGGTTTTGAGGTGCAAATTGATCAAGGGGAGTGTTAAGAAATATTAGTTAATGATCAATTAGCCAATTAATGATGTCATTAGCAGTTGTTATGAGTGAAGAGACACCCTTTCATAAAGGGACATGTAACCACCCCTTGGTCACCTATATATATGTACATATAACCATCCTATGAGATCAATGAAAATCATTGATTCTTCACAATTCGTCTCGTTCTCTACTTTTCACTCATAACACACACCAGCGCCACCGCGGGTCCTGCGATGAACAAGCCTCGTTGGCATCGTGGGGCGACATGGCCGTCGATGCTGGCATTTCACTATGGGCTGGCCGTTTGGACGTCAGATTGCCAGTGCATTTTAGATCAAGGTCATCAGAAAATATATTTGTACTGCGTAATCATTATGTTTTCATTCTATATATAATACACAAACAATGTTTTTTACATATTTTTTATTTTCCGGTGACCTTGGTCTCGCTCAACGGACAAAACCAGAGCTGGAACGCGCACTGACCGATGGCCGCGTTCTCGACTCCTCGACCTCGATGGATACTGTGCTTTCGGGCCGTTGACCCAGGCCGGTGGGCCGCTGGGTGTCGTCGTGACTCGTGAGGACCGTGAATGAGGTGCAGCGGGCCGAACATGCTTGTCTACTGGCGAGACGAGCCGTCTAGTTCTCGTGGCGCCGGCCCGCGTAAGAATATATATCCCACTGCCGTCCGCCCTTCCGGGTCGAAGGCTCACAATTCACAAAGAGCCCACGCACCACCTTTGACGATTTCAAGCTTTCACTGTTTCAACGGCTCCTGCAGCTCTCTCCGAGGAAAAGCACCATGTCTTATACTGTCATTCTTTAAAAAAAAAAAACCTTTCGAGTCGTTTTGGCGTTCATCAGATTATCTCGAGTCTCATCACCCAGAACAGAATCCTTAACCCGATGGACTGCACAACCAGAACCAGGCTCGAAGCTGGAGACGGAGCTAACCAAGACAACAAGCTGGTTCCTGATCGATCGATGTTTTGCCGGTATCCGCCTTGACGTCAAGCAGGCAACCATGCCAGGCGCCGCTTGGTTGTCATTTAGGCAATCTCCCCCACGCCACGTGAGTTGCTATCGCGCCAAGATTCCAAAATCCGGAGCTGGGGAAGAGTGGCCTCTACGTCACTTGGACTTGGGGGCGCAAGCAAATGGCGGAACCCGCGGCGACGCGGTGCACGCCCGCGGGCTGGCATGCCATGGATGATTGGACTTGGACGGATATAAAAAGAGCCAGAGGCAGCCAGCCCGGCCTCCTCCTCCTCTGCCGCCGCCGCCGCCGCCGCCGTGGCCACAGCTCGGGAAATGGACGACGCCGTCGCCATGGACGAGGAGTTCCAGGAAGCGGACATTCTGTGGCCCGACACGGAGGACGAGCTCGTGGTGCCTTTCGCGCCCGCGGGCACGGGCCTGCCGTACGAGGCCGCGGGCTCGGTGTCCGGCGCCGCCGCGCCGGTGCTCGGGCGCCGATTCGAGGGGCTCTTCCTCCTCTCCACCGGCGCGCGCCCGTGGTTATCGGCCTCCGCCAGCGCGTGCGCTGACGCGGACGACGACGGCGAGGAGTGGCAGGAGGCGGACGTGCTCTGGCCGGAGGACACGGCGGGCGAGCCGCGAGGGGGGCTGGGTTCGCTGTGGCCGTTTCCCGGCTGTACTAGTCCCGGCAGCGCCGGCCGGCACCTGATGAAGCCCGCTGCCGCCGCTAGGAGCGACGGGTGGAGGACGGGGCCGGCCGCGTCGACTCCCATCGACATACCCGCCAACGTCGTTGCGGCGCGCCGTCGCTTTTAGGACGGCGACGAGCCGCCGCTCGTCCAACGTCCAGAGTTGTGGCTCTTTGCCCTCTTGGTCTCTTGGTGCAATTAAAAGCCAGGAGCGAGAGAATAGCTGTGAAGAAATGCTGTGGCCTTGGTTCGACGATTACTGTAGCCTCGGAACCGTACATATATGTCACAACATTTTGATCGTTTTGCAGCGGCGGAAAAACTTTCCTTCTTCTTTTCGGAGTTTGTCGTAATTTTGGTGCTTTATGGTGACTTACAGTTATAAGTGAACACGTCAACTTGCTTAATTTGGCATATACTTAAGTACATATGTATCGGCTGTATTAAAATTTAGATATATGGAGCTTGAGAGTTTTTTTTTTTTTTGGCTTCGTTGATGCAACTTCATCTGATATGGGGAGATCAACCAAAGAAAGAACATGTGGTTTGGCCAAAACAGACGGCTAGCTATATTCTTGCCTTCCTTGGAGTCCTTGATGCAGGTGACTAGGTGAGTGCGCAAAAGAAAACGAACCAAGTGTGGCTTAGATCAGATCATCAGAGAAGCCTACAACTGCTTCAAGCTAGCATCTGATCTCTTTTGCCTCGAAAGGACGAACTTTCTCCATCCCCTGCCCTGCGTGCCCACCGATGAATGCCTGCAGACGACGCTAGGTCGCTAGCTCAAGTCTGTCTGTGTATAGGAGAGTCCGGTCAACAGGAGTTAGGACTGTCCCTATAAGACATTTCGCTGATTGCTACTGCATCTTTTTCATGCAAGACGGTAGACATTTTAACACGTTTTTTGGTGGGGTTCGTTGAAATCAATAGTGAGGAGCCCTGCACCGCTGCACTCTGCACGTACTGCTCAAAACTGTTGGGCATATTGTACTGTAATCTGGCTGGGTAGTAGTATGTCAGCATGTGGCTATGGTACAGTACTAGCCAGCTAGTCACACGGTTCGGCCAGCCAATCGATCGTTCGCCCTGTTGTCGTTTGTGTCGTGCTTAAGAATCTGTACCGAATTTCTGATCGAAAGGCCGTTGAGTCTGTGGCGCTGAAACGCATACTTGCCGACGACCCAACTGTGGTGTGTGACGCCCATACCAGTCCTAGCGTGAGACTTGGGTTTTGCCAATAGGTTCATGGCGTGATTCGCACTGCTATACGCACACAGTTGCAGCGGCGCGCCGCCCCCGCGAACAATTGCACGCCAAGCACGGTTGCTTCCTTCTCCGTAAGAGAGGCGCCGATCGATTCGGTCCGTGGTTTAATTTAATCTGGCCCCCGTGTCACGGCAGCGATCCGTGCATGATTATTGCGGCATCATTGACAGGCGCTTGAGGAAGTTACTGACGAAATAGAATGTTGCTGTAATAACATGTGATCGATCTCGGTACAATGTATGATCATCGTGATCAACTATCCTTTGTTGAGCACTGGGTTTGACGATATGTACATGGTCGATCAAGTGCCGACAAATAGAATGCAGTGCTAATGCATATATATGGACAACGGCTGCGACGTCGGATGACGCAACGCACACCACCAGGTGTTTGCAGCCCGAGAGGCCGAAACCGTGAGCGTCTGGGCGAGCCAGCCGCGCCGCCCGATGCTTACAGTCCACTCCGCACCGCATCCGCATGACGCCACCCATGCGCGGCTGCGGCTGGTCGCTGCCACCTTCCCAGCTTCCTCCGCTAGCCCCCTAGGCAGGCCGGCCGGCGCTAGCTAGCTAGCTCGGTGCTTATAAATCCAGTAACGAACGCCGCAGGCCGCAGTAGCTGGCGCTGGCGGGCGGTGCATCTCCATCTCCATCCATAGAGCTGCGAGTCCCAGATATGGAGGAGCTCCAGGAAGCCGACGTGCTGTGGCCGGACGCTGCGCACCAGGACCGCCACGGCCGCCAGCACCTCACTGATGATCAGCAACCACGTCGCGCCGAGCTGCTACGACAGTCGCCGCCCGTGCGCATCCCCTCGATGCCGCAGCAGGTGGAGGCGCGCCCGACGAGCCGGCGCCACCCCGCGTGGACGCGCGGCTACTACGACGACAGCGACGACGACGGCGACGTCCGGGGAGCGTCGTCGTCGTCGGGCGCGGAAGCGGGGATCGTGCCGCCGCACGTGCTGGCGGCGAGGCGGTGCGCGGGCGAGCGGAGGGTGGTGGCCTCGTCGGTGTGCGTGGGGCACGGGCGCACGCTCAAGGGCCGCGACCTCCGCGCCGTCCGCAACGCCGTGCTCCACATGACCGGATTCCTCAGCAGCTCCGACGACAAGTACTGACTGCTGCTGTAGTAGATCAGTAGTAAGGGAGTGATTAATTAAGCAGCGCGCGCGGGGTTAGAATAGCTACTATAGTATTTCAGTCGATCATCTGAAGTCAGGACGAATAGCAGTCGGCGCTCATCCAATTATTATTGGAGTTTGGACTTTGAACCAGTGATGATGGTGAGGAAAACAACGTAGTAGTAGCGCGGTAGACAAATAAAGAAGCATGCGTGCATGTTGTATTGTTGTACACGCTCCATCGCCACGCCACTAGCTAATAGATTCTCGAACTGGGAAGCTAGTTTCGCGGGAATCGCGGCTACAACATGACTCGATCGGACACACAAGAACGCGGGAATCGAGTCATGTCGGTTGCGGTGCAAATCAAGACATGATGGGGGCTTGCGCCTTGCGGTGGTGTAGCACTCAACTTGATCGATCGTTGTCTAGCATACGAACTCATCTACAATTTCAGTCTTCAGTATACGTATCCACCCCGATCCACTCTGCAAAAATACTACACTAGTATACTGCTCCTAAGACTGATGCGGTATGTGTTTAAACAAGGCGGAGGTGGTGGTATGTGGACTATGGAGCGACAAAAACGGCAGGTGGTTTCTGGCTCACCAAAAAAGAATGACTCGTCAGATCGGACATGGTCTGGCGTGAAACCGCAGACGGACCACGGAGAGAACCAAACCCTCGGCCGGTTTCATGCCCGATTTGTTGTTCTCGTACGGGCCCCTGTCAAAGCAAACACACACCATTGGTGGTGCGCGGTGCGTGCGTGTGCATCACAGTCACAGAGCCTCCGTGCGGTGCGGTGCTCGTCTCTTTCAGAGATGACGAGAAAGATGACGCGACACCGCCGGAAATCTGTTCAGTGGGCCTGGGCGAGTCCAGACAAGGCAGCAACTCCAGAGGCAGGACGTGGACAGCGTGGGTAGCGGACGAGGCAGTGTGCTGGTTAGCTGCTAATCCGTGGGCGGGAACAGATTAAAGCATCCTTTGTGTTGCGTCGGGCTGACACGCGCTGTCTTATCTGCAAGGAAAATCGGCTCGTCCGTGTCACCAAGACCTGTCCGGATGCAATGAGGCAGTGGACAAAATTAGGAATATATGTACCGCTGATTGATAAAAGGTTCCTGCTGTCTCACAAAAGTCTCCAAGGATGGATATGAAAGGGAACTGAGCGCACCTTCCAGTTACATTACATGTAGTAGATGTAGGCTCAGACTGTAGATGACACGGCATGCAACATGGGTCATTGGGGCAATACTGCAATAGTTTGTTTGTTAGGAGGAAAGGGGACATTCAACCCAACATACCCACACTCAGAAAACCAAATGCTTTTGTTTTTCCAACTTTTGAAAAGCATCTTATTTTTCTCTTAGAAATTAAGGTTTAGCAGCAGTTTAAGCCTACATGGTACATTGGTACCATGTCATGCTATAGATGGTAAATCATACTTGCTTGATGAAGGTAAAAATTATCCAAATGTTTTTATAAACTTCCCAATTAATATTTTCAAAATCAAAGGTGATTCATTTTTAAATTAGAAAAAAATAATAGTTTCATATATATTTTTATAAAAATATAGCTACCAAGCAAGCCTCATTTACCACCTTGAGATGGAAAAGAGAGGGTTTCAAAGTTGATTGGGGCAAAACCATCATGTTTTCGAAGTGCAAGGAGAGAGACGACCTAGAGGCACAATGGAGAGGGTTGAAAGGATCTTTTTCTTCCTAAAACCATAAGTCCATAACTGTCCAAGCCCATGCCACTAAGACCCTCTTAACGTAGGTGAAATCCTTATAAAAAAACGTAGGTGAAATCCTTATAAAAAAACGTAGGTGAAGCGGAGCAGCCCTCCCTATTCCATAACGAGTCGTCATCGTTTTGTGCTAGTCCAAGACAGGCACGGGAAAAATAGGCAACACAAAAGATTAGAAAATTATAAGTTACTAATTTGAAAAATTATTTACATAAAATTATTTATATTGAAATTCTCAAATAAATTTATATGTAGATAAAAGCATACAATGAAGGAAACAACTTTTAAAATATAGGTTGTTATAGCTGGAAACATTGACATACGTCGTGGTTTTTAAAAAAGTATTACAGTGTTCCTGCAATACTAAAAAGTGTTTATATAAATATATATATATATATATTGAAGTTTCTTATATTTTTTATGAATAATATAGATGTAAATCATAAAACACGTGCCGTACTGGGCAGCCAACATGCTTTGCTATCAAGCCTGGCCCGGCCTGGCATTCGGTCTGCCGTGCCGTGCTCTAATTTGGGCCGGTCCTTTCGTGCCGTGTCGGTCCAGCATCCCGACCCAAACTCCCTGCTCTGTTCATCCCTCTCCTGGCCCTCTGGTCGAGACAACGGATCTCATCTCATGCCACCGGTTCCACTCGACTTCCCCTCCCCGTTGCAGAGAAACAAGCAGCGGGCGAAGCAGATGAGCGGGACGAGTGTTGCCTCGCACCGGCGGAGCAAGCCGTCGGTACCACCCGACGTTCTGAGACGCTTAGATCCGAGTCTGACCACCCCCGTCGTCCTGTTGTTGCTGCTTTTGCTCGCCGCCGCCGCCGCCGTGTGCCTCTATTCCCAGAGCGCCGCCCGCTCTTATGAGTCCCGCGGAGTGGTTATGCCCCTATCCTCCCCCTCAGTGGAGACCATCGACGGCGCGCGCGCCATCTGGGAGCTCCCCGCAGTGGCGCCGGTCAGGGCGGTCCTCTTCGTCGCCCACGGCTGCAGCTGCCGCCCGGAGAACTTCTGGCCGCCGTCCCCACGCTGCCCGGGGTGCGCCGGACTGCCCGAGGACGTTGCCATCACGGAACGCGCCCTGCGGAGGCGGTTCGCGGTTCTGGCCGTGGCGAGCGCCGGGGAGTGCTGGTCGCTGGGGAAGGAGGTCAACACCGCCAAGCGAGTGATCCGGTCCTGGGCCGCCAAGAACGGACTCGAAGGCTTGCCGGTTGTCGCCCTCGGCGCTTCCTCCGGCGGTTACTTCGTATCCAGGCTCGCGGCCAAGATGGACCTCGCTGCCGTCGTGATTATGATCGCCGAGGGCGCGTTCGGCGGATCAGCTGGCGCGCTGCCGGCGGTCTACCCGCCCGCGATGTTCATCCACATGCCGAAAGATAAGCGGAGGGCGGCGCTGGTGGAGAAGAATTCGAAGATGCTGATGAAGAATGGCGTCGAGGTGAAGGAGCTCCAGATTCTTGAACTCCCTTTGACGTCGACTCTGCTTTCGGAGAGGATACCTGGGCTAGACCGCGGGCTGTCAGAAAGAATCTGGACAGCGTTAATGGAAGAAGGTTTCGTTGACGAGAAAGGGTACATGAAGGAGGATGGCCGAGCAACTCCATGGAAGGATGCGTTGGTGAGGAGGGGCTTCTGGGATGAGGTGTCTCTGTTGGCTGATCACATCCAGGAGGAGTTGAACCTTGCTTATGGGTACCACGAGATGACGAGCTTACACAATGACGAGATGTTTGATTGGGTGGAGAAGCACTTGAGATGAGGAGGTTATGGTTGATCATTTCAGCATTTTGTGTCTTAATATGAAAAATTAAACTGTTTGGACGGTTTGAGGGGAAGCTGCAAATGCAGCTTAAGGATTTCCTGAGTCATGGACGGCTGAACACAGAGGACACGCACAAGATGTGATGAGCTGACTTTATGATGTGAAGTTCGGGAAGTTTTTTCTCTCATATGTAATGTCATTCTCTGAAGGCCCCACCTGACACAGTGGTGTATCCTTGGGGTCCTACCTTCAAACCAGTCTCTTTGCAGGATTATGCAAATGTAAATGGAATTCGGCATAAAAATGTTCTTGGTTGTGAGTTGTGACTGAATAATCACACTTGGGATCATCGTTTTTGTAAGTTGAAATATCATCCTGCTAGCTAGTAATAACCTTTTGATCAGTGGAATTTGCCTGAATCTTAAGATGATATTAGATCCTGTCTCTGAACTTAATACTGGCTACTCTCTTTCAGAAACTTGTGTACTATTTTCTCCAATGGTCTGCATTGATTATTTCATTTTGTTGTAACACTAAGGAGGCGTTTCGTCCGTAAAAATGTAACGCAATCCGATTGCGCCAGGTAACAAATACGGCTACGGTCGTTTGTTTCACTCCAGTCCGTAATGAGATACCCCGTAAATAGATACCACACTATTCAATCCCGATCCCCTTCGTCCTCCGGCGGTATCCAATACCGTAGCGCTTCTCCTGGCCTTCCATCGTCACTTTTCCGCTATCTGGCGAGCTCCCGCATCAACGCCTCGATCTCGGCGGCGCCGGCGCCGGTGCCGGCGCAAGCGCTTGGGCTGAACGTCGGCAGGGTTGAGCTTAGAGGCCGGGACTTCAGACGCGATGAGCTCGGACAGGGCCAGCTTCGCCCGGTGCTCCTAGTAGGCGTCGGCGGACTCCATCGTCAAGACAGCTCTTGGGGCAGGTGCTGCTTCTCGGCATCGGAGCCACGGCTTCCCGCTCCTGCTCCCTGTCGAAGCTCGGAGTCGAGACAAGGGGACGGCACTACGGCGTCAAGGTTGCTGCTGGTGGCCATCTCGAAGGACTCCGAAACGGCACGGCGGGCTTCCGCTGGGCTGCCGGCGCCCTGCCGTGGAGGATCTTCCGAGGAGCCCGTCGTCAGCAGGGTTGTTCAGTTCTTCTTGTTGGCTCTCACCGACGTCTTCAGTCCTTGCTGATAAGGCCATGGCAGACCAGCACAGCGCAGTATCGTAGCCGTGGAGGAAGCTTGGGGAGCAGCCCTTCTCGAGCAGGTGCAGGACGACTGCAGGTCCAGGGAGAACCGGGAAAGGGCTCCTGCTTCACAGTGCTGAATTCTTAGGCTATCCGCACTCGCGGACCGGATGCATCGCCGTTTGCAGCAGAATAGTCATGCAGCGGTCGACTGTATCACCAACTGCACCACTCTCTGGTATCCATCCAACCCTAAATGTGGCGTCTTCCGGTTCATACTCCATTTCTTCTCTTTCCTCCACGTGGTCAACCACCTCCTCCTCGCGCACAGTGGTGGAAGTATCCGGCGGCAGAGTGGTGCGCGCGGAGGCGGGGCCGGCTGCTAGCGGACGGAGGAAGGCGGGAAGGACGCCGAAGCGGAGGAGATCCACGTGCCGCTCCCTCCCCGTGCCGGATCCAATACCAACGAAGCAAACACTGTAACGTCATTCAATACCATTACCATGGGCTACCAAACAAACAAATAATCACTGATTCCAGTGTCACTAATTCCTGAGCAAGAACCAAACACCACCTAAAGATATGTACGCCTATGAAATTTGGATACGGTCCAAGCTTATCAATGCCCTCAGTAAACTTTTTCTTTATCATTTCAGACACTCTAGTTTTCTACAAACTAACTACTGCGTAGATGAAACCTTCCTTTTTTTGCAGAGCTGCAGTTAAGCTTGGCATGCTAGTAGGAGGTCAATTAGCCTATTAATACACCCAATCCTGTATAATCTGTTAATGAGAGGGTTGTTTTGCTTTTCTTGTTTCCAAAGATGTATGCGTCCCTTCAAAAAAAGTTAGTACCAACCAGCATATGAGGGTATGTTTGGAACGCGGAAATTTTACTCCGTTCCTGTCTTTTTCCTATGAAATTATACTGTTTTCTATGAAATTATTGCACAGTACCTGTGAAACAGGCCCTGAGTTCAGTCTTGCTGAGCTGAAATAACTCTATGTTTTGGCCCTTTATGCTTTAATGATGTCAAAGTTGCATCTTCATGATTTGCATGTTTCCAAAAGAGTACTAATTTAGCTAGCCCATACAGTTAATATACTCCTATCTTGCTAACATCAAATACTTAGCGAATCTCCTTCTGTTCATGTTTCATAACTTTTAGTTTTTTGTTTATCTTATCAGAAATTCAATCAGTTACCATTGCACGGTAACTTTTTAAGATTGACCTCCAGGCTCCAGTGCTGTAACCAATGATATGTGGCCAATTTTGCAAACTAGATTAGATCGATCAGATGACAGCCATTCGCAATCGCATCCCAGTAGGCGTTAATGGTGAAACGACATTGATTGCCCATCATTGGGTTTATATTTGGGATTTCTGGTCGCAGTTCGAATATCCACCAGCACTACATCCAAAGATTTACGAATTAGCCGCTTTGCTATTTTTCTATTACATTCACAAGTTGATCTCCGCATTTCGCTGGCAGAGGATGGCACATTCCACGCGAAATTTTGGTCTGCGCTCGTTGCCGGAGTATTTGCGGAGCGAGCAGCCTCTTGTTTCAACAGCAGATGAACGATGGATGTTTGCTCGCCACTTCAGTGTCAGTCAGTTGCTCTAGGCAGATGTTCTGCATGTCGACTTTGAAATTGATCCCTGCATAGCATGACCTTTCTTGAGCAAACAAATTAATGACAGGTACCAGCAACTAGTAGCAAATTAAGATTAACGGCTGGTGAACATGTTTAAACGTTGCATATGTAGGTTTTCCTCTGAGATTTACAGCTCCATGCAAGAATGTGCGTTCTACTCCACACGTCAGAAAAAAAAGCCAGCAGTCCCACTCCCAGCACATACAGGTACAGACTACACACATACACAGAGAGAGAGAGAGAGAGAGAGAGAGAGAGAGAGAGAGAGAGAGTACAAATGAAACTGCCTTCCTCTGATGCCCCGCGTCCACAGGTGCCGGCGCCGCACGCGCGCATGACATCGTAGACCCAAGGAAGAAGATGGAGATCGATCGCACGCAGAGCGGTGAGCTCCCGCCGGTTCATGCAGTGTCATCGCCATGCATCCTGATAGGCCTACACCTGTGCTGCCGCGCTCATCAGCAACCGTATGCGGCCTCCGCGGCTATATATATAAACAACCAGGCTCTTGTTCTGCCGTATAGGGCAATAGGCACATTCGATCGCTGCGCCCCCTCTGCACGTACCTTGATTACACATTATTTGCTTCATCCAGGGATTTGCCCGGCCCGTTGAGGGGCAGCCATGGGTGCTCCCGAGTCGGTGTGGTCTTCGGCGGTGGCGTGGCTCGCGATCGTCGTCGTCGGCTTGGCGGCCGTGGTTTCCTCGTCGGAGGCTTACGTCTTCTACGCCGGCGGCCGCGACGGCTGGGTCGTCGACCCCACCGAGAGCTACAACCACTGGGCCGGGCGCAACCGGTTCCAAGTGAACGACACCATCGGTACGTTGACGTATCATCTCTCTCGCTCATTTTGGCCTCGCGTGTATGCACACGGCGATGATTCGGCTAAACACGTATAGAAACATGACGTGCGCCAGCTCTTGGGGCTCGCAGTGTTCGCGCACGAGGAGGGCGTCGACTCGGTGCTGCTGGTGACCGAGCAGGACTTCGACACGTGCAACACGCGCAACCCGGTCCGGCGGCTCCAAGCCGTCGGCGGCAGCGGCAGCTCGGTGTTCAGGTTCGACCGGTCCGGTCCGTTCTTCTTCATCAGCAGTGACGAGGACCGGTGCCAGAAGGGCCAGAAGCTGTACGTCATCGTGATGGCCGTTCGGCCGGCCGTGGCCGTGGCCCCGGCGCCCGACTACTCTTCACAGTGGGCGGCGGCGTTCCCGCCGGCGAGCGCTACCGCGCCTCCGCCACCGTGGGCTCCGGCGCCCGATTACGCGCAGGCTCCGGGCATCAGCGCGATGGGGGTTTCTGGCGACGAGGAGTCACGGAATAGCTCGAGGGGGGCACCACCGCCGACGGCGGCCGCGTCACGTCTGGTCGACGAAACGATCGTCGCCTCAGTGGTTGGGGTTGTAGGGGTTTTGGTGCTCTGTGTCATGCTGGAGTAGACCGAAAACCAAGATACCGTTCGGCCTGTGTATCGTTAGTTTCATCTCTGAATGGTTGTTAGCTAAGCCATAACCGAAGGCTGGTACTGTAGTACATAGTTAGTTATGCTTAGATCCGGTAGCAGTTTAATTACTATGTGGCTGCAAAGGTAGAATAAAACGTACTGTACGTAGTAGCTAGCGAAATGTTCTTGACTGCACTACCCCTCCTCGTTTTCTTTCTACGACACGCGGTCTGGTCTCCAATAATGCCACACTTCAACGGTTAATGTATCTCATATAGGAGTATACACTATAGTTCAGAAACACCAAACTGGCATGATATAAACTACTCTCAATTATGTAAATATTAAAATAGTTTGAATCTCTTATATCTTGGATATGAATCAAAGTGGATGGATAAATGATGCTCGTGGTGTGAACTTTTTGGATCCTCCATACCAAATTTTGACTCCGTATTACGTAAGAATACATTCCACAGTCCTGATGGATAAATGATGCTTGTGATGTGAACTTTTTGATCATGCGCACCAAAATTTGACATTGGATTTTGATAAATGAGTGATGAAAACTTGCTTGCTTGTCAAGATTTTTTTATGGAACTGTTTGAACTTGAAGTACTTGTTTCGAATGCAGGAATTTTATAGAAATTATGTAGAAATTTCAGATGAATAGTTCAATTTTACAGAGAACCGGAAAGATCCAAACAGAGAGCCGAAGTAGTTAGGGCTAGTTTGGTTGATGCCCTGGCCCAGGCAAGGTCACCAGGCAACCATCCTGACTCCAGGCGACCGATTTTGGACGTCTGGGATCGTCACAGGCAGACTTGCCTGGACGGAAAGCAAATAGGCCCTCAATGTGTGCGGTTGCCTTTGTTCTACCATGGGAATCAACATGGTATGGGGGGCATGGGGTTGGTACAAAGTTGGATAAAAATGCTCATTGACACTTTTTTCTAAAAAAAAGGTGCTCAAGCTCAGCCCAAGCGCAAGCCCAACGGATCTGACAGGTTGGGCTGTAGAACCCCAGAGCGAGAACAGCCCAGCCTACCTGAATAAAACGGCCGTCCCGAACGGCGCCCACCCGATTCCATCCCTCGCCGCATTTCAAATTCAAACCTCTCCTCCCCACGTGCTGCCGTACGAACACCATGGCGGCCAGCGCCCTATCTTCCCCAGCGGCGAGCCGGACGCCGAACATGAAATCGGTGGCGGCGCCGTCCCCATCCCCATCCACCCGCCGGGCGGCAGCGGACGCGGCGTCGGCGGCTGCCGCGGCAGCGGCGGCGGACTCGAAGGCGAGGTTCGAGGCGTACAACCGGCTGCAGGCGGCGGCGGTGGCGTTCGGCGAGAAGCTCCCCATCCCGGAGATAGTGGCGATAGGAGGCCAGTCGGACGGGAAGAGCTCCCTCCTGGAGGCGCTCCTCGGCTTCCGCTTCAACGTCCGCGAGGTCGAGATGGGCACCCGCCGCCCCCTCGTCCTACAGATGGTTCATGACCCCACCGCCCTCGAGCCCAGATGCCGATTCCAGGTGCGTGTGCTTCGATTCCTCTCCTAGGGTTTCTCCCGGTGCCTCTCGCCCAGATCGAGTCTAGTAATGAGTGTGGGCTCGAGGAGCGGTTGTTTGATGTAGCTTGCTGCCCGCCGATTTGCAGGAGGAAGACTCGGAGGAGTACGGGAGCCCGATGGTGATGGCCACGGCCATCGCTGACCTCATCAAGCAGCGCACTGAGTCACACCTCCGGAAGATCCAGGCCGCTGTCTCATCCAAGCCCATCGTCATGAGGGCCGAGTACGCCCACTGCCCCAACCTCACCATCATTGACACCCCAGGTTTCGTACTTAAGGTACAGAGGTGAACTTTTGAGGCTTCTCAGTTCTCATTTCTCAAGCCTCGCTGCTAGCTATTGATCAGCTTTCTGATGCCATCGTTTGTTTGCTGCAGGCTAAGAGAGGTGAGCCAGAGAGCACCCCAGATGAGATCAGGTCCATGGTGAAGTCACTAGCAACCCCACCTCACCGCCTCGTTCTGTTTCTCCAGCAAAGCAGCGTTGAATGGTGCTCGTCGATCTGGCTCGACACGCTTAAAGAGATTGATCCTACTTTTAGGCGCACCATGATAGTCATCTCCAAGTTCGACAACCGCCTCAAGGTATGCCCATAGAACAATTGGTCAGTTTGGTACTTAAGGAATTAAGGTTCACCTTTAGTGTGAAAAGAGTAATGGGAGTTGCATTGTGTCTTATGAAAATGTCATTGCTATTGATTATTTGAAGGAATTCACGGAAAGGTGGGAGGTCGATACCTTCTTGAGTGCAAGTGGTTACCTTGGGGATAGCATCCACCCGTTCTTCGTTGCTCTTCCAAAGGACCGGGGAACAATTTCCAATGAGGAGTTCAGGAGGCAGATCTGCCAGGTTGACATTGATGTGCTACGGCACTTGCGAGATAATGTGAAAGGGGGCTTTAATGAAGAGAAATATGGATCATACATTGGGTTCAGCTGCCTCAGGAAGTACCTCGAATCTGAACTTCAGAAGAGGTACAAAGAAGCAGCTCCAGCTACCCTGGCATTGTTAGAACAGAGGTGCACTGAAGTCTCAATGGACCTAACGAGACTAGACTCAAAACTACAAGCAACGTCTGATGTCTCTCAACTCCGGAGATCAGCGATGCTTCATGCTGCTTCTATTTGCTCCCACTTGGTATTACAATCAGAGCACAACTTATTTAGCATTCTCAACTAGTGCTGCTGACACTTGATGATTTTAGCTAATTGACATTTCTTTTTTGTATCAAAGCGTGCATTACTTGATGGAGCAGCTGATCCAGCTCCAGAAATATGGGGGAAAACTACGGAGGAGGAACGAATGCATAGTGGTATTGGCAGCTGGCCTGGGATTAATATACCTGTAAAACCTACCAACTCCACTCTTAAGTTGTATGGCGGTGCCGCTTTTGAGAGAGTAATGAATGAATTTCGCTGTGCAACTTACTCAATGGAATGCCCACAAGTGTCAAGGGAGAAGGTACTTGCTCATTAGTCTGGCACTATATACACACACTGAATATTAGGGGCAAATGGCTGAAACTGTGATAATGATGTCACTAGGTTGCGAACATACTGCTTGCCCATGCTGGAAGAGGTGGAAACAATGGACTGAGCGAGGCAGCAGCTGAGATAGCTCGGGCGGCTGCGCGAGCATGGCTTGCTCCTCTTATCGATACTGCATGTGACCGGCTTGCATTTGTCCTACAAAGTCTGTTTGATCTTGCTATGGAGCGCAACCGCAATAAGGACTCACAATGTAAGAGTTTGACCTCGCTATTGATACTGATTCATCTTGCTTCCTTCACTTGCATGGGTACCATTTAGTTCATAATCATAATGATGTTGATTTTCATTGTCTTTAGTAAAATTTACTTTTATTCGTTGAACACGTTCATCAAAAGGAAGGTATGGATTGCATTTTTTCTGTACCAAGCATATTTAGTCATCTGTGTTCCCCAACTTTGGATGACGTGTGCTTTGGCTATGTCTATTGATCAACTTTTCAATATCAGAATGGGTGTTTACTGGTGAGCTACTTGTTTCCCTGCATTTTGTTTTGCTATGGTCAGTTGCACATATGCATATATACTGTCTTCAAGCTTTAACCTAACATGACATTGTCAGTTTCTACTTCTACATCGTCAGTACTCATTAGTATTACTACTTTCACCGTTTGCTAAACGCTTTATATTCTTGACTCTTTTTTGCATAACAGATCATCAAAAAGGTGAAGATATGGAGGGTTATGTTGGCTTTCTTGCCGCTCTCAGGTGTTCATATTATAAGTTTGTCAAAGAATTGTCCAAGCAATGCAAGCAGATAGTGAGACATCACCTTGATTCAGTTACCAGCCCCTACTCGCATATTTGCTACGAGAATGATTTTTTCGCTGGTGTTGGATCTGTAGAAAATGCCATGAATAGATTTAATCACTTCCCTGGAGTTACATCCTTTGATCTATCAGACAGTGGATCTGCACTAGAGGAAGCCCAGGAGAACATGCCTCCAAAAGATCAACAGCATATGACACCACCTGCTAAAGGAAATGAGTCAAAGGAGGTCCTTAGAGAAAGCCAGCTGACAGTACCTGAGACGCCTTCTCCTGATCTGCCATCTGATATAAATGGTGGTAAGAAGAAAGATAATGGGATCCCAAATGACGGCGGACCAAGGAAAAGACATGCAAGGATTGCTGCATATACAAACAGAAATCATCATAACAGCAGTATCATTGGTGCTGATGACATGAGTTCAAAGTCAGGGTCATCATACTCCACCATATGCTCAATATCTGCTCGATATTTTGCCAAAATGCGAGAAATCCTGATTGAAAGGAATGTTCCATCTGCATTAAACTCTGGATTCTTAACACCATGGTATGTTCAAACCAATGATTCTGTCAAATTTGTTCTTCTTTCAACTTGTTATTAAGTTTACAAGATTTTAACTGTCTGATTCATTCAACTTATGGTTGATATTAGATTTGAATTGTCTGAATAGATTTTCAGCATAGCTGCTTGCACATCTAGAAGGTCTGTAGTTTATGTTAGCAGGTTGTAACCTTCTTAATGTATGAGATCCCTGTCCAGTCCAATGCATTAGAAGGATTATTTGCTGACGTATTCTTCTACTGGTGAACTGCAGCCGTGAAGGGTTGTTTCTGTCACTTGGCTTCGAGCTATTTGCTGTGAATGATGATAAGTTTATGGACATGTTTGTTGCACCTGGGGCAGTTGACGCTATCCAGAATGAGCGCCATTCTCTTATCAAACGTCAGAAGATTTTGCAGTCCTGTTTGAACGAGTTCAAGAACATCTCCCGGGCCCTGTAGTGATGATCTTTCTGGAGCTTCCCCTCAGATGGTACAGTGAACCTTGGGTTGTTTTATTGCTGCTGCACATTCATCTTTAGCTCCATTCCCATGTATCTTTCTTGATACAAGCAATTTTCTTGAGGTAATTCTGGGAAGAAAAATACCATTATCCTTTTGTCAAGTTCCATGTTGACAAGATCTGTACGTTTGTTCAGCCTCAACATTTGATATTATTGGTTATTCACCGATCTCATCAGTTTGTGCAGAACTTTGTAATGTATTGTAAGTTGCAGTGCTATTGCCTATTAGTAAAAAAACATGGCCGTGTTATGTGTGGTGTTTTATCAGATGTGTATAAATTCAGCATATGCTGACTGCTTGCTTTGTTTCTTTATTACTTGGAGGTTAGTTGTGTGAGAGTGCGCCATTGAACTGATTCAACGGGGTTGGTATCTGAAGTAAACAGACAAAGCAAAGTGTGTTTAGATGCTCACCTAATAAATATAAGGAAACAGTCCGTTGTTGGTAGCAGGTGACTACATGTATCTCTATATATTTGACCATATTTTTCAGCTGCCGTCCTGTAACGTGAATGAAAAACAGCTGTGTCAGGCAACCTCTTCAGCTTTCGTTCCCGTTTCCTTGTCATGCTTCCCACTTTACTCCCCTGTTTTCACAGTTGTTTTTGCTTGTATAAAAAGCTAATACTAAGGTTTTTTTCTAGTGATATGCCTTGTTGCTTTCCAGTACTTCGTCTTGGACTCACTGGCACATCATGTTCATGTATGGTGTTGCGTTTTGCACGTAACTTGTAAATCTCAAGCATAATAACTACTCATAGTTGTCCCTCGATGCCTTTTGGCCCTTTGCTTTGTCATTTCTGTTCGAATCAAAGCGTGGAAATCTCTGCACTGGTGCCTGCTGCAGCAGAACACCACCACTCTGGAAGGTCATGTACCTTTCAGACGGAATGTCGTATGGGGCATCTCAGAACAAGCAAGTGACCTTTCTCTCTCTCTCTCCATGTCTTTCTGTTGAGGGTCAACGCATGGTGGGCTTTCCTGTTCCTCCATGTTCGCAAGGCATGGGATTCAGTTGGCACAGCCGGTGCCTGTCTCCAGCCGCGTCTTCCTGCACTGCAGCAGCAGATGCCTGCCAAGTTGCTATCATGCCATGGGGGTGGATCAGCTATCTCAACTCAAAACTGGCACAACGCTCTAGCTATTCGGTGGTGGTGATGGGGGATCCCTGGCTCCCAACCGTGGGGGACAGAGATTTAGTGAAAGGAAGCATATACAAAAACAAAAAAGGACAGAGGAACTGGTGCTGGATTGCCCCCACCACCAGTCTACCATTTCGCTGGGCAGGGCAGGTCAGGCACCGCACCAGATCCAGATGGGCATCTCGTGATCGATCTGGCCCTCCACTTGTGCAGTGGCGCTGTGGTCCATGACATGGGCAGGCGTGCAGGGCCAGATGGAGTCAGCAGATGCACTGTAGGCTGCTTACCAGGTTGGGTCTGGTTTGGGGACACTGATAGAAGAGCACCGGCCCATGTTACTCCACTCCGATACAGACTGTATGTGTGTGTGTGCGCGCGCATCTTGGCAGCTGTTCGATCGATCCGAGTCATAACAGTACCCTCCGGTGGATCTCTCTCTCTCTCTCTCTCAGTTCTCTCCAAAATGGAAAGTGTGTAGTGTGGGCTAGATGAAAGCGACAAGAGGTGTGGTGTGGAGCGATGGCCTTGTCATGGCCACTGTTAGATGTGGATTCTGCCGGGAAATGGCTGCCCTCTCAGTTCGCTGGTCAAAGAAAGAAGCTTTTAGTGGCCCCGGACGCAGAGACCCCAGAGCTAACACCCGCAGTTTCCTCCCTCCCTCCCGGAGACGAAAGACTCACTCACACAGTCGCCACGCCAGGGCGCCAGGAGTGATGGCAGAAGGGTTATGCTGCTCGTGTGAAGGGCAACCACACTGGCAAACGCCGGAGCACACGCCGCCACTGGGACCGAAGCTGAAGTGCCCTCCAAGTCCAAGGCCACGACCGCGAGCAGACGCCGTGTGATGGAGTGCTCGTTTGACTGACCGAGGTGTTCGCTGGCAGGTCGCGTTGGCGTTGGCTGGGGGCAATGATTAAACTCGGCGTCTCGGCGAAAGCGGCCGGGGCGGTGCTCTCGCTCGCTCGTGTTGGCGCCGTGCCGAGCCGACCCCGGCACGCAGATCGTACTCCAGAAGCGGGGGATTTCATCTCGGGCGTGCCGCGTGCGTGGTCGCGCGCGCGGGGCCGGCGCCCGTCCAAGCTCTCCTGCAAGCTACGTACGTAGGCTGCAACACGCCGCGCGTGGCTGCGGTTGCGGCTGATCACGCGCGGTTTGCGAGGACTCGAGATTTGGGACGTTCCGGAAGTGTGGATGCGTGGGCTGTGCCATGGGAGTGCGGGCATCGTCGAAGCGAATGCCATCAGCCACGCACCGTGGCCCGTGGGTCTGTGGCTTCAATTTGGGTAGCTGCCAGCGATTCATTAGGATAGATGTCAGGTCTGACGAGGAGAAGCCGTTGCAGTCAGTATCCATGCTGTGACTCGAAATTCCAACTTTCGATGCCTCCAAAACTTGTTCGAGACTAGACTGCTAGGCGTTTAATCACCGTTAGTACAAAACGAAATTAAAGAAACTTCACACCAGACTTTTCCACTCTTTTGTGTGGTGGATCGGAGTAGCAGCAGTAGCGGCGAAATGTGGCCAGCATCATCATCACGATTCCTGCTCCGGCTTCTCTTAGGTGGCATGCAATAGGCGTGTGTGCCTGCTTCACCGAATGAGGCTGGAAGGAAGCTGGTGGCCGGGCAGAATAGTCAAATCTAAAAGAGCCCCGATGCCGTTCTCGCAGCCGTTAAAACGGGAATTGGATGCCGGCTTTCAGTCTCTCCCCCCTTTTTCTCGTCGTGCGCGGCCAGATTTGGGCCATGAACACGATTCGATCTCCACAATTAGTCCCAGAACTTGTTCGCCATGACGCGAAAAACACACAGGATTACAGAGAAGCAACAAATGCAGTCGGGAAAAATTCGACAAAAAATAATCTACTGTTTGCGCGGAGCAGGCAGTGCCAGTACCGTCTGCGGCAACCTAGTACCAGTACAGTCTGATGAGCTGAGCCATGCGCACGGCACGGCGGCGGCGGCAACAGAATTCTCTGCAAATGCAAAGCCCAAGAAAGGTTCCACTTCCACGAGTCAGTCAGTCTGCCAGGGACAGGACAGGTGGAATGATGGGGGGTAGAGGTACGGTAGCCCAGCTGCAGCTGCAGGTCGGTCAGTGTCAGTAAATAGCTTGTCCAAGTCAATGCGCCCAGCCTTTTCCATGGGCGCGCGCGAGATTCTTTGGACCGTTCCTGGCTAGCGTGAGACGTGACCAAAACGGGCCACGAGCAAAGCACCCAGCACGACTAATGCTAAAGTGCCCACCCGTGTTTCCCTCGAAAAATCCGGTGCATCTTCCCCGGCAAGCGTTGGGGTCTTTCCCCGTTCCAAGTTTCGACGGCATCTCTTGCCTGTAAGTTCACACGCTTCTCGGTTTACTGTCCCCCTAGGCTGCATGGCGCGAATTTCTGGGAGAAAACGAGTCTAAAACATGGACACCTAAGACTATATCACCAGAAAAGTGGATATGAGCGTGAAAAATACTATTTGCGCACCGTAGACAGGGTGGAAAAACACTGTTTGTATACCGTACACGGTACAGATACACTACCTAGTGACACTAGTCTAATATACACATCAGTACACAATTGGTCGTAATCCACAATCCCTATTTCAATATATATCTAGCTATTTGTTTTAAAGATCAAATGTATATTTCTACTTCAAAACTAACGGCAATTACAATTTTATTTTTTTCCAAAAAGCAATACGACACTATTAATCGTTAGATATACCATTTGGCCATTCACTCTATTGAAGAAAATTGTACAGATAAAATATAGCACTTAGCATTAATATTACATCTATTCTCGAATATTTGTCACCGATTAGTTAGATTTTTTTGAATTAAGATGCATCAAATAAAAGAGAACGAAACAAGATACATCCAATAAAAAAGAACGGAAGGCCTAATTGCTACCCATGAATAATAACATGAGCCATGATGACGTGTGAACACAAAACCGAAATGAATATCATTGTAAATAGCAGTAACAATGAGGTTCAGTCCACAGATAACCACCGGTCCACCGCTGCTTCCCCACCACCACACTACCCAACACAACCGAGCAAAAAGGAAGAGGGAAAAGACAAAGGAAACTCGGAAGAAAACAACCAGAAAAAAAAAAAGAAACCGGGGCGAAAAAGAAACAAACTTTAGAGGGGAAGGAGAGAGAGAGATCGCGCATGCCTTCGTCCAAAGTCTCACTCACTCACACCACCCGCGATGCACCTCTAGCTCCTCACTCTTCTTAACCTCCCCACCCTCTTCCTCCACTCAAATCCCCCTCCCACTTCCTCCTTCCTCTCGCTCCGTCTCCTCCGTCGTCTTTCCCTTCCCCACCAACGTACGCCAAAACCCAGCAAACCCACCACACTAGCTCCGATGGAGGTTTCCACCAAGCAGCTCCTCCCGATGCCTCATCAGCAGGACCCCAACTCCCCTTCCTCCTCCTCCACCTCGTCGTCGTCCTCCTCCTCCACGTCCCCGTCCCACCCCCACCACCGTGCGCCGCAACCCCACAACCTCCCGCCGTCCCCCAGGCCCATCCCGCGCACCATCGACACCACCCCGTTCCCCACCACCTTCGTCCAGGCCGACACCACCTCCTTCAAGCAGGTCGTCCAGATGCTCACGGGCGCCGAGCAACAGCCCGGCGCCAGCAAGAACGACGCGACGATGGCAGCAGCAGCAGCAGCAGGAGGAGGAGGTAATAACGGCGGCGGCGGCCACCAGGCGGCGAGCGCCGGCCCGTGCCGGCCCAAGAAGCCGTCTTTCAAGCTGTACGAGCGGCGGAGCAGCCTCAAGAACCTGAAGATGATCGCGCCGCTGGCGATGGGCCCGCCGCCGTCGCCGTCGCCGCGGAGGGCGGCCGCGGCGCCGGAGATCCTGTCGCCCAGCGTCCTGGACTTCCCGTCCCTGAAGCTGAGCCCCGTGACGCCGCTGGCCGGCGACCCCTTCTTCAACCGCTCGCCCGCGTCCACGTCGTCGTCGTCCGAGGAGGCCGAGCGCGCGGCCATCGCCGAGAGGGGCTTCTTCCTCCACCCGTCCCCTCGGGGCGCCGAGCCGCCGCGCCTGCTCCCGCTCTTCCCCGTCACGTCGCCCCGGATGGCCGCGCCGTCCGAGTGAGCCGCTGCCGCCGCCGCGCGTGCGTACTACAAGGTCCCCGACGATTCGATCCCGCCTCGGATCGCGCGCCGCAGACCCGCAGTAGCTGCTACTACTACCAGTACTACTACTGTTACACCCCCCCCCCCTCGCCGTACCTCCCCGCCCTTCCGTTCGATCTGGTTCCGTAATTAAGAAGATGCTTGCTTAATTGCTTTGCTGTAATGCTGTTCTTGATCTTGATCGACGCTACCTGCTGTAGCCTAGCTGTACGTCGTCGTCTCTCTGCTCTGCTGTAATTTTTGCTCCCTTCCTGAAAGGAGGAAGGGAGTTTAATTTCTCGTCTTTTTTCTTCCTTCTGGAGCCGGCGATCGAACGATCTGGAACGAAATGATGGATGGATGGGTGGGTGGGTGAATTAAGTAAATTAATTCATGGTGAAGCTTGATCTTGTGGTGATTATGTCGTGTAGTGCGCCTAGCGGGCGTCTCCGCTGCTGGTTCTGACCAGTTCGCTGTCCGCGCTCTGATGTCAATTCTGTTCGCCTTTTGCCTTCCTTCCTGTCCGGTTCCGATTCCCTGCGATCGCAGGCCGCTGTTCGCGCGTCAGCGCTCATAAATACGGTCCATGTACTACTGTAGTCTCTAGTCTCCTCCTCCTCCCCGCGCATGCCAAATCCAGCATGTTTTTTCCCTGGACAAAGTTCGGTGTACGTATATACCAGCAGGGACGCTTGCAACATAAGCTCGCGTCTCGACGTCCGGCAGGCACTGGCAGACGCGGACGACAACGGACGGTGGCTGCCTCTGCCTGCCCCTGCAAAAAGCTTCAGAGACTCCACTCTCCTGACAAACCCTGCGTCTGTCGTCTGTCAGTCAGTCGGTCGGTCCTATATTTCCGAGATGTTCTCTTCTCTTGTCTTCTCCGGCAGATCAGAGCAGAAGAGTGGCAGGCCGGACCAGACAACAGAGCATGGTCGCATGGACCGTCTGCTGATGCAGTGCGCCGGGTCCACGTGCACCACGCGGGCTCCTCCCTTCCTCTCTTGCCACTCTGACCAAGCCGTCCAGCTCAGATGACCGCTCCGATTCGAGGCCACAAGGATTTTGTGAGCGCCTCGCGGAAACGGCAAAACCCCGTGGAGGGAGTCGCTGTATACGATGGCCGGCCGCCCACTTGTTCAGGTGGACACGCAGTAGATCGAGACCAGTTGGCAGCAGCAAAGCCAAGCCGTGGGGTGCCACGGCCACGGAAGGGATCAACTATCAAGGGAGCCCCGGCGAAAGCAGCACCGTGCCTGCCGTGCCCGTGCGTCGCCGTCCCCGCGGTGGTGGTGGGGGTGGGGGTGATGAGGGGCGGTCCGTGATCCGGCTCTCGGCTGCCGTGGGTGGGGGCATGGGGCACACGGGACCGTGGCAGGATTCGCGGGCACCAGTTTGGTGGCGTGGCGGAAGACCTGTTCAAGTGAAGCGAAGCGAGCGCGTCGTCAGCTAGCCCCCGTGGCCGCCAGAGATGATCATTCGCCTTCCGTGACGGCGTGGCCGCCTTAGTCAAAATCTGTTGCGGGGGGCATGCATGCATGCGCTTCACTTGGCGCTTTCATTTCATCAGTTTGCTGGCTTTATTTGCTTGCCGGCCGGGGGGTCTGCCTAGCTGTTGCTAACCAAACCAGCGATCCCTTTCGGATGCATGCATGTGTTGCTAGTACCGCCGATAAACTAAATTGGGCGATTAGTTCCGGTCATGTGACGATGCATGCCGCGCGCGGCGACTCAGCTGACGAAGTGACGAGGATCTTCAGCGGATGGGCGCCATGTGGTGTGCCATTAACAAAACAGGATAAGCCATGCCGTCGATCGTCTGTGTACGGCTGGCAACGGCAACAAGTGTCGTTTCCACCACCATCAGCCAACTCTCTCTCTCACGCACACACTACCTAGTACTACTACCACCACCACCACCACTACACTAGGGAAAGCACGGTTAGGCAGCGCAATTATTTTCTATTTAGAAATTAATCACCCACCACCGATCAAACACCTTCTCAAGGTTAGTTTCCTTTAATTGTGTGTTCGACCACGAGTGATCATATAATGACATAATGTCTGCGAGTGAATACACGAGGAAATGACCAGTAGGAGTACTAGCAACTTTGTGTGCTTTCTCACGGAGAGAGACGTGGATCACATGTTTTAAAGGGGCAGCCGGCTGTACTGCTACCGACACAATCAATTAATGTACCCAAAGTAGTATTGAAATTCTGTGAACAGGGAGGAGACGCACCCCCAGCTTATTAGGTCAACTCTGCAAGGTCAGTACGGCATTAATTCCTCCAAGCTAAGCACGCCTCAAAGGAGAGATTAGGGCCAAGGACACGCCTCGTGGTATAGTAATTAAGTAGGAAATGTAGACTAGAAACACAAGCATATGGGCCATTTTTCCTCCCTCCCAACCGCCCCGGCCCTCAAGTAAAATACTACTACCAGCAATGTGTATAGCGTGTATGATTCAGAGACAGATCGACCAACAACACAGGACAAATTCCTCTCTCAGTGCGATGAGATGAGAGGTCGAGAGGAAGGACACAGAATTTCGCCTTGCTTGTTGCATGCACCTCAAGCCGTGCGCGTTCAGAGTTGAGATGGCGACATGGCGTCGATCGAAATGTCAGCGATGGCTGCCTGTGTGCCTGCATGTGTAGCGCATGCAGCAGAACCCTAGTCTAAAGCCAATTAACCTACGAGTGAGTCCAGGGACAGGTGGTGGTGCTGCTGCTGCTCTTTCCCCGCGACCGGATCATCGGACAGCAACCGACGCACGCGGCCGGATAAGCCGGCGGGCGCTGGCGGCCGTTGTGGTTTCTCGGCAGTTCGGCACGGCAAGCATGGCCCCAAACTTTCCAGTAAGTGCCACAGCGTCCTCGCGCACAAGTTCTCCGGCAGACGAGAGAACCAACCGGAGAAACGGCTGCCGGATCGTCGTGTCGTCCAGGTCCCGGCCCGGCGTCGTCGCTTCGGGATATGATGTGGCCTGCAGCCTGCCGGGGAGTTTTGGCGTGTTACCCCAATGCTCGTACAGGCTCACGGCCACGGCCGGGCACATGATTGGGGGCGCGGTCGGGGCGCTGCTTGCACGCGATGAGTTCCCTGACGGAATGGATAAAAAATGCAGGCTCGAGATGAGATGCGCTTGTTTGGCCTCTGAAGATCGGAGCAGGAACCAGCTAATGGATGAAGCCGCTGGTTTCGAATTGATGCTGCTTAATTTGCTACTGTTATCTGACAAAGACTTGCTTCAGAGTTCACCCAAGCTACACTCCACTTCTTGGGTCCATTTCCACGCGGGAGCTGAGGGAGTCTGCGGTGGACTTTTCACACGTGTTGCTGAGTCATTGCAGACATACGTACGTTATAAACGGAGAACAAATTCATACTAGATTAATAATAATCTCAGCGACGAACTGGAGTTTTGTAAGTAGTAGGCACGCGATTTGATACCAAGCGTGTCCATTTTCGTAAGCAATCTGCATGGCGGTGGAGACAGGTTATCTAACATGCATGGCAAAGGGGGCGTCGGACCTGTATTAGACAAGCGCGAGCTCGCTAGCCGCTTCTTGAGATCATCCAGTGGTACGGTGTGTGGTGTTTGCGTTGGCTTATATATTTTGGTCTAAATTTCACGATGCTCATGCAAAAACACACAAACCCGATCAAGGAGATTAGCGCGTACAGAGAATGCAAACACATGTGGTGCACTGCATCATCACATACATAGTATATGAAGTCAGTCAACACTCAACAGCTAACCGCCAGAAAGAGTAGTTGAGCATCGGAAAGGAGGTTTACGACATCCGACACATTTCATTCGCTATTCATTTCTTCTACTACTCGTTCAAAGGACGGCATACATAACCTTCTTCTGGTTGGGCCGTGGCTACCTAAGGTCATCTAGAACTCTCGAAAATGGTCAAGTCAATTCAAGGTTCTTATTGGCCAAGCTAGGACAAGCAAAAGGTAAGCATCGGCCTTGTATGTTTTTTAAGTAATATATATACTAATAGCGATATTTTACGGCCACAATTACTTTTATAGTAGTTATTTTTGTACGGTCTTATTTTTCACGTCATATGCCACGTTGTGTGCCTAATTAACCTACTGGCACTAACGGTCCAAAATGCACATACATACACAACTATTTGCTCACTCGACTGCACATCTTGCCTTACAAATGGCACATCAAGAGGAGTTTCTATTTTCCACTAGATGGACTGCGAAACAAACCAAGAGTCCAAGAGGACCTGATAAAAGTCACCCAGCTGGAGCAAGCAAACTGGGACTTTGCAGCTGGCACCGCAAAGATAGGATCTAATCTAGATTATCTTACGCCGGAAAGCACATCGTCACGCCAACTTTGTGAACTTCTGGTGGAAGTGTTTCAATGAGTATGATTCTGTTAAGGAAAATGCACTTCAGCCTTACCTGTTCCACCGATTCAACTCACTAAAAACATTTCAAGGCATTAGCTTTGGCAACGGTCCACTATAAAGTGGTCATTTTTACAAAATGCTCACATATCTTTTGACATCCAGACGCCGAGGCAAACAACCATCATGACAAACCCGTCCCGTCATGACCAAGTCATACATGGAAATGCTCACACATTGCAAAGCCGGCTTACCAATAGATTGCACTAAATAGGCTTAAATGATTCGACTCGTTTTTGTTCCTTTGGCACAAGTCAGGGGGAAGGCAACAGCATTGCGGGTTTCGCTGCTCTCATCTGAGGATTGAGATAAAATTGTTCCAGCTTTCACGAAAGGAACACCAAAAGTCTACACTGGTAGGAGCATGTGACCGTGAGACGGCTTTTGGCACATCCTCCAAAGAACTTCAAAGAAGGTAGCTGTAGCTATTGTTCCTGGTCTATTAATTGCTAGGCTTCAAAGTTCAAACAACCAAGAAACAGACCCTTGTCACAGGCTGTCAACTTAGCGCATCCAAAGTTCCACAAGGCTGGGTACATCACAAAACCTTTACAAGCATGTGATGCCCTGCTTTTCACATAGCACCAGTACCGGATAATATCTCATTAGTTACTGTAGGATATTTCTGTAAAAGAAAACATGAAAGTTAGAATGTTGCGTTGTTAAGAACAGGAGAGTACTTGCAGCTTCTTTCCAGCATATATAAGAGATGAATCACAAGACTATCTGAATCTTAACACCCCTACTCATCCTCTATCTTTTAGGGGATTTTATAGTAGCACTAGCAGGAAACTATAGCAATTAGGTTGAGACTGTACATGATCTTTGAGTGCATGTCTTCCATGAGATCCCTTAATATCTAACCTTTTTGAAAAAAAAAAGCGTTGACACAGATGCCACGGGACCTTTTCTTCAACCTGTTTCCAAGAAAACAAGCTCAGCATGAGTAACCCCGAGAAGGGTCATATGCAATGCTATGACCCTCGCACAATTTGCAGCTTTGGAAACTGAACCTTGTGATGATTGTGCAACCAAGAACACAAACCAAATAAAAAGGAATTGCTCTCCGTCAAGACTTTTAGCATTAAAAAGGCTAGAACCTATATCACTGGTAGCTATCCATTTTTCCCATTTGCAAAAGGTTTCCTGTCAGCTCGTCGTAATCATTTCACGTGTTTGATGATTAACGATGCAAGCAGCATAGCATCCTAGTAGCCTACTGATCATTTAAAAAATGTAAAAGGGCATGCTATTTAACACAAGTTAGATGAGAGGAAAAAGGGTGCCTTTTCTGCTTCGAAGGCATAAATAAACCTTATCTCTCACTTGTTGGCTTTAGATCAGAAGTCGTAACAGAAGTAGCAGTAATTTGGTAGCGCATGAAAGCTCAACAAGATTGTGTCAATGATAACACAGAAGTGATGGAAACCCATGCTAAATAATAGAAGAGCCCTGACCCGTTGGTCCTTACTATTTGAAATCATGAACTGATGAGTTATGGAATTGTTGACCGGTGTGAATATTGGCAACACTGTCAGCTTCCCTGAGATGTTAATACTTAATACATGATTCTTGCCACATATAGGTGATAAAAAAGGCATACCGTTAAATTCAGTCGTGAAAGCACTGTAGATCAGACGCATGCTTACAAATATTGAATCAACTCAACAGCATATCTTCCTTTCCTTGTTGTCACAATTTCCCCAATCTAAAGAAAAAGTGAACAAGCAAGATAAATAACCCAAACAGATGACATTATGTATTTAAGTACATAACGGGCATTAAAATTTGCAAAACAACACAAAATATTCAGCTGCGTGCATAAATTTAGTCAATCTGTCTAGCATCTTATTAAGACCTCACTGTCCGCAAAGCAATACATTACTTCATTGACATAGAACAAAAAAAATGCTCAATTAATCCTTTACATGTTTACAGCTATAGCAGTTCAATCTAAGCGATAGAGCAACAGATCAATAATGGTACTATGAACTTCACTGCATAGTAAAATGCTCTGGTTTAATATTAAAACTTAAAATATTGAGCTCATATTTCACAGAATGTTTAAGCCATTTAAGATCCAGCCTGTTGGAAATAGTCTGCGAACACACCAAACTCTTAAATTCCAAATGCCATACCATGGGTTTTCATTAACACATGCACGACAGTCTTGCAGCCATCTAATGCCAATTTTTTGCAGGCGAAAGCTTCAAAAGATGAAAGTCCAAGACTTGAAACTACATGTTGTCTACTATACACGCCATCAGGTGAGTCCGTTGGCGTTTACATGTTAGTAGCACGTAGATTTTGATGCTGGCCAATATGGACTCAGGTCTTTGCTGCTCTTTCTCTGCTAGTTTTATAATGCATTCAAGACCTTAACAAATGCCACAGACCTTAGCAGTCATTGGGCCATAAATTTGTAGTAGACACTGGGCCCTCGATTTCACTGTGGTTAACAATAAATGAGTGATGAAGCAGGGCTCTTGGTGCCACAATGATCATGAGCGAGGTAGCTCGATATGGTGTTAGTCTTAGTGCAAAATTCACAGTAAGGGGAGATTTAGAAATAAAAAGATTTTTAGAACAGCAAATTACTGTGAACTGTCTGCAACCTCAAAGCAAAACTACAGTGCCTTGTGTCTGCAACCTCAACTTTACACCCTGTATCTCGGAAAAGAGCAACTGTGCTAGCACAGCACTGTGAGACCTCTTTGAAAATGTTGAGCCAATTGAGCTTGGCCGGCTGGGCATCCAGAACTTGGAGATCCTTGGCTGGGCCTTGCGGATGCGTTGGCTGTGGCTTCTCAAAACTCAGCCAGATTGGCCTTGGGCGGTGTTCAACCTCCACATGCATCCTCATGTGAGGGCTATGTTTGCAATCTCGATCACATCGGTTGTTGGTGATGGTGCCTCGACCCTCTTTTGGACAGACCACTGGATCCATGGTCAATCGGTCCAGGACTTAGCACCTGCTTTGCTGCCTTTTGTCTCCAAGCAGGCTGTGGCGGATAGGACTGTTGCTGCAGCCTTGCACGATCGCCGTTCGGTCCAGGACGTTGGTGGTGGCCTCTCTGTCCCGGCGGTCGTCGACTTCCTCCATCTCTGGGATGCGATTGAGGAGTTCTCCACTATTGAACACTGCTGTGATCATCATATATGGACACCTTGCGCCTCTGGATTTTATTCGGCGTCTTCGGTGTACAAGCGGTTCCTCATGGTCAGGGGCTGCATACCCTTTGAGCCGGCCAAGCGCTTGTGGAAAGCTTGGGCCCCACTTCGTTGCAAGATCTTCCTTTGGCTAGCAATTCACAATCGGTGCTGGATGGCTGACCGGTTTGCCAGGAGAGGGCTCTCACACCACCCTCATTACTTGCTGTGTGACCAGGCGGAGGAGGACGCCCAGCACCTTCTCACCTCTTGTGTCTTTGCTAGGCAAGTTTGGGTTCAAGTGCTCACCAGGGTGGGGCTCCTTGACCGTACTTCCTCCCAGCAGGACGAACTATTCCAAGACTGGTGGCGCAGAGCGTCTCACCAAGTCCTGAAAGAAGCCTGCAAAGGGTTCCATTCCCTGGTGATCCTGGTGGCTTGGTCTCTTTGGAAGCACCAGCGCTGCATCTTCAATGGTCTTCAGCCGTCAGTATCTTTGGTGCTCCAGGAGGTGCTTGACCAGGGCCAGCTTTGGATCCTACTGGCTGCTAGGATTGTTTTCATCTTTCTTAGGCGCATACGTCCTAGCAAATTAGCGCCCCAGCCAGGGTAAAGGTTTGTACTCGGACCGGTTCGTTTCTATCTTCAATACAATGACGCGCAGCTCTCCTACAGGTTCGAAAAAAAATCGTGCATGCACATGCCGCTAAGGTTGTGTAAAGCACCAACATATGCTTGGCAAGAATGTTGAGGTCTTTGGGGCCATGCACGAAAATGATGCAAAAAAAAAAAAAATGTACACCACCTGATCCATGGATAAATGCAGTGTAGGACCAGAGACACAAGTTTCTAGAGTACCCATGGCACGAGTAGCTAAGATGGAATAACAACATGCTATTTCAATTTAGAATAGAAAATCAAGAAGAAGAGAATGGGTTGCTGTTATCCCATGCTCATGGGATATTTCAGTTGCAATTATATGGCCAACAAATGAGAAAATCAGCCAATCATGTCCATAAGGACCCATTGCTTAGTTTCTTCATTTATGAAACAAGCCCCTGCTGCACCACACTACCATTTTATGGTGAAAACAATATCAAATAAAAGTAACATGCAGCATATAGCTTGGTACATTCAAAATTAAGAGGCACATTTCAACACAGTTGTGAAACAACATAGACAGAGGAAAGGCCTCTCAAGCAATACCAAGAAACTAGAAACTAGCAGTATCAGAGTGTAGTGACAATAGCAACTAAATTCCAAAAGCATACAAGATCTGTTCATTTGTAAGAGAAAGATATCACGCATTTTCTAGCCTTTTCAATTACCTTTAACCTTCCAAACCCACTGACAGAAACAACATCTCCGGATTTGAGGGTAACTCCATTTTTCAAAATAGGTGCCCAATTGACACGAACATCCCCAGAACTGAACAAGCAAAAGAGGCATGGATCCAGAAAAACAATTAAAAATTGGTAGGCACTGACGGCATAGTTCTTATTAGAATGGACCAAAGTCCAAACATAACAATTGCACAAAGACAAAAGTATGTTCTTCTGATATTAGGTCGACAATTGGCAACTCGAAATTCATACCTTATCAAGCCAGCAAGCTTAGTGCGTGAGATTTTAAATCCTGCACTGGCCAGTGCATCAACCCTCAGTGATGATTCTACAGTTTTAAATGACTTTGTCCTGCAGTGCACAGGAAATAATCAAGTTACTTGTGCTGAACTTTTGCAACATAAAATCGTGGAAAAAAGAAAAGCTCAAAGTTTATATAAAGGTACGAGAATATTGAGCAGACCTTGGTGGTTCATATTCTAGACTAAGCAAAGGAATCTGAGTGCATGAAACACCAACTTTTCCCACCTGTAGAAAAAAATCCCATTGGAAATAAACAGTAATTAGAAGGTTCGGCAACAAGGAAACATAAGAATCATAAAAGGCAACCAAAGTACATAAGTGGAGGTCAAATAGAAACACAGATTTAGCCAAAAGACTCAACATGACATACAGATATCAATAAGAAAGCCTTAACATTACAAAAGTATTAAACATATCAGAACATAGAATAGTCGTTTTCTAGTTATAATGGGTAAACATAGAAAAGGAAGCAGCATAGTAACCTAGATCTGTGTGTTTTGGATGAATCTACCTTTTCGAGAGTAGAAATAAGATAGTCAACAAGTTCTGGATCAACAAGAACCTGAGCACCTCTTTCCCCCTAACAAAAAGTGAAAATAGCATCTCAGACAATAAGAAGGGGAAGGGGTAGGAAATGGCTAAATAGTTCAGAAAACTAGCGATCAGGTGTGCACCTGCAGAATAATATCTCCAACTTTCTCCCTTGTTATTCCTGTCCCGAGGATAGCACCGAGAAAGTCACCGTGAGAACAGGGTTCCAATCGGAAATTCCCTGAGATACTGGATTGGCCTCAAAGTCAGCTTTTATAGCAGACAACAGTGCTTATAAGGTGAAATTGAGAAAACCTCAAAGCAGCAATTATATCTGGGTTACTAGTCATAGAGTCTGGGTGTCCCACAGAAATCCGGCACCTCTCAGCCTAGATAAATATTAAATATAAGAATGAGAAACTATATACGCTAATGGAGAAATTAACAAACTACAATTTGGTTCTTTCGGTTTCACCTGAGGGTAGCCACCTTGAGCTACTGCCTTGATATCTGCAATTTTTTCAATCGCCAGCATAGCCTCTTTTACTGTAGGTGGAGTAAGAAAATTGGTATGGAAAACATCTCTTCGTTGGGAAGCCCTTTCTGCCTGCATAAGGATGTTAATGTGAATCCATGAATGGCAAGAATAACCATATATTTTTGACGAATACTAAAATAAACAAGCAAATGCAGTTATAGTCATGCATTCTCTGTGTTTGATTCAATATAGAATTTCAATTTGAGAATATATGAATATAATATTTTTGCGATGAGATGAAACTTTCGCGTTTAGTATGTCAAAATGCATGCATGTAACTAATGTTAACAAATTCAACACAGCCATGTAGTGGCTTTTCTCTCTCATCTCTCTCACCCATTTTCTTTTGGTAGGACAACCAGATCTTAGTTTATGCTATGGAATGTGCTGCTTTGGTCGTATTTACATAAAGCAGTAAATAAGTGTTTCAGCTATAATACCAGCACTGGAATCGAGCCTCTTTTCCATTGAGCATTTGCTGAATTTATATGTGCATTAGCCACTTCTAGAACTGTTTTCAGTTTTTCACCGATTAGCTATCACAATGATAAGCAGATATTAGTTTAGGAAGTTCTGTTTGGACATCTTTTACAGTCTGCAGCAATCTGTTTTTTTATAAGACAACACCCTTAGTAGTGGAACCAGAATCCAGATCTTTCATCTTTGCCAACTTTTTATCTGTTCAATTTAAACATGCATTTGCCAACTCCAGAACTGAGTTTGCATGCACATGATGGACTCTCTTTGGCAAACATTTTCATAGGACAGTAGATTAACAGCTAAACTTCGAGCATTTCTCGTCGGCCCTGTTTTCCATAAACCCCAATATTATCTCGAGGTTAGAGCTGGAACATAACTCAACACTGGTAATAGTCTTGCAAAGGAAACGCCTGATTCCAACACATTTAGTCAAAAATAATGCTAACAGGCAAACATATACGCACTCTACAAACCAGTTACGTTCAATAGACACCAATCACTAGGTTACTTTGTAGTAACACTAGCAGTTACACAGTTCAATGACCACACACTGATCCTGATTTCTCAATTGTCAAAGGGGAAAAGCAAATTACCATATCCAGAATGTTCCTGATATCCTCGGCTGAATTCCTGTCCGTGCTTCCTTTCACCGCGGAATCCCTGGCTGCTGCGACGGCGACGGCAATGGCGGCGCTACACCGTTCTGGTGCGGGTGGGCCAAGCGTCAGCGGGGAGGCAAAATCCAATAAGATGGCGATGGGTCTTCGGGCTCACCTCGCGAGATGAAGTAGTGCGGCGCGGGGATGGCTCCGCGCGGGCGAGGGCCGCGGAGGAGATGCCGGAGAGGACTCGCTAACGCCAGGGCAGCGGCGGCCATCGTTCCGTTCAGCGAAGCAATGAGGAATTCCGCCTCCGCCCACCCGAGTCTGTCGCTGTGTGGGTATACTCGGTAGGCGGTAGCTGCGGGGATTCCCTGACGTTCGCGGGTTGGTCACTCGCGGCCGCGGCCTTTTGGGCCTGAAGCCCTGAACAAGCCTCTGTGCTGAAGTGAAGCCTGCACCTGTCCCGCTCGACGCTCAAATGCGCCCGCCGCCGCGATGACCACGCTCCTCCGCCGCCTCCTCCGCGTGGCCCCCGCCCCCGCTTCCCTCTCCGACCGCCTCCCCTTCTCCACCAGATCTCGCCGTACCCCACACCGCTTCCGTTGCAGCCGCCGCAGCCCCAATCCGACGCCGCCCTCCCCCGACGCCATCTCCGCAGCCATTGCATCTCTCCCGTCCCGCCTCACCCCGCCCATGCTCGCCTCCTCCCTAGCCTCCACCTCCGACGCCCGCCTGCTCCTCCCGCTCCTCACTCACTCCCTCCGCCTCCCCTCCTTCCGCCCCGACCCCGCCCCCTTCCTCGTCGTCATCAAGCGCCTCGCCGCCGCCGACCTGTACGCCGACTTCGACCGCGCCTGCGCGCTCTCCTTCTCCCTCCTCCCCTCGCTCCCTTCCACGGGCCCCCTCCTCCGCGATGCGCTCTACTTCTACTGCCAGTTCGGCAGGCTCGGCAAGGCCTTCCACGTCTACACCCTCATGCGCGCCTCCGCCGACCCCTCGGCGTGCCCTTCCGCCGACACCTACCACGCGCTCTTCACCGCGCTGCTCTCCCGCGGCCGCGGCGACACCTTGGTCCACTACATGTACATGGACAACGTGTCAGCGCTCTTCAGGCAGATGCTCGAGGAGGGGATCCCGCCGGACACGCGCACGCTCAACGTGCTCATCAGGGGATACGCGCAGTCGCTGCATCTCAACGACGCGTTGCGCCTGTTCCACCAGATGAGGCCTGTGTACGGCTGCGAGCCGGATGCGTTCACGTACAGCTACCTCGTGCACGGGCTGAGCGCGCAGGGCCGAACCAGGAATGCGCGGGAGCTGTTCGACGAAATGCGCGGGAAGGGCCTACTGCCGACAGAGCCAGCATGCAACGCCTTCGTCGGTGCTCTGGCTATGGCTGGAGAGGCCGGGGAAGCAGAGAGTGTAATGTGGGAGATGGCCAGGTCCGGAAGGGTGGTTGACGACATCGCAAGGAGGGCGTTGGTGGAGGAGTTGTCGAGGGCCGGGAAGCGGGACGATGCTGACAGGCTAGCGAAGGAGATGGAGCGGAAGGGCATTGTGGGTGCTCGCGAGCTGCGAATGCTGCTAAGTTTAATCAGTGACGACGGTGATGACAGTTTGGATGTCAAGGATAGTGGGAGGAACACCTGTTGACAGTTATTAGAGGCTGCTGAAACTAGTGCATCCCTGCAAGTCTGAATAACGGGACAACACTTGCCGAAAAGGCAGTCAGGGTTCAGAAGTAATTACAGAAGAAAAGTGATGTGAAAGGAACCGCAAGATTGATATGCAAGGCTGCAATGCTGATATTTATTCCTCATGGGTGATCTGGTGTCTAGATCAGGATCAGTAGACCACCCTAGAAAATCATACACTCCCCTTTTAGCTGTTTCTGAAATTGTAAACTAGAGAGTCTATTTATGCCCAGGCATTCCATACAGTACTTCCCAAAACCCAAAGGTGGTAAATACTCCTACTTGACTGGATGAGCATACCGAGCACAATTCAAGTAAATCTTCACAATTTGGTTTGGAAAGTCCGGGGTCCACAAAACAAGTTTTTCGGTTGGTTAGCGCTCTAAAATTACCCAAAGGACCCTGCAGAAAATGACTTTGTTTTGCCTGTCCGGGCTTTGCCCCTTTTAATACAACTGGTTCGTTTTGGAAAAAAAAACAAAAGTATTGCAATCCAAAATGGATATTACAATTAACAACTCAACAGGCAGACCTTTCGTTGTTACTTTCGATAAGCTATTCTCAATAATCCTGCCTTCAAGAATCGTTGCTTTTGGCTGAATAGTTTGCTGTGCTGATTCTAACAGAAAAGGGGAAAAGAACTGGAATTACGATCCACTTATTGATTCCCCAAGTGCAGTGCCCGATAACGCATAGTACTGTTTATTCTTCGCTCCGTTCAGATGGAAGCCATTCAAGTGTGCTGCCAGTAAACATTGGCACAATCTCCCCTGAACTGTGTTTATAAGTTGCGGGGACTTTCCAGGCACTCTTTCTCAAGACAATCTTTGAGGTAGTTCCTTGGGAGGCCATAAAAATCAGGGCCATTGAAGCTTGTAAATGATTCTAGTTTATCTAGGGCACCAGCCTGAAATAGTCAGACAAATAAACCAATCAGAAAGATAGTTTTTGACATCTGCACGGTCTGTGACACTTTGCAACTTCAGTGTCATGTAATTGACATCAGCCTACAGCAAGATATTTTTCTTAAAATATAGTTGCGGTGGTGATAAATGATCATGAGCAAAGATGATTGATAAGCATGAGGTGCTAGTGTGCTACCGATAGAGATTACCTCTTCAAATACTTTCGCATAAAGAGACAAGGCAACAGGAGCACTATATATTCCTGCACATCCACAAGAACATTCTTTGTTCCGCTTGTCATGGGGAGCGCTGTCAGTACCAAGAAAGTACCGCCTACTCCCATTTGTTACAGCAGATACAATTGCTTGTCCTGGATTGAAGGTTCAGAAACAGTTAATAGGTGGAGTGCTGTTCAAAATTACATAACAAAAAACTTGTATGATAATTGTTTAAAATTATGGGCAATAGCCAAATCCAATCAGGCAACAGAAAAAAAAACGTAACACAAAAACACTGTTTTTAATCTAATTATATACCGATGAAGGAATATTGGTTCACATTTTCAACCAAAATTATTAGCACCTTGCGTGTTTAAAAAGTGGTTTAGTAATTGCTAAAGAAATGTCTAGTCATGAGCCAAAAGAAATATCATTACACAATTATAACAAGGGGGTAGCATTTCTTATAAGAGGGCGATTGCAACATACTATGAGTCTCCCTCTTCAGTACTGGCAAGCAGTAATTGTGTGGCTGCAAACCACCCTGGAATAAAGCATTCCTGTTGAGGAGGAGATGCAGGGGAGTCACTGTTGCAGCAACATGACCTATGAACATGAAAGTGTTATAATCATAAAAAAGGATGGAAGCATAATGCCATTCTAGCAGTAGTGCAGCACCTTCTTCACATGATTCTATGAAGTTCACTGCATCCATAGTTGTGATATGTTCCATTACAATTTTCAGCTGTGGAAGTGTTTGTACAAGTGGTGCCAATATTCTATCAATGAAAACCTTCTCACGGTCAAAGGTGTCAACATGTGGATCTGTGACTTCTCCATGGACCTAAAGAAAAATCACAAATAGAAAATAGCCATAAAAGCTGTTGTGTGAGGCAGTGCGATGAAAAAAAAACAAATTACTAACTACTTGAAGGAAGAATCGTTCGACATATTATGTCCAGTAAGACTAGTCATCTGAATCAAAAGGTCAATCACAAGGTCAACAATGCATCAGAAATGCAATTCGCCAAAGCTACTTACAAGCAAAGGCATGTCCTGCCTGACCATCTCCTCAAGGACAGGCAAGCACTTCCCAAATATATTGGTGACACCATCTTGGGAATTGGTAGTTGCTCCGGCAGGGTACAGCTTCACAGCAAATACTACACCACTCTTTCCTAAAACCATAACATGCAACACAAAAACCATCGGTTAGATAATCCATGGATTGATAAACGCAAACAATATTTGGTATTTTAAGCACATTGCACAAATCTGCTCAATTTTCAACAGATTGTATGTGGCATCGAACTCAATGGAGGAGTCCACGTACGCATTGCAGGGTCTGCCACAAATGGACAGTGAACAACAACAATGCTGACTACTGTTTGGGCTTTTACTAGTTAGGACTTAGGAGCAGATGGATGCAAACACAAAACAACCATTTTCAGTAGGGTGTCAAGGATAATTGGCTGGTGGTCTGTTGTCAGCATTGACTATGCATGGTGGCAGAGTTAGCGATGACAAGATCCGTGCAGGAGTGTTGTGGCATGGCTGCGGCGATCGTCATTTGCTGTTGTTTTCGTTGTTAGTGTTGCTGCTATCATTTCTTCTTCCTCAAGACCTGCCCCCTGCTTTGTTGTTTTGCCCATCTGGGTTTTTCTTCTTTTCAATAGAATCAGTAACTCTCCCGCCCGGTTTGTTAAACACAAAACAACCAGCTAGAAATTATAAGCTGATCTACGCTATGTGCTGGGCTGCTCAGTTTTTTTTTATAAAAAAAAAAGAAGTAAAGATAAGAACATACAAGTGCATGGAGAGGGTTCATACCTGCAAGCTTGATCTCCTCTGGGCTAGTGTTGTCGGTCAGGTAAAGCGTCATGAGCGGCATGAAGCTACTCCCGGGAGGCAGTGCCCTCATGATCTCCTCCCTATACTCCACTGCGCGCGCCGTCGTGGTCACTGGCGGCTTCAAGTTGGGCATGATGATAGCCCTCCCAAAATGCCTCGCGCTGCCACAGCGAACACAACCACAAGGGTACCACTCAGAGACATTGCATCGAACACCTGGCGTGAACCAACCAACCGCTCCGATCGCACAAACCTGTGGGGCAGCACGGCCTCAAGGACACCGCCTTCACGAAGGTGGAGGTGCCAGTCGTCGGGGCGCGTGATGACCAGCTGCTCCTGCTGCTGCGACGCGGCGGCCATGGCGATCGCCCTCGGGTTCGGGCCTGGAGAAGTGCGGAAGCTGATGCTGCAATGGGGCGACGGCCGGAGGAAGGAGACCAGGCGCTTTCGGTGCGGGTGCACGCAGACGGTGGCGGTGTTGACCGCGACTGGCATGTGCTTCCCTCAATTTATTCTACTGGCCTCTCCGGTGGCGAGCGCGGCGTGGTGCGGCTGGGCCTGCCGGCTTGGGGACTGCGGGGCGCCTGCGGGACAGCGGGAGCGCGGCTGTGCCAAAGGAGTTCGAGAATCGGGGGTTCTTCGGGTGTCCTGGACGCGTGGGGCAGTGCGGACCGGCCGGTCCTCGTTCCGGTGGTGTTTGGTTGGGAGACGGGGCGGAATGCAGTAGGATGATCCAGGGCTGTTTGTTTGGTTGTGAAACGAGAAAGACGGGATATTCCATATGTCGTCCTCCCGTCGTCCAGCCCACCGCCGGCAAGGTCGCCGCTCAGGCCTGCCCCTTCACCTCATCCCGGCTGTGCCTCCTCCGCGCCCGGGCAGCCGCCCCCGGCAAGCCGCGCCTCTCCGCCACACCCGGGCGCAGTGGCGACGGCAGCGGAGTGGCACTGAGGCAGAGCGACGCCACAACGACGGACTGGAGCAGTGGCGTGCGAGGTCGGGCGGTGGAGGCGGAGCGCCGTGACTGGCGACGGTCAGCAGAGGCGGAGGCGGACACGCGCGGCGGCGGCGCTCTGGCCCACACGACGGCGATACCCTCCTCCACTGTGGCCTTCTCGCGACGGACATAGGTGGAAGGAGCATCTAGAGTATGACAGGCTAGACCCACTAACCAGTATCTAACGATGCGAACTGTCCTCCGTCCTATTCTAACACCAATTCTTTGCACCAAACAAAAACTAGAATGACCTTGAGATGGAGTCATCCTATCCAAAAACTAGGGATAAAAATATTGAGTTTGGGCCTATTGAAACTTGCAAAAAGAATATGACGAGGACTTCGTTTTTTGTGAACAAAGATTCAGTAGTCACTTTTGAAAAAAAAAAGGTACTTGTAGTCAGAATCAGCCACATGCAGACAGCCTCCTCCGTCCTGTTTCACATGAACATAGACAGAGGGCTAAACCCTTTTGAAATTTGGGGTGGATTTTTTAAAATACAACTTGCTTTCAGATCAAACAGATGTATAAAAATCTAAAAAATATGATGCCAACCCATTTAGGTTGGTCCAAAGTTCCCTCCGTCCTAATTTATCGGGTCATTTGATTTTTGTGACAACAAATTTGACCTACTAGTCTTGTTAAAAATTCTCATATATTTTATTGTGATTTATGCTTTTACTATGACTTGAATTATTTCATTTTCGTAATTTTTTTTTGAATAAAACGTGTTGATCAAACTTGGTGTCAAGAAAAACCAAACAATCTATAAATTGGGATGGAAGGAGTATTATTTTAGTTTTGACTCTTAATAGTACAAAAGTCATATAAATTGGTAATCTGACGTGAGTGCTATTGTATTTATTAAGAAAATATACTTCCATTGTATGTACGTAGTAACTATTTCTATTTGAAATAAGGAATAATACATTGTTAAATAGTACTAAGGTTATGACAACGCCTTAATGGACTTATTAGTACCGGGACTAGATAGAGTGATATACTAAAATTAAGATGTCCATTTGGATCTGTACAAACAACGGTGATAAGCGGCGGAGAACAAGTGAAAAGAAATGCATGACAGGTGACGGAGGATTAAAGTTAGTGATGATCGAATGAACCCAATCACATGTGTTTGACTAGTATGTGTTACGAGCCAAGTGGATCTGATGTGCTCCCTTCAATTCAATTATAGGTCGTTTAATTTTTTTAACGCTAAGTTTAATTTGCTCGTCTTCGTCAAATTTTTTCATAATTATCATTTATTTTTATTGTGATTTGTTTAGCAAATAATATACTTCAACTATAATTTAAATTTTTTCCATATTTTCGCAAATTTTTTGAATAAGAGTCCCCGCTCTCGTTCCTGTCGTGTTCCTAGAGCGAGCCACCAAATGCAAGGCACGTTATGAAGCCATACTCTCGTTTGGCAAATCCATCGTCTCGATCTGACAGCGATGTTTTGGGCGATCCGGCTGACCAAAACACGCTAGAAATGAAAGATTCCAAGGAACAAATTAAACAAAGATGTCTAGCACAAAACACCTGCAGCAAATCAAATCAAATGCTCGTGCTTTGGCTCTCCTCTGCCTCCGGCCTGAGCAGTCGACCTAATAAAGCGGAAGGCATCCATAATTAAGAATAACGCGAACACACCGTACCCCTGCTTCGTGGAGTAGGCCGTATGCGTGCATAGTCCATGCCCTGATGCCTGCAGACGGGCTTGGCACTACACCGTAGTGGCGTAGGCGCGTAGCCGAACCTGTTCACATGCACGAGGTCCACATGGATCTGGTCATCTGGCAATCGGGGATGCGCGCGAGATGCCAACGAACTCCATCAAATCCAATCCACGAGAGGAAGAGGAATACAGCCCGTCTCACGTATCACCTCCCTCCCTTCCGCTCTCGCCCAAAGAAAAGAAACACCGCCACATCGAGTGTTGCTGCTTAAAATTAATCCCAAAAGTCGTCTCCAATAATTGCCGGCAATTTATATGGACTGCGATAACGCGCGTCTGGATCGCGACTTACCAAGCGCGCGACCTTCAAATCTTCCTTTTTTTTGTCCCCCCCTCCCTCGTCAACCATACCTCGTCAACCTCAGCGTATACACATGATGTTTGCATAGATGTTGCTATCATGGCTGACATCATCAACCGGAAAATAGAAGCATTTCCTTTCAACGAGCGTAACTTTCTCATCTATCCTATGTTTTCAAATCAGATTGCACCATTGTATTTCTAGCAGCGAGATCTATAAAACAAGACCTATATTGAATATGTTTTGATGTCGCATTGTGCAAGTGGCAAGTTATATATATTATATAAAGTAATAACGTATGCATCAAATGTGTAGTAGGTCATGTTATATTTTGAAACTAATAACTTGACTTATATGTCTCGTATAAATCTATGTACGGATATATAATAACTTATATTATATAATCTATATAACTTGTATATAACTTATGTTGAGAATTTATATCAAATTGTTAGCCATTTTATTTATAAATATGTGATGGTGTCTATCTTGTTACAAATTACAGTAGAAGCAATGCAACAACTTATATAGTGAACTAGTGTCTAGTAATAATGTACCAATTTACATATCAAACTTACAGTTTTTTAGACATGTAACATTGGGTGGAGCAAGTTTTGTACTAAACTTGTATCCGTTATTATTATAAGATCATTGCAAACCATGCCGCTAATGTTGTATACAAGTTATATACAAAACTAATAGAATATTACATATACATAAGTTTTTTATGCATCTACTTACTTATTTTGTAGTATAATAGTAACTTATACATCAATTGTGTATCCATTTTTGCATCAAACTCATAAAAAACTAAACACAATTTAAACAGAGATAACTTGTAATGAATTATGTTGAACTTATAACTTGCGACATTACGAAAATATAACTTCATATGCTGACATAAGCATCACCTTATGTGAACAATTACAAGGATAATGTATCAACTTATGTATCTTAAAAACATATCAACTTATGCGGAGGCAACGCGGCAACTTATGTAGAAACTTTAGAAAAAATACAACATCAAGTAAAAAAGAACTGTAACAATTTATGTACGTAAGGTTGCCACACAGCATTTAACTATACCACTATCTAGTACATATTTAATATAACTTGCCACTACATAAAAATTATTTGAAAACATATGTACCATGGATCTAGTTTTGTACATCTCATCGTAACTAAGACAATAATGCAAATGAAATTAAAAACGGACAATGTATATATAAGTTATTGCATTTTAAAAGGATAAAAAATATGGGCTGCTTGCCCGTGGGCTGCTGGGTCGTGCGCTGTGCGCACCGCGACCTAGCGTGCACTAGTGTTTCAGAAAGTCTAACCCACGACCTAGCGTGCCACTGCGCTCACCACCGACTAAGGCTAGGATTAAGGTTCGGGGCTGAGGTTCGGAGACAAGGTTATCAGGGGAGGGAGCTATCTTTGTCAGAGACAGAGGAGGGGTCGGGGGAGGCGGCCGGCCCGGCGGTAGTGGCGGTTGGAGCCGACAGGGCGCAGGTGCTGGAGGAAGGCGGTTGGACGGTGGCGGTGGCGGATGCAACGTCGAGGAGGCGGAGCATTTTCACCTTGGTCAGCTGGCGGCGGTGTGGAGGGACAGCAAGAGCCTCGTGAGCCGAAGGCAGGAGGAGGCAGCAGTGACGAAGTAGGTTGGATTCACGATAGGAGGTGGTCGGCGGGCGACAGCGGAGGTGGCGGGAGCCACCGGAGCCCAGGCGCCAGAGGCGGAGCGATGAGGTAGGGAAGAAGAGAGGTGGCCGCATGGCGTGGCTGGAGAGGGAGGGGTTCCAAGCGACCTGTTAACTGCAGTCCTAGCGTTTCTGAGTTGAATAACCGTTAAACTCCTGGATCCTAAAACTATATACGGAGTACGTACTAACTAGGACTATGCCTCACGTTAGTCACGTAACGTAGATTTCACCCGCTCGACCTGCCTTTTCTTTTCTTTTTTTTTTAACGAGGGGAAGGGGAAGAAAAGATCCGTCGTCCCACCGTGTCACGTCAGCCCACAGCGCACGCACGACGGCGAAAGCGAGAGCCAACCGGTGATCGTGAAGCTGCTCGATTCGGCAGGCGATAAAACCGCTCCGGGTGGCTCCATCGCAACATTCTTCGCCTCCCTCCTCCCCACAGCGCGAAGCGAATCCCACTTGTTGCAGGTTCGCGTCGTCTCGTCGCCCTTCCTTTCCCGGTGCGGTGCAGTGCGGTGCGCGGCGCAGCTTCGATTCGTTCCTCCTTCCCGCCGCCGCTCTATTACTGCGCCGCGGCCGGCCTCGCCGGCGCGTTCCCCGCCCACTGCACGTTCCTCGCGGCGGCTGGGCTCGGCTGCTTCCTCCGATCGGGTAAGCGGCTTGGACGGCTCTCGCGCTGTTTTGTTGAATTGGAGGGGGCGAACTCTTGTTTGGATTTGGGCACCGTGGCTTTCGTCGGCGTGGGCGTGGCGTGGGATTTGAATTCCGCTTCCGCGTCATGCTTCCCGCAGATTCACGTATCTCGACCGCCCTGCCAGCCTTGCGTTGCCGCGCCGCCCGCCCGCACTTTTCTTGCCCTTCTTCTATTCTGACGATGGTTCCTGCACGCCTCTGTTCGTCCTTCGCTTAGCCGGCACGGTTCGTCGCTCTTTCGATCTCCGACCCCGCTCAGTTCGTGGCTTTTGACCAACGCGAGCATTTCCTTCTCGTTTGTTCTCCTACCTACTTTTCAAGTTTTTCCTGCGTCGTCTCTTCAAATAAGAATCCATTTACGCCTCGTCGTCGTCGTTGGCAAAGCGTATTGATCTCGGGTGCTCTGCTCTCGAATTGATTTCAGGACGCGCGGCGCGGCGCGGCGCGGCCGGTGCGTGGAATCTGGCCGGATCGCTCGCGGCATCCGAGCGGTCGAGCGGGGCATCAGGTCCGGGGCGCTTCGGGGAGGGAGCCGCGCCGCAAATGTGGCGCCTGTTCAATGACCTGTGGGACGTGCTAGGATCCGGGTTTCTCTCGTCCAGGTTTCTCTGATCCAATCCACCTGTCTCCGGCGATTCGGGGGCATCGTCTGGTTGTGTTGGTTGGTGGTCATCGGGATTTGGGAGGAGGAAATGGACGATGAGGATTACTCGTGGGTGCGGCGCACGCGCTTCTCCCACTCCGTCGTCCGCTCCAACTCCGGCCGGGAGCAGTTCGGCGCCTTCGTCGAGCAGTTCAACCGCGGCGCAGCGCTCAAGCAGAAGGGACCGTCGTCGGGGTTCAAGCTCCATGGCCTCAACATGGAGCCGGGGACGAGGTTCTCTACATCCTCCGTTCCTGTTCCGATTCCGAGGACGAGCTCGCTGAGCGCCCAGCCGAAGCCCAAGGACCTGTCCTCAGAAGCCAAGACGACGACGCAGCACGAGAAGGCAGTCAGTGATCGCCCGCCGCAGCAAGCATCGCCGGCGAGGCAGGACGATGCCAAGGCTGCGAACGGGAAGAAAGGAACATGCAACCTCAGCGTGGCCGTCCCTCCGCAGCCCGCGATTCAGGGCGCGGAGGTTGAGAGCCCTGGAGCGCTCGAGTTCTCCTTCCACCATGACGAGCAGAGCTTGAGGCTGCAGCGAGCGTGCTCAAGCCCTGCTCCGTTCCCACCGAGGAAGAAGGCGCCAGGCGATGACGCCCTGACACGCAGCTCGTCGCTCAGTGTCCTCGACGAAGGGCCGAAGCTGAAGCAGAGGGCGAGTTCGCCTCTCCCATCTCGCCACGTTTCCGAAGAGTTTCAGGAGGCCAAATCAGCCAGCAAGAGGTTCTCCACTCCGCCACCGCCCCGGAGATCAGCATCTTCGGTAGACCTGAATGGGAGTCCGCCGGTACCTGTCAGGGCACCGGGCAAGGTCAAGCATAGGAAGGAGGGCCCTGCCAACGGGAGGGTTAAGGTTGCTGCACTGGAGGTGCTCGAGAAATGGTCCGTCGATCGCTCTCAGCTGCTCATTGGGCACAGGTTTGCGTCCGGGGCTCACAGCCGGTTGTTCCACGGAATCTACAAGGAGCAGCCTGTTGCTGTCAAGTTCATCAGACAGCCTGATGATGAGGAAGACGCAGAGCTGGCTGCTCAGCTTGAGAAGCAGTTCTACACGGAAGTTACCACTCTGTCACGCCTCAATCATCCTAATGTCATTAAGGTAAATCACGACTTCCTATTTTAGATTATCTTTTATGGTTCTGATGCTGGCGTAGTTGTGCACTGGCTTTTGTATTAGCCAGGACTGTCATGGAAGCGGTCATACTATACTATTGCATGCTTGAGATTTTTCTGTTGTTTTACTTTGTAAAAAATTGTGTTTAGCTGACCTCATGATAATACGGCAAACTATCTAGACGTTTGAATTGTTAATTTATATATGCACTTTCCTTTTTGTTGACATCTGGGTACGGTATGCAAAATTAACTTTGGGAATCCATGGAGGACTAGAATCAGTACTAGTGTACTTCTCCTGCTAGTACCTGCACTTAAACTCCCAACAGAGTACTAGTGGAGATTGTTTGACTTTCAAGCATACTGAAATTCAGGATATGGAAGCCCATCCTTTATCATGATGGTTACAGTTCATGATGTTGATTCTATAAGTCTCCTCCTCAATCAATGCACTTTTTTTCGTGTGTGTAGCTGGTTGGAGCATGCAGCAGTCCACCAGTATTCTGTGTCATCACCGAATTCCTTTCTGGAGGTTCTCTGAGAGCGTTTTTGCACAAGCTGGATCACAAAGCTCTTCCTCTAGACAAGATTATCTCAATTAGCTTGGATATCGCACGCGGCATGGCATACGTTCACTTTCAGGGAGTTGTCCATCGTGATGTGAAGCCAGAGAACATCATATTCGACGAAGAATTTTGTGCAAAGATTGTTGATTTTGGAATAGCTTGTGAGCAAGAGTACTGTGACCCTCTGGCAAATGACACTGGGACATTCAGATGGATGGCTCCAGAGATGATGAAGCACAAAGCATATGGTCGAAAAGTCGATGTCTACAGCTTTGGCCTTATCTTGTGGGAAATGTTTTCTGGATCAATACCATACGAAGAGTTGAATCCATTTCAAGCAGCTTTTGCTGTTTTTGACAAGGTAATAACCTGATCCCATTTCCTCCCGACATGCTTAATTAAGAAATTGGATTGCGTAAGAAACAAAATTGAGACATTTTAAATAGCAGCACTGTATAGTGAAGTTTCAGAAGTACACACATTTTTTGTCTCACGGCCCTGCAGTTTTTTGTTTTTGGGAAATCAAATGATGAGGATAATTTTCTAATTTTCAGAATGTGAGGCCGGCCATTCCTACTAGCTGTCCAGCACCAGTACGACTTCTAATTGAGCAATGTTGGGCTTCGCATCCGGAGAAGAGGCCTGACTTCTACCAAATAGTTCAAATACTGGAGAAGTTTAAGACGGTTCTTGAAAGAGATGGCACGCTCGACAATATGCCAAGTTCGATTTGCCACGAGACTCATGATCACAAGAACTGGCTTGCTCATTGGGTCCAAAAGCTCAAACATAGCCAGCCTGATTTCTCCGGGCCACCTCCGCCAAAACTGTTGTAACTATTTGCCATTTAGCATCTTCTGCCTTCTGAATTGTGCTAATCCGATAGGCCGCAGGTGTAATTTAGTTTTTTTCTGTCGGTAGATAAAAAAATATTATTTGTCTCACGGTTCTACGGCACAAAAGCACTTGCTTTGCTTCACCATGGTGTTGTTTTTAATACACAAAATGTGAATACAAGATTGCTGAAATGCTTCTTCAAGAGCTTGAAGTGATTGATATCGTCACACATTGATATATTCGCATTCCTTTCTGAGTCTGCGAAGTTTCTTGTTGAACTGATTCGTATTTTGACTAGCAATAGAGCATAGCCCTCTCTACATGGATTCTTTCGTAGTCTTGTGCTACACAACACAATCCAAAATTCTGCTTCCTTTGCACTTCTGAACAGGTGCCGTTGGGTCGGATTTTTTTACCAAATTGATCGTGCGCCTAGCCGACTACTATACGTTGTGCTTCCACGGCCCACGGGAGCTCCTAATATATCTTTAGGCCCATTTAGCCTAACTATTGCATGCCATAATAACTATTAAAAGGTGCCTTCTATACAGTGGCGGAGCCAGAAACAGATCAAAGGGAGGGCTAATTTTAAATGAATAAATAATTGGTACTTCGTAGTATATATGAGATATTTTTTTACACAGGGGGCACAATTCATATAAAACTTAGATTATTGTACTATTTTTCGTTTGTTGGGCAAAAAATACATATAATAACTTGGACTAATAGGCTACTTTCCATTTATTAGACAAAAAAATACATAGGGTATACTAGAATTGTAGGGCTGCAACCGGGGCTGCAGCCCCCCATGTAGCTCCGCCCCTGCTTCTATATGTTTATTTTTATTCCGATAAGTATAACCATACACGGTTCCAAATTTATTTTATCATGATTCAACAACCTAAAATACCTAAATCAACATTTTAGGTAAATTAATTCAGCATTTGACGTGCAAATGTTGAAATCTATATAACATATATAGTGTAGTATAGTCATCATCATTAACTCTATTTTTCTTAAAAAAAAGTTGTCCACATCCCTATAGAAGTCCACTAAGTTAGAAGCTATGTCATCATCTACTGAAAACCTTTATTAATGATTTCTATCGATTTCATGTGGCTAATAATATCCATACATACAACTATTAGTCTATACAAGCACCATCCTACGAAATTCCTACATCATAAATAAAACTCGACCCGTGGGAGAAAAATCGCTCCCACGACATTGTAATTAAGGTAGAAGAGGCTAATCTTAACCGGCCGAGAAAACCCCCGAACCCCGGCTTTCGCCGATGAGTTTTTTTTTTTCAAAAGCCAGCAGTCCTCCTATTTAAATTCGCTCCTACAGGGAGTCGAACCCAGGACTCCAACACTCCCAAGAGCCCATATTATAAATGAGATCAATCAGTTAAGAGTCAATCACTCAACTAAGATGAACAAGCTATCAATTATAATATATTTGAAAAAAATGTTCTTTGTAATCATATCAATGTTAGCGCCTTAAAATTTCACTTAAAATGGGTTTAAGAATTTCCGGCATAGAGTACCATCTAGTAGTATATAAAAATTATGGACCACCTAGATTCAAATTGTTGAAATGCTGCACACATATGATTCTCAGCACTGAGACATTTTCATCGAACATAAGCCATTGTCCATAAGCTACCTATATATCGTTGCCTTTGCCTCGTTGAACTCTGATGTTATTAATCCCTTTCATGCCCAGCAGAGGATGACCTTGCTGGCTTGCTCCTCCGATCTCCGCAGTGTGCCATTGTTGCTTCGAGACTGCAGACGGCTAACCCGACCCGAGTAAATTCCGTAGAGGGATGAGATGCATTATATGTGCTGATTCGGAGAGTCCGACCATGGAGTGGAGCTGCGGGAGCAGGCGTTGACAAGGCCTACGGTGCAGTGCAGACAAGCAAGTGGGAAAAGGCGAAGCAGCAGGAAGTTTCGCCATGAATCAACACTGGAGTAGAGTAGGGCCGGAGAGGACATCATCGGTGGGAGCAGAATGGGCCGCCGCAGTTGGCATCAGTCGGCTAACTCATCAGTCAGTGCAAGTGAAGCTCAGCTGTAGTATTAATTTACGATAAGGGGATCCTTGTAAATAAAACATGAACATGTGCAGTTCCCTTACAGTCACGAGCTTGTGCTGTATCGAGCTAGAATGATTACCAATCCAGCATTATATCGGCTCCTGACAAAAACCTAGTAAATTAAAACCCGGGATATGTATATAGCACTCTACACCATAGAACTACTAATGCAGCTCGGTCGATCCTCTCGGTAGTACTAGTACATAGCAATATAGCATCACGCGACCTCCACCGCAGTCCGGCCAAAGTCGAAGGTGAGCATGGACGCCCTGAACTTGGTCTGCTTATCTGGCGAGGCGCCGACCGTCACCGACGGAACCACCGGCGCCACCGCCGCCGCCGCCACATCAGCAGCAGGCACGGCCCCCGCTCGCTCGGGCGTGCCGAGCCACTTGGCCTGCATGTACTTGTGCTTCCTCCATGGCCCCATGTGCATGTTGTTCTCCTTCATGCACTGCTTGGCCGCGGCGCACATGACCTTGACGACGCCGCGCAGGCGCTCGGCGCGGCCGACGAAGGCCTCCGGCAGCGCGGTCACCAGCGCGCGGTACCCGGCGCTGGCGCGCGCCACCTCGAACTCGGCGCGGAAGCTGAGCTCCACCACCACGCGCACCGCCTTGCCGCTCCTCGTCTGCGCCACCACGTCCACGTAGCTGTGCTCGCCTGCACAACACACGTTCCAGATCAGAGCGGGTCCGCACGTCAGCGTGTAACCAACCAAGGAGCCTAACTGTTGGGCGTCGGATATCTGGTTCAGCTAGATTTTTGGTGGGCGAGGCCGGCTCTGTGCAAACGTGTTGCAGATCCTTTGGTTGGGATCGATTGGCAGGGAGAGTGGCTGAGGATGTGGACTGGCGCTGCAAGTAGTGGTAGCCGTGACCTCTGAGCCGTGATGGAAAGAGACGCATTCCTGACATTTATTTGCCTAGCTGTTTGATAGTAGGAGCATATATACAAATGCAAGCTTGGGAAGCGTCTGCGACTGCGATCGGAGGATGACCAGGTCCATGTGAACCATGTGAGTTGGGTAGTAGGCGCTACTGGTAGCACGCTTCTATGATTTCTATCCTCTACAACAATTCCTGCGCGTGATATGACCAGGGGCTAAACAACAAACAGTCAGCCACTTGCAGCATGTATATCGGAGTGTATGAATAAGCCTAGCCTGTTGGTGACATAGGAATAGAATCTTTTCTTGACTAGAAAATAAAGGCCCTTAATTTGGATATACATATTCCTGGCTTATTTTCTCTCTGGGTGTGTCATTCTTGGTTCCAGTGAAAAAATATGTACGGTGACGAGCAGGTAGAGGTCAATTTACCTGAAGGGATGTCCGGCGAGCGCGTCCACTTGGACTTGCAGACGGCGCTGTTGTACCCGGCGTCGCGGAGCCGCTGGGCGACGTGCCGGAGCATGCACAGCCGGCAGTCCCGGGCGGCGGGTTGCCCCGTGCAGGAGCAGGACGCCGCCGCCGCGGCGCGCATGCCCTTGATGGCCTCCTCCGCGTCCGCGCGGATCCTTCTCTCGGCGGTGCTGGTCTTGGCCAGAGCCTCCTGTATCACCATCCACACCCACGCAAATTTGCACCCCTCAGCACCAGAAGATACCAGTACCAGGCGGGCTAGGCCAGCGCGAAAACAAGAACACACGAGATCAATCCAAATGTCGTGGATTCGTTACGGCGGCGGTGCTGCCGACGAGCTTTGCGAATTGCAGCTCGTCTTTTCTAACAGAAAATAATCAACATATCTACTGCTCGATCTTGATGATGATCAGTACGCCAAGCAGATGAATTGACTGTCAAATGGTGGACGGAGGACTTACATGCAGCTGGGAATGCTGGGTCTGCCAGAAGGCCTTGCTCTCGGCGGTGTCGCCGCCGCTACTGGAGCCCTCCTCGTCATCGGCGCCGTCGTTCTCCGGCCGCCGCTCCCTCTCGAAATCCTCGAAGAAGCCCAGCACCATGTTCGACAGGCTCATCTCACCGTCCGTCGTCGCATCCTCCATCACCATGGTGTGTGTTTGTGTGTTGTGATTTGGTTTCTTCTGTGGCTGCGCAGCACAACACAACACGGGCTTCTCCCCCTTGCTTTTTGATCGCAATTCGCAACGGTGCTCTTCGACTTGGTCGACTCGGGGGCAAAGGAGCTCTCATATATACCGGGACCGAGGGGACGTGGCGAATGGGCAGTGGTGGCCGGGTCGACAGTGGGACCCAGATATACGGATGAGGCGATGGACGGGGACGGGCAAGTGGGGTCTGGCTGCTGGCTGGGACACGGGAACAGCACGGATCCACGTCAGGCACCTAGCCGGATTCTATGCGCCCCATGGACATGGAACCTGACGCTTTGTAGCAGTGTTTAGTTGCTTTCAAGGGTTTGGGTGCAGTGACGATAAGAAGAGTGTTTGGGTGGCTGTATGGGCCTGCGCGTCTGTGGATGCAAAGACTTTCTGTCTGAAAATTGACATGTGGGGCACCACAAGATGCATTGCGTTAACTCAGTTTTAGGATGACAGTAAAGCTCGTTAACTCAGCTCGGATGACAGTAAAGCTCATTTAGTCATTTTGGTGCATCCAGATGGTGTGTTTCTGCATTGACCCATGCAAGCTACACCCGCTCAAGCAGGCAATCAAACATGCATCTCTATCTCTTTAATTTATTTGGCTCCACTCGGTAAGGATGGTGGAGATGTAAGGAACCAAATAGACTATAACATCTTGACACGGGACCCGGTAAAAGTTTGAGCCAGAGCAGGGGTGCTTTTGTTTTCATGGTTGGGGTAAAGCATGAGAATGAAAGAAGTAAAGAACGATGTTTGAGCAAACTAAGTGTAGCTTAATCTGGTATGTTTTCTTGTTATGGTGGAGCATGTCCATTGTCCACGCCCTAGTTTAAATATTTTTCTCGATTTATTTTAAGGTTTAACGATGCTATCAAGTTATATAGCAAAAGGTATGTAACTCTAAGACACTATCAAGCCATCAAGTAAAAAAACAAAACGATACGATAACTCAGCATGAACTTTAAATTACACTTTATTTGGCTTCGGTCCAAGCCTAAATTCTTAGCTTTAACCCTTTTTTTATAAAAAGGCACAATGTGCAAATTACCTCTGTTATATCCAACATGATATATGCTTCTATGGCATATTTATTTAATAGTGTGGATGCTACTATATTTTTCTAGAAACATAATCAAAGCTGGAGATGCCTACTAGTCTAGCTTAAGACAAACCGAAGGGTGGGGCCTTGGCATTTGCTACCAATGTGTAATGTCTAGGCCTACGATGACTTGCTTGCTCAGTCTCTTTCTCAGCGAGCCCTTCCGATGCACATTCTATCACTCGGCATCGTCGGGGTGACGTTATCGAGCTGTTTCTTTGGCAGGACCTCACTCCATTTCCAAATTTGTTTTTTTTTCCAAAACATTCCCCATCAATAAGCAAAAAAGGATTTCCCTGCCAAATTAATTAAAGAGAAATATGTTCCAACCAATCAACAAATCAAAAATGTTTTAGTGCTCTATCTTCTTCATTGTTCTTGACAAACTGCTGCGTCACCCGTGTCATATTGCAAAAGGTAGATGTGAGCTCAAACACTCTGCTAGGTTCGAACTTCGAAGATGCTCGCTAGTGGCAAGGCGATGATGCTAAGTCCTAGATGCGGTGTTCGCATATACGGAGTAGTACTAGAGAAAATGAAGCAATGAGGAGCTTAGTGAAGTGGGAGGGTTACTCGGAGTCGGAGCAACGGGATGGCCGGATGAGTCGAGATGACGGTAGTGAACGGAACATGCGGCCGTGCCCCGGGCCGTGAGAAGCGTGTGTGTTGAGGTTGAGGAAGGTGTTTTGCATTTGTTTTAGCCTCGTGAGGGCAACGTACAGACTACAGAGAAAGCGCACACAACGTATGCAGCAGAGTCGAGGGGCGGCAGCCGATCCAGCAACCACCTCTCGCGCCGCGGCCCGTGCCCCGGGGGCTCCAATAATTCCACGATCGACTCGGTCCCCGCCTCGGCGCTGTCTCCTCACTGACTCAGTTGGGCGGGGCCGACGCGCTGCGGTCACCCGTGCGGTGATGCTGGACGGACGCCGCCGCCGCCGCCGCTGGAGGAGGAGGGCCGGAAGTTTCCGCAGCAGCGCGGAACGGTCAGCTAGCGCACCTCTTGCGGGGATGTGGATATGCCTCGCGTTCCCCGCGCATATCCGCGCGGCGATTCCGCGGCCACAGCCAGCCCACTGCCCACAGGATCGTACGAGCATCCGGCGGGTGGGTCGGCAATGCTCACACTGCCGCATGGCTGCTGCACTGCATGTTTATATCTCGGCTGGAGTCTGGGTGCATCATCCCTATCAGCTATGTGCATCACGGCATCAAACGATTCGGGATTATGGTTGCATTAAACCCAGGATGTTGTGAAGGGGGACGGCTGCCCGGCTCTGCATTATTGGTTAAGTATACAGAATACAGATGTCTGCATAATGATCGGTATTAATTTTCCCAACCGTGCAGGTCGGTTTCGATCGCTCACCGCCTGACCCTGATGTGGACGACAAGAACCATACATTTGTTCATCCGCCAGGTCACCGCATTGCTATATTATCGCGATATATCACTCTCATGAAAAACACATCCCTAGTAGCCATGCCCGCCCAACGATCGCAAGACTAGAGACCGACCTCCCAGCGTCCTTCGCCAATCGCAGGGACACACTGATCGCACACTACCAACATCATATCATCATCGCGACCCTAGAAGAATTCAGACATCGCGGGTGCCATGCATGCTAGCTGACATGTTCATATTTACCCAGAGTCGTCACTAACCCTCCTCCATTATTAGCACTGGTACATCTGACGGGAACGTCTTACCTGACGAAGACCGAGATTATTTCTGGCAGGCACACATGCATCTTTGTCATGCACGCCTGAAGAATCTGGCCACATGCTGAACATCGACCGCTAATGTCCGTGTCATGCAGTCATGTACAGTAGTGCGTCAGTGCCAGGAAGGCAAGATATTTGGTTTGGACAGTGGTTTCTCTCATCCGGTGCTATGGGCGATCGAGATGCGGGTAGGCGATTGGTAGGCGCGTACAAGACACAGTTTCCATCGCATAATCCAAAACTGCCACAGCATACACTCCACTTATGGAGAACCGAATCATTCTAATTAGAAACTAGACAATGATTGCCAATGGCATGCTGTTCCAGGTGTAGCCAGGGCTAAAACAAAGCTCATGAGTGACAAACAAAGCGCCCTAGCTCGCCGCATAGCATGGTCTTTTTTTCTGAAGGTCCCAGAAATGATGAAAAACAGCAACCGCCAATGGGAATTCGAGTATGCAGGGTGGGCGGTGTGGCTTCGGATAACAACGCCAGCAGCACCATATGCGAGCTAGCGAGGAGCCTGATGTCATGAGCTCCTCCCCTTCTCTGTTCCTTCGGATGAGCTCGTCCGATCCGATGCAATGCAACAACGGCGATCGCTACCAAACGCGCGTTGCTGGTGACATCTATCGGAAAAGCGATAAGCGCCGTGCTTAAACAATTCGGGGGTTTAGTAGGATAGGATACGACGACGATGGGAATTGAATGCGACGAGGCCTGTCGGCTAACGACCCAGCTCTACGCAGGAGAGGCACGGCAGGATTCGGTTTCAATATTCAACTGCTCATCTCGGCCGGCTATAATGCAAATCACCGTGAGTCCCTTTCCCTGGCAGCCAAACTTCAGCGACTCATGGAAGCAGCAGAAGCAGGGTAAAAGTTCAGTGCTGACGATGCAGAATTGTGGCGGAAGGAACAGCAGGTACTCTATTATAGGCAAATTAAAATACTTATTGTCATGAACTAACGACACTTTGAAGTCGATTAGGTTGGCAAAAGGTTGCCTATTGCAGGGGATGCCGGATTGATATCTCCGCTAACTGCCTGAGAGCTCAAAAGGGCATGGTAAGTTGATCGATTTTATTTGGATTTTACAACATTCACTCCATTCCAATTTGTGGAACCAAGATCATCAGGAAGTAAATTACAATATTTCTACTCATAGGACTGTTAATTAGTACGCAGTAATCGTTGAACCGCTCTGCAGGGTACGATGAGGTTTTAGTAGGCAAATTTTTTTTTTTGAAAAGGCATATGGCTTAGATCAAACATCACTTCAGGCCCACGAGACTATACGTTCTGCCGAAGCCCACAAGGCTGGAAGGTCAATAAATTACAGGCCCACCACATGGCTCGTCCAGAGAACCTACGCACCCAGTTTGTATCCAGGCCTATTACTGCAGCTCTTGCCTGGAAGCCTGCCCGAAGCCCCGAAATACTTTGAGAAATTTCCTTCTTTGGCCAAAAAAAAGTTACAGTTCCTTCATTGGTCCAAAAAAAATTTTCAGTTCCTTTCATGACCTAAAAATTTTGTTCCATACCTTCCTCGACATTTCCGTCCATTCCATCACATTTTCCATCCAAGGGCGGTGTGAAATGGCATTTTTACCCCTGGTCCCACTTGTCAGCCCTTCTCCTTCCCTCTCACCCCTCTCACGTCGGCGACAATGGAGCACGGGCCGCGCCCCTCCCCAGGTCCCTGCCGCGCCCGTCCCCAGGCGGCGGCACCCTTTCCCCACGGTGGGGCCTCCATTGCCGCGCTCGCACCGCCTGGCCACGCTCGCGCCGCCATGGCCCGCTGGCCCACGCCCGCGCTCACCGTGGCCGCGGCCGTCTGGCCGGAGCTCGCGTCGCCGTGGTAGGCCGTGGGCGAGGCCGCAGCGGGCGAGCCAGCCGCGTGCGTGGCCACCGGCGAGCAGGCCGTGGGCGAGCGCGGCACGGCGACTTGGATGGCGAGGGGCCGCGCGCTCCGGCCGCAACGCGTCCGCGCAGGGAGGAGCCGCGGCGATGGGATTCTGCGATGCGGGGCCGCACGCTCCGGCCACGGCGAGAGGGCTTCGCGGTAGGTGCCGGAGGCCGCCGGCGGCGACGGCATCAACGGCGCGCGCCCGGGCGCAACAGCAGCTGGTTGCGGCGGACGGGCAGGACCGCGCCAGAGGCAGTAGGCCACGGCGGGGCGGCGGCATGCGGCGAGCGAGCGGGGCCGCGCCGGAGGAGCCGCACGACGGCACCTGGCCGTGGCGAGTGGGCGGGGCCGCAGGGAAAGAGCCAGAGAGAGAGGGAAAGAGAGAGAGAGAAAAGAGGTGGGCTGATAGGTGGGACCAGGGAGCAAATTCGTCTTTTCCCTCTAACCTTGGATGGAAAATCTAACAGAATGGATGGAAATATCAGGGAAGGAACTGGATAAAATTTTTCAGGTCCATGTAAGGAAACAAAATTTTTTTAGGCCAAGAAAAAAACCAGCGAAAAATTTTTAGGGCCAAAGAAGTAATTTTCTCAAATACTTTCCAGCACATCAACCTAACAGCCCAGCAAAACATTTGTGTTTGATCAGACGCCCTGGGCAGCTGGGCTGGAAACTACCTGTGGCACTTAAGGCAGGCAACAACGGCCCGTATTTGCTCCTTATTCTTAATTATAGCTCTTCAAACACCTCCCTCCGGTCTCCAAATATGTGACTTTTTTGACTATTAAAGTCACTTCAAATATTATAATTCTGTTTTTAATGTTATAGCTAGATTCTTTTTTCGACGCTTCGTACATCTTTAATATTTATATTTCAATTTATTCATGGTCAAAGTAGTATCTTGGTGACCATGCCTCTACCTAAAACATCAATTATTCTAAGTTGGAGAAGCAGCTTCTCTCGAGAGATGTCTTCAACAAAATATGGCTAGCAAGAGGGGAGTGGTGGTGGATTGCTGCCAGGTGCTCCCCCGTGGCCTCATAAACACGACGCAGTTGGTGCTCGTTGAGATCCTCTGCGGTTAGGAATGGGTGCAGTTGGGCTACTAACGTGTGGTCCCCATGTGCAAGAGGGGCCCACATGTAGTGACCTAACTGCACCTGCAGCAATTGCAGAGGAACTCGTCCCAATTGGTACTCCCTTCCATCGGGAAAAAATTAACATTCTTAGCGGCTCGCTATGTAGGGGGAATGGCATGCATTCAAGGATGGAGGTTACATGCTCAGAAGGATATGTGACATGGCTTCTTGACCACATGCTCTGACATATATGTGTTCATGTGTGATAATATCTAAGGGTATGTTTGGTTCTTTGGCCAACTTACCTAGCCTCCCTTTGCCTATAGCCTCCAAGTTTAGAGGAACCTCCTCTATCAAGTTTAATAAGATCCTCCAAAATTAGAGGAATGTAAAAGGTCCCCCTATATATAGAGGCTCTCTCTCGTCTCCTCTCATCTCCTCTATGAATTTTGTATGTTTTGAAAAAAAATATGAGCTAAGCGGTGATTAAGTGTGTACAAATATTTATGTTACATATATGAAAAAAAATTAGGTCCAAAATATATCACCAATGCGGGCTTTAAATTTACACAGGACGTTGTTGGGAATTGAGAAATCCGATTTTCTTCTTTTCGGACAGTCATGGGATCAACTTCTTAACACAGACCAAGTTGTGTCGGTTTCTTTTCTCACGAACCAAGATTCCGCATGAATCGGTGCGACGCGGCCTCTTTCGTAGCATTTTTTCCCCCGTCTTTGTACCATGGTGGCCACTTGACCAGGCAAGCAGGAAACAGCGGTGGGCTGGCCGTCGTCGCCCGCCACCAATCGCGCCGGCGCCGTGCGCTTGCCGCTGTCGCCTCACGCCCACGGTCCACGACGCGACTCCATGGCTCGGCGGACGCGCGCCTATCTCGTGGCCTCCTCTCCCACTCCCACGTGAGCTGAGGGCCGATGAGCAGCCGCGTCCTGCCACCCCGCACGAGCGGATCGCGTCTTGGGTGAAACGCGGCAGGCGCCCCGCGTTCGCCGTTGCCTGGCTCCATGTGCTGCTGTGCGCGCGTGACGAGCGGCGCCGGGAACGCCTCGGCCCGAACGATGTGATCTGCGAACCCTTGGCGACCCGTTTTTACGCTAGGGCAAAGCACTGGTTGATGGCCGGCCGGCCGGTCGCACCGGACTCGCACAGTGCTCCCTGTTGTTTAACTGGGCAGGTGGGCGGTGGGCGGTGGGCCAACGGGGGCCAAGCCATCAAGTCCGCACAACTCACGGGCTGTCGGCGGAGGGACAGGCGCTAGTCGCGTAACACGTTCCGCGTGCGGCTCCTGTGATTCCGGGCCGGGCAGCGCCAAGTCCGGCCGAACAATCGGCAGATCCCGGCGCCCCTCTGTGCCTGTGGGTGGGTGGTAGCTTTTCCGGTCACCATGGCCTGGCCGCCCTGCGCTTTTCTGGTTCCTCCTCTGACGGTGGCTGCCTTTTTCTTTTTTCTGATTGGAATTTGGAAGACGAGAGGTTAGTTGGTGAGGCCTTGCTTTGCTCAGAGCTCGTCCATCAAATTAAACCCTGTTAACCCTAACCTACAGCGATCAGTGTCCGACCGAGTTCAGGTCGCACGTACAGCAGTACGCGCTCCCGCTCGTGCAGTTGAGTTGATCTCAAGGAACGCACCCACAAACAGGAGGCAGATCGGGCTTCGATTCACGGTCGCTTCGAAAAGCTAGGCGAGCGGAAGCTGAAAGCTCAAGCAAGCCTCTTTCTCTCTCTCTCTGTGTCACCGAGGGAATATCGGGGGAGAAAAGTCAACAGATCCCCAAGGTTAAACCGTGAAACATGGCGCATGTGGCCGCACATTGGTTTGTTGGTAATCAACAACTCGGGGGTAACTGTAACACACTGTTTGCCTGCATTTCCGTAGCAGGGCAGCCCCGCCGTGGGGCTTCGCCGTCTACTTGGCTTCTTAAATGGGTTTGTTATTCTTGTGCAGTGTGTGTTCCCCTGCACGGCATGCCTAATTTAACCGCTCGGCGCCCCGTGAAATGGTCTCACATATTTTAACAGTGAGCCGCTCAGTGTTACACGTGACAAAGCTACTCTTGTCCTTGGTAGTACTCGATGCAGGCAGGACTGAAAACAGAACAGCGCAGTAAATGCATAGCCCGGAATAGTAAAAAGGCCATCCCGAAATGTTCGCAAACAAACGAGGCGAAGAAACGACCGAACGACCCACTGCCCAGCTCTCTCAATGTCATAAACGTCAAGGAACTGTCTGCATCATAGGGTAAGCAGTGTGGTCCCAGGATGCCCAAATTTGCGCTACAATTAAAATCTCTAGAGGAACAGAGATTTGCATCTCCGCAAGTGTCATTTGACCTTTTCAGTTTTTCATTGTCCTTGAATTAAGTGGAAGGCCAAAAATTACGGGGCAGCATGGCTTTCTCATAGATCCCCCCATTCTTTTATGCCCATTCATTTCGTCATGGAGTTGGTCTGACGATGGCAGGACGGGCAGGAGAGATCTAGGGACAAGGACCATTTTTCTAGAGCTGTGATGGTCGAAGTTTAGGCTAAAATTTTCTATGTTTTTTATATGAAACTGAACTGTTTCTTATGAAATTCCTAAACGATTTTCGAAAAAATCTTGCATCTTGGTTTGGGTACACATATATTGATGTGGATTAGAGATAATTGAGAAAAATTTACCATTATGGATTTAAACACATTTCAATCACTCTAACCTAATCCAATCCACGAATATCAAACAAAGCCTAAGACCCATTTCAACAGAGAGACAAATATATACCAAACTCAAAGTACATGCACTCTGTGCAGTGTTGCAGTCGTCCTCCTATTGAACACATGGCGCCGACGAGGAGCACCTATGCATGTGAGCGGTTTGTGTGTCCTTTACCTGCGTGTGGGGGCGGTGGCCGGTGAGCGTGAGATCTGAAGGAACTCATGGCCCGGCAACTCAGTTCTGCTCTTTCCTTCCCCTTCGTATTTGCAGCAGAAGTAGTACAATCTCGAGATTCGAATAGATACTCATGCACTGCAATTTTTCTTGTAAGACTACATATATAACTTTAGGATTTTACATATGTATAAATACAGATTTATCCTTACTCATGCAGGATTGGTCCTACAAGGACGGATGGCGTAGCATTGTACGCGCGGTGCGGAATCCCTAAATTAAGCACAATAAATGTCCCCGACAAAAAACTCACGCACGACATTCAAGGTTATTCGTATCGTATCCACAAATTAAAGAGCCAAAGAGGCATGAGGTGCACTCGAGGATCTAGCCGACGTTTTTGAAGGGTGAAAACACGATAGTAGTTTCGTTAGAGGTCCTAGGTGAAAAAAAACCCCTCTCGGTCCTCAGATGCACAACCCAAGTACCCCACAGAGAACAGTTATTTTCCCTCAACAACCGCCGGCGCCGACGCCGACGCCGACGCCGCGCCGAGAGCACCACTTGTCCACTGCTAGCGCTACCAGCCCCCTCCGGCCTCCCCTCCTACTTCACTGTCCACTCCACTGCCCCCATCTTCTCCCCCCTCCCACTCCACTCCTCAGCTCCTCCGCCCCACTCCACCTTCTGGAATACCTGGAGGGTATCATATCCCACTCCGGATGGTCAGCCCATAGCCCGCCCCCAATCTCCCCGAGAACGCACCGGCGACAATGGCGGTGGGCGGCGGCCTGGCCCTGTACCACGTCCTCGGCGTGGCCACCTGCGTGGCGCTGCTCTACTTCTCCTTCGGGCAGGTGGACCTCCGCCACATCTCCCTCCCGTCCCTGCCCGCCTCCGCCTCCGGCTCGAGGCTCTCCGCCTCCCGCGCGGCGGCCGTGGCGGCGCTGCCCTTCGTGGAGCGGCGCGGCGCGCAGCTGTTCCTGGACGGCCGGCCCTTCTACGTCAACGGGTGGAACTCCTACTGGCTCATGGACAACGCCGTGGAGCCGAGCTCCCGGGACCGCGTGTCCCGCATGTTCCGCACCGGCGCCGAGATGGGGCTCACCGTGTGCCGCTCCTGGGCCTTCAACGACGGCGCCTACAACGCCCTCCAGGTCTCCCCCGGCCACTTCGACGAGCGCGTCTTCAAGGTACTCCCAATCGACCACGCGCTCATTACTAGCCTAATTTTAGGCAACGGCGGCGGCGGCGGCGGCGGGGGCGCCGAAATTGCCGCGCTTCCGCGGAGTTTAATGGAATGGATCCGGATGCGGTTGCGCAGGCGCTGGACCGGGTGCTCGTGGAGGCCGCGCGGCACGGGGTGCGGCTGATCCTGAGCCTGGCCAACAACCTGGAGCATTACGGTGGCAAGACGCAGTACGTGCGGTGGGCGTGGGAGGAAGGCGTCGGCCTCTCCGCCTCCAACGACTCCTTCTTCTTCGACCCCGCCATCCGCGACTACTTCAAAGTCTACCTCAAGGTCGGCTCAGCTCAACCCTCAGCTGCTGCATAATCCATTAATCCCAACGGGATCTATCTACCTGTCTAATTTGTTACCGTGGCAGGCAGTCACTGCATTTCAGTAGCTGTAGCTTAGATAACTACCATCACCACGCGGTGAAAATGGAGGGTGTCGGTGGGGTGGCGAAATTAACCGCAGTACTGTTTGACGCTTTTGGGTGCAGACGCTGCTGACGAGGAAGAACCACTTGACAGGGATGGAGTACAGGGACGACCCCACCATCCTCGCGTGGGAGCTGATGAACGAGCCCCGCTGCACCACGGACCCATCCGGCGACACGCTGCAGGTGAGCGATAGATGCCAATGCCTTTCGATCCTTTGCGCGTCGGCGATTGATCCATTGCTTTCGGACCCAACCATTTCTTCGAACGGATTGATCGAAACACGAAACACGTTGTGAATGAATGGCGATGGTCGAAATGCGTTGCTGCAGCGCTGGATTGAGGAGATGGCGGCGTACGTCAAGTCCATCGACAAGAAGCATCTGCTCACCGTCGGCACCGAGGGCTTCTACGGGCCGACGAGCCCCCAGCGCAAGATGACCGTCAATCCGGGCACCTGGGACGACAGCAACTTCGGCTCCGACTTCGTCCGCAACGCCAAGATCCCAGACATCGACTTCGCTTCCATCCATCTCTACCCTGACACCTGGTAATTGAAATTGAGCCATCCATTCCAATCTGAAACGGATCGGAGGGCAACGGCCGATCATTGATTCGAACGAATCCCTGTCTTGTACGTCCGTGCAGGCTGCAGCACAAGCACGCGACGGTGGACGAGAAGCTCAAGTTCGTGAAGCAGTGGGTCGCCTCCCACGTCGAGGACGGGGACAAGGAGCTGGGCAAGCCGGTCCTCACCACCGAGTTCGGGCTGTCGCAGCGCGCCAAGGGCTTCCAATACTCGCAGCGCGACGTCTTCTACAAGGCCATCTACGACGCCGTCTACCGGTCGGCCGTCCGCGGCGGCGCCGGTGCCGGCGCCTTCGTGTGGCAGCTCGCCGTGGAGGGCATGGAGGAGTACCACGACGACTTCTCTGTCGTGCCCAGCGAGCACCCGTCGCTGGACAAGCTGATCAAGGCGCAGTCGTGCAGGCTGGCCAAGCTCAGGCGCGGGGTCGGGGAAGAGGCCAAGCGGACGCTGTCGGTGTGTGCCGCCGCCGCGTCCGACTAGGAGACGCCATTTCTCCCACGGCGCGTCCGTTGAGATTTGTTGCGCCCAGGTCGAGGTTTTGTCGTTTGTTTTGTCCTCCGAATCGAGCGAGTGGTGAAGTGTGTCAGAAAAACAAAAAGATCGGCGAAAATCGAATAGAAAACACACAAAAAAAAGGAGTAAAAAAAAGTGTTGCCTCGTGAGGCATGGTGATGCTGCTGGTTGCCTGGTTAGATTCGTTTAATAGGTGTCGCAAGCGCCGACGGCTGCAGAAATCGGAGATCGGCATAGATAAGCTACAGTTTCCTTCCTGCTCAACTGTACGGTAGATGCCCTTGACCTTTGATATGTAAAGTCATCGTCGAGTGGCATCAGATGTTATTTGTCGTAGTACTATATGCGATGTATTTCTGAAATCTGGGCCTGAGACTTCTATTATATATATAGTTGTAAGCATAAATAGAGGACATAAGGCATTGAAACGGAGCAATTCCATAATTCCATGTCTTCTCAGCTTGTGTTCAGGCAATCAGGTAAAATCGTTGTATATGAATGAACGAAACGATTTGGTACAGCCACCCTTATTAAAGACAAGTAGTAGATTGTGCTTTGAGTAAAATGTGCTTGCATTTTTCTTTTAAAAACATGTGTTTGGGTCGAATTCAAGATTAGCAAACGCTAGTCCAATAGGCATCTCCCACAATTTGCATACCAGAACAAAGCAAGAGCCTCTACGACGTCATGGGGTAGTACCAGAGCCCAGAATACCAGACGTACGCTGCACTGAAAAGATTAGTGTACTATTTTTGTAGTTTCTAGATAATATTAGGGCCTACCTAAAAAAAGATAATATTAGGGCCTGTTTCACACCCACGAATTGAATCCAATTTCTGGAAAGTGTTTCCAATTCCATTTTGAAATTGAAACTGAATCCAAATCTAGCCAATAGAAATTCAATTTTCCATGTTTCGGGTGCCAGTGGAATTGAAAATCTTCGCTGAATAATCATCTAGCATCAACACAAGGACCAAAGAGACAAGGCGAGAGAGTAGCAGCAGCCCCGTAGCAAGCTAGCAACCACTTCTGCTTCTGCTTCAAGTTGATGCCACCATGGATGTTGAACTCACAGCCTGTTTCTTCTAGGCAAGACTGCAAGAGAGTGGCGAGATGCTGCACCTCGCATGAGGTCGACCTCCCGCTCGTGATATTCTTTGAGCGTGGTGCGGGCCATGTGTAGAAGCCTCACCTCGACGAATGAATGGGCGACCCAAGAGAGCGCGGCGGCGACAAAGACCACGTCGGTGAAGATGAAGCAACACTCGAGGAAGAGCCCTCCCGCCATATTGGCGCGAGCGAGCGCCGCCCACGGCCCCCAAGAGCAGCGACAAGGTGAGGATATGGTGGGAGACCATGAGAGACCTGCAGGGAGACGAAGGTGACTGGGGAACGAGGTCGCCGACAAGCCCGAGACGAGGACGAAGCGGAAGCCGCCGCAGCCGTAATTCGAGGTGATTCGTGGATAGAAGAAAAGAATTGTATTCTAGGAGATTAGTACACGGATGAAATTATTCTGGATTGTCGGATTCTCATTCTACAAGCGAGCCAAACAGACACATCATGCAATTAGTATTTAGGGGCGAAGTGTTTGGGAAAACTGTTTTGAAAACCATATTTTTAACAATACTACATTATTTTTGGTGTATTGTAAAATTTGCTTTAGACTAAAGTCACCAAATAGAATGAAACCAAAAAGAATTTGCTATACCATGATTTCACTAGTCAAAACATAGTATCTATTCACTACACTACATTTTCAAAAGCGCCGGAGCCGAAGAGCGCGCGCCTCTCCCGCGACACCGTTACCGGTTGGCGTGCGCCGCGAGGAGGAGGGCGGAGGAAAAGTGGTGCTAGCACAAGGATGCCGCAGGGGCTGCATGGTTCATACTCCGCCTGGTCAGGCGCGTGGTCCGTCTTGACGCGACCATGCTGCTCAACGCGGCGTACGAGGAAGCTACGGCCCTAGCACCGATTGTGTGGGCGTACTCGAGAGACGCGATACATGGGATCAGGTCGCCGTCGGGCAAGAAAGGCGAGCAGTCGTCGTCTCTGCCTCCGGCTTCGTGTTCAAGGACGTCTTTTGCCTAGTCTGGGATCCCGTTTTACCTCCTGTTTAGTGTGCACTTACTCTTCGGCTGCACCAGCGCCAGCGGAGGGCATGGCCTCTTTTTGGCAATAAGAGTTCCAGAAATGTTATTATACATTAAAATTAAAAAAACAAATTAAAACCAGTATTGAGAAAATATGTCAATACATCACCCAAAGCGGGGCATATGCACCACTTATGATTAGATCAGAGGCAGACCTAAACTTTGAACTATGGGTATTCAAAATTACTATGTGTATTCAAAATTTCAAAGAATGAATAGAATTTACACTTGCTAAATGTATATGTACAATATATATATATATATATTGTTTTTTTTAGAAATCATGGGTAATCAACTAAATACCATGATCCCTCTGGATCCGTCTCTAGATTAGATCGTATTCGTAACAAAGCACGGTCATTTTTCTAGTCATCTCTAAACTCAGTGAGGGCTGTGCGGGGATCGCTTTGGGCCCTGGGCCCTGGGCGCCCTGGGCGTGAAGCTTGGCGAGTTGAAGGCTTTGGACAGATTGACGGTATCATTCGTCGCTGCAGCCACACACACGGAAGCCCACGGCTGGGGAACGAGCGTTAGCTCGATTGGCTAGGCCTGCCGGTGTGCAGCCAACCCGCCCGCGTTGGCCGGTGTCCCACCGAGGATTTTCTTCCGAGGGGGACCGAGGATATGTAGGTGTGTATGAGTTATTCAATAAGCGTGTTCTGAATTATCCAGACAGCTTCACCTGTGTAGCCCATGGCTGTGAGCTGTGCAGCCCCTTTCTTACAGGATAAAATGTTGTGGGTTCAAAAGGTTGTTCTAACTTCGTGAGAAATTATTCAATGTGTATGAAGAAATTCATCTAGCTTTATGTGAAATGATCTAGTTAACAATAAAATGTTCCAGATATATGAAGAAATTGTTCTAGATATAGGAAATAAACTATTCCAAGCTCATGTGAGGATGTTCTAAGTTAATAATAAAATATTTAAGCTCCGTTGATAATTAATCATTGTGCACACCCTAAAAAAGAAAGTAGAAAAAATAAGAGAAGAACAAGGAAAGAAGGAATGCAGAAGGATAAGGAACACAAAGGGAAAGGTAGATAATAACGATCTAGCACTTAAAATAGAATTAATAAAGAGAAAACAACAAAGGAGAAAAAGGAGATCACATTACATGGACAAAATAGTGCAAAAAATAAACATAAAAGAAAAAAAACCTAGATTGGCTTCGTTGACAATGAAAATAAAAAGACGCGAGAGGCAACGTGGGAGTACCGCTAATGCTCGCTCAATGCGCTTACGCGCGTGATTTGAGGAAGTGTTTGTTTCGTTCCTATTTGGGCCGCCGAAGTATATGGGCCACAAACAAATAAACCCTTGCGTCGGGCTGTGACTTCCGGGTCGCCACAGTGATGATCATAGTGAGGGAGTTTTTTGTTCAGTTCTTCTATTCATCTCGCGTGTGATTTTCAGTTGTCTTTTCATCTATTTTTGTGTGGCTGTGATTGTTTTAAGATTTGTGCATGTGATTGGGCTTTTGTATTTGGCCTATTATCCTTCAATTTTTTTTCTCCTTTTTGTTTCATTTTCATCCGCCGCACCGGCTTGACGTCGTCTCGAGACGAGCAGCGAGGGGCCGCGCCCTTCGCTCACCGATTCCCCGCCGGCGTTGGCGCCGCCTTCCACCCTTGGGCGGACGCGCCTCTCCCCATCTGGCGCGCCGCCGCTCTCCCTTCCCCCTCTGGCGCACCGCTCGTGACCAGAGCACGCCCCTGGCCTTCCCCGTCGGGTGTGGAAAGTGGAGGTGGAGGTGCGGTGCGGATGACGGAGGTTACGCGGGGAAGATATGAGCTGCGAGAGGCGGTGGAAGGAGCACCTGACGAAGGCAGGGTCAGGGGCCAGGCTGTAGCTGGAGCACAGCGACCGGATCGAGGCGTCCGGAGGGGAGCACGCGCTGGAAGTGCGAGGAGGACGTCGGCGACGGCGAGAGAGCACGGCGACCGGATCGAGGCGTCTGGAGGGGAGCAGGCGCTGGGAGTGCGAGGAGGACGTCGGCGACGGTGAGGAGGCGCGAGGGGCTACGCCGCCGCTGGAGGAGCGTGCCGCGCCAAGGCAGCCGCGCGGCAAGGCGGGCGCGAGGGGCCGCGTCGCCGTTGAAGGAGGAGGCCGCGTGGGGCTGCATCGCCGCGGGAGGAGGAGGTGACTGCGCGGCGAGGCGGCCGCACAGGGCATGGGAGGAGAAGCCGCACTGCGCGCTGAATCTAGGATCTGGAAGGTGGGAGGGGGGGGGGGAAGGAGGAGGTGACGTGTCATGTTGTAATTGGCTTAGAAAATTGAATGATATTTGGAAACAAAATCCTCCGGACGATGTGTAGTCGCTCCCTTCTTTTTGTTTTTGCTGCTAGAACAAATAGTTATTGGACTTTGCTAAATCCCGCGCTGTCGGCCGGCACAGTCCAGTTAAGGAAATCTCGCCTCTGGTACGCTAGTTTCCGTACCATCACGTAGCCACAGAGAAGACGAATAGTAAAAACAGGATGTCAGGCTAACATCACGTGGGCCACAAAAGTGTTAACGCTAATGCTTTTGTTATTTTAGTGCACATTCAGAATATAGTCACGAAGCAATAAAAACCTGTAGCTCACAAACAAAAAACCTAAATTTAAAACCGATTGCGTCACTGTTCCCTTTATCGAGATCTTCGAAATCAGATCTCACTTGCATATGCTCCAATACTAATTTCCAAATAGATACAAATTGCCTAGAAGTTAATGAAAAAATACTTAGACTCAGTTTGATAAAATGCTTTATTGGTTTGCTAAAAATGCCTATGGACAGAAATGTAAAAAAAAACATCTATTCGTACTTGTGTTCCCTTCGATGTTTTTAATAAATATATACTCTTGTTTACACTTTGCAATCTATCATTACAACATCAATATCAATCATTTATATAATTTACTCAAGCGAGTAACCATTTTTAGTAAATTGTTTAGTTATTTTTAGTAGGCTAGTCTAGTATTTTTTAATTCTACTACAAGCAATTTTATGCTGAGAAAAAAATCATGCCGAAAATAATCAATATTGATCTTGTTTTGTTGATAAAATTACGAACATCACAAATGTGGAAACAGATTTTAAATTCGATATATAGTCCGTTCGTTGCGCAATGAGGAAGATACGTTGGATAGCTAAGCAAGCAGGTGCACGTGGATGGAGTTCCCACAGTCCACGTGGATGCAGGAGCCTGGGAGACTACATGATAGTAAATATGACCGTTCGATATCAATGGATGGTACGATTGCGCGTGCGGAAGTGTTGTATCCTGGGAAACTAGCATTTAGGATAGTTATTTCCACCATAATTTTTCAGTTTCTAAATAACGTAGTGAAAATATTCTATTGGAAAAAGTATATTGTCAAAATTACCCACCGCCAAATTAAAGGAAAATATCCAACCCATAGGTTGGAAAATATCCATCAATACGAAACATAGATTATACTCCGAGCACCAAATTAAAAGTGCTGTATAATCTATGTGCTGCCGTCGCTTTTGCTCCGATCCTCGCCGTCATTTCTGGAAACCGAGGCAGCGAATTGAATCCGGGCGAGGGACGACTAATAACCGTAGCACACAGCATCGTCTCAATCGGTCCCGTCCGGGCGTCAAGTGTCGGAAGAAAATCGCCGGACGACCGGACCGCGAGGCTGCCCGGCGTCAAGCGTGTCGGCCATGCGTCGCTGCCGGCCTGGACCAACAGCAATTTCCTCTGATGGCCTGCGTCACCAGCTCACTACTAGGGTACGGTTTTCGGAGAAGAGAAGGCCGGGGAGCGCACTAGCAAAGGCAAATAAAGGCGGCAAAGCTTGGCAAGTTGGCATGCAGGCAAGAGCGAGGCGCCGGCCAGTGGCAGCATGATTGAACCGGCACTCACAGCCGGACCGCAGGATCGATCGATTCCTCCTTCCAATTCTGCCTTTTGTGCTGCCCCTTTTTACCGGTGCCTCTGGTGCGGTAGACGTTCAAGCTGTCATTCTGCAACTCGTTAGCATGCATGTGCACTACATACTACCACGGCACCGGAATATCTATCGCGTGCTTGCTGCATTTTCTCTAATTCTTCCTCTAACCTGCTAGCTGCAGATGACAATTAATCGGGTAGTCGTACTGTATTTGACTGCACGTACGTGGAACGAAGGAAGACCAGGAACGAGATCAATAGCGGGTAGCATTCGTGGTATACCTCCAATTAAATTTCACAGACAACTTTGTTCAATTTCATATAAAAAATATAGACAAATTTTCTTTCCTTCCAAACAGACTTGCAGCTGCACCACCCTCACTACTGCACACAGCACGGGTGAACTTCCCCACGCATACATGTACCATGTTTGTCCGTCGTTGTCCGCCGCTGGTATCTCCATGTAGAGATGCGCCTAGGCCTGCCTAGTCAAAGCCCGCACTTTGCACTACACCGCGCAGAATCTAATGATTGGGTGCGCGACCTACCTGCACTCTGCACTGCCCTCTTGCAAAAAGGGCTACGACTTTTCGCTAACCTTGTGCCACCCGTTTAAACGACACCGATGATCGATCACTTTGGAGATCATTAATGTCAACTTAAGAACTACTACTACAGTACTGACGAGAGAGACAGCTAGCTAGCAGGCCCTCCGGCACGCTCGGCTTTTGCTATGGATTCTCCAAAAGGTGGCACTGCTGCTTCATTGAGCCAAGCCTGCTTGATTGTAGGGTTCCATCTACTAATGCTTACCTTTAGTGAACAGGCTTTATTAGGCCAAATTAAATGTTCCGATCCCGGCCTGGGACGGGCGGACGGCGATCGATCCAGCACACGCCCGCCCAGATACATTCTAGAATGCATCCTCCGGTCGCCCAAAGCACTGCCGGTGCCGGAGACTGGGAGTGGGGAGCTGCCGCATGCGCAGGACCACTTGCACGGTGGGCCGGCGGCGCTGCCTGTTGCGGGCACAGGTGCAACACAGTATACCTCGCCCACACTTTCGCGCGACAGAGGGGGCCAATCAGATACGGCTGGGCCTGGGCCGTACCCGCTGACGAATTAACCACCGTGCGTGGCTAATCAAGCGACCTCCATCGGAGCACAGCGGCAGGATGCTACAACTGTACCCAACGAGAGGCACTAAAAATTATCATTTATTTTCATTATGATTTAGTTTAGCTTTAGTACATAATATGTTTTAACTATGATTTGAATTTTTTTTATATTTTAACAAATTTCTTGAATAAGATGAGTTGGTCAAATTTGGTGGAGGAGCTAATTTTAATATTAATTTTAAGGGTTATTTAAATTATACTTAATCTTACTATTATTAATTATATGTTAAAAAAGAAACACTAATTACAATGATCACTAGACAAAATAAGTCATCGAAATTCCCATAGAAATCATAAACATCTGACCAGTGTCTATCACATAGCCTCTAATAATACTAACTATTATATCTATTGCATTTTTTCTAAAAAATTACCCATCGTGCCCCCATTATTAAAGATCATAGTATAAAATAGCGTGCTATAGCGTTTCTACAGACTTGACGCTAAAACTATTGCAGTACAAAATAGTGCGCTATTGTGCACTAATAGCGTTTTTGGAAGCCTAACGCTAAATTCCATAGCGCGCTATTTTGTACATTGTTAAAGATTGGTTAAAATAAATTCCTAAATTTACATATAAATTACCCAACATGCCATTATAAACGATCAACTAAAGTAACACCCTGAATTTACATATAAATTACACATTATGTCATTATAAATGATGAATTAAAGTAACCTTAAATCTGCATTTAAATTATCCACCATGTATGAAAGATGAATTAAAATAACCTTTAAATTTGTACATAAATTACTTTTCCACAACATTATAAAATATGAATTAGAGTATTCATGAATCTACATATAAATTACGTATTTGTGCTATTATCCTAATATTACTAACTAGAGTTTTTTTTGGAGCCTCTACGTTAATTCTCACCAAACACGCTAGGAAAAAAGATAAATCCTAGAAATTTCACAAAAATCAGAAACATCCGGCTGTCCATCATGCGAATCTAATAATAGTAGCCATTAGGTCTATTATATTTTCTAAAAAATTACCCAACATGCCATTATGAAAGATGAAATAAAAATAACCTCCTAAATTTATATAAAAATTATCCACCATGCCATTATAAAATATGAAATAAAATAACCCTCTAAATTTATATAAAAATTACCCACCATACCATTATAAAATATGAATTAAAATAAACCCCAAAATTTGCATAAAATTACCCACCATGCCATTATAAAGATGAATTAAAATCAGCCCTAAATCTGCATATAAATATAAATTACCTAATATGTTATCATGGAATATACATTAAAATAATTTCTAAATTTGCACGTAAATCATGCACAAAGTCATTATGAAAATGAATTAAAATAATCGCATCTAATATTAGTAAGGATCAATTATCTACTAATAAAACTCTAACATGTGCGAAAGCACGGGTTGATGGACTAGTGAAAGATAATTTAAAACATCCCCCTCCTGAATTTGCATAGAAATTACCACTCTGCCATTATAAAATAGAATGTTAACCAGCTAGTGCCTATTATTGGTTGATTTGATATAAAAAATGTGTATAGATATACAGACGAGAGATGTTAAATATTAGCGATCTTGATTTACTGTGGGTCTTAAGTTTATATATTAGCTTGTGCTTTTGCACGCAGTTAACGTACTCGTAATAATAAATTGAAGTTGTTTTAGCTGTCTCTAATTTTGTTTTAGTGCGCGCACAGGGGATCGGCCCACACACTCCAGCCCAGTAAGGCTGCTTAATTAGGCAAGCTCTTCCGCCCCAGTGCCGTCGAGCGAGTCGGGACGGAAGCGCCGGTCGTCCGTCCGGCGTCCACTGACCTGGATCCCATTGTACTGTACTACGTCGCTGGAATCACCTGGGGCGAGCGGCAGCAGTGTGCGAAGCGACAAGGCTGGGTGTGAGGACCAAAGCATATGCATGCAGCGCAGAGCAGCGCACACTGGAGTCACCGACACACGCCCGGTCACACGACAGGAGTGACAACAGGACGATACGCATACGCCCGTCGTGTCTCACACTCGATCTCCCCTGCACGATTACCGTAGACTCGCACGCACGATCGCCCGGCCAGCTGTGTCTTCATCTCTCCATATTATTATTTTTATGTGCTAGGCTGCTGCTAGCTATATAGGAGTATGAAGCTTGTCGATTTATGTGTGGATTATTGCATGACTGATGACGACAACTGCCAAATAATCGCTGCTCGATCGATCGATCCATTATTTGTCTAGCTAGGCGCCCTAGGTTTGCGCATGCATGCCGGTATATTCCGCGCCTATATGCGGTACCAATAAGTGGCCTGCCAATACGTCCATATGTGAAGACTGCTGTGGCACAGCAAGGGGGTGCCTTTTTTTTTTACTACTGGTTTTCGATCGCGAGCGGATGGAACTCGCTACCCGGCTACCTGCTGGTGAAAGGGGCAGCAGCTAAGCAGCAAATTGAAGGAAAGAAGAAAGTGCAGGTCTTGCATCGTCAGTGTATGCATCATGCATGTACCATCTATCACTCCATCAGTTCCGATCCTAGCTGGTTGAGCTGAAGGAGTACGTTGATCCGTCGATGGAGATCGATGTGCGTGTCAACGTCGTCGGTTGCATATATCGTCATCATATCACATGAAGCACACGTACAAGACTACTAGCGTCCTGAATGATTAGTGGTCAGAGAATATGCCAATTTGACGATCGAGCTGACAGCATGCAGTTTAGGGCCGGGATCGATATGTGATGATGTGTGTGTATCTGTGGGCGCCAAGTATTATATTAGTTGAGTCCTGGTGTGCATCAGCAGCGTAGTGTACTGGTCGATGAAGACAATGCAAAAGCAGCAGTGTTAGGCGTGCCAAAGATTGTCAATTTGACAGTGGGCCAGGATATATACTCGTATAGATCTAGACGAACTGACGAGGCACATGTATATACAATTCACTCTGAGTTGGACTTGGACCTGAGCACGTAAGTACAAAGCACACAAAACGTTCGCTCCGACGAGTAACCCCACGTACGGAGATCGATCGAATAAGAACTTCAGAGATGCTGATCTCTGCTTGATCAGAAAAATCCGAGATGTGTGTCTACGTTCAAACTGCCTCCGTGATGATGACGCTGTCCGCATTATGTTCTCCGACCAGTAGCTAGGGCGTAGTGCATGCATCGTGCGCTGCCTGCTTCTTATGGCGGTTGCAGCTTTGCGAGCAATTTCTTTTTTTCTTTTCTAAAAAACAGCACATTTTGCAGTAGCGCGCATACTAATTTGGTACTCTCCTAACTTGTATAAATCGTAGCTTATGGTGGGAAAAAACAAAAACAAAAAATTTACCACAACACTTAGTCAAATTTTAAGCAATATGTTTAGTGTACATAAAAACCATATATATTGCAGCTATACTCTGCTATATTGGTTTTGTTATTGTGTATGTGCGAAAACAATGGTAAATCTAACTTTCAACACTGAGACCAAATAAAGCACAACTTATATGTTTATAAAAAAATTTAAAGGTGCTTCCGACGAAAGCTAACATTGGCAAATTAATTAAATAAAGGAAGTCATAAAAAACATAAAAGACATTCACAAATTTGTACTCAAACTACCTTTAGTGATATAACATATCATGACAAAATAAATGAATGACTTGTGTAATTTTTGAATAAGACGAATGATCAACTGTTTTGAAAAAAAAAGTCAACTGCGTCATACATCTGTGAACGGAGGGCGTATGTGTTACATGTTACATTATTACAACGCAAGTGTTCATGAAAAGATCATGCATGCTCAAATTGAATTAACATGGACCATCGTCCCTGCTGGAGTTAACATGTGCTGTACACCGTCGTCATCTCTGTCCAAAAATTCGGAGTGGTAATTTGCTCATGTTAGAAACGGCTGGTCTTGGCACTATTCACACTATCGGAAGTTTTGCACCAAACATCATCATGTTTTTTAACAATGGAGTGAGTTTTGGCTTCAACATCCAGATATCCTTACAACAAAGGCATCAAACCAAAATCGTGCCAATTCCAACCTCTAGTAAACCTATAAAATGTTTGCAACCTTTTGACGATACGAGGAAGAAGAAAAACATGTGTATATAGATGTAATTTATCTATATTTGATGGTCGTTGAAAAACATCTATTGTAATATAAAAATAGATAGCTAAAGCAGTGTCAATGTGTCATTGAAGGGAAACTAATAAAATTTTGATGGTAAACTAAAGTAGTTCAATGGCATATTTTGTGCAAGTCAAAAATAAAAAAGTAAGAGGGCCTCTGATATATAGATTTATGTAGTACTCCCTCTGTATTTAAATATAAATCAGTGGTTGAATTTGTTTTCAAAAGTTTAATTGTTTGTTTTATTCAAAATATATGTGTAAATATATACTCAAACTCTCTACAATGATAAAACAAATCACAACAAAAGAAGTAATAAATATAATTTTTTAATAAGATGAGCGAATTAAATTTTTGAAAAAAAATCAACCGCGACTTATATATTTAAATACTGGAAGGAGTATTTAATTAGTTATGAAGTGTGGTTCGACCGTCGTTACTTCTTGGATCAGTTTCCAAATGATGAGCACCGTCCTCCACCGTCCAAACCGAATATATGGTGGCTTAATTTGCACACACACCGTGCAATGTATCATGTCACTTGGAGAAAGGAAGTCCCATAGACCATAGCCGCATGCATCAGCATCACGATCGATCGTTTCTCTGGTGTTCGCGGAAAAGAGAGGAGGAAGAAGAATTAATTACATATCATCACACGACGTGCGCACACTTTCTCCCGTCCCACCTTGTCTATTTCTGATTTGCCTATAGATCCAGCGAGACCAATAATACATCAATATTTTATGGGTTCCCGCGATCTCATTGGATTCTGCCGATGCGCGCGTACGTGATCATTGCGAAGATCGAAGTGGCCGGCCGGAGCAAATTTCAAGAAGTGGCCGCGGAACCGGAGGAGAAAAGGCAACGGATTTCGCGATCCGTCGAGCGATCGACCGGTCGCCGGTGGATCGATTCGGAACAGGGATTGAACAGCATCATTGCTGTGGTCGACGAAACCATGGCAAAAGCGGCATCGCTTTTCCCCACCTATTCGGGGCTCTTCAGCCCCACTTTGGGCGGTAAGGAATCCATGTCCTCACCTGTAGATTCTCCTTTTTCATATATATTGGACTGGTGGCTATGACAAGAAAGGTACGCGGGAGTGGTGGCGTTGCGGTGTGCGTATATAGACGCGTGTTTATTTTTTTTCTTATTCCTTTCCAGAACGTGTAGTATAACATGTAGTTTTAGGGGGTTATTTTTATCTATCTAGTATAATAGGAAATGTATAGTTCTAGATATAAATTTGAGGTGTTATTTGAGATTTTATATCATGGTAGCAAATTTGGAAAATTTATATATAAATTTAGGGTGTTTTCTTTCATAATGGCGGAGTCGGTAATTCAAGTGTAGTTTTGAGAGGTTATTTTATATTGTTTTCATAATGGTTTGTTCTCGGTAAAATCATATTGTGCTACCTTAACACTAAGGAACATCCCTAGTATGAATAGTGACCTATAGAAATTGAAGGCTCCTTTGAAAATTTAAATCTTATTCGCAGGGTGGAGTAATTCTCACGAAAAATAATTAGCTAAGAGAAACTAAAATGAAAGCTTAATTGGTGTGTTCTGTGGTAGAATAGAACAACTAATCATTTGTTCTTTAAATGTCTACTTGTCCGATCGGTTTGGAATATTTTGAAGATGGCCATTCCAATCAACCAAAAACGTGGAATATATGGGGGCTTGGATCCACAATAATTTCAACATGTGGGACCTTTTGTTTCTAATTGTACCGTAGGTTTTGTGCTGAGTTCCTTGGAATAGTAGAAACGACATAGTTTTTAAGAAAAAAAACTTTTATGTTCACCTCTACATGTTATCCATTTGGCGGCACACTAACTCTCAATTTGGGCTATTCTCCAATGGGAGAATTTTTAAGGTTTGGTTGTAGAGGGGTCGCACCTCTTGGTGTGGGTGGCCATGGTTTTTTTTCAGGCACATGGGTTACGATATAAATTGCGGATTGAATGATGCTCATTTGTGTTTATCATGTTTTTTTGGCTGACCTGGAAGTTGCAGCAATGCGTTTTATATTTTTAATGTGCTATACTTATTATCTTATATAAATGTTTACCTTTATAAATTTGAAGTTCCTGTAGTTCTTAAGAAAAAATAATCAAAATATATGTATATACATCAAATAAATCGATGTATTTATAAGTAAAATGAAAGAATGATAGCCAGGAGGATCGACCCTGATAATTCGTGGAAGCTTAGCATTTGGTGGGCAACTTGGACACGATGATAGAAACATGGTGTTGATGCCCACGCTGGAATCAGTATATTCCCTAGGTCTTTATCATTTTTTTTTCTTTTGGCATCACATATGTTAGTCAGAAGTTTGGCTGTCTTTAATTATTCAAAACACCAAAGCATTCTGCACTACCCCAGTATAATAGTCCGATCCAAAGCAGGGTCTGGAATGACAATAGTGGGACACGTCACACGCGATCTCTCCTTTTAGACTAATGGTCGGTCTCATGCAAACGAAGACTATTAAATAGTAAATACGCAGTCGCAAGCAGCGCCCTTCTAAGTTCTAATGGGACCATATTCCATCATATTTTCTCGATGTTCCGCTCCCGCTAGTTTGTGTGAATTCTTTCTTGTTTAATATTGGTATATCTGACCATCCTAGCTCTCTGGCATTTCTTATTACTAAAAAAAACATTGGCCACTTTATCCACTACATTACTAAAAAGAAAACATAAATCAAGACTGCACACCCATGCAAAAACATGCACTACCTCTCATAAATATAAGTCGCGTTTAACTTTTTTCCACAATTTTGATCGTTCGTTTTATTAAAAAAAATTTAGGTTGTCATTTATCTTGTTGTAATTTGTTTTATCCTATAGAGAGTTTGAGCATGATTTATTCTCTTATATGTTTATACAAAATTTTTAAATAAGACAAACAATTAAAGTTGTGAAAAAAATCAACCACGACTTATATTTAAATACGGGGAGAATACCACTTTTTTTACTCCACATTTTTTTAATCAACATGATCTACCATCATTACTACAGAGATGGACTTTGCTCTCGGCCCATCTCATCCGGTTGCCTTGATCAACCACTGGTGATCATATATCATTCTAGAATAGTTGTTGATCGCTGTGAACTAGGAGTGATACTGTATATATATACACACACACATCGCGCAGCGCTATAAATAACTATTCAACGTGTCAGGCTAGTCCAAACAGACATTCCAACCCACAAGCACATCATTACTACAGAGATGGACTTTGCTCTCGGCCCATCTCATCCGGTTGCCTTGATCAACCACTGGTGATCATATATCATTCTAGAATAGTTGTTGATCGCTGTGAACTAGGAGTGATACTGTATATATATACACACACATCGCGCAGCGCTATAAATAACTATTCAACGTGTCAGGCTAGTCCAAACAGACATTCCAACCCACAAGCACATCATTACTACAGAGATGGACTTTGCTCTCGGCCCATCTCATCCGGTTGCCTTGATCAACCACTGGTGATCATATATCATTCTAGAATAGTTGTTGATCGCTGTGAACTAGGAGTGATACTGTATATATATACACACACATCGCGCAGCGCTATAAATAGCTATTCAACGTGTCAGGCTAGTCCAAACAGACATTCCAACCCACAAGCGTAAAAGTCTAGTCCGCAAGCGTAAAAGTCTAGTCCGCAAGCGTAAAACTTCCACCAAATCGTAAAAATCTCACCATACCATTAAACGTCAGGTCTCTTTCCGCAACCGTAAAACTCTCACCCACAATCGTAAAACTCTCACCCGCAATAGTAAAACACCTCCCATGACCGTAAAATGTTGGTTGCTGAGTTCAGCGCGCAGTAAGTTGCCCACCCGTAACCGTAAAATTCTCACCCGCAACCGTAGAATGTTCACCCACAACTATAAATACCAATGGTTGACAAAAATATTATGAATCGTAAAAATGTGTTTTGGGAGAATAAACAAAAGGTGGTCAGACCGTAAAAGTCTCTTTTGACCGTACAAACCACTCCATGACCATACAAAGGAGTAAAATATCCCCAAAAAATAGTAAAAACTTGGTGATGCATACCGTAAAATGACATTGTATCTCTTAGGCGTAAAGTCCTTTTATTTATTAACCATTTGTAAAATAACCATAAAATTCTAATATACCATGATCACAACCATAAATCTCTAGTTTCTTTGAACCATAAAATCTACTAATTACAATTTCATCACTGTACACTCTGCATGAATTTTCAAAGAGAAAAGACAAAAAAAGTGAATACATAGTGTATTAAACCCACAATACGAGACTTTTTTTCTTTTTTATATACTATGCGAATACATAGTGTATTAAACCCACAATCTATGGTTTTTTTGTTTTTTTTATTTTGATAGCATGAATACATAGTGTATAAATTATATAAAAGTAGTGTCATAATTTGTGTGTCGTACCGGGGACACAAAATCGTAGGTACGGGCTTGATATTATGACATCAATAAGTTTAGAACACTTTACATATAACAAACAACAACAACAAAATATACAATAGAATAGGCAATTCGATTAGCTTGTTGCCCTCAACATGACAAACATACAAAATTGAACTTAACGTTTAACAATTTGATTAGCAATGGAGCCTACATGAAGCATCTCATTTTTACGAGAAGAGAGCCTGTTATTTTTATCCTCGACGTCCATCTGGGCACCAACAATGCAACAATGTAGTAGTTGTTAAAGTGCCAAATTCATCTAGCATGTTACAATTGCATAACAGTATTGAGTGTGTGAAGTGAAAATTACCATGACTAAAATTAGAATTGCCTTAAAACTTAATAAAACTTTTTTTACTGTGGGGATCTCCCCCGCACTCTTTTTGTCAAAGAAATTAGAATTGCAATGTCCCTAGAGAGACCAATATGGAAAAACAACAAGCAGGGACACTTTTCTACAACTATAGAACTTATCTTTGAAGCGTAAAGCAGCAACTTAGCCATATTATCCATATCTCAATGTTAACAGTAAAATTATTTTTTTACTACCACAAGATGGTGATTATACTTTTGGAAGCAGCAACAATTTACTATCGGATGCCATTTTACGGCTGCGGACTAAGCTTTTACTTTTACTATTTGACCATAATCATAGTGTCTCTATTTTAGTGCTAAGCATGGTTTTATGATTGTAGATTGATTTTACGATTGCGGGTTAGACTTTTACGGTTGTGGGCTGATTTTATGCTTACGAGACTTGTAGCTATCTGCAGTGCGTTGAATAGGCTATTCAATACGCTGCGCGCGCGCAGATATATATATATATATATATATATCTACAACACAGCAATGTAGTTTTATTAAATTAGCCACGAAATGTGTCTTTACAATGCATTTACTTGATATTGTTCATGGTAATAATTTTTAAAAATCTTGGTAAAAAATATAGAAAAAATAACTTTGGACAAATCTAAAGTAAGCAACTCACTACATTTATCCAGGCCCTTGTGGTCCACAACGTTTGTTCATTGAGAGTGTAATGACACAATTTTCCACTCACTATCCCTCATTAGATGCTTTATTTGAAAGATGACCAGTTGTTGTATGGTTTTGATTTGCATTATTGTTGGGCCTGAATGACTATTTGCATTATTTTTTCCATGAAACTTTCGTTAGTTAGTGTGCATAATTTCTGCGATGGACAAACACCACAAACAGATTGAGTATCTAATAGATCACCGGCATCTCAAAGGCCCCTTGGAGCGGTAATAGCGAAGTAAAACCACCACCACTTCTAGATTTTCACGGTTTTTGTGCTGAGGTCTTCCAAACCCAACATTAAATATTGAAAACCGTAAGCATCACTACAACTAAATTAAAATGCCAACTATTTCATGGTCATTGTCCCGTCTCAATACGAATGTATATGGATGCACACTCTACATCTATGATCCATTACATCGTAGAGATTATATCGGTGAAGCCACCCTAGTCCTCCCGGGGAAAGTGTGCGGTAGCTTGGAAGGTCGTCGCTAAGCCGGCCGAGCCTGTCGGCCTACGCATCATCCCCGACCTCCGTCTTACTTCAGCCAAGGTGGTTACGGCTGCAGCGTTCCACCGAGGATCGAGCGTGGGCAGCGCTGCCGCGCCGATCGCCGTTCCGAGTGATGTGCATGCTTTTTTCGTGGCCTCGCCTTTGTTGTGGTAGCCAATGGGGAGCGCACTGCTGTTCTGGAAGGATCGTTGGATTGGCGAGCGTTCTGTTGCGGACCTCGCCCCCGCCATGATCCCGGCGGTCCCACATGGTGTGGCCAAAACCATCTTTAGTTGAGCGTCCAAAAGTCTGTCTATAGTATAACTACAGTACTACTATATATAAATAGAAGTGAAAAATAGTTAGAATAGTGATATATGAAAGTGGATAGACAGTTCCGCTCAAAACAGTCCAGTCGATCTCAGTCAATAGGCAGCCGGGCTCCACGACAGACAGTGGATCAGAGCCATCTCCGGTGGCCAGTGAGTGCACGCTATCAGCGAGTACCTCGAGCTGTGGGACGCTTTATCTGATTTCTCTCTGCAAAGCTGAGGTGGTGGATAGAAACTGTTTGGAGATAGACCTTAGACGGGAGATACAGTGCTAAGTCTGCATACCTTGCGCTTCACCAAGGCTTGCAGGAGTTCAAAGGGCCATGAGCTCATCAGAAGTACTTGGGCTTCTTTGAGAGTGAAGAATTTCCTCTGGCTGGTTTTTTGAAATCGTCACTGGACGGCCGACCGCCGGTTGCGCCATGGGTTAAAATCCTTAATGTTTTCTCTGCAATCTGGATCCTAACTCTTGCGACCACATCTTCGTGCACTGCCCATTCACCTAACCTGGTGTGGAATGGGATCTGTAGTGCTATAGTGGTGAGACGTCCTTTGGCTGATGTTGGGTCCTTTCTTCTTCGTTGGTGGACCAAACTCCGCGAGCCGTGGCCTCAACACCGCAAGGCTGGTTTCGACTCCCTTTTTGCGTTTGTATCGTGGCAAGTTTGGAAGGAGCGCAACCGCTGGTATTTTCGTGGATCTTTGTCTAGTGTCGACCATGTGCTTTTAGATGTTTGTGAGATTGCCGAGCTCTGGGTCTGTGCTGGAGTACGTGACCTTAGTTGTTTCGCTGCTGAGTAATGTTTTTTTCCTTGTTGTTGTTCCATGCCCTCTCGGCGTTGTTCTGTAGCCATAGGAGTGATTTTTGTACACGGGGCGAGGCTTGGCGTGTTATAAATTTTCTGTTTTTTCTATCTTAGTGCAAAGATACATAACTTTTTCTGTGTATTTGAAAAAAAAAGCGTGCATAGTTGGTGTAGCTTTTCAACTTACAGCTAATCTGAGAGAACATCATCTTTGAAGCGTAATGGATTTACCCCGATATCCTTTTGCTCGGCGGTTCCCAAACCAGTAGTTCCACTGGATTGACGAGCGAGCCGTTTCTGGTTTGTCCGCGTCGAACGGTTAAAACCTAAACAAAGGCACCCAAGGACGACTCTCGGCGCGAGGTCCATATCAACCCTCCCAAAAATGTCAGTGTAACCTCTTCAGTCTGAACCGGTCCATTTATTTATCCATCTGGCTATGTCGCTTAGCCCAAAAACCATCGGTCCTCCCCGTCATCGCCAGCCCTGCCGCGACCGCGACACTGATCACCCGCGGGCACACGTACACACCAGCGTCCCGCGCACGCCCCTGCAGCATTGGGTGGGCCACCAACCGGAGCAAAGCACGCCCAGCGCGACAGCCAGCAACGTGACAGCAGAATCCCAACAAAGGGCGCCCGGCGTTTTGCCCCGAGAATTTCCACGGCCAAGATTCCGTCCCGGCCCCCTCGCCTCGCTATATATACGGCCTCGAGCCCTCGGCAACATACCAGTACACGCCCTCTGCAGTACTAGCTAGCTTGAAATCCCGGCCCCTGGCGTGGTACCACACGGCAACAGGCTTTGCAACCCTAGCTAGAGGCTAGACGAGCATTTTTCTTCATGACTCCCACGATGGCCGCCTCGTCGATGTGCGTATTCGCGGCCATGTCTGGCGCGGTCGGCAGGCCGGCCGGTGGCTCGGCGGCGGTGCCGGGCCGTAGTCTGTCCAGCAGCAGCAGTAAGCAGGGAAAGCGAGCCGTCGTGTCGCAGCCTCTGGCGGCGAGCGTCGTCACGGAGACGCCGGCGCCAGCCATAGCTCCGGCCCCGCCAGCGGTGCCTAGGCCTGCTGTCGACGCCCCGCGCCGCCGTGGGGGCCGCGGCGGCGCCGGCGAGCACGCGGCGTGGAAGAGCATCCCGCAGGAGAGGTGGGAGGGGGCGCTGGAGCTGGAGGGAGAGCTGCCGCTCTGGCTGGTGGGTGCCACTTTCTCATTTACTAGTAACTAAATTTGCACTATGGCCACATGCATGCATAATTGCATATGCATGCTGTGCTTTGATCTGTTTTAATTCTTTTTTTTCTTTGGAAAAGGGATGATCTCTGCCTCCTTTTTTGCGCTAACTATGATTAACTACTACTATCTCAGTAGCTTCTTTTGATGATTCTTCGAGTGACCGTAACCTCTCCTATTTTATAAGTAATAACACTCTGCCAGTGTTCCAAGCTAGCTAAGGTTAGCCTTGCTTTTTCTCGGAGAATCTGAATCTTTTCCGTTACGCTACTTTGGTTCAAAGACTGTCCGCCGCTGCATGTATGTATCTACAAAATGGCACTTTTTCCGGATCATCTCTAATATACATAGCCAAAGGCAAAGCATATCTTCCTCCATCGCCTACAAAGAAAAAACAAAGGATGAAGAACATAAAAAAGAGGGAGATGGCATAAGTACCCTTTGCTTAGACCAGCGCAGCTCATATATAATGCGCGTGGAACAAAATCTTTTGAATTAACCTGACCATTTTCATCGTACAAGCATGCCAAGTGGCTAGCTAGTGCTGGCAACACCAAACATCTGTGGACGTACACAAAGGTTAACTAATAACGCGAACATATATATACAGAGCATGTAGTACTAGCTAATTAAGTTTTTAGGGTACTGCCTTTTTGAGCAGGAACGAATATACATAGTACTAGTATATAGGTCAAACTGTCAGTTTTCATCGGATGACCTCTTTGCTAAGTACTTACCCACATCTATTAGCAGTGATCCTATATATCGTCGATCTCCACAAGAGGCCGGGGCGGCGACACTGACTGACCCTACGCAGAAACCCTATCGAAAAGGAGATTGATACATGGCATGTCGGCACTCACGATGCTTGCGGGGAACACAACATCTATACCGCCAAGATTCTCTGTTGTTTTTACTCATGGCAGCGGCGACAATGGCGTCGCTGTCTCATGATCATTGCTGTTTTGTTGCTGCCCTGAAACTTTGAGGAATTAAAGGGCTGCTGCACTGCATGCGGCCACAACCACAACCCAACCTTTTTGCTGCCTCCTAACCACAACCCCACAAGGCGTGAGTGACCACTGTTCGTCCTAATTTGCTTCTCTCTCGATCTCCTACGGCTCCGTTTGACTCTACGTGCGTGTGCTATTCGATCTGAAAGTGACCTGATGCAGAAATGAAAACCGGGAGGTGTGTACGCACGCGCAATATATATATATATATAATGCATACGTACTGTTGGTAGTAGTGTATATGCTCAGCTCACTGCTAAGCTGTGCGTATATTATACACACAGTGCGTATAGTTTAGTTATAAGGGAACAATTATGGATCGATCGATGGCGCGCTGCAACCACCAGCTGAGTGCTGACCGCATCTGCTGTTTTGCAGGATGGCACGTACCTGCGCAACGGGCCGGGCCTGTGGAACCTGGGCGACTACGGCTTCCGGCACCTGTTCGACGGCTACGCGATGCTGGTCCGCGTCTCGTTCCGCCACGGCCGAGTGGTGGGCGCGCACCGGCAGATCGAGTCGGAGGCCTACAAGGCGGCGCGCGCGCACGGCAAGGTGTGCTACCGCGAGTTCTCCGAGGTGCCCAAGCCGGACAGCTTCCTCTCCTACGTGGGCCAGCTCGCCACCCTCTTCTCGGGCTCCTCGCTCACCGACAACTCCAACACGGGCGTCGTCAGGCTCGGCGACGGCCGCGTGCTCTGCCTGACGGAGACCGTCAAGGGCTCCGTCGTGGTGGACCCGGACACGCTCGACACCCTCGGCAGGTTCGAGTACACGGACAGGCTGGGCGGCCTCGTCCACTCGGCGCACCCGGTCGTCACCGACACCGAGTTCTGGACGCTCATCCCGGACCTGATCCGCCCGGGCTACTCGGTCGTCAGGATGGACGCCGGCACCAGCGAGCGGCGGCTCGTCGGCAGGGTGGGCTGCCGCGGCGGGCCGGCGCCCGGGTGGGTGCACTCGTTCCCCGTCACCGACCACTACGTCGTCGTGCCGGAGATGCCGCTGCGGTACTGCGCCAAGAACCTGCTCCGCGCGGAGCCCACGCCGCTGTACAAGTTCGAGTGGCACCTCGAGTCCGGCAGCTACATGCACGTCATGTGCAAGGCCAGCGGCAGGGTCGTGGCCAGCGTGGAGGTGCCGCCCTTCGTGACGTTCCACTTCATCAACGCGTACGAGGAGACGGACGGCGACGGCCGCGTCACGGCGATCGTCGCCGACTGCTGCGAGCACAACGCCAACACCTCCATCCTCGACAAGCTCCGGCTGCAGAACCTCAGGTCCTTCGCCGGCCAGGACGTCCTCCCCGACGCCAGGGTGGGCCGGTTCAGGATCCCGCTCGACGGGAGCCCGTTCGGCGAGCTGGAGTCGGCGCTGGACCCCGACGAGCACGGCCGCGGGATGGACATGTGCAGCATCAACCCGGCCCGCCTCGGCAAGAAGTACCGCTACGCCTACGCCTGCGGCGCCCGGCGGCCGTGCAACTTCCCCAACACCCTCACCAAGATCGACCTGGTGGAGAAGACGGCCAAGAACTGGTACGAGGAGGGCACCGTGCCGTCGGAGCCATTCTTCGTGCCGCGCCCGGGCGCCGTGGAGGAGGACGACGGTGAGTCATCAGCACAGCAGTGTGTTAGATCATCTGACGATGATCGATCACTATCACCTCCTCTAATTTTGATTTTTTTTATACATGCTGCCTCTCTCTGCCTGTGTGTGGCTACCAACTAACATATGGTTTGGGTTATTATTCTTGGGAAACTGCTTGCAGGCGTCGCGATATCGATGGTGAGCGCCAAGGACGGATCGGCCTACGCGCTGGTGCTGGACGCCAAGACCTTCCAAGAGATCGCGCGGGCCAAGTTCCCGTACGCGATGCCCTACGGCCTGCACTGCTGCTGGGTGCCTAGGAACTCTGACGCCTAGATCGATCCATCGACTCTGCTCCGACTCCGATCCTCACATCTTGAGCGCTCCGGCCGTCGAGGTAGTAGTGTGTGGCTCTCTGTAGCTGTAGAAAGATGCATGCCTTGTCTGCTGTTTTGCTGGCCTGCTATGCCAAGGGGAGAGAAAAAAATATACACGTTACTGTACGTAGTGATGTATAGGCAGATGTCATATGCGTGAAGCTACGGCCGGGAAATGCGCGTAGTCTTTCGTCCTAGCAGCTCGATAGATGTTTGTTGTAGCAGTGCACGCGCGTAATGTGTACATATATAATTCTTCCGTGATCGAGCTCATAGGTGCTGTTCATTATGTAATACAGTGTTTTGTTCAAAAGAAAAGTTACGGTAGTATAGTGACGATGATACAGATACTACTTCGAATATAGCACATGATTTTTTGTGTCTTCTTTGAATCAGCAAGAGCGAGCATGGGCCTTGTATCTTTAATTCAGCTCTGGACTATGCCTCAATTGTTGCTTCATGTAGTGCTATTATACATTTATACGATACTTGGAACATAGGAGTTGATTGAGAAGATAAACAGGGACAGGGACGGAGAATATGGAGGGATTATTAGGGCTCAGCAAATTTCAACAAATATTTGTTAAATCCATGTTGCTCGTTTTGAGTGTAGTTCCTAGACAATTCCTAGATGTATGAATTCCCTTTAAAACCCACATTGGTGCTCGCAGATCGAGTTGGTAGATTGATTTATTCCACGAATTTCAAGGAATGATCCATACACAACTTTGAATACGAAAGTTAGTTGCTTCCGCTGCTATCTTTGAAATAGGTTTAGTTCTGTTTCAACCTGATTAGCGGGGGTTATTGTCAAAATATTATTATTGTCCTAATGCATAATCTAGTTATATATTTTTGACTAAATTAGAACTGAAATTCAAGCAAAAACTTGATCCAACGGACTATGCTCCGTTAACACAACCGTTTAATTAAATCCAAGATTTACTCATCCGTACCATGGATTTGCTCAGCCAGCGTAGAAACCTGATTGCCCACATTTTTTTTCTCCAAAACTCATCCTCGTCACTTTAATATTCACGTAAATCATGATATTGTCTAAAAATCCATTCAAATACTATCCTCCAAACTGCCCCCCTGCATGATTCTATTCGTTCGGCACAATGAAACTTGCTGAGCAAATCTCTACAACCAATACTATTCGAACCAAAAGAGATTGACTTTCATCTTAAACCAGTTTACTTTGATCTATACATGATAGGGTTTGCTGATCTACATACAAAAATTGTCCAGACTACCAACTATGTCGAGTGTCTCTGTCTACTCTTCTTCCATGTCATCGGTGTCGTCGTCATCCTGGGTCATATTCACCTTCCTCACAGAGTATACTTCCTCACAGGATCTCAGACTTCTGCCCTGTCTGCACATTCACCAGTCCCCCGTTCATGTCGGCCCTATAAGTCAGTTTATCCTTGTTGGGAGAAGAGTCTATGAACACCGTGGATTTCTCATCTATCTCTTCCTTGATCAACATCTTGGACAGTTCAATCACTACTCACTTCTCAATCCATCTCCTGATCGGCCTGGCACCATACACCTGTTGAACCACAAAGGAAAAGCACGAGTCGGAATCCGTGAGCACCAAATAAGGTACTGTTGATGGATTTTATTTTATTTTACATTGAATGATGCTTTGAGCCTTTGACATACTGGATCATAAAAGAGCGACAGGATCACGTCCAAGGCAGCATCAGTCACAGCCAAGGCAATGCCCCTTTCAGCAAGATGGACCGCCACATCTTTCATCTGCAGTCGAGCCAACTTCCTCGATTGCTCATGTGATAAGGGGTCGAAGATCACAATCTCATCCAGATGATTCAGCAGCTCAAGATGGAAATGCCTCCTCACCTGCAGATGAGCCAGGTCATTTGAGGATCAGGATGCAGGATGACTACTGGTCGGACACAACATCAATACAAGTTGTAGTGTTACGACATACCTCCAGCTTAACCAGATGACGAGCAACCTTCATCGAGTTTTGCCCACCATCGCGGCAAGGAGGTGTTCAGCGCTAAGGTTTGATGTCATGATTATCACGGTGTTCCTGAAGTCGACTGTCTTGCCCTGACCGTCAGTCAACCTTCCATCATCTAGAACCCGGAGCAGAGTGTTGAACACTGCCACATGTGCTTTCTCAACCTCATCAAAGAGGATGACACTGTAGGGCCTCCTCCTCACTTGTTCTGTCAGCTGCCCTCCTTCCTCATGGCCAACATAGCTACAAATTCAAAAGCATATAATAAGAATCGGTGAGTAGTAACCCGAACTGAAAATACAGAACCACAGCAACCAGCAAGTACTTACCCAGGTGGTGAACCAATTAGCCGAGCAACTGAATGCTTCTCCATGTATTCAGACATATCAATGCGGACAAGCAGGTTTTCATCATCAAACAGCTGCTCAGCAAGAGCCTTGGCAAGCTCAGTCTTGCCTACACTAGTCGGTCCAAGGAAGAGGAATGAGCCAGTAGGCTGCTATGGCCTCCCAAGACCAGACCTGGACCTCATCACAGCCTCTGCGACTGCATTGACAGCTTCTTGCTGTCCAATGACCCTCTGATGAAGCCTATCAGCTAGCCCAACGAGCCTCTCCTTATCATTCTGTCCAAGCCTAGTAACTGGAATGCCAGTCCAGCGGCTCACCACCTATACACAGCAGCTTGTTTCAACACAGTGCCGCATGCTCGAAGTGGAAGGCAATGAAATTTTGCCTACAAACATACCTCAGCAACCTGCTCCGGGCCGACACAGTCTCAGCATCAGGTTCTCTCCATAGCTTGGTAATGGCAGAATCAACTTCTTGGAGAGCACCGTATCTGATATTCTGATGTCGGCCACACGAGCCAAATCCATTCGCCGCTCGGCCTCCTGGAGGCTGAACAACATCTCTTCACGACGATGCTTCAGCTTCATGATGTCATCTATCCTCTCTTTCTCCTTGTGGTACTTCATCTGCAGCGGCTGCAGCTTGTCCCTCAAATTGTCCAATTCTTTCCTCACCTGAAATTAAACAAGGTTTGCACAACGTCATTTTGTCACACATTCATAAGTCAGAACCGAACACAGCAAATCAGATGTGCTGCAGTACGAGAGAAATCAATAAATGTTACCCACCTCAAGTAGCCGAGCTTTGCTGGCCTTGTCCTTTTCCTTCTCGAGGGCGTGGAGCTCGACCTCAAGCTGAATCCTCTTCCTCTCAAGGTTGTCGATCTCTTCCGGTTGGCTATCGAGCTGCACTCTCACATTTGCGCAGGCCTCGTCAACTAGATCGATAGCTTTGTCACGCAGATGGCGACATATACACAAAACAATAAATCGCCAAATTCAACCAGAAGACACATCAATTTCGAATTATCGATAAATTAATAAGTCACGAAATACGAGGAGAACCAGAACCAAGAACATTACACTTACCCATGATGTATCTCGACGAGAGCTGTGCGGCAACGATGAGCGCACGGTCCTGGATCATGACACCATGGTGACCCTCGTACTTCTCCTTGAGACCTCTCAGGATACTCACAGTGTCGGCAACGCTGGGCTCGGCCACAAAAACCTACTGGAACCGCCTCTCGAACACCGCGTCCTTCTCGACGTACTTCTGGTACTCCTCGAGCGTTGTCGTGCCAATGCACCTGAGCTGACCCCTCGCGAGCATTGGCTTGAATAGGTTGGCCGCATCCATGGACCCCTCCATCCTCCCGGCACCGAGCACGAGGTGTATCTCGTCGATGAACAGAATCACCTTCCCGTCGGCCTCCTCCACCTCCTTGAACACGGCCTTGACCCACTCCTCGAACTCGCCGTGGTATTTGGCACCGGCCACGAGGGCACCCATGTCGAGCGCGACGAGTTGCACGTCGAGGAGGTTGCTGGGGACGTCGCTGCGCACGATTCGCTGCGCAAGCCCTCCACGACGGGCTCACCGATGAGGACGGGGTTGTTCTTGGTGCGCCACAACAGGATTCACACCACGCGACGGATCTCCTCATCGCGGCAGATGACCGGGTCAAGCTTGCCCGCCACCTCAACGAAGTCACAGCACGTCATGAGCGCCTGGAAGCTGGAGTCTCCCGAAGCGGACTCCACGCGGCGGTCGCCGCCGCGGAGCTTGTCGACCTCGGCCTTCATGCGTGACGCCGCGACGCCTGCCTCAAGCACGTCGGAGACCTAGGGATCCTCGAGGAGGCCGACAAGAAGTTGGTCGATGGTGAGGTGGGTGTCACACCCGGTTTTTCACATAAAACCTAATGCAAACCACGTGTGCCAAAATATATTTAATCATACATGGGTGACATCATTGGTAAAAATAGAACATATATCTTTTATTAAGCGTATAACTTATATTACAAAATGACCTGAGGTAATAAAAAGATTACATCACAAGCGATCATCTACGAAGCATAGGCACCATCTTCCACAGGCACTCGACCAGGGCCACGCCAACCTAGAACACCAAGTCTTCTTAGGCTCCGATTCTTCTTGACATTTGCAGCAAGGAGGGGAGAAGGGGGAGAAAGAGAAGGGTGAGTACAAATGGAATTGTACTCTACAAGTGTAGGTAAAAAATGACATGCAGGCCGAAAACAAGACTTATTTTTAGATTGAACTCGCGACTAAGCAACACCCTAAATTATTCTAAGTCCTTAGCACCTATTTACTATATGTGAAACCTCTAACCCAACAACGAGCCATCTTGATTCAACCACTGGATAACATCGATCAACAAACCAACTTTCTCAACCAACCATGCCCACCAACTAATTAGAAGGAGTCTATGGCCACTCTTGACCGTAAGTACTGTTGATATATCAGTTTTTAACACTCTCGAGAGGTTTCACATTTTCACCACGGGTAGTGTTTTCCTTTTCCGCCATACACTACCTTAGGTGTTTGGCCAAGGTCACACAACGAGGTCGCGAGATAGTTTTATTCGGTCCGCCTTGCACCCACTAACGATTCAGCCCCTGTACTCCCGCAGACCCCAGGGCCCCCCTCTTGTGCCACTCAAACAACCACGATACAATTAAGACCGGAAAAGGTAAATTTTGACCAAGCTCATAGCCATGTAAGTCCCGTGGTTGCGTTGTAAAGCCAAGAAGATAAGCTCCTAAAATACGGTCCTTAAACCCGAGGCAGGAACTTGCACCAACCTAGAAACATCATATCAAAACAAACCATCGTACCATTCCTTCCATCCTACTTGGGTTTCCAACACCAACACATATAACTGAGGTTTCCAACCTCCTCGTGAACCAAGATCACAATATTAAGCAGATTGATATTTTTATTATTATACCCAATCCGAACTAGACTGCAGGGCTAAGCATGATCTAACCAAACCAACCAAACATAGGTTTCAAGGAATGATATCTAGTAAACCCTAGCATTGGATTCAAATTTATGACATAGCATGTATACTATCTAACTACTCTATAAAATAAAATAGGTAGTTGAAAATATGATCAAGGACACTTGCTTGGTTCTAAAGTTCCATTTCCTCAGGGGAACCACGTTCATCTCACCGGCGTAAACAAATCAAACAAAACATTGCATACAAAAGCATAAGAACAGTACACCAAACATATTCAAAATATTTTAAAACATGTCCTAACAGGTAGACCTCATCAATACAAATCCGTGAGCGCAAGAATCACCCAAAACAGACTTAAAATGAGGAAGATATGACCTTTTGAATTTCAGTGGCATTTCTGTAAATATCTCTATCTTTTGAATATCCTGGAAAAAGAAAAATTGGGGATGACGTCAGCAGTGGACCGGGACCACGGCGTTGTGGACCGGTAGGAGCTCCGGTCTGCGGTCCACAGTTGAATTGCGTCCACGGCGAAGGGGTACGGGCCGGGGAGATCTTGGCCGTCGAATCGCGGATGGACGGCGGAGGGGAGGCGCCTGGCTTGGGCTCGTCAGAGAGGAGCTGACGGCGGCGGTTGCCGGCCAGACTCGCCGGAGAAGAGCCGATCTCGGGCTCCGGTCGTCCATTTTGAGCGCGGAAAGGCTTGACGGAGAGCTGGGGACGTGGACAACTCAACCATGGTACTCTTGACGCCGGTGGGTGAGCAGAGAGGCAGCGCGACGGCGGCTTGCGGCGGAGGCGAAAGGAGCTCGCGGCGGCGGCTCTGTGAGGCGCGAGAGAGAAATAGAGCGAGAGGTGAGGGATGCAGGTGGAGAAAGGGTCGCGCGAGAGGTGGCGGGAATGCCTTTTATAGTCCAGGAGGGGAAGAGAGAAGGCCTTAGGTGTGGCGTCCGCCATTAATGGCGCGATGAAGGTGGGGGAGGCGTTACAGGAGGCCGTTAATGGATTTAAGAGGGGGATATGAAGGGGAAGGGTCTTGGGCGGCTCGGTGCCTCATCAATCGAAGAGAAATGGACACGAGAGTGAAGGGGCGGCTCCGATTCGGCGGAGAGAGAGAGAGAGCATGGAGCGGGCGGCTGGAGGTTGAGGGAGGGCCTGACATGCGGGGCCCGCATGTGAGCGAGAGAGGGCCGCTGCGCAGAGAGAGGAGGAGAGGGAGCGGTCCGGCGGGGCTGGTTGGGCCGCAAGAGGAGGAAGGGGGCCGGTTGGGCCAAGGCCTTCGGCCTGCGGGAAAGAGGAGGGGAGAAAGAGGTTTGGGCCTGGGAGAGCTTTCTCTTTGAAAAAAAACTTTTCCAAACTTTTGTTCCAAAACATATTTGAATTCATTTTTAAATTCGGTTCAAACCACGAGTCTTCAGATTCGTGTTTCACAAAAAAACACCGTGCATTGGGGAATTAATGCAACAAACATTTTTATAGCTTATGTAAAATTGAATTTAATTTATAAATTAATTTGTTTCCTTCATTCAAATGTTTTGCTATTTTAATAAATCTTGGAAAATTTTAGAAAATTAGAAAAAATGCCTATTATTATTAGTGTTATTTATTCACACTCCCAAAATGGAAAATTTGGTATGTGACAGTGGGAGTCCCCGCGCGCCTTCTGTGGAGACTGCGCGTGGCGGATGACCTTGACTAGCTCGGTCGATGATGGGACGGTGTCCGGTGGCGGCGACTGCGAGGGCAGCCTCTTGAGAGCGGAGGCAACGACGCGCTCGAAGGAATCGGCTGCTGCGATGTCGTTGCCGCCAGACGTGTGGGCTATGGCTTGGCGGAGGACGCCGGACCTGTCCGCCGCCAACGCCGCGGCGAGGTGCAGCGGTATGATCTGAGCATGTCCAGCCTCCGACACGATCTCATGCGCCGTAGTCAGCGCCTCGCTGGTCTTGTGCGTGAAATTGGTGGGATCCATTGCTACCGTCTACTATACAATCTACAAGGTTGAAGAGGGTGTTGTGATTGGGAGATTAGGGTGTTCGTCGAATTCGTCGCTTCGATTCGCTTGGCGTTTGTGTTTTTCGGTTGGGAGCTAGAGCGAAAAGAGAGGGATTATAAGAGGCGGGAAAGGAGAGTTCGCGGAGGGCCCAAAATGGCATGGAAGGCTGGAAGCAAGAGGAAGATAGAGAGCTGAGGGGTAGAAGGTACCAGAGAGTTCTAAACGCTTCAACGGCTAGCTCGGAAGATGGGCTAGAATAGAGTCCTACCATTGTGTAGCAAAATTTGCATCGTTGCTGAGTTTCATTACATATACAGGTCTGTGTCAAGTAGGGGCCTAGTTTTGAAATTTTAGCATGTCAATAATTTGGCTAGCCAAATTTTTGGCTAAAAACTTTGGCAATTTTGACCGCATTTAAATCTAGATAAAATTTTAGCCAAACAATAAAATTTTCATTTTGATGTCATGTTTGGGCTCCAAATAACTTATCTGAATGAGAAATTTGTTGTTTGGTCAAATTTTAGTATAGATTCAAACGCGATGAAAATTTTAGCATACCAAAGGTTTGGCATCAAACCAAGCATGCCCAAAAACAAATTGCTGCCAAAAGAGTGGCTCGTCAAAACTTTGGCATGTTAAAATTTTAGCAACCAACCAAGAGGCCCCTACGTTACTAGGGTTGGCAAGATAATCCAAGCAAACTAAGGGTATATACATGCAACTCGGGATGCTAATTGGTCATAATTCAAATATTTCTTTATAATCTAAATGAGATCTCAATAATTTTTAACTCAAAAATTAGTAGATATATGATCCAATCTTTTTTAGTCCTGTCCTTAAAATTTCTAGACAAATTTCGCCACCCCTATTTGCAACATAGCGCAAATTAAGAGTGCAGTTTCTATTCAAATATAATTCTTGGGTCGAAAGAAATGCAAGAAATCAAAGGATGAAACTAACAAAGGAAAATGCACATTTTGCTCTATAGGTCACTACTCACTAAAACTGTTCCGCCCTAATTCGCATCTCAGATCCACCGACCCTCAAGATGATTATCTGGACCATTCTACATTTTCTAACCCTCCTTTGGATCATAGGGTTTTCACAGTGATTCACACAAGAATTTCACACGTCCTTTGGAACACAGGATTTTCATAAAATGTCCACATAAATTTCACAAGAAAAACTAGGAATAGGATTTGAATCCTCCATTCCAATCAGCATAAAAATATGTCGCATTGTATATGTGAACAGTAAGCAACTTACAACTTGTCACCAATGTGAATTTGATCTAATATAATTTGCATTCATACTTCTAAATGGTCGGTTGCCCTCATTCAGTGAGAGATTCCTACAAATGCCGTATTTTTTTAAAAAGAGGATAAAGCGCATCAGAACCTATCAAAAGTTTCATCAGACCTACCCCCTGGCTGGAGAAATGTCATCTGAAAGGTCTACATAGCACGGCACAGCATCGCTGTAACCTGCGGTGAAACTTCTAATCTAATCCCATTTCGTGATTTCATGGCTGTCTCGGGTTTCCACACATTGACCAAAACGTGTAGTATCTATTTGATGACTCCAGAACCGGAGTTTGTGGGTCCCTATTGCCATGGGTTCTTCTTTTCACCAATTTTGCGCACATAATTTGCTTTTGAACTTGACCGGCCTACAGGTTTTAATTTCAGTTTCCCTCTGACTCTGTTCTTTTGAGGTTTCAGTTTGTAAATTCGAACCATCCAATGGTGGGTTGTGAAAACCTGTATTTAGCGACACAGAAACACAAGAAATTGTTATTCAAGCGACAGAGGATTTTCATATCCAAACTGGAGTAACGAGTAAAAGCACTCCACCTCCTCAAAATGGGTCAGTTTAAAGTGTTTCTTCCCAATTTCATATCTTCTCACTCTATCAAAGCCCTTACCATCAGTTTCAACGAATCTGCGAAAAAAGGGAAACAAAGGTTTAACCTTATTCACAAATGTGTCGATTGAGCAACCTCGATGTGTCACAGACCTGTAATAACAGAGCTTGTACATCAGGGAATTCAGCATCGTTGGGGTGCCATGAGCATCAACGCGGTAGTTGCCATCTCTCTACAAGATTACACGATTATGCAAGAAAACCCCAATGGTATGAAAATCCAAATATTCACAGGACCTTTCTTTCCCTCATCAAGATGTACCCCCACCCCCAGACACACACAAAGAAAAAGGCCTGCTGAAGGCAATTACACAACTTACAAGGTAATCTGCTTCCTTGATGTGAGGGAATACACCACCTCCTATCCGAACCATCCAGAGGAACTTATTAATATCATCACTTGGGTAGCCAATAAGCCCTGAAAGAGAACCACCAGGTTTAGGCCTCCTTTGGAACAGGAAATTTGGGTGTACCGCAATTGTTTGTTTCTAGAAGCCAAAAATGTATCAATCAACCTCCAAAGACAACAAGCACATATTTGACATCCAAGGAATTGAAGATCTCCCATGCATCCTTTTCTGGTGATGCCATTGCTGTCCCAACTGTTGCTATGTGTGTGTTATTCCATGTATTATTGTCTACAATAACAGTTCTGTTGGCCATTGCAGTTGTCTGATAACCATAGTCCCACCAAGATGCAACCTGCCACAATCAGAACCATCTTGTGGTCAGAATAAAGTATAGAGATAGGTAGTGTAAGAAGCAAGAAGGTATACCTTATCATCTACATCTGTATTATGGCGCATCCATCCATAAGCTTCACGGAAATCATCGAAAACATGCAACCCATCATGTGAACGAGATGTCAGCACAATTGATGGTGCTGAGTATGCTTCTGCAGCAGCCCACACACAATGGATCTGCAAATATGGCATCAGTTACTAGCAATGTTCATCTAATCTAACAAGGATGAGGTTTCGAGGTCTCTTACCACATAAAAACCAGAAAGTATGATCAGCAACATTATACCAACAGCAGCTGGTCCAAAAGGCACAACTAAAAGCTTTTCTTCTGTTATATGACCAGCAGGTGAACTTCCCTCTGAATCTTTGTCTCTCTTCCGATTTTTCTTGGATTGCTTTTCCTTTGAAACCTTTTCTGAGTTTGCAATAGTATTAGAACTCACATCCCCTGCCTGGAATTTATAGAACCTCATATGACTGAATAATCCAATGGAATTAATAGGAAAATGTCATAAAGAAAAAATTACTGTAGAAGAGCCATCATCTGATGTTTGACGCTGAAATTTCATTGATCTTGTAAGGACACTGAAAGCTCCAGACAGGGCAATCCCAGACAAAATGCATGCAGCAGGAGCAAGAACAAGCATAAGCCGGACCTGTTTGCAGTACTATATCAGTTAACAAATAAACCAGTACAGAGCGGCAGTCTGCAAATGTTCCATTCTAACGTCTTACCATTACTCCAGAGAAATACACTGAGGTTACCAAGTACAGAACCAAAAATGAGCTTGCATCAGACAACGGTAAGAAGCATGACTGCAAATTGAGTTGACACCAATCCGTCAAAAGTCTAAACCATGGTAAGAAACTACTTAAACTGCTTCTTCAAATAAAAGGAATGGGATACTTACTATGATCCCAGCAGGAACTAAGAAGGCCAGTACATTGATATCCATAAAATACGAAGGCCAGGTTGGTGGTTGGTGTTCGCTCACACTAGCAATTATAGGGATATACTTGCTTGCATAGGTTCTGTCAGAACTCAGAAGCAAAAGGAAAAATTAAAGGACAAACGGTCAAGGTGGCAACTAATAAAGAAAAGGAAGAAACATGGATCGATTGTATAATGAAAGTTGATGACATGTTTAGCAGCAGCAAAGAAAAGAACAACACAAGGATATCAAAGAGGACTTTGCAGTTTAAATCCAATTCATTGGAGATAAAGACAGAGGCAACATAATTTCCAGGTTAACTAACATAGATCACTCCCATTTCCAGGTTTTAATCTCAATCTATGACTGCAATTTGACAACAAATATACTCTCTTATACTAATTATCATATTTGACTGTATTTCTCAGTCTATAGCAAATATGGATGCAGATTGAATTGGGTCAATTCAAATACCCATTACCCAAGATATATGAAATGGTGTTAAAACCATATAGGGTCGACTGGCTAATTTTTGGTGTAATCTGCATCAAACGTTATGGATCATTGGCTAACCCCAAAAAAACAGTCACACAGTCTCCCATCTTCTGACACTAGGGACGTGAGGGTCCTGTCTTTGCTGCTTCCCTTGCCTGCTACTCCCAGGGACTGTGAATCAGTGATTCCTAGAACAGCGTGCGAACCTCATCCTTGGACGAACGCTATGGCTTCAATGCCACATGTTGGTGAAATGGTGACCGTGGTGGTGTAATTCCTCTGGCACGCCATTGAGAACACAATGCTAAAACTGGCTGACATGAGGATTAAGCTGTGTGCCAGTAACAAGGCAACATAAGTGAGGGCTGCTTATGGGTCCAATAATTCATGCTACACATGCTAAGCTCAGCAAGGAGGGTGATGATATTCTGAAGACTCCACGGAACAGCGATAGTGATTTAATCAATGCTAGTGTGGTCTTATCAAGCAGGCTCTTGAGGCAGAGCTTTGCCAATCACTTGCGTTCTAAGTGGAGCATGAAGCATAGCATTTTGATTAATGATGGACAGCAAGCAGGGAAGAAATTGGAGAAAAAATGGCATTGCACGCATGCGCTCTAACTGTTTGAAGAAATGATTGTGAGAATAAAAATATTAGTTGCTAGTTAATTGGACAGCGATGGTGCCGCACTACAGCATAATTTTTGTCAGCTCTTCGGCTTGTTCCTCCAGTCTAACCATCTGCGATGCTCCAGCTATGATTGCAGGAGGAGGATGTTAGAGAGTACAATTGGCAGGAATAGATGTCGTGTATATTTAGGAGTCTTAGGAGAGTCTTATGTATCTAGGCCGGATACACGTATCCGGGGAGGTGCCTTGCCCCCCGCCCCAAGGGCTCTATGCAATATATCCAATCTATTATACGCAATCCTTCCTTCCTACATGGTATCACAAGACTAGGGTTCCATATCCTAGACCTAGGCTTCCGCTGCCGCCGCCGCGCTGCCCCCGGGGAGATCGATCTCCTGCCAGGGGCAGCACCCTCGAAGGATGCGCCGTGGATCCCTCTGATCTGCTGCGCTCATCGCCCCTGCAGTTAGGGTTCGACGGAGGTTCATCCGTTCGAACCGCCATCCATCGTTGTCGTCGCGTCGTCCAGCCGCAACAGATCGGACCTCACGGTGTCGTGGCAGCCATCTTCGTCATCATCGGCCAAGTTCCGCCTTGTTGTGTCGTCATGCTCGCATGCCGTCGTGGTGACAGTTGCGGCAGGGCCACTGGGACCAAGCCCGTTCTCCTCTTGCCATCGTGGTGATGGCAGTGGACAAGTCGCTCACGTCAGAGGTGTCGCTCGCCGCCGGATCTGGTGCAGTTGCCGGGCTGGGCATCGTGGGGGCGTCTCCGTCGCCGCAACCTCGGCCTTCACGCCGCCCCGCCGCTGTCCGCGCTGCCCCTCCGCCGTACCGCCCGCCTCCGCGCCGGCCACCGCCCTCCTCCACGCTGGCCGCCGACCCCGGCGCGGCTCCTCGCCCGCGTTCGGTGGCCCTCGGCCACCTCCGTGCCGGCGGCCGTCTTCCGCCTCTGCGTCAGCCACCGCCCTCCTCCGCGCCGGTCGCCGCCTCTCCCCTCTGCCTCCGGATCCACGTCACCCCTCCGTTGGCCCGCGGCAACTCGGTGGCTGGCTGGGCGCGGCGCCCTTCTCTGACATGGGACGGGATGAGAGCGGCCTGCCCTTTTGCCTGTGCCCCTGTCCTCTATCTCCTGTCCTTTTGACCGAGGAGAAAAGAGAGTTGAGGACAAGGCTGGGGGTACCCTACGGTGTACACAAGATCTATTGCTGCTGAGTTTTTTTTTTCTCCCAGTCTTTGATCAGGTTTGTGTCCCCATCGCCCATCGCTCGTCGACTCGCGCATCATCAACATCGACTTCGACACCACCGGCTTACCTCATCTTCTTCGACCGTGCAACTGGCGTGGCTTGCGGTGTACCCGGAATGTCGGAATGTCTGCCTGTGCCGCACCCCTTCGTTTGCACGTCGACCTACGTCGGCTTGTCGTCGCCACCACCGATCAGGAGGCTCCACCTTCGCACCACCTTCGCCATCGTCGTCTCCGCCTCGCACGTCATTGGCCTGATCAACCGATTGTGGGCGAACTACCCTCCCGAGACGTGTGTCGTCTATCGCGCGATGCTTCGCCAAGCAAGAGGGCTGCCGCTGCGTCGCCTCCTCGAGCAGCAGCATCGCCGCCTGTCGTCGTCCTCGCCGTTGCATCTACACGCTGTCGACTATCGGTGTGCATCTCTCGCACATGGTCTTCCTCAGTTGTTCGAGTTCTTCACCGCCCTCAAGCATCGCCGTCGTGCTTAAGTGGCGCCTTCGAGGACCTTCTTCCTGTGTGTCATAGCTCTCTCGCCGCGACAACTCCAAGACCTCGATGCGTCGCCACGACTACTTTTTCGCCTTCGTCCAGTACAACCTCGTCGCCAAGCGTCACTGTCTCGTCCTCGCCTTCTTCGTCCACTCCAAGAATCGCGGGCTGCCATCGGCACCTTCTTCCTTCGCCGTTTCTTCTGCACACCGCGACCGTCGTTGAGGCCTTTTCTGCTAGTCCCTTCAGACGCTGACACTTGGTTGGGGCCCTCTACCTAGTACGTCCGGTACTGACAACATCGGCGCGTGCCTTCGTCTACGACGCGTTTCCAAGCATGGCAAACCTGGAGTATGCCTTGTCCACGGCGGTCCGACAGCATCGTCCTCGGCATCGGCTTCTCCCTCTATGATTGCCTCAACTGTGTCGCTGTCTTCGTCTATGGTGCCCTGCTCTTGCGCCATCATCCACCCTGGCGCCCCTTGGAGCATTGCGGGCCTTCCCGCATGCTGCGCCGCGCCCGCGACTTGTGCGGCTTATCTTCTTCGGCAACCTCGACAGCTACATCGACCACAGCTACCCTACGCACGGCACCTCGACAATGACTCCGTGCCCTTGCACTCAGCTACCTTGACATATCGTCACAAAGGGCTATCGTCTGCATAAGTTCCTTTTGAGTTTCTTCCCCAGTCGTTGCCTCTACACCACGACACAGTTACGACTGCGGGTGGATGTCAGCTCTTCGGCTTGTTCTCCAGTCTAATAGTCTGCGATGCTCCAACTACTGACTGCAGGGAGGATGTTAAAGAGTACAATTAGCAGGAATAGATGTCGTGTATATTTAGGAGTCTTAGGAGAGTCTTATCTTATATATCTAAGACTGCCATATGTATCCGGAGAGATGCATTACCCCCCAAGCCTTGTACTCCTGTATATTCGCCCCAAGGGCTTTATGCAATACATCCAATCTATTATACGCAATCCTTCCTTCCTACAATTTTGAGAGGCCCAATGAACTCAGCCATCAAGGGCTGGGCTGCGGGCAACTGCTCGAGATGGCGGTGATGCCTCTGACAATGCAACAAGACTATCGACACAAATGTCCAAGTGTTCACCGTCTTTCAGCTGTGGCACAGTCGTGGGTGCGAGTTTCAAGTCTCAAAGAACAGCGACAATTCAAGGCAGCCATGAAGTGTGTTGTCATTGAGTTATTTATCATTCCAGACTTCAGGCTACATAGAGGGACTCTGCGAACCATGGTATTCTGAGTACATTGGGTCATCAGATCAAAGGTGATTTTTTTTTTCAGACCAACCCATTACCCAAACAAAGGCTTTAGCTTGGACCACTGGGTCGACCTTATTCAACCCACCTGCATCCTAAATTCAAAAAAAAAAAAAACTAAGTTGCTGGTAAGGAAATTTGACTACTTCATTATGAAAGAGATTATGTTTAAAGCTCATCACACATAATAAAATCAAGGTGCCACAAACATGTGTGCTTGTAGATATTGTTGCCCTTCCAGTACTAAAGGAAAAACCATAAAGAAGCACTAATAAACCTCCCCAATGACTTTAACAATCAAATTTTAAAAGTTTGTGTTTCTAGAGGCCAGATATGAGATAACAGAACATCGAGGGCCCAACAGTTAAATTAACAATCACATTTTGACAAGAACTTACGGGTCCAGTAGACTCAAACTGCGACCACTCCAACCTTTTGTTGGGCTAGATGCCACAAGTGCAATGAGTATTGCAGCAACAGCGATACAAACGGCCCTGCAGGATTCTTGCTGTTAGATGTGTCAAGTGAATAGCTGCATTATTTTGACTCGTGAGAAAAAAAACAATTCTTTGCTGAAATTATCAACCCTTAGGAGTTAGGAGTGAGGAGGTATAACATTTATTATGTATTTTAACTAGTTACAATGCGAGAAACTTACAAACCAACTGTTATAACAAATGTCATGGTCACTTTGAACAACCGAGGAGTTAAAAGTCCTTTGATGTAATAAACATTATGTATTTTAACTAGTTACAATGTGAGAAACTTACAAACCAACTGTTATAACAAATGTCATGGCCACTTTGAACAACCGAGGAGTTAAAAGTCCTTTGATGTAATAAACAATGGCGACCACATGGAGGATTATAAACACCTGCGTCATGAAATTAACAGACAGGAGAGGGGGGCAGGGGATTAGCTTGCAGCCAAATTTTAGTGAAATTAGAAAAAAAAATACGAAACAAAGGAACATTTTTATGTGCACATTCAGTGGGCATACCAGAAATGATGCAAAGTGCTCTGAAGTCATCACTGCATTAAAACCAACAACAGGTACCAATGCCGCCAGAAGTGTTCCAAGCACAATCTGCGTGATGTTTACTGTTATGAAAATTCTTCTTATTTTTACAAAGGATTCGGTACGGCACTAGACCAACAGACTTACAAGGGGAGCATAAGCAATATAAAGTCTTGAAGAGTAACGGCCAGTCACAATACACAACAGAACATGCATTGGGATGAGATTGATGACGAATGTGTAGCCTCCCCAAGAACAGACCTGGAAAGCAGAATACAGTAACATGTTTGGGATACATGATCTATAACAGCAGTTATAAATATAAAAAATGGAGAGAGAAAATACCATGTAGAAGTACGAGAGAGCATTAAGTGCCGCGTAAAAGAGTGATCCAGTGTTTAGTGTCTACAAAATCATGGCATGCATGTTTAACAAAGAGATACTTTCAGAAAGAAAGGAAGAGAAGGGAAAACTTTGACCGTTCACCTTAACATATAGATAGAATGTGGATATTAAAGCAAATATAGCTACAGCTTCATTATCATAGCTGCCAGCAACAGATCTTGAGATGTATGATGGGACCTGCATATTGGTGAGGAGTGGTAAGTGATAATTAGGTTCTTTATTAAGTGATATCTACACAAGGTAGGGTCCAAGGGCATATTGTTTTGCTAAACACCAAAAAAGGGTGAAAAGGAGCTATAATTACATTGAAAAACATCAACCTTAAACAATATAACTAAATGAGGGGGAAACCAATATCCTGCACAAACTTTGGACACCAATTCATAACATGATTTTCAACACCACATCAGTGAATGAAGCTCAGAAGTGTTGAAAGACCAAAGTAGAAAACAGCTCCTTTGAAAGTTTCGTACATAGAAGCTCAGAATTGGTCTGATAACAGCTCTTTTTCTTTAATGGAACTCTCAAATTTAACTACCAAACATTTTTTTTAACAAACACAGGAGAGATGCGTGTCATTTCATTAAGGAGAAGAAAACAAATAGGAGAGACAAGACTTGTCGACTCCCATTACAAGACCAGTCCAGGACTAGGCCCAACACCCAAGAAAAAGCGGCAAGCTACACACTCAGGTACCAAACATTCATCTCAAATGGGATCCTACAACTGCTCAAGGAGACATGATATTGAACCTAAGCAAACAAGGACTTGCAATGAAAATGGATTTTCAGATCAGAACAAATTAAATTAAAAAATAAAACGTCAAGACTTAGCTGTTACGCTTGAAAATTCAGACAATATTGACAAAGCTAGTATATCCTTACGACCTTATTTGGGTGCCCCATTTGGATGCACCCACAAAAGAACAAAAAGAGAAGAATGAATCCAAAAATCAAGCAAACATATCAAGGGTCAAGTATTTTTTTTCACAGGCAAAGTACATACTCCCTGAAGTCTCTAAATAATGGTGACCTCTTGGTTTATGTGCAGTCAACATATTTTATTTTTTACTATCAGTATCTCTTCAAATATTCCAATTCACATTTTGAAAATGGTATGGCTAGATTCGTATTCAATAGTAGTTTCAAAATATTACACACTTGGTATACTTTGAATATATGTGCTACAATTAATTCATGGTCAAAATAGTGTCTAGGTGGCCATGTTGCTGTCTGAAACGTCCATTATCTGAATTCTGAAGGCTGGAGAAGTAGTCAATTTAATGATTACCATAGCTAGGATAGCTGCTGCCATCAAGCCAGCTCCAGGGCCCCTTGCTTCCTGGAGACACAATAGTGTGAATACTAAAGAACTTATTCAGTAATCCAGTGTAAGAGAATGGACTTTTAGTACCAAGAAAACAACCTTGGTTAACAGGTAAGTTGCCCAGGAAGCATTGGCTGAGAAAATTGGAGCAGTGAACACGCAGACAGTCTCCACGGACAACGGAATGTTAAGGGAGTTTAGCAACCTATGCCAACCAAACAATTGAGTCATGGTAACAGGGATCCAAATGTACGAAATGGAGCATTCCTCTCACATAGTATGCATTGGAAGTGCAACATTCTACATACCACCATATTGTGCCAGCAGTTACTGTCAAACCAGGATAGACAGTACCGCCAATAACACGTCCAAGAGGATACCTAAGTACAAGTAACAGTCAACATACAAATAACTTCAGGAACAAGGATACAATATAGATTCAAGTGTTCTTGGAAATCTTACCATGTCCGGTCATCAAACCAATTCCAGAACTCATATATTCCATTCTTTGACAAAAACTGAAACAAGGGGAGAAATACAATAAGAAATTATAAGTGCACTGCACACTGCTTTTGAAAAAATTAAGACACTGTAGTAAAATACTTGCTCACAAATCCTAGAAGCAAGACATCCCAGCTATTTATTCATCCCAATGTTCTGATCATACCAGACATCCACATGTCACCTTACACCATAGAAGTATATTTATCAACTATCCTACAACCGACAATTTCCAAAAATGTGCAGTCCCTAGCCCCATAACTCTGAATGGAACCACAACATTGCGTCCTGAGGGAGCAACAGCTGTAGCATCTAGCATGTAGACAAACAAAGATGACCAAGAGAAGCTAACCTGAGTAACGCGGTAGTTGAAGTAGGGATCAAACTCGTGGATGACGCTCTCGTACTTGATCACCTGCGACACATCAATGGAGAGGTGAGACAGGCATGGCGTTGGCAAAACCCTGATCGAATTCCCAATAGGATCTAACTGGTGCGCGCGGTCCGGGTCGATCTTACGGAGAAAAGGCGGATAGAGAAGGCGAGGACGCCGATGAGGAGGAGGGTGAATGCGCACAGGACCCCACCGAAGGCGTCGCGGAGGCGACCGCCGCCCCCGCTCGGCGCCGTAGAGGGTGGGGCCTCCGGCATTGCTGCTGAGAACCAGAGTTCTGAGGGGTGGGGCGAAGGCAGGAACAGCAGGAAGGCGGAGGTTTATTTTAACTTTTTCCCTGTGTTCGGGCCCTGATTAGTATTTGTCGGAAGCCCCGCTAAATCCTTGATTAAAAAGATCTCCACAAAAAGTACGGTGCTACTTGTGCCCGGACATTCGAGAGGAGTTTCCATCGGACATAAATAAAACATTAAAATAAACTGAAATATCAATAAAATATTGACGAAACATTAAAAATTATACTATTGCAACATCGATATTTGAAAAAAAAAATCCGAACGCGACGCGTCGGGCGGTGCGTGAAACATAAAAAAATAACTAACAAAACATCAACATGAAACATTAAAAATACACTATTGCAACATCAGCACGTGTCAATTAACTGAATCGAATGAAAAATTCCGATCCGTGATTTGGAGAAAAAAATCAATACGCGGCGCATCGGACGGTGCGTAAAACATGAGAAAAATAACTATCAAAACATCGACGAACAACTGATGAAACGTTGAAAATATACTATTGCAACATCAGCATATGGGAATTAACTAAAATAAATGGAAAATTCGAATCCGCAAATTTAATGAGAAAATTAAAAAAATCAGAATATTTAGGAAAGACATCCGATTTTTGCTTCCCACGCACACCCGTGCCGTAGCATTACCATGAAAACAAAAGGAGAGTCCCGGAAAGAAAGCCAAATTTCTCCTATTTGTTTGTGATTTTGAGTATACAATGTGGCTATTGCTCGGCACTGGAAAAATGAAAAATTAACCTCCAAATCCATCTTCCACCCTTCTTCGTCGAACGGTACCATCCCCCACTGCTGCCAGCCTGCCACACCACCCATCGCCGCCGAGGCAACTCACCCTATCACCAGTTCTCCTCGCCTTCCACCCCCCACCGTCCAGTTGGCAGCATCCCCGCCACCGCCGGCCACCCCCTTCAAGCCCACCATCCACCGTATTCTTCAGCCCAAATCCTAAATGTGGCAGAACTGCCCAAGTTAACCCGGATTTAGTGCTTAATCACCAGATCCGGACTAACTTCGGTAGTACTTCAGGATGTAGGTATCCTGACTTGGCCTTCCCATCCGGATCAAGCTTGATTTTTGGGACGACTCTAGAAGGAGTCCACAGGTTATAACATACACAGCCACATTTATTACATAGAGTTGAAATATTACATAGATAATTCGGTATTTATTATATCCCGGCTGATAAGTTCTTCAGCCATTTTAACAAAAGTAACATAGTTCACAAGTTTTTCTCCAACACACACCTTATTTTGCTTCAGGCGTAGCAAAGCTTATTTCAGAAGAAGGGAGGAGTCAGGTAAGGATCCCATTCGAACCAATCATATTCTGCTCCTGTAAAAAAAATAGGCAAGAAGCCTGAGTACTAATTACTCAGCAAGACTTACCCGACCCTTGGGTCGAAACCCGACTCCCTAGCTTATAGCCGGTGTGGTTAGGTCAACTCACACTGCGGCAGGTCTAATAGTGAATCCTTAGCTCTTAGAATTTGGTTCACCTTTTAGTTATTACCTGACCATGCTAAGTTATCCCTAATCTACTAACCAACGAGAACAAACATTTTGTCAAGCATTCTTTATTAACAGGATCAGTTCTCTTACTACGATGTTGGTCGCGATCAGGCAGCTTACAACCGGCAAGCCACAGATGATTCGAATCGATTTTCCACCTCTCGAGAGGGATACTCAGACACCCGTCATATGTGTGTACACCGACCCTACATACGACAACCCAACATCCACTGCCACCTAGCCGACACCATCCTCACCGAACCCGGGTGTCAGTCCTTCGACACCCGCTCAACCTCCTCCTTCCAGTTGGTCTCGTCTAGTTCCGCGCTTAGGTATAACAGGACGAAAGGCTTACCGGAGCCCGTTAAGGACGGTAAGTGAATGAGGCGCGTTCGGCCCAACCAGGCCACACATCGGACGGCCTTATGCGACACAGGCAGGATCAGGGTCCATGGCAATAATCATAACATGTAAAATACGAAAGCGAAACTGATCCCGCCGCATGCCTGTCAAATTATTAACATTCTTCTTATTCTTAATCAATAACTTTCCATAAAAGAATTCCGTTCTAGACCTAAACCACCTCAGCCATCTACTGGGTATAGGATTTTATGCTGGATAATGATTAATTATGCTCTAGGGTGTCAATCAATTCCTAACTCTAATGCATAAGCATAACTCTGATTTAATTTAAAGACTCATAAACAAAATGGGTACATGCACCGGGGCTTGCCTTGGGTCACGGGATCTGTCTCTGTCGGTGACTCGGAGTCTCCTCCTGCTAGTGTGAAGGACGTCTCGGCCACACCGGCTTCCGGAGCTTCCGCTGCTGTGGAAGACTCTTCAACTGGAAGTGGTGGGACCAACGTGCCTAGGTTGATGACATGCAGGAGTTTAAAAAGTATGAGGATGATCAACCTGTTGAAAAAGTAAAATGCACCATTTTCTAAGAAAAAGGGTGGTTGGGGTTAAACATAGATATTTTCGGGTGTAAATGATTGTCCTAGGGTTTAAATGAATTACCTGGTATTTTTAAATATTTTTAAATAATTTTAAAAGCTTAAATGAATTTTCTAGGAATTTTTGAATAATTAAAATGGATTTTTGAATTAAATTCCTATTTTTAATACATTTTTATGAATTTTTATGCTTTTTTAAATAAAGGCTAACTTTTTAAAATTATATAAACTTTAATTTAATTTCTTTTTAGAATTACCAAAATATTTATATGAATTAATAAATAATTTTAATAATTAATATAAACATATTAATATTAAAGTAAAACAAATAAACAATTTAAATTAATAAGAAAAAGAAAACAGAATTTAGAAATTGAAATTCGGCCCAGCCAAAAAAAAACAAAACAAAAAGTTCTAATTTCCCCCTCCAAAAATCGGCTGGGCTCTCTTTCGGCCTGGCCCAGCCCGGAGTGGGCCGGCGGCCCTTTCCTTTAGGCGCGGCCCAACTCTCACCTCCCCGGCTCGGCCCAGCGGCCGCGCAGCCGGCCTGCCCAGCGGGCAGCCCAGCTGGGCTGGCGGCCCAGCGGACCGGCCTCGCCCGGCCGCCTGGCCGCTCAGGGCCGGCGACCATCCGGCGCGGCGGAGGCCCAGGGAAGCTTGGTACTCATGACGGGGAGACCGAGATGTCGGCAGGCTCATCATGGGGGCACAACCCGGGGGCTAGGCGGGAGTGAATCGAACTTGAGACGAGGCAGGTTAAGATTGGGGATATATGTTGGAACGCGACGGCTAGTAAGCATATACCCCTGGCATGATAGTTATTCCCGGGAATTAAAAATCGATTCGAATCGCTGATGCCTACCAGGTATGGGAATGCCAATATCACCGTCGGGCAGCATAGTAACTACTGGAACATATTATATCCGTTACTCATGTTTTCAAATACTACATGTTTATATTGTATTGCTTACATTTCTACAAGTTATTATATTGGAGTTATACGCAAAAGATGAATCTTGATACTCTATATTGATATACCACTGTTTAAAATCAATGGCTAAGGATCCACATGCTAGTAAGCAAGCTTTGCGTCAGCCGTAAGCCAATCCACTAAGTCCTACTGAGTAATTAGTACTCAGGGTTTGCCCCCACCTTTTGAGAACACGTACCGGCGACATCTGGACAACTGCTTGGAGGAGGGTAGTACCGGTGGGCTCAGTGCTGCTCGCCTCGATCAACGGTGCGTGAAGACTAGTAAAGTGTTTCGTTCCGCTGAGAGATGTTATTCAAATTCGCTTCCGCTATCTGATTCAAACTTGCCTTTCGTATGGTAATATGTTGAAACTTATATTATTATTTCGAATCGGTTTGTAAGACAAGCTTATATATGCTATATTCAACTGCCTGAGATGATGTATCTGTTGTGGCTCCATTGTGGGCCGGATGTGTATGATGTCGGTTCCTCTGGGAAAAGGTAACATCGGGAGTTGAATGACTCTCGACGGACGACCAGGTTTAGTTCGGTCTAATCGCACTGCAAGCCAGAGGTGGCAGGTGTGCTTAGTCCGGATTAAATCGGCGGTTCCACCACATTAATTTAAACTAACTTTCACATTTTTGCCCCTGGAAAACTCTAAATTTTTGAAAAGGCCTCAAATTTAAATTTGAATCAAATTTTTAAAAGAAAAATTAGGCTAAATGGCAATGTACTTAGGTGTTTAGAATACGGAGTATTACACTAAATGAGAGAGAGTAGAGATAGGAGGAGCAGGGAGGACGAAAAAACGAAGGCTTACCGCATCGGTGTTGGTGGATCTAGAGTTTGCTAGCTGAGGCAGAAAGAAGAGGCAACAAAGGACCAAAGAAGAAAGAAGATACAACGAAGGAGGAGATGTGAGTAGGACGGTGAGCAAGCGAGTGGAAGGTGCAGTCATACAGCATGGCTTCCACATTGTCGTCCATGCTGAAGTCATTGCTTTGATTATTAAATTTAAATCAAGGCTTGGTTCAATTCAGCATCTCTATATTCTAATTAACTCTTTAGAACATTGGAAAAAGAATCCCCTATTTTTCCAAAAAAAAAACTACAAATTCCAATTATTCTACCATGTTCCAAATCGTTGGGTCTAATAGACCTATAAACTATCATCTACCCTAAACGTAGAGGAGCAAAGTCCGCCTACCCTCCCAGATGGAAACTCTAAATTTGAAGCATGGGGGCGGTCCTCATGCGTGGAGGTTCTCTCTCCTCCCTTTATCTACTATATGCAGACTATTCATTTGACACTACAATTTTCTAACTCTTTTTCTTCCTATGGCTACGTCTCTTGGGCCCCACATTTGAGCACTCTTACACAGAAACAACTCATACACTTCAAGAATCATTTGAGCTTTAATATGTTGCCAACCATCCAAAGATTTGAGAGCAAGTGGTCTAAGAGTCTTTGTGCATCCACCTTGGCATGGATTGTGATCAAGAAAAGACCTAGTTTGTTCTTCTTTGGTGGCTAATACCAATTAGGAAGCCTTAGTAGCCTTCCACAGCAGAGATGTCAAATCAGGGAGCACTCCTGCATTTGTGGAAGCAATATCCTTTGGTGGGTGCTTCAGTGTAGACTAGGGGTAGGTGTTTCAACATAGACTAGGGGTGGGTAGCAAACTACCAATATTATGGAAAAAAATTGGCTACTTTTGTCCACCTCTTTCGTTAGAGCATTTAAAATCCCACAGTGATTATTGTTTACTATCTTACAATTGTTTTGTTTACCTTGCTCTTCGATTAGTACTTTTGTAAGGAAAAATGGTCTCTTATTCTATATTTTCATATATGTGTTTTAATGATTGATTGACAAACAACCCTGAGGTGCTTAAGTCCAAGGGATGAGAAGAAGAAAAGAAGAGCCAAAGGCAAAGTCCGAAGGGTCGCCCTTACAGGGATTCCGCTCCCTTATGGTCGGACTAACCATCAGACCAATTCTCCCCGAAAGAAGGGCTGGGAGATGGACACCTAGCAAAAATATAAGGACAAGAAGGTATTGTGGCGGAACCGCCGATTTAATCCGGGCTAAGCACACCTGCCACCTCTCGCTTGCAGTGCGATTAGACCGAACTAAACCTGGTCGTCCGTCGAAAGTCATTCGGCTCCCGATATTACCTTTTCCCAGAAGAACCGACATCATACACATCCAGCCCACGATGGAGCCACAACAGATACATCATCACAGGCAGTTGAATAACAGAATAATAGATTTAGTTACAAACCGGTTTCAAATAAAATTCAAGTCCAACATAAAGTTATAACGTAGCAAGTTCAAAAGTTTCTCGCAGCGGATTGATGAGTTCAGAAGTCACCAGGATATCACAAAAGAATTGCATTAGAAGTAACAACATCGAGCCCACCGACGTTGTCCTTGTCTCACTCATGCCAGTTCATCCTAAGTGGGGGCATGCACCACCTCCAACACAAGTGCAAACCAAGAACTCCATACCTGCGCTCAAAATACGGGGGCAAACCCTGAGTACTAATTACTCAGGAGGGCTTAATGGATTTAGCTTACGGCTGACGCAAAGCTGCTTACTAGCAAGTGGATCCTTAGCCCTTGGTTTTAAACAGTGTTGTGTGTACCATAAGTATCAAATTTTCATCATCTGTATAATCACCAACATAATAGTAAATTACAGTAAGGTAACAACTCAGTTCAAACATGTAGTATTCCAAAAACATGAGTATTAAATCCAGAGTGTTTAAGTAGTTACTACGTTGCCCGACAGTGATATTGGCATTCCCACACCTGGTAGGCATCAGCGATTCGAATCGATTTTTAATTCCCGAGAATAACTATCATGCCAGGGGTATATGCTTACTAGCCATCGCGTTCTCACATATAGTCCCAATTTCCACCTGTCTTGTCCCAAGATTCAAAGCGCCCCCACCTAACCCCCAGGTTGTGCCCTCTCAGGAGCGATACCACAGTGCCCTGGGTCAGCCCTCCTTCGAGTACAAGCGCCCCCGGGCCCATCGGCCTCCAGCAAGTGGATGGGCGGGGCCTCGAAAACTCCGGACCAACCCAGGTAAGACTTCACCGGTCCCATTTCCCGGTTAAGCACTCTAGTAATGTTATGCCGATCAGCAGACGAACAGCGGACGGGCCTTAAACGACTCGGGCGGAGTCCAGGGTGCGACATCATGAAAAGTAAATACTGAAATAAAATCTCCGCCCGGTCTCCATTTAAGTCATAAGCAGTAGTAATAATTGACTTAATAGTATCTGTTGTAACTTTGAAAACACCTACACGATGAGTCCACACACTCGTGTCTACTCGTACCTAGCCATTTCTTTGCATACTAGCCCTACGTACTCTATGATTAGGTGCTAGGGCCAGGGCGGCCAGGGAGTCTAATGCAATTGGTTTCAAGCAACTCCTGATGCATATGCGTAATCAATCAAGTATAATTCGTTTGCTGGGTTAAGTATGGTCCTGCCTACCTTCCTCACTAGGGTCAGTAGCTGCCTCCTGAGCGGAGTCGGGCCCCTGCTGTTGGTCCTCCGGCTCTTGGTGCAACTCCTCCTCGGGCTCCTCTACGATTGGTTGCTCCGGCGGTCGTCCTTCGCTCGCGGGGTCTACATGCATGACATAGTGCAATGGGAGCATGTATTAGTGCAATGTTTGCTTCATGATGCGAGTGCGATGCAAGGAATCATGACTTATGGAATAAAGTTATGCATTTTTGCAATGGAACTTGTGTAACTTAGCTTATCACACATAACAACGTGGGGTGTGACGGGGTAGCATCGATCCACATGAAACGGCCGAAGCTACTTGAACCCTACTTAACCCTAGCTAGCTTAGCGTTACCATCATGCATTTCTAAAACAGTAGTGAAAACCTACATTGCATCCCAAATCAACGACTAAGGTTTACGTACTTCTATGCTTCCAAATATGACCCATGGTGGCATTTATTAATATACTAGTCTCATAATTTCTATTAATTACTTAAATAGGCTTTATGTCTACCATTTTCCAAATAGGGTCAAACCTTACATGCATAGCCTCACGTTTTCAGCAGTGAGCTACTTTCAACAATCTAGAACCCAAATAAATACCACGAAGCCCCCTATGGCTTATTTTTATTTAGACCCCTTGTCTTTTGCTAAACATATGCTTAATTACTAGGCAAGGGTAAAACAGTAAATAAACAACAAGCATTTGGGCTATCAAATTTTATACTAAGCTTAGGTATGCTAGCAAGGCTTCTGCCCAAACTTTAGAATTTTTGGCCCTCATTTAAACCACATTTCCTATTTATCAAGTTAATCATGCATGAATTTATTATTTTCAAAACACTAACTAAACTTGACATGCATAGTACCCCGTTTCAACAGTGAGCCATTTATACTACAGGGAGCACAAATAAAATGGGTAAAACTATTTAGAGCATAACTTCTATATAATTATCATTTCCTCGTTTATTTCCATACCAAAAACACATGTAAGGGCAAAACAGTAATTAACCAGTGAACACTTGAGCTACCAAAAATCACAGTGAGCCTATATACCCTAAAAACACTGCTGTCCAAGTTTGGCAATTTTTGGAGGCCATTAGTCCACATTTCTTATTTATTAGGGTTTTACATGCTTGCACAAAATCAGGGGCAAACTGGTACTTTCCTACTCAACCATCATATTCACCAGATAGATCTATTCAAAAGGATTACAATGCAACTAGTTTGGTATTTTTTTGATTTTTATTGAATTTTCTATGATTTTTCAAAGATTTCTGCCGAAATAACTAAATAAAAAGGAAAACCATTAGATCCAGGGGCTAGATCGTGATTGTTTCGAAACCCCAGGGGCTAGCACGTAAGACTTGCAAGACTCAGCATACAGCGCGGTGGACTGAATCGTAAATGCGAGAAAATCAGGGGCCGGATCTAAAGTTTGCCCGGCCTCCTTCTTCTTCCTCGCGACGCCCGTGGCCGCGCGGGAAGAAGCGCGCGCGCCGGCGAGCCGGAGCTCGCCACGGCCGCGACACGGGTCGGGGAGGGTGTTCCCCATTCGGGGCTTCTACCTTGAGGTGACGGCGTCGTCGAAAAGGGCGTGGACGAGGTGGAAGGCGGCGGTGAACTGGGGGTGAACTGGCGCGACGCGACGTCGAGGTAGGGGCTGATCTCGGCGCTCGGGAGGGGAATGGCGACGAGGTCTAGGGCGCGAGGTGCGCGGGAGCGAGGCGAAGGTCGCGGTGTAGGTGTGGAGGCATGGGGAGCGACGGAGGGGAGGGCACGAGCTCGAGCTCCGAGCTTGGCTCTAATGGCGGGCGCGGACTGGCGAGGGCGGAGAGCGACGGAGAGGGCTCGGGAGGGTGAGTGGGCAAAGGGAACGGGCAGAGGAGCTCGTCCTCCGCTTATTGCCGGTCAGAAGGGTCGATCCGTGGGCGTGCGTAGCCGGCCGTACGCCGGCGTCCATGCGGCGGGCGCTGGCTCGGCACCGGCCGCGCCCCCGGACTCGTGGGCCCACACGTCAGAGAGAGAGAGATCCGAAAAAGGAAAGAACAGTGTTTCCGTTTTTGTTTAGCCTATGAAAACTGCTGTTTTGACCTATTTCCAGGCCGAATTTGAAGGAAGTCCAATTATATGAAATGTTGATCTCTTTCATATCTACAACTTTGTCAAAAGGCTCAAGTTCAGAATCCAAGTATAAATATGATTTAAATTCGAATTTATCTAGCAGCCCTAAGTTTGGACAAAGAACTGTTTTCCTTAGAAAATTCAAATGTCCTATTTTTAGCCATTTTCTCCCAAAAACCTTCTTGACAATGTTGTTCACAATTTCATGGCCTACAACTTTCTCAATTGGACCTTTGCATCAAAAGGACTGTAGGTTATAGAAAAAGAAAGTTTTCTAAACAGTTCAGGTTTTGGTCGTGTTTCTTGTCTGACAGTAAAAGACCCTTTACTCTATGCTAAGTCCATTTTCTATCCAAGCTCCAATTAACAAAGTTGTTCATCACATCATGGCCTACATGTTTGGTATAAAAAGTTTTGGCTAGATCATGATATATTTTAAACTACAATCACATTTGTATTCAAAGGTTCGGTAAAACTGCAGTTTCAAATTATACAGAGTATTTCTTGTTTTCAACTTTTGAACCCCCAAATGAATTCCAATTGATTCAAGGTCTGGTGCATTTGAAAGTTAATAAGTTTAATTTCGTTTCATACAAAGGAAGGTTTTGAAGTTGTATAGTCAAATTGAAAGTAATTTCAGAATGAAATTTGGGAAAAAGTGTCAACCCTAGACTTAGCAAAATTCCCTGAGTGTAGGCTAACCTAGCTTGGTTTGAACTTTTGGGCCCCTTAACATCTGATTTGAAAATAGTCAAAATATCATATTTGAAGGCAACATCTTGAACCAAAACTTTTGTATTTGATGCCTTGCATGAAAATGTATGAGTGTTTAACTACTCAACCAAGCAACGCAAGGTTTTGCATATTCAACTTCGAAAATTTTTGACTTAGTGGTTTCTCCACCAATCCTCATCACTCTCTAAGAATAATTAAATCCTAATTCACCATTAGTGTTCATGTAATCGTGTGTCAGGGCTTTCGAGATGTCGGGGGCATCCCTTGAAGGCTAGACGAAGGTCGGACCACTTTCGCAGAAGATGTGGAAATTGGAGCAACGAGGGAGTTACATAGACCGGAAGGTCCGACCCTCACCGATGACTGGTCAGACTATTGATCGGACCTTTAGGGTGTACCAGCTAGTTCAATGGCTAGTTGAAAGTTGACAAGTACAATGGGAAGGAAGGTTCAATGTATGCCAAAAAAAACCATTGATCGGACCAGTTGGTTCATGCACTTTCTGGTAGCCTTTTGTTGACGGCTAGTTCGAGTTTGGGGGATATATAAGCCACCCCACCTAGTCATTTGAAGTGTGTTGGAGCCACTGAAGACCACAACCAGTGTTGAAGAGTATTCCAAGCAAATCATCTACTCCAACCACCATAAGAGTGCTTAGTGCTTAATCTAAGCTCAAAGTGAGCTTGGAGCTCTTCTTGAGTGTAGTTCCGGCGTGGGCTATTAGGAAGACTTGGCTGCGGTCAAGCTACATTGTACTCGTTGCTAGATCCTCCGTCTTGGTGTGAAGCGGTGGTAACACTTTGTGCGGGGATGAGGAGATTCTTAAAACTCCTTAAATGAAGATCCGATGCCTTATGACTGAAGAGGCGGTGGCCTTGCCTTAGTGGTTTGGTGGCACTTAGCCTTTATTTGCCGGGAGCTTTGGTGGTTAGTGCGAGACGGTGATTTGGAGAGTCTTGATGTTCGACTCATTTGCCTTTGGTGGCGATCCCATGGACGTAGCTCTTAGTGGTGAACTATGTTAAATTCTCAGGTCTATTCGGGAATTTGCATCCCCTTGATCTTACTATTTTTACTTACCGCATTTACATTTTCACATTTACCTTTTTGTGTGCCTTTACCTTTCCTAGTTAATTTGATTAGGTTTGGCTATAGGTTGAAGTCATTTTGGATAAGTTAGAGAGCGAATAGATAAATCTTAAACTATTCGTAGAATGTGATAAGTTTATATTATGCATTTGAAAGCTAGTCAGCCAACCCACCCTGTCCCCCTTATTGGGTCGGATATCCCTGACACTCGCTCAACTTCACCTAGTCTGCCCAACGTTGTGATGATTAGTATGTTTAGGACCTCATATTTCATTTTCTAGTGGGCAGGTGAAAGCCTTTTTATAGAACTTTCATGGGGTAAGTTTGTTTAATTTTGTTTTAGAAATTAAAAAAATGCCCAATTCACAATCCTCTTCTCTCCTGAGACATTGATCTCTACACATGTACAAGGTACTCAGGTCATGACAAATTCATATGTAAAAAAAATCAGATCCAAAATACATCACTAACAGGTGGTTTCCCGTTTTTGATGTATAGGAAAGGTGTTAGAGAGAAATGAGACACAGATGTCAATGAATATGTGATCCAGAGGACTGCGCAGTCTTAGCAGTTGTATAACGCATTAACGCCTTAAAAGTGTTTCCTGCGGGTTGGGTCAGGCAAGCACTTTAACCCTGCAGGCAAGACATGTAGACATGTACTCTTTCCGTTCCAATTTATTGGTCGTTTGATTTTTTTAACACTAAGTTTGACCGATTCGTCTTATTCAAAATATTTGCGAAAATGTAAAAACAATCAATTCATAGTTAAAGTATATTATAGGCTAAACCAAATCAAAATGAAAATACATGATAATTGTGAAAAATTTTGAATAAGACGAGCCAGTCAAACTCGGTGTCAAAAAAAATCAAACGACCTATAAATTGGGACGAATGGATCTATAAATTGGGACGGAGGGAGTAGTACTCATGAGTGATGCGGGGCTGTTGGTTGAACCATGGAAACTGGCCGAACCTGTCGTTAGCTTATGCATCGCAAGTCTTGCTCGGCGGCTTGCATGGCGATTGATTCTTTAGGCTATGCCCAACGGAAAGAGTAAAATGAACGTTTATAGTACAAATCGATATAGTAGCGCTACTGTAAACAGAGAGAAAAATAATTGAAATAGTGATAGGCGGTCTCTTTTAGTCAGTCTTGCTCCCCTCCCTTCCTCTCCTCTTCTTGCCGTGAGCGGGCGGGGAGGAGCTAGACCTCGACACGACAACGAGATCGACCACCGCGGCGCAGACGAGCTGCGCCTAACGGCGAAGTTGCCCCTTCCACTGCCAGGCTTCAATTCTATCGCCGAGGTCAGCAGGCATTAGTAGAAGCACAACAGCATAGATGATAAGATGAGCTTCGATCTGGCTAGCAGTACCGTGATCTGGCGGGGGTACAACCGTACGTACAAGCACAAGCATGCGCAAGTGTATGTGGGATCCAATGAACGATGCTCGAATCAGTGAATTGAGTCGTCTGGACTTAGGAGTACAAGACGTGTTATTTCTTGTAAAGCAGATTAAAACGAGATACGCTTAAACAGAACCGTGAACCATTTTACTCAATCCAGAATGCTATTAAAGTTTGCGCGGCTGTATCGTATATTCGTATGACTGTCCAAAGTACCAACCATCGAAACCATCCTGAAGGCGAGAATAGCAAGCGACAGGACAGGTTCTTTTGTTTTTGTTCTGCCTTTTTTTTTCCACAGAATCTACGCCCGAGAAAATATCGAGTTCTCAAGCAACAACATGCCAATACCTTTCACCCTTCAAAACACAGGGTTCCAATGCTGAAGCATTAAGCTAAACGTACAATGTTTTATGCATCTATACAGCCACTATTCACCCAGAAAAGGCCTGAGATTAAATCTTTTATCAAGCCTTGAAAATGTGAACTGCCAGGAGGCGCCAAGCAGAGACTCGTCACAATACACCAGCAAACTGAATGTCGTACACTAGTACTCCTGTGCTCTGACTCAAGGGTCATCAAGAATAGCATGCGCCAGACTTGACGCCAGAGCCAATTTCACAGAGCTCAACGCATGGCTTGGTAGGTGATTGCTGGAAAAATCAGGACGCAGCTTGGCCATTGACAGCTCTTGCAGCTTGTTGAGCAACAAGGTCGTCTCAGCAACATCCATTAGAGGGTTGGGTTTGCAATTAAGTAGCTCCACCTGGTCAAGTGGTGACAGAGACAGAATAAAATTGCATTCTGCATGGGGATGCAAGCGGGCCTAGTGGCAAGTCATTTTTCCACGGGGAATAGGACCACTTGGATCCCTATTTCTGCATGGAACAACTGACTACTGGCGTCCTAATCAAACACTGAAATATAAACTCACCGAGTCATGTAGAAGGGGTAGCCAGAAACGTTGCGGTGTGGATGGGTTTCTCATAAGCTGCAAAGAAAACACATGCTATGGTCAGGTCACGAGACTGGAAACAGAAGACTATTGGCATCCTGCCATCCTCCAACTGCATATTATTTACAATCTTCTGTTGACGCATGACAGTTTCAAAATGACTTGCCGGAACCTCTTTTTCTCAAGATACGGGGCTTCAAGTGCCGTGGTTAAAAAACAGCAATGAGTAAGAAATTCACCTGCATAAGAAAATCCACAGTTTTTCGAGCAGCTTCACCAGACCTTCTGTCTAGAGCTTGTTGCAGAGACAACTTGAAATCCCGGTACCTTTGTACAATCATATTCTAAGCTGACATTCAACATGGTCATGTAGAGAGACAAATTTGATGAGCAAAGAAAGATACCTGTGAAGGAACTCGAGGCCACCTGCACTACCAATATCAGGACCAAGTAGCTCGAGCAACCCTTCCCATTGCTGACCATGAAAATCGTTATCAGTTTCTGTCAAATCAGCTTGCTGAAGGGAATTACTCTTCCCTTTGATCATTTTTAATAGGTTAATATTGTAAAGAGGATTAATTGTGGATTACAACCAAGGAATTCAGAAAGAAGGGAAGACTGATACCTTGAAACTATCATCTGTTACTGACTTCCCAATGCGTTCAAATAGCAGTTGGGCAATTCTGTCAAGATGAACTTTATCATGAGCTTGCTGGAACCAGTATACACCAGATCCTTTTCGTCCATGCTTCCAATGATAAATGCCAGCAACCTAGAAGAGAAACCAAAAGTATTTAGATAGCAATAATTGGTTGAAGCTAATGTTGAGTTCAGTTGAGAAAATGGATAATGCAAGCTACATGTGATAGTTTGAATGATTTGATCATTTGATAGATTTAAGCAACATCCAAACCACAAGATGGTTGCTATGCCGTTCCAATTTTTTATTAACAGGAGGTTGTGCAAACATTTGAAACCACGTTTACCTTCATGATTTTTGTGCTAACATTCTCCAGTTCATACAAACGGCATATTTCCAAAGTCTGCTCACAGAAATGAGAATTAGATGATAAAACGAGATACGAGACATTGAAAGGAAGTATGAAATTAAAAAACATGGTACCTTGAGTACTAGGCGATTATCTTGTATGGGTTGCTTGAGAAGAAGAATCTCCAAGAGCCCTAGGCCTTGATTTTGACACGAGGACAGATAAGTTGGTGCAATCTGAGAACCAAACATATAAGAGAGACAAAAAAAGATGTTGTCAAAAGGAGACCTTTTTGCTATCACAAACAAAGGTATCTCATTCCAAAACCTAAAAAATGGCAAAAGCAAATATATGGCACAAGCCAAGGAATATTTAACAAAACATGTGCAAATAAAACAGTTCCTATTCACCAGTTGATTGGAAAGCATTTCCTATTACCATTGGATGAGTCCATGCTTGAGTAAGTCAGCCGAGAGGCAAAAAGGAAACTAAACAGGCCCAAAGGAATCAAGGACTGAAGTGAAGTAAAAAGGAAATATTCCCAGTTAAATAATGCATAGCATGCAATCGTGCAGGTGCTAGTTCAAGAAATCTATATAGCTTATGCCTAATAACAATAGATAGAACTAATCTAATTAGTTTGTGTACTAGGAATCTAGGATAACATGATACATAACTAACCTGCCAAGTTAAAGAATGAGAACACAAAACTTGAGCATAGACTAGCCGGTGCAGTTCCTCTATGCTAATACCACCTAAGTTAGGCCGCTCTTCATGCAGCATAATATCCGCATAGTCATTATCAGCTGTCAGAAGTTCCATGGCATGTGTGACCAACCTGCAGTTACAAATGCCCAAATCAATTAGGGCAGTGTTTCAATGTTGAATAGGATTAGCAGATTATCCATCTTACCAAGGGCCAAAATTGTTAGTGCATTCTGCCAAGACAACCTGATCAAGGAAAAAAATGTTACACCAACAATAAAGGGGAACACATACAAAGCCAAAGCATAAAGAGTACAGAGGATCACTTTATGCTCTAACCTCTGGATTTTCTGAAAGGACACCGATAAAGAGGCCTGTTAATCCATTAGTGCCAGAGGGCGGCTTAAGCTGGGTGCATTTCTGTGCTAAATGGTGCATCCCTTCAAAACCCTGACAATATGCATATTTTAATATGATATGAAGTAAGCTGTCAATTTTCAGATGCGTGCTTCGAGAAAATTTGAACAGGTGTATGAAACTACAGACTGTGTGTTTCTTAACAGCCCTTCAGAAGAGATTTTCCATGGGCTTTCATATCTGCAGAATAGGAGTTTGCTGCTTAAGCAAAGCGGCCAAGACAAGATGAAGGTGGTCTGAATCCTGGATGAACAAAATCACTCCAAACAACATCCTTATGTCTGGCATCGTTAAAATCCAATAAGTCTGTAATAGGATACCTTTCTTGGCCAAACCCACCCACCCAACACACACAAACCAAGCTACCAGGACATGCCGCTAACTGCCAGGACACCCCTATGGCCGCATATTTTGCTGGTGGACCATGTATTTCACTGCATAGCAGCAGGGGGGGGGGGCGTATTTGACCCAGCCCTGAAAATTCCCTCCCACGGGGAGACAAACCAAGGCCTGCTGGTTGCTACTAAGCCACTGCAACCCACTAGGCTGCAGGCCTGTTCTCAGTACCAAACTGTAAAAACTTGCTTTCTGCAAAAGCCAAGGGAACTCTTTTTAAAATGTATGTGTAAAGCTTAATTATTAGCAAGAAAAAACAAGAGATTGGAGGATTAAGAGAATTCGTTCCCAAAAAATATCTGATCATTATACACATCTGTTAAGGCCCCCAAAGGTTAGTAACAACATCAATGTGCAATACAGTTCAAAATTAATAGCAGGTTGTTTCGCCACTGATTTAGAGAAGATGGTTAAAAGCTAGTGGGTCCAGGGGACAGATCATGTCTAAACATCAATGAGATCAAAGAAATGATCTCGCTGGCAGGCAGGTGCTTTGATGATAGTAATTGTCAAACATAAACTTTTTCAGGGAAAACATTTAAAAATCCTTTCGGTATTAAGGAGAAAAGGCTCTAACACATCTACACTGAGCAATGGCCATTGCAATGCAATTAAAGCGTCAGATATGAATAAATTAATCAAGGGAACCGCAAAGCACTGTAGTTTATAATACAAGACTACTAACCATTGTAAATGGTTTTATGTAAAGAAAATGGGAAGCAAACAGCTCCAGCCAATGTGACGTAGCAGCAGTGAGGTCCTTTATGTTCCCCAGCATAATACGAAGTAGATTCTTCAAACCATCACGGGTTTTTTGGTGGCCACACTGGATCCAAAATGCACTGCATTCCAGTTTAGTAACTTGACCTCGCCACTTCTCCCATGCCTGTAGATACATATACCTTAGCAAAAGTTTTCCACTAGCTTGACCAGAGGCTTACAGTGCACAAAAAAGTACTTACAAATATGCACAAAAAGAAACATGAAGGGTGTTTCACGTAATTGGAGCATTTAGGCTAAATTTCTATTTTTCTACAAAGAAAACTGTGCATCTTTTAACCTTTTTTTTTCATTTTGACAACCAGATTGTAAAATCATGCAGTATGCACAGGGGACTTCCATCTGCAGTAGTGCTCACTGCCCAGCAGTCATTATGGTGATTATACAAAGTCTGCGAGCATCTGTAAAATTCTAGCATGCAGTGCAAGACTAACAAAGCAAGAAGGGTAAAAACGGGCTAATCAGCTTTTGTTAGTATCTGCCCAATACTATGAAATAATGATGTTTCTGTTAATAGCATAGAATTGAAAACAGACCCTCCAGTTTAGAGGCCAGACAGCTAGGCTTGAACCCAGATGCTCACAGGTGGTCAGGTTTTATTTTTTTAATAGTGCGATTATGCAATATTCAGAACTCCAAGGGATAAAGAAGATTATAAGCCAAACCTTGATAAAATCGGGTCTTGTTTTGCAGCACTGGCCTAATTTACCAGTTGGCGAATTCGGTCTCATGCGTGGCATCGTTGATACAAGAACAACAACAGCCTCGACCAATCCATTTTCTGTCTGGCAATTAAATAAAACTAATGATTTTAGGATACAAGGTACACAAAAAATCTACCAATAACATAGCATTGCAGCACATGGCCAAAACTAAATGGAATGCATGTACTACTATGGCCTCAAAATAAACACATGGAAAAAAAATGAAATGCCCCAAGTATTAAAAAAAACTAAAGCAAAGAATACAGTTGCATTCTCATGGAATCTTACTTGTAAGATTCATGAATTCAAGCAGAAAACGAAAGAAAAATCAAATCCAAAAGGGACAAGTCAAACAAATCCATTGTGAGCCCTCAAGTTATGAGTCACTACCTAAATTCAATTTCAAACAGATCCATTCACTATTTCCAATAAATTAATTCAAGCAAAAAAAGAAAGAAAAATCAAGTCCTAAAGGGACAAGTCAAACAGATCCATTGTGAGTAAACCTGCTAGTGGTCTGAAATCCAGCCCAAACCCGCCCCATGCCATTGTATTGTAGTCCTTTAGTTCAATCCAAACCACCTCCACCACTCTGCCTCTCTGAACTAAACCAGCCCAGCCCAGATGCAAAACAAGACCAAAGCACCTCAATCCAAAGCTCTCAAACCGATTCCAAACCCTTATCTCCTAACGAGTGAAAGGCATCCGCTAAGCTCCAGGCTCCACCAATGATACAGAGAACTGCAGCAAAGTAGAATAGAAGCTGAAAGAAACAACGAACATGGAGCATGTGGTGAAGCTTGCACTGGATTCCGCTTCATTCGCCATCTGCTGGTTGCCTGTGGTGCTCCCCATGGTGTCGTCCTCCCAAATGGCCGCACAGTGGGGTCGCTGCTGGGCACCCTACTGCCGGTCATCGCTGTTCCTTCTTGCACTCGCCGCCGCGCCCATCATCAATCCGCAGAAATGCTGTGGAGCAGGCGACCTCGATAGCGCGGTGGGAGGAGGGGGTGGTGGCGACCAGTGTAGCGCCGACCGAGCGGGCCTCGAGTGGCGGTGCGATGGAAGTGTTAGATATTGTATAGCCCATCTTGTGTACAGCCCAAGAGGACCCATTGTATTACTTGTAACACAAGCCTTCTATGGCTATATAATGAAAGGTCACCCCTCCCTAATGGGTGTGAGGTGTTTCCCTAATTCTCTACATGGTATCACAAGTCCCGGGCCCTATCCTGGCTCTCCCCTCTCCGCTGCCCCTCACCCAACCCTAGCCGCCGGCATTCCCTCCCCCTGTGCCCCCCCCCTGCGCACCACCTAGGGCAGCCGATGCCCCCTCCCCAGCCGCGCCCTCCCCTCCCTGCGCGTGCCTCCCTTCCACTCGGCGATCATGTCGACCGACTCCACTGCCTCCTCGGTGTCCAGCGGCACCCTGCCAGCCACTTCCTTCACCGCCGCCCCTGTCTACATCAACCCCTACGCCACCGTCTGCGTCCGCTCCCATGTCCCTGTCACCCTAGAGTTGAAGAACCCTAACTACGCGAAGTGGTCTTCGTTCTTCACCTCCCTGTGTGGCAAATTCGGCCTCCTTGGCCACATCGACGACTTTGCTCCTCGTCCCACCGACCCGGCCTGGGTTCAGGCTGATCACTGCGTTCACAGTTGGCTACTCGGATCGGTCTCTGATGAGGTCCTCGACTTCACCTTCGAGGCCGGGCAGTCTGCACGCGCCTTGTGGCTGGCCATCTCTGCCCTCTTCACCGCCAACAAGGAATCCAAGGCTGTCTACTTGAGCCATGAGTTCCACTCGCTCACCCAGGACGATCTTCCTGTCTACGACTACTACAAGCGGATGAAGTCCCTCGCCGACGCCCTCGGCGATGTCGGCTACAATGTCGATGGCCCGCAGCTCGTCCTCAACCTCCTCCGCGGCCTTCATCCTCGCTACTCCAACACTGCCGATGACATCGCCAACTCCAAGCCGCTGCCATCTTTCGCGGAAGCGCACAACATGCTGCGTCTCAAAGAGCTCCGCCTCGCCAACAACGTCAAGAACGCGCAGGCCACTGCCCTTGCCGCCGCCGGCACAGGCAGTACCCCTGGCACCTGCGCTGGAGGCTGCAAGTCCTCTGCAGCCCTCGCTGCTCTTGGCAGTACGGGCGGGGGCAGCAGCGGCGGCGGCGGCGGCAGTTGCGGCCGCAACAATCGAAAGAGCCGCTGGCGCAAGGGCGGTCAGCAGCAGCAGGGCGCGCAGCAGCAGCAGGGCCCACGGCCGGCTGGTCCCTGGGTCTGCTGGAGTCCAGGACCTTGGCGGTCCCCTTCACCTGGAGTCCTCGGGCCCTATCCTCAGGCACACACTGTCTTCGCCAGCCCCCAGGCGTCTCTGCCCCAGCCCTGGCCGCAGCAAGGGGGCTGGCCGCAGCAGTAGCAGGCCCCGACCCCCAGCTGGGACCAGGCAGGCCGGCCTGATTGCCGCACTTCAGCAGCTGCAGTTCCAGGGGTCCAATCCCAGGGTCCTTGACACCGGTGCTACCTCGCACATGACCTCCTCGGACGGTATACTGTTCTCGCGCTCGCCTCCCTCTTATTCATCGATCCTTGTCGGCAATGGCACCACTATTCCTATCATTGCCCAAGGGTCTTCCTTGCTTCCCACTTCATCCTCTACCTTCTCCCTTCGCAATGTCCTCGTCGCCCTCTCCCTAGTACATAATCTTCTTTCAGTACGTCAATTCACTCGCGACAACAATTGCTCCATTGAATTTGACCCCTTTGGTTTTTCTGTTAAGGATCTCCAGACCAGACGCGAGACCCTGCGCTACGCTAGTGATGGCGACCTCTACACCTTCCCTGTTGCTGCCAGCTCCAGTGCCGCCCAAGCTCACTTGGCTGTCCCTCCCGCCGTGTGGCATCAGCGTCTTGGTCATCCCGCTCCAGCTACATTAGCTACCTTACAGCATTCTAGTGTCATTTCATGTAATAAAGTAGATCGTTCTATTTGCCATGCTTGTCAGCTTGGTAAACACACACGTCTACCTTTTGATAGCTCTCGTTCATGTACCTCCGCTCCATTTGAACTCATTCATTGTGATGTTTGGACATCTCCAGTGGCTAGTATTTCGGGTTGTTTATACTATCTTGTTCTTCTGGATGATTTTAGTCACTTTTGCTGGACGTTCCCCATGAGGCGCAAATCTAAGGTCTTCCAGCTCATTACTAATTTCCTCCAGTATGCACGCACCCAGTTCAGCCTTCCCGTCAAATGTCTCCAAGCTGATAACGGTTCCGAGTTCATTAACAGCGCCACCACCTCCTTCCTCGCCTCCCGTGGCACCCTGTTACGCCTCTCTTGCCCTTACACTTCTCCACAAAACGGTAAGGCTGAACGCATCATACGTACCCTAAAAAACTCCGTCCGCACCCTCCTCCATGCCTCCATGGCGCCCACCTACTAGGCTGAGGCCATGCCTCCACTGCCACCTACCTTCTCAACCGACGTCCCTCATCTGCCATCGCCAATCGCTTACCCTATGAGGTTCTCCATGGCACCCTTCCTGACCTCGAGCACCTCCGTGTTTTTGGCTGTTTGTGCTATCCCAATCTTTCTGCTACAGCTAAACACAAACTGTCTCCTCGCTCGGCAGCCTGCGTTTTCCTGGGTTATCCTGAATCCCACAAAGGCTACCGCTGCCTCGACATCTCCTCTCGGCGTGTCATCATCTCCCGCCATGTTGTCTTCGATGAGCGCGTTTTTCCCTTTGCCGCTGCTCCTACGCCGTCCCCTGCACTTGATTTCCTTCTTGATGCAGATCCAGCTGAGGCTCCGCCCCATGTGGTCGTTGAGCAACGGCTGCCCCCTCCCGCTGCTGCTCCTGTTCCCTCCGAACGTTGAGCAACCGCGACTTGCTTCGCCTCCGGGCGGGCCTCCTGCGTCGCCGACCGTCTCCTTCCCGGCGTCCCCTGTGCAGGCTGGACCGGCCCCTGCACAGGCCGTGCAGCAGGTTGGACCTGCTCCCGCCGCACAGCAGGCTGGACCCACCCCAGCCCCCCGGCAGTGCAGCAGGCTGGACTGGGCCCTGCCCGACCGTCCAGCAGCCTGCCCCTGCAGGCCGGTTCGGGCAGGTCTACATTCGCCGGGCGCCAGCTCCTCCAGCACCTCCGGCTAGGCGCTTTGGCCTCGTCTATGGGCGCCGGCTGCGTTCTGACTTGCCGCCAGCTCCTGCGCACGTCCATGGACCAGTGCGCACGGTGGCGCCCCTGCAGCACCAACAGGCGGTGCACCTGCTGCTGCGCCAGTCGCAGCTACGCAGCGGCTCCTCCAGCCCCTGCACCGCCCCAGCGTCCCATGCAGGGCGCCCCACCGCCGCCGACTCTACGCCGCATCGTCACTCGGTCTCAGACAGGCTCCCTCAAGCCTCCTGTTGTCCCGATGAACCTCTCCGCCGTGCACACGTCTGCTTCGCCGATTCTGTCCAACTACCGCAGCGCGCTTGCTGATCCCAACTGGCGAGCTGCGATGACTGACGAGTATCGAGCGTTGATGGCCAACGACACCTGGCGCCTCAGTCCCACAGCCACGTGGTGTCAATGTTGTGACAGGCAAGTGGCTGTACAAGCACAAGTTCCACTCTGATGGCATGCTTGCTTGCCACAAAGCACACTGAGTGGTGCGCGGCTTCTCCCAGCAGCCCGGTGTTGACTATGATGAGACATTCAGCCTTGTTGTCAAGCAGGCTACGGTCCGCGTCGTCCTCAGCATTGCGGCATCTCATGCCTGGCCTATCCATCAGCTGGACGTCAAGAACGCCTTCCTCCATGGCCATCTAACGGAGACGGTTTACTGTCAACAACCGCCTGGGTTCGTTGACCCTTCTGCTCTAGACCACGTCTGCCTGCTGCAGAAGTCTCTGTATGGTCTGAAGCAGGCACCTCGCGCGTGGTACCAGCGGTTCGCCAGCTACATCTGTCGCCTCGGCTTCGTCGCTTTGACGTCGGACACGTCTCTCTTTGTCTACAAAGATCGAGACAGTGTTGCGTACCTGCTCCTCTACGTCGACGACATCGTCCTGACTGCCTCCTCGACCGCACTCCTCCGACACATCACCGAGCGCCTCCACACCGAGTTCGCCATGACGGATCTCGACGACCTCCATCACTTCCTCGGAGTCTCCGTCACGCGCTCCTTGGATGGTTTGTTCCTGTCCCAACGGCAGTATGCAGTCGACCTTCTTCAGCGGGCTGGCATGGCTAAGTGTCACTCGACCGCGACACCCGTTGACACTCAGGCCAAGCTGTCCGCCACGGATGGAGCTCCTGTCGCTGACGCCGCTGCATATCGCAGCCTTGCTGGTGCCTTGCAGTACCTCACGCTAACTCGACCTGACTTGGCATATGCAGTGCAGCAGGTGTGCTTGTTCATGCATGATCCTCGCGAACCGCGCCTCGCATTGATCAAGCGCATTCTTCGCTACATCAAGGGCACCCTCTCCGTCGGATCTTCACATTGGTGTTGGCTCGGTTCAGTCCTTGACAGCCTACTCAGATGCAGATTGGGCTGGCTGTCCAGACTCCCGTCGCTCCACCTCGGACTACTGTGTCTTCCTCGGCGACAATCTGGTGTCTTGGTCCTCCAAGCGCCAGACCACAGTATCCCGTTCTAGTGCAGAGGCCGAGTATCGCGCTGTGGCCCATGCTGTAGCTGAATGTTGCTGGCTGCGACAGCTCCTTCAGGAACTTCACATCTCCATACCTTCGGCGACGATCGTCTATTGTGACAATGTTAGCGCTGTCTACATGACCGCTAACCCAGTCCATCATCGGCGCACGAAGCACATTGAGATCGACATTCATTTTGTTCGCGAGAAGGTGGCATTGGGGCAGTTCCGGGTCCTGCACGTTCCCTCCACCCATCAGTTCGCGGATATCATGACCAAAGGCTTGCCTGTACAGTTATTTACAGAGTTTCGGTCCAGTCTTTGCGTCCGTGATCCTCCCGCTGCGACTGCGGGCGGGTGTTAGATATTGTATAGCCCATCTTGTGTACAGCCCAAGAGGCCCATTGTATTACTTGTAACACAAGCCTTCTATGGCTATATAATGAAAGGTCACCCCTCCCTAATGGGTGTGAGGTGTTTTCCCTAATTCTCTACAGGAAGGAGCCGAATATGGAAGAATGGACGGCGGTGGCGGCGACAGATGGATCACAACAAAGTCGAACCGTTGGAACCCGAGTAAAACTGAATTAGTCCATTCTACCGCTGGCCTTCTTGGCACAATTTCTAGTTTTTTACCAAACTAATAAGTCGGCCCATAAGCACAACCAGACCACAAAGGCTGGGTTTAGCCCAAACCGTTACCAGGTTTAATTGTGAGCCCTCAAATTATGAGTCACTGCCTAAATTCAATTTCAAATGGATCCATCCAATATTTCCAATTTCATCTTCACATGAGTCTTAGAAAAATAAGATCTACAGCAAAGCTACTTCTTATATGCCACCGTTCCCACTCAAACTCAATTGGCTTGAATCTAAGAATGTTATTCATTACACAAAGCTACTTCTTGATTCAACTCAGTAGCCCTTTGGACGTCCTCCTTCCAGGCACCAGGTATCTTTAGGTTCACATAGACCTTCTTTGGTCACTCTGAACACCTCTGAAGCCACCTCCCTAATGCAGGCTGTCATCTTCATTCACACGTTATTTGTGTTTCTCCAACATTCCAAGAGCCCTTCAATAACCCTTTCCTAGACATCTGACACCTCCCTTTTGAGTTCCCATCACTTTGTTCGCGCAAACTTGGCATGTTTATCCCCTATTGGCACTCAACCGAAAGCAGAAGTCATCCACTACGATCTTATGTTTAGAAACAACGCACTCACCTAGGATTGTCTTATAATCCGAAATGACATGGAGCAAAACAAAGTATAATTCATATGTTTCTATTATTCTACATTTGGACACGGTCATGGTTCGGATATGGAGGTTATTAAAGACAACAAATTCTAAAGACAAAATAATCAAATATCTAGAACCATAAATAACTAAAGGTAGTTTATTTGCAAGATAAATGATAAATAAATGAAAGGGGCTTTGGCTTTTATACCCCTCGAGTCTAATAGTGATTTTGCCCTCATGTTTTAAACTTTGTGAATTTACCCCTAGGTTTTTAAATCAAAGATAAAGTTTTACCACTGTTCAGTTAACGCTTCTTAATAGTACCAATTCCTAGTACCAAAAGACCATTACGGCCATACGATTTTGCCCCTATGTTTAGTAATGGATTGTGACAATACCCCTGTTCGCGCGGCCACCGGTGGGTCGCGCCCAGGCAACTGTGCCACCGCCGCCAAATCTACCCATGCCACGCTGCGCCAAGGCCATGCTGCGCCCAGGTTTTCACTAGTGGGTTGTCGGTGAAAGGATAAGGGGTATTCTAGTTTATCCCCCCCCCCCTATTTCGAAAGATTTTTCTATTTGTTTTAAATGGTTTAGTCCAGCCGCATCTGACAGGGTTAGAAATAGGGGTAAACGGAGTCTTCATTTTAAAAACGTAGGTGTGAAATCACAAAGTTTTAAAAACGAGGGTAAAAACATTATTAGAGTTGCTAGTAGGGGTACGAACAACAATCTCCCTAAATAAAAATAACATCAAAGAAACCAGCAAACAACTGAAATACCTCACGGTTATCCATCTGATCCAATTGGTACGATCCATGAAACCGTAGCATATTCACCTAGATGAAAAACATCTTAAGATGGGAGGCATCTAACAAAAGCACTAACCTATAAAATGAAGAAAATAGGCATACCACAATGTCAAGCCATCCAACCGAAAGTGCTGCTGACAAAACATTCCAGTAATCGGGATCATCTTCAACAATCTACAAACTGATCTCTCGTTATGCATTTAACCTTATAATCAGAAGAACAACAAGGATTGCAAGTAATACAGATGAATAGTAGTATAGAGTAAAACAGAATAGAGGATTCAGGCGCTCGGCTAGCCATAGAATACAGGATACTAGAAGTTTGTATAAACAAGGGGGCCATTGCATGGTTGCCCTCACTTGGACTCGTAACTGCAGGTTTGCCCCTCTTTTTAAACTTTGCACCTTTTACCCTGTTTTTTTAATACAAGCCCCTACTTCATTAAGAATAACTAGCAGTGTTAAGTCAACAGCTAAAGGACATATATGCCCCTACAGCTACTTGGCATAAACACTCCCAGAATTGGATAGAAGCACTGACGGAGGACTTGTTATGGCTTAGTATGGCAGCTGCCATACCTAGATTTTTACTATCGCATCTCTCATCTACAAACAATAGTATGCCGTAGTGGTGGTCAAGCAGCCTTCTATTCCATGCGCCGTGTGTTCGAATCTTGGGTTGCTGCACCATTTTTTCTTTTCTTTATTTTTCCCTTTTTTCCTTTCTTTCTTTTTCTGTTAGTTAGTCCTAGCCATACCTCAATTACAGATTGTCCTCTGCCACCGGATAGAAGATACAGATATGGAACTATTTTGACTAACGGTGTTAAGTCAACAGCTAGAGGACATGTATGGCCCTACAGCTGCTTGGCATAAAAAACCCCGGAATTGGATAGAAGATACAGATATGGAACTATTTTGAGTTCTGACGCTATTAGAGCATTTTATTTTCACATGAAAAAACATATATTCTTGTTAGTCACCTCACTTAACAGCAGCAAGAGAATTAAAAATAGCTAGCTAATTAATGGCATTGGTGCCAGCACCCGCATGCTAAGTCGCTCGAGTCTTAGTCGCTTTCCAAGGCATGAGAGGCATGTCACCAGGCAGGGAAGGTGACGCCTGGTGACAGGACACTGATTGTACTGTGACACCCCTACTACAAACATATGCAATTGCTGCCGCTGTCCATGGCTGAGCAGCAGTGCAGCGCTGCTGGTCACATACCCTGGAGCAGCCACATGCCCTCCCAACTCGTCTGCTTCTGTCCACAAGGGCACTTCACCTGTGCGTACGTCTAAGATCTGAGCCCATTCATCTGATCAATCTCACCATGCCGTGATGCAACTTAGCCAGGCCAGCGCGATGTGGCTCGGCCAGGCATGTGGAGTCCACTCGGCCATGCTAACCCCCACTTTGTTTGGCTTCGCACGCGCGTGGATTGGTGCCCTAGGTTGGCACTGCTGCCAAGTTGGCAGTGACAACCCCACACCGAGCCTGATTTCAGAAACATGTACCCTAGATGGAAAAGGGAATAAGCAACAAGAAGGAAAGTGAAAGGCAAGGACATTCCCGTCTTTTCCAATTTCTCCCCATTTTCCAACTAGTTTCTCTCTCTCTCTTTTAGTTTGGTAAATTGGGCAGTGGGCAAACAGCATATTCGATTCTAAAAAATGGGGGCAAATACTAGAAAAAAAAGAGGGGCAAATGGGCAATTAGAGGTCAAATTGGGGGCCGTTATGCATTTGCCCCGATAAACAAAACAGCATAACTGGAAGATGCCAAGATGCTACTCATATTAGATATTACCTGCAGGTTAATGAGCTTTTTCTGGAAATTGCTAAGCTTAGAGTACACCGTGCTCCCCGTAGCTGACAAGAGGCTGTCAAAATCCTAAAATCATATGTAATGAAGTAGAATGAGAGAGCCATCCTTGGGCAATACAACTGTTTGCAAGCAGAGCAAGGGAGTGATTTAAAGAAAGAGCATTACAGCTAACCAATCAACAAGACGTTCAGGAAGCCAGCCTTGCAACTGTTTATCGACATAGAATATCTCCAACAACTCCCAAGCAGCCCTTAAACTTGTGGGCTTCTCCCTAACCTGTAAAGTGAAAAAAATATTCAGGGCAATTTGAAGTTTATCTAAATCATGTGGAAAAAAAATCCCAGGTCATCAGTACAGTGCAAAGTAGCATAACACAGAGACACACACCTTAAGAATTGCCTTGGGGTCGTCAAGCATGAAAGCAACAGGATAATCCACGTTCCCAAGGAGATTGCCAATGGTTTTGCTGTATTCGAGCACATATTGCCACCTAATGAAGTAAAGAAACACCGTTGAATTAAACAGAAGCACAACTTACAATATAAAATAGTGTAGCTAAACGCCAAAAAGGTAACATTATGGTTCCCCCCCCCCCCTGGCCAGAGAAGTTTCGAACCATATGTGTGACCTCATACAGTCATACATCAGTTTAGAGTGTATAAACCTCACAACTTCAGCTTTTACAATCTACTGTCAGAAACAGTACGACTGGAACACACTTTGATAAAGTTTTCTTATAGCATTGCTGCATATCACATTTCTGCTTAAGGATACTGTGGGAAATAAGCTGGACCGTAATAGAGAGATAATTACTATAACCGGTGACCAAAAACTTAATCAGTAACCACAAGCATGTGGCGGTCTATCTATCTAAAAAAAGCATGTAACGGTGTATATAGCCACAAAATGAAGTTCACCATTCTGCGTGGTCAGGGACTGAGGGCGCGCGTGGCATAGCAGCAGCATCTGCAAGGGCGTTCTTCCTGCTCTGCAGCAGTGCAAAGGCTGGAACAGACCCGTACTCGATCCGCCGCATTTCCGCCTCGTCAATGTTCTCCTCGAACTCCGAACCACCACTGCCGCCGCCGCCAAGATTCACCTCCACCACACTCCCAGCAACCTCCTTCGCGCCGCCGCCGCCCTCCGAGTTCGGCGGGCGGAGGCACGCGACCTGCAGAAGGTTGCCGCTGGACCAGGAGACATAGATTCGGAACATGGGTGGGGCCACGCCGTGGTGGATTGGCCGCACGGGTGGCGGCGGCGGCCTTAGGCCAGGCTCCCCTCTAAACGGGACGATAGCGCCGCCACCGTCCGTCGGCATGCCAGGCATCCTCGTCGGTCGTCGCCGGCCGAGCAAGGGCTAGGGTTTTGTTGGCGATTCACAAGGAGCGGGGATCAGGGTGGACGATGCGTTTAGCAGGAGGGTTTTAGGAATTTCGAAATGACCAGCCTTTGCCACGAATGATCTTCGGGTTCGGACATAGAAATTTCACATAATAAATAAAATAGTTAAAATTAAAAATCACATGATTTGTGGCTAGAAGAAAAAAACAGCGAAGAGTTTGGCGGAAGATAAAACCGATGGTTCACACTGATTTGGACGGTTAAAATCCCAAAGTTCTGCAAAGTGATATCTCTATCCACTTTGTGTGAAGCTATTCGACCTTTTCCGGTAACTACACAAACTAAAACCCTAAAAGCAAATGAATATATACTACTCTCTCTCTTAAAACAAGGCGTGCATATAATTGGAAAAATCAAATTTTAAAATTTTTGACTAACAATTTAGTAAAATAAATATAAATTTTTAGTGTATCAATGTTATATATTTGAATTCGTATTCAAAAGTGATGATGATACTTTAGTATTTATTGATGTCATATTTTGAAATAAATAAATGGTTAAAATTTTGCTTTAAAGACCGTGCCAAATACATGCACGTCTTGTTTTATGAGATAGAGGGAGTATTAGATATCTCTCAAAAATTCTAAGAATCGGTTTAGCACGGCTCCTTGAGCGACTCCGGCTTCACGGTGGACGTGCCAAATGAGGTAAAAAATCAGCTCAGGGAGGAGCGCTAGAAGGAGCCGAGTCTTTTTTACACTAAAAGCTGGAGCCACGAAAACGTGGCTTCTCCTGTCTCCTCCTTGCCCCGTGCCCCCTTTCCTTCTCAGCCCTGGGCGCTGCTAGGCCTGCTCGCGCATGCCGCGGTCGCGGAGGAGCACCATGGCCGACGGGGAGAATGACGCGAAGCCCTGCGCAGGGGAAAAGGAGGAGGCGCGGCGCTGGCTGAACAGGATATGGCGCGCGAGGTGACAGTGGGGGATGGTGCGGCGTTGAAGGAGGAGAGTCAATTGTGCGTGTAGAGCAAAGGCGGCGACGTAAATTCTAGAGAGCCATTGGTGAGGAGCCGAGGCCGCCACGAAGGTAAGGAGCCTGGGACTGCGCAGCAGGCCGTGCCGGTGGAGAGCCGGGACCTGCTGCGGAGGTGGGCCCCCGGGAGGAGGAGAAGGTTCTGGTGGGGTAGTTGGGTGGGGTGGGGGATAGGCGGTAGTGAGTGAAATGAAGGAGAGGAACAAAGGGCATTATGGACATCTCATAATACATCAATTTAAAAATACAGGAAGAGCTGTTTTACCAAACGATTTTTGAAAAGAGTTTTGGCTCCTCCAGGCTCCAAAGAAGCCAAAACCTAGAAGAGCCGAAGCCGTTTTTAGAGGAACCGGAGCCCTGTCAAACAAGCCCTAGAATGGGATGGCATCCAGAATAGTTTTGTGTCATCAACCATAAAAATTCCATACCAGCATGCGCCTCAGAGTGGTAAATCGTGTGATGATGGCAGTATAGGCCAAGTGAATGAACCGTTGGCGAAGATTGTCGATCTGAAGGACAGAGTGTTGTGTGCTAGGGGTGGATCCACTTCAATTCATTCAAGGGCATTCAATCAGTTATCTTACCAAATTTTTTTATGTATCTGATGTGTATACATCCAAAATAGAAACACCACAAAACAACCTTATTTTCTAAGTATATGGCAAAAAAAAAACACCCCCTCTCAGGCCTCCCAGCTCTCTCCCCATGTGGGCCAAGGTCCAAATAGTCCCACTCTGCTCAAGTTTAACTCATCCTAGGGATGTCAATTGCCACAGTTTATATGTGTGCCCGCGGGGTAAAAAAACTCATGTGCGTGAGGATGTCTCATGTTATGCCAAAGGTGTGAGCGCATGCTTGAAGTTAAACTCGATGGATAAAACTTTGCATGCACAAAAACATATACTCGTGCCCACGTAACCATCTTAATCCCGTTGTTGATGAATATGAACATGCTGTTGTTAATTATATGGCTTTGAAAGTCTTGTTAAGTGGATTGTGAACCATTTGCATTAGTCAAAGTAGTGAACTATATAGTTGTGATTAGGTATTATAAGTAAGTAAGTATCATTAAACTGTCTGTTTCATGTAATTTATTTTATTGATGGGTTTGCAGGCATATATATGTCTGTTTCACTGACATGTGAGGTTATGGATTTCTACTCGTCATTGGTAGCGGGCACAGGGTGCGGATCTGTGCGGCCTCTAGGGGTGATGTGGTTGTTGACATCGCTAGTCTTAAAGGAATATGCGCCCACCTGTCCATCCCCTTTGTCGTGGAATCTTGTGGCACTCAAACCTAATCCCCTTCTCATTTTGCTATTTAAGGTCCTCTATGTATTTTATATGGTGTTCCTTTCCACTTTATTATTTTATAACTAAGTACTACATATTTTGTGCATACTCGGTTTCAAAATATAACTAATTATATGTATAAAGAGCTGTGTATGTTCAATTAATGAATTAAGTGTTATAGTAATACGTGATATTTAAAAAATTATACACACACTACAATGTTATGATTTAGGATGTCAAAAAAATTATACTCTTGGGAAATTTTTAAATAGGCACCCTCCAGATCATGTGCCCCCGTAGTGCCGTTACTATGGACTTTTGCCACCACACAATTAAACCGATCAAGGATCGAGTCCATCTACGTTCTTATACACTTGATTGAAAGTCGCCCAAAGAATCACAAAAAAAGAGACGATAAGCCAGTTGAAATCATTTGCTACCAACAGAATCGGCAACAAGGGTGCCTCTTGGCGGCTCGGTTATACAACATCATGTGTTTGGATTAAGGGATGAAAGAGGATGGGATGGTCCCTTATTTAGTAGTGTGTGGTGGTTAGAGATGTGGGAGGAATGGGATCATCCCCTCAGATTCGGTGCAGCTCCATCTCTCTGGATCGAGGGCACATGGATGTCCCCCTTGGACACCATCTTCAAGGCTCGTGGCATGGAGGCACGGAGGGGTCACGGCTTTGAGGCATCGAGAGGTGGCGCCAGTTGTAGAGCAAAGGGACAACACTGACGAGGTCGAGACACCCGAGGAGAACTAGAGCTATGTGGTGCGGAGGCACGGAGGGGCGGTAGCGCTTGCGAGGTGCGGAGCCGAAGGGATGGCAGAGCCACCAGGAGGAGAACCAGAGTTGCTGCAGCTGAGAGGCGATCAAGCGAATGGGTGGTGTTAGCGCGGTGTGGACGACGATGCTGGTGAGGTGAAGAGTCGGAGGAACCTCGTCGGCGAAGCCGAGGCGCCACGAGGAGGAGAATCGGAGGTGCACCAGTGAGAGGCAGAGGGGCGGTGACGGAGCTAGGGGAGATGTGGAGGAAGGCGTCCATGAATGGTGGTGGGGGGGGGAGGGGTGCGATGCTGTCTGAGGAAGAAGATGGTGTTTGCGTGGTTGACAGTCGGGGTCAACACCAGTAATTGCTAACAGGTACAAAACACCGTCTATTTGACACATCCCAATGCGTACAACCAGACACAAAATGGGGATATATCCATCCCTACAGACCAAATACTGAATAGGACGGTTACGTTTCAAAAACCAGAGGTGTAACCATCCCATCCCTCGGTGTCTCCAATCTGAACACATGCATATATCCCCACTTCAAAGAGGCCATGTTCAAACTTTATAATTTTGAGAAACTATAGCATTAGAAAAGTGTAGCCCCTGTTTGATATTAAATTAAAAATTCTAAATATTACAGTTATGAATACTATGGCTCACGCTTTCTTGTGACAAAAATACCATGGTTTAGAAAACATTAGTCCAGACTATGGTATCAAATAGTCCAAAAAACAATATATTTTTGGTAAATATTATAGTATCAAAAACATTGTTGTGCAATGACCAGCCAAACATTTCTATGTCTAATATATTATAGTATTCTCAAATGCTTCAGTGTTACATTGGAGTCAATCTAACAGGGCCATAGCTAATGCTCTCAAAATAATGCCATAGCTAATGCTCTCAAAATAGTACATTCTTAGTCGATCGGAGAACGTCATACAAGATTGTAAATAATGAACTATTAACGTAAAAAGTTACGGAAATGTAAATTATACCGGCTATAAACGTATAATCAAACCCTTCTACTAAGACAATAAAGTTGTAAAATCAAATAAAAAATTGAGATTTTAACAACTACTCCCTCTGTCCAAAAACTCTAGTAGTTCTACCGAAAAGGCTTGTTTAATAGCAAAGTTATATGCAGATCCTCACCTTTTGGGCATCAGGATGTAAGTTTCCTGGCTGGTCAAGCGGTCATGATGACGCAACAGTGGTTAGGTTGAGTGCAGCGGTTTGTGCAAATGCTCGTGCAAATGTAAAATGCACAATAACAAGGTAAGACAATAATTTGTGCAAAATAAGGTTGTCGGAGCATACGACGGGGTGGGGGTTGTGCATTTTGCACAATTAGATTTAGATACACCAATTGTTGAAGTGAGCCTTCTGCGTATCCTGGTACTCCCTCCAGATCCGAATTAGTTGTCGTTTAGGATATCGAGACGGACTTCAAAATATAAGTTTCACCAATGTTTTTATTAGAATATAAATAGATATCATGAAAAATTTATATTTTTATGAAAGTATTTGTTAAGACAAATCTGTACACAGTGACTTTCAAGATTCGAAGCTAAACAATATAAAATATAGTCAAAGTTTTAAAATTTTGATTTATAGTTTTTCTTAAACGATAACTAATTCGAACTTGTAGGAGTATACCATAACCGGCTTACAGGAAAAAGATGGATGCAGAGCTGAAGTGGAACCAAAAACATTTCTCATCCAATAAATGCAAATGACGCATGACTCGGAGGGAACACGCCGTAGTTTTTTTTTTTGACCTCTCGGAACATGCCGTAGTTGATAATCCATGGACCTACGAGGTGCGACCGTGCGAGCCAACCGAGCAAAGTAGACATTTGGGCGAAGTCCGCCGACACGAGTTAATCCATGGGCCGTCGCAGGAAGGCCCAGCCAGTTCCCAACTTTCTCCCTTCGTGAGAAGCCTACTCGACGCCCAACGCCCACCCCATCGCCTCTCTCGGTCTCTCCTTCGAACCCCAATCCCCAATCCCAAACCCTAGGGAAGCCGGCAGCCTGGCGCCGGCGCCGGCGCCCGACAAGCAGGAGCAACGCCGCGACGGTGCGACGTGGCAAGCGCCCAGCCGACGCCTCGACAGACCGACAGCGGCGACAGCACGGCCAACGCGTAGCGTGTGAACACCGCAGTGCGCTAGCGGTCAGCAGAGCAAGGCAGGCAGCATCTCGCGTTCTGGCTCCTGCTTCCCGGCCTCCCGGCCTCCCGGGGTCGAGCTCAAGCCCCACGCCCACACGCCCGCCAGACGGTGTCTAGGAGGCGTGGTTGGGAATACCCAATCGCCAAATACTGGTCCGCCACCGTTACACCGATAGAATCCATATGACCGACGCTGAGCCACCTCCTGCAATGGAGGAGGTCATGCCGGCCACCCCAGATATTGTGCTAGGCGAGGGCTACAAGGATGTCGAGGCTATTGAGGATGGGAAGGACGGGGGAGCTTCTTGTGGCGAAGGTGGAAAGGTGAACGAGAGTGCAGAGCCCCGTGGTATTGATGTAGTGGCAGATGAGGTCGTGGGGATTGCTGAAGACGCCATTCAGCTTAATGTTGTTAAAGGTGACAAGCCAGATCTGGATGCTGGTGTAGAGGTGCAAACAAATGGCAGTACTGCTGCTGTTGATGTTCTGGTGGAGGTGGATTCTCCTGTGGCATCTTCGATACTAGTGGATAATCCCACAAAGGCTGGCATCCAAACAAACAAGGTTACTGCTGCTGCGGATGATCTCACAGAGGTGTGTGCTGCCCTTGTATCATCCACATCGATTGATGAACCCATAGAGGTGGGTGCTTCCCTAGTTGACGTCTCCAATATAGTTTCCACCAGAGATGTGCATAGGTTGGATGATACTACTGATCAGGAGGCTGGTGGCGATTCCCTTGATGCTAATGAGGCTGCTCCCTTGGTAAATGATGTACAAGATGACTTTGCAAGAATGGATAAAGACGTTGCAGTGAGTGATGATGCTGTGCATGCTCAGGATCAGGAGAGGCCACAAATAGATGGGGCTACCGCTCTGTTAAATGATGTGGAAACAGAGCTTGTGAAAGCTGGAGATCATGTTATAAAGGAGGGCACAGATATGGATATGCAGGCCCAATCTGGAGATGACAATGAGGTGGAAGGTGTTGGCAATATTGCTGACGCTGCCACAGATGAGGGCAAGCACATGGGTGCAGTTACCACAACCAGAGATGACAGAGAGAAACATAATGGGGCAGTGGGTGTTGATGCTTCTGATGAGAGGATACAGATGGACAGAGGTGGACTAACTGAAGGTGATAATGATCAAAAGGATGTTGCAACAGCTGTTGAAGATCGCATGGAAGGCGAAATCATGCAGATGGGTGCTGTAAACATTACTGGAGACATAGACAAGGAGGGTAGAATTGTCATTGAAAAGATTGCAGATGAAGTTCTAGATGGCATAGTTGGTATTGACGCCCCTGAAGAAAAGGCTGTGCGGATGGATGAGGCTAGTGATGATATCCTGGAAGAAGAGGGTGTGCAAATGGAGGGATTTAGCTTGACTAGCAATGGTAATGAGCTGAAAGAGGCTGTGCCAGCTGATCATGATGGAGTGGAAGAAAATGCTGTGCTGATGGATGCAGCTGCCACAGCTAACGATGATGAAGAAGGTGATGGAATTCTTGGTGAAGATGTTGTACAAGAAGCTGCCAGTGTTGGTGGCGATGTCCCTGAAGAAGAAGCTGTGCATATGGATGATGATGATGACGACGACGAGCCTCCTCCTTTAATGGCAAAGAAAGGTGGAGGGCGTCGAAAGAAAGGTCGTCCATCTTCCAAAGCTCAGGCAGTAGTGAAGCAATCTATAAAGAGGAAGGATGAGGAGGAGGTTTGCTTCATTTGCTTTGATGGTGGTGACCTTGTGATTTGTGATCGTAGGTTTGTGCATCAAATGGAGTTTTTTTTTATTTTGTTATTCCATGGAAAATCAAACTTATCACGGCTCTTGGTTGACATGACCCCATTTCTGTGTCCTCATTTCAGGGGTTGTCCTAAAGCTTATCATCCCTCTTGTGTTAATCGGGATGATGATTTCTTCAAGTCAAAGGGTCGGTGGAACTGTGGTATGTATGTTGAATTCGTCTGAATACCCTCATTGTTCTTACATAAATGCTTGCTTTGAATCATGTGGATATGCAACTATGCGTGTACCATCTCCTTAAATAGGGCCTGTTTGAAAGTAAAGTTTTTCAATATTGTGGTATTAGAATACCATGGTCTATATTTGTAACCGTGATATTTCCCTTCCCACTAAAACCATAGTACTTTAGCACTTGATTGGTTTCATAGTCTTATTAACTTGTATACTATGGTTTTACTAGGTCTTTTGCTCACTTGGATGAGAAACTTTGGTACGGAGTGGAGTTTAGAATACTCCAAAAATACGATGGCATTGACAACACTATGGTATCGAAAAAAAGTTTTCTAAAGAGCAACCAAAGTACCAAACACTCTTTGGGCTAGAATACTATAGTATCTCCATATACCATAGTATTGCATCGGAAGGTACAGAAAAAATACAATCACAAGTATTGAGACCAGCGATGGTAGAGTGGTAATGGAGCACAATGAAAAAGCAGCAGTACTCCTAGAAGCATATAAAGGTAGGATGGGAACAACTACTAACCCGCACATGTGTTTCAATTTGGAAGAACTAGTACAGAGAAATGATAACCTGGAGCAACTTTCAGCTCCATTCTCAAAGGAAGAAATTGACAAGGTGATTAAACTCATGCCAACGGACAAATCTCCAGGGCCTGACGGTTTTAATGGACTTTTTCTCAAAAGATGCTGGTACATAATCAAGGAGGATTTCTATAGCTTTGTGTAATGATTTTTTCAGTGGAGCTATTGATCTGCAAGCTATTAGCAACTCCTTCAGCACTCTGGTACCCAAGATTAATAATCCCACATGTGTGAATGATTACAGACCAATCTCTCTACTCAAATGTGCTTCGAAGCTCCTAACAAAATTAATGGCTGAAAGGCTGCAGTCCGTCATCATCCCAATCATTCCCCAGAATCAATATGGTTTCATAAAAAATAGAACCATACAAGATTGTCTAGCGTGGGCGTTCGAGTACATACACCAATGTCAACAATCCAAGAGAGAAATAGTGATTCTAAAATTAGATTTTGAAAAGGCCTTTGACACAATTGAGCACACCACAATCCTCCTTATGTTACAACATTTGGGGTTTGGTGGGTTTGATGAAACCTGGACCCTCTGGGTTCAAAAGATCCTAAATTCAGGAAGATCTTCTATCCTCTTGAATGGTGTGCCCGGTAATTCGTTCGACTGCAAGAGAGGGGTCAGGCAAGGGGACCCACTCTCCCCCCTTTTATTTGTGCTGGTAGCAGATCTTCTTCAATGCATCATCAACAAAGCTCATCAATAAGGCACACTCAGCATGCCAATTCCAGCAAGTAACTCCATTGATTTTCCCATAGTTCAATATGCAGATGACACAATTATTATTATGAAAGCATCACAACAAGAACTTCTTTGTCTAAAAGAGCTCCTTGAAAGTTTCTCACAATCAACATGGTTGAAATGAACTACTCAAAGTCTTGTCTAGTCCCACTCAATATCTCAGAAGAAGGAGCAACCCAACTTGCTGCAGCTTTTGGATGTAAACTAGGAGGCCTACCTTTCACATACTTGGGTCTACCACTGGGAACAACTAGACCTAGAGTTGAACACTTTGCACCTCTCATGAACAAAGTAGAACGAAGACTCACTGCCACATCCTCTATGCTCTCACATGCCGGAAGATTGGAGTTGACCAATTCAGTCATTTCTCCACTACTAACCTATGCTATGTGCGCGCTGCAAATGCCAGTAGCAGTCATGGAGTATTTTGACAGAGCAAGAAGGCATTGCCTTTGGAGGGGATCCTAGGTGAATGCAAAAAGTAAGTCCTTGGTTGCATGGAAGAAGGTAAGTAGACCCAAAACAAAAGGTGGACTTGGAGTAATATGTCTCAAAAGTCAGAATGTCGCCCTCCTTCTCAAGCATTTGGATACATTTTATAACAAAAGAGATATACCTTGGGTCAACTTAATCTGGAGTACATATTATGCTAACGGTGAGGTTCCCCATGCCACACGAGAAAAAGGATCCTTTTGGTGGAAAGATATTCTCAAGCTATGCGACAAATTCAGGGGTGTGGCCGCATGTTCAATTGGAGATGGATCAACAGTGCTATTCTGGTCGGATGTTTGGAATGGAAACCTGCTTCAGAACAAGTTTCCAAGATTGTTTTCTTTTGCAAAGGACAAAAATATTTCGGTTAACATGTTCCTTGTAAACAACATTATAGAGGATCAATTTTATTTACCTCTGTCAGAACAAGCTTTTCAAGAATTTCAAAGTCTGCAAGAATTGATCCAAGGGATACAGGTTCGTGAGGAAAACAAGGATTCATGGCACTACATTTGGGGCTCCCACAACTATTCATCAAAGAAAGTCTATAACTTCCCAACCATGTTAGGCCACCAGAACCTTTTTTGTGGATATGGAAATCAAGGTGCAGCAACAAACTAAGTGTTCTCTTGGCTCCTCCTCATGGACAGACTGAATACACGGAATCTTCTTAGGAGGAAAAACCTCAATGTAAGTGACAGCAATCATAACTGTGTCCTTTGCAGACTGAACATAGAAGAAACAACATTCCATCTCTTCTTTGACTGCCAGTTCATCAAATCATGTTGGCAGACTATTGGTTTACAATGGACCTCGTCTCTTCCATTCTTCAGCATGATGATAGAAACAAAGTAGAACAGTCCACAACCTCTATTCATGGAAGTGTTCATCATTGCTGCTTGGAACATTTGGAAACAGAAATAACCTTATCTTTGAGAAGAAACAGCCAAGCATCCCATCTTGGAAGCGCCAGTTCGTAGAAGATGCTTCTCTTCAAGCTCATCGAATGAAGAATGATAAAAGAGTTCCTTTCTTAGCTTGGATAGATTCCTTTCGTTAACTCCCCTCTATGTGGTTTTCACTCAATTGTTTTGATCTCTCTTGCAGGTCTTCTCTAGGCCTCCCTCAGGCTTAGCTTTGTACAGTTTTTTTTACCTATTATAATATATTTACCACAGTAGGGGTCTCTCCTACTGTATTTACCTCAAAAAAAATACATGGCTTCCAAACAGGCCCTTAGTGTTCTCTTTGAGATACATCTACAATTATCCTATAATATTTGGTCGTCACACAATTTTCCTCTTACTGTCTTAGCTAACTTGTAAAATGTTATATTCCTTAATATTGAAATCAGTGAAATCTGTCTATCGTGTTGTCCCGCATGATCTGTCTTCAATTTTTTTTATCATAGCTTGCTTAAGAAATTGTTTTTCCTTGAACATTGAAATTAGGGGCTGTTTGCATCTCTTGAATTGGAATTTCATTACAATAACTACTTGTTCTCCACTAATATGAGAAGAGAAAAGATAATTTGAGAGCCTTGGGTGGGGAAAGGAGAGCAAGTAATTTCATGATACAATTCCAAACAATTCACCGGTGGAAGAGAAGAATCACTTTCTTTTGGATTAATACATATGTTGAATGATGGATTCCGATCCATATGCATCATTGGCTCAACTATTTAGTCACATTTCAATTGTCCTCAATCCTTAGGAGCCAAACAGGGCCTTAGTGAAATATGTCTAGTGTGCTCTTTAGGATTTGTTTAACTTGTATGAATTAGAAAGCGTTCCCTCTATTCCAAATTTCAAGGGGTTCTATATTTTAAATAGATTCATGCAATGTTCAAATGTACTGTGCTTTGTATATATGTCTAGATTCATCAACATCCATATGGACATGGATGGAGAAAAGGAGGGCCAAAACCCCTTACAAGTTTGGAATGGAGGAAGTATGCTACTTCTTGCTGTCTATGAATTAGGAAGTTCGTTTAACTTTTTCACTGTACACTTGGGTGCTAGCTTACTTTTGAATCCTGATATTGTTCTGCTATCCTGGCTCCTGAAACAAGGAAAGCACATTTTTATGTTTTCATGTTATAGCTGGTTCTTTTTATGGTAGTGCTCAGGGCTGTTGTCTTGCAATTAGATATAATGTCTGAAAATACATATCTGATTGTATTTACTTTGCTTCCAGGGTGGCACATTTGCAGCAACTGTCAGAAACCTGCTCGGCATATGTGTTACACATGCACCTATTCATTATGCAAGGCGTGCATGAAAGATGTGAAGTTCAGCTGCGTCAGAGGAAATAAGGGATTTTGTGATACATGCATGAACACTGTGATGTTGATAGAGAATAGAGAGGAGGCAACTGATCAAATGGTACCCTTATCCACCATTGTTGGTTCCTCATTCTAGTTTTCTTTATCTTTATTCTTTTGTATTTCTTGATCACCAGTTTATTATTTTGCAATTTTTTTCAATGCAAATGATTTAGACCTGACATACAAGGTTCCTTTTTTTTCATGTTCAACCAGTATTCATCCTATAGAAATGACACAATACAATAATGTTGATTTATGCTTGAACTTTCTATTTGATTTGGTCAAATATAATGAGTGAGTCCAACTTGTAGGCAATTTGCTGTGTAGTGAGAACTGTGTTTCAGAACTGATGTTATATTGTTTTACAGTTTGCTAATACTGTCACAAATAAGTGACATTTGGCCATCTAACTGTCTCTAAAATGCAACTTCAGCTGGTATTTTCTCCTGTATATATGTTTATAGCTTGGGTTAAATTATCACATATTCACATTCTGATAGGATAATGTCTCTTTTGTGTGTCCAATCTAAAATGCCTACAAAGATATGGATAGGAAAAATATGGAAGGTTTGACTCCATGCTGCACCAGAGCATCTCTTACTTTTGACTGGAGGGAGATGACCATGGGTGCATTCCTATGCAACACTTGCATCATAATTTACCTCCATTGAAACTAAGTTATTAATATTTATTTTTGCTACACTGTACAGGCATTAAGGGTGTCCCTTAATTTAAATTTCTTACAATGGGACCTTAATTTGTACAGCGTGTGTTTTGGAAAGAAAAAAAGGAGTGTATTCTGCAATCCACAAAATGCCAATGTGACTTCTCAGGTCACAATTTTTAGTTGAGCGCTTTGCAAGTTCTAATTCTTCCTGCTGCATGCATAAATGATTATGTTCTTAGCCTAATGTACAAAAAATTATGAATAAAATCCCAATCAATCAACAAGCCACAGAGAATGATACCATCGGTCATATGGTTACAACTTTGGGAAGATGATTCCGGCATTTACCACTATCACTACTCATCAGTCATTTTAGGTAGCGTTTAGTTGGAGAGCCAGGTAGGATGGAATTGTTCCATCCCAGATTTAGAGTGGAATGTCTGTCCCATATTCCTAGGGATGGAATGGTTTCGTCCCATATTCTGAGCTCGGGCCCACTGTCAGTCTCACATTCCAAGTGGAATGGTTGCATTGCAGAAAAATTTTGGAATGTGCCCGTCCCGAATCTGGAGAGAATATTCTCTTTTCTGAATCAATCCGTTCCTCTGTTTTTCAACCAAACATTGGAATTGGTGGGATGGGATGGTTCCATTCCACCCCATCCCACCAAGTACCAACCAATCACTACCTATGTAGGGCTATATGTTATTTTGACAAAACAATAAACATTACTGAAGTATTCAGTTTCCTGAGTTGAGAAGACATTTGCGTAATGCATAAAGGACCTACCTGTTTCAAAATACTCATTAATCAATAGCAGTTACTCATTACCCCCAATTCTATCATTCCTGCTTATTTTTGGCATGCATTAATTCCAAATTCTTGTACTGTCCCAAGTTCTTGTTTGCGAAAGGAACATTATTGACTTTACAGTAGGTTTTTTCTACTTGTGAATATAGAGTTTTGTCTTATGAAAGTTTGTTTAACAGGATGTGGATTTTGATGACAAAAGCAGCTGGTGGTATTTGTTCAAGGAATATTGGATAAATTTGAAGGCAAACTTGTCATTGACAGTTGAGGAAATATTGGCTGCCAAGTTTCATAAAAGTGGTGAACTACCTGATACTAATGAAGAAGAGGCTAATTCTGAGAGTTCATCAGGTCGTCATCTGGAAAACAATACACCAAAAAAACGGGGAAGGAAGCGATCGAAGCAAGATGCCATTGAGGATGGTTCTGAAGGAAAAGAGAGCACTAGGAAATCTACCAAACGAGGCCTGTCAGATGTTCATGATACTCAGACTTCTTCAGGGAAAAAGGTTAGAAAGCTATCCAGACGTTCTTTGAGTAGGCAGCATTCATCGAAAGAATCTGAAAGTGTTGGGACATCTACATCCTCAGCTGAGGAGGGCAGCTGGGCTTCTAAGGAGCTCATAAACTTTGTAGCTCATATGAGAAATGGCGATAAATCTGTGATCAGCCCGTTTGACGTTCAATCCCTTATTCTTGACTATGTCAAACGCAACAATTTGCGTGATCCTCGTAGGAAAAGCCAGATCATTTGTGATTCTTTGCTCCAAAGTCTATTCACAAAAGAGCGTGTTGGTCATTTTGAGATGCTTAAGCTTCTTGAATCACATTTTCCCACGAGTGAGGTTTCACCAATTGATGTGGATGAAAATCATGGCGGTGTAGTAGACCCTGATCCTAGCCAGGATGCTGATGGTAACAGTGAAGCTTCAGTTATGAGTTCAGAAAAAAGAAAAAAATCACGTAAGTGTGACCTCAGACGTCAGCCTAATCTTGATGACTATGCGGCAATAGATAACCATAACATTGGCTTGATGTACCTGCGTCGCAACTTAATGGAAGAATTGATTGGTGATGTTGACACATTTGATGAGAAAGTTGTTGGATCATTTGTGAGAATAAGAATACCTGGTACAGGGCAAAGGCAAGACATTTATCGACTTGTACAAGTTGTTGGTAAGTTGATTTACTTTCTAATTGGTATGATTTGTTTTGACCACATTATACTAAATTTTCTTCTGTTGTTTCCAGGGACTGGAACAGCTGCAGAAAATTATAAATCTGGCAAAAAGACTACTAATATAACATTAGAGATACTAAACTTAGACAAGCGGGAGTCAGTAACTATTGACATAATCTCAAACCAGGAGTTCACTGAGGTATTTCTCTTTCAGTTTGAACCCAGTAGTTTTGCACTTTTGCTTGTATCTCACAGTTTACTGACTTAAGTATAAGGCCATTTTTCATTTGTAATAATGTTGACATTATTCGCTCTTGTTATATCCTGACCTTTTTATTTGATTTCATGGATACAAACATGCACTTGGATCAGTAATTCACCAAGTCATCAACTCTGCTACTTTATTTGGTTCAAGCTCCATGCCTTTTCTGAGCCACAATTGTTTTTTTTCTTTATAGGAGGAGTGCAAACGCTTGCGTCAAAGCATAAAGTATGGATTCATTCCAAGGCTGACAGTGGTAACATTTATTAACTTATTGCAGATTGCATATTTTGTGTGTTATTTCTGCACAGTTTTTTCTTTGTCTAACTATCTTGTCTTCCAGGGAGAGGTTCAGGAGAAGGCAAGGGTCCTCCAAACTCTGAAAGTCAATGATGTAAGCAACTTGCATTAATGAACTATGAAACTTTTTACCCCGCAAAGTAAATCTGTTTTGCTGATTTATTCTTCACCGCTGATTACAAACTGTGCAGTGGATTGAAAGTGAAAAGATGCGACTTGCGCATCTTCGTGACCGCTGCGAGTGATATGGGCCATAGAAAAGAATATCCTTTTTCATGACATTACATTTATCATTTAGAAACCAGCATTATACATTGTCAGTATTGTTAATTTTTTTATCAGTGCTTATGATTAGTTATTCTGCTTCTGTCACATTCACCGGTAGGTTCAGACAGGATTATTCCTTCTTGTTAAATGGGATTTTTTGTTTGTATGCCTTAACCATTATTCACGCTTAGGGAATGTGTAGAGAAGCTGAAGCTGCTAAGCACTCCTGAGGAGCGTGCTCGTAGGCTAAATGAAGAACCTGAAATACATGCTGACCCTGCGATGGACCCAGACTATGAATCTCCTGAGGAACAAGAGCAGGAAATTGAAAGAAGTAATTGGTTTTACTTTACTCTCATAGTATCATATGATATTAACTTTATTTGCAACTCTGACATCTACCTCCATTATTTTTGTTGTGCAGGTAGCTTCAATAGGTCAAGAGGTTCTTTCTTGAGGAAAGATGGCAATCTTGTGTCTCCAGGTAAAGGAGATGGCAGAAGCGCTGTACAGAGAGATCCACAAATTAACTGGGAATCTAATCGAAACACATGGGCTGAATCAGCTTCTCATATGGAATCACCCCTTTCACGGAGATCCACATTTTCTTCTCATGGTGAAAGTGCTGGTTATAAAAGTAAATCAGAGAGTCCAATCAGTGGTGGGCAAACAGTTAAACTGGAAGGTACCACACGCAGTGCTCCACAAGGGCCATCTGGTCTTTCATCTGGAATTTTAAATGCTAACGTAGGCTCAGGGGCAAAAACTACATTGCAATCATCCATTAACGAGTCTGAGAAGATCTGGCAGTACATGGATCCTTCTAATAAAATCCAAGGTCCTTTCTCAATCACACAGTTGCGAAAATGGAACAGCAATGGGTACTTTCCTCCTAGCTTGAAAATATGGAAAGCTAGCGAGAAGCAAGATGATTCGATACTATTGACTGATGCTTTGGTGGGGAAGTTTGAGAAAGACCTTCCTCCATGGGAACCACCACATGTTAGTTCGTCTCAAATTGACAAAACCCCTCTTCCTGAGGAAAGCGCAATAGCCTGTGAACAAACTCCAAAATCAGTACTTCCAAAGGCTTCCTCAAGTAGTGATCAAAGACATGATTACGGTTCAACAAACCTTGGAGCAGCCATGATCCATTCTGGCACACAAGGTTATTATGGAATGCAAAATTCTCATGCAGCATACACGGCCCAACAATCTCTGACTGGAAGTTGGAATGCCACCTCAAGCCAGTTTGGGGTTGCAGTAAATCCTACAACACCTACCCAGCCTGCCATGGGAAACTTTTCAGGACAAAGTATTGTGGCTGCAGGAAATATGGGTCATTTAGCTCCTGGAATGGCCCCTGCAACTGCCAATGCAGAAATGGCTACTTCAGATCTATCCTCCCATAACCAAATCTCATCTGCTTTACCACAAATTGGTGACAGATTAGCAGATGGAAATGAATCCAAGTCAGGAGAAGATGCTTCACATGGAAGAGTGAGCTCTGCAGCTGAAGGTAGGCCCTACGACAAAGTTTTCTTGCTTCTGTGAAACTCATGAACGTCCATCTGAAATTGGGAAATTACAGTACAGAATGTTTATATTTGATGTAAACTATTTTGTTTCCTCAGCCATTGGACTATCGGATGCACAGCGTGGACCCGCACAGCTGAATACTCAGCAACTTGAAGGTATTGGCTCAAGCCTACCTAATGTTTATGCCATGTTTGCTTTCCAGTCATTTTAGAGGGATATTTAGTTTTTTGCCATATGGATGGCAACTCTCTGTTTATCACTCTTATGGCCGTCTTTACATATTTGCCACGGGAGAGAGATTATTTCTTACAAATTTGCCACTGCGCGCCACTGTGGGCCTTTTCGCTGATGTGTCACGCCACCTGGGTTTGCCAACGTGGTGAAGGATTGTAAAATGACCTCTCTGCCCCTTTGTTCTTGTCTCTCCTTGCCCCTCTGTTCTTGTCTCTCCTCACCTCTGCTTCGTACGCAACAGCTCGCTCGCTTGCCGGCCCCTGCGCAACCTCTGCCTCGCCGCCGTCCGGGCCCAGGCCCACCGACCGCGGGCCCTCGGCTGCCCCGCTCGCCACCGCGACGCTCTCCTCCTCAGAGCCATAGGTGCGTCCTCGTCGCCCAGCCTGCTGCTGCGACTTGTCATCGTGTTCGTGTAGCGGCTCTGGTCGCCTCGGCGGTGGATCCTGCCGGCCGCGTGCCCGCCCCCGCCCCCGCCCCCGCGCAGCCTCTGCCTCGCCGCTGCCTGGCCTAGATCCACCAACCGCGGGACCTTGGCTGCCCCGCTTGCCACGGTCCTCCTCGGAGCCGGAGGTGCGTCCTCGTCGCCCCACTCGCCTGGCTTGCTGCTGCGATCCGCCGCAGCTCCATGGGCCGCACGCCTCCGCCCAGCTCCGTAGGATGGGAGAGGAGGAAGAAAGCCAGAGGAGAGTGATGACAGGTGGGTCCCGCATGTCATAAGAGGGAGCGCACTAGAGATAGCAGGGCATTGTGTCTTTGCCTCGCTAGCATGCTTTGGTGGTGTGACACGTCAGTGAAAAGGCCCACGGTGGCATGCCATGTCAGCAAAAAGGGCAAATTTGTAAGAAATAATCTCTCTCCCGTGGCAAATATGCAAAGACGACTGTAAGAGTGATAAATGGAGAGTTGACATCCATAAGAGTGGCAAAAAATTAAATATCCCCATTTTAGGAGGCATGAATTCTATTGTTTTCTTTAGTTTCGTGTATATTTGGTGGTTTCAGTATTCACCTCTATTGCCAAGTGCTAGTGTGCTACTAAGCTTTTAAAGGGTAAGCCAGTCTAATGTCATTGTCCTGGTACCATCTGCAGACACAAGGAACAAGATGTCGTCAACTGATCTCTCCAACTCAATGATGCCATCTCAGGTGATGTCAACACCATCTACTGCATCAGTACAACCTTCAATGCCGGCCATTGTTAGTGGTGATAATCAGAGCAGTGGGTGGGCTGTACCTGCACAGGCAGCAAACACAGCTGGCCAATCCCAGGTAGCAGGAAATCTGACCTGGCAAAGTGCACCTCAGGGTGATGCAAGCATGGGCTGGGGAATGATGGGACAGAGCAATATGAATATGCCTTGGGTAGCATCAGCTCAAGGTGCTTCAGGCTACATGGGTGTAGCTATGCCAACACAGCCTAATGCAGTTACAAACATGGGTTGGTTACCAAATCCAGGAAACACCAGCATGAACATGATCTGGGCGGCAAATCAAGGTCAGGTCACTCCAAATGCAGCTGCTATGATGGGAAGTCAGATGCAAGGTGTTGCAATGTCCCCATGGGGTGGGGTTGCAGCAGGAAATGCAAATTCTTATCCTGGCTGGGTAACCCAACAAGTTGGAAACACGAATCAAAATGTTGGCTGGAGTGCTCCTGTGCAGGGAAATCCAGGTCAGGCAAACAGTAACATGAACTGGAATGCACCAAATGGTAATCCGGATCGGAATAATCAGCAGAGAGACAATGGGGGCAGGCACTCTGGACACCGTGGTCCTTTTAGTGATGGGGATTCAGGTGGAAGGTCATGGAATTCACATTCAGGTGGTGATGGAGGGTCATGGGGACAAAGACCACCTCCAATCTGCTATGCATATCGTGACCGTGGGACCTGCACAAAATATGATTGCAAATACTACCATCCGACAAACATGGCTGGATATCAGCACAGGAATGAACGGCGCTTCAATAGGCAGAACTCAGGCAACGGTAGGAGATATGACAATCACAATGAGGGAAATGATCGACAATTTGATAGGCAGCCTTCAGACAACGATAGACCTGATGACTGGCGCAATGGCAGGGATGACGATAGGCATGATGACCAGCAGGCTGATAGGCCTCAATCAAGAGAACCGCGTTAGAACTGTTTTGTGTTTCTACTTTGCTCCGTTCTGTTGTATGTGCAGTAGCATACTAGTGTAGTAGCATCCATGTTTGTTTTGAACTTTATGCCGAGCTGAATACTTGTGCATATCACCATGTACAACAGTTGTAGTTTAATGCTGTGTGCATTCTAGTTTGGAATTTTTAATAATTTATTACTCGAATAAGTTATGGTGTCTAAATTCTGATGTATAGCAGGGTAGGGCTCCGCCTCAATCAAGAGAACCGTGTTATAACTGTTTTTGTCAAGTTTGCTCTGTCTCTTCATTTGTTTTTTTTGACGTGGTTGACTTTTTTTTCAAAACTTCGATCTTTTATCTTATTCAAAAATGTATACAAACATACTCAAACTATATTTAATGATAAAACAAATAAAAAAATAAATGATACGTAATAATGTTTTAAATAAAATGAATGATTAAAGTTTAAAAAAAATCAAATGTATCAAATAAAAAAAATGGAGGGAGTATTTACAGTGCAGCGGCATACTAGTCACTAGTGTGACAGTGTGTCAGCATCCATGCATGTTCTGAACTTTATGCCGAGCTGAATGCTTGTGCTAGACCTGTGCATGGGCCGGTGCGAAACCGGTTAACCGATGAAACCAGGCCGGGGCAAACCATGTGGATAGGAAAGTACAGGTTGGGCTGGGCCCGTGATGGAATGATTCTCAAGCGCCAATCTGCTTCGCGCAGAAGCTACCACTACGCTATGCCTGTTATGGCTCTGCACCCTCTGCTTGCTTTGCCACGAAAGATATACAGTACATGAGTAAAACGCATTTGCCGGATGGATGGATTTGGCAATAGGGTGGCCCTTTGTGCAATGTCCATGACACTGCCCTTGCATCGATGCCCTGATCTATCTGTAACCGCAAGTGTTCTGGGCCAAAACATGTGAAACGGACATAACCCGATTCTCCCTCATGCTCGTTCTTCTCTCATTCCTCCCGAACGTTAGTGCCATTTGGTAGAGCTCTGTTCTCGGATTTTCTAACTCCGGAGCTGATTCTTCGATAAAGTGATTCACTAGCAGAATTAAATCTATTTGATGAAATGTTTGGTTATTTATCTGTGAAGTGATTTTGTATGCACATTTATAACATGGAGCGGGTTGAGAGCTGAAGGAACAGTTTTTTTACTCCTATTTTCTAGTACAAATTTGAGAATAGATTTACTCCGCTCCAACCGTGGAATAGATTGGTTTTTTTGTCGTTTGGCTGCGCGGGAGTGATTCTCGTTGGGAGCGGAGCTGCAGGAGCTATGCCAAACGGTCCATTAGCACCGCCACTCGCCCACTCTCCAAGCTGGTATAGCTTGTCTCTGGGCCCTCTTGCTCCGCCTTGCAACCTCCGTACGGTAATCTTCATCAACATCTCGTTCCCGTCAGACGTGAGTTAGCATGGTGTTGAGTGTTGGCATCAACTCACGCAAGCGTTAGGCTAAGGTCATCAGAACGTGTATATGTACGTGCATAACACCGTTTGCGCAGTAGAGTTTTCAATTATAGGTGGTGCGATGGGTAGCTTGGTGAGATCAACCTTAGACTATGTAAGTCTTATTATAAAAAACTATGGCATATTTTATAAACTGTGATGATGATATCACTGTAGAAGTATTTTCTTTAATGAAATTACAATAGAAGTGTTATTCTCCTAAATAGATAACTCTTGATTGATAATTAATCCTCCGTCCGGCGTGCTAAAATAACTATGGCATATTGAAACATCGTTGTTTGGCCAGATGAAGCAACACCGGGAGGCAGGGGGTGCTGTGCCAGGCAAGGTATGTTACGTCAAAAGATGGAACGGAATTTTGACACGTGGTATTGACAATGCTCTTTCGCAGACCACGGCTTGCGTGTAAGAAAAATGACTTCATGTGCCATATTTTTATAGTTATGGTGATTAATTGACAACTAACACTTAGACTAATGAACTTGTCAGGTATTTAGGTCTAAGGAATGAAGAAAAAAAAGACGAGAAGTCAAGGCCTGAAGGGCCCCCTCAACGGGGGTTTCGCCCCAACAGGACTGTGAGGACTGTATGGTACGGTCTATGAGATCGGACCAAAGGTCAGATCATATTTTCCGAAGGGGTGGAAAGTTGAAGACAGACGATTTGTATGGACCGTATGGTACGATCTCAATGAGATTAAATAAACCGTATCATTCCAGCAGTAAAGACGTGAAAGCGACCAAGATTACACGGACCGTATAGTATGGTCTAAAAGACCGGATTATAGATCGGACTAAGTTGACCGACGGTGTGAAGATTGAAGCCGTGGAGGATTTTCAACGGACCGTATGGTACAGTCTAGAAGATCCGTCCTATTGAACCCGAAGCTGTGGTTTTGAGATGAAATCAGAGATACATGGACCGTATAATACGGTCCTACTAACTGTACTAAACTCCGGACCATAGTATAATGACGCAAGAATTCAGTGACCATTGGAAAAGTAAACAGACCGTATGGTCCTGGTCTATGAAAAATGGTGGACCGTATAGTACGATCTACACTGCGCTAGCAACCTGTTGGAGCAACGGCTAGTTCGTGTTTGAGGACTATATAAGTCACCCCTCCCGGCCATTTCAAGTGTGTTGGACCCACTGAAGTTGAGAGCAAGTATAGAGGTATATTCCAAGCATATCTAGTCACTCCAACCAACATATGAGAGCTTAGTGCATATCCAAGGTAGGTCAGTGTGGATATCATATATCTGCGGGTATCTCATGTAGATGATTCGTAAGCACTCTGTCAGATGGGCTCAGTGGGCTGTCTTTTGAGCCCACGGTGTAAAACGACGTGGACTGACCAATTGTAATCCGACTAAAATACTTAGACTTGTACCCAAGCTCCTCGCCATGTATAAGAAGAGCTGGGAACCTTAGTTCGGCATTCTCATCCGTCTGTCTCTAGATCCCATCTAGGTCACAACGACCTAGGGGCGACTTATAATACAATCTATGTACATTCTGTACAGAATATAGGGTTCAGCGATTTAGCTGTCCGAATCTGTCTAAATCGTTGTGTTCTTCGTTCTGTCGCGATCTCCTTACGCACTCTCTATCGATATCTAAACCATCGCGTGGATTATTCCATGGTGAGCTGCCGGGACAAAACGTCGGCAGCTGGCGCGCCAGGCAGAGGGTGGTCGCGCGAGATTACGAGATTGCAATGGCTATTTTCTCCAAGATCTAAGTTCATCCTCGTCGACATCAAGAGAGATTGGTGGGGTGATCGTGCATGTTAAGATCGATTTCATGTTAAGAGATTTGTTCGAGCGGCACCCATGATGAGAGCTGCGGCGATCTGATCTGTCACGAAGCCTGCCATCTAAGTCCGTGGCTCGTGTCGCCTCCACGCGCGGAAGTCAAAGGCAGGATCGTCATCTTACTAAAGCTCCAGGTTCGTTGCGTCGCCGTCATCCTACGGCCTGTGTGCAACACGATATCAAAGCAAGCAAGTAGAGCCAATCCATCCATAATACAGTTAGTCCAATCAGCGTGTCGGACTTGGGCTCTCTCAGATCGCTCGCCATTTAGATCAGGAAAGAATTAATTATTGTGGAGTTCGACATCCCGTCGAATTCATCTATTGATCAGATCCATCTGCAAGAGTCTGTTGCTACCTGACACAGTTAAAAGCGGAGTCGGGGGCTCAAGCATCATCGATCAAGGAAAATCAAGCGTGCTGGCAGCCTAGCACATGCACGCATCAGCTAATTGAAGGAAGCTCTGCACGGGAGCGAAATTATTCCTTGAGATATACTTACTGCAAATACTGGACAAAGGGGTCATCCATCTGTTGCTACCAGCCCTACACGGCCACGCCGTTAATCAACGACAGTTTATGATCGGGGCTGTCAACCTTTGCTCAAAACCCGCGTCCGAACTAGTCTGCGGCATGCTGGATTAGTCCAAACAACTTAAGTTGTTTTAATATTTAAATTATGCAAATTAATTTTGGTTATTGTTCGACTGCCTTAGCAGAATCACTCCGATATTATTTATATTCAAGTATTTCTTTTACAAACAATACTACTCGGATCGTTCCCTGATTTTATTTTAGGAGATTGTTTTATGTCGGAGCAAATATCTACGATGCGCTGAGGCTGTGTACCTGCGCTATCGATGATTATCTTCATCTCTAAAATTACGTCAGGAAGACAATAAGTCTTCTGCTGGCGAAGGGCCATAAGCCGTCAACCGACTGCAGCGAGTCTTCAAACCCAAGTGGTTTTCTTAAATTTCTCATATTATTTCTAGATCATTTAGGTTATTGCTGAATTATTTATCTAAGTTGTTGAATCAATTGGATTATTTATGGATCACTCGGGTTATTATTTCTGAATCACCCATAATATTTATATATTACTTGGATTATTGTTGAGCACTCGGGAATTCTTCAAGGCATCGTGATCTCGCAACAATGTGCTCTATTGTTTCCGGCAGATTGGGTGGTACTCTCCGGCGGGGTATTAATTATTTTCATTCTTCCGAGTCTAAAGCACTCGATGACATAGGTCGAGTGGCCGCAAACACTCATTTATAACCGAATCCCAAGATTCAAAAGTTGTATTCCGAGTCCTAAGTATTCGATGCGTGTATCCGAGTCCTAAGCACTCGATGACGCGAATATTTTTCCGAATCCAAAGCACTCGACGACAAAGGCCGAGTCTGAGTGGCCACAAGCACTCATTGTTTTCCGAGTCCTAAGTACTCGATGAGCGTATCCGAGTCCTAAGCACTCGACAACGCGAATACTTTTCTGAGTCCGACGCACTCGGCGTTTACATTGTAACGTTTTTATAAGAGTCTGAAAAACTCAATATCCTAAGACATCCACTACAACTGAAGTTGTAATGACCGGGGTTGAGTCTTAAGCACTCGGATTTCCCCCGCACGACATAAGCTACAATGTAAAAGTCCTTAAGCACTCGAAAAGACATGAAAAGATAGCAAAATTATACAAACTGGGTTCATCACACTCAACGATCATCCAGCTGCTCAAGTCACTACACTTTTTTTCAGAGCTATTTGTGGCGGAACTGCCGATTTAATCCGGACTAAGCACACCTGCCACCTCTGGCTTGCAGTGCGATTAGACCGAACTAAACCCGGTCGTCCGTCGAGAGTCATTCGACTCCCGATGTTACCTTTACCCAGAGGAACCGACATCATACACATCCAGCCCACAATGGAGACACAACAGATACATCATCTCAGGTAGTTGAATATAGCATATATAAGCTTGTCTTACAAACCGATTCGAAATAATAATATAAGTTTCAACATATTACCATACGAAAGTCAAGTTTGAATCAGACAGCGGAAACGAATTTGAAAAACATCTCTCAGCAGAACGAAACACTTTACTAGTCTTCACGCACCGTGGATCGAGGCGAGCAGCACCGAGCCCACCGGTACTACCCTTCTCCAAGCAGTTGTCCAGATGTCGTCGGTACCTGTTCTCAAAAGGTGGGTGCAAACCCTGAGTACTAATTACTCAGTAGGACTTAATGGATTGGCTTACGGCTGACACAAAGCTTGCTTACTAACCTTTGGATCCTTAGCTATTGATTTTAAACAGTGGTATATCAATATAAAATATCAAGATTCATCTTTTGCATATAACTCCATAACAACTTGTAGAAATGTAAGCAATACAATACAAACATGTTGTATTTGAAAACATGAGTAACGGACATAATATATTCAAGTAGTTGCTACGCTGCCCGACAGTGATATTGGTATTCCCACACCTGGTAGGCATCAGCGATTCGAATCGATTTTTAATTCCCGGGAATAACTATCATGCCAGGGGTATATGCTTACTAGCCATCGCGTTCCCACATATAGCCCCAATCTTAACCTGGCTCGTCCCAAGTTCAATTCACTCCCGCCTAGCCCCCGGGTTGTGCCCCCATGACGAGCCTGCCGACATCTCGGTCTCCCCGTCATGAGTATCAAGCTCCCCCGGGCCACCTTCCTCTCAACCAGCGGGTAGGAACGTGTCTCTGTGCTTCGGACGAGCCCAGGAAAGACTTTACCGGTCCCATTTCCCAGATAAGCACTCTAGCAATGTTATGCCGATCAGCAGACGAACAGCGGACGGGCCTTATGCGACTCGGGCGGAGCCAAACGCACACCACATAATAAAATTATTCTCCGCCCGGTCTCCATTTAAATCATGAGCATAGTATTACTTTCTCAATAGTAAAAGTTTTGTAACCTTTGAAATCACTTACGTGACGAGTGACTCCTTTCACTCGTGTCTACTCGCACCTAGCAGAGCCTAGGCAACTCGTCCTACGAACTCTATATATAGGTGCTAGGGCCAGGGCGGCCAGGGAGTCTAATGCAATTGGTTCCAAGCAACTCCTAATGCATATGCGCAATTATAAGTATAATTTGTTTGATGGGTTGAGTATGGTCCTGGCTACCTTTGCTTATTCTTATCCAGCCAACAAACTAAACTAGGTTAGTTTGCCGGGTTGTGAGGCTTTGCCACAGGCAACCCCTTGATCACTTGAACAACTCCTCCTTCCAAACACGACTGATGGGCTCTCCAGGTCGGTCTGGGGCTTACTTGATTCTCTGGACCACCGTTGCCCGAAGTAGTCCTCACACTTGCTTCTCAATCACGTATCTGCAATGAGCGTCGCTATATGAATGCTATGCATGACATAGTGAATGAGATGCACGATCATCAAGCATACAACTGATTAAGCGAAATATGAGGCAAACATCTAGTTACGCATGTAATGATTTACTAGCTTAATCAAAACATCCCGACTGGCACTAGCATTAATATTACTTTTATAGACCCAAAGCAACCGTGTATGTGCAATCTCACAAAAACACATATACAAAAATCAAGTTGTTAATCATAAAGCTAACATGGTGATGTGAGCCGATAAAACATGCAATAGTTATTTAGTCATTAAGATTATTATGATAAGTGTGGAGGTTTTTATTGGATATACTAGTCTCACATTTTCTATTATTTACGTAAATTTGCATTATTTCTACCATTTTTAAATCAGAGTCAAAACCGTATATGCACTACCTCCTACTCTAGCAGTGAGCCATGTTCATAACCTAGAGCTCATATCAAACCCCTAAAGTCACATGGAGCATTTTTCTCCATAGCAACCTTTTCCTAAATTAATATATGCTTAAATACAAGACAAGGGCAAAATAGTAATTAAATAGTCAATGCTAGGACTACCAAAAATCACATAGGGTCTAGATACCCTAGTACAGGTTCTGTCCAAATGTCATAGCATTTGGAGCTCATCTAGACCACTTTTACCATTTAAGTTGATTTAGCATGCATGTAACAAACCGAGGGTAAAACAGTCTTTTCACATAACCACATCTTACCCATCCTGTAGATCTATTCACAAGGATTACAATGCAACTGAGTTTGCCATTTTTGGATTTTTATTTGATTTATTACGAATTTTCAAAGTTCTCTGTTTATAGAAATTCAATAAATCGAAAATCATAACAGTCAGGGACCTAAACGTGATTATCTATTAACATCAGGGGCTAGCGCGTAAGGATCTGATGACTCAGTGAATAGCGCACCGTACTTGAAAGAAAATAAACAGAAGCGCAGGGGTGCTTTTGAAAATCAACCTTCTTCTCCTTGCCTTTCTTCTTCCTCCGGCCGAACGTGCAGGGGAGGGGATGGTGGCTTGCGCTGGCGGCTGTGGAGCCGTACTTGGAGCCGAGCGGGTCCGGGAAGGTGTCCTCGGCCGCGGGCTTCCATTTCCCCCTGATCTCGTCGTGCGGGGTGGTAGGGATCGATGGGCAACGCGTGTGAACCGGCGGTGCACTGGGTGTAGAGCTTGGGGGCGGTGGTGACTCTATCCGACGTCCCCGGTGGCGGGAGGAGGCGTGAAAAGGCACTCGAGCTGCGCCGGAAGGTGACGCAGAGGGAGAATGGGTTCTGGAGGCAGGGGGAACGCCGGAAGGTGGTTCTTCGCGGTGGCCGTCGGTAGCCATGGGGTGGCGAGCAGCGCTGCGAGTGGGGTGGCGCTCGGAGCGGCAACGGTTCTTGGCCCCTTGGGGAAACTGAAGGGAAGGGAGCGGCAGGGCCGGTGCTCGAGTTATCGCGACCGGGGAAGGCTCGGGGCGGCAGTTCCGTGAGCTCGCCGTCGGAGCTCGACTGGCATCCATGGCGGGCGACGAGCTCGCAGCTCGGGGCGGGTAGCAGGAGGGCGAGGGTGGCAGAGGTATTGGGGCTTGAGGGAGCGGCGGCTTCCAGCTCAAGGCGCTGGGGTGCGGGGCACGCGGCAGGGGAAGAGCAGGCCGGGCGGGGCAGGCGGCGCGTGCCCGCGGTGGCAAGCGGCGCGTGGCCGGCAGCGCCGGACGCCGGCGCCGCGTGGCGGGTGGGTCGGCCGAGTGGGACCCACTCGTCAGTGACTCGAAGGAAAAATAAATTCGGGAAAATAAAAAATGCTGTTTGACTGCTGAGACATGTTTTAGAAATTGTTGTTTTTGAACATCCTAGGGGCCGAATTTGACAAAACCCAAAATACAAAAGTTGTTCTACTCTTCCAGATATACAACTTTGTCAAAAGGAGTAATATCAGATTCCAAGTTGAAATATGATTAAATTTGAATTTAACCCGCTGACTCCAGTTTGACCAAGGTTTAATGCAAACTTAGAAATTCCTAAAGTCTATTTTATGCTCATTTTCAGAGAAAGAGTATTATACCAATGTTGTGTAGTTTTTAATTATCTACAACTTTCTTATATGATGTTTTGCATGATAGGGACTTTTGTTCCTTTGAAATTTGAATTTTCCTTACCGATCCAAGTTTAGGCAGATTTCTGCTTTTTCATTAATCAACTCAAAACTCCACCTAAACCTTTGTGCATGTTACCACACTCAATAACAAAGTTGATCTACATAAAATTGTCTACAAGTTTGTTATAGAGAGTTTGGTTCCAATCACATTATATTTTAAACTATAGTCACAAATGCATTCAGGGGTTTTGCATATTTCACTGAAAATTTTTTGACTTCGTGATTTACTAGCCTAGTTGTTGCTCTTCTCTAAACATTATTAAGCCAAATCCTTGACTACCGCTAATCTAATCACGTGTTAAAACTTTCGAGATGCCGGGGGCATCACACTATTTCGCCATACTATTGGCTGACGACTTCACCACCTGACTGGTTGACTGCTTCATCGACTAGCAACTACTCCAGTGACCTCCGCAACTACTTCATCGACTCGGTTGGTGATGTGATATTTCCACTAGTCGGGTATCCGGCAACGACCTCGCCGACTGTTACCTCGACTCGGGGGCTGCACCGCCAACTAGTGGATGGCGTTCCCACTAGCCGGCCTCCTCACCAACTGCTACATCGGCTCGGAGGCTGCTGCCGGCTAGTGGATGACGTTCCTACTAGCTGACCACCTTGCCGACTACTTTATCGACTTGGGGGCTGCGCCGCCGACTAGTGGAGAACGTTCCCACTAGCCGACCACTTCGTCGCCTGCTATATCGAGTCGGGGGCTGCAGCACTCATCATTGCTAGCCATGCACTCGGGAATTTACAAAGACCACTCGGATTGCTGAGCTACTTGATCCTGAACCTGTTTGTGCTAAACAACTTGAGTCTCGAGGGCTATAGGGTGGATACCATTGAAATTTTTTGCAGACTTTGACGAGCAAGATTCTGTTAGACCTTCGAGCTGATTGCTGCACAAGTCAACTCAAAGCTCAGTGGCTACTCCATGTGGAGTGCATCTTGTGATGCACCCATAGTTGTTGCAAGTTGAAGACCAGTTGTTCAGATAATTTTATCATTACATATTGATTCAAACCTTCAAGTCGATTGCTGCTCAAAAGTCAACATGAAGCTTGGAGGCTACTCCATATGGAGTCCATCTGGCGATGTCCTCCATACTATAGTTTGAAGATTCCTTAAAGGGAGCGGATTCCAGAAGACCTTCAAGACGATTTCTTGGACGAAATCCTCATGAAGCTCGGGGTTTTGTGGGCATCATATATCTGCGGGTACCTTATGTAGATGATTTGTAAACACTCCGCTAGATGGGCTCAGTGGGCTGTCTTTTGAGCCCATGGTGTAGGACGACGTGGGCTGACCAATGTAATCCGACTAGGACTCTTGACTTTGTACCCCAAGCTCCTCGCCCTATATAAAGGGAGCTGGGAACCCTAGTTCGACATCCTCATCTGTCTCTAGATCTCATCTAGGTCACAACGACATAGGGGCGACTTATAATACAATCCACATACTCCCCATACAGGAAGTAGGGTTTAGCGATTTAGCTGCCAAAACTTGTCTAAATCGTTGTGTTTTTCATCTTGTACACCATTGCAATCTCCTTGCGCACCCTCTACCGATCTCTAAACCATCGCGTGGTTATCCCGTGGTGGGCTGCGGGGACAAAACACCAACGTTAGAGCTTAGAGAGAGTGAGCTTGCGAGCTCTTCTTGAGAGTAGCTCCTACATGAGCTAGAGAGAAGCCTTGGCTGCAGTCAAGCCACATCGTAATCGTTGCTAGACCCTCCTTGGTGTGGAGAGGTGGCGACACTTTGTGCGGGGACGAGGAGACCCTTGGAACTCCATAGCGAAGCATTCGGTGCCTTGTGGCCGAGATAGACGGTGGCGGTGGCCAAGCCTTGGTGGTTTGGTGGCACTTAGCCTTTACTTGTCAGGAGCCTTTGGTAACGAGCGCAAGACGGTGATCGGGAAAGTCTCAGTGCCCGGCTCGGATTTTGCCTTCAATGGTGAGCCTGTGGATGTAACCCTTAGTAGTGAACCGCGTTAAATCCTCGTGTCTTCTTGGGAGTTTGCATCCCCTTGCCCTTACCTCTTTACTTACCTCCCGCATTTACGCTTCCGCATTTACTTTCTTGTGTGACTTTAGCTTTCCTAGTTAGTTTGATTAGGTTTCTCTAGGTTGCAAGTCGTTTGGGTAAGTTAGAGATCGCATAGATAAACCTTAGACTTAACTAGCATGTGTAAGGCGAAATAGGTTTATCAATGCACTAGAAAACCTTAGGTTTTAGAAGAGCGATTAACGACCCAATTCACCCCATCCCCCTCTTGGGTCGGATACCTCGGCACGTTCCTTTCAGCCCCACCGTCTCAGACTATCTACACTCCATCCTGGTACCGCCTTCGCCACTTGCTCGTTGTAAAGGTTTGGCATAAAAAATGCTACACATATCTCCTCCATCGATCCCGCTACTGTGTTGTAAACCATGGATCACGCCAAATGCAGAGAAACGCATGGCTTCCGCTATCGGCTCTGCCGCATGAGCCCCATCAACCGTCTCTTCCTCACACACTCGTTGGAAGAGCGAGAGAAAGCGTCCGAGGGAGACGCGGGGCAATGAATCGACAGAGGGCGGGCCGCAACAGATATGGGTTCCTCACCCCCGACAGTGGATCCAGGCTCCTCGCTCCCCGACAAAGGCGCGGGCTATGGTGGATTAGGGCCCTTCGCCCCTGAAGGCGGAGAGATCCGTAGGCACAAAGGACACGGTCGTAGGGATCCAGCCATTGCGGTCTCGGCAGAGGCGAGAGAGCAGTTGTTTAGAGGAGGGTTAGCCATAGAAGGCACCACACGCGCGGATGAGGCGGGCAGAGGTTAGGGAGGTGGTTTGAGGAGGCAGGCCGGGAGGAAGGAGGTGGCCGGTGTGAAGGTGGGGAGGCAACCGGCGGTGTGGGAGAGGAGAGGCCAGCGGAGGGAAAATGGCGCGTGAGATTTGTAATTTTGTATGTGTCATATTATTTTTCGGTACTATAATATGATTTATTAGTTTTATGAAAATTAATTTAATGTATAGGTAAAAAGGTGATGATAGTAGAAGATGAATGAATAAAATGTTGCATAGTTGAATATGGAGGAAACATATAGAGTAACAGGAGTGCAAAATAAGTTGATAAGGAGAAAAGAATTTTACTGATAAGGCTAGACTATTGTTTAGTGAAAATTTGGAGAAACATGAGTATAGATATAGTTTCACAGTAACATATGATACCAGTCACCTACCGTTCACTCTTTATGAGACCGTGTCAAACGCATGATAACTGGATCCTCATTGTCAATTTATCACGCATGATAACTGGGCCGCGAGGGCCGGACCTTATAAAAGACCCGGCCCATCCTGGCGCTCCAAGCCGAAGAACAATGAGAAAATAGAGTCGAACCCCATCAAAGGTAAAAAGATCTTAAAGAGTAGTAGGAGCAAATATTTGGAAAAAAAACGCAGAGTTCATTAGAAAAGAAACTCTTTGATGAGGTACGCCGTATGCAAGCAAAGCAGAGAGCACTGCTCCGTTCCCCACGTCGCACACGGCACACCTTTTGCCTTCCACGCCCCCTTTCCTTTTAATCCAAGCAACAGAAATTGTGAATGGCTGGTTGAGCTGAGCTGCCACCATAATTTTTTTGGGGAGCGGAAATCCGGCGCCTTGGTGCTAGTGCACGGGACACGGGTGATCACAGCTGTTCATTCTTCCTCCACGGATAGCATGACCAAACATTGGCGTTGAAATGCGACGCAGTCATGTGCAGCGCGTAGAGGCACATCTTGCAGTCTCTCCGCCAAAAACCGGACGCTTCCGATTTAGAAAACAGTCGTTTCGGTCTTCTCAGGACAGACAAACGTGAGTCTCCGCCAAGGAAACGTGGGTTTGTTTTCTGATTCCTAGGTTTTTATATGAAACTAAAGTATTTTCTATAATATTTCTGCAAAATTTTTGTGAAATTTCGCGTTCTACAGAAACACTAAACATTCGTTAGGAGGGGATTCAGTTACTGTTCTCTTTTAGTGTACAGTTTTGTTTCTAGTTTTTAAGAATGACACATTATTTTTTAGTCTAAGCAACCATGTATCTATAATCTATTTAGATAAAACTCCCGCACCTCCCATTAATATACAGAGTCATATAGACTCGTATACGTATTGACATATGGTGATATAGGTCTAAGGCTAAGTCAAATTTGGAGTGTAAAGTTGAATCCAACGTCCAATAAAATCTAAGTCCCAAAGATTGTACAATACGACGAAAGGATAGACAATATATGATAGAATCACATAGAATTTTAAGCTCCGTCATGCTCAAGGAGACAAGCCCAGACGGGCCCATGCACATCGGGATAGTGGCAGGCCCCGTCGTGAAACACACACTAACACACTTGTTCACGGCCCGTTTTGACGGCTGCCTGATGCTACCGGTGGGGTGTATCGGACGGCGCTGGAGATCAGTACCGGTGTCCCCCATGTGGTGCGGACGTGGAAGCACGCGGCGTGGCCACGTGACGTGGGACGCGTGTCCAGATCTGGTGATCAGGTCGTGGGGCAAAGCAAGAAGCCACGACCGCGAGGTTCCGTCGACAAATTAAGCAGGGTATGGTGGCTAGCTAATAACGAATCTGCGTACGCGCGTGCATGGGAATTGGGATATATGGATGATGAGGCCGTGCCGCGCGCGTCCGCCGCGGTCGTCAAATCCTCGCTCGCTCCATTCAGCAGCGGGGGATCCTGGATTTCGCGCTCTGCTGGGTCGCGGCCGGCGTACGTGTGGCCATAACGGTAGATCGCACTGTGCGACCGTCCTCGTGTATGGCTCATCATGTCACTAACGTGCCCCTGCGTGCCCACATGTTAGTCGAAAGCCATTGTCCCAGTTGCACGTATATATAATGGCCACGCGATGCAAGGCGCACACTCGCTTCGATCAGTTTTGCCGGCCCGTCACCACGCACCACCGGCGTGCGATGAGATGGATTTAAATGCGACCATGTGTATATAGAGACGGAGTGCTACAGTACCAGGTTGCTGGAGAACTAGCTAAAATATTCCTTGCATTAGCTTAAGTACTGGTGCTGGGCCTGGCCGCTCGGAGTGGGTTATTAAGGTGGTCAAATACTCCAAGTTTATGCAGCAGGTCCAGGCCATCTCTTATCCGGTTCCACAGTAAAAATAGAAGAAGAGAAAAATCAAACAAAAGTTGGTGCTAGCCGAAACGGCCAATAAGACAAACTACTTGCGAGTCTGTGACCCCTCCAGCTGCTGCGTAGAGTTTAGAGTACTTTAATTACCTTACCTGGAATTGAACGCAAGAAGGAACGGTGATCCCAATAATGCAATGGGCTGGGGCCGATATGGAGTTAATTTACCAGCTTCCACGTGACCGCGCCTCACAAAATCCACCTGCCTCGTCAGGCGTATTTGTTCTCACACAGACGCAAGGGACAACAGGAATCTACTGTGTGTCGTCGCCCATGCATGCACCGCCGCGGTAGTCATCGTCGCTACCTACGCTACGCTACGGGTGTTGCTGGGTTCCTTCCTTTCGATCCTGCAGTTTTTTCCAGCTTGTGGACGGTGGACCCTCATGCTGTTATTTGTTACGTTACTGTCTACCGCGGAGCAACTACTTAACAGTGACGCCACGTGTCGTGATCAATTATGTCTAGCTAGCTAGCTAGCCTGAATTGTGGCTGAATTTAGCCTTTTTTTCTGACCCTTTTCCACACACGCATGCATGCATGCATGCATACATACATACATACACACACTGTGTGTGTATTTTTCCTACATAATGTAATGGAATTTACAGTGCTAGCTCGATGGTCGACCTGACTGATTATTACTGCAGGCTTCCTGCGTGAACAGGAACGCATGTTTTCTTTCCCTGTTGTGGTTTTGAAAAATTCAAACTCCCGGTGAGCATGAGCATCCCCCGGCTTTCAAGTTCAAATTCTAGTTCAGCCAGTTGGCGTGTTTTACTAGCGGAGGGCGGAGGAGGCTCTGGCTGCCTCAGTGGCTCCCGCTTTATTTACTCCTTAAGAATCGTTCGCTTCAGCTGACCCTCCCCTCCCTCCCCCCTCGCCCTCTTCTTCTCTACGCCTCGCCTCGTCTCTCCGCGCTCCTCCAGCTCCACGCCAATTAAACCCTACTACCGCCTCCTCCCTTTCTTTCTCTCTCTTCCCTCTCTCTCTGCGTCATTTCCGTTTCCGTCTCTCCCTCTCCTCGCCCACACGTCCAAAACCGAAGGGAGCAAACGAACAAAACCGGGCCGAGTAACGCAGGAGACGCGGACGGACGCTGCGGCGCGTAGTGCAGGCAGAGAGCGGCAGGCAGGCAGCTGGGGATTACGATGGAGGCGACGGCCGAGTACGGCTACTACGGCGGCGGCGCCGCGGCGGCCCCCCGCGACAGGAAGCCCGCGGGCTGCGGGGACCACTTCGCCGTGGACGACCTCCTCGTCATGCCGTACGACGACGACGAGGAAGGCCGCGGGGAGGCGGCGGCAGGCGACGGCGAGGCGCCGCCGTGCCTCAGCCTGCAGGCCGTCGACGCCGCCGCCGGCGTCAAGGAGGAGGGCGGCCTCGGGAATTTCTCGGCCGACTCGTCCACCGTCACGGCCCTCGACAGCTGCAGCAACTCCTTCTCAGGCCTAGCCGACGGCGACTTCCCGGGCCAATTCTGCGAGCCGGTAACTTCTGCCTTAATTTCCTGGTGTCAATAATTCGTCTGAATTCTTTTGGGAAATTCAGCTTGTTTGAGTGGCCTCTTCTCTAATCCTTCCTTGAATGAACAAATAATAAATGGAAAATTGAGAAGGAATGGGGATGCATGGGAGGAATCTGTTCTAGTTCTGTTGGAGTACAGCTACAAGATTTCATTTTTAATCCTTGTTCCCTTCTGCTTCTACCAGGGGGAAAAACGCATTTGAATTCCCGGGCGCTATTAACCACTCAATTATGGTCCTTCAGAGTCCGTAAAATTGTCATAAATAGTAACTATACCAAAAATAGAAAACTTCAGAGTCGGAAGTCTACGCTGAGACTACGTGCAAACTTTATGCGATTGCTAAACTTGCTGTGAACTTTGCGTAGTACGATCAATTGGCGGAGCTGGAATGGCTGTCCAACTACATGGGGGAGGGCGAGGACACCTTCGCCACCGAGGACCTCCAGAAGCTGAAGCTCATTTCCGGTGGCTTCTCCCCGGCTGTGAACGTGCCGCCGGCTACCATGGTCCCTGCTGCTGGGGCCGCAGATTCGGCCGCGTCTGCGGCGCAGCCCGGTATGTTCCTCCCGGAGGCGCCGGTCCCCGCCAAGGCCCGTAGCAAGCGTTCCCGCGCGGCTCCGGGCAACTGGTCGTCCCGGCTGCTCGTGCTCCCGCCGACCCCGGCCTCGCCGCCGTCCCCGGCGTCCATGGCCATCTCGCCGGCGGAGTCCGGCATCTCGGCGCAGGAGTTCCCGCCCAAGAAGCCATCGTCGAAGCCGTCCAAGAAGAAGGACGCTCCGCCGGCGCAGCCCTCGAGCGCGCCCGCGTCGCAGCCCGGCCCCGGCGGCGGCTCGGCGGCGTCGGCAGAAGGGCGGCGGTGCCTGCACTGTGAGACGGACAAGACGCCGCAGTGGAGGACCGGGCCGATGGGCCCCAAGACGCTGTGCAACGCGTGCGGGGTGCGGTACAAGTCGGGCCGGCTGGTGCCGGAGTACCGCCCCGCGGCGAGCCCCACCTTCGTGATGTCGAAGCACTCCAACTCCCACCGCAAGGTGCTGGAGCTGCGCCGCCAGAAGGAGGTGCAGAACCAGCCGCACGTGATCGCCGGCGGCGGTCACGGGGGACTAATGCACATGCAGAGCGCGATGCTGTACGACGGCGGGCCGTCGGCGCCTTCCATCGTCGCCGGCGACGACTTCTTGATCCACCACCACTTAGGGGCGGCAGACTACCGGCAGCTCATCTAGATGAGTCGTCTACTAGCATGTGCTAGAATTGATCAATTAGCCCAGTAATAAGTAATGCAGCTAAAACCCAAGAACTTCCCCTAGAAAAAGTACTATGAAAGAACTACTAATCTTCTCTTAGTAGTTCTTTTTTTTTTCCCTCCGATACCCCTCTCTTTCTCTTGCTTACTATATTAGTTCGTGTGCTTCTGTTCATCGAAATTTTCGTGTCGATCTTGTTTATGATTTTCTCCTGTATTTCCCAGCTAGTCTTTATTAACCTGCTTAGAACTTGAGGGTTTTGTAGCATTTTTCTTCCATTTTTTCATTTTTTATCTTCCTTAGCATTCTGTAATTCGAATTCAGGCTGCGCTACTAAGTCTGTTCCCTCCGCCGGTAGTTTCCATTCTGCTGCCAGAACATGAAAAGAGCGCTGAAATTTTTTGGCTTTTTATTCAATTATTATTGCCTTGTTTGAAGACGAGACTCCCATCATCCCGTGAATTCATGTGGTCCTTCTCTGTTTCTCTATCTCTGCTGCTGCTTGCGCAGTTGCGCTCTGGAGGTGCTCAGCTTATTCAAGTCTCAGCCATGGCATGCATGCAGCTGCCGGGTGAACCCAGAGCTACTACTAGCTCCATGTCACAGATGTTGTGTGCGCAACCGAACAAGGCAGCGCACGCCGGAGGCGAGCGGGAGCGGACGGGCGGGCGGGCGGGCACACGTGATCATTAGAATCTTGCGTACTGGTGATTACAGCAGAGAAATAAAATGGTGGGGGTGGGGCTGGTGGGTGGACGAGTGAGTGGATCCAATCCCTCGCGCGCTTTGCTTCGTCTTCCTCGCTGTAAAACTGCATGCCGCCCGCCCGCCCGGACTCGCTTTGCGACTGCATCTGCATGACTGCATGCATGCTGCTGTATCATCATAACCTCGCGTCGCCGCGCCCCACCACTGGAACTCTTGAAACAGGGCGTTACGCTGCACTGTGGCGACGTGCTGAAACTGACCGCCAGACAGTGTGGGTGCGGAACAGAGCGCAGCGGGGAGTCGGGGACAGCAAAGGCCACCGTACCACCGTTGGCGATGGCGAGGCGAGGCACATCTGTCACTCATATTAGTCATATACTGCAACTCTGCCACAAGCCAACACGGACTATCTTGAATTACAGTAACTGGCCGGCCGGCCGGCCTGTGGATGGATGCATCATGCATGCGCGCTCCCGCACTGCAGTGTCTCAACTAAGCTAGCTACCTACCTATGCATGCAACGGTTGCATTGTTTTTTTTTTTTTTGAAATATTGCCAGGAGCACCGGCTATTCATGCAAGACTCGTAATAGGCACCTATACCGACCACACGCTCAAATGCATGTGAATCCGGGCGGGTGGCCTGCGCGCCGGCAGAGCTCACCACCCGAGCTATGCTCGGTTCTCAACGGTTGCATTATTAGCCAGTAAATTGTGCTGGTACAAGTAGAACGACGAGGCAGGGCGCCGGAGGAGTGATTTGGTAACAGAAGCTTTAGCTTAGCCATTACAGCATCGACCATCGAGCACAGTAAGTTTAAGCCATAGGGTGCGCTAGCTTGTCGCGGGCACTGTGGGCGCATGTGGGCGCTCACTACCAGGGGACAAGTGGATGAGTATAAAATCGGGCGTCGCCGATCGCGGGCAGGCAGGGCGCCCGGTGACGGAGGGCGCTCACATGGGGCCATGGGGGCTGGCAATAGAGAAACCAGAGGGGTGTGGGGGAGGGGAATATGTGACTGACGCAGTAGAATACTTCATTCTTCGACGAGCTCTGGCCCCTGACCGACGACCGCGCGCGAGAGGTAGCGCTTGCATTCCATCGTGGGCACAGGCTACACCTCGGTCCGGGAGGCCTCGTGATCCCAGGCACGCAGGCGTTTGGCGATCCAAATGGAACGATCGGTTAAACTATGCCGCCTGGGGTGCGGTATACGATGTTCATACGGGTGCCAAGGCCAACGTACTCGATCTTACACTGCTGCCGACGAATATACCCCTCGACATTTCACTGTGGTGCCTGCCTTGGTTACCAATTTACCATCGACCTTGCATTTTGCACACACCCCGTACCCTTGGCGCGCGGCCACCGGAGGCTGGGCTAGGGTCCATTCCATTCCATTCCATATATGCGCCTGGAAACCGTCGCTGCCTGCCTGCCTCTGCTGCATGCATGCATGCCCGGCCGGCATGCGGCCGCCTGGGCGCCTGGCGGCAGTCGAGCTCGAGCATACGCACGCATCACGTTTCGTCGTCCGTCCCATCCACACCTCCCCACACGCACACGTACGGGTGCAAAGCCAAGTGCAACGCAACAAGGTAGGATACCGAGACGAGTCCCGCGTCAAAGCGAGGACCAGGAAGAACCGAAGGGCGGACGCATATGCACACAGCAGAGCACACGCACCGACTAACCTTGTATCGATGCTGGCTTGCTACAACTACAAGACAGGTAGCTAGCTGCACGGGCGCACGTACTGGTAGGTTGTTGGTCAATGCCACGACCTGATGCGACCATCAGCCAGATCGAGGTGGCGACGTTTCGTTAGAGAGGATGCGATGGCTAGCTGGATTTGTTGCGCGTCGAGAGTTAAATTAAGCCGGGCGGGCATGGCATGGCATGGCACGGCGCGCCCGAGTGGGTGGTGGTGGCGTCGCTCACATCACATGCACGCCCCACCCCCACGTACGGTCGCGTCGTGATCGCATGCAGCGAAGCGGGCTTTTCTCCGATCCGTGGCCGGCCGGGGTAACGTGCGCGGAAGGCCTTGTATTTGTGGTCGCCGGCCGGTGGCCATTGGAGGAGATCGCTCGAAGTCGAAGGGGACTCGGCTCGAGTCGAGACTACTAGGGAGGGGATCGGGGGGAGGGATTGACGCCAGCCAGCACGTGCATGCACGTGAGCACGCCCACCCACCACCACCCGCGGGGGGCGGCTTTCTTTTTGGGCGTGGGGGCCGCGCGGCGGTGCGGTGTGGCCAGGCAGGGAGGCGTGCAGGCGCAGATAGATGCCCCGGCCGGCGGGCAGGCCGTGCCCCGCTACGGCAGGCAAAGAGCCCCACGAGGCCACGACACGAGGTGTGGGTGTCTGGTGGCCGTGGCGTCCATCGCCACCTGCCGCGCGGCGCTGGGCCTTATCCTCCTTGATGCCGTGCCGGGGCGCCCCGGCCTACCTGCCTGCCTGCCTGCGCTCGAATGCTCGCTGAACGTGGCCGCGGGAGATATTTTTCTCCCGCCGGCCGGCATCTTGTTTCCGATCGATCGAGTCATGCTGATTCGTCGAGTAAAAAGGCGCTCTACTGGCTAGCGGTGCGTGGTGCGCTGTTACTACGCCACTGCTACGTACAGTGCGTGTTCATCCATCTGTTCCCAGGCAGTACGCTGAAGAAATGCATGAGCCTACGTACGTCCATCCGTGCCACCGCCAGTCGAGCTCGAATCCTCCAGCACAGCGACGTGTTCGACTGTACTCCGTACGTGTTTACTGTCGCCTTGGCCTTACACACGGTGCTGCACGCACAAAGTTCGGCTTCGGCCTGCGTACACCATCTGACGATGACTGACGAGTCTCTGCATCTGCATCAGCTCGTCAGAAATTAAAAATCGCCCTGCTGCAGAATCTCCATACAATGATATAAGCACAGGCGTCGGTAGCGGTGGTCAGTACAAGGAAGCTCCGACGTGCGTTCTCTTCCTTTTCGTCATCGGAGACACCAAGACTCTGCAATAGCAGAGCGTCAAACCGACAGGTAATTAACTCTGCCTTTGCATTATGATGATGACCGGAGAGACAGAAATACAGAACTAAAGCCTGGATCTGGAAGCAGACAAGCAGTACTATGAGTACAGCAGAGAAAGACTTGAACTTTCTCTTGCGATGAGTTGTTGCTTTGCCGGAGGAAAGTTTTGCTTCGAGGGTAGTGCTACTGTGCTTGCCCTGATTTAATTTGCCACGAATAACTTCGGTTACTTTCACCCGGCTGGCCGAAATGCATGCGGGAGGAACAAGGCTGGTTTTGCCCAGCTCCAAGCGTTTGACAGCCCCTTTACGTCGCCATACGATTCAGGCGTCTAATCTCAAGGCATGGCATAGGCCATGCTTGCTTCGCTTAGCAGAACACGCCATGAATGTAGCAGTGTACCATGAAACATCGTTACAGACGTAGAGTACTTTTGCTGTTGCTTCCTTCGGCTACAAAGGATGGCTTAAATGAGATTGAAGTTCAATGGTTGTACAAGAATACGCATACCTTCAGAATTTGATTCGGCATGCCTCATTTAGAGAAAGGTGCTAATCTTAAAGCGGAGCACCTAGTGACCTACTCCTATACTACTTTATTTGTTTACACGAACCGCTTAGTATCTCGTTTGGCAAACACTTACAGGACCATGCAGTCAAAACTCAAAAGAGAAGAAGACGGCCCACTTAGCCCATATAGTTATGAGCCTCATACGTTCGACAGTGAAGCATTCCATTTAAGGCCCAGAGGAGGCGTTGAATTCATCAGCTCATACAAAAGCCTTGGGTCCGCATCTTTATTCCTTTACTAGAAACAAAAATATTACTTTGGGAAAGGTTATCAGCATGGACGATCTTCAACAGTTCTTCAACTTGCCTCTATCCACCCAAGCACATGAACAATTTCAGCTGCTATGCTCTGCCTTATCTGAGCACATCTCTTCCAATCCGTATTCATGGTCATATATATGGGATTCAAGGGACTATTTTCCGAACAAAGCATATATTCAATTAAAAGGACATAGAGAAGTTCATCGTTGTTTCAGCTGGATATGGAATAGGAGCTGTCAGATGAAACACAAGGTGTTCTTTTGGCTCCTGATAAATGACAGACTCGGTACAAGGAACATTCTTAGGAGGAAAAACATGGCCCTGCAATCTTACAATTGTGCACTTTGTCATTCAGATTCTGAAGAGACTGTTCAGCACCTCTTCATTTATTGTGCTTTCTCCAAAGAGATATGGAATAAGCTTGGAATCCAAATTAATGACAGCAGAGGATCACTGGAAACCATAGAGTGCATGCACAGAAAACTTGGTGTTCCTTTCTTTATGGAAATTATCATCATTGCCTATTGGAGCACTTGGATAGCGAGAAATGATGTGATTTTTCAAGGCAAGAGGACGCCACCTTTTTCTTGTTTTCATTTTTTCAAGAAAGTTTTTGCTATGATGGCTCATGGAAGAAAAACTGAAGATGTACCTTCTTTTTTTTTTCTTGGCCAGACAAACTGTTGTAACTTTTTTTATCTTCTATAGTTTATAATCAGTAGGGGGCTCCCCTCCTGTTACCATCAAAAAAAGAAGAAGGAAAAGTCCTTTTTTACCCCTCCATAATTGTGGTTCTTCGATTTTTCATCCCCCAACCTCAAAACTAAATATCTTACACTCTAAACCTAAACTAGTAAACTATCGGGCACCGTTAATTTTAATAGATATTTTATGACGTGGCAGTGTGGCTGTATGATAGGTGACTCTTTTCGTTCATGAGTTCTCTCTCTAGTTTCCACACTGCCTCACGCCTTGCCTACCCCCGCCCCATTCTACATAACCAATTACTACCTTAGCGAGGGGGCATGCGGGGGGAGGAGTGAGAAGGGAGCACCGGGTGCAATCATGCAGCAACGTGCACTTGTGCCCTTATATATATATATATATATATATATATATATATATATATATATATATATGAAAATTTCTTTCTACGTGCGCATGTAGCTACACTCACCTGTGTATCTCAAGATTTTGGGGTATCTGCTCAAACGAAAGATATGTACACGAAGTATGTGATAATACTAAACCATCTGTGGTGGTATACATGCGAGGTATGCGAGTATACTTAAAGTATATGGATATACCTCATTATATGTACTAATATAAACGTATTATCATAGGAAATTAAAATCAGGGATTGTTTTGTAATCTTTTCGTGTGGTGACATTTGAGGTATCTTAAAATAAGTATGCGAAACATACTCAAACTAATAAATGAGTATGCGAACATACCTTTATTGGTTTTTTGAATGTGAGTGTAGCTATATGCGCATGTAGATAAAACTCTTCATATATATATATATATGCGGGTGTGTGTGTGTTCAACAAAATGGCCACTAAAGAGCTTCTAGTCTCTATGGCGCTGCCACATGTCAGTCGTCGATCCGTCATGGGTCTCATGTACTTAGTTTTGCAGCTGGAGGTGAAAATCACAATTAATATAAAATAGTTATAGAGACAAAAAATAAATGGTTTTTCCCTAACAAGAATCCTAGATATTATACATAGCCCATGTAAGCTGCTTCAGTTCTTGGCCTCTTGGGCCCACCCTAAAAACTTTAACATTATCCAAAAGCTAAACAAGCTCAAAGTCATAGATAAAAAAGTTGTTAATCACGAGATTATTGTAATGATAAATTCATAGCGTCAAGGCACGATACAACACACTCACTTCCACTTTTGCTCTCTTTTGTGCTCATTACGAATTAAGCAGGGAGCTATATGTTTTTTTTTTGAAAAATTGGTTTGCAACTATTTTGTGTAACAAAGTGAGAGATTACTCAATAATCATTTTCAATATACCAATGGACATGGTATTAAGGTTATACAATGCCCGAGTTAAAAGCAGCAAGAGAGAGATTACTCAATAATCATCCCCAATATACCAATGGACATGTCATTAAAGATTATACAATGCCTGAGTAAAAGCAACAAAGATTAAAAAAAGACTAACCAATCAGAACACAATTCATTTCAAAAAAACAGCGGCTATACGAATTAAGCAGGGAGCTATATGTTTTTTTTTTGAAAAATTGGTTTGCAACTATTTTGTGTAACAAAGTGAGAGATTACTCGATAATCATTTTCAATATACCAATGGACATGGTATTAAGGTTATACAATGCCCGAGTTAAAGGAGGAAGAGAGAGATTACTCAATAATCATCCCCAATATACCAATGGACATGGTATTAAAGATTATACAATGCCTGAGTAAAAGCAACAAAGATTAAAAAAAGACTAACCAATCAGAACACAATTCATTTCAAAAAAACAGCGGCTAGGTAAAAAAAAGACTAAACTAAACGCCCACCGTGGGGCTCGAACCCACGACCACAAGGTTAAGAGCCTTGCGCTCTACCGACTGAGCTAGACGGGCTCACTTTTTTCTTGACTAATGATATAAACTAGTGGGATCTATCAAACAAGTTGGTCCGACCGACTCCGACCGTCCCCGCCTCGGCTAGACGCTACCAACCATTGCGACATCTCTCACTTGGAGTTGGAGTCCGCTGCCGCGGCCGGAGATCTCACACCAGCCAGTTCATCAAGCTCGCTCGCCGTCACACTTCGCCAGCAGCGGGGATCCCGCAGTTCCCTCCCGCCATGGCCTCCTGGCTCAAGGTCGCCGAAGGTACGCATCCCCGACGGCCCGAGCTCTCTCGCCGCGCCGCCCAGATCCGCCACTCTCCGCTGGCGAAGATCTGCCGTCCTCCTCCCCCCTCCCATATCTCTCGTACTCTCCCCACACGGCCACACCGATTACTCCGTGAGACTAGTATTTCCTCCTTACGAGTTATGATGTAGCTTTGGCAGTGTTCTCTGCCTGATCATTCTGGTAATCTGGTGCGCCTTATTGCACCCAGAAAGAATCCCATCACGGTCTCATTGCCTGCTTTTGATTGCGCCTTGAGATGTTTGCAATCCGGAGTTTGAAAGTCATGTTCTTTTTTTGTGTAATAGATTTGCTCGAAGTCGTTGATCGTAGGGCCAAGATTGTGGCGACTGAGTTGTCGGATGAGCAGTCTACCTCTCAGCCTTCAGGTAGCGTGCTTCCTTAGTTTATTTGGTGCACATTTAGCCATTTGGCGTGTGGTCTAATCTGTACTTGTCTAATGCTTGTTTGTGAAGGACCAAATAGCCAAGAAGTGCAATCGAAGAAGGGAAAGCCGAGAGAGAAGGTCGCTGCTTAATAGCCTTCTTGAGCATAACTTGTTTCTTTTAGGTACAGCGCATGAGAGCCATTGTTCACACTTTGATGTGAACTTGTATTGCAGGGTCCATTGAAGCTCACTACTGCCGATGGTGGCAGCAGGACATCTGCTCAGAAGGAAAGGAAGAGTAGGCAACCGCCGCGAGAGCGGATGAAGATTGAGAAGATCAGGCCTTCACCGCTCACAGATTCATCAAGTGTTGATGCCAGTTCTATTGAACCTGAAGTCGCTCCAATTGATGCTAAACAAGTGAATAGTGACGTTACATTGGAGAAAGGCGAGAAAACTTTTGGCGATCTGAAGACTAGTGGGGCTGACCCTGTTGTTGATACTGCGGTTGAAGTTCAACTGATGGAGAAAAATTCTGACGATGCAGTTCCTGCTATGGACGATGTTACACATTCCAGAAATTCAGAGATTGCTGTCGAAAGCTCTTCTTCAGTTCCAGATGAAAAAAGCGAATTGAGCAGTAGTAATCAGACTGCAGAGATTGGTCCAGTGGTTGATTTGGAGGAGAGAGACCCAACTGTGGCTGTTATCCAGGATAGGAATGTGTCTGAATTGACAAATACAGAGGGCACCGGCAAACTGCTAGAATCAAAGAAGGATAATGTTTCAGATTCACCAGAAAGCGTAGGAGATCAACATGGACAGAAATCAGATTCAGTTTCTGTGAAAGAACAAGACCAACTTGAAGAGGTACATTTCAGAAAGTTGGAATATTAGTGACCAGAATTTTCTGGTTGACATGTGGATATGTTATCTTGTTCCTTTCCTGCAATACAGCTTTGCTTTGTTGATTTGTTATAGGCTCAGGGATTGTTAAAAAGTGCTGTGAAGACTGGCCAATCGAAAGAAGCTAGGTTAGCTCGGGTAAGGATAAGCATAATCTTAGTTGCCTCACTACTAGATCTATGTTGGCTAGATCTGTCTGTTAAGTTGTTCATTTGTTTTCAACTTACCAACAGGTTTGTGCTGGACTTTCATCCCGCCTCCAAGAGTACAAGTCTGAAAATGCACAGCTGGAGGAACTTCTTGTTCAAGAGGTCTAATTAATTCGCCGCACTTTACTTTGACTACAATTTCTGTTTATCTCCACCCATTTGCATGCAGTGTTTTTTTTTCCTTTCTAACATACATTGATGTTCTACAACTTGCCAGAGAGAGAAATCTACCTCGTATGAGGCCCAGTATAAAGCAACTACAGCAAGAACTGTCAATGTCCAGAGTAGAAGGTTCCAGAGCTGAGTCGAACATGGTTGATGCTTTGACTGCAAAAAACACAGAGATCGAATCTCTTGTTAAGTCATTGGACTCTTGGAAGAAAAGAGCAGCAGCTTCAGAAGAAAAGCTTGCTTCTTTAGAGGTTTCATCTTATATTACTCTCTTTTCGTTATTTCTTCTAAGCCATAAGGGAACTACTGTTTGTGGCTTATCATCGTACAAGTAATAGTAGTGTAGTACTTCTGTAGGCATTTTCTGTGCTTCATTTGCTCCAATGGTTGCTTTGAACAAAAAATCTGTACCCTTCATTTTGGAATACTTCCATATATAACATTTTTTACATGCATGTATGTGGCCCAAAGTAGCTAAGATTTGACATGTGAGTCTGGGTATTTTTGCATTCATAAGGTGGCCTGTATACTTGGTGCTTTATTAGACATTCAATCTTACAACTCCAAATTTTCTTGATGGTTTCAACATTTAAAATCTGTGGCGATTCATAAAACTGCCGCCCCTAGTATACTGTTAGTTGTCAGAGTAGTCACAAATGTGATGTACTTGTGTTTGGTGTGGTTTATGTATCTATGTTTCTCAAGCATCAATATTCATAGACCCTTCACAATCTCAAAAACTTGAACACGCAGGAGAGCTGCGTGTCATTGCATTAAGAAGAAGAAATATAAATTTATACAACCAAGCGGCCACCCCGCAGGCCCACCCCACGCAGCCACAAAACTGTAGGGCTACATCGCGCCTGTAGGCAAAGAACTACCAGAACCACGAAGCAGTCAGCCCCTGGGCGCAGCCAGGGCTCCCAACACACCTAGGCACTTGGCCCCAGCCTGACACCACAAACTCTCCTCTTCCCTAGTAGCAGCTACCAAATGCTGAATGGAGGGTGAGACGGCCATTGAAAACCGCGGATTTCCTATGCTTCCAGAGTATCCAGGCCCCGAGGATCACCAGGGAATTGAATCTCTTCCGCAGTTCTGCAGCTACCCGCCTCTCTGAAATGTTCCACCAGTCTCCAAAGCTCATCTCCGTCTGACTCGGCATCAGCGCTTGCATTTCGAAACGGCTAAGTAGCTGAAACCAGAAATCTTTGGCAAACACACAGGTAACGAACAAATGAAAAATGTCCTCCTGCTCCTGGTCGCAGAGAAGGCAGCGTTCAGGATGTGGTAGCCCACGCTTGGCGAGGCGAGGATGTCCAACACCTGTTGAGCATAGCTAGCCACAAGAAAAATTTGCAGCGAGCGGGGGCCCAGGATCTCCATAAGCGCTGTGCTGGCTCAAAGCGAATCGGTGCCCTGACAGTATGCCCGATAAGCTGAGCCAGGTGAATAGCTCCCAGAACCGCTGTGACGCCAACGGTGAATATCATCCACGTCCGGCTGGAGAACCACCTCCTGTAAAACATCCCAGACCTGCAAGTATTCCAGGAACCCATACATAGAAAGGGCCCCCCCTCACATCCCTGACCCCAAGGTTGTTGTTGAGAGCCTCCTGGACAGTTCGCTTGCCCGAGATACATTGCGGCACGGCTGCGAAATGGGTGGGCGCCATGTCCGACAACCTCTGTCCATGAATCCAACGATCGCGCCAGAACAGGGTATTCGCACCAGACCCCACCGCATAGGTAACAGAGATGTCAAAGAGGGCTCGAACGTTCCCATGCACTGCAACAGGGAACATTGCCCACAGTTTGTCCGGTTGAGTTTTGCATAACCACAGCCATCGCATGCGCAAAGCCCAACCTAGGGTGGTGAGATTGTGTATCCTAATACCATCAAGGTCGCGAGGTAGGCAGACTCTGGGCCAAGCAACCAAGCAGTGTCCTCCATTGACTGCCTTCCTTCCCTTCCAAAGGAACCCCTGCCTCAGCTTGTCAACAGCACGCACTGCCCATGACGGAAACTCAAGAGGAATCATCTGATAGATAGGCATGGAGGTGAGAACAGCCTTCACTTGGACCAGGCGCCCTGCCTTTGTCATCAAGGAGGCTTTCCACCCCGGCAGTTGATCAGCAATCTTGTCAATCAAGGGCTGTAACGCTGACTTTGGAAGTTTGTGGACAGAAAGTGGCAGACCCAAGTAGGTGCAGGGGAACTCCTTGATTTCACAAGCCAGGTGGTTACTCACCAGCTGCAGCTCTGGTTCTTCACAATTAATTGGGGTCACAGAACTCTTCTGCAGATTGGTCCGCAAGCCTGACGCTTCTCCAAACAACTCAAGAAACCCTAAAATCAGCTCCAAGTCTGAGGCCACCGGCTTAAGAAACAGGACTACATCATCTGCATAGAGGGAAACACGATGCGCCCGTCGTGCTGCGAGAGGCTGCACAGATCACCGGAGACCCTTCACAATCTCAGCAACCCTTCTCTATGGTGCTATTTGATGGACTATTTACAGTCTGAATTATAAGCCCTCCTCTACCTGTACCCCAACTGAGTACTGTAGTTATCAACCTGGAATGGTCTACTAGACTACTACCGAATGAATCTGAAATGTGTATGTGTTTTATTGGATGTCACTGGAAATTTTGGACTAGTTCTCTAAAAATAGTTACCATTTTGTTATTATCTGATACTGCTTGCTGTATCTTCACTTTTGGATATTGACCTGGAACAATACAACTGCATGAGTAGTTATAACTATTTATTTTATTTAAAGCTGCAATGAGTTAAAGATATATATTGATCCTAAAAAGATAAATAGTTTAATTTAGCCATGTTTCTGTTGAATCAGGAAGATATGGATGGTCTCAAGAGGAACCGCGAACTTACTGAAACCAGGGTTATCCAGGTTGGTAAAGCAAAGATGGTTTCTGTCAGTCCCCATGAAGCTGATTCAGATACATAACCTCCAAACTCTGTTTAACTTAGGCTTTACGGGAGGAACTTGCTACTGCAGAGCGTAGGGCTGAAGAAGAGCGTATTGCTCATAATGCCACAAAGATGGTAATTTGTCATAGTTCAGTTTCTTCTGCACTTCATTGTTGCTGTAGTTTCTTCTGTTATATCCTACTCACTTGCTGTTACAATACAGGCAGCTGTTGAGAGAGAAGTGGAACTAGAACATCGGGCTGTTGAGGCATCAAATGCCCTTGCTAGAATCCAGGTAATTTTACAAGGTATAACTATCATCATGATCTATTTTGCAAGAAAGTGAAAGTTATGTAGGCAACTTTTTGGATACAAACCAGAAGCTAGCACATTGATGCTAAGCAAATGTTCGGTTCTTCTTAGGCTGTATTGTCATACTTGTGAAGGATGAACAAATTAAATGTCATTTATTACAATCTCGTTCTTTTAGTCTTCAAAAACTGTAAGGAACCATTACATTCAAATAGGCAGGATGATGAATACTAATATGATCTTACTATGGTTATTCTTATAAGATAAAATTTCTTTTGGATACTGCACATTGGCCATGGTAGGAGAATTGGGAATTTGAGAACTTTATAAAAACTTTGGGCATAAGTGTGACCGTACATGCAGCATTGTAATCCCCTTTTGTGGCCAACAATTTCATAGCTCGAAAACCTTGTGTCCAAAGACAAAAGCATTGTTCAGAGTGTGAAGGTTATGTGACTGTACTCTATAGATTAAACTACTACTCTTCGCTTGAGGTCCAACCATAAGCAGTGCAAAATCACCAAAGTATGCTAAGCATCAAAACCTAAACGGAGAGATACCATACAAAAGCATGAAAAGTAAGCAATGAATTCAAAGGTGCCTATACAAAAAAGGAAACAGGATTAGCAGGAGTTTGGTGTTATGTCATTACTATCTAGTTAACTTCACATTTTTTTTGCTGCCCCAGGGCTGGTGATCCACCTGGAATCATCCCTGCATACTTGTCCTGTTCAGGGACTATCTTGTTTATTTCTTATATGCTATATTTGTAAAATTCAGCTGCGGTTGTTTAAAAAAAGCAGATGTGAACGTTAACTAAATTAACAATTGGATTCACCATGGTTATTTGGACTTTTGGTACATATTTTACCCATAGATTTCAAAGGTTTATACTTGAGCGTCAGCATGAGTACAATAAGAAACATAATCTCAGTAGATGACCGAATTTAATGTTCTAAAACAAATGTTTGTTATCCGTATTCCACGTGCTATATTGCATGCAGATCCCACCTTTAACTCTTCTAACAATCCCTTCCCATCACAAATAAATGATACTTTTGACATGGACATTATCTCCAAAACGCAACTTTGCTCACTAATTTTTGTTATAGTATATTTGTAACACATAGGAAGGGAGCCTGGCGCAGGTGGTAGGGTCTCTCTCCACTTTTGGTCCGGGGTCCTAGGTTTGAACCGGTCTGTGTAAAAATTATGCAAATGATTGTGCAAGGGTAGGGATGTCTAGAAATTCACTTCCCCAGACCCCACCTTGTAATCAAAGTTAGAAACAGTTGACTTCACACAACCCTAACATATCACTTATTTGTGAGCAGAGAGTAATTTGTAACATATACTGTACTTCGTAATGTAATTTTTGATACTCTAATGCTGATATTAATTGTTGTATTGTCATTCAGAGAGCTGCTGATCAAAGCTCATCAAGGGCACTGGAATTGGAGCACAAGGTGGCTGTGCTTGAGGTAAATTCCTTTCCTCCTTGTGTTTTTGTACATGAGGCTATGAGCTGGTTTGTTTACCCTATTTAATATTTGGTATTCTGGTTATGTTAGGTTGAATGTGCTTCACTGCAACAAGAACTACAGGAGATGGAAGCTCGTAATCGCCGTGTGCAGAAAAAGCCTTCTGAAGAAGCTAATCAAGTTCTTCAGGTGAAAATCAAACCATCTTATTTTCACGACTTTAATGTGGAATGCCTGCGCAGAGGAAAATGTTATGTTGTGGTTTCTGGATCTCTTACTGTTGTGTGCAAACAGATGCAGGCATGGCAGGAAGAAGTTGAGCGTGCACGCCAAAGTCAACGAGAGGCAGAGACAAAACTATCGTCCTTGGAGGTGACATTAATTTCATAATAAGCTAACTAAAGATTCAGTATTTTGTTGTACTGCTGGATGTGCATGGTTTTATTTTTTTAATTTGTAGCTAGGACTATCAAAGTTGTTTAATATAGATATTAGTACGCTGATCACGTATGTGCACCTTTATTTCATGATGCAGGCTGAATTACAGAAGATGAGAGTTGAAATGGCCGGAATGAGAAGAGATGCAGAGCATTATTCTAGACAGGTGAAATATTTGTTGGCTTGTTGCCAAGTATTGATGTTACTTCCCTTGATCCTAACCAAGTCAGACAGATTTAGGCTATTAAATATCTTATTGAGCTAACACAAGTCTGCTACTATCATACCATACTAGCACTTATTCTTGTGAATGTTTCGTGGTTTTAGGAGCATGTTGAGCTAGAGAAGAGATATCGTGAGCTAACTGACTTGCTGGTATGGAATCGATCTGTCTTTTTCTTCTGTGTCATTGCCACTTTAACTATTGAGAGCTAATTTTATTCTGTATGCATCCTTCTTCTAGTACCACAAACAAACACAATTGGAATCCATGGCCAGTGAAAAGGCTGCATTGGAGTTCCAACTGGAGAAATCTTTGAAACAATTTCATGAAGTGCAGGTTGATAATTTCTTCTCATTTGCTGTCTGCCCTAACCAGTTTACTGCAAATGTTCTTAATTTGCTCCCGTTGTGCTTGTCAATGCCCTTTCATTTCATAGATCGAAGCAGAAAGGAGTAAAGCTACTCGCAGATCAGCGTCATCATGGGAAGAAGATACTGATATCAAGGCATTAGAGTATGTCAAATGCTTCACACTTTCACTTTTTACAGTACATGAAAATTGATACCCAGTCTTAAATGTATCCGTTCTTTTGTAAACTCTAGTACAATCTTAGACAATTATCTATGTGTATTGTAGGCCTCTTCCTCTACATCATCGACACATGGCCACTGCAAATCAGCAGGTAGATATGACCAGTACAAATATGAAGGTCTACTCCCTTTTAAATTATGGGGGGATAAACAATCAGGGTTAACATAGTTTTCTATTCATCTTCTTTGTTCCAGTTACAAAAGGCTGCAAAGCTTCTAGATACAGGAGCTGTGCGTGCAACAAGATTTTTGTGGCGACATCCCGTTGCTCGAGTCAGCCTGCTATTCTATCTGGCACGAACTGCATAACTTCAGTTTCCTGTATGTGTGCCGTTTTATCAAATTACGACTGCTTTCTGACTAAATATTTAATGTCTGCACCAGGTGTTCGTGCATTTGTTCTTGATGCACTTGTTGCACCGTCTTCAGGTACTCAACCATGCTACCACATATTCTCATGCTGAGTTTGCTAGATTCTATGGCCTTCAACTGAATTTTTTGGTCAATGTGTTTGAATGTTAACAGGACTTCGCATCCAGAGAAGGAACATCCGCTATGGGGGATCTGGCTAACGCTAACCTCCCATAGGCTACGTGCCCTTCCTATTTCTTGTTGATTCAGGCAATCCCACAATCCCACTGATTCTAGCTCCACACGCTCAAGTTTCCCTGGTTGGATGCCGTATTAACCCCATCATTTGTTTTTTTTTTCCTCCCTCTTTCCCATCTGATGTAAAGTTGTAGTATTCGTTGTTTGGCCATGGGCTATATAATCCATTTTTTGCATTCGACATTGGTATGGGCCAGCTTGTATGCACACCTTGACATGATATACGACATAACCCAATTGAGCCAGTTCCTGACCCTTTTTTTATTCTAACCCTTTTAAATTTAAAATTTTGACAATAGTACTTATATAACTCAGGCCCTATGTGGTTACAGGATATTTTGAGAATCTAGGAGATAAAATGCATATGGAAACCAGACAACGCCCAATTCTGGATGGGTTTTATCGATTTGCGATTTGGGTATAATCCCATTTGGGGAAACTTGAGACAAGGGCAACAGGGAATACACCTAAAATGTCAGCATCCAAACACCATTATTCTGAAAATCTGATTCAGGGAGAAACCAGATTTTGAAAATCTAGTGGGTAACCAAACGGTCCCTAATTTTTCAAGAAGTAGCCTTTCTGACCATGCTAATGAGTCTGGCATGGACCCTATGTTTGGCCCACGTCGGCTTGCTAATCATCGCTAGGATTGGATCCATCGGCCGATTAATTAGCATGCACCTTTTTTGCACCTCCTATTTCTTTCCTTTTTTAGAAAAAAAATTACTTCAACAACTTTCTATTTCTGGGGAATTATAAGTTACTATTTCCTCCATTCAAATTTATAGGTCGTTTGGTGTTTTTTTGGCACCGGCCAACTTGTCTTATTCTAAATATGTGCAAAAATAAAAAAAATTCAAGTCATAGTTAAACTATATTATATGCTAAATTAAATCACAATGAAAATAAATGATAATTGTGATTTTTTTAATAAGACGAGTAAGTCAAACTTAATGTCAAAAAAATTAAACGGTCTATAAATCGGAGCGGAGAGAATAGTATGTATACAAATTATAATCATAATTTTTGAGTCTTTTTGAGATTTTTTTCGTAGCTTTTTGTTCGTAGAAGGCTATAAATTTATGCTGCATCCACATGCTTCGGAGTATGTTAGGTTGTTCTCACTGGAACGTCCATTCCATTGTCTATATTTCTAATTTTTTTTTATCTACAGGTACATATATGGTATAAAACAGTGGCTAGTGAGAAACGGCTTATTAGATGGGTAGAGTAGAAGCACTCGCAGCCTCGCAGGTCGTTTGCTGGCTTGCTGCTTGCCTTTTTCATTTTGCGCCCACAAAATTCGAAGGCGAAGCCCAGCCCTGGGCCCCGGGAACACATCCGTCCGTGGCTGCGTGCCTCGTGCCGTGTACGGTGTACCATCTTCGCGGCGGCGGCAATGGCTCGGCGAACCGCGCGAAACAAGGGGAGAGGAGGAAATTGATGTGCCGGGGCAGAAACAATCCGCCGCATGGTTCTCTGCGGTTGTGTAAAAAGGAGTAAGAAATTTTGGAATTCACAAAACTGTCAGACCCCACTGGGAAAAGATGCGGTACAGGAAACAAGAGAAGAACAAGGAAATTCGTTGGAAACTGCACCAGCCACCAAAGTTCACCCCAAATACTAGAGTTTACTAATTTGGGAGTAAAATCCAGTTTTGGCACCATTTGTCTTGACTAAAAATGCGTACTTTCTATTGAGAGGTTTAGCTGGTGTGAATTTACGGTCATGCTTTTATTGTCATATTTAGAGCATAGCTAATGACTTAGTCGCTTTATGCATATGCCAAGTCATTTACAGTCAACTTTTAAAAGCCATCCATATAATATTTAGCCATTAGAAACACTTTGTGTCATTGATATATGGTCCACCTTAGTCTCTCACAAAGTTTTTTAAGTTCCCGTGTTTTAGTTGACTATGGACTTATAGTCCACTTTTCTTCTCTCTTAATTTTCTTTTTCTTCTATGTTACCAATAATTTGATGTGGCGAACCTTAACATCATGTCCGCATCATTTTATAATATTTGCTCTTATGATAATAGTGCTCTCCACATTATTCCATATTCATCTCATCTCTTCGTGGTTTTGCACGTAGCCGATGCAGATGTAGAGGTTTTATATATTGTCTTTCTTTCTTGAATTGCTTGTATGCAAACTATATACATGTAGCTTGTGTGTCTCTTGTGATAACTTTACCACTATGACACATAAGGTCACACACAATGCTAAAGTCGATTGTATGACATAGGTTCTTTTTGTATGCACCAACAAATCATTAACTACATGAAATTACGACATAATAAATTAGCTATTAGATCAATGTATTAGTACCAATTAGATGGCTGGATATAATAATAATGCTAGTTAACATTTAGCGTCTAATTTAAAGCGATCCAAATGGGACCTAAATGTTGTAATTTGTCATGTCCTTGTGACTGATTTATAATTTATACGTGACAGTATCAGCAGGATAATACATTGGACTGATATAAACAAAATACAAACTCTATTTACTGGCATTTGTTCTAATTTTCTATCGAGGTCCTTCTAATAAAACTATATCTCACCCTTTCTCACCTATTCATGATTATAAAATGTGACCAGCTTAGGAGGACGGTTTTTCATTAAGAGAAAATAGACACCCAAATTTGAAATTTGAGTTCAAGAGGATTCAAACTTGGGGTGGTTAGGTGATGCATGGCCATTCCTCTCACCTAACCAGTTGAGTTAGGCTCATTTCCTTCTATCCCTTGGGTATGGCTACCAAAAAAGCTTGACAACCTTCAAACGATTTCTAGATGGAACCATTAAAACTCGCAGTAGTGCTTATAATGGCTAGTCAAATTGGACATGTATAGATGGTCGGTTATGGCTCGGATCGTTACCTCAGCCCGCGGATAGGGATATGGATTGATCATGAACAACCGAGGTTATCCTTCCTAGTTAGAACTCCTCTCTTAATGATCACTCTAGGGTCACCCTCGGTGTGTTTCTCAAATCAATTTAGGAGTATTTTCCTGGGCCACATTTGTTTGGAGGAACAACAAACTTCCTACCATTGTCATATTGGTGAAGAAAAGCGCTGATGTCTTTGTCTTCATGTTTCACCTCTTAACGGCAACATCAGCTAGTAGAGATTTGTTGTGCCTTCTCGCGTGGGTATCACATAGAGATGGCAATGGGGACTCGATCCTCGATTCCCCGCATGGAATTCATTCACTAGGGGATGGGGATGGGGAAGTTTCTTCTCCCATAGGGACATAAACGGGGAAAATTCTTCCCCCGATGGGTAAACGGGGATGGGGACGAGGAAGGATCCCACATCTCCATTCCCCGCGGGGACCCGTTAAACATACATGTGATGATGTTTTCGTGTAATAGTTAATGATAAAAATAAATAATTATTTTGTCAAGAAATCACTCATTGTACAAATGTGTTCATTTTAATGTATACATAATGATTTCTTATCTTCTGACAATGCGTATAAATGATAATATTTTGCACTAACAACAAAGGAACATACAAACTAATTATAATTTAAGTGGAGATGAGGATTTATCCCCGCGGAGAACAGAGATGGGAAAAAAATGTCTCCCGCAAGCGTTCGTGGGATCCCATGGTGAAGTTTTTTTCATCGCGGAGACGAGGATGGGCCAGACGGAGAATTCTCCGTTGCCATCGCTAGTATCACACGTTGGTGACGCCGGAGAAAACAGGAGGCGCCTAGCTAGCTTGCAGGCGAGCGTATGGGCCCTCTCGCACGCGGAGCCCACGCGTCAGTGGGCCAACTGCACCGGATCGAACTGCAGAGGATCTCATCGGAGCTTGCAGACCTTTCTGGTGTAGCCGCTGGCGTCTCGGAGCGAAGGGCAGCCCAGCACGCCGTCGCTTCTCACGACTCACGTGCTCGAAGCCCCGTGCTCCCGTCCCGCACACGGACTGATTGCCAGGCGACGGTACACGCAGTCACACACGCAACAAAACGGTGGCAAATCCTTGCCTTTCTCGCGAGTCGCGACGAACTCATCTCCCTCGCGTCTCCAGCAGCTGGTGTTTACATCAGCACCAGCACCACCACTGCCTGCCCGGCCTCCTCCCCCATTCCCCATCCCCGTCACATCACATCTGCCCCACACCAACCGGAACCCTAGCCAGCGTCCCGGTCGCGGTGCCCAGCCACCGCGCGCCACCGCTTCGGTCTCCACCTCCTCAGCTCCTCCCGAGATCGGCGGCGGAATCTCAGGAGGAGGTGGGGGAGGGGGCGGAGGCGGGGCCATGGGGCTCCATGGCTGAGGATGCCTGTGCTGCGTAGCGCGGCGCGGAGGGCCCGAGAGGCGCAGGGGAGTCCGGCGGCGGCGGAAGCTCCGGAGGCGGCAGCACCGGCGCCACCGCCGTCGGATACGAGGCGGAGGGCGACGAGGGCGGCCGCGAGGGCGGAGGAGATCAGGCCCGGGGAGGACGTCGCAGGGCAAGGAGGCGGCGGCGACGAGGGTGAGCGCGGGATGGACGACCCGGACAGCGCGGCGCGCAGCGCCGACAAGCTGGTAGCCGATGACGAGGGCAGCCCTCCGGTCCCTGACACGGTGAGCTGTTCGTTCGTACCATGTTTCATTATGCCTTCCGCAAGTCAATTGTGTTGAGCTCTGAGATGGTTCTTCTTCATAGACGATTCCGCGAAATGGGATTTTGGTTCAGCTGTCGCCACTTCCAAATGACTTTGGTCTAAGCTCTGCCTGTTTGCTCTATAAATACAGGTCCAGGTGGGCAATTCGCCAAAGTATAGAGTTGACAGAAAGCTTGGGAAGGGAGGTTTTGGCCAAGTATATGTCGGCCACCGCATGTCAGCTACCGGTCCTGGTGCCCTTGAGGTAATACTGTGTTTCCTTTCTTGCCAGTTGATTTGGAAATCTTTAATTGTGGGGTTGTGTTAGCACTGGAGAATAAGCTGCCTTCTTTCTATCTTAGGTGGCATTGAAGTTTGAGCATAGGACCAGTAAAGGATGCAACCATGGCCCTCCTTATGAGTGGGCGGTTTACAAGTAAGTGGATTCTATGATCTTATGATTTGGGTATGAGAAGCTGTAAGTTTTTCCGAGATCCACTCAAGGCATAGGTAGCTGATCGGCTTTCATGGTCAATTCATGTTTAGTGCCATCGGTGGCATTCATGGGGTTCCTCGAGTCCACTATAAAGGACGGCAAGGGGAGTACTATGTTATGGTATGCCACTTGTTTGGATTGTTGGGTATTACTCCTTTTTTTTTCCAATCATTTTTAAAAGTTTTTTTAACCTGGTTTTAAAAATGCAGGTTATGGATATGCTTGGACCCAGTCTGTGGGATGTCTGGAACAATAACTCTCACACGTGAGTCATTGTTTTTTAGTCAATATTTGGTGGTGGCTTTTAGTTCACCTTTAACATCATTCTTTTGTTACACAGAATGTCTGTTGAGATGGTTGCTTGTATTGCTATTCGAAGCGATCTCCATACTTGAGAAAATGCATTCAAAAGGGTCAGTTGGCACCACTAATTATTCTTTTCTCGTAGCACCCTATTCTCCATGTATTTATTTCTTGTGTTGGCAAAATTTAAAAACAAAAAATGTTTTCAATCTCAGGTATGTTCACGGGGATGTCAAACCAGAGAATTTCTTGCTTGGGACTCCTGGGACACCTGAAGAAAAAAAACTCTTCCTTGTCGATCTAGGCCTAGGTAAGTGAGTTTATCTTTTTATTGATCAACCGTCAGCTTGATGATGATGTGAATTGAGCGGCTTTATATGCTAGACAACAGATTAAGGAGTGCTAATAATTTGATATTATTTGATCTTCTGATGGCAGCTACGAAATGGAAGGATAGTGCAACCGGACTCCATGTTGATTATGATCAGCGACCAGATGTTTTCAGGTGACCAGATGAAGCTTTAATGATAGGCATCATTTGCTTTGTCCCTAGCACTGAAACTGTCGATTTTGATTATCCTGCATTCCTGCCACGTTTCCTGTCCATTTGCTGTTTCCCGAAAATCCTGGATGGATCAGTTGTGCCAGCAAACGATTACCCTTGCAAACTTTTTACTTCAGCTAATGATTATTGTTTTCCATTTTTATTCTCTCTATGTGCATGCATCCATGCATGCTTCCTTAGCATTATAGAACAAGTTCAGTTTTCCCTTTTTCAACAGCTTGCTACTCCAAATTCACCTATTCCAGTCACAACTGGCCACAAGGTCCTGATTGGCATGCCTGGTAATAACCATGTTGTCACTGGACATGGAATCAGGCTCTTAGTCTCTGTTCAGATGCCACATTAAACATGTTCTCATAATAACTTGTAAACCTCTGGTGCTTATGCCTCTCATAGTTACTGTGTATAGCTGGATCAACTAAATGGATATATTGGTCTTATCGGTATGTTACTGCTTCTGTTTCAGGGGTACAGTTCGTTATGCTAGTGTTCATGCGCATCTTGGGAGAATAGGTAGCAGGAGGGATGATTTAGAATCTCTAGCATATACGCTAGTCTTTCTTCTGCGCGGACGTCTACCTTGGCAAGGTTATCAGGTAAACTGCAATACCCTCCAGTCGAGTTGTATTGATTTGAGTGATGTATATGCATTCCTGATGTATATTTTGCATCTACAGGGTGAAAACAAAGGCTTCCTTGTCTGCAAGAAGAAAATGGCCACCTCTCCAGAATCTCTCTGTTGCTTTTGCCCACAACCCTTCAGGGAGTTTGTAGAATATGTCGTCAACTTGAAGTTTGATGAAGAACCCAACTATGCAAAGTGTGTATCACTTTTTGATAGCATAGTGGGTCCAAATCCAGATATCAGGCCAATTAACACTGATGGTGCTCAGAAGGTAAGTTCATATTTTCCAACCTGGCATTTCAAAAAACATTATTTCCGGTTCGTCTAATCTCCCTTGCAACTTCCCTGAAGCTTATACACCAAGTTGGCCAGAAGCGAGGACGCTTATTGATAGAGGAAGAGTCAGATGAACAACCAAAGAAGAAGATCAGGATGGGAATGCCTGCAACACAGTGGATAAGTGTCTACAATGCCAGACGGCCTATGAAACAAAGGTAAACTCATGCCCAAAGTTTAGTTAATGGTTAACATTAGCATGTGTCTTTGTGGTTGAGCCAAAGTAAAACAACGAATTTACTGGGTACTGCAGGTACCATTACAACGTTGCAGATTCAAGGCTTGCACAACACATTGAAAAAGGGAATGAAGATGGCCTGCTTATCAGTTGCATAACATCTTGCTCCAATCTCTGGGCTCTAATCATGGATGCCGGCACTGGGTTCACTTCACAAGTTTATGAGCTCACACCACATTTCCTTCACAAAGTGAGTGATCTGCACCTTGTTTCATTCGAGCTTGAAACTTTTACAAAATCTCAGTAATCACTTTGTTTGTCAGATAAAGTTACCAGGTAGGCTGTTCTCTTCTCTACATTTCCAGATCTAATGGTATTATTTATTTTTATACGAAGGAATGGATAATGGACCAATGGGAGAGGAACTACTATATTACTGCGCTTGCTGGAGCAAACAATGGCAGCTCCCTGGTAGTGATGTCTAAAGGTAAAGCACCTAAAGCTTGCAGTAGTAGAGACCCTTTCTATCTTACTGTAGGAATATTTTCTTTACCATTAGCTATATATCTACCCAGGCACAACATATACTCAACAATCCTACAAAGTTAGTGACACTTTCCCTTACAAATGGATAAACAAGAAATGGAGAGATGGTTTCTATGTAACTTCGATGGCAACCGCTGGAAGTAGATGGGCTGTTGTCATGTCTCGTAATGCAGGGTTTTCAGATCAGGTAGCATTCCGCCTCACCTCAGCAGTTTCTTTTCTGCGTTTTACACTTAGGGTTAAGTGCAATATATTTCTTATTAACTACTGGTTTGTATATGCTTACGTTCCAGGTTGTTGAACTGGACTTCTTGTATCCCAGCGAGGGAATTCATAAGAGATGGGACAATGGTTACCGGATAACTGCAACTGCTGCAACTTGGGATCAGGCTGCTTTTGTTCTAAGTGTACCAAGGAGGCGGCCTACAGATGAAACCCAAGAGACACTGAGGACATCTGCTTTCCCTAGTCAGCATGTGAAGGTTAACAAGCCTTCTATGCCTCATTCAGATCTTATCACAGCTCTCTTCTGGTCTTGACAAACTATATACACTTGTTTCATTGCAGGAGAAATGGTCCAAGAACCTCTACCTAGCATCAGTATGCTATGGACGTACTGTATCCTAGGAATCTTTTCATGTGGTTTGTAGCCATCTCATGTGGAATCGTGCCAGCATCATCTTTTGATCTAGCTAGCTCAGTGGAGCAGCTCCTATGTGTGGGCAGGTTCTGAACGAGGCTCAGCGGTACCCTGACTGTTGTGTTGTTGCGAAGGCTCCTGCTTATCGTTCTTGGTTATAGACTAGCGTGTACAGTAGTAAATGTTTTGTAGTTTGTGTTAATCGTTAATTCAAGTCGACAATTAGTTGTAGTGTAAGGCTTTGCCAGCTGTGTACACCTGGCCAGTATGATTGAACTCCAGTCTAGTCGTGTCAGGGCCTCAAAAGGTTCCTGCCTGACTGTTATCGTGAGGTATAGTAGTTACCATGTTATCTTTTTGTTATCCAGGACAATTACATCTTTCTAGTTGTCTGTACCTACTCCCTCCAGGTAACAAAAAATCTAGTGCACTGAGAAACGATGCTGGTAAGATGTGCTTTTTTATGTTGGGGGTACTCCTACTCCTGCTCTCTGATTACATGTTCTTGGAGTTTGAGACTTTGAAATTGCTTATTGGGGGGATTTTAAAACCCTGGATATAGCTCACTGAGAAACGATGCATTGTTGCTGAAAAGGGGGGATTTTAAAACCCTGGATATAGCTCACTGTTGCTTTATAGGAAGGGATGAGTCATGAATCTGGTTAAGTACTTGAAACCACCAACGTCAAGTATTTGAAACCACCAAACATATTCCCCCAGCGTCTATTATTCAAAGACTGGAGGGAGTACATGTTAAAACCATGCATTGTTTGTGGTCAGGGCTGTTGATTTTTCTGATCAAATGGCTGCATGGAAAATTTCTTGAGTAGATATCAAATACATGTCTCAGCAGGTTCAGAGTGTCTAGGGGCTACACATTGTGCTACTTTCCTTTCGATAACTGAGGAAGTTTTTTCATTCTCATCTTTCTGACGACTAACATGGAAAATGTGTTGCGTACCATACCCAGGATTCAGGAAAGGAAAAAAAAGCTCTTTAGCTGCTAAACATTACCAGATCACATACAGACATGACAGGAAGAAATGGTAAACAAGCACAAGGCAAGCTGCTATCATAATCTGCAGATTCAATGGGACAAGCTTCCCGGTGTTCGTGTTCAGGGCCCCGTTTGCTGTGCCAGCTGAAGAGCGGTATAGGAAGAATTCTGCTGACATGGCATCGTCCCTTTCGTCTCCTTTGAGATCATTGCTATTGTAAGCTGGTTTGCCTGACAGTCTCTTATAGAGCCCGTGGCTCCATGCCTGCGTACATGGTGGAAACAGAACATGTCAGTAACGAGGCCAGAATCTTGACGAATAATGATGTCGACGGTGGTGGTAATATGGCCACGACATCTCGAGTTCAGTCAGATTATTGTTTGGAGGCTGGTGTACGGACACAGCTCCGGCGTTCATTTTAGCTGGGCAAAACGTTCTCATTTTAGCTGTTCTCAATTGCTTTTGCAATTTTCAAGTTTGGAAGTTGGAACTGTCCTGTGTCAGAATCAGTCGAGGAAGATGCATTTATCACCTGGAGTTCATCCCCGACGGTGACCACAGCGGTGCCGTCGAGGGGTCGGAACCTCGACCAGCCTCGCCGCGAGAAGAAGTGGAACGCCGACGCGCCGGGGCAGAGGTGGAGGGCTAGAGCGCGCGGGCACCGTGAGCCCCGTACCAGCATCCGTAGAACGTCATCTTGGCTGATCGGGGCGGGCGCGCTGCCGCCACTGCGTCGGTGTTTGCGGATGCAGAGGCGCGAGGTGTTGGAGCCAGCTTTCGCCAAGGCTTCGGCTCCACTGCCTTGCTGCAACGCGTGCAGGAGCTTGGCTGAAGCCTGCTCTAGCTGAGCGAACAAGTCACCTGCTCTGTTCCTGGATCCGGCGAAAATCGAAGGCGCGATGCATTGTGAATCTGTAACTGCAACGCATCATCTGAGTTTCTCTAGCGACATGGAAAGCTCATACCTGAATTCGTTGGCGCCATCTCGCAACGGCGGATCTCCCGCCATTTCTCGGTCTTCCTCCCTCTCCCAGTGACCACCACAGCTCATCATCGTCTCCTCCGATTCCCTCCGTCTCCGTTGCCGGCGACGCCTCCTTGGGCTCTACAGCACGCCACGCTGCCGACAGGAGGCCCCCGTCGACCCCGTGGCCCACCACCTGGAAGCAGCCAAACGCGACGGCAGCCGACCTTAGCGCCTCCACGGCGGACCCTCCTGCGTCGACCGGAGACAGCGAGTCCGGCTCCAGCAGGCGCATGTCGACGACAGGCGGTGCCCAGGCCGCCTTCTTCGGATTCCTCCGTGACGGCCCGGGCCTCTCCGGGAGCCGCAGCACCGGGACCCTGGCGGAGCAGCGCAGGAACCTGCCGATCTCGTCGTCATCCTGGCACTCGCCGTACCCGGACGACCCCGAGCTGCTGCCTGTCAGAACGCCCGTTACCGGGGACGGCGGCGGCGCCCGGAACTCCGGCACCGGCAGCTCCCGGGGCCTCTGAAGGCAGATGGCGGTGGACGCAATAACCATGAGCGGCACTATGGTTCTGCTTGGACTAAGCTCATGGTGCTTACTGCTCGTCGCTCGAGTATGTGGTTATATATATACGACGTGCACAACACACGGCTGAACTTGAATGCAGAGGTGCCAAATTGTACCACCAGTTTGTAGTGAGTTTAAAGTTCTCTAGTGTTGTCGTAGGTACATGAGCGTGTGGTAGCTAATGACGGATCAAGATGGCCATGGAGTGGGGCTCTCCAAGCCTGTTTGGTTAGCTTTCTTTGTGTGTCAAAGAGGGACAAGGCCACAAGGGAAGGCAGTCTCGGACTCTCGGCAGATGACAGCTCGAAAGAGGAGAGTGGTGGTGGCAAGTGGCATGATGCTGCATCATTGTGCCAGGGACCGATCGAACTGTATCCGTGTACCATCTGAATAATCGTTATGTTCTTCCTTCTGCTATAAAAATGGTCTGAAACACTAAAGCGCTTTTGTTTTCGCCTGAGCTGTTCTCCTTGCTTTAGTTTTTGCTTTACTTCTTTATATACTCGCTGCGGTGGCCGTGAGTGGGAGGGTGAGGGACCATCATATTCTCATTTTCCTCGAACTAACACCAGCGTTTCGGTGCATCGATCTTCATCAATAATAAAGGCAGTGTTAGACCGTCTCTAGCAGACCGTCTATCCGAATTGTCTATCACTATTCCAACTATCCTTCTTTATGTCTACAGTGACCCTTATAGTGTCAAACAGTGTTATAGGCAGTCTATATGAGCAAACGGTTGGAGACAGCCTTAGTGCACCTCATCAAATACGAGCCCTCACAGTGGGTCCAATGAGATGTTTTCACGTAAGGGAGCTAGTCTAGGGAGTTGAGGTAGATTTGCGATTGCAAGGTGGCTGGTGCTCTTTTTTCCCCCTATGCCTAGCCTAAAACTCAGTCAGCTAGCTATATAGAATAGATGAGTTTAATCTTGCTGGTTTGTTGCTTCAGAGAGCCCAGTGATAGCATCTATATATACACTGTTCCCCCTCCGCAGAATTATTTTTCATATGATTGAAATACGTTCTTATATATATATATTTTGTCTTTAACTCAAGAATCGAAGCAAGTGGTAATGTAACCACAGGAGCACGCAAAGCTATTCATATAGATTCTTAGACAGCCATCCAATCAAAATCTCAAGTGCCCCTGTCTAGGCGGTGAAATCAATCAAATATTCCATTGCTTCTGCAAACTGCATAAGGTAGAAATTGGCTTTGGTTGGCATGGCGCATCCTAGCGTGCAACCGAGAGAATAGGTAGAGGTGCCCTTATAGATTTGTGTCATGTCAATCTAACTAAGAGTATATTAATAATTTATTTGTTTTATCTTGATATTAGGGCGGGGATAGCTCAGTTGGGAGAGCGTCAGACTGAAGATCTGAAGGTCGCGTGTTCGATCCACGCTCACCGCAGTCATTTGGTAGTTTTTTAACATTTCCTATCTGTTTTTTAGATTTTGTTTTTTTTCTTTTCTATATTATTAGTACCGGGAGAGCGTCAGACTGAAGATCTGAAGGTCGCGTGTTCCATCCACGCTCACCGCAGTTATTTGGTAGTTTTTTAACATTTTCTATCTGTTTTTTAGATTTTGTTTTTTTCTTTTCTATATTATTAGTACCGGGAGAGCGTCAGACCAAAGATCCGAAGGTCGGGTGTTCAATCCACGCTCACAACAGTTATTTGATACTCTCTTCGTATTTAAATATAAATCACGATTGATTTTTTTTTAAATTTAATTTTTCATTTTATTCAAAAAATTTGTATAAATACGTAAGAAAACTAGTCGTGCTCAAACTATCTACAATGGTAAAATAAATTACAACAAAATAAATAATAAATTATAATTTTTTTGAATAAGACCAAAGATTGAAGTTTTAGAAAAAAATCAACCTCGACTTATATTTAAATATGGAGAGAGTACTTTTTTACATTTTCTATCTGTTTTTTAGATTTTGTTTTTTTCTTTTCTATATTTTTAGTACCCTTAGTACCGTCGCCAAAGGGGTTTTCCTCAAACTTCTTTTTCGTTTGTTATTTTTGGATTTTCTATCTTTTCAATACCGTTGCCAAAGAGGCCGTCGTCAAAGAGGTTTTCCTCGAGCGTCTTTTTTTTGTCATGTTTTCCTCGAGCTTCTTTTTTGTCATGTATCTCGCTTGAAACAGCTTTCGATAGCCCCGCTCCTGATATCCTATAGACGTGCACGCACAACGCCATTTCTGATTTCCTCAAATGTCCAGCCTATATTCGACTGGATGCTCATCATTACACTTGATACAAAACAGACTGTCGACAAGTGAACCGGGTACAGACACATACTGACATACCCTTACACCGCACCATCTGTTGCCTTTCATCTCCATCTGTTTAGTCAGATTACATATGCATAGCATTGGCATGGCGATCCGGATGCAGGAATCCTATCTCTCTACCGCTTTATCGGGGTTTTCACTGAAGATCCTCCTGTCACCTGGCTTCCTGTAGATTTCATGCGACCTGGCCAATGAACATGAGCTTTCATCAGTATCAGATTGTATCGTGTGTAGATTGTAGAAGGGGTGTCATTTCCAGATGCTCAGGCGTTGTTACACCATTGTTCAACTAATGAAGAATTTGATTGGTACAAAGTTAGTGCTTATTTAGCATGCAAGTGGTACATTTCTGTTGTACCTGGAGGTTTCAGAGAAGGCTCCCTTGGTTTTGGTTTAGAATTTGCAGGCTGCCCATTCTTTGTGAGGAACAGCCTAGCTATCCTTGATGGCGTCTTCTGCCTGTAATTGTGGAGCATAGTTTAAATAGCAGGAGTCGTTACTGAAAATTGCCTGGAACTCTACAATAACAACATTGAGATTTACTATCACATGGTGATTAAATGCCGTCATGAGTTATCATAACTTACTCATGTATCTCATGTACCGTAAATATGTGTTCACATTTTCGTAAATATGTGTGTTGTTTGCTGCTAATGCATATGTAGCAAATGATTATGGGAAGCTTGTACAATAGTAATTTCCAATCAGAAAGATGGCAGCAAGGAAGAAGAGGTGTGGAAAGTTGAGACGTTAGTAACATACATCCGTTCTGCTGCTGCCTCTGAAGCACCACCAGCAGAATACTCAGCTGCTGCTACTGAGCATCCATCATCAGACATGTTATCTTCACATTCAGCTTCACCTGATCCAGCAGCCCCTGCATCATAGAGTGAAGTGTGTCCATAGACCATTATTGATTCCATAGACTACTGCATAATTCTGAGGGCATGGTGAATTTCTGTAACTAGGCATCATAAATCTCTTACCTGATAGTCGTTGGATTTGTTGGCCACTGTCATTTCTTTCTGTTGATGAACTTGGAGATTTGGCTTTGTCCTTTAGGAGTTGCTCGATTTCCATATCTTTCCGTGATATTGTGTCTTTCAGATATGAAACCTGGACGCAAGAATGATGGATACATTTCAAACCAAGATAACCAAAGGTGGATGCTGAAGTTATATGATCTAAGAGAACTGCTCTCGTGCACGGTGCACCTCATTTGGGCCTGGCCCTTTCCGCGCCCAGCCCAGGGCTGGCTGATCTCATCTCCCTATTGATCCCCATTCTTTGGTCTCGTTTAATTTATACGAAAGGCTACGGATGGGCGACGCAACACTCAATAACAGAGCTCTCCATGGGTCCATGGCTGGGCATGCTCCACAAGTGAGTGCCACTTCTTGATGGACGTCCACCACTTGGCTACGGGGTGTCGAGGAGATTCTTCCTTGGAGACGTCAGCCTTGTCATGATTCATCAGGAGATGCTCACACATGGAGCATTGGCACCATGGAGAGCACCGCCGCATCCGCTAGTTGCCTCACGGGGAAACGAAACAAGACCGAAGAAAGGGGATCACCCGATCAGGAGGGAGGATGAGATTGGCTGGGTATGGGTGGGGCTAGGCCCAAACAAGACCCAAACAGAAAATAATCAATAAATAGTTGATTAATTATGAGATTCCTTTAAGATGTGTGCAATTTTTTAAATGACGTACTGGAGCAGTTCTCATGATCTAATTATTATGAGGAAAGTATTAGCAAACCTTATTAACAGCAATATATTTTTTAGGGGGGTGGTGTTAATATCAATATGCTGGACAAGCTTTAGCGTACATTTGCACCCTACAAGCCTGAAAAAACATATTCTTCCTTTTCTCCAGTTTAACAGTTAATTTAAGCCGATATAGTGATACCAGAAGAAAACTTAACCCTTAAAAATGAATAGTGAAAATTTATACGATCCTTACTGCTGAAGGCTCAAGTAATGTTTATATAAAGCTTGCTTGCTAGTGTTAAACGAGTAAAAGACAAATTATCTAAATCTATGAGGCAGTTTCAAAAACCTGTTCTAGCAGCTCTTTTATATCTTTGCCCTCTTTGTTACTTCTTGCTGCGCCTAACTCAACTCCAGAAACCCTTTCAGCAAACTTTAAAGTGCTTATTGTTTCTGAATATGATTCAGTGTCAGGATTTATTTGAACAAACATCAGTGTCTTTGCTTGTCCACCTGCACAAAAAACGGGGAAAAAAACTACAGTAAGTAATCTGCCCAAATACACAAATTAACAATTGTATATTACCTAAAGAGCTCTGCAGAACTTGAGTCAGCTTGCTGTTTCTGTATGGAACATGGGCATTTTTCTGTGCCAAAGCAAAAATCACATCACCAAGAGCAGAGAGGGATTTGTTAATATACTGTGCTTCTTTTAATCGGATCTCCAATTGCTTCAGATCGCTCAACTCTTTCACTCCCAGCAAGATCAATCAGGTGTAGACATCCACGAGAAGTAGATCCACTCTTCAGATCCACCCCTCTAACATGCACAGTTAGAATGCTGCATACATCAAAAGGTTTCAGAACATCATGTTGCAAGAGTTTCAAGGGTGCATCATTGGTTAGCAGTGTATGGAATATACCTATGAGATCGACTGCTCCTTTCATTTAGAGCTGTTGATCCAACTGCTCTATTTGTTTGTCCAATTTCCATCAAGTCTAGCACATCTGATGTTGATTGGACTGGATGTAAACTTGCATCAGGGACAACAAGCCCATTAGGCTGAGACGTACTCCAAATTCCAAGTGTTTCTTTTTGTCAAGAATAACATGTTCTTTCTGTGTGCCTGATGGTAAAAAACACTAATAATACAGTCATAGGAGATTATTTTAAGAGAGAGTAAACATATTTTTTGGCGGAAAGGATATCTTTTTTGTGCAATATCATTTGATAGAAGATCCCGCACTTGTTCGTTGTAAATCTCAACCATCTGTACTCCCACCTCATATGAGAAAGCATTCCTTCTACTTAGAGATATGTCAAACAAATCATTTAAAGCTCGGTAGTTAACACCCCAATCTTCTTTTGATGTGCCTGGTCCACTCTAAGAAAAACAATGTCAAGTATCAGTTAATGATGTGCCCAAGAATTGTATCAATTCAACTTTGTTATCTAGAATCCTGACTTCGTACCATTGTGTAAGTCTTTCCTGAACCAGTCTGGCCGTAGGCAAAAATGCACACATTAAACCCATCAAGAACTGATCTGATCAAAGGCTGAATATCGGAAAATACTTCGGCTGCAAAAGTTAGAAAAGAAAATTGGTGAGCGATATTCAACGATCCGCCTTTTAAAATTTTAAAACATACTTAAGATATACCTTGAGAAGCATGTGTATGGAACACTTTATTAAACTTGAACATTCGACAACCATCCTTCCCTTGCTTGAAGGGATTGGTGATGAAAATTTCACCACTTTCACCAATATAATCAACTGTAGTTGATTTCGGATCTTGACCCGAAAGAAATGGTCTGACACGACAATAGACTCTGATATTGCCTGGAAAACATTAAGTATAAAGGAAAACGTTAAATATTCATAAAATGTGCTCAAAGTGTAGACTTATCATTGTGCAGGAAAATACCTTTTAGTTCCTGTACTTCATTAAATAGCTTCTGATTTTCAGCAAGAACCTTATGGTAATTGTCAGCAGCATCAACTAAACCTTTTAGATCATGTCCTAAACAAGTTTGACAGTTAAGAGCAGGATAAATAGAGTATGCAAAACAGCAAACATACATATATAATAAATCCACAACACAAATCATGAGAACTCACATACCAATGTTAGATATTTCGTCCCTCCATTTCATTTGAAGGGCAAACATTTCCTGCTTAATTGACTGAGACGATAGTCTTATGTCCTAAAATGGTTAACTAAAGTGAGAACATAAACAAACTAAAAGACAATTAATCTTTTTTTAGTGAAAAGACAATGGAAAGTGATAGAGGAAGATAACACAACCTTAATGGACAATTTTTGATTATCCATAAAACTCTGGAAAATGTTTGCCTTCCTGGTCCAAAGTTCAGATTTCAGTTGGGAAGCAGACTCAATATCTTCAACTTTCTTTTTTGATTGCATTAAAAGAAACTCAGCCTCCTTAATTCTTGTAGTCAAGTGTTCCTCCGTCTGCCTTGCTTCTGTTTCCATTCGCTCACGGTATTGTTCATGCATCCTACTCAAGATCTGTATTTCTTGCTGAAGGGATGCAATTGTATTCTCTGTATTCTCTTTTTCTCGCATCAGCCGAACCATGTCTTGTTCACCTAGTTTTCTTTCCTCAGCAATTTTTGATTTTTCTACCTATAGAAACAAACCAAACAAATTTATGACCTGTTCATCCTAACTATAAGCTTGGGTATAATTTCAGAGGGGGCAAGCTAAGATCCACAACTAAACATTCACTCAAAGTAGTGTATTTATTAGCAAAACAAAACAAGAGGTGAAGCCTCAGTCACCCTGCTCGTATACGAGGAATTAAATGCAATTTGTGCCATTGTAACCTCTGTTCCTCTGTAATAAACACCCTAATTCCCAGACATATCAATTAGAAACAGAAAAACAGCTGGGAATATTTTGGATACCTCAGCCTGCTCGAAGTCGATTGATTGTCATCTGAAGAAAGAACCATGTGTCAATATATAAAGACAGTAGGGAATCCTGTGATAATTTTCAGATCATAAACAAATTGGATAGTTACCTCATTTTCTTCATTTGTTCCATTTACTAATGTCTCGAGTGCTTTAATTTTTGAACGATACTTGTCTTCACGGATCTTGATGATGGTGTTTTGCTGCAAAATAGGTGATATGTTTCAGGAGTTGAATTTCTGTGACAGGAAATGGTGAATTCAGAACAAATACCATGCTTACATTTTTTATTTGATCTGCTTGAATAGCCATCCGATGCTCAATCTCTTGAACAACATTCCTTAGTAAGCAAACCACACGCTGAGACAGAAGAACAGGCGAAGTTACCAGCCAATGATAATCTTTGTATTGAAAGCCACTGAAAATATACTTACATGTGGTATTTCTCCTCTTTTCCTCTCAATGCTCTCATCTAGGATGCCATTAACAAGCTCTAAGAAGTGATTGAGTAGGGGTATTCTGAGAAAAGATTATTATAATAAAAGAGGGGCAGATAAAAAGAATAAAAAAAGAGTAGTGATATCATGTGATGCTAAAGATGTTACATCTAGACTACTTGATTGCATGATCTCTGAAATTTTGGTGGCAGGAACATCAGTGGAGCCCCGCTTAAGTTGGAAAGCATCATGGACCTTTTGTCCTGCAAAGTAAGATGAACATGATGGATTGTTATTGCCTGTTTGATTCTGTTGATTTCAGAATCGTTTTAGTTTATTGTAATAAAATCGGGGATCTTCATGATGTAGAGGCTTGATTAGCATTCCATTATCATTCGAAAAGGGTGAGTATGACAACAGATTAACATAGCACGGAACCAAAGAAACAGGATCTAAACAGGTAGATGCTACTTGGATATTAAAGATACACATTTTAAAGGTGCCTTGAATTTGAAACCTTGCCAACATGTAAAAGCCATCAGTGTGAAGTACAAAATGCCGGATTGTAGAATTCAGGAAGTATTTTTTTTTATCACTGTGTATATTTAAATTTCAAGAATAAATGGGATATACCACCGGCGACAATGTTATAGATGGCAATTTAGTTGTTTAAACTCTAACTTAGAATCCTAGCATTCATTGGCACAACTGATTATGCTACCTGAAAGAATACTTCGTTGTTGGGACTTAGGATCCCAGTGGCCTTTCCATCTTTCCCCCCTAGGAGACCTTTTCCCTGGTGTCAGAACCGAAACTATAGGCCCATCAAATTCTTGAACTTCCTGTTTCCTTCTAAGGGGTGTCTTAGCAGCATTGTTTGAAATGTTTTGACCTGGTCCTGTTGTCACATTATCCTTTAGAGACAAGAGACACTCCACTACAGAAGATACTGAACCCTGTAGTCATCAAATAGATCAGAGTTAATAAAAAATGACATGAACACACAGATTCAAATTGCCAGGCAAGTCTAAATCAGAATGTAGGAGGAACATATACTTTAGTCACACTCACTACCGGCTCTTGGGACATTAAAAAAACCCTTCAAACTATGAATTATATTAAGCATCTGAGATATGACACAAATTTTAAGGGGATTTTGAGTCCATGACATAAGGTGTGGAGTTCTTATGGGTTCTGGTGAAGGTTTGATAGAATTCTACAGTAGAGTTGTATAAAGATCTAAGACCACTTTGAGTTCACATATTCCTCACAGTGAAACACTTTTCAACCTTTCCAGCAGTGACTAAGGTTATTGCTGTTTCCCAATCAATCATAATCGAACTTATTAGTGGGACAACTCATATATATGCACAATTGTGAATAGGTCATCCTCATACTGCAATAGACCCATCATTGCTATGCAGTGCCTGCTACAGTAGGTACTTGTTTCCAGTATTAAGGACTAACACCAATTATGCTAATTGCTAACCATTATTAACACGCACCTTGAAAAGGAGATGATAGCACCATTTAGTCGGAATGAAACACACTAGCAATCGCTATGTACCAGTATCAAGCAACACTTAACATGACAGGAGTAACCTCACCTCCTCCAGATCCTTGACACTGAAGCCTGGCAGCCCCATCTCGGCAACAACAGAGAGGAATTTCTTCACATTTGACTTCTGGTCTGATGCATTACCACCCCACGTTCCCTGTAAACAGAGCCCTCGAGTTTAGATCAGCAATTAGTAACATGCACGGATGCACCACCAGTTCAGCATCTACGAGCTGAAGGAGCTCACCTCATGAATACCGGGCATGAGCTTCTCTGCAATGTAGCATAGAACCGTACCATCAATGAGGTACTCCCGCAGCTCTTCGTCTGAAGATTCCAACGGCAAGTCGAACTCCGGCAGCAAGCGGCCGATCCAATCTATCACCTCAGCACGCCGATTGGCTAGAAATAGTTTAACGCCAAAACAAGCAGTCGTTAGAAATGCGCAATATCGTAACATTGAGTTGCTAAATTCAAATTTAAAGCCCCAAACAGACAATCAGAATAAAGACCGCATTCTGGCCTCCTACACAACAATCTGGCAGGCCAAAGCTTAAGGACAGTTGCCGCATCCCCATAGGAGCGGGCAGTAAAAAAACGCAACAAGAGCATCAGACTTTCCAGACATTGGCAAATTCAACTCATGAGGCGCCAAACCTGGAGCCTACCCGGAGCTGAATCGGCCCAGACTACCATTTTAGCCAAATATCCACATGAAGAACAAGAAATAAACACATGGAACTTCAAAGATCCAAACTTTTTTTAGAGAAAACAAAGATCCAAGCTTTGACCTCCAGGAGTTGAGTCGAGGCGTTAAACCATTCCCCGCAGGAAGAGAGAGAGAGAGAGAGAGAGAGAGAGAGAGAGAGGAGTAGCTCAGATCGACGACCATCTCACCTGCATGGAACTCGTCGTACTCGCCGTCCACGTTTCCCATCCCTCACCGCCGGGACCTTAACACCTAAGCATGCACAGGGTCGAAATGCCAGCCGATCTGGACCCAGATCGAGCCCTCCGGCGAGGCAGCTTGGGTCAGGTACTCCGGTCGGACTCAAGGCTCCAAGGCAATGCCGGAAGCGGATCGGCGTGAGCTCGGGCCCTTTGCGCTGGGTTTGGCCCTCTGCCCCTCTCCTTGTCCCTCCCCTCGTCCTTCTCGTGACGAACGGAGCAGTGCGCAGCACTCAGCACTCAGCACTCAGCAGCTCCCTTGTCGTCCCGTGACACCCGCTTCACTGGGTCAGTGGGTCTCCTGGTTAGTTGGGTTTTGATTTTTGTTTTTGCTTGTAAGTTAAGGCCTTTGGTCAGTGCAATTAGCAGCAGTCCTATGCAGTATTGCTGTCCCTCCCATCCCTCCTTTAAGCTCGCGTGGTTTACAAGGAAAAAACGGGGGCTCGCGTGAACTTACCGTTAGCGCGATCAACTACAGCCTTGATGCTGTTAGCGTGTTGTCACGAGATTTTTTATCCCACCTTCTATCCTATTTTTTATTTTAAATTTTTTGTGACATCTTACAGCGTTTTACACCTCCATATGCACACTCTCGTAACATCAGTTTTAAAAGAAGCAAAACTTTTCATATCATGATTATATAATTTACGAATAAAAGAGATCAGTGAGTGAAAACACATTACAGATGAAAGGAGAGACTACGGGGATGTACAAAATATACGGAGATAGAGTTTAAAAATAAATAGTAAGATGGATAAACCGGTGGTCAGCCCAATAAGTAGCACATAATACTAACAACACAAGGTGAGCTCCCCTTTCCCCTTCCTGTGCTACAGTATAGAGAGGGCGAAAAAGAGGAACCCCCGATCCGATAGCAGATCCAACAACTCACCTCGCCTTCGACGGTCTCCTCACCGGTGGAGGGTTGGGGCCTTAGGGTGTTGGATTCGTTGCCCAGTGTGTGTGTATAGTGTATTACTAGGTTTAATCTAGTAAGTATAGGCTTGGTGGCGGCGGAGATCCATGGGCTTCCCCGACTTTCTCGGCGATGGAGGTGTGAGTTGTTTTCTTCCTTCTTGTGTGCATGAAGGGGAGAATAAATGGCATCCCCGATGTCGATTGGTTTCTCCGGGTTGCCAGCGGGCTCGGCAATGTTGGAGGGTTGTTCCGATCATCAGCTTCGCCGATAGCGACGGATTTCTTCTTCCTCTCCCATTCTTGCTTGGTGGACGGTCGATGCCCATTCAATGTTCATGATTCATCTTGAGGAGTGGCATTGGGGGATGGGCGACGATTCTTGTGGCATCTCCAATGTTTGGCGCCGCAAGGAACATAGTAGGTGGACGTGCTTGGGCTTTGGTGGTCGGGAGCTCCGATAACGACGGGTGCCCTGGACTAGTGTTTGGACTTCTTTGTAATTTACCTTTGGTCTAGGGGCCTTTTTGCAGACTAAGGGGTGTATTTGTAATGCTATTGTGATATATCTCTAATGCAATTCCCCTTCAAAAAACTAGCAGATAATACTAGCTCCACCGTCCCAGCAAAGATCCATGATGTGTATTTTAAGTATCCAGCCTCATGTACTTGTATATATACTTTCTCTCTCTTACGCCCATTATGTACGAGATAGTATAACATGGATATTGGTATACCTGCGCATATAAAAATTTGTGCTCTTGATTATACGCACTCTGCTGGAGATAGTCTGGTCACTAACTAATGATAGTGGCTTTTATAAATTGGGCAAACATTTTATGGCAGAACCGTCTAGATTAAACCGGATTTAGTGTTTAATCACCAGATCCGGACTAACCTCAGTAGTCCCTCAGGATATAGGTATCCTGACTTGGCCTTTCCATCCGGATCGAGCTTGAATTTTGGGACGACTTTCGAAGTAGTCCACAGGTTACAACATACACATCACATTTATTACATAAAGTTAAAATATTACGCATAGGGTTTGGTACTTATTACATTCCGACTGATAAGTTCTTCAGACATTTAAACAAAAGTAACATAGTTCCCATGTTTCTCCAACCCACGCACACACATTAACTGCTTTAGTTGTAGCCAAGCTTAAATCAGAAGAAAGGAGGACTCAGATAAGGGTCCCATTCAAACCACGTGTATTCCGCACCTATAAAAGAACAGGCAAGAAGCCTGAGTACTAATTACTCAGCAAGACTTACCCGACCACTGGGTCGAAACCCGACTTCCTAACTCAAGGCCGGAGTGGTTAGGTCAACTCACACCGCGGCAGGCCTAACAGTAAATCCTTAGCTTTTAGAATTTAGCTCACCCTTTTAGTTATTACCTGATCATGCTAAGTTATTCCTATTCTACTAACCCACCAAGACCCACCAAGACAAACATGTTGTCAAACGTTCATCATTAACGAGATCAATTCTCTTACTACGATGTTGGTCGCGATCAGGCAGCTTACAACCGGCAAGCCACAGATGATTCGAATCGGTTTTCCACCTCTCGAGAGGGATACTCAGACATCCATCGTATGTGTGTACACCGACCCCACATACGATAACCCAACATCCAGTGCCACCTAGCCGGAACCATCTTCACCGAACCCGGGTGTCAGTCCTTCAACACCCGCCCAACCTCCTCCTTCCAGTTGGTCTCGTCTAGTTCCGTGCTTAGGTACAACAGGACGAAAGGCTTACCGAAGCCCATTAAGGACGGTAAGTGAATGAGGTGCGTTCGGCCCAACCAGGCCCCACATCGGACGGCCTTATGTGACACAAGCAGGATCAGGGTCCATAGCAAATAACCATAACATGTAAAGTACGAAAGCGAAACTGATCCCACTGCATGCCTGTCAATTTATTAACAATCTTCTTATTCTTAACCTATAACTTGCTTGCTGTAAAAGAATTCCGCTTTAGGCTTTTGCCACCTAAGCCATCTACTGAGCATAGGATTATATGCTGGATAATGAGTCATCATACTCTAGGGTTTCAATCAATTCCTAACTCTAATGCACAAACATAACTCTGATTTCAATTAAGAATTTAAAAAAAACTGGGTAATGCACCGGGACTTGCCTTGAGTCACGGGATCTGCCTCTGTCGGTGACTCGGAGTCTCCTCCTACAGGTATGAAGGATGCCTCTGTCGCACCAGCTTCCGGATTTTCCGTTGCAGTGGAAAACTCTTCAACGGAAAGTGGTGGGACCAACGTGCCTAAGTTGATGACATGCAGGAGTTTTAAAAAATATGAGGATGATCAACCTGTTGAGAAAATAAAATGTACAATTTTCTAAAAAAAAGGGTGGTTGAGGTTAACCATGGATATTTTTCGAATGAAGATGATTGTCCTAAGCTTTAAATGAATTACCATGTATTTTTAAATAATTTTAAAAGCTTAAATGAATTTTCTAGGAATTTTTGAATAATTTAAATGGATTTTTGAATTAATTTTCTATTTTTAATGCATTTTATGAATTTTTCTGCTTTTTTAAATAAAGGCTAAAATTTTTAAAATATATAAACTCTACTTTAATTTCTTTTTAGAATTACCAAAATATTTATATGAATTAATAAATAATTTTCCTAATTAAAATAAACATATTAGCATAAAAACAAAATAGATAAAAAATTAAATTTAAAGGAAAAAGAAAAACAGATTTACTGTTGAAATTCGGCCCAGCCCACAAAAAGAAGAACGCAAAAAGTTCTAATTTCCCCCTCCAAAAATCGCATGGGCTCCCTTTCGGCCTCGCCCAGCCCGGAGTGGGCCGGCGGCCTGCTTCCCTTAAGGCGCGGCCCAACCGGCGCCTTCCGGCTTGGCCCAGCCGCTGCGCGGGTCGGTAGGCTGGCCCGACAGGCGGGCGGCCCAGCTGGGCTGGCGGCCCCGCGGCCCGGTGGCGGTGGCCTCGCGGCAGCGGTGGTGCCCGCAGCGACCTACCTCCTACCGCGCAGGGTGCGCGCAGTCGCGGCGCACCCGATGCGCGCACCGTCGGGAACCCTAGGGGTTCCCGCGCGCGGGGACCGCGGCGCCATGCGGGGCTCCGAGCTCTGGCGAGCTCGGGCCGGCGCTCGGCGTGGCGCAGAGACGGAGGAGGAAGCGAGGGTGTGCTGACCGACGCGGGGTCGCGACGGTGATGGCGGCGGAGGCGGCAGCGACGGCGCGGGGCGCGGGGCACGGGGCACGGCGTGGGAGCGTGGGAGTGCTGTTCCCCGCGCGCCGCGGCGGGGAAGAAGACCCCGCGGTCCCACCTGTCAGCGCCGCATGACAGGGGGCGCGGGCGGGCCGCCACGCGGCGGCCGCCCCCGGCTGGGCTTCGCCCAGCGACCGTGTGGCTGCGGGCGGGCCAGCGGGTCCGCGAGGCTCCCCCCCCCCCGCTTTTCTTTTTTTTTACTTTTACCCTTTTCATTTTTAACCCTAGATTTTGACTTTTTTTTGCAGGGGTCCAAATGCAATAGTGAAAGGGCTTAATTTAAACTTCCCTTTCACATTTTTGCCCCTGGAAACCTCCAAATTTTTAAAAAGGCCTCAAATTTAAAATTGAATCAAATTTTTGAAAGAATAATTAGGGTAAATTGCAATGCACTTAAGTGTTAAAAAAAACAGAGTATTACACATTTCAATACTTTTGTAGTTCTCTTTTACGAGGGTGTATGGAAATAATTAGGTTTGTTTAGTACATTTACAATCCAACTAATTGCCAAGGTGCACTAACCTAAGAATTCAACATGTCCTACCTTGAACTAGCCAAGGCGGTGATGCCAACCTACGTGCCCTTTGCACCTGATCCATAAGGGACACCCACAACAACATCAACATGGTGTGGTGGGTTCCAATCTAGACTTTTGTCCCCATCTACAATGAAAAAAAGTCTTCCAAACTAAGAGAGTCAAAGCCTCCTAACGTACCAATCCATGATTAGATAGGCGAAACGATAAATCAACCTTTAGCTCTAGTGGTTCAATAGTTTTTATGATATGGTGAAAGATTTAATGCGCCGTTAGTCTTGTTTTGTTTAAGTTGGCATCATCATCAGGACACCAATAATTACTTTGTAATTATCCCTAAAATCTCCAACAAGATATTCAAGAAAATCTCCTAGCAATGCTCAATGACATAGCTCGATGGGAACATAGTTTAGCACCAAGGGTGTGATACCCCAAATTTCTAAGTACATTTAACCACATCATCATATGCATCATTTAAAACCTTATAGTTAATATTTAAACTTTTCCAATTTTAAATTGAAGTCCATTCTTCAAATTTTAGAGCTTAATAATTAAAATTGATTTTAAATCAAATGTGAATTCAAATCTTTTAAAAATTTATTTTTTTCAAGGGTAAAAATGCAAAGTGGTAATTTAATTTTTACCCTCTTAACTTTAGTATTTGGACCCTTGGATAATTTTGTATGTTCAAGGGTTAAAAGTGAAAAGTTGATTAGATGATTAAAAAAATAAATAAATAAAGAGGGAAAAAGGCAAACCGGCGGCCCAAAAGCCGCTGTAGCCCAGCCCTCAGTTTCCAGCTCCGCTGGCGCCACGTGCCCTGCGCTTGCAGCCCAGCCGAAACCGCGGGCCGGCCCATTGGTCGCATCCCTTTGCCCGTCGTCTTCAAGCTCGCGCCCGCAGGAGCTCACTGCCGCCGCCGCCATGCTCGTCGCCCTCATCCTTCCATCCTCCAGCGCCTTCTTTGCTCCATTTAAGCCATCCTGAATGCCTCCCCTTGCTAAAAAAAACCCGGACTACCGGGCTTAATCCGGTTTAGGCGCAAACTCGTGTTTTGTGTTTAAACTAGATTAAGTTGGGCGGTTCCGCCACAAAGGGAATGCAGGGGGATTGATTTGGTGCTTCTTTATAATCAGAAGATGTTGTTTATTTAGAAGAACACATGCAACAAGTTGTGAAGATGATGTTCGTGTCCCCACTTTATTTGAGTTCAGGTTGTGCTACTCGCTCCACGTGAGTGGAAGTTCACAACCACCATAGGCTTGTGACGAACATGATCATATCTACTTCCACACCACATGGAATGTCCATAAGTAGACCATGAAACTCCTCCCTTACCTAGAAACCACAGTGATATACACAGCGTCATCTAGTTCATTGCGTGCATGAAGGCTCCTTTGTCAAACTCCACCACTCAATATTGTAGAGCCTAATATCATAGAGAAAGCCACAAGAACCAATGTACAAGTAGTATATTGGATGCTAAAGGAAAGAAAACCTTGATACAACCCGGTTATCTCAAGAAGTGTTGCCCAAGAAGTTAGGTACCTTGTCACCATCGGCTATAGCCTCTAGCAACGATCATTTCAACTGGTTTGCATGATATTTTTAACACTTGCCACGTGCTATCAAAGCATAAGATGGAAGAAAATCTAGACTCTTACAGAGGGTGAGCGACCAAAGAAGAAAAATAACTCAAAGTCCAAAGTATATCATAGTAATATGACATTTAGCCACGCAAAAGCGACTAGTAAAGTTTAAGCTAACAATAGTTAACATAGAAGGCTGGTGTACCATGTATACTCTTGATGTGGTTTGCTTTTCGAGCATCATCCAAGAAATCAATTGGTTTTTTTAAACGCAAACACCTAATAAATCAAACCAAGGTCTTTTATTAATATATTTCTCGATGAATATAAACCTGAGAAATACCAACCTAAAAGTGGACATAGATTTATTCAGGCGGAAACATTTTAAATTCGTTTTAGAACTATTTCCGCATGGAATCGAAATCGCTCGTAGTTTGGCTAATTGGTTGGATTGTTTGAACCATAACTAAAATAGAGTGAAACGTGGTGGTCACTTTGTTTCTATCTCCCATTTTAAAACTAGGATCAATTAAAATGTTTCTCATTGAAATGCATAGTTAGTACTTTCTTAGTCCCAACTTATAGGTAGTCAGTGTCTATACCTAGTCTGTTTCAAATCGTAGATCCTGCCGATATCTTACTCCGTAGATATGATGTTTTATCATTTATCTTATTAAACTATAAATATTTTTAGTATTTTTTAATGTGGCAATATTTTTCACTATTTTTTGAATAGCAGCGACTTATAATCTAATACTTATTAACTGGCAAAACTGGACGCTGCGCACATGTTATTGTGTTAAGACCGAATCCAGTAGACCGGGTAAATGGTCGTGTATATGTTTACACATAGAGATAATTGAAATGGTGAATAGAAAAACGGGATACCTAGCTGCTGCACTCGGAACGAGGCCACGATGATTATTCCGAAATGCAAGATCCAACACTTTAACGTGCAGAAAAGAGAGAAATAAAAGAAAGACTGACAGAGGGAGAAGGCCGGTGCCGGTGCAGAACTGGAGGCAGGAGGCTGCAAAACCGCAAGGAACGGCGTCGGGCCGTCGGGGTGCTTTTTGGAGCTTTTGAGGCGGCCACAGCGCACACGCTGCTCCGAGCCTCCGAGCACGTGGCAGCATGCGTGAGGCCACCAGTTCCGAGTACCCGACGCGGCTACTCACTACTGTGGTTGCAAAGATATTTCTGGCCCAGTTGAGTGGCCCGCACGTCTGGCGGAGGACAAACCGGTGGGCTCGATCTTGCGTGAGGCCTCCACGTTGAGAAAGGCCAAAGGCGTACTGCAATTACAGGTTCTGAAGTGGTGTGGTTGTTGGTTGTCGCCAACCTCCCGTTATCAATCCCTTCCACGGACCACGGCTTACCAGAGCACGATAAGCACCGGTCCAACAAAAACACTGTACAGTGTCCTGTGGGCACATGCTGGCTGCAATTCCTCCTTGATCCTGCGGTGCAGGCAATACAGCCATAGAGTCTGATTGGATCAAGAATAAAGTTGGCCAGACCAAATTTTGACCATATTTGAATTTTAAAAAATATTTGATCAAATGATATTTTTTTATTTGTAGGCCTTATTTAGGTGTCAAATAAAACATACGAACAAAAAAATTGCTATTTGACCAAATATTTCTTAAAATTCAAATATGGTCAAACTTAGTCAAATTTTGGCTTTGATCCAATCAGGCTTTGGCCTTGTCAAGGCCAGACCATGCCACAACCGAAATGCTTCTGAGATTTTACGACGGTAAATGCGCGCCAAAAAGAAAAACGCAGAAATAGGCATGTTGCACAATAGGTCATAGGGCAATACTCCTGTAGTCGCCGTTATTCCATCGTTACACGTGACACATGAGAAATAATAGTGTCATTTTTAAGGCTGTGTTGTAATAAACTCATAGTTACATAGGTTCATCTCTTCCTCTCCTCTGTTTTTTCCCACCCAAATGCCGTAACTTATTACCGTAGTATGCCTATACATGCATCATATCATCTCTCCTTGTGTCGCTTCACATGCTGGCCCGTAACCGCAGAGCAGCAGGGCAAGCTAGTTGCGGACTTGTGTGTAAGCTGGAAACCTATGGCCTGGTTTATCTTCTTGGGCCATACGCCATTTTCCTGCAACTCCTAGTTCTTAAACGGAAGGCCTTGTGGCAGCTCCAGCAGGACCAGCTTGTCGCACCACCTTCATGTATTAACGCAAACTCAGATACTAGCTCATGACACAAGCTACAGAAAAGTGGATAGGATTTGTGGCGGATGATTACCTGGAAATAGGCTTCTAGTTTCTGCCTCAGGGCACCGTGCTCCCTCTTCACTTTCTGGAAAGATCTCATGCAACTGCAAAACCGAAATTAGCCACAGGGGTAAATAATGGCTGTTTTCATTCCTTGACATGAGACAAAATCTAAGATGGCTAAGGAGAGAGAGGGAGGGAGGGAAGGGAGGGGGCTAAGCGGGAGAGACAGACCCTTCAGTGTTTCCCTGTCCACAGTAATCCCTGAATGACTTGCACTCGCTCTTCATCCTTGAAGCACCAATGCTGCATCAAGTTTTGTAGTGTCAAAATGTGATCTACTATCCATAAATGATAAAACTATGATAATGCGAATGTGAATGTGAAATGAGTAGTTAATTAACCAAATTACGAAATATGAGCTTTAGCAAGATACCAGACCACCTTAAAGCCCTCAAGAGCTTTGCTTCACAACTATACTGGACATTTCATCAGTGAGGCATTGAAATCTCTCAGTTTGCTTTTTCATTTGGAGATGATGAATCATAGAGTAGGTACTAATAACACGAAATTAAGAGCACGCTTTTGTTTCAAAAAGGACGGTGTCAGCTTCACATCATATTCAGTTAAACTCTGTAGTTATCACGAAACAGTAAAGGTCTATGCAACTGAGAAAAAGTATTCAGATGCAGCATCGAAGCTACCTGGAACAGCTGCCTTTTAGTTGTTGCATGTATGCATCCCACCTGCTGAAATCTTTGGGGTATTTTTCCCTGCAGTGTCACCAAATGTTAATCAGTCAAAGTTCAACGCTACTGCTTGCATCATTTTTATTTGTAAAGGAAATCACTTCTCCTGATTATGCAAACTTCACAAGTTAGTACTTACAGAGCTTGTTCAATGTTTGATATTAGCCTGGCTGAGTCCTTGAAAAACAAAGTGACAACCTCTTCAGTGAAATTAGGACTAGCATCGTCCTGCAAGTCTTCCACCTGACAAAATTGCTCATCTAGGTACCCCTGTTAATGAAATAAAACTTACTGAATCAGCATTTGATATATGAAAGAAAAAAATATTTATAAACAATAGAACAGTGTGCTTCCATGGATAGCATCAAAAGAGGGTGTGTGTGTACATAGGACAAAGTATGGTCAAACTTCTAGATCCTTGTGAAAGCATCAAGATATACTATTGATTAGAAATCTTCAGGGTAAAATACACGCCTGATCAAAGAGACCCTTTTTCATGGATGCAGCTTGGCGTCGCAAGTTAGAATAGTCCATTTGTGTGAATGAACTATATAAAAGGTCGCAAGGTGATACAGATAGCAACACACTTCACAAGTTACAATACATATGTAGCTGGTGGAAACTACGGATACAGAAAGTTGAGCTAGCTATATGCTTATATAGTGGAGGAGGCAGTTACTATTCGTCCACCAAACATAAATGAAACTCTAGATATTCCAGTTCCTGGATAGCAAATGTAAGCATCTTGCATGCGCAGGTGATTTGATTGCCACGGTGTGCACAAGCTATCCACATTTTGGAGAGTGACTTGAATAGATGCGGATTCTTGTAGCCTGTATCTCTTTAGAAGAGATATGTTGGTGTACAACGATCACAGAGAAATCATCAATGCGTCTTACTTTTACGTATCATAATCATCTGAATAAACATCAGCCAAGAAAATAAAAAAATATAGCTGATATCTTTCATTATTGAGCAGCAACATGGCTTTCTACATGTGCAAGTAAAACACGATCTGCGATACTATTTTACTATTACACTTGACACCTCTACATGAAGTAATCGCGTTTGAATGCATAGTGGAGTTTAGACCTAATACAGACATACAGTCTCTATTACCTCTCAGGTTAGATTGCTCAAAAGAAGATATAGGCATAGAAGTCCTAGGCATGAGCCTACTAAAGAGCCATAGAAGTCTGAAGATGGCAGCTTAAAAACCATGGGGTAGTGATGCCATTTAGTTAAGCAACAGAACCATAAATTACTTCAATACAACAGAAAAACATTTTAGGTTTACATTGAGACCAACCTACAGATTACTACACATCACTATATTTACCTTATACAGTTACACTGGTATTTTTTTAGCTGTTTCGTGGGTAAGAGAACATACTGTGTGCTTTTAAAGAAAAACATCCTAAGATTACGCAAGAAATTCTCTAGTGACAAATCCCAGGACAGAATCTAATCAGACCAATGCGAAAGAAACAACAAGATATAATTGTGTGCCCCTCAAAGTTCAAACATAACGTAGTGATAAAATCTGGGAGGACGATGGGGAATTAGAATAGGCCCAAAGATGCTTACTTTGAGCCTTGGCCAGAGAAAAGCAGGACAAAGAAATAGACCTCAACAGTTTGATCCAATTCTCACAAACCCATGTTCTCTTGGAGCATTGGACCACGTGGCAGAACTAACAGCCTTTTGCAAAAGGGGTAAAAGAGATTCATTCAATGATTGCTCCGATGATCTCTGTTCACCCAAATCAACATCACAACTTGATAAGAGGAATATGGCATGGATCAGAAATTCGAAACAAACAGAAAGCTTACACAGGAAATGGATATCAGCCAAAAGAAAATTCTGGACGGGTCATTGCTATGGCCACAGATGAATAAACTGCAAATGTTACTATAAGCAAGCTATTCAGTCAGTACCTTCCCCCAATGGCGCTTAATTATTTTTCACAAAGATCCCAAGGCACACTACCATTGCTCATTCCCGTACTAGTGTCATTTTCCATTTGTTTGGTGAGTATTCATAAGACAACTTTTCTTCCACAAACCTATGTGGAATCAGAAGATAGTAAATATGCATGGTTCCTTTAATAAACGCAAAAAAAAACTCAAGCTACATATTTTACAATGTAAATCAAGATGACACACAACAACATCAATGGAACGAAATAAAGGTTGCTATTGGGCTTTTGTTCTAGTTCCAGAGCATATATAAGCATCAAGACAAGCTAAGTTTTTTTTTTTTTGAGCATTTGAAACGTTGAAGTTTGTCTTTCCTGGTAAATACTTCTCAAGCTATAATGTCTGGCTTCCACGTATCAAGGTTATCCGTGTTCTATGGCTTCTGTGTGACCACGTTGTCGGCACTCAGCAATCCATTTATAGCATCACAAACTCACTTTCCATGATCTAAAAGTAGAATACACACAGCACAACATGAACTAGACGTGCACAGTACCTCCAAAAGCGTCCTTTATGGAATTATCATCCACTGTGCTCCAAAAAGGAACCTAGATGCTTTCGAAGTTCTGTTTGATGTGTACACTCCATTGTTTTTCAGCACACTAGTCCATCAACATGTGTTCTCGCACTGGTAGAGTTTTAGCAGGTATATGTATTAAAAGTTGATAGATAACTTTAATAGTAGCAACTGTTGATTATTTAGAAGCATATAAATATGTATATATTTTTATTTATTTTTAACAACATGTTTTTTATAATTTAGATGATATTTTATTTTGTATTTAGTGATATTAAAGGTGATCATAATGGTATGGTGGGTAACTTATACGCAAATTTTGAGTTATTTTAATTCATCTTTTATAATGGTATGGAGGGTAATTTATATGCAAATTTAGGGGTTGTTCAATTTGTATTTTATAATGGTATGGTGGGAAATTTATATGCAAATTCAAGGGGTTATTTTAACTCAACTTTCGTAACAGCATGGTGGGTAATTTATATGCAAATTCAGGGAGTATTTTAGCTCATCTTTGTATTTTGATTTATCTTTTAATGTCATTGTGGGTAATTTTAAATATAATAAATCTAATGGCTATTATTAGGGCTCATAGAATTTCTAAAACGCAGAAGGAATAGAGTTGCAGGAATGTTTCCAATAGAGCGTTTGGATGCAGTACAGAAAAAACACAAGAAATGGAAGAGAGATAGACATAAAGGAAAATTTCCAAGATGTTGGACCTCATGTTAGATTTTCTCCAAAATGTCTATAGATTGAGCGATTCCAATACGAATGTCATAAGATTTGTGGGAACCAATCCTTTGTTCCAAAGGCTATACAAGAAACTTTCCTACGGTATTCCAATCCTTCAAAATTCTTCTATTTTTCTTTTGCTCTAAAGGAACCCTTATTAGAGCTATATGATAGATGGCTGGATGTTTCTGATTTTTATGAGAATTTGTAGGATTTATCTCTCCTAGCGCATCTCGCGAGTCATGAGAATTAACGTGAAGGCTTCGAAAAAAGAGTCTCCAATTAGTTAACAGTAAGATTAGTTAGTAGGTTTATGTTCTCGCATAGAAAGCACCAACTTGGCCAATAGTCTCTCCATTCAAAATTTACTTACAAATCGAAAAAAAAAAGACTCTTCCACTGGATCAAGTGCATCGAGAGTTAAGTTTGGGTGAGGTTATAACCTGGGGGGGGGGCACTAAAACTCAAATTAACCAAACATTTACCATTTTGAGATACGTCGTCAATAGTAAGCAGATACAGCGTGATCTTCTGCAGCTCAGCAACCCCACTCGCTGTGATTGAAGCTACGCAAGCACACCTACCCACCCATGATGTGTAGACGATAGAAACGAGCACTAGAAGTTTAAGCGCCACCTAAAGTTGGAGCGATCTTTTTCATCCCAGTATTAGAAAATAAAGATCACACTGCCTTTAGCCGTTATGCTCCCCCTAGATTGGTTTGGTGTCATTCTCGCGGTAGAACAGATTCTCTCCTAGCGGCATCGGTAGGGAGCGGGAAAGGGGTGGGTACCGACCAATCGAGAGAGCAGAGAACGACATGTTGATACCCCGACAGCAACCACCTCGTCCGGATGAGCGCGCCGGCCCCGATCTCCCAGCGCAGCACGACGTGAGTGGGAGCTCAGCCGCAGGTTTCGCATCGGGGGATGCCGAACGGGTAAGGGGGGAACCGGGGGAAAAGAAGACGGCGAAATGGCGCGCGGGTAAGAGAGCGGCGGGAGCGCAAAGCGACGTGGTAAGATGATACCGGCATCGGGCACCGGCAGATGGTGAAGTGGTTAGTGACTTACCTAGTGGGGTGCAGCCGCGCAGGACGAGGGGTACCGGCGGGTGGAGGCGGCAGGCGGCGATGGATCGTCGTTGCGGCCGCCGGTTTATAGGGGTGAAAACGCAACGGGTATCTGGAGCGGGTATTGGATACGGATATTGTAACGGGACAAAAAATTGAATACAGATACTGATATTTTTGCATCTCGGATATAGATAATACCCGAATAATAAAACTCCGGATACGAGACATATACCAAACGACCAATACCAGTAAATGCCTAGGATAGGCAGGCAGATACGGGTATCCGTTTTTCTTTTGTTGTGTGTTTGATACTTATAAAAATCATAACTTTTACATTTGAACTCGTATAAAATAAATTTTATATGAAAATTGTAGTGCTCAACATAGTTCATCGATTTTTTATTTAAAGCTATATTGGTGACAAAATAAGTTATTTAGCATGTTAATTAGGTTAGTAACGTATATAAACTGCATGTCAATGTGTTGTATATGCAATATAAAATATCATTGTATGTTATGTGTCGATCATTTATACTCTATTCGTATTTAAATATAAGTTGATTTTTTTCCAAAATTTAATTATTTGTCTTATTCAAAAAAATTATGTAAACATATAAGGAAATAAATCATGTTCAAACTCTCTGTGATTAAAACTTTATCATTATATTTGAACTATTGTGTTAGACTATTGTATAATCTGAATTTATTATTATATTGTCACGTTGATCTATGGTATATGCAATGCTCATGTTTAGTTGTCTTATGCACCGATGCGCGGAGTAAATTGTTGAGAATGATAAGTATTTCATACATTATCCGACAAATATCTGGTATCCGTATGTATCCGGCTAATTAATATCCGTATCCGTCCATTATCCGTCCGGATAAATATTTGGTCCCTGTATCCGTATCAATCCTGTTTCAAACTATTCGTATCTGATCCTGAATCCGATTAAAATATATCAAAATAGGATACGAGATGACCCGCTGTCCGTCCGTATCCGTCCCGTTTTCACTTCTACCGGTTACAGTTGGCAGAGCAGCTTGCCGCTCTCTCTGTTGGCTGGTGTATATGTGAGGCAGGGGTATGTGCGCCACGGATCGGGTCGGGCTGTGTACGAGCGGAGTGGCCCAAGAGTAGAGTTGGCTATGGATCCGATCCTCTGGCGTGTTTGAATACAGATATTTCACCCACTAAACAGAAGAGCTAATGTATATGTTAAACTTTAGCGATTTCTTGACTGACCATTAGTTCATTAAATTGAAAAAGTGAGTTAATATGGACAGTGCTAATTCCTAGTGTTTAATGACCAATTAACTATTAGCCCAAATTATTTAAATACTCTATGACTAATGGGTAGTGAATTAAATTTTGGTCAGCTAAACTTTAGCTACGACTAAAATTTAAGTCTAATGTATTTAAACAGGTCTTAAGTTTGATGGATAAATTTTCTCTCCCATTAGGTTAGCAGAGGTGGAAACATTATATGTATCCGTTGTTTTCCACGGGGATCTCCGTTTAGCAAAACACTTTTCAGATCTAACATTTTTTTTACTATTTACTTTAGACTTTCATCAATCCATGTAATTTCTTCCCTAACCACCCATAAAAATTCCATTTAAAAGTAATCACAAGAAGTCAATGCCCTCTCTTCTCTATTCTAGCGTGGCAACGACAACGGAATGATATGAGATAAAAATAAATAAGACAAGGCGGAGATGGGATCTTTGTGGGGATTATTCCCTGCACGGCTATGGAGATGGGGAAGATTCTCGTCACTGTTCAAGGAAGAGGATGGAGAATTTTTCTCCCCACAGTGACACAGATGGGAAGGCATTCTCTGATGGAGAATTTTCCATTGGCATCTCTACTTGAGCAAAGTAGAATTTGAAAAGACGACCTGGACTGATTCTATCATAAACACCATCTCACCACCCATATTTAAACTCAATGTTATTACCATACATATTATATTCTTTGTTTTTTTTTTCTGAACACATAATCATAGCCCACCGAATTCCACACGACCAAAGTGTCCGTGAATCTTCACCTCCGACCAAGCAAAGCAATTGGGTTTCTCTTTTTATTTCCCTTATGTGCGCCAGTATTGGGCCTTTTTTATTTTTTCTATTTCTTCTTTATCTTGGTTTCTTTTTCCTTTTTACTTGTTTTCTTCTATGTTTTCTTATTCTATTTTCATTCGCTTTCCTTTTCTATTTTTCTTTCATTCATTTTTTATTTGTTCTGGTATACAACTCATGTTCTTTTGAGTCAAGTGTATTCTACTTACAAGACAATAATATTTATTTTTGAAGTTAGAATACTTTCCTCTGAAAATATCTTCTTTGTGAAAATAGAGTATTGTATAAAGATGGACTATTTTTTATAAAGATGGAATATTTATTTTGTGAAGCTAAAATATTTCGCCAATGAAGTTCGAATGTTTTTCTATACACGTGGAACATCGACTTATTGTATAAATATCGTAAATTAAAGATACTTTAAATATTTTCTCAAATATATTCAAGTGAGGTCTTGTTTTGAAGTTTTTATTGTAAGAAGCGTGTTGGTAAGAACCAAATTCGATTTAGTATTTCTTGCATTAAAACCAGAGCATAACAAACGAACCCATATCAAACAAGTCAAGGATTCATTACCGAGTACCAACCAGCCTTCCTCACGCATCTTAGTAGCACCAAATTTGATCTTCCTCTCTATTGCTGACCTTCTGAGTTCTGAGTAAACTATGTCCATTCAGATTTACAATCAACAGTTTGGACAACAATTATCAGCTTAGTGTTTGTTTAGAAGCAAAGTTTTCAATACCATGATTTTAGAATACCATAGTTTTATATTGGTCATGACATAACTATAGTATTTCTCCTTCCTACCAAAACCATAGTATTCTAGAAAGTGTTAGGTTCCATAGTCATACCATAGTTTTACTAGCCTCTTGCTCATTTGGATGAGAAACTTTGGTATAGAATGGAGTTTACAATACTTCAAAAATACCATGGTATTGTCAATACTATGGTTTTAAATACATAGAGTTCTCAAACAATTTTTGGTCCAAATACCATGATATTCTCAAATATTATAGTATTGTCTTGAAAACTATGAAAACATTTTGTTCACAAACTGGCGCTTATCCTTTTCACAGATACAACAGGTCGTATAAGCTGGACTTCACAATCATAACCAGCCATTTGCATCAGCCGATCACAAAGCACAAGCCTCTCATGGATGGATGGTGGTGATAACCAGTGATTTTTCCATAGAACCTCCTGTAGACAGAAGTATAACAGCAATAGTTCCCTTCAATGCCCATTTCACAACTGCATACGCAACATCCACGGTACTGAAACCGTGGCAGGAGATTTGTTTTGAATCACGCATGCATATACAATACTCCTTTACTAAGGTCTCTGCCATATCCAGATAATCCTTGTCCCTTGATTTTTAGATTAATCTCAACATAATTATTATCTAACAATCAATATCAACGATTCATCCTACGGTAAGTTGATACGACATGCTTGTGGAATATTTCTATAAATATATAGTGCTACAATAAAGTTAACAAATTTTTACAGGGTTGGCATGTGGAAAGTTGTTACTAAGACATGGATCATCTAGTTGTAGCAGTACTACCCTGTACTAGATTTGGGCACGGGTCACCTAACCTGACCTGCAACAATTGAGCAGCTAAGCATGTGCTGTGATTTTTGACAAAAACCCGGTCCAACTAGGAAAAAAACTACCCGATGCATCAATATAGAGTACTCAGGGCAACCCGATCCAGCGTTAGGCACAGATCGGGCACGGGTCGTCCTATATGACCTGCGACCGGAACTCAACCCAACCCGATCCGAACCGATGTTTGCACTCGTCTACCATGTACATATATCATTGCGTCGTATCCACAAAAGTCATTAAACAAACAAATGCATAACAAGCATATGCGTCATTAAGTCCTAATGTTTGCAACATTTTGGTACTACAGTCATATGATATCTGGATGATTGCGTTGTCATGTAATCTAGAAAAATGGAAATCGATTGCAGGTCTTCTCTATAAGAAATAAAGGGGATGTAATGTTAGGTTTACATTTGCAATTCAAGCTAGAAAGTAGGCCTTGTTTTTTTTTAAAAAAAATACACTACATTAGAGCCGATGAGTTGGCAATAGTCATTGTCACGGTGAAAGAGATACATACTTAGCATCGAAGTTGTCCCGATAGTGCCATACACATGGATAGGGAAGACATCCGCATGCTCTCTTGACCGACACAATGTCGACCACAATGGCTTCTCCGCCGTCTTTGCCTCAGCCCGATTTTTACAGGGTATAACGAAGACACCACAGACTCTCATGCACACACATGTACGTGCGTCCTCTACCCACTAAGAAGAGACTGAAAAGATCTAAGGCAGAAAATACGTAGTACCACTGAACACGCACACGTGTGCGTACACAGTACACTGAACCTAGCCTGGACATACCTAAAAGACAACGGAGAAAAATAAATTCCTCTGGACACCCGTCAACCTAAGGAACTGAACTCTGATTGATGGGTTGGCTGCGCAGAGCTAACCAAGCGTGCTATTTGGCTTCCCACCCTGATCTTTAGGTTGTCTCAAGGGGGTTTCCCACCCAAACAGTGGGAATACATTTTGGCCACTCCCGTTGGAGCGAGCCTTACGGGATGATGGGCTATTGGGCTGACTGTGAATGCGGTCCGCTTGTGATGCGGCTTTTGCAAACCATTCGAAGTGGGCCGACCATAAAACGAAAAGGAGCAAGAGGGTCAAGGACTCAAGGACGTGGCGACACCAGGCCCAGGGTCGAACAAGGACCTGCCGGCTGCCGCCGCCTTCACAACCCGCGCAGCGACAGCGAGGCGCCAGTCGTGCGGTCTGCGCCGGCGGGGAAATGGCGGAGCCGCAGTGGATCCTGGAGAGCGAGCGGAGGCAGATGGAGCAGATACTGGAGCTGGATATGGAGGAGCTCCAGGTCGAGGAGGTGGATGACACCGCCTCCTCCTCCTCCTCCGACGTCGATGCCTTCCTCAGGTCCGACCACACCCCTCGCCCGTTTCCTACGATTCCTTGCGAGAGCGGAGCATAGTTTCTCTGTGATTTTGTATAACTGATGATGTTAGTCGTTCTGAAAATACATTACGCATTGAATTCAGTGGCTGCGGAGATCTGGATTGGGGAAATCTTCAGACGTAAAAGAGCATATCAATTAGCAAACAGTAATAAATATATAAAATATTGTTCGTTTTAGAGTTTAAACCGGAGTGGTAGTGGGTACCTCGCATGAGCCGACGTTTAGTATTGGACCTTCTATCGCGACATTTTTTTTCCAGCTTTAAGTGTTTCAGCAAATCACAAAGTTTCTGATGTACTCAACCTATGGTTGGTGGTTCCCTAAGGGCTTGTTTGGATAACCTGGCCGATACATATTGAGAATTAATGCCCCCTCAATACATATGGATTGGAGTTTTTTTCCCCTACATCCAAACAGGCCGAGGAGGCCACATGGTTCCCAAAAGTGTCTGTTTACATCAAAGTGACGCTACTAATGCTTTGTATGCTCGTTGAAGTATTATAAGGCCCTTGAGGTAATGTGAGGAGCGAGCATAGTATACGTCCACTGAAAATTTCCCACTATCCATATTCAACTATTTTGTAAAAGTGAATTTGGACTAGTTTGTTGCCACTCCACGATTGTGAGGAACCTTGTTTTGTTTTCACTTCTTTCTTCTTGACATTCTTTTATTGCAGAAATACTCATGGAGATGGAGGGATTCACACTTCTGAGGATCTTACTGTTGATACCTCTATGGCTTCTTTGCATGTTCACTCCTATCTTGGTAAACATTCGTGCTAATATTATTTATGTATCTTATATCCTAGATTCAATGCATGAAAAATGTGGTTACTTTGCCAGAGGCAAAGGTTGATGGTACCCAAGGGAAATTTGCTTTCCTGGATGGCGACAAAGTCCTCAATTTGCCGATGTTTTATCTTCAAGGTAGTGTTCTTGTTCCATGCAGTGTATGAAGAAGCCTAATTCAATAATTAATCTGAGCATATGCACAATGCATTTTAAAATGTGCCATCCTGTTGTCCTTTCTGAATGAACCTAATACTGACTGTATAATAGCGATAATAATTTCATCTTACAAAATATATCCAGATTCCAGGAATGCCCATCTGTGTTGGCACTTGACTGAGGATTACCGTATGTTGATGGTGTACATTTTTTAAATAGTGGAATTATATTAAAGGTGATGCCACAAAACTTCTGCAGGGGTTGTTTTATTTCCTGAAACTTCCCTGCGTCTTCAGATAATTCAGCCTAGATTAGCAGAAGCTATTGACAAGGCTGTTAATCATATTGATGCTCCGTGCATGATAGGCGTGGTGAGATCCACTTCTCCTTGCTGTGATGCTTGTTGTGATGCATTCTTACATTATTTATTTTAATGGGCTATGGTTCAATGTCAGGTTCATGCTTATCAGCATGCAAATGGCGGACATCATACTATTGCTTCTGTTGGGACAATGGCAGAGGTGTGGTTTCAAAGCTATTTAATTAGTAGTTATGTCATTTGCACCAGTGGTCTTCCTTGTCGAGTTGAATGTGACACCATGATAAATCATTTTGAATGAATACATCAATTTATGTGAACTTTATAGGAGCAAAAAATGAACAAATATCCTGGTCTTCTGTAACAAGTTAATAGCACCAAAGCCTAGACCAGGGGCAATGCTAGACAGAGCTAGGTAGTGTATATGCACTACGAAAAAAATGAAATTTAGGTCACAGCTGGCTTATTTTGACCATTTACTACCTTTTAACCCAACATGATCCACCTAAAGTAAACTAGTTATGTACAGTATGTTGCTATAAGTATGTTGAATCTGTAAAACATTGATGCCATCTAAAGGACATACATCAAGCCACTAAAAGTAAATGATGATTTGCACATAATTTAAACATTTATTACTGTTGGATTAGTCCCAGGTTGGTAGTTTGGAGAGAATTGAACCAAGTTAAATAGTGGGGGAGTCCCTCACCTCTTGGGCTAGCATTGGGTTGCAGCAAGGTTCTCTCCCTGAAGTTTGAGCCATCAAGTCTCCATTCACAGGAGAGCTGGGACATCGTTGCTTGACGCCGCAGCAAGGAGAGCTGGCACACCTGTCACCTCCTTCCTTCACTGATTGCAATGTGACAAGTACCATCTCCTTGTATAGCAGCTAGGGACACAACTAATCTAATGGCTCTGATGTCAATGTTGGAAATCTCTCCCTTTCTCTTGAGTATTTATCACAGACACACACTAGCATTTTTCTGGTGGTCAAAGATGCAAACACAAAACAATACTAGTAGTTTTTGGTCTATGTGGCCACAGCAGCCCTCATCGTTTTCTCACATACATAGTCTATACATGCGCCCATGATATCCTCCCAATTGATGCAGTAATTGCCTCATATAATTGGCCCATTATTCTCTTTAACTACAAGCCGACATCTAGCACTAATAGCAATGAACCTAGACACTAGCTAAACCTGGACACACAGATTACTTCCAACATTCTCCCCCAAATCCTTGAGTGTCGAGTTGGATTTGATGTAGACCACATTTGCATGCTGTAAATATTTGTGCCTCTGGCTGCTTCGCATGTAGCGTTGCCGTTGGATATCCAGCACCCTTACCCAAACCCATACCCATCCTATTTGGGTAGGGTATGGATCATCCGTCTGAGTCTGGGTATGGGGAGGGTGTGTGCAGGCAATATCCATTTTACCCATGGCCATCACATCTCGTCTGCATACTCTTCACCCTTCTAGCGGGAACCAGTCCACAATGGGGAGAATCAAGAAATCAGGTAGCGGAAGAAGAAATAGGAAGGAGGATGTCGCCCAATGAGCCGCTGACCATAATCCGTAATTCCGTATCACGCTCTCCATCAAGCTGCTGCCCAGTTCGTGTTCTTCTTCTGCGGGTCCGATCTCCAGCCGCAGCCCAGCCTAGGATGCCGATGCCGGCGCTGGGGATTGCTAGGAATGTGCTCGCTGGCAAGGAGCTCACGTCGTCCGCAATCTGCTCTGTCTTCGGCACCTTTGAGCTGCTCGTGTTTAAACTTGCTTCTCCCACAGTGCTCAACTCCTGCATCGTCGCCTTCGTCACCGACAGCGACGAGGACGCTGTGCGTCGCGTGGTCCTCTCCGCCGGTGGTGGCGCTGCCCGGGCCGAGTCCATGGCCGGCTATCATGTGAGGTATCGCGATGCAACATCGGAGGTGTGCCGCCGCCGCTCACTCCGACAAGCTAACCGGCAGCGGATGGCAAGTGTTCTCTCTATGCCTCACGATCTCCTTGTTACCCATTGGATTATCCCTGTCCATTGGGGATTGCCCACGTGTTTGGAGATGGATAAATTGGAGACGGGTAATTTGTGGGCATGGGCGCTGGGTAACCTAATCCCTGCCCAACGGCATCACTATTCGCATGGCTCAATCCATGCACTCCAGCTCAAGCCAACATGCATGTACCCTTCACACGCATCGCTCTGCTGTGCTTCATTGGTCACTTCATGCTGCTGTCATGCAGATGGCTACACCAAATGATCTGAATAGACTGACTACATGCATACAAATAACCAAATAATATGCAAATACTAATGACAAGAATAAGATTACCAATTAACACCGTTGTGGTATCCACGACTATTTGTTTTTTCTTTGCTTCTTCTGCGTAGCAATAGCAACGGTCAATTATAGTCAGGAATAACCTGCAACCTAATTTCCAGACTTGCACATTGATCAGTTTATGAGCCAACCCCACTCTTTGTTGGTGTTGCGCATTGATCAGTTTATGATACACAGCATCTTGGAGGTTGGAACACAAGTGTGCACCAGAAGTGCCATTTTCATGCCACTAATATGTCTCTGTCCGACTTTTTTTGTCAACATCCTTTAACATATCTGTAATTTCTAAAAATCACTAGATTAGTAGGATAGGTTGTGAACTATATACCGGTGCAAGTTTTTATTTAATTGTTTATTTCTCTCAGAACATTTTTATTAACCTGTAGCACTTCTTATTTGTCAGAGTCAGATTAACTTATGCATTTATTTTACCTTCATAGATACAGAAAATTCAACAGTTGGATGATGGTTCATCATGTGTTTTCTCTTATGGTCAACAGCGGTTTCGTCTTATACGCCATTGGTTGGACGTTGATAGAGTAGTAAGTCTTAAAAATTGAGTAAAATGTCTGTTATTCTCTGAACTAGAGGGAAGAGAGCATAATCTCATGGCATTTTTCTTGTTAACAGCCATGGGGGGAAGTCCAGATTATTGAAGAAGATACACCTCAAAGAACTCCAAAGGATGCTTTTGGACAGTTAGCTGCAAGTTACAGTTTCAGGCAATGTGCTTCATCAATGCCCAGTTTGCATGTATCATGTTCTAAACAACATGACCATGTGGATTCTGAAATAGACAGGGATTCTCTATCACCCACGAGCACTTCAAGTGATCACTCAGTAACGGATGACAGAGTATACCTTTTAGGCTCCCAGTCCAGTGGCTCAGTAAGGTGTGGTATTTTTGATGAATCCTCAGATGAAGATGAAGATCCTATACATGAACAGTCTTGGCAGATCCATGATCCTGTTAAAGAAATTGTTGAGTATGGTCAGCCAGATAAGAATACAAACATGGGAGATGACAATAGTCTTGGTTCCACATCCTCCAAACCCTTTCTGAGAGCAAGAAAGAAAGATACTGAACAGCAGATATACTACTTTGCTGCTTATAATACAAAAATTGCATCACAGGCTTCATTGTCATTTTGGCCTCGTTGGGCTTATGAGATGTATGATTCGTATTCACTTGCTAGGAGAACTGCAGGTACCAAGTTACTTGTCCACTCCCTTTTTTGCTCAATTGTAGCAAACTGAACCTATATTAGTCTACATTCAATCATTCATCGAGTTAACTGTATATATTCATTCCTGTTACGTGAAAGTATAAATTTGTTAATCTGTGTTTTAAGTGTGTTGTGTGTGTGACCTTGGATTTTCTATGGCAGATTTATGGAGACAGATAATTGTAGACCCAAGCATGGAGGATCTTGTGAGAAAACCAAATCATTTGTCGTTCTGCGTTGGAAGCAAACTTCCTATCTCAGAATCTCTGAGGCAAGAATTGCTTGAGATTGATGGAATCTCATACCGACTACGACGGGAGATACAGCTGCTCAAAGCCTTCAATACCATACGATGTAGAAATTGCCTGGTAATGGTTTGTTTTGTCTTGAACAGTTACTTTGCCAAAGTTCCTGACGATAGTCATTAAGTCTGTTTTTCCAATTCCAGACGGTGTTGTGATCCTCGTTTCTTCAATCCTGTTCATATGGCTACGACTTGTGAGCTTATCTCTCTTGTGATTGAGGGGGGTCGTTGGTGGGGGGAGGATGGCGTATAGTATAATTATGGATGTTGCCCTGGACCTTGACTGTGATGCTGGAGCCATGGTTGGCTTGTCACACCCTCAAAGAAGGAAAAAAAGGGTAAACTGGAGACCAATCTATTGCTTAAGCTGATGAGCCCACCTTACATTGGTTTATATAGACACTGAGATGTTCCCCAACAAACCTCCATATAATCTCTCTAACAACTAGAACCTAGAAAACCAAGTGCCTAAAACCAAACTAACTTGCTAAGCATCTAAACCGACTAAATAATTCTGCAATCGAGATAGACTTCAGGCCTGAATTGAACCTGCCCATCTTGCTGCGCCGTCCTCGCCATAAGCCCTGTGCTGCTTCTTATGGCGTTGGTACTTGAATCCCCACTTACGTCTCTCTAGTATGCAGTTGCAGCCAGCAGTAAAGAGTTCTATAGTTGGGTACCTGCAACTTGCATTGTGGTGCCATAAAATGAAATTGGATCCATGATTTCAAACTTGATTCTGATTTAGAGGTGATGCAGAGTTTCAGCCTTTTTGTTTTGCATAGATGCTGTTTTTTGAATTCCTAAGTGTAAAATAGGTGATCAGCACTTGTCGACTTATCCTCTCCCTTGAAATGGCTAAAACTCACTGGTTGACATTTTTTGAGTTGATCTTTGGAATCAACACAGAAATTTTGCATGGTTGTGATTGCTTCTAACTCTTGGGAATACCAGTTACTGATCCAATAATTTCAGCATAGTTTTGACTAATACAAGAGGTGACAGGTTCAGTTCTTGTTGTAGACTTGTATTGCAAGACGAAGTGGCATGGTGATGGCCTCCAGTGACAGAGCTATTGGTTCTCACAGCAAGCCACACAGTTTTGTGAAAGAGATTATTACAGTACACAGTGCGAGTGGCCTTGCGCTGCACGGAGGCCCTTCCAAAACTCACAGCTGGTTTCCAGGGTATAATATATTTTAGCATTTCTGTTTTTATCTCCATGACTGTATCTGGAAACGACACGATCACAATGGTTGCCTGACTTGTTTTATATGTACTGGCCAAAATTTTTTTGGTTGCAGATATACATGGACGATCGCGTTGTGTGCTGCCTGTGAGTCCAATATAGGCTGGCTGTTCAGAGCTGACAAGAAGAACCTGCATCCAAAATCCTTCTGGGCGATACGCACTCGCCAAATCTCAGACGATACACAGTCAAGACAGGTTTGATCAAATCATCCATGAACTCCACATATCGATTGCCGTGGGAAGGGCTTTTCAAAAGCTTATCCCTACTTGTGAGAGTGGCAGCACGTGATCAATACAGAGAGGATTTCAGATCCATGTACAGACAATCTGATGAATGCGTGCGTCCGAACTCCAAATTTACGTGGCACAGTCCACCCGTAGTGCTGTACATATTTTGCAGAATGCGGTTTGAAAGGAATTGCGGGAATTCGGACTCTAGATGTTGGCGTTAAGAGCTACCATCCGATTGTGGCAGCAACAAGTAGCAGCTGATTTTTATTACACTTGGGAGTTGAATCCCGCCGGCCGCCGTTGTCCATGTTTCCGTTAAGACTCGGAAGGCTGCAGAAGTGGCGGCAAATCGTGTGCTATAAGAGTAAAGAGCCTTGACACACAAAAACACTCTTACGTATGCAATGGTACACTATGCGAAAGTGGGTTGTGTATCGAGGCATGTCGCATATACTACGCACTAAGTGTCAACTTGCATCACCGTGAGCTTCTATTACACGAATACAGAAAGTCACGAACCTGCAGTACGAGCTCCACAATAGCGAACATTATTACATTACCACACGTTTTACACCATAATCACAGGGAAGATCTGTACAAGCATAGCAGGTCCAGCAGTAGACGCCAAGGTATAAACATGCAATTCTCAGGTGAAGCCATATAATGTTCATCCAATGCCAGCATTGGTCGCTCTTCACCTCACCTGTACGATCGGTAAACGGGGCTGTACATGCAACTCTCAGCGTACTTCACCAGGTCTTTTGGGCGAGGGAGCTGACTAGCCAATCCTGCAGATAGCAAACCAGAGAACGGAACTTACATGGTGCCTCAGGTCGCTAAGGTTTCTAGTAAAATGTACCCAAAAGCAAAAATACCAAGATCATAAGCTTTTGCAGCGACGCGAGCAGCTACGTTAGCTGATATCTTCCTGATGATGGAAAAGGGTGGGTAGATCAGGCCTTTGTCAATATGCTCTGGGGTTACCTGTTCAGCCAGTCCTTCAGCTGTCCGATACACAAACCAGTGAAAAAAGAAAGAGAAAAATACAGAGTTAGTGACAACGGTAGAACATGGGAGCATATCAAGGAATGATCCTCTTGAGCTATCACAGATTGTGTTTACCAGCAGCAAGGACCATATCGTCTGTCACCCGGACCACACCTGAGGTCACTACCCCTAGACCAAACCCCGGGAAAATGTATGCGTTGTTTGCCTGTTAAGATAAAGGTCTCAACTGACGAGTAGTTCGAGCTATTGAAAACTTGATGACTTGCTATGTTCAAGACGTTTTCATACCTGGGCAGGCACAAACAGCTTCTCATTATATTTTACTGGATCAAATGGACTTCCACTTCCGAATACGGCACGCCCCTGTTTATATATACATCTATCCTCAGATTGCAATATTTGCAAGAAATTTGGCATGTGGAAAGATGAAACCTATGCATGAAATACCACCTGACTCCATGTATATGCCTGTTCCGCTGTACATTCAGACTGTGAGGTAGGGTTCGATAGAGCAAGGATGATAGGCCTCTGCATTCCATTGGAGATAATTCTAGTTACTTGATCAAATGATGCAAAAACAAAGCATTGAGATAATTCGAAGTACTTGACCAAATGGTACAAAACAAACCAAGGCAGTAGTGTTAAGTGTCACCTCATTAATCGAAGACATAGCCTCAATCACCTCTTTTGTGAAACTTTGACCCACACCAGCTGATCCTATGAGTGCATTTGGTCTGATAGCCTGAAAAACGAAAAACGATTTATGAAACATGAAAACTCATAATGGAAGCTTAATTGTATTCAATTTGGTTTAGCCTTCACCTTAACAGCACCTAAGAGGTCTTTGACAGGTTCGTGTTCATGTGCGTATCGCTTCTTAAATGGCTGAAGAGTATCTTCACGTGAGGTCACAATCAGTCCCTGCAATACACAACAAACCTCTTTACAATGTGATCACAAGAAAATAAAAACGAAATAGGAAGGAAATACTTCAATTTGAACCTTTGAATCAACAAGCCAGATCTTCTTGCGGGCCTCTTCTACTGAAACCTTTGCCTGAAACGAAACATCACTTTGTTCACCAGCAGATTCTTCGATTCAAGGCGAAGTTAACAAGTTATTACCTGTCTGGATATTTCCAGGGCAACTAGTTCAGCAATGCCGGTGCCAGCCTGCAAGACAGATGGGTTTTTAAATTGTAGTTGTAGTCTTTATTGAACAGCATTGGCATTAGTGCTTACAATAAATCACAGTTCACACACTCGTGACAACCAAATCATTATTTTTAATGTAAACCAGCAAGTACAAGAGGATTTCTGACACAATCATATCCCAGGAAATTATTAGGATGAGCGTGTCAACGAGCAAGTACAAGATGATTTCTGATACAATCATATCCCAGGAAATTATTAGGATGAGTGTGTCGATAGAAAAGAACTTAGGTGCTGTTTGGTTCGCGCTTTTTCACCCACCATCGATTCACGGAGGGAACAAATCACGTTGCCCCTTGTTTGGTTCAGTTGGAACGGTATCAGTTAACGCGTTATCAGATCCGGCCCTTCGGAGCGGTGATACCGCCCATGCCCAGCGCGAGTCGGTTGCGCCCTCTCGTGTAGCTCCTCGTATTGCACGCGCAGGCAGCAACACGCGAATGGAAAGCGATAAATGTTCCAACTAAACAAAACACGTCATCCGTTGAACTGTAATAACTGGCGCCGTTTTTCATTCCCATTAACATTGCCCCTCTCTAGAACGAACCAAACAACACCTTAGTGGAACTGGTGTATCAGTTTTTCACCTACTCCTGTCCTTTTAACCCTAAACTATCTTAATCAGATTACAAAGATTCATGGGGGTGTGAAAGCAAGCAACTGCAAGAAGGGTCAATTACCTCTCCTGCACCAAAGAACAAGAACGTTTGATCGGCTAGGGTCCCACCAATAGTCTTCAAAGCAGCAATAAGCCCTGCAAGTACTACCGCAGCAGTTCCCTGTACATATCACAGTAAGATTTAATACTGCTGTGTGGAACAAATTCAATGGCTTTTTAAAAAGAAGATATAAGTTAATAACACTCGATTTGATTACCTGGATATCATCATTAAATACAAGATGGTTTGCCCTGTACTTCTCAAGAAGAGTAAATGCATTGTGGTTCGCAAAGTCCTCAAACTATGAGCCCAAATAAATTTTAGAAAAGTGGTCATGCTACAGTTCAATAGGAAACAAATAATTTATTTTCGACTATTTTCTGTACCTGAACAAGAACTTTCTGTCCATAGTTCTGCCTAACTGCAGACATAAACTCATCGAGAAGTTCAGAGTATTCCTAATTCAGTAAAACAATGAAGATAAGCAATTGAGAACCAAAATCATAAAGGTGAATATGATTCATGATAACTGAACGACCATAGCCAGTGAAGGTAGCTTGGAACCTGGCCAGTAGCTCTTCTTTGCTTTAATCCAATGTAGAACTCATCTTTTAGTAGATCTTCATTATTTGTTCCCACATCGATGGTAATAGGCAAGCACTAAGACACAACATGGAAAAAAAATAGATTAAACCATGCTGCTAATTGATAACATATATTCGTACATTCACATGTAAAGTACTCACGGCGGATGGCCGAACACCTCCAAGAGCAGTATATAGTGCAAGCTTCCCCACAGGAATTCCCATGCCCTATACATGTTTCACAAATGACAAAACAAAGATTATAATCAATAAACACTGGGCTTAGCCAAAATTCAGAACATAAACGATCCCTGACAAAGCAAAAATTCCAGGACATAAGAAATGACCTGGCAGCCAAGATCTCCCAGGCCTAAAATGCGTTCACCATCAGTAACCACAATAACCTGAATACTCTTCTCTGGCCAATTTCTTAGTACCTCCAATATCCTCCCCCTAGCACGAAAAGCACATCATAAGCACCCTTAATCCTTTAAGACTCTCAGCAGAGACAATCAATCATTGTGTGAAAAGGTGGAGAGAGAAAAACACACTTCTCCTTGAGGCTGATGTATAAACCCTGTGGTCGTCTGAAGATAGACCCGTACTTCTGGCAAGCTTCCCCCACTGTTGGTGTATACACAACAGGAAGCAGTTCCTCGACATTATCTATCAGGAGCTTGAAAAACAGCCTCTCATTTCTCTCCTAGAAAACAAATGCATCATTCAACAAGAGAAAAGCAGTATCGACTGAAATAACTTTCTGGCTAGCTGCAACTGAGGTATGAGTTGTGAATCCAAATTTCCCCTTGGGCGAAGTCGATGAGCTTACCTGAAGGTCCATCAAGGCCATATAACGCTGCAACGGGACCTGGAACTGCCGAACATTTTGCAGCAGCCTCTTCTCCTGTGGGAGAAGCACACGCCTCAGCGAAATTATCGAGTGTAAAAGGCAGAAAGAACAAAGCCAAACAAGGTGAAGGTACAAAGACCTGGAGATCCTGAGATAGCACCGCCGGAGGCAATAATCCTAGCAGGTAGTGCGCGTCCCGCTCTTTCTCCGTGAACGAGAGCCCCTTGTTGTGCCTTGGATCCCTCAGCAGGGAGTGACCACTGAAAGGCCGGTAATGACAAAAATGTAATCTTGGATGGAGTAATAAGAAGTGTTCATGCAAACACATGACAACCCGAACACCACTTGAGTCCCGTGCAACTGTCCAAGACTCCAAGTCCATGGTCAGACCACAGCCATGATATTCGTATGACATGCTAAAATCATGAAATGGATAGGAACATCGAAAGGAACTCTTGACGTGGTCGTCTTAACAGTGACAGTAGTATCAGAAAAGCCGTATACTGTACCTTGCAATGCAGACGGCCCACGGAGTGACCGGTTGGTCCTCGGTGGCGCGGTCCTCGCCGTAGGCGTCCTCCACGCCGCCAGTCACCACGCCCGGCGCCATCGCGGCATCGCCTCCCCCCATGACGCCGCCGTTGTGCCTCTCCCCTGATCCCGCCATACCGTGCGCCGCTCTTGTGCCAAACCTCCCGCCGCCGCCGTTGCTCCACCAATAGTGTAGGTGCCTATCCAAATGCAGCGCAACCGTGCAGCCGGCGGTGCGCTGGAGCCGTAGATATTCTCGGGAGCGAGAGGAGGAGCGCTGTAGCAGCACGGTGGACACCGAGGCCATGGAGTGACCGCCGTGACGGCGACGCCTTCTGCCCGCGGCGGACACGTCGCTGGAGAGGTGGCGCCACGTATCCCCGAGGTAGGCCGGCTCTAGAATGTCTGCTGGGTTGGGGCCGAGCTGGGCTGGGTACGCACGTGCCGGTTCGCCGAATCCCACAAACCCACACTTCGCCCGAATCCCACAAGCCCACATTTCCTCGTCCTCCCGGCCCGGCCCAGCCCATTTTACGCGGCTCAGCCCGTCTCAGCTCGCCACGCCACGCCACGCCACGCCTCGCAATCGCCAATTCGCCATAGCGAAACACACGACCACGAGTCCACGGAGCACGCCGTCCGCTTGCGGCTTCTCCAACCAAAGCCGCGCAGCCAAATCCGAAGGGCGTGGGACGACGCCATGAGCCGCGCGCTCCTCGCTCACGTCCTCCACCGCCCGCCGCACCTCGCGTAAGCCTGCTGCGCTCTGTTCAAACCCTGACCGCTTCGCTTTTTACTCACCGCTGAGCGCTGACGCTAAAATTCTGTTCCGACGTCTTGCATTGCAGCTCGAGGAGTGGCGCTGGTGCCCGAGGACTGCTCGCTTCTAGCATCTGCCCTTTCCGTCGTCTCAATTGCAGTGCTGTCGAAGCCGCTGCCGGCCCCACCGAGGATGCACCTGCTCCTTCGGCGAGGAGGCAAGTCCATCGCCTCCCTGCCCGTGTGGTGCTCGACGTAATGCTTTGTTAGTTTGAATTTTCGGGTTTGTGTGTTAAGTCTCAGCGCGTCGCCTATGGGAGTCGTTGGTGGTTCTGCATTTAGTTGTGGATTTGGATTGACGGGAGAGTTGAAATTTTAATGAAATTGCCCAAGGCTCCGAGTCTTTTGGTTTTAGAATGTAGCAGTGCCTTCATTTAGTATAGGATTTGTGGATGAGCAGTACTGGAATTTGATTGCTGTTGCTGAGTGTATTTTACTTGCCGCTTGCAGTCGTAGACTCGTACTTACAGGCCTGTTTGGTACTGTTTATTTGCTGTTTATGGCCAAAATAAGCTGAAACTAATAGCCAAATGGCATGTTTTTTTAGTTTTTTCTAGTCGCGCTTCTTCCCACAGCTCACAGTTGTACCTAAAACGCAGAATCTGAAAAACCGGCTTCTATAGACCGCGCTTTTTAATATTTTCATAGCTTCTCAGAAAAGCACTCCTCACCGCTGCTTTACCAAACGGGGCTGAAGCTTTGTTAAATGCTTAGCTTTCAATCGTAGAGCATACTGTCTATGCCATGGCTGTATTCCAGCTCGTCTCCATATGCATTGTACTAATCATCATTTGGCCTGCCTTTGCTTCCAATACATGTTTAAGTTGAACTTAAGTTCCACAGAAATACCAAACATGCTCAACAAGTCAAAGTTGAAATTGTCAAGGCATTTTGTAATTTTGTTACAACAAAAGGAAAAATATAGTATTAAAAAATCATCATATGTCACTGAAATTTTTCACAGGTCCTGTTTGGATGGGGATGTTTTGTCTAGGAACTGATTTTTCATAATGATGGTGTCTATTCCATTCAGGCTCATAGTTATGAAAGGAATTCTTGTTAAATTTGTGATTTGACCCTGATAAATCTATTTACTCCCTTCTCTTTAAATTTAACAGCCAGCTGTGTTCACCTGTTGCAGGAAAAGAGTAGTTTCTGGTGTGCAGCCAACAGGATTGGTTCACCTTGGAAATTACCTTGGTGCTATTAAGAATTGGGTTGCACTTCAGGTATTGCATGTGTTGTTTTGAAACTGCATGTTCCTTTGAATTGCGGTGACTAGTGAGCTAAAAAAGTTTAAAAGGAATGAAAACATCCAGAAGTATTGATCAAGAAACAATTTGTTCAATATCAAGGCCTTTTCCGTCATGATATTATTTCATCTATCTTGAGCTATATTCAAGAGATAACGACAAAGCTGTGAACTCATCCAGTTTCAATTCATCCCTTGTTCTTCGTAATTTGCATCTTCATTACTCATTTCTTGTTGTATGTTACCTTCCTTGCAGGATTTATACGAGACATTCTTCTTCATCGTGGACCTGCATGCAGTAAGTTCCTTCTTAGGCTGTCTGTCTTACAACAGAACACAATAATTTGTGTAGTGTTAACAGCTCGGTAAATCGGTATTCAAAATTGTTATTAATATAAATTTATACCCTTTTCTTGTATCCTTGACCAAATTACCTTTAACCTTAATTTCTTAAATACCTCCATCACATAGGTTGCATGATATTTTTGGAACCGTGAGGTGAGATTCTTTCGTTAAATTTTATGGTGTTAACTAAGTGACGTCCATGTTTAGATGTTTTATATTCGAACTATGTTTTTAGCTTGTAGGAAGAATTTTCATGTCCAATTTGTTTCATAATTAATGTTTGTAAAGATATTTCTTATTTGCAGATTACTTTACCATATGAGGCACCACAGCTATCTAAAGCAACAAGAAGCACTGCTGCAATATATCTGGCATGTGGCATCGACAGCTCCAAGGTCTGCTTTCCATATTTATACTGCGTTGTTTGTTTGATTATTCTGTTTCTGTACACTTCTACTGTTTATATTTTATGACTTGTGTTTTCAGGCTTCTATCTTTGTACAATCCCATGTCCGTGCTCATGTTGAGTTGATGTGGCTATTGAGTTCTTCTACTCCTATTGGCTGGCTGAACAGAATGATCCAGTTCAAAGAGAAGTCACGCAAGGCGGTGCGTCACTCGCTGTACGCAGCTTTCACCATCTTCTTTTGTTTGGCAGAATACTTTGACATGTTATGGGAAGTGATAATATTCAACAGCTCAATTATGAATATAAAAGTCTCTTGCATCGTCAAGTGTCGACATCTGATTTTTTGTGACCAAAAAGTTTCACCTGCTCAAGCAATGAATGATATGTAACTATTATTGCAGTTCTAAATGCTCTGCACCAATAACATGAAGATATCTATATCATACTAAGAACTGGATGAAGTAAAACATTTCATCAAAATATTCCCTTTTCTGATCGTACCAATTTCATGTGCTTGTGGACCACTAACGTATGAATGACCATATTCGCTGCATTGCTAAGGGTTTGCTTGAACTTTGAAGATCCATAAATTCTATCCTAGATTTTTTTCTTTCACATCTGATGGATTATTGAATCAAATGCACGGATACATCTTCTTCTTGCACTATATTCATTTCCTTGTATTTTAGTATATTTTGTCTGATGACTCCATTGCTGACCCCTGTTTGATCCACACGGCTGTAAGAGTTCTTATTTCACCCCATGTGATGTGCATGCATTTTCACTGGCTTCTGAAGTTCTAATTTATCATCAGATCACAACTGAGATGCATTATCAGTATATACAGTTTCAACATTTATTTAAAGTTGTTTAGTTCTAGCATTACGCCATTACTCCTGCGCAAGCGGGAGCTCATGCACCGGGCTGCCCTTTTTATTAATTCCATATATAGTGATAAGGTGGATTCAGATTCCATTCATGCAAAATCCCTCAAGTAGTGAAGTCCTCATATCGTGTTGTTAACTTTTTTAGATTGTTATAGGCTGATTGTGAATTGTATTGCTAATGCTTTTTTTAAATTGTTATCAGGGTGATGAAAATGTTGGGGTTGCACTTTTAACTTATCCTGTTCTAATGGCTTCTGACATCCTTTTGTACCAGGTAAATTATTAACAGCTCATTTAGATAGCATATATGCATCATTTCAATTCAGATGTATTTTATTCCCCTGTTTTTCTTGCCTGGATATGAGCAATGGCTTACTTGAATGCTCGCAGTCCGATTTGGTACCTGTTGGCGAAGATCAAACACAACATTTGGAATTAACCCGTGAAATTGCTGAGCGTGTAAATAATCTTTATGGTGGAAGAAAGTGGAAGAAAATGGGAGGGTGAAATGATTATTTTGTCCCCCTTTTTGCAGTTCCAGTAGTAGTTTGTCTTTTTTATGAGATAACTCATATCTATTTTTGCTTACAGGAGAGGGGGTTTGCTATTTAAGGTGCGCAAAATGTCATGGGCATCCATCATTTCACAAAGTTATTTGTGTTATTCTTAGATTACCTTCTGGTTTGCTTATTTAGGTTCCTGAAGCCCTGATTCCTCCAGCAGGGGCCCGTGTTATGTCCCTAACTGATGGTCTCTCTAAGGTGATTAACAGAGCTGCCAATCTAGATGTGCATTGAATTATTTGATGAGCTGACTCTCATTTTTTATACTTACCTGATTAACGTGCTGTATACATGTACTATACTGACTTCTATGCTGTTTGGTGAATAGATGTCGAAGTCTGCTCCTTCAGATCAGTCTCGTATAAACCTTCTTGACCCAAAAGATGTAATGACAGTAATATGAATTCTATCATCATGCCTATTTTTTCTTTTATGACTTTAACAGTTATATGTTATATGTTTCTGCAATTATATTATTCTAATAGTCGTCTGCTTCTTGGCAGGTGATCGCGAATAAGATCAAGCGCTGCAAAACTGATTCATTCCCAGGGTTTGCCTCTCTTCATTTCCTCCACTTTATCTCTACCTCTCCTTCCATTGGTAACGAAATTCATTTCGTTGAACTCGTGTATTCCAGCATGGAGTTTGACAACCCAGAGAGGCCAGAATGCAGAAATCTTCTCTCAATCTACCAGATTATTAGTGGGAAGACTAAAGAGGTATCTAACTTTTGCATGCTGTGGTACACCAACCCAGCTGAACATGAAGCAGGGTTGCTGTATATAGACATTTTCACCCATGCCAGCACTTCTTTTAATTTCAACATTGTTGGATTGATGTTTTTACTAATCTTATTTTCAGGAAGTTGTTAGGGAGTGCCAAGACATGAACTGGGGGGCGTTCAAGACTACACTTACGGAAGCTCTAATTGATCATTTGCAACCTATTCAGGTTCGATGGCCCTTGGATCTGTACAATTTGATAATGCGCAACCCTTACACCTACCACATCCAATTGGACTGTACCGTTGTTTTTGACATAATAAATTTGCTGATACTTTTTCGATTTACATAATCAATTTCATCCTAACTCTTTCCTCCTTTTAACCCCATTTTCACACCTTTTTAGGTCCGTTATGAAGAGATAATGTCTGACCCAGGTTACTTGGATACTGTTCTTTCGGAGGGAGCAGGAAAAGCTACTGAGATAGCGGACATTACCCTCAGAAACGTATACCAAGCCATGGGTTTCCTGCGTAGATAATGTATGGATCAAAACAATCGATCAGAGCATTTTACCAAAATGAGCACTTTTGGGTTACCAAAATCGATCAGGGCTTCGAGCTCGAGCTACTGTTATTTTGCACACCTTGACCTGCTGCTTGCGCATAGCCTCCATTTTACCGCTTGAACATCATGCCATTTACCCTCAAGGCATCTCACGAGTTACGTTGGTAAAATAAGCTGATAATTTTTTCTGCTGTTCCTTCAGATTTGATTGGAGAAATGTAAATGACTCTTGATAAAGACGAAATGGCTCCAGTCAGCGTCTTTTATTTTCTGGGGTTGGCCAATTTCTATTTTGGGTTTTTTGCACACATTGGAGGGAAGAAAACAAGTAACTGACCAACCAATGTTTCTATTGCCCTTGGATATAGGGGCACCTGAAAATATGATGTACTGACAGATGAACTTTGATACTCGGCAAATCTTGGATGATGTAAACATGGTGGGATGGAATGGCTCCACTCCTGTATTCTAGAATGAAATGGCTCTGTATGTGTATTTGATTGAAGGGATGGAACGATGGAACGGCTCCACTCTTTGTTTGGCCGGAGGTATGTGATGGATAGGATAACAAAGGCCATTAGCAACCGTCAAGGTGGGGCCCACCTGTCAATGATGCGCTGCTTCTTTCCCCATGCCATAGTAGGCTGCCATCGGCCTGCCGCCTTGCCTCTTGCGCCGTCTCGCGGGCACCGCCGCCCCTCCTCTTTCCACGTTGACGGTCCTTCCACCCCTCACGACAACCCTCCTCTTTCTATGCCGGCTCCTGCCGTGCGGCCCCTCAGGCCGCCGCGTCGCCTTCCCTGTTGGATGTTGCTCGTCGTACGCGAGAGAGGGAGAGAGAAAAAGGGCCGCCAGTGGTGGGGCCACGCGGTGGTGGAGAGGCGACGGCCATCAAGGCCACGGCGGGAGCCGACGCGGGAAGAGAAGGGGCGAGGGACGAGACGGAGAGCGACGGGTGTCAACCGGGGACGAGCGCGTTCTAGAAATCTTGTGGGATGCGTTCACTCCAGATCTGAGAAAAATATTCCTCTATAGAGATGCCTCCATTCCATTGTCCATCAACCAAACGCCTCCAAAACTAGAATGGCCTCCAACCAGACGGACCCCAAATGTCCATAGTGCTACTGCGATATTCCACATCAAGAACACTAAGGCATTATTCAGTTTTAAAAGGGACTGAGTCATTAAAGTCCCTTGTCAAAATCTTCATCAATCCCTTCCAATCCCCTCCATTCCTCTTAGAAAAGAGATTAACTAAACAAGTCACAAACATTTCCCTTATTACCAGATCCACTGCATCGCTCCAGCCTTCACTTAATTTACAGCCAATGGTTAAGTACAACAAAATGGGCTATTGTATCAAAAGTACAAACACTTACGTTAGCCCTCCACTTAAAACTAGAGCTGCCTGATTTATGACTCTAGAAACCCTGTGAATTTCATGCTGTACCGATTGCCAGGATTTGGAAGTATTTGTTCTCATTGCAGTCTGAATGGCATCATCAACACCAGGATACACCTCAGCCCCGTAATCGTTGTGCAGTGAAGGTCCGTAAATCTGTGTGGTTTCGTTTCTATTGAGTCTGGCGATAACATGATGAACTGATGGCAATATTTTTCAGAACAGACCAAAACAACTTACCAGGTGTTTGTACCATGGCCTTCCAGACAGTCCTTCCCGCTCAGTAAATGCCCGTTCGGTCATCATCAACCGGTCGTTGATATCTCTGACCTTCAGGGGACTATTTCTCCAAGGGGCCCAAATTTTCCATGTCTGTAGGGCCTTATAAAAATAACCAAAAAAAAAAAAGAACAAAGTTGAAACTGTGGATCAGGCAACATAATGCAGCCATCAGGAGAAAAGATACCTTCAATTCAGAATCCACTTTTAGAACTGCCCTTCTGAACTCTTGGATTGATTTGTGCAGTGGAGATAAGCTGACAGCCATTCCCAGTACTCTCTCGTTTATTCTCAATGCTCCATCCTGGTAACCAGGAGCAACCATCATAATCCTCTAAATTTCGACTTCTTTTTGGAAATAGAAGATCGGAAATTCTGAAACAAGTTGATCCTTGATTTCTTTGAGAGCTCTGAAGGACAGGTTACCTCAAGCTCTGCAGCATAGTTGCTGTAGTTGAAGGGTAGGATCTCCTCATCTGAAAGCCTAAGAGCAACAAGCCCCCACATGCTTGCAGCTAAAAGGAAACATAAAGTTAAGTTGAGAATTGAGATGTAGCCAGTCGACCTATCAAAGTCCTTCAGACCTTCACAAATGCAACAAGATTTAGCATGTTCCATTTTTAGTGATCAGCTCAAAAAGTCCCTCAAAAATGAAGGACCGCCGACCGTGAAGGAAATTTCATCCTGACACCTTTCTATGCACATTACATTCTATGAGAGACGATGGAACTTTTTAACATACTGTGTTTTGTACCACACAGCTCTAATAAGTAAACAGGATGTACATTATAGTCTGACCTAAAAGTAGTAAATTCTAAAGAAAACTGCATGCATAAGTAAAACAACTCTGGTCTTAACAAAGTGGAAAATGGCTAAGACATGTGTCATGTTTCTCGGTCCTTCCAGCAGCTGAGGAAGCATGCGCATGAAATGACATAACATGTACCCCCCAAGTTTCTGATACAACCGTGACAAATCACAAATGTGCAAGTGATACTGTAGGTTAGTGAAAACATACCCGCAACATGCCTCTGGAACAGGGGATCTCCAAACTTTTTCATCCATATGAAGTCATCATACAAGCTATGGTAGACTGCATAGTCTGCAAACAAACACCACAAATAAATTGGAAAACGACAATTGATAGGATTTCCCTTTTTGCACCATTTCTCTATGAATAGGCTATGGTTCAGAATTTTACGATTAAGGGAAGGGTGCCCTAGCCAAAAACTTCTTTTAATTGATTAAATAAAAAAAACTAACATTCAAAGTGGAATGCAAAAAACAGTATAGAAGACCATTTCAAGGAAGGTAATTAGTGAAAGCTTATGCAAGAAAGTAGAACAAACCTGACCCAATAGAAATGTCGGCTGATGGAATACCAATATGTTGAACAAATGCAGAATAATCTGATCCTCCACCTCCTAATCTTCCAATCTTAATACATACAGTTGTCAATACTACTCTCGATAAGTAATAAAATATTAAACTTGCATCTAATGCAGAGAAAGCAACACAGTATGAACATGGAACAAAGAGGAAGGAAGGGTAGTTCTGTGCTTTCTATGATATTTTCCCTGTACATGCTAGTATGCTGCCCACTCAAAATGCTGAAAAGAGAAGCTTGTATTAAAAAAAGGGAATGACTTTAGCTAACACGAACTGCTTACCAAAGGAGAATTGTCAGAAGCCATCCACAAATCATAGAGACTCTGTGTCTCATTGTCTGGATTTTGAACCTTCATCAGCCACAATGGAAACACAGAATATTCAGAGACAGGATAATTGACAGGTAAGAGAAGTCACCATTTGACCTTTAGCCATAGTTATCAGATGTTAATACCAAAAATAATTGTATTATCCAAGGAAAAGCAATTATATCACAAATCAAACTGCTAGTTGTAAATAGCAAAACAAACTACGGCACATGCAAAATCAAAAAGGAATTTCTTGTCTCTGATTGTAAATTAGCTATCGGACTGTAGCCTGGTCAAAAGGGGTTTCCCATCGTCTTGCTCTGGTGCCAGATGGGGAACAGTACCCTGGTTCCTGTTCTAGTCGGGTTATGTTACGCAACTCTCCTGTGTCTTTGACAAAAAGAAACAGACTGTACCCTTGGTGTATATCCATACAATAAAGCTAATGGTACAATTCTTGGACACAGAATAAATTATTTTTTCCCTATTAACTGTGATTTTGTGCTCTAAAAAAACTGTGATGTTGTGCTATATTTCTTTCGGACCTGCTTACTAGCTTCTTTGAGCAATTCGTCAAGTTGGGGAGTTGCAGATGCGTAAAATCCACGACCATACACCGCAGAATCAACATTAAGATATGCAACAGTTCTTGAAGTTAGCATTGCCCTGTTCTCCTCCACCCACTCAGTGGACCCTGTCTGCAATGTTCTCAAAGGAAAATAGTATCAAGAGGATGTGAATTGTTCATTCAAAAAAGAGGACATGTCACATGTGAGTTGCTTTATGATCATATGTGAGAGAGTCAAGAGAGAGACCAATCCATACTCTTCAGCATCCCAGTTGCACAAGATGATAGTTCGTCGAGGTCTCCAGCCCTTCTTTTGCAGCTCAGACAACCGTTGAGCTAGCTACATCTAACTGATGTTAACAAACAAGAAATCGAGGAAATCATGATTAGAATATATAACGGGATACCCACATATATCATACCTCAAGCAAGGCTGCTGTCCCACTGTTCGGGTCAACTCCCCCAAATGTCCATGCATCACGATGATTTCCAAGGATTACATACCTGCATGTTTTACAATGACAATCTCACAGCATTTTTTTTTACTTTGAACTTAAATTAAAAAGCAATACATAACTTGAAACGCCATACAGTATGTGCGGTCCTATCTTCTTTAAACAAAATTGTTCATGGCGAATGTTTCATTACTGCCGCACCCAATTTTATAAACAAACTCAGATGCAAATCATGTGTGTGTCAGCCTGTCAGGATCAAATTACATTCACATGAAGACTTCATTAAATGGAATCATAATCATGTATTACACCATAGTTGTTTTATTTAGAAAATGATCCATTGGTCTAAAACTAGAGTGCCTTGCTTTTTTTTGGACTAAAATTAGAAAACCCTGTTTTTTTTTTACGGAGGGAGTACTGTTCTAAACTGGAGTCTAGATGTGGTATGGAGAGTAAAGTGGAGTCTGGATGGGGCATGGAGAGTAAAGTGAAAGGTTGGTTTGGGGATTTTGGTCATACCGCTCAGGTTCTTCTTTCCCTTCAATCACCGAAATGACATTCTGAATAGTAGCCATCGTTTCATTCCCCTGCAAAGAAAGCAAACCAGTACCGACCGTAAACGGCAAAAGAAGACCTTCCCTTTCCTTTCCAAATTCCCATCCTCAATTCCTGTACAGAAAAAATGTACTGTGACTTACTATGTAGGTCAGGTTGAGCACTGCCGGGCCGGGCCCAAGCCTGTAAACCGGCGCGCCATCGCCTCCTTGCCAATCCTCAGGCGCCACATCGCCGCTAAGGAGCTGAATTATGGCCGCCCCATCCTTTCCCGACACCGGCAGTGCTGGTATCCCCGGCATGTCATCGGAGGCCATTGCCTCCGCGATACTTAGGCGCTCGCAGCCCTCCGATGAGGCCCACATCGGCGTCGTGGGGTCCCCAACCCCCTTGAACGTGCTGCCCACCTGTACGCCGGTCGGCGGCATCCACGGCCCGTCTGGGAAGGCCTTCCCGGCCGCGTAGTCCTTGGCATCTGTGTATAGAACCGCCGCGGAGGCGCCGGCGTCCCGCGCGTTCCTGACGATGTCGCCGCGGAACACCTTGCCGTAGCGCGCGACAGCGACCTTCCCGGTAACATTGACGCCGCGGGCGGCGAGGTGGGCAAAGTCTTCCGCGCGGCCGTAGTTGGCGTAGACGGCCTCGGCGGCGACAGAGCCGGAGGCCGCGTAGGCAAGGAAGGTGGGGACGACCTCAGCGGAGACCGCCTTCGTATGGGTCGCCGGCGTAGGTTTCCTGCTTCAGAGCGAAGTGAACGGTGTCGCGGTCCGGCGCGGAGAGGGAGAGGGAGCGGCGCGCGGGGTAGGAGAGGAGGACGGAGTAGCTCGTGAGGCGGGTGGGGAAGGAGTGCGAGGAGAGCGCGGAGACGACGTGAGCGGCGGCTAGGGCGTTGGCGCCCGTGCCGGCTAGGTGGGGGCGGATGGTGAGCGCGTGGAGGTGGGCGGCGGCGGTGTCGTTGGAGCCGAGGGAGAGGTAGAGGGACTGGTAGTAGGACGGCGCGGGCTCGAGGAAGAAGAGGTGGTAGGAGGCCGCGAATGCCGCGGCGACGAGGAGCGGGAGCGGGTGGAGCCTCACTGCCGTGCGGCGCGGCGCTGGCGGGCGGGATGAGCGGGATGCGGGCCGCGGACCCTTCGGAACCGTCCTGTGGATTAGGCATGGCGCCGCGTCGTCAAGGAGGGGAGGGCGGCGGGGCCGGCGGTGGTATGCAGCGGACCACGCTCGCCTGCAGTTACGAGTGAAGCGGAGGAGACGGCGACGGGGGAGAGGAGGTGGGCGTGTGGGCGGCGCAGCGCAGGATGTGCCGCTGACAGCGTGGGGGCGCGCGAGCGTTTTCGTTTGGCTCTCGCTGTCGTTCGTGGGGCCAGCGTGGCATGTTCGCCGTTTCGGGATGGGCCTAGACGAGTGGATGGGGACGTGGAGATTCGGACCGGGCCCTTTTTTTATATATATTCTTTCTGATGAGGTGGGTTGGAGCGACGTGGACCGGTAGCATATTGTTGGGCAGACGGATTTTCACCATTTTCTTTTCCAAATGGGCCTTCAGGCAGTTCCCCTCAGCACTGAAGAAGACATGATTGGGCCGAAGGCTTCCCTGAATTAGCTTTTAGGATCTTGATTCTATGGGCCTCATTTCATGGCCTGCTGCTACCTGCTCACCGACTCACCGTTCTGGGCACATCGTTCTCTCTCCGTTTTTTGTAATCTGGGAACGCAGCATGAACAAACATGAAGAACGGAGAAAAACGTGAGGCTAAGAGACCGGACAACGTAAAAGAAGTGTAAAAGGAAGGAGCAGAAAAGATTAAAACGGCGGCCACCGCCAAGTCATTCAAGATTCAAGAACGAACCGCTGGAGCCATCGGTTTCAGCAGTTGCCCTGTCACGCAACGCATTTTTGGAAGGCAACGGACTGAAAGCTCCACTGAATTTCTTGCAAATCTCATCTCCATCGCGCTTAACGCATGAACGACCCAGCGCCGCAAGCTGACAAGAGGTTTGGTAGACGAGAGGCTGACCGAGATCGATATGACGCGAGAAAGCATGCGACCGACCCATCATGGGCAGCCACCGAATCCACCACGGGCGTGATTGCATATGCAAGCAGCTGACAAGCTGGTGATCTAAACATCCATTTGCTCCAGCGTGGGTCTCTGCGATTCCGATGCTGTACGAGCAGCCGTCACCATCACCGCAGTAAGGCAAGCTCGTGGGTGGCTAGGAAGGTCCACCGCTTCACGAATGGACGGAGACGAAAGACTGTCCTGGCCGTTTCCTAATAATAAAGTAACGCAAGTACACGCCATGCCAGAGAAAAAAAAGTGAAGACAAACCATGAAGTGATGAAGCGTTTTATCAGCGTTTAGCAACCGCTTAAGACCGAACCGGAGGTTATACTCCATTCTGAGCTCCGAAATCATCACTCACCGTACGGAAACTCAGAGAAATGTGGCCATAGCCCGATAAAACGGACCTCCGGTCCTCCATCACGGCCTGAGTAACTGAACAATCAGGTACGGTTGGCGGACGAAGAACGGTAGAGCCGAAGCGGGATTCGGTCAGAGCCGAAGCACAGTTGCACAGCCAAGCTGCCAGGCCTGGCAGGCGGCAGCCATGAATGTGGGCGAGAGGTAGCGTGCCATCGTGTTCACGCATGCTTGCCACGAGTCCAGGATTGTGTATTGTCTGTCCACAGGCTGAGAGGGACGCAGGCGCAGCTGCATGGCCGAGCCTCGAACCTAGCAAGGCGTAGCGCGAGGTTGAAAGAAAACCGCACGCGGCGTGCGGGCGCGGACACGTCGCCGTTGTCCGCTAGTCCCAGGCCTCGGCCGGCCACAACCTGTAAAGCCAGGCGGCGCTTGGCAGCTACCAGCCTACCGCGGCCGTGATCGCGAGCGGCGCCTGCCAAAAGCAGGCCAGGCCGCCCTCGCTCTGACCGCGGTTCCCCGGAGACCGCGACATTTCGGTGTTCAGCTCGGGACGGTCACGGAGTCGCGTTCAGGGGCAGCAGAAGGAACAGAGCGACGGATTGGCGGGCTGGACGCATTACCTGGGTATCAGATTCAGACAGGGGAGAAGACACTGCCTCGGACACGGAGATGCGTTTGCAATTCCGCATGTGTACATCCGACTAGAATTTCATACAGCGAGGGGCTCGAGTCTGTACGTAGGCCATGAAAGAAAAAGACGTAACGGTGGCATCTGCAGCTCAGTCTTGACCTGCTTGGGCTGCCCGGTAGTACCAAATTTCTTTGGGGGGATGGTGCAGCATGCCTACATACGTTGACAGTTCAAATGATATTTTGAAATATAAGGATGCTACTAGAACTCACACACAGCACGTCAGAAAAACGACTTCATCTCAGGCGATGAATGACAGATGTCTCAAGTGGTTTCTTGTATCGTCGAGATGCAATGCAATCACCCCGGTGACCGCCGAGAACGAGAAACGGGTTGGTTTTCGGAATTTTTTTTCCAGTCGTTTTTCTTTTTCTTTTTTCAGTTATCGTGGGTATCTCATGTTCGCCGGTTTCCAAAAATCGAATTTTGCTTGACTTCCGAAAGAAACTGCATTCAATCCCTCACAAATCAGTCGAAAACGGTGATTTACCTGTTGCTCTTGTCGGTCTCTCTCTCTCTCTCTCTCTCATCTTGACGGTTCTTTTTAGTTCAGTTCAGAAGTCGCTTTCTAGCGTTTCTAGTGGCAGGTGATGTCAAATTGTAGATGTACAAAAGGTTGGCTTGTGTTTATTAGTTGCTTGTGTTTAAGCTACCATATATTGATGTACAAAAGGTTGGCAACTCATCAGAGCATATATTGATGAGCCGCAACTAAAATCACCCTTAGTCTCGCTAATCGAACATTATAGTAGTGAGTGATGAGATCAGCAGCAGTAAAATGATACAGTGAAAAAATAGCTCATACTACAAAATAAGCTTTTGATGCTCAAAGTGAAAACCGAAGGCAAAATGTTGTGTCATATGCATTTTGCATGTCACATTCTCTCCACGCATGCGCTAGTACGAGTTCAACCAAACGTCACGGATTTATTTTAAGAAAAGAAACTAGCATCCCAACTAAAACACATATACACACAGAAATGCCAGAAAATGACAAAGACAAAAGAACGAAAACAGAAACACGCACCAAATCTCAAAGAGGGCCTTATCTGTCCCCTCCAAGAAGATTCCTGTCAATCAGCTAGCTAAAAATTCTCGTGCGCTCGTCTCTTCGCGCAGAAGTCGCCATCACCTGTAACTTCTGTAAGGGGGCGGCCGGGCGGGGCCGCGGCTCGGCTCTACGACGACGAGGGGTGCACGAGAACAGCGACCAACACATGCATATGGCGTACGTCCTGCGCGCTCGCGGCTTTGGGCGGCGCGCGGCGCCACGCGCCACAGGCCATACCAGCGTACCAACCGCACTCCTCAGCAGCTCGTGAACCGACCTGTGCCACTCCTCCATTCCCTGTTTTCTGTTCTCTTCTTACCCGTGAATGATCGAGCTCTCCTCCCTCCCTTAAATTCTCCCCCGAACCTCTCCGCCTCCCGTACCCTGTCACCCTGTGCCTCACTGAGAACCTGCCAGAGGCCCCTCCAGCTTCTTCCCCGGCCGCCCGCCCGTAGTAACGGCGGCGCTGCCGTCGCGGCCCTCCAATGGGCACGCCGCGGCCGCAATTCTTGGCCTGCATTGCCGTGGCCGTGGCGCTCCTCACGCCGCCGTGCGGAGTGGCCGGGCACTCGCGCGGGCTGCGGCCGGGGCGCGGCGCCGGCGCCGGCGGCGCGCCGGAGCCGTTCCCGGGGAACGCGACGCGCGCGGAGATGATCGAGCGGCAGTTCGTGGAGTGGGTGCGGTACATGGGCGGCCTCCGGCACAGCACGTTCCAGCACGCGCTGGCCCGCGCGTTCCCCTCCTACTCGCTCGTCGTCGACAAGAACCCGGCGTTCGGCGACTTCACCACCATCCAGGCCGCCATCGACTCGCTCCCGGCCATCAACCTCGTCCGCGTCGTCATCAGGGTCAACGCCGGCACCTACACGTACGTGCTACTCTATACGTTGGATGCATTGCATCATAGATCCCAAGCGCCTGGATTAAGATTGACCGAGAGCGAGAGAGAGAGGCTGACGTCGCCCATTGCCGTGTCGTGTCGCTGTCGCGCAGGGAGAAGGTGACCATCTCGCCGATGCGCGCGTTCATCACCCTGGAGGGCGCCGGCGCGGACAGCACGATCGTGCAGTGGGGCGACACCGCGGACTCGCCGACGGGGCCCAAGGGGCAGCCCCTCGGCACGTACAGCTCCGCGTCCTTCGCCGTGAACGCGCAGTACTTCCTCGCGAGGAACATCACTTTCAAGGTACGTAGCAGCTGGCTAGGCTCGGTGCCACCCACCCGTTCCATTCAACTTGCATGCCCGGCTCGCCTCTGCGATGTCATGTTTTTTACTGAACTGTGAACTCGCCGGCCGGCGTGGAATGGCACAGAACACGTCGCCGGTGCCGAAGCCGGGCGCGAGGGGGAAGCAGGCGGTGGCGCTGCGGGTGTCGGCGGACAACGCGGCGTTCGTGGGGTGCAAGTTCCTGGGCGCGCAGGACACGCTGTATGACCACTCGGGCCGGCACTACTACAAGGAGTGCTACATCGAAGGCTCCGTGGACTTCATCTTCGGCAACGCGCTCTCGCTGTACGAGGTACGCACGCACGCACGCACGTCGCCGCCTCTGTTTCTTTCTCTCCCTCGGCAGCTCTGCGCAAAACATGACGCAGAGAGGCTCCAAAACAGAGCATATACTAGTGTGAACTGTGCAGCTTCCAAATTACTTGTACCCGGTTTTGTTAGGAAGCGTCTGTTCCGCCGAAACAATTTTTTTTTTTGAAAGGAAAGCCGAAACATGATTAGATAGATGCCGTTCGGAAATACTTACTACTTCTAGTGATCTGAATTCTGACACTTCCAGCTCGCACTCGTGGCTGGAAGAAGCACCATCAGAGAGAGGCACGGCCGGATTTAATTAGAGCCTTTTCCGTGCGCCTTGACGCATCCGCTTATGCACATTTTTGAAGCAATCCAGTCCACATGGGACAAAAGAAAACCGAGGTTTTTGTACGTGCTCGCCGCGACTGGTGCCGTGGCCGTGCCACAAAAACTCGAGCACACCAGACTAGCTTCTGTTCCGTGGCGGCTAGGTAATGGTAGTGTTGGTGCAGGACTGCCACGTGCACGCGATCGCGCGGGACTACGGTGCGCTGACGGCGCAGAACCGGCAGAGCCTGCTGGAGGACACGGGGTTCTCCTTCGTCAACTGCCGGGTGACGGGGTCCGGCGCGCTCTACCTGGGCCGCGCCTGGGGCACCTTCTCCCGCGTCGTCTTCGCCTACACGCACATGGACGACATCATCATCCCGCGCGGCTGGTACAACTGGGGCGACCCCAACCGCGAGCTGTACGTCTTCCTCCTCCTCCTCCTCCTCCCATTTGCTTCTTTCTTTAGATAAAGATCGCCCCAGGCCTTCCCAGTTCCCACGCATGCCGCTTGCCGCTGCCATCTGGAGCTTGCGGACGCCAGGCGTGCTCGGTTCGATTCGACGGCCACGCCTTTTGAGTTTTTGGCTGCCGATCTCATCTGACTGCTTCGCTCGCGGAACAAAGAGCTCAGCTATCTTGCACGCATATAGTAGCCGAGAGGTAGGTTTACTAGCGATCGATATATAAAGCCATAAAGGTGTGTGCACACCCAGACAAAAGGGAGCACTCGCCTGCTCCCATTCCGGCGAATCATCCGATCGCACGGGTGGCCGCCCTTCTCATCTCGCTGCTGACGGTAGCGGCTTTTCAGATTCGATTCCCATCCCTGCTGCTCATCAGTGGTCAGTGCCCACCGGCACAGCAGCCACACGGATGAACGGTGACGGGCCAAAGCGCCGTCCTCTGTCTGCGGCGGCGCTATCAGGATTCCCAGAGGCCCAAGGCTATCGAAACATTTTCCTCGCCGATCGCAAGTTCGCAACCCGACTTGGGTCGTGGCCATCGTTTTGGAACTGAAAATCTGCGCGTGCTTTTAATTGTTGCTGCAGGACGGTGTTCTACGGGCAGTACAAGTGCACGGGCCCCGGCGCGAGCTACGCCGGCCGGGTGGCGTGGTCGCACGAGCTCACCGACGACGAGGCCAAGCCGTTCATCTCGCTCAGCTTCATCGACGGCGTCGAGTGGGTCAGGCTGTAACTGTAAAATCTCGACGTACACCATGTAAAGAAACTGAGGAAGGAAATATACAGATTTCACTTACTTTCCGTTCGTCGACTCGAAGATTTTTTTTCTCCCCCAAGAGTCTGGATGCAGCATCACCGATGGACTGAGGTTGCATGCCGTGAGTACGGCTGTCCCTATACTAATTCTCACCGAAAGAGAGACTTCAACGTCTGCACGTGCCGAGTCCGTGCGAAATCGGCTATAACACAGAAACTTCTGTGCCTGACTCCATTATGGCATTAATCAAATCAGTCGTCAAAACTTGCAGGAAGCAAGGAGGAACAATTCCTTTTCCTCCTTCCCGTGCTAGCTATAGTACAGAGAGAGAAAAAGAGGGAAACCCGATCTGGTGACGGCGACCCCCTCCCCCTTGCCTTCGGCGGAGGGTGGGGAACGTTTGATTCATCGTCCGGTTTGTGTATAGCGTACTACTAGGTTTAAGTTTAATATACCCAGTATAGGCTTTGAGTGCTCGTGTCGGCGGAGATCCATGGGCTATTTTGCGTCCTCCACTTCTTCTCTGGTGACGACGATGAAGGTCAGTGCACGGGTGGCCTCGGCGTGGCGTGCTTCCCCGGATTTCTCGGCGTTGGTGGTGTTAGTGTTTTCTTCCTTCTCGTGTGTATAAGGGGGAGAATAAACGGCATCCCCGGAGCCGGTTGGTTTCTCCGGGTTGATGGCAACGGTGGAGGGTTGTTCTGGTCGTCGGCTTTGCCACCGCCGACGGATTTCTTCTTTCTCTCCCATTCTTGCTTGGCGGACGGCCGATGCTCGTTCAACATTCATGTCGTCTTGCGGAGTGGCATGAGCAACGATTCTTGCGGCATCTCCAATGTTTGGCGCTGCGGGGCACCATGAGAGGTGGACGTGCTTGGGCTCTGGCGGTCGGCAACAATGGTCGGGAGCTCTGGTGACACCGTACGCCGTGCTCCAAACGAATGTGGTTTGGATACTTTTGGATTGGAATGGTTTTAGAGGGATTAAAGTGTATTTAAATCCACATCCACAGTAGCTCAAAATCCCCTCAATCCCTCGCAGTCCACACAAATCCCTCTCAATCTAGAATACCTAAACCATTGGTGAAATCGCCACCGAAGATGGAACCAGCAGAAGCGGTGCCGGTGAAGGATTTGCCTTAGACTCACCTTCTTTCTCTATAGAGAGGAAGACAGGAAGACCGAGCGAAAGGCCACTATTAGAGATAATTTCATCATAAATAATAGTACTACATTTAACTTTTCTTCAAGACTAGCATTAGCAAATAAAATGTGAGTATTAAGAACATATACAAGGGCAAATCGGCAGAATAATCTCTAGCACTAGACTTATCAAAAAAATGTGAAAATATAGAGTTGTGAATATGATCTTAAATGCAACAATAGTCCCATCATCCTGTTAGATATTAAGAAAAAGCAATATACCAAAAGAAACTGTTGCCGTCAAAGTTAAAATGAGCTAATCGGCCTTGACCGTCAAATATCACTTTGCTTGTTTTAATTGGATGCCATGACACGGAGGCTATTTCCAGCATACTCATTGAATTACTCAAATTTTAAACTACACTCTGTTTACAGTGTTAGAGCAGTACTTTAAGTATTCATTTGAGGCGACAGCTTGAAATGTCGTAAACAGTTTCTTTTTAGACCTATGATACCTAAAATGCGAAGCAAATCGTGACGCTGGCATCATAGGGCCTCATGTGTGAGCATTTGCGTTGAAGAAGGGCCACGGCCCAATACCTGGTTAGCCGAGCTAACCAACAAAAAATGGCCCATACTGGATGCCGGGAAATGGCCGACAGCCTTGTAGTAATTTCTCTGAGGAAGGACAGCTTCATTCCCTGGATGTGTGATTCAATTTTTCAAACATCTAAATATGTTTTTTAATAGAGTTTCTGCGTTTCCACCAAGTATTTTCTCTTAGAACGAAGGAAGATGACAAGAAATGAAGGATATAGAATTATAACAGATGGATATATATGCTTTTTCCACGTTTCTTCTGCGGTAATGAACCCGTGACCACTTAGCTCGTGAATCCAATTTAGCTGCTCCTGCTCAAAAGGCAGATGTCGATCAGATCTGTCGCCGGATAGAAACAAAATCAAGAATCCACTCATCGGGTTGAGAAAGATCCGATCATCCCAAAACTAACGGTCTCGGAGCAATACTGACTCGATCTGGCTCTCAGAATGCTGAGTACCAGTAGTGTTCAGTGTTTGTTATCCAGTTCTCCACCCAATCTTGAGGCACACCTCTTCCATTTACTGTCCCAAGAATTTTCTACTCCAGTGTCTTACTGTCCAATCAGCCAGCTTCTTGTCTCTCGTCTCCAGCTTGAACCACCGGAAATTCAAACAAGAAGCAACGGATACAAGCCCGAAGAGTTGCACTGACTTCATCGCAATATGATTATAGCCGCTGATCTCTGTTTCCAATTCCAGCGCACCTTTTTTTTCTTTTTGTGGGAATGCGGAGTGGTAAATGGTGCAAGACCATTCAGAATTTCAATGAGCTCATTCACATTAAATGCTATGATGTGCAACATGTTTGGTGATATAGCAAAGTATCAGTGGCGGACCCAAGAGGTGGTCTATATATGTCATGCCATACCCTAAAAACACAAAACTCTACTAGTTCTACTGGTTATATTTTGCTGTTTTATTTGTTCTTGGCATACCCTATGTTCCAAGGCTGGGTCCGCCAGTGCAAAGTATCTATAAAAAGAGATAGATATAGTTTCCTAAAGATGAGAGAGTGATAAAACTCAAAATACACCATTATCTAGACAAAAACTGATGTGGCATTATTTGATAACTATGCCATAAACCTTCCACTAGAAATGGTCTAATCACCATCTAACGTTAATGAAAAAGGTCGTCTAATGTGCACTTGCGTATTTTATTTATTCTTCTTGACATCTAAAATTTAGGACATGTTTGGTTCACAAAGATATTGGAAATGTGAGATAATGGACCAGAGATACTCACTATCTCTAGTATTTGGATGTATTATAGATTTTACATTGGATAATATGCCAGCCTTTCAATATCTCTCGTTATCAAGGGTAAATGGGATTGTGGAATTTTGCATCGGATAGTGGTAGTATGTCTCCATTCCATTATCTCCCATTCACAAAATCTTGAAGACCAAACATGGTCTTAAACCCTTGGATCTGCTATCTGTTTTGCTTCTTTCTTCCTCATCTAGCCATCTTATTCCTCTAGCCTCCTCCCCCACCCCCCTGCCACCACCATAGATGCCTAAGCTCAACGCGCCTCCACCCCATCCACCTAGCTTTGTCTGTCGTCATTGTGACGCCTCCACCATTAGCCCACCCCAACCACCTAACACATTTGCCAAGCCAGACTATTGCAGACGGCCTTCCTCCTGCTAACTCATATGAGGAGGCAAATCTTGCTGCAGTTGGAGGGGAAGTAAGAATTGGATGAAAAGAATTTGGGTCTGGGAAGGGGTAGGGTGAAGAAATACCTGAGCACAACAACAACATTAGAAAGCCGAAAGGAAATGCGTAAAACTTGCCCAACGAACCAAGGCAAACTCAGAGTAGTTAATGGATGCAGATGCGTAAAAATTGCCCAGCAATCTATAATGGTGGCTTTGGATGCAAGAGAGGCATAGATAGGTGCACCAGCCACCGGTCAGATTGGATGAGCTTGCACAGTCCGACTTTCAAGCACGCACTGGTTCAATCACTGAGTACTTGACATTTGACACATAACTGTATCTAAGTTCAATGTTCCATGCATGTGCCTGAACGTTTGAAGACGAAAGCACGACCACCCCTGTCACGGGCCTCCGTACGGGTCCATGCATGCAAGCAATTGCATCGCTGTGCTCTGATCTGCTAATAACTAGATAACTGGTACCACTGTCTGACAATGTCGTTAGCTTCATCCTTCACATGGGAAACACTTCAACACCCAAACGCACAAGTATGTACACGTATATTTTTTTAGCGTCTACGCTACACGTTCCGCGTCCCGGTTTCGCGTCACGTTGTTCTCTGATCACCAAAAGCTGTCCAGGTAGTAGTCCCTGGCCACCTCGTCGCTGGCACTGATCCTGGAGAAGCCGGCCGGCCGGATCGCGTCCGAGCAGTGGAAGCAGAAGCCGCCGCCGTGCTCGTGCGAGCAGGACCCGCTGGACGCCCCGGCACGGGTCACGCTCGTCCTCGGCGCCGCCTCCGGTTCCACCGTCTGCCGCTGCCTCGGCGCGCTGTGGCACCGTGTCCTGGCAGCGGAGGACGCGGTGCCGGCCATGTACCGCGGGCTGACGAGCGCGTCGCGGTCCCGCCTCGAGGCGCTCCGCGGCGGCGTGCTGGCCTGGCTGTGCTCGACGCTCTTGGCTGGCGATGAGTCGTGGGTGGAGAACCGGGGTGTGTTGTGCGCCGTCTTGGCGCCCCGGGGGTCGCGCTCGTGGGTGCTCCGCCGGAACGAGAGCCGTGCAGGCTGCTGCTTGGCGCCGCGCAGCGGCGAGCACGACGGCGTCGGCGCCGCGGGGCGGTGCCGGTGGTACACCAATAAGTGGTCCGCGGGGCTGTGCCTGCTGGTGATCCGTGAGGACCGGGAGCGGAGGTGGCACGTGTCCATCTCCACGATCCGCGGGCTGCGCTCGTAGTTGGAGTCCGTGCTGTCGGACAGCCTCCGGCGGTGCACCGGCGTCGCCGGCGGCTTCATCCGGACTTCCGGAGCAGCAAAGATCCTCTCCTGCACGGACCACATGCATAATGAACGCATATATATACCAATATAAAAAATCAGCCGTGCAATTTCATCCATCATCATGAACATCGTTAGTTACGCTGCGAAACAGATCATATATATGCTCCGTAGCTTACTTCTTGTTCCATGGATTTCCGGTAGGAAGCATTCTTGACGGCAATGGAGTCGGCTTGCAGCCGCATGAGCGTCTGCAATCTTTGCAGCGTCATGGCTGCCTGCTTCCTCACGAGATAGCCCCGTACCAGCGCCTGGATCTTGACGAGCGACCTGAGAGCTCGAAGCGCTCGCCGAGCCTGCAGACACGATGGAGTCAAAACCAATGTCAGAGTTTGTTTATTAGACACTCCGGATTAGGTAACGAGGCTTATGGCAGGCTACGCAATAATCAACTGCTCTGCCGCCAAACAGAAGCTTGATAGCACGTACAAGTCATCGCCGACGCAGCTTAACACTGTAAACAATTGCGCAAGTGACCAACGTGCAGATTTTGTATAGGAGTACTACCGACAGCGCAGGAGTAAACAAACGGCTGCGCGTCGTTGAAAAGAAAAGAGTGAGCAGGTGCAGAAGAAGTGACATCACATACAACAACTGTCTAGTCCACCTAGCCAAGCAGTTACTAGAAACCAAAAGAAGGGCTGAAGGATACAGCAAAAAACGCACTGCAGGAAGGATCTGCGTCGTTGCACGAAAGAAACTTCTGTAGTGCACTGGTTCTTAAAAAAAAAAGATATGTTTTTTTTCCAAAAAAATAAAAACTTCAGCAGCGCGAGCATGGGTGAACATGAACTACGAGCAGAGATCATAACGAGAAAGAATAAAGGGACGATCATACCAGGTAGCCTCTGAATGTTTTCTGGATCACGACGGCGGCCCGCTCCTCTCGAGCTCTCGCGCCCTCCTTCGCCGCCCTGACCTGTTGCATCCATTCTGCCCCGGCGGCGGGCTGGCCCGACGACCCCGCGCCGCCGTCATCTCCGCTCTTCCTCTGCTTCGCGAAGCTCCACCTCCTCTTCTCCTTCTCCGGGCCGCCGCTCCAGTGGCTGCCGACATGGTTCGCCTCGAGCGCTCTGTTCTCTTCCTTCCTGCCCGTGAGCAGCTGCTTGAGCCATCTCCTGATGCGCCTCATGCTGCCGCAATTCTCTGCGCACGAGAAAAAAAAATCGGTCAAGTCAACGAAGGGAAATGGAGCAAGCGTCACAGCAATGGAAGATCGACAAAATGAAGGCGAGTTCCTCAGCAGAGAAGCCAGAGCAGTCAACGAAGAAGAAAGGGAGCGCTGCAAGATTGCGCTTTTTGGGCGGAGAAAAGACGGAAACCACACTCGGAAGAGCAATCTCAGCAGGCCAAACTTTGGAGTTTGGATTGACGATGACACGGCGAGTGGCTGTGCCTCCAACTCGAGAGAGAAAAGAGAGCCTTTTGAAACGGCCAAATGAGAAGCCTGGAGCCAGATTCACCGCGGACAACCTTTTCGCTCCGTAGGCAAAGGCCAGAACGGCGGCGAATTGTACTGCGGAATCCTAGGGAGGGAGGGAGCGATTGGGCTCCAAGAAGCGAAAAGAACCCACCGAGCTCAGCTTGCCGCATCAGAAGCTCACGCACAGGGAATCAGGCATGGAGTTACGCGCGGCCGTCGTGGGGCTGAGCGGCCCCGGAAGAGGAAAGCCGAGACTAGGGAGCAGCAGAGCTTTCGTGGGATCCCAGCGGATCAGCCTCGATTGGAACAGTAAAAAAAGAGCAGCGATCCCAGCGGCGAGCGGATTTGTAGTCGGAGGGGAGGCGGCCTGGCGCGCGAGGCGAACTGACGCGTGGGTCTCCACGACTCGGCGCCCGCGGGCGGGCAGGGGCAGGGCCAGGGGCACACCCCGGCTCACGAGAGATTCCCCCCGCTTTGCTCCCCGCCCAAGGGTCCGAGCGCAAGCCAACAAAGCGCGGGGGCGCGATCCAGACGACCAGCTCAGACTCCCGTCCTCCCGTGCCGCCAAGGCACGTGCCCACCATGCACCCCCGTCCCCGGCGTGGCGTAACAAGAGCTGCCCGGCAAGGCAAAAAGGTGCAGTGGGTGTGGGTGGAGCACCTAGAAGTAGAACGCCCGGCGCCACCCGAGACTCCCAGAGCGGTGAGCGCGGCCGCGGACGGGACAGGGAGATCAGATCGGCTGGCCGATTCGGTGACGCCAAGACCGCCGGTCCTGGCTTCGCGGGCGCCCACTCGGACACCCTCCCGCTGGGGGGGGGGGGCTTGTCTTGGAAGTACGCACGCAGCGGCGAGCGGATCCGATCCGCTGGCAGAGCCGCCCACTTGTTGCAGGCAGGGCAGAGCCGCAGAGGCTCCGAGCGAGCGCGCTTGCTCGTGGTGCTCGTGGCTAATGGCTCGGCGCTCTTCTATACCGTGCCCCCACGACCACGCGCAGACGGAGAGAGAGGGGACGAGCGGCGCAGCGGTAAAAAAAAAAAAGAGCTTTGCAGCTTCGGTCATGCCGCGGCCAGTACGCGTACTTTTTATCCGGCCGGCCCAATAAATTTGTTTTCCTTGCGACACGAGGCGCTTTGCTTCACGGGCTACTCCGGCCGGCGGGCCGGCTAGCTAGGTACGTACGGAGTAGCCCCAAACCTGAATGGTCAACACCCGGACCCGGGGAGGTACTTGTACTGGCGAGGCAGGCTTTTGGGACGCGGACGGGAGCAGCGCCGCATCTGCATCTGCATCTGCATCTGCATCTGCATGGGCGTCGCGTGCACTGTGCGCCGGGTGCAGTACGCCATGCTCTGTTTTCACCGTGGCCTGCCTGCCTCCTGGGCATGGGCTCGTCCAGCCGACGAAAGCTACAGTTTCCTGCGTGCCAGCGTGGCCGTAGGATCGGATCCCAGTGTCAATTCTTGGAACGGTGGATAGTCCCAGGTTGTCAGTCGCGTCGAACAAACCTTTCTGCCCTGCACGGCTGCACCGCACCACACCGCGCCCCGGCAACCGCTCTGTGCAACCGTCAACCGTTGCTCGTACGCTTTATTCTTCGACACCGCGACCGGCCGTTCCATGCATGTGGGGCTCCGAGACTTGTGGCCGGCTAGATCAGATAACGACCTGGCTAATGAATAATGATGTTTGATGCGCAACCGGTATCAGTTTTCTCTGTTTATCTAGCTTTACATGTAACGCGTGTCACCGTGTGCGCCAACCAATCAACCACACACACATTTTTACCTGTCCTCGACAAAGCGACGGCGAGCTGCCGGGCTACACCGCCATTACAGTACACACATCGGCCGTGCATGCTACCGGTAGCGAGTGTGGGCCGCTGATCGGAGCCGGACATGAGCTTATTGTGGCTCGGTGGTGCCTCCGTCAGCCGCTACCTAAAAACGCATGCGTCTTTATCTTTATGCTTAGGATGCGGTCGTGAGCAAGAATTAGCCTCCGCTGCAGCGCTGCTTGTCGCTTGTTGTGAGAGCGACCGCCAAAACCCAGATTGATTGTCTATGTTGACTTCTTGTCGCCTTTCGCTTTCCCCTCCTTTTTCCTTGCTACGAAAACGGGCGCACGGTCACGTTGCCGCTGCCAACCTGTCGTACGCACAGTATGGGCTTTGGATAAGCACACGGCTGCTAGTAGCGACGGACGCACCGTCCCCCGTTGAACTAGGATCCACTGTAGTACGAGTACTTGCTCGTCTGTTCGCCGTCCCCTGTCACTGAGGGAAATCCCCAAGTCACCCGTCTGTTCGTCGTCGATCCCCTGTCACCCGGGTCGACCGTGGTGGGTAGCAAGCGGAATTGACCCATGTACTCACGTATTTGTCATTCTGATTCTGTGAAGCAGCAGTACTAATGATACTGTATCGGGCCCGCTCTGGCAAGGAGAGCACAGACGCCCAAGTCAACAATCGATCACATCGTTTGTACGTAGTTCTGTACCCGCGCGGCTGACTGCGGGTGCGATTCGCGCCAATGCCGTGCAGCGCAGGCAAGTCCCCGTGCCTGGCCATGCACGCATTGCCAGTCAGTGCCCAGTAGCTCGGGGGCGTGCACGGCCGTTCCCAGGCCACTAGTACTGTAGTAGCACATGTACTTACTTCACCGCGAGCAGCAGCACGGGCGCACGTTGCACGGCGCTGGATGAGCTGCCCGCCACGATGTGCATGGAGGTCTGCTGGATTTATGGCGGTGCGCCGTGCGCGTCCTGTGCTGGCCTGCTCGGCTCGGCAGAAGATTCCTCGTCCCCCACACTGTAGGCCTGTTGGCGTGGACGCCGGCTACAGTACGACGACCCACGCCACCACTGTGGGATCTCTGAACTCTGGTCAACCGGTGCTCCGCTGCTCGTTCTGGCAAAGCCTGCAGAAGCGGATAGAAAAAAAGACACAAGTGGAAGCGGGCACAGTAACGCGACTGAAAGCCGCAATCAATCAAAGGCCTCGAGAGGCTCTCTAACCTCTGCCGGCCAGCAGCTGCTCGCGTGCCGACGTGCACGCGTCGTGTACGCACGCACGGACGGGCAGGCAAGGCAAGGCGACGCCGACGCGACGTGCGCTCTGCCCCAGCGGCCCGCGCCCACACCCTGCCCGTGCCCGGCGCCGCTCGCCGTCGCGCGGCAGGGCGAGCTGCTTCTGATCGACGGGCGACAGAGCTCTGAGGCTGTCTTACGATTGCAACGGGCAAAAACTCATCGGGTATTATAATTTCATACCCACTATCCACGAATAAAAAAAGCGTACCCGCTACAATATCATGTACCTGCTCGCGTATGAATTTTACCCTATACCCGTATCCGTGTGGATAAAAAAACCCGTCGGGTAACTCATACCCGATTAAATACCCAGTAAGGACATGTTTAAATATCACAAATATAATAAATAATATCACTAATTAAAATAATAAATCACTTAAATATGAGTAAATAAATTAAAGACAATAATAGATAATATTGAAACATGCAAGTTGATCATATTTTTGTCCAACATACACTTATATTTGCTTAATTATGTAGAATAAATGTATAGATGAGGCGGGTATAAATTACCCATGGGTACGTGGGTATGGGTAGTCTGCACCCGTACCCTCACCCGCATACCCGACGGGTACAATATTGTGTCCCATTAACGTACCCACGGTAGAGAAGTCATCCCATACTCGCTTTTATATCGGGTAAAACCCGTCAGGTACCCGGGTTTCGGGTATCCATTGCCATCTTTAGGCTGTCTCCTAGCCGTTTATCCATATGGGCTGCATATAACACTGTTTGGCATTGTTTGTCACTGTACGGTCACCGTAGACAGAGAGATGGGTAGTTGAAATAGCGATAGGACAATCCGAATAGACGATCTGCTGAAGACAGGTCTGAGGGGCTAGACGACTGCAGGACACATCGTCGTCGGGAAGTGTGCGTCGTACAGACTTACGAGGATGTGCAAACCTCACCGTAACCATCAGCGACTAATTGCTGATAAGGCTATCTGCACACTTGTACTCTGGATTACTCCAAATCTTTTCTCTAAAAGGCGGCGAGCGAGGGTGGCGTGGGACGCTCGTTGGTGCGTGCACCGGGCGAGGCCGGATTCGCAGCCGTCGGGGCTGGATCCCGTCAGCCGCCTCGGCGATCCTCGTCCACCCGTCGCTGGCCCTGCCTCCTCGCTTCTGCTCACCTTCTCTCTTCTGGTGAAGCGCACGAGGGAAGGGCGGTTGATGAGGCCCGTGGTTGTAGAGGCTATGGCAGAATCTAGGAGTTTCCTCTGCATTTGGGGGAACGGCTCGTCTCTGGCACGGTGGCGGAGGCCGTGGCGGAATCGTTTGCAGAGGTTTTTCCACCAAATATTTACGCCAAACGGTATCGGAACACTTTGGAAGGGAAGGAGTGCAGATGGTCTAACCACTACGACTCCAAATTGAGGATCAGTCTATCTAATTACTGGAACAAAAGTGTAACGTGGAAACCTGAAGACAAGACATTAAGGACTTGTTTGGATGGAACGCTAGAGAAAGTTTGCCTCCACTGCAACATTCCTGGAACCTGCCTGGACCACGTTTGGTTGCTACCCTGGTTTCCTTGCTTGGTCCAGGCAACGGCTCCTCACCCAGGCGTCCAAAATCGATCGACTGCCTACAGGCAACGCAGCCTAGTGAAGAATCTTCTATAATTATACTACAAGTCTTCAATCAAACAGCACATGTCATCGTTTGCTGACCAGGCAAAATACAGCACTTTACCAGGCAACTTCTAGACAGCTGGTTTTGTCCGGCAACAAATCCAGAGTTCCATCCAAACATGCCCTAAGGACGTCGGTGAATGACGACGGCAGCTCTGCACGGCGCATAGAGAACGACCCGGCAAAGCAGAGATGGCGATAGCACGTCCGACGCCGATAACTCTATACGACGCCCATAATATCTTGCTTTCGGACATAATGGCACGATGTGCACATGGTTCTGGAAAAACAAAGATTCCCTACGGCTACGCATCCCGGCCCCCTGTTCAAAATCACTCTCTGGTCTCTCTGTTGCAGCTGGAAATGCCACGAGCCCTTCCGTTGCTTCGCTCGAATGTGTTGGGCCAAAATGGCAAAGTTCACCAGAATGGGCAATTGTACTCGCAATAATGGGCCTATCCTGGGGACGGAAAGGTCTTCCCTTTCGGCCCAATTGTACCCGCAAGTGTTAACTGGGCTTAGGCCTTCATCTCTGCGCCTAGGCCTGCGAGTAACCGGGAGCGAAGGGAGAAAGCAGAAAGCAGTCGGGTGCCATGGCGGCCGAGGGGTCAGAGCTTGGCTCCCCGGCGACGGCGCCGCCGCCACCGAAGCGGAGAAAGATCGAGCCACCCAGGAGGTACAGTACCAGTTTTTTACAGGCCCTCCCGAATTTCTCGCGAGATTCCTATCTATGTTTGTTGTGATTGATTGATCGGTACGTGCTCCGAACGGTCCGATTTATGGACGCCCACGCCTGATTTCATCCGAACGAGATCGCGCTGCCCTTCTAGTTTCGATGAGTGGATTGGAGAGGTTCCATCTTTGGCTAGTGGAGTGGGGGGATTGCTACAAGTGTAGGTTCCTTTTAGGCAAGATTCCGGACTAGGTGATCTCGTGGGCATCTCCATACGTTAGGTTTTGCTATTCTGCCAAAGGGGTTTTGGAGCGTTGCAATGTGCGTGTGGTGTCCCGTATTTCGGCAAAAGGCTCCATATTCGTATGGAACCTTGTTGATTGGAGCGAATAACGAGGTCCTTTTGCATTTCTGGCCCAGGCAAATAACTTCCAGCCAATGTTCTGGTTCCGGCCTGCACCTGCTCGCGTAGGTGGCATTGGATGGTTTGAGGGCACATGTATGAAGTAGACGAATGCTTTTTTTCACCCAGGGGCTCTTCTTAGTGTAACACTGATGGACCTAGTGAATTTTTTTCAGACTCTTGTATGATCTGAACAGTCAGATAGGCATGCGTGTATTGCCTGATAGACCGATACTCTGCTCACGCAACTTTATCAATTGCCAAGAAAGGGAGGAAAATCCCACCTCATTTTGTCCATTGTTATGTTCCTATGTACACTGTAGCATATAGTATATAAAACTGAAAAACATATAACATTCAATTTTTCTGCCCCGTAGATCCTTTAAGGATTGTTGTGCAAGACAAATAGGTTTGTTCTTCTTCTTTAGTCGTTACCCCCATTAAATCATCGAACCAAACCAGCTATTCTGTTAGTTAACTTTTCATTTTGTTTGCATATTTTGTTTGTTAGATTTCAGTGCTTTATTATGATGCTAGCGACCTGATTGGACCCGGAGGGCATATCTTAGCTAGCCTAAAATAACCAAAGGAAAACATAGCAAAATTAAATTCATGCTCTGCAGATCCTTAGACAATGCCAAGCCAAATAGTTTTGTGCTTCTTCCATGGTAATTGACAAAAGAAGATATTACCGTTATTGAACTTCCCAGCAGATGCCTAGACAGATAAGAATAAAAAAGACAGATAGAACCCTTACAATTTAGGACTGGAGGGAGTATGTTTTTGCGGTGGTTCATACATTAACAACAATAGTGGACTGGAAAGGGCACCAATCATTTAGTTGATTATTTGACGCAGCGACACTGCGGCAGTAACCAGCAAAATCTAGTATATCGTCTAGGCACTTAACATTTTCCAAATTCACAAGTAGCAATTGTGCTGTCAAACTATTGTGTTACCAAATGCATAATTTACCTTGTTCTATGTAGCACAGAGCCAGGCCTTCTCAAGTTACCTTAGACTAAGGACAAGTTGGCAGCATCTTCCAACTCATCGGTATGCCCTGGCATGTCAACTGGCAATGAACTTCTTCTTTTTTTCTGTTTCTTGATACTCGCTAGCATCCTTTCTTGATGTGAACTCCACTTTTGCAGGTTTCGGGTATGCTACCAGCAAGAGTTGATCTGAAAAAAGTTAGAGAGGCAAAGAGATTTGTCGTCCTGCAGGCACAGCATGAGGGATGCCTTGGGAGCTATAAAAGCTTCGATTCCCTTTTTGGGAATTACCTTGTTCCTGTCATCCCAAGCAAAGAGTTCTTCGATCAGGTTGGGACAAAATGATGAACAAGAAATGGAAAGTCGTAAGGTTGTGAATACTGAACAGGGCGATCCTCCTAGTTTTTGCAACTTCCTTTCAGAGTGTGACCTGACACCGCATACTGAGCTATGGGCAGTTCATCTAAAGATAACAAGGAGTTATCGTCAGGTCAGGCCCAGAGTTCAGTAATACCAAGCTGCATGTGCTGCTTGTACCAAGCTCGCAAGATCTCGACAGCGGCAAAAGGTAAAAGATTTGCCTGCGCGGCTGCAGATCCAGCTGTGAAAAGGCTTTGTTAGCGTGTGTTAGCTTTGTTTTTTCTAGTGGGAATTTGTATCGGTCCTGGCTATCCCTCCTCCACGGTCCCTGAGGAATGCACATCTGCACTAATCATTTTATTCTTGTATTCCTCTCTCGTCACTAAAACCTCCTTTTCAATTATTGATGGAGTTTTCTTCAGCCTTTCTGTCTTACCCAGATAATGCGATGAATAGCCTGGAACACAGATTTCCCAGTGCAGACGTTCTTGACCCACGCTCTATGATTTTGTTTGTCAACCATCTATGTCGGTGTAGACCAAACAAAGCAGCCAATGTGATGGCAGGCTGTACACCTACATGTTACTTCTCGTCTCGTGGCTTGATTTTTAAGCCACTCGCTGTGCAAGTAGTACTGTACAATCTATCTATTGTTTATATCACTTGACCACCTGCGTTGCTTGTACAATCTCCATCGTCTGTATGAATAGGGGATTAGTAAAGGCACAGCGAGTTAAGCATCTTCCTCGAGTCCCTGACACTAGCACGCGGTGTGTGAAAGCTGCGTGACGTTGGACGTTAACTGAGTGCCATTGCAGCAATCATGGAACCCCGGGAACCCACTGACCACTGTGAGTCAGTTGTTTGGCTTTGCTTGCGGCGGGGACGCGTCACGCATCTTGTCTGTCCATCCTTCACCCACCCGTCGGTCGGCCACCCCAAATCAGGGGCCCCGCCTGTCAGCGACGTCAGGGAGCGACTGTCCTCTTGGCGCACGGCCGTGGCCCGCGGTGGGTGCGCCGTTGGCGGCCGCCGTTGACGGACCCCACGCAGCGCGAGATGGATGCGCATGGGCTCCGCGCCTCCGCCGTCGCCACCGCGTGAACGAAGCACACGCCTCTCCGTCCCACATAGGCGTCAGCAATCGTGTCGTTACGTCAGCATCCCCTCCGGTGGGCCCTCCCGCACGTGCCCCCATTCTTCTGTCTCTCTCGGACACGCTTAACTAATCGCTCCATTACGATGAGCTGTGGACCTCGGTCCTGGGTTCCTGACAGAGTAATCAGTTGCAACGGATTTTTTTTATCGCGTAGTAACTTTACGGACACAACCCTGTCCCCTAGCTGGAAAATCGCTCGCCTCTGCTCGTGCGCTCGACCGTTACCTCTTTGCTAATTTTGCCACATAGAACCTCACGAAACACCTGTTATTACGACCCGCGCCACTATGATCCACAAGCTCAGGCACGGGCATCGCCGTCGCTTGTCCCGCGAGCTGGATCCAGACCGTCCGTGAGCAGGACAAATCAATCGCAGCCGTTCACGGACAAGGGTACATCCGTAAATGCCCCCAAGGGCGAGGGGGATTGCTCGCTGTGAAAACGCCCAACTCGTGGCTCTCGTCCCACTCCCACGCTTCCGCCCGCGGAGTGAGGACTGAGGAGAGAGAGGAGCGCTGGGGCTGCAGTGGCGTAGGCGTAGCTCGCGATCCGGGCGCCGAGCTGGTGCGGGCTTGGGTCGGTCGGGAGGCTAGGGAGTTCCGCGGGCGCCATGGGGAAGGAGGCGGTCGTGGGGACGGCGGTGGTGGTGTGCGCTGCGGCCGCGGCGGCGGTGGGGGTGGCGGTGGCGGTGTCGCGGAGGAGGAGGCTGCGGCGGGAGGCGGAGGACGAGAGGAAGAGGAAGACGGCGGCGGTGATCGAGGAGGTGGAGCAGCGGTTCGCGACGCCCACCGCGCTGCTGCGCGACATCGCGGACGCCATGGTGGAGGAGATGGAGCGCGGCCTGCGAGCCGAGCCCCACGCGCCGCTCAAGATGCTCATCAGCTACGTCGACAACCTCCCCACCGGGTAAGGGCTCCCCCCGCCCTCGCATGGTTTGGGTTGCGGGCAGAGAGTTGCTTGTCTTTTTATGTACTAGACTTGCTTATTCTCGTGTCGTGTGCGCGCTTCGGGGGACTTGAACTGGTTGGGAATTTGCGGTCTTCCGTTGGGCTATTCAGGTTGTGACTCGGTGGTAATGTGGGACTGTTCCAGATTGGGTGCGGTGCTTTGACGTGGTTTCGAGCAGAATCAGGGGGGATTATCCTGAGTGTATGTGTATCTGATCTTGCGTTGATTCTGGATCGGGAGGGAAGAGCCGAAGAGGACCGAGGACGATATCTTGTTTTCTCGTCTGTGGATTTCTGGTCCATTATGCACCTTCGCAACTCGTAGTCGGGATCTTTGGTTTGACACGTTGCTGAATGCGTTCGGTCTGCAGTCATTTGTTTGGGCTGTATACATTCTTTTACTTGTTAGTTGGTCTGCCAAGGTAACTAAGGTGCCATGATATCGTCTTTTCTACGTCATGGCTAGTACTGTAACATTTAATACTGGCACTACCTTTTGGGTACTACCTTCGTCATCAAAGTTTGGCACTATTCAAACATGTAATCAGCCTTTGAGCTATGACATTTTTATAAGTACTACTTACTGAATCGTACAAAAACTGTGTATTGTTGGATCTGTCGTAAATATAACTCGGTGATGAAAACTTGCTAGGATATATATATATATATATATATATATATGAAAATTCTTTTCTATATACGCATGTACCTATACTTACTTGTGTATTTCAAGATTTTGAAAGTATTTGATCGAAACGAAAGTTATGTACACGAATTATGTGATCATACATGATTGTCTAGTAGTGGTATATATGTGAGGTATGCGAGTATACTTGATGTATATGGACATACCTCATAGTATGTACTAATATAAATGTATTATCGTAATATATTAAATTTAGAGGCTGTTTTGTAATTTTTTCGTGTGGTGACCTTTGAGTTATCATAAAATAAAGTATGTCAACATACCCAAACTAATAAATGAGTATACGAATATACCTTTATTGGTTTATTGAAGGTGAGTGTAGCTACATTCGTACGTAGATAAAACTCTTCTATATATCTATATCTATATATATATATATTATAAAAATCTATAGTCAGTTACTTTTTAAAGTCCGGTTATGAAACATGTGTCTCTCGCTTCATGGAGTCTCCCTTCTAGTCTCCACTGCTATTATTATCTTGTTTAAGTGATGTACTGATGTATGCCATTCTGCAGGGATGAGCACGGACTGTTTTATGCACTGGATCTTGGCGGGACCAACTTTCGTGTCATACGGGTTCAACTTGGAGGAAGGGAGAAGCGTGTTGTGAAGCAACAATATGAAGAAGTCTCCATTCCGCCTCATCTGATGGTTGGAACTTCCATGGTTCGTGCTTCCAGTAGCATTACAGCATCAGCACAACTTTGTTGCATGCTTTGCTTTACTGACATTTCTCGAAGCATGAGTACAGGAGCTTTTTGATTTTATTGCTGCCGAGTTAGAAAAATTTGTGCGGACTGAAGGAGAAGACTTCCACCTACCAGATGGCAAGCAAAGAGAACTGGGTTTCACCTTTTCTTTCCCAGTGCACCAAACATCAATATCATCGGGCACTCTAATTAAGTGGACCAAGGGATTTTCCATCAATGGCACGGTAAAAGAAATAACACATTTGTTCACACTTTGTTGACTACTCCATCCATCCCAAAATAATAGACTTGTAGCCAAAGATTTTATCCCAATTAATATAAGAATCCAAAGTTTGAGAAATCAGTCTTGGTAAATTCAGTGGTCCTATACTCTGCAGTAGTCCAATACTCCTATGATTTAGAATAAATGAAGCGAATAGCCAATGTCTATCCCCCTTTGCTGTTCATGTAAGTTTTCAAGAGAGATATCGCTGTGGTTATCCATCGAGCGAAAGCGAAAATATCTTCCATGAGTTGTAAATTTGTAATGTGGTTGGGCAACTTTATGTTACATTTGAAACTCTTTTCTTTTTTTTAAAATATATAATCAGTAGGGGCAGTTGCCCCTCCTCTTACATAAAAAAGGTGTGCCATTAAAGAGCGAACATATGATTGATGGAGGACAATGGCGTCTTTTCTCTAATATGCTAATATGTCTGAATTTTTCTACAAGTCTATCTATTTTGGGGTACAGGCAGTAAATTACTTATTTACATTATCAGTGCCCATAGCCCCAGTCCAGAAGCTGACTATGATAGCAAGAAATGGATTTCTATCTAATTACTACACTTCTAACCATCCAATGTGTAAATTTGGCTTGTGCATTCCATTTTCACACAAAAAATCTTATTAAATTGACACTGACACCTTCTGTTATTCATGCTCCTTTGTTTTGGCTTGTCAGTTGCTGTTTTGCCCTGTTCTGAGCATGTTTAGGAGCCATACTCTTTAATTGATGAAAATGATATATATTTTCTTAAGATTCATGATTTTTGTGTAAATTGTGAAGTATCCTGCATTGAATACAGTAATGATTTTAGTGATTCCTGTGTGCAGGTTGGAGAAGATGTTGTGTCTGAATTGAGTAGGGCTATGGAGAGGCAGGGTCTTGATATGAAAGTTGCAGCTCTGGTAAGTAATAGTTTGCTGATTATTTGCCATCCCAATTATTTGAATGCCCTGTGTTTTTACATGTATACCATAGAATTTACCGTTTCCTTGCGCATTGTGATGCTGGTTTATGCTTTCTTGAAAGGCTTTATTTTGATGTACAGCAGAGACCCATTGGACATGTTACAGGTAAATACAACATCATGTAAAGTAACAACTAGCATTTTTTTGCAGGTTAATGATACTGTAGGTACATTGGCTGGCGGGAGATATGTTGATAATGATGTTGTTGCTGCTGTAATATTGGGCACTGGCACAAATGCAGCTTATGTGGAACATGCAACTGCAATTCCTAAATGGAGTGGCCTACTACCTAGATCAGGGAACATGGTTAGTGCCCAACTTCCACAATATGCATGGAATTTTAATGGTGTCTGCCTCTTTGGAGGAACTGAGATATCTGAGATGGTGAGTGGTGCGGTTGTACACCACCACCACACAGATTTTGAGTTACTATTCCTTATTAATTACAATGCCACTTAGTTTCTCCTAGGTTGGTCGAGTTTCTATTTTAAATGGCCTTTGGGAATTATTAAATTGTATGTATCTGGCATAAGTTTGGCCTCTTGTGTTTTATGTTTTTCGCACACAAGTTAATAACATAGCATTTGGTTATTTTGGCACTCTACAGGTAATCAACATGGAATGGGGAAACTTCAGGTCAGATAAGCTTCCTTGTTCAGAGTATGATAAAGCCCTGGACTTTGAAAGTTTGAACCCTGGCGAGCAGGTGTGCCTATTTAATCTATGTGGAAGTTAACATTTTTTGGGGGGGGGGGGGGGGGGGAGGGGGGCTGAAAATAGCAAAACCATGAATTTATTGTTCTATGAAGATCTCTGCTTGATTCCCTCCTGCCCTCCTGTAGTCTAGACCCCTGAGGTATGAGACTACCTATATAACCCCCTAAAGTATTCAAAATTCAAACCCATCTAAATAACTCCATGGGTGATAGGTGATTTTGCTCTGGTGACTCATCGGTTCTTCTCTTTCCCTTGAGGCCGGCAATGTTGAGGGCTGCACATCATTATACACGCACATGCAGACAACATCCTGGGCCTCTGGGTGTGTGGGAGTGTCGCTTCTGAGAGTCTCCACATCAGCTTGGCAACCTCCCTCCCTATATAACAAAATAAGTCCACATGCCATTTGCCGACTCACTGCCGTGTTAACCGCCATGTAAGAAACCACTTCCAAAATGACCATGGGGGTTGGTTAGCCGGTTTAAAATAATTTAGGGAATTGAATACATGTTTCTGCACCTTAACGGTATAAGCAGACGAGACTCCATGTTTTTTTTTTTGGCCCAGGGCTGGATTCCATTGTTCTAACTATATTTTGGATTCCTATGCAATCTCTAACAGTAGCTTATGTGCTCTTTTCCTCAGATATATGAAAAGATGATTTCTGGAATGTATCTTGGAGAAATTGTGCGGAGGATCCTGCTGAAGCTGGCTCATGATGCTTCATTGTTTGGGGAAGTTGTTCCACCAAAACTGGAACAACTATTTATATTGAGGTGCACCTTCATCTTCCATCCATTGACCATCTTGCTTTTATATTAGCATGATACACGCAAAAAAATACAAATAAACCTAGATAGCGTTGCATGCATGTTTCAATCTAAAGCCCAAATTTTGATAGATTATGGATCTGCTTGGGAAGTTTCTACTGAGTTCGACCGTATATTTAACACTAGAAACTGCACCTGGAAAATTTTTCCGAAGTGGTAACACTTTGGACTTTGACGATGTCCTGATGTTTTAAATATTTAACCAATCAGTAAATTTAAACTACAAGGCAATTTGGTGCAATTTCCTCACTTTTTCGGTCTTCTTTCTCATGTGGAGCTAACTCCCTATCCTTCTTGTGTATCTTGGAAGCAGCACTTCCAGCTTCAGATAACGTATAGAATGATGCCATCCATTTGAGGAAACAGCTCGCCCTAGAATCTAATAAGCAATTTTGCAAATCCATCTATTTGGGAGAATGTTAAGAAGTTAAGATGACTAAGCTGCATTTGGTATTACTGAGCCCTGTAGCTCCCCCAAATTATAAAATCCCCAACTATCTTCTCCCAGAGCAATGAAGAAAAGAAATCCTAATTCTCCTTTCACTGCCCATTTGCACCTTTAGGAAGAAACTGAAGAAGTGAAAAATGTCATTGTGTTTTTGTTTGGAGTATATAATTGCAGATAAGCCTCAGTTACATATGATTCGGGAGCCACTTACAGTAAATCTTGTTTTATGAGCACATGTTCACGTTATACAATAAGTTACTGCGGAAGTTTATCCAACAAGCTTCTGAGGCAGAATTGTAACTCTTGTTTAACAAACAAAAGCTTTTCCCAATGAAATTGTATTGTGATATGGCAGGACGCCAGATGTGTCAGCCATGCATCATGACACCTCACATGATCTCAAACATCTTGGAGCTAAGCTCAAGGATATTCTGGGGGTATGATGATACAAATGCTATAAAAAAATGGTACTGCTATATACAATATTCAGGAACAATTGATTCCTTATGTGTTATGATTCTATTTATTCCAGGTTCCTGATACTTCCCTTGAAGCAAGATACATTACTCTTCATGTGTGCGACCTTGTCGCTGAGAGAGGTGCACGCTTGGCTGCTGCTGGTATATACGGTATTCTGAAGAAGCTGGGGAAGGACAAATTGCCAAGTGACTTTAGTCAACAAAGGACTGTGGTTGCTATGGATGGTGGCTTATACGAGCATTACAAGAAGTTCAGTGCCTGCCTGGAAGCGACACTCACAGACCTGCTTGGTGAGGAGGCTGCCTCATCGGTTGTTGTCAAGTTGGCCAACGACGGTTCAGGAATTGGAGCTGCCCTTCTTGCAGCCTCACATTCCCAGTATGCTGAAGCTGCATAGTCCTAGCCTCCTAGGAGCTCATCTCCTGGTGTAACCGTTTTGTTTCCCTCCCCTTTTCCCCTTAAATCGAGAGTCCCCCCTCGTGCGATTCGCATCTCTTTTTGCCTCTGCAGCGGGATATAGCTAGTATGGCACCAATGAGTTCAGATTGTATTATCACCTGCAGCAAGCATTAGCAACGGCAGAGAAGTGGAAGTGGAGGCCTGATGAAGATGTTCCTCTCTCCTGCCAATTCTTTTTTCCCCTATCACTTTAAGTTTGTGTTATGATGCGATATCGCAAACCTATGTGTAATCTTGTCTTCAAAATAAAGAGGGGCACAAAATCATACAGTCTGTACTCATTTTTGCATGAATATGCAGGCTCCTAGCTTTATTTCAGAAAGAACTACAATAGTAGTAGTACCATTTGCTTGTTCTTCACTTCTGTTTGATTGATCTATACTGTGTGATTCAATAGAACTATACTGTGTATAACACCAAAATGGCACCTAGCAGTTAAGGCCATGGTGACAAGTTATGGTGCATTATTCTCTGCTACTGTGCTAAAATGTACTTAGGCTGAGGTCATCATGGCATGGATTGAACTGTACATAGGGTGGATTTCAGAATATAGACACTGGAATAGTCGGATTGGTGACATTAGCCTTAAGGAAGTATCGCTATAGCCGTGGATAGACGCTGTTCCTGACTTGGTTACCGGCATGTGCAATGTTCGGACCTCCAGACAATGGTGCCAACAGTGGTGTTAGGCTCTGTTCTCTTCGATGTCAATTCCTGTGCCATTCGAAAGCTGTTTCCTTGGACTGCCCCGCTGCGGCAGCAGGAGAGGGGCCGTTTCGTAGTCCTGGCCACGCTCCATTTTGCTCTTCTGGTGCGTCTGATCGCTGCATTTGAGCAAGATTTGCAGCACGTCCTTCATGGTTGGCCTCGACGACGGCGTTTCTGCGGTGCACAGCACGCCTAGCCTGAACACAGTCTCGACCTCCACTGAGTAGCCTGCGTGACTGATGCTCTTGTCTGTGGCATCTGGAATGCTGCCCCCGGATTGATAGTGGTGCCGCGCCCATTCCGCGAGGCAGCCGTGCTCGCCGCCGTCGTTGGCCTCCTTGCCGGTGGTGAGCTCGAGGAGCACGACGCCGAAGCTGTACACGTCAACCTTCTCGTTCACCTTCTTCGTGTAAGCACACTCTGCAGATATAGCACATGCGGATTTTGCTACACTAAATAACTCCACAAATAAACTGTGCAGAATCGAAGCAGAGCCGAAATCCTTACCGGGAGCCATGTAGCCGAAAGACCCGGCGACGGCGGACATCGTTTCGGGCGCCCCGGCCTGCGCCAGCATCCTGGCGAGCCCGAAGTCGGCGACCTTGGCCCTGAACTCCGAGTCCAGCAGGATGTTGCTGGTCTTGACGTCGCGGTGAACGATGGGCGGCTCGCATTCATGGTGCATGTAGCACAGCCCCTGCGCGGCACCGACGGCCACCTTGAGCCTGGTCAGCCAGTCCAGTGGCGCCCTGGCCATAAGGAGCCCATCAGCGCCAACGCCCTCACCGTGGAGCCATTTGTCCAGGCTGCCCTTTTCCATGTAGTCGTACACGAGCAGCTTGGCGTCGCTGCCGGAGAGGCAGCACAGCAGCCTGACGATGTTGTTATGCCGGACGTTGCCGAGGATGCCCGCCTCCGACTCGAACTCGCGTTCCAGTTTCTCGCCCAGCGTGGCGGCGACACGTATCTGCTTGACGGCCACAACACCCGCTCTCCCGTTGAGACGGTTGGTGTAGGTGACGCGGTACACGCGGCCGGAACCGCCGCGGCCGATGAGGTTCTCCTCTGTCAGCCCCCGGAGTATGGACGCCTCCCCAAAGCTCAGATCCTGGACGAAAGGCGTCATCTTCCAGTCGTCGTCCCGCACCTTGGCGCGCCGCCGTCTCTTGATGTCGCGGACGAGGAATAGGGCGAAGGCCGTGGCGATGAGGAAGAACGCGGCGCCAGCGACGAGGAGGCCCGTGCGGAGCGCATGCGAGACGCCTCGGGAGGAACCGCCGCTTTGTGACCCCGCGGTGCAGGAGCGCACGCCGGCGAGGTAGCCGGGGCCCGGAGCCGCGGTGCAGAGGCCGGGGTTGTCAAGGAAGCTGCTGTTGTAGACCGCGGCGTCGAGACCGGCTGGGACCTGGCCGCTCAGCTGGTTGGAGGACAGGTTGAGGGAGTCGAGTGTCGGCTTCACAAGCGCCGGCGGTATGGCTCCGGAGAGCTTGTTCGACGACAGGTCCAGGAGGCTGAGCACCGGCATGGCGCCCAGTTCTGCCGGTATCTCGCCGGTGAGCTGGTTCCTGCTTATGTCCATCTGCGTCAGCTGACTTAGCTTGCCAACGTTTCCCGGGATGACACCAGAGAGTTGGTTCCCGGACAGGTTCAGTGTCTGCAGCAGTGGCATGCCGTCGCCAAGACTCGCCGGTATCTCGCCGGAAAACTGGTTGTTATCAGCAGTGAACACCCGGAGCGCAGCAGCTGTCGCCGGAATGCTGCCACTAAACTGGTTGCCCTCGATGTGCAACGTCGTAAGGTTGCTGTACATCGTGGCCGGGAGGGTACCGGTAAGACGGTTATTCCGTAGCAACAGGGTTCCGATCTCCGTCGCCGTCCACAGAACTTGGGGTACCTCGCCGGAGAGTTTGTTGTTGTCAAGCTCCAGGCTCTGCAGAGTGGCGCAGTTGGCCAGGCCTTCCGGGATGGAGCCGTTTAATTGGTTGTTCTTGGCGGAGAGCGCCACCAACGGGCCTCTGGCACACAGCCCCTCCGGGATGACGCCGGTGAGTTCATTATCGTCAGCCTCAACATAAGTCAACTTCGAGTGCTTTCCGAGTTCCGGCGGGAGCGTGCCGTTAAACTTGTTACCGAATAGTCTCAATACCGCTAGGGATGGCAACCGGCCGATGCTCGCCGGTATCTCGCCGGAGAAGTTGTTGTTGAAGAGGTTCAAGGTTGTGAGATTCTCCAAGAGCCCAAAATCTTCAGGGACGACTCCAGTAAGGTTGTTGTCCGAGACGTCTATTGCTGTCAAGTTCATCGCAGCGAAGCTATTAACGACCACATCGCCGGCGAGATTGTTACTGAATAATGTTATGGTTTGCAATTTCTTGAGGCTCCAAACCCCTGGAGGAATGCTCCCGGTCAACGCGTTGATCGACAGGTCCAGAATCTGCAACTCCGGCATCACCACCACATAGCTTGGGAAGTTACCGATGAGGTTGCATTGTTTCGCCCAGAACCTTGTCAGGTTTGTCAGATTCTTGAATGATTCCGGCAGCTCGCCCGTCGCGAACGGGTTGGACGCCAGCCACAGCGTCTGAAGCAGCGTCAGCGCGCCGAGCTCCGCTGGGATGGTCCCGCCGAGGTAATTGTTGTTCAGCTTGAGATGCTGGAGGTTCGAGAGGCTGGAGAGCGACGCCGGGATGCTGCCGTTGAAGTCGTTGCCAGTGAGGACCAGCGTGGTCAGGTTCGGCCCCAGGCGGTGGCCGATGTCCGCGGGGAGCTCACCGACGAGGTAGTTCTCGGACAGGTCGAGGTACCGAAGCGACGCGCAGCGGTACAGCGTGGTCGGGAACGCGCCGGCGATGTTGTTGTTGGAGACGTCGAGGTGCGTGAGGCTTGTAAGGTTGCCGACGGCGTCTGGGAAAGGTCCCGTGACGTTGGCGTTGGCGACGGAGAGACCCGTGACGCGCCCTGCCGTGTCGCAGGCCACGTATGGCCAGCTGCAGTGCGCGGCCACGGCCGCGGCCGTGGCGTTCCATTCCGCGAGCACGGGCGGGTCGCCCCACGCGCGCTTGATCTGGAGCAGCAGCTGCGCTTCCTCGTCTGCTGGCTGGGACTGCGCGGCCGCGCGGGGCAGGAGGCAGCACCAGCAGGGGAGCAGGAGGCCGAGGAGGTACGGGCGCGCCAACGCGCGCCGTGGTGTCTCCATGTCTCGTCGAGTTTGTTTTCGTGGCGTGGAGTTGGCTGGTGCACGGCCGGATGCCGCGGCGAGAGGGGAGCGCGGGAAGCGGGGATGGCAGGATGCTTTGGGTAATCAAATGCAGAGGGACGGGACTCTCTGTTCTGTTTTTTCCCCTAACTTTTGTACGCTAACGGCTAATCTACGGCTTTACCGTTGACTGGCACAAACCCGATGGTTTTGCTGCCTGGTGTTTTACCGAAAGTGGCCAGGATGTTGATGCGAACCTTACAAACTGCCTTTGATTAGTACTCCTATACGTGTTTTTTCCGTTGGCTAGGAGGGATTCGGACGGAGTGCAGTGGACCCGTGGTGGACCAATCACAGCTTGTGTGTGATATCAATCTGGACGAACCATTTTGTCTTCTTGACCGTACCGTTGAGGCGTTGACGAAAAGAAATTGGGTGTTTATTTGGGGTCACTTTCCAAAGTTTCACGGTCTCACCGGAGACTGAAGAGCCCTGCAACGTTGCTCCGTCAAACAAGGCATTGGAGTTTTGGGCACGTGGGCCTGAGCGACCGATATGCGGTCCGTCTGATTTTTTAGGGAATACTCTGCATAGAATACGCGCGGTCTACTTCCACCGAAACTTTATCTTGTCCCTCGAATCCACTATCCTTTTCGCAAGCCATAATATACCTCGACCGCGGCCGCAGGTGGACTCGCCGTGTGCTAGATGCTCATATGCTGCGCGCCTGCGCTGCGAAGATCCTGCGCAACCACGAGCACGAAGAGGAGTGGCAACAGCAAGCAGAGATGGCCAGACGAGCGGCAACAGATGTCGCGAACCTTCTCTGCCTCGGCAGCAGTCCAGCTCTAATATTGATGCAGGTTTATTTGGATTTTGGTGGCGATTTGAATGAGATTTATTTTTATTCAATGTCAACTCATGATTTGGAATGTTGCAATATGTGTTTTTCTAGTGTTGCACAATGTGATATGAGATGTTTCATAGCATGCGTTTTGATGTTGCAAATTTGATTTTTCGTGGTGATGCTTAAGAGTACATATTCTTACCATTCTTCGCGCGGGTGTCAAATTTGAGATGTTGCAACTGAATGTTGTAGATTTTTTATATATTCCTTCATGCTGCATAAATTATTTGGAGAAGTTGCAACAATTGCATTTCAATGTTGCACGAAATGGTATTTTTAGATGTTCGAGATAGTATTTTTGGATGTTTTACTGGATGATTTCCCAAGTATTATGTCAACAAATTGAGATGTGTGTTCTAAGTTCGAAACATTGATTGTTTAATATGTTGCAGATGTTAATTCTGGTTTTTTTCTTACAACATGTCAACAAATTGAGATGTGTGTTCTAAGTTCGAAACATCGATTGTTTAATATGTTGCAGATGTTAATTCTAGTTTTTTTTTCTTACAACATGTGAGTTTGGGTGTTGATATTAGCCCCTTGTTTCTTGTCACATCTTCAATGTCGTGAACCTATTGTAAACAACTACTAGTATTGTTGCGGAGTATCCAACGGAAAACATATCCCATCAGACGTCCGGGTGCTGGACCAACCGGATTTTTAATCACATAAATTTTATTTTGGAAAAAAACACTACATTACATACACACTTACACCTTTAAACAATTCCAGAAGATAAATGGAGAGGTCTCCATTTAGGACTTAAAAAGGACCCCTAAATTTTTTCTAAAATACAAGCATATGATCCTATTATTTTACTACAACAAGAAATTTAATTTATACACACTATATTTGATAGGATATGAATATTAGAAAAAATAACTTTATGAGAGGAAAAAGTAACTTTTTGTCAATGACATAAAACGTCACTTTCAACTCTTAAACAATCCATAGTTTTATAATCGAGCATCCAAATAAAAAACCGATCATGCCATCTTGTTTGTTTCAAAATAAGATCTCACTTGACTATTTAAAAAGTGACTTTTATAAAATAAAATTTAGTTTTTACAAAGAAATGTTACTTCTTTATGCATCGAATTTTACTTTCTACACTAGAAAGTCTAGAATGTTACTTTTTACGAACATAATGTTACCTTTTTTTTAACCAATTTCGTAATGAAAACTTACTTTTTGTATCGTAATGTTACTTTTTACGGTACACGATAAAGTTACATTTTTCATTCATAGCAAAAAAACTTTTTACTAAATAGAGCACCTCCAATCAACAAGCTACAGGTCACAAAGGATGTCATCTTGAGATTTTTAAGTTTCTCTTATCATCTTAGTTTTGTTGTACATGTCGGTGATTTGTATGGGCATCATGGTGTATTTTCTAATGCCCCATTAAAACCCGTGTGTTTTTTTTGAATGATGTGAAATGAATATGTTTTCTGAAAAAAATCAGCATTCCAAAAGGGCCCTGGATGTTTATTGGGAGTTTGGGACATGCGCATCACCTATTGATGACTGAAGTAATTTACTGTTGTATACACCTTAAAAGAGGATGCATGATCCAAAATACCTTTTGATTATCTAAAAAGGACGACTAGGAAGTGAAATTGGGCTCCTGAATGAAGACGATCATCTCCTGCTAATTCATTTCCTCTATCCCTGTAAGTTTGTGTTATGAATCGAAATCGCAAACCGCCCTGTGTAATCCTATTCCTATGTGTATTACAATAAACAGGGGATGATCCTCTGTCTCTCTATTTTATTTACGATAAACCGGCCGGTCTATACTTACAATCTGTATGATCCAAAACGCGCACTAATTTCTGAGAGGATTTGCTGAGCTCCTGCCTTTGTATCAGAAAGAAACTAGTACTAATGATCGTAAGTTTACAGTGTCAGAACACAAATTGGTTTGGTTGGCCACAAGCCTGCTTCTATCTCTGTACCTAGTGTGGACGCTAGAGTGAAGGTCTTAAGTTTGGATGCATGATCCTCCGCTGTACTATGCTGTTCGTCGACTCTGTCCTGACTTGCTCGCTAGCATGTGCAGTGGTCGGTTCCTTTCTCAGGCAATGCTGTCGAAGTCGCTCTTCTCTTCGATGTCAATCTCCGAGCCATCCGAAAGCTGTTTCCGGCGACTGCCGCGCTGTGGCAACAGGAGTGGAGCCGCCTCATACTCCGGGACAGGCTCCTTTTTGCTCTTCTGATTCACCTGCTCACTGCACTTGACCAAGATCTGCCGCACGTCGTTCATGGTCGGCCGCGACGACGGCATAGCTCCGGTGCACAGCATGCCTAGCCTGAAGACGACCTCGATCTCGTCAGAGTACCCTGTGTATCTGATGCTCTTGTCTGTGGCATCGGGGATGCTTCCTCCTGAGTGGTAGTGGTGCCGTGCCCAGTCCGCCAGGCTGCTGTGCTCGCCGCCGTCGTTGGGCTGCTTGCCGGTGGTGAGCTCCAGGAGCACGACGCCAAAGCTGTAGACGTCTACCTTTTCGTTCACCTTCTTTGTGTAAGCACACTCTGCATATAACATCAAAATTCCATTCTAAGGTACGACAACAATACAGGAAATAGGACCTCAATTTACCGTGCAGAATCTGGGAAAATGCGACACAGACCCACTGTGGGTAGCAAGCACGGGTCCTTACCGGGAGCCATGTAGCCGATCGAGCCTGCGACGGCGGACATCGTTTCTGGCTCCCCGGCCTGCACCAGCATCCTGGCCAGCCCGAAGTCAGCGACCTTGGCCCGGAACTCCGAGTCCAGCAGGATGTTGCTGGTCTTGACGTCGCGGTGAACGATAGGCGGCTCGCATTCGTGGTGCATGTAGCACAGCCCCTGCGCGGCACCGATGGACACCTCGAGCCTCAGTCGGCCAGTCCAGCGGTGCGCGCCGCGAGGACCGAGCCCTCGCCATTGGGTGCGCGCCGGCGACGAGGGCATCGCCGTGGAGCCACTTATCCAGGCTGCCGTTGTCCATGTACTCGTACACGAGGAGCTTGGACTTGGCGCCGGATAGGCAACACAGCAGCCTGACGATGTTATTGTGCCGGATGTTGCCGAGGATGCCAGCCTCTGACTCGAACTCGCGCTCCACCTTATCGTCCAGCACCCCGGCGGTGCGTATCTGCTTCACGGCCACCGCGCCGGCGCTGCCGTTGAGCCGGTTGGTGTAGGTGACGCGGTACACCCGGCCCGACCCGCCGCTGCCGATGATGTTCTCCTCCGTCAGCCCCCGGAGTATGGGCGCCTCCCCGAATCCCAGATCTCGGACGAAAGGCGTCATCTTCCAGTCGCCCCGCTCCGCGGCCGCGACGCGGCGCCGTTTCTTGATCTCGCGGACGACGAAGAAGGTAAAGGCCGCGGCTACGAGGAGGAGCGCGGCTCCGGCGATGAGGAGGCCCGTGCGGAGCGCGTGCGAGACACCTCCGCCTTGTGACCCCGCAGCGCAGGAGCGCACGCCGGTGAGGTATCCCTGTCCCACAGGCAGTGGTGCAGAGTCCGGGGTTGTTAAGGAAGCTGTTGTCGTAGGCCGCGGTGGCGAGGCCGGCCGGGACCTGGCCGCTGAACTGGTTGGAGGACAGGTTGAGGGAGGTGAGTGTCGGGTTCGCAAGCGCCGGCGGTATGGCGCCGGAGAGCTTGTTCGACGACAGGTCCAGGATGCTGAGCACCGGCATGGCGCCCAGCTCCTGCTGGTATCTCGCCGGTGAGCTGGTTCCCGCTCATGTCCATCTGCGTCAACTTGACGAGCTTTGCAACGCTGCTCGGTATGCTGCCGGAGAGTTGGTTGCCGGACAGGTTCAGCGTCAGCAGCTGTGGCATGCCGTCGCCAAGACCTGCGGGTATAGCACCTGCAAAATTGTTGTTCTCGGCGGAGAATTCCTGGAGCACAGATGCAGTAGCCGGGAGGTTGCCACCAAACCGGTTGTTCCCCATGTGTAACATCCCCAGGTTGGGAGGCATCGTGGCCGGAAGACTCCCGGTGAGCTGGTTACTCTGTAATATCATTTCAGCAAGCTGCGGCAATGTCCACAGAGCCTCTGGCACGACGCCGGAGAGCTGGTTATTGGCTAGATGTAGGGTTTTCAGAGTTGAGCAGTTGGCAAGGCCAGCTGGGATGGAGCCATTGAAGTGGTTGTTCTTAGCAGTGAGGTAATAGAACTGACCTCTGGCGCACAGCCCTTCCGGAATGGCTCCGGTGAACTCGTTGTAATCAAACTCGACATAACACAAGTTCGAGTGCTTCCCGAGCTCCGCCGGGAGGGTTCCAGTAAACCTGTTATTGGTGAGCCTCAATATCTGCAGCGATGGCAACCGGGCGACGAACGCTGGAACCTCGCCTGAGAAGTTGTTGCCGAAGAGGTTCAAGGTTTCGAGGTTGTCCAAGAGCCCAAATGCTTCCGGGATGCTTCCAGTGAGCTTATAATTTTCTGAAACGTCGATTTGCGTTAAGTTCTTTGCGGCTATGTCATCAACCACCACGTCGCCGGTGAAGTTGTTCTCGTACAGATTCAATATTTGCAACTTCTGGAGGCTCCATACCCTCGGAGGTATGCTCCCGGTCAACGCATTGCCGACCAGGTTCAGTACCTCCAACTCCGACATCTCCAGCACAGAGCTTGGGAAGCCCCCGACGAGGTTGCACTGCGCCGCCCAGAGGCTGACTAGGTTGGTGAGGTTCTTGAACGTCGACGGCAGCTGGCCCGCGCCAAACGGGTTGTCCGCCAGCCACAAGGTCTGAAGCTTCTTCAGCGAGCCGAGACCCGCTGGGATGGCGCCGCTGAAGTTGTTGTCGTTCAGGATCAGAGTGGTCAGATTCGCCCCCAGGCTTCGGCCGATGTCCGGGGGCAGCTCGCCGGTGAGGTTGTTGGAGGCCAGGTCGAGGTACTGGAGCGAGGCGCAGCGGTAGAGCGCGGTCGGAAACGCGCCGGAGATTCTGTTGTTGTCGAGGTCGAGGTAGGTGAGATTCGTGAGGTCACCGACGGCGTCCGGGAAGGGGCCCGTGAGGCCGGCGCCGGAGATGGTGAGGTTCGCGACGCGCCCGGCCGCGTCGCACCCCACGTGTGGCCAGTTGCAGTGCGCGGCCGAGGCCGAGGCGTTCCATCCCGCGAGCACGGGCGGGTCGCCCCACGCGCTCTTGATGCTGAGCAGCACCGCGGCCTCGTCCGGCGGCTGGGCCTGCGCGGCCGCGCGGCGCACGAGGCAGCAGCAGGGAATCAGAGCGAGCAGGAGGAGGAGGCTGGGGCGCGCGCGGCGTGGTGGCGCCATGTCTGCGCCAGCTTCGTGGCGTTGGGCGGTGGACCCGTGAGCAAGGAGGGGCGATTTGTCTGAACTCATATGCTTTTGTGTGTGTATGCTGAGGCGCTGAGCATACCGTTGAATGAAGGGTACGACCGTACGAGCCCATTTAAGTATCACGGGCAGGTGATTGCTGGGAACCTTCTAATTTCCTGGATTAGTGCGTGGTTTGGGAGTGGTTCGGACGGAACGTCCATGTTCAGAGAGAATGCCTGCTCGGAGCACAGTGGATGAGGACCCCCAACTCCAGTTGGGTCTCGTCTCTGGTCTGAAGTCTAGACTTTGAGCGGTGAGTGCATGGAGGTAAATGTGCCAGTTCGGGTAATCATTTTGTTATTGACTTCATGTGTGCAAAACAACGAAGTTTAAAATATGTCGGGGTCACTGTCCAGTTCCCATCCGTGGTTATCTTTCTCCTGACGGTCACCGGTAGATCCAAGACACCACGCACCAGGACGACGGACAGTGCTCCAGTCAAACGAGATGGCTAGTTGGTAAGGCTCCGATTTAGAACCCAGAAATTTTACATAAATTATATAGAAAATTTATGGAAAACAGTTTAGTTTTATAGAAAAACATAGTAACAGAGAATTTTTTTTTCTGTGTTTCAGACATACCGTAAACGGAGGCTGCCTGCTATATCAAAACCCATAAATGCTGCTGCATTGCTGATTAGGCACGGCCGGTCAACCTGGGAAAAGTCTTGTGTACATAGTGGCAGTGTTGTTCCTTTTTTCCGTTTAGACGTGGTGGATGGAGATGCTACCGAGGCGTGCTAGATTTTCTCTCCTAGCTTCTAGACCACCACGCTTGATTTTTCACAATTTCACCCCCTAGCTTCGAGACCACCATGCTTGCCAGTTGCTAGTGGAAGAAGACTGATAAACAGCAACGAAACCGAAGTGGACAGTGCACAGTGCACTGTGCACGTGTGATCCACGCAATGTAAAAGGTTTCTAGATTCCAGGCCGGTCGTCCACCACGGCTGTGGTCTAAAACAAACGTTCGAGATGGCGGCTAGGCTGCCCAACCCAACGACTAGCCTGTTGAACTCGGCTAGCGCGCAGCTGGCCTGTACTGCCTCCTGTCCTGCGTCGGCGTGACGCGAGCGCGTAATGGTCGCGGAGTGCCGTGGAAGCGAGTGGGAAACCTCATCACCGCCGGGACGGAAGACTAGTCTCCGTGCGTAGACCAGCCCACAACGGCTGACCGACGACTCGCTTGGCGTGGCGTGGCGTGCCGTGCCGTCTGGCCGATCACCCATTCACCCTCGCGCGCGTCGTTTTCCCTGTCCTCTGCGGTTGTCGCGGGGTATCCAGTGACCAGTGCGCATGCGGAGACGAAAATCCAGTGTGGATGGCGCATCTCCAAGCTACCGAGTCGCTATGTACTCTCCCTCAAAAAAGAAACCACGTATAATCATTTGATTGTTTGTTTTACGGTGTTCAAAAAATTTTTGTGCTATTTCCGTTCTCAAATATTTGTCACGAGCTAATCCATTTTTAACTTTAAAAATGTCTAATAGATAAGGACAGAAGGAGTAAATATTATTTTTTTAGTATTCCATTCATAATCGCAAAGTATTTTGAATAGATTTTATAGGTGGTTAAAAGCGACTTCTTTTTTTCTTTTGAGATGGAGTACCATTGCTGCTCCTTTGCCGGGAGATGATGTGCAGGCTGGGAGGGACACAGGCCTAGCATGAAACTCCAAAGGCGACTCTTGGTGTTTACTGACACGTAAGGTTTAGAAAATCAAACCATTCTGATAAACTGACACGTAAGGTTTAGAAAATCAAACCATTCTGATCGAGTGGTGCATCATATATTTCTCATCCCAGTGCTAATAATAATGAGACTAATGACAAACGAGATGGTGATGGACCAACTCTACGTGAAAAGATGATGAATCAGTCAACCGCTCAAATAAAACACCATGTAATCGCGTCTGTTTTCCTCTCTAGCCTCTCTGCGGCACACGGACGGCACACGGAAGACGGCGCTACAATTTGAGAAGTAGAACATATACAATTGGACCTATGGGATGCAAAAAAAAAAAAATACTGCCATTCTGCCATTTCTTTATGCAGAGTACAAATGTAGCTAACCAAAAAACAAATGAAACACCAGCATAATTATTATTCTGACGCTTACGCTGTCCAAAAAGCAATGGTAATAGCATGAACCGTCATTAAAAAACTATAAAGCCAAAAACATGGCTTTAAAGCAACACTATAAACCAGAAAATGGTACATTACACTCAGCATCTGATAAATTGCAGCTTCACAGATTCATATAGAACATAAACTAATAATTAATGCTATCCCAATGGACAATTACCTTAACATCTGAAGGATGACAGAAAAAGCAAATCAATCCCAAGACAGTAGAAGCAATCATTATACTACACATAGACTACCAATTAACCCCAAATTTCAATTGTTTTTCATCCGTCACATAACGACGCATAACAAAAAAAAAAGCCTCAACAGCACACCACAGTCATCGGTATGACCAATGTTCAGGACAGAGGCGTTCGACAACTAAAAAGGTATAAGATATAACAGTGCACATTACAGTATCCGATTGAACATTAAAAGCAGGGGAGCAACGGTAGCACAGACGACCAAAAATTTAGAGCTTGTCCTCAAAATCAGAAAGCGGAGTCATCTGTTCCTTGAGACCCTTCCTCTTGCGGATATCCAACACCAGCTGAGCAGCCTGGGACCCAGCTTCGAGAGGATCAGAGCCCATCATGTCCCAGTGGTCAAACACACACTGGGGGAACGCCTGACCGGATGTAGCAGCCCTCAGTTGGCTGGAGAACCCAAAGGACTCTATGACAGGGAGGTAAGCCTTGATGTTGTAGAGCGGGGTACCCGGCCTCTGCATCTCCTCAAACACATGCCCTCTCTTCTGGTTCAGAACACCATAGATGCCACCAAGTGCATTTTCTGGGGCCTGGATCTCCACTAAGTACACTGGCTCTAGTAGCCTTGGCTTGGCTGTGAGCTGAGAAGCGTAGATGACCCTCCTGGCAGTTGGAATGACCTGCCCACCACCCCTGTGAATAGCATCAGCATGAAGAACGACATCACAGACCTCGAAGCAAATGCCACGCATGTTCTCCTCAGCCAGAGCACCCTCCTTTGACGCCCACTGGAAACCTGCCACAACAGAATCCTTGATTTCATTGAGATACTGCACTCCCTTACACATATCAACAACCATGTTCGGGCCTGTAGTCTCAGGTCCAAAGCACCAAATCTTCTTGGCAAGATCCTTGTCCCACCCAAACTCCTCGGATAGGATCTTGGAGCGCACCTTAGGATCGTCACGTGGGCCAATGCGGCCCTCATCGATGGCCTCAGCAAGACCCTCCTCCAAGGGACGAGCTTCCATGTAAAGCCGGTTGTGCTTGTTGGGGGACTTGCTCATGACAGTACGGCACGACTTCTCAAGAACAGTTTCTCGGAAGGAGACAACAGGAGGGGAAACAGTAATTTCAGCACCTCCCATGAAGTCCTCCTGGAGATCCTTCAGGCAAATCTCAAGGTGAAGCTCACCAGCTCCTGCAATAATATGCTCACCAGATTCTTCGATTGTACAGAGAACCATAGGATCAGACTTTGCCAATCGCTTCAGGCCTTCAACAAGCTTGGGAAGGTCAGAAGCAACCTTGCACTGAACAGCAACACGCACAACAGGTGAGACAGAGAACTTCATTGCTCTGATTGGGCATGCGTCAACCTCTTTCTCATTAGTGAGCGTAGCGTTCTTCGTGATGAACTGGTCCAGACCAACCATAGCAACAGTGTTACCACAAGGAACATCCTCAACTGACTCCTGTTTCTTTCCCATCCAGATAACAGTACGCTGGACACTCTTGACATAAAGATCCTTCTTCTGGCCAGGGACATAGTTGGGACCCATGATCCGAACCTTCATGCCCGTAGCAACTCTCCCTGAGAAAACACGACCAAAGGCAAAGAACCTGCCCTTGTCAGATGCTGGAATCATCTTTGAAACGTACAGCATAAGAGGACCCTCTGGGTCGCAGTTTCTGATAGCAGTTGCATAGATATCATCAAGAGGTCCCTCGTACAAGTTCTCCACACGATATTTCTGTGCCTTTGCGGGGGAAGGAAGGTGGAATACCATCATCTCAAGTAGCGCAGTGCTAGCAGGAAGCCAGGTTTGCATAACACGCTTCATCAAAGCCTTGCCAACCAATTCCTTCTCATCTGACTTCATGGTAACATTAAGCTTTTGCAGCATGGGCCACAATTTCTCCTTCTGGTCGCTCATGCAGATGTTTATGATTTGCTTGATTGGCTCATAGCAGAACTGAACAAATCCTCTCTTGCAGGTAGCCGACCCTGTATTCTTGGTCGTCCATTTCTTTGTAGCAGGGTCAAAGAAGTTCTCGCCCCAGAGCCTCTCCATCATCTTAGATTCATCGACTCCAAACTTGGACGCATACATCTTGGCAAAGTTAGTCAGGGTAAAAGCCCATCCATGAAGACCAGCAGAGAAAGCAACGGTTCCCTTCTCTGGGTAGACTTGGACATCACCAAGGAGCGCATCTTCATATGTTGCCATAATGACATTGGCATTCTCAATGACACGTGAGAAAGTCTGATAAGCTTCCTCGCCCTCAACCTGAAGCTCAAGGAAGCACCTGTCCATCTTGTTCACAGTAAGGACTGGCCTAATCCTCTCACCAAGAGCTTGGCGGAGCACTGTTTCAGTTTGCACACAGACACCTTCAATACAGTCAACCACCACCAGAGCACCATCGGTGATGCGAAGAGCAGCTGTGACTTCTGAAGAAAAATCGACGTGCCCAGGTGAGTCAATAAGGTTGATCAGATATTCGTTACCATCTCTATCACCCTTGTAGTTCTTCAGTGACTCATCAGTCATCTCGTAATACAGAGAAATGCCAGTGGATTTGATTGTGATACCACGCTCGGCTTCATCTGCACGAGTATCAGTCATACGGACATCACCAGCAACTTCCTGGGCAATAATCCCAGCAGCTGCCACCAGGGAATCTGTAAGTGTAGACTTCCCTGCAGATAAATCAAGAAATATAAGAACTGTGTGGAACCTCAACATCCAACTGAACATGCATCGTAGAGTAGTACAGCATAGGGATAAGCAACCAGCCAAAAATTAACAATAACACCATTACATTATCACAATCTAAACATACATTTGATAGATACTATGTATACCACGATAACTAGAGAAAACCAATACATTAATTAAAAGATGAAAACTGATAGGGCCTACCTCTTACATGGGATGAATATCTGACTATTAGTAGTTAGCAAGGCCAAAAATACATAACACAGCATGAACAAAAATATATGCAACAATACCTAGAGAAAACCAATACATTATTTACAAGATGAAAAAACAGATAAGCCTCTTTCCAACATGGGATGAATATATTGACTAGGTCTGGATATATAACACATGATTTACAATATACAGAGCTTATATATTGAAAACAGATACTGCATTAAGTTTGAAAAAACGGAAAGGAGTGCATACATATGCCATGTAACAAAGGAAAGTTCTGAACATACCATGATCCACGTGAGCAATGACAGACATATTACGGATGTTGTTCTTTTTGTCCATGATGCCACGGAGCTCTTCCGCCGTGAACTTCACCATCTTGACTTCTTATGAAGATCACACCACAAATATGTATATGTGATCCTGCTGTTAAAGGCACAAGATACTTCTAAGAATCCAACATGAGCAACTAAATTGGAAACTTTGACACTAACATCAGGACTTATGAAATACTAGATTCTAAAATTGTTAGGATAAAAGGAGACAATGTGTCAAGAAAGTTATGAACAATACTCAGAAATATAAAGAGACACAAAAAGTATTTAACTGTACCAGAAAATTATTCGATCATACATACATGATTGTAAGGACACAAATACTAAGAAAGCAAACTGAAAACAAGGTCATAGTGGAAGTGTGGAACATAATGATCAGTATTATTATACTAAAAGTTACATTCAGCACACCACGACTTGATCTTGAAGAAGAATAAAAGAGACAATGATCAAACAATAGCAATTCTTTCATCCGCCTCAGGTTCAAGGTTGCTACACAGCATACTACACATACAAGAAAGCATATACAGTAAGCAACTCGATGTTATCATGTTAAACTAAGTAGCTAGTGCACCCAGATAGTTGTGACAGGAAGGGGCGCACGATGCAACTATCTGCATTAAACGAATAGATTAATACAGTGAAGTGCAGCAAGAAACAATACACTCCCTCCATCCCAAATTGTAAGGGGTGCATAAATTGGAGAAGCACGTACCAATTCATGTGAGTGTAAATGGACCAGAAACGGTAGTCTGTAGTACGAAAACTAGGTCATAAAACAATCACGCTGGACATGAGGACTACTCAAATACTGCAAATAGTTCGAATAAAAATAGAATGCACCGACCACAATTATTCATGACAAAACAGCAAATCTGAGGCACACAACAATCACATCAACACAGCATATCTAGTTCAAACACCCCCAAGGTGCAAACTAAATACTCGACACTAAAATTAGGTCAAGGACCTATTAATCTAGAACATCTCGAGTTAATCGGGACAGACGAATCAGAGAGAACCGTCAGGGACCATCCAACAAATCGACCTAAAATACTTTGAGGCTACCCCCCACCCCCCCAACTCGACTAATCAGCTACCAGCGCAGTGCATGAATAAGCTCTAGCAACCGGAGAGAGAGGGGTGGAGGGAAGGAGAGGAGAGGTCAGTCACCTTGGTTTCGCCTCCGGATCTGGGAGACGAGATGCGGCGGCGGCGGCGGCGGGAGGGATGCACAGAACCCTGGGCCGAGATATTTATGGCAGCGGAGTTAGCTAGCGCACCGGGCAAGAAACGTCCCCCGGGCGAATATTCGGCGCCTCAAGCCTGCCCGGTTCCAAAAGTGACAGGAAGGTTGATAAAAAAAAAGTGACAGGAAGGGGCGCACGATGGGCCGATGGCACGCACCACGGCTCGGCGCCTCACACGTGACATCACCTTGCTAAGCGTATGATTGGGCAGGGCGATATTGGCCGGCGTCACCGGACAATCTGGTGGCAAGTATCGAATTGTCCAATGTCACCGAACTATCCGGTGGACAGTGTCGGACTATCCGGTGGAGTTGAATCTGAGCAGAATTCTGAAATTTGGGCAAAGTCTTTCGGGATTCGACTTGTAAAGGATTAAGATCACATTTCCCTATAAATATAAATGGGTAAGACCGATTGACGCATCTACAATCAAACCAATATATTATTTTACTTACTTTATGCATATCTTTTTTCCCAGACCCTAATTCTCTTCTCCAACCCTCAACTTCGGCTCATGTCGACTCTACGCCGACCCGAAGAGCTCTATGTGGCATGCCGACGCTAGAGCAAACCCTAGCGCTGATCCTCCCTGACGGGGTCTCTCCCAGATGGATTGGTCTAGGTCTTATCATTGGTGATTGTCGCTAAAACGTGTCAACACACTTTTTTGTGACTCCGCTGGGGACAAACAAATCTAATCCGAAGCTAGCAGCCATGGTTGAGCTTGCGGATGCATCTAAGGTCACCACAGACAACATCATAAGGCCGGCTTTTGAGAATTTGACGGCCGAGGAACAAAAGAAGTTCGAAGATTGGATGAAGGAGACACGAGAGACCATGATGCAGAAGTTTCTAGGGGGATTCACCATCGATCGCCACGAGAAGGTGGTCAAGGAGAAAGAAATCACCCTCGATGCCCTCCTCCCGACGTCTTCAATAGTTGCTCCAACGGACCCGATGTAAGTGGCTTAGAAGCAGGTCAATATTTTCATAATATGAAAGGTTACATACATTAGCGGCTCAGATAGCGTCATTACAAGCTTCTGTGAATGGGTTGGTAAAAGCTCAAGGAAAATTAGCCGCCCCTACTTTCCCATCTCATAAACCTAGCATAGAATCGGTTGCGCCCAGTCCATCGGTGCCGAACGGATCTCAACAGATCCAACCAATGTACGGAATGCCTTAAAATTACTACCCAGGACAACCGTCACCACCGCTTTCGCTATTGGGTAAACTGGCTCAGCCGGCTGTGTCCACCGGACAGTCCGGTGCACCGTCGGATAGTCCGGCATTGTCCATCGGACTATCAGGTGTGGCTGCTGCAGGGGCAGCAATGGCACCTCCACGCGCGACAATTGAACCAACTTTGTTAGATCCCAACCGAAGGATTGTTTTAAATACGGCAGGAGTAGAGTATTTCACACCGCCTGAAAGATTTGGAGGGGTGTGTACCACTTTTTACCACGGTGTCTTATGGGACGGGGTCGGTCCCACCAACTGGTTCGGGCGTGCCTAAGGGCCCTATCCCGAACTCCACTTTCGACCAGATCTGGTCTACACAGAATCCTGGTGCTTCCACTTCGTATGGTCGTAAATCCGATAGTTCTACATCGGATGTCAAAGAGGAAATTTGGTGGGATTTGATGACCGCATTTAAGAAAAAGACGGGGATTGGCATGTCTGCTATTGCCAGCTCTTACCAGAAACCTTATAATTGTGGATTTCATGTTCATGTCTTTCCTCCAGGTATTTAGAGCACCGGATCTTGTTAAATTTTTCGGTAGTAATAATAAGAGTACTATGGAACACACTAGTCAATTCCTATCACAAATGGGGGATTTAGCCGGGACCGAAGCTTTCTGGATTCGGTTATTTTCTTTATCTCTTATGGGAACTGCTTTTGCTTGGTACTCTTCTTTGCCTCCCAATTCGATTAATTCATGGGATGAGATGGAGGCAAAATTTTATGATCACTTCTTTTTAGAGGAATATGAATTAGAGTTGGCCGATCTATCTAAGATACGGCAAGGACGGGAAGAATCGGTTCATGACTATCTTAAGAGGTTTAGAAACACTAGAAAACGTTGCTTCCAACTGACTGCCTCCGATAGGGAATTAGCCGGGTTAGCTCTTGAAGGGTTAAGGCCATACATTAAGGAAAAGCTAGCCGGCACGCGTTTTTATTCTTTGTCTGTATTACATCAGCAAGCCTTAGCCGTGGAAAGCCAAAGCAAAGAGAGTCAGAAGGCTGCTCGCCATAATGTAAATCTTGTAGATTACAACTCAGCTAGTTCTGATGATGATTCTAGATAAATCTATGCAGGTCAATTTGTTTGGTCTAATAAGAACAAATCTATTACTTGTCCTTCTTTGAGACCGATTAATAAGAATCGGCGAGAAGAAGTTAGGTTTATTTTTTATGTTGCTAAATGTGATAAGATATTTGATAATCTTTTCAGAAGTGGAAATATTACATTATCGCATACTATTCCTTCTGCCGATGAGTTAAAAAAGAAAGCATATTGCAAATGGCATAATTCTTTTTCTCATGCGACTAATGATTGTGATGTTTTCCGTCGACAGATACAATCGGCCGTGAATGAAGGCCGTATGAGCTTTCCAGAGATGCAAATTGACAAGCAGTCATTCCCAATGAACACTCTGGACATGGGCGGCAAGAAAGTCTTAATTCGACCGAAGGTGGCTGATGCAAGCAAAGGCAAAGCCGTGGTCATCGGCTCTTCAAGGCTAGTCGACGAAAATACTAAAGTTTTGGCCAGGGAGGTGATCAGGGAAAAGACTGTTGATGGCAGGGACACATTGAAGATCACCAGCAGATTCTTAGGCACTGGGGGCTACAGAACTAGTAGGGAGCTCCCAAGGCAGCGCCACCGGACAGTCCAGCGCCAGCTAATGGACAGTCCGGTGCACCGGACAGTCCGATGACATTTACCGGACAGTTCGGCACCCACCAGCAGCGCCCAAGGACCTTCAAGCCTAAAGCAGCCGGAGGTGGAGACTTGGAAGAAACATCAAGCAAGGACCTCTGGTAAGTCATATCGGTCTGGTCCTACATTTGATCGGTTACTTACCAAATATGTGAGGAAGGCCGCTTCCGCAAATCGGTTGTACAAGCGATCAAGGTAGTTCAGTTAGTACCTTCAGCACCTGTGGTTCCGCCTATGATATGGGGTCCTCCGCAATAGTTCCAGCAAAATCTAGCCTGGGGTAATGTAACCATGTATCCACCTTATGCTTATAATATCCTTATTGCTATCAGGGGTGGGGGCAGCACAAGGTTCTGTTTTTGATAGATTAGCTCCTTCTGCGCATGACCGATTGTATGTTCCTCAATCTGGCTCGTGGGCACCACATCAGTGATATTGCCCGAATTATCGGCCTTTAATGCCGACAAATCTGGCAGGGGGGCAGGGGGCACAAACACAACCACCAAGGTATGTACCCCCTCAAAATTTTCAGTAGCAAGCACCACCGACTCAATCAGCACCTCAAGTTGCAGCCAGGTGATGTTAATATTGGGACTAACAATGTGGTGTACAATAGTAATTGCAAGATGCCGATGGTGTTTGGAAGATCGGCCAATGTCATGCCAAAGGAGGCTCCATCTAAAGTTACTTTGGCTAATGATCATGAGGCAAGCTCCAGCAAAGTTACCAGCAAGCCGGCACCAGATCCGAAGTATTCTATTCCTCGATGGTGTCCTTCAGGTTTGACTCATACTCAAAAAAGGACATCGCAACGTTTGCGGGCCAAGGAAAGAAAGGAGCGAGAAGCTGAGAGGATTTTCAATGCTACACATCCTATATTCCCTCCTAAGTAGTGGAAGCCAAAAGCCGTCAATGTTCCTTCTCAAACGGCTACTCAGAGCTAGCTTCAGTCACCGGATTGTCTGGTAACGTCCACGGGACTATCCGGTGTACCGGACTGTCTGGTACCTGCCACCGGACTATCCGGTGATCAGAAGCTAGCAGTACCAGAACCTGAGGTAGAAGCAGCGCTAATAGTCATGGAGGCTTCTGCACCTGTCATTCCAGAGGAAGATGTACCAGGAGAAGAGATGGTGGACTACAAGGCTTCTCCCGAACATCTAGGTATGGATGTCAATATGATTACTTTCTCCACCGATTATAACATTATCAGTGAGGATGAAGAGTGATGGATCAGTTTAATTTTGGACCAAGAGATGATGTCTTTACGAAACCGACAGAATCGGTTAATTATTTGAAGCATCTTTATGTTTGTGGTCACATTGATGGGGTACCCGTGTCTCGGAAGTTGGTTGATGGTGGAGCTATAGTAAATCTGATGCCCTATGATCTGTTTAAGAAGCTCGGCAAGACAGATGCCAAACTAGTCAAAACCAATATGACACTCAGTGGCGTGGGAAGCAAGAACCCCATTGAGAGAAAGGGAGTTGCTTCCATGGAGCTCACTATTGGGAGCAAGACGATCGCTGCTGCATTTTTCATCGCCGAGGTAGAAGGTAACTTCAGTTTAATTCTTGGTAGAGACTAGATCCATGCCAATAAATATGTGCCATCAACTTTACATCAATTTCTTATTCAATGGGTTTGCGATGAGATTGAGGTGGTTTATGCTGATCCATCAGCTCGCATTGCTACGGCTGATGCCCCGGTAATCTGGGCTTATGGTAATACTAAGTGTTTGATGGGTGTTGATTTGTCTGATTATCAATTTCTAAGTGTAGGTAGAGAAGGCTTTATCCTTGTAATGTTAGAGTCGGTTGAAAATCGGCTAAATCATATCGTGTAAATCCAATGCATGCATTAGCAGGTAATAACGATCAAAAGGAGCATGGCACGATGGAGTCTAGGCAGCAGACAGTTCCTGCACGGACACCGAACCGCCCGGCAGCAGCCACCGGACTATCCGGTGAATTGACGGACAGTTCGGTGAGCTCTACCGGACAGTCCGGTGATAGCCAGAACTCTGGATGTAATTTTGTTTTTAATTCTAGCTGTAATTTTATTTCTGATTCTTTTGTAGTGGAGGAGTTTAGGGACTTAGATAAATTAGGATAAATGTTTACATCGGCGGATCCTTTAGAAGAAGTAGATATTGGTGATGGAACTACTCTGCGGCCGACTTTTGTAAACAAGACCTTGAAATCCGATTCTAGGAATAAATTGATCGGTTTGTTAAAAGAGTATTTTGATTGTTTTGCTTGGAGTTATACTGAGATGTCTGGGTTAAGCCGTGACATAGTTGAGCATCGGCTGCTTATTAAACCTAGTTTTCGGCCTTTCATGCAAAGACCGAGGCATTTTGGTTCTGACATTTATCTTCGTATTAATGATGAAATTCACCAGCTTTTAGAAACCAACTTTATTAGACCTTGCAGGTATGCAGATTGGGTCTCCAACATTGTGCCGGTGGAAAAGAAAGACTCCAACAAGCTTTGGGTGTGCATTGACTTCCGCAATCTAAAAAGGCTACGCCCAAAGATGAGTATCCTATGCCCGCAATCTAAAAAGGCTACGCCCAAAGATGAGTATCCTATGCCTATAGCCGACATGTTGATTAATATGGCTTCTAGTAATAAGGTTATTAGTTTTCTTGATGGCAATGCCGGATATAACCAAATCTTCATGGCCGAAGAAGATACATCTAAAACGGCTTTTGTATGTCCTGGCTTTATTGGATTGTTTGAGTGGGTTGTTGTGACGTTTGGTTTAAAGAATGGTGTTACGACTTATCAAAGGGCTATGAACTTTATCTTCCATGAGCTGCTAGGAATCATCCTAGAAGTTTTTATCGATGACATAGTCGTTAAATCGGCCGCTTTTGATTCTCATTTAGCCGATTTACGTAAGGCCTTTGAAAAGATGAGCAAGCATGGCTTAAAGATGAACCCACGCAAATGTGCTTTTGGTGTGTCGGCTGAAAAGTTTTTAGGATTTATTATCCATGAAAATGGCATGGAAGTTGATCCTAGTCGCATAGAAGTTATTCAGAAAGTCGTGGCTCCAATGTGTAAGCTTGATATGCAAAAGTTTTTTGGCAAGGTCAATTACACATGAAGATTTATATCTAATCTTGCCGAAAAATTTGATGCGTTTACTCCTATTCTTCGGTTGAAGAATGATGCTGATTTCACTTGAGGGACAGAGTAGCAAAGGGCCTTCGAGCAAATTAAAAGGTATTTGTCTTCGGTACCTTCCTTTCAAGTTATATATTGCCGCTGAAGATAAAGCCATTGGTGTTGTTCTAACTTAAGAAATCGAAGGTAAAGAACACGTGGTTACATATTTAAGCAGAAGATTGGTTGACGCCGAAATAAGGTACACGCTCATTGAGAAGTTATGTTTATGGTTATATTATGCATGTACCAAGTTGAGGTATTATTTGCTATCTAGTTTCTGTGTAGTCGCTTGTCAGACCGATATTATTAAATACATATTGCATAATCTTATGATGAGTGGTAGAATTGGTAAATGGACTTATGCTTTGATAGAATATGATTTGCCTTATGAATCTTTGAAGTCTATGAAGGGCCAAATTGTAGCTGATTTTATAGTTGAAAATCGAATTGATAATTCTCATGAACTAGATGCGGTTTATGTAACTTTCACTCCTTGGATATTTTATTTTAATGGATCAGTTTGCGATGAAGGTCAGGGAATATGTGTAGTGCTAATTTTGCCTCAAGGTGCCACATTTGATTTTTTTAGCCGATTGGAATTTCATTGTACTAATAACCAAGCCGAATACGAAGCATTGTTGTTCGGTTGAGAATTATTGCAGTCCATAGGGGTGAAGTGTGTAAAGGTTTTTGGAGATTCTCAGTTAGTGGTTCAGCAGGTCTTGGGAGAGAGTCAATGTTATGAAGGGATTTTGAATTTTTATTTAGAACGATGTTGGGATATTATTGGTTCTTTTGAGGAATTTGGCGTCTTTTGCATATTTAGAACTGACAATTCTAGGGCCAATAATCTGGCATGGGAAGCATCTGGTTATCGTGTTTCTAAGGAAATGTTTCATATAACCGAGAAATCGATGTTTGAAGAAACTGGTGTGCTGAGGCTGCGCACAACGGACTATCCGACGCTTTGCACCGGACTGTCCGGTAGCACACCGGATAATCCGGTGAAGGTCACCGAACTATCTGGTGGTAATTAGGGATGTTTGATGATGGTTTTGGATGATTCAGCAAGTCAGGTAGTCGATCCAAATGATTGGAGAAGGACTTTTGTTGCATATCTACGAGATCCAAATGCCAGAACAGAAAGAAAAGTTCCGCGGACTGCTTTTAATTATGTTTTGATTAATAATGACTTATATCGTCGAACTATTAGTGGTGTTTTGTCAAATGTTTAGGTTCTGATGATGCTGTGCTGGATATGACTGAGGTGCATGAAGGTATTTGTGGTACTCATCAATCGGCTTTGACGATGAAGTGGCTTTTGAGAAGGGCTGGATTCTATTGGCCTACTATGATTGCCGATTGTTTTAAGTATTATAAGGGATGTCAGGTGTGTCAGAGGTCTGGAGATATTCAGATGGTACCCGCTGCTAAGATGCATCATGTTATCAAGCCTTGTCCGTTCAGAAAATGTGGTCTAGATTTTATTGGAGAAATTCATCCGTCATCTTCTAAGGGGTATCAGTTCGTGTTGATGGCTATAGATTTTTTTACCAAATGGACTGAAGCCGTTGCTTTGAAGAACATGACGCACCGAGAGGTAATTGAGTTTATTACTGAGCATATTATTCATATATTCGGTATTCCTCAGACTTTAACTACAGATAAGGTGCTTCTTTTATGTCTAAAGAGGTATGTGAATTTGCCGAATCATATAAGATTAAGCTGCTCAATTTCTCTCCATATTATGCTCAGGCCAATGGTCAGGCCGAGTCTAGGAATAAAGTGATCATTAATTTTATTAATAAAAAGATCGCCGATCATACTCGGCGTTGGCATGAGGTCTTGTCTGAAGCTTTATGGGCTCATAAAATATCTAAACATCAGTGCTACTAAAGTTTCTCCTTTTGAGTTTGTGTATGGCCAAGATGCTATGCTGCCTGTAGAGGTAAACTTGGATGCCTACAGGTTTGCTAAACAAAATGACTTGGATATCGGTGAGTATAATGACTTGATGATGGACAACATTTATAAAGTGACCGACAAGCGATTGATGGCTTTGGGGGAGATTAAGAAAGACAACCTCATGGTTGCAAAAGCGTACAATAAGGTAAAGGCCAATAATTTCCAGGTTGGAGAGCTCGTGTGGAAGACAGTGCTACCTTTGAAGACCAAAGACACAAAGTTCGGCAAGTGGTCTCTAAGCTAGGAAGGTCCCTACGAGGTGAAGCGGGTAGTTCCTGGTAATGCTTATATTTTTGAAGATTTACAAGGCAACGAACTACCCAAAGCATTGAATGGCCGCTTCTTGAAGAAATACTACCCAAGCATGTGGCAAGATGCTTGAGAAGGCCGATGTGTTGCATCGGGTGCTTAGTTGTAGCTTTGTAATTGTTATGTTATGGGATATCTGTTGATTCTCGAAATGTAAATGATTCTAGTGCTTTTAGTTCATGACCTTCACTAAAATGCAGGGGGGCATATGTTGAGCACCTAATTGGGCTGTGCCATGTTGGCCAGCGCCACCGGACAGTCCGTCGGCATGTACCGGACTATCCGGTGGGCTGTGCCGGACTATCCGGTGGAGTCGAATCCAAGCAAAATTCCGAGATTTGGGCAAGGTCTTCCGGGATTCGACTTGTACAAGGGTTAAGACCACCCTCCACTATAAATATAAAGGGGTAAGGCCGATTGACGCATCCACAATCGAACCAATCTATTATTTTACTTACTTTTATGCATATCTCTTTTCCCAAGCCATAATTCTCTTCTCCAACCCTCAACTTTGCCTCCCATCAACTCTATGCCGACCCGAGGAGCTCTAGGTGGCCTGCCAATGCTAGAGCAAACTCGGGTCCCTCCCGGGTGGATTTGTTTAGGTCTTAATCATTGGTGATTGGCGATAAAACGTGTCAACACACGTTATCAGCTATTGCAACGTTATCGCATTCCCTTGCAGCCACAGGTGATGTGCATACTAACAGTAATACCAGACCATGCATCACCAACAGCATTATGCGCCACTAGGACCCATTCACCATAGTTTACTGAAACACCTCGCTAGAACTTATCACTTGGAGTTAGCAGCCTTTATGCCAGGATCAAATCAAAGGCTTTCCGACAAACCCATGCTTGCGGCATGTTTATTGAAAATCTTAGGAGATAAGCCTTAGCGTATCCGCAATCATATTCTCAATGCTTATATGCTTTAATTTATGGTTTGATCTTAGGTTCTTTCTTTCACAATACGGTACTTAATATCGATGTGCTTGGAACCACCGATTGAGTTATTGTTACTTGTGCTGACGCGGCTTATGTACGAAAATTATACATCATTTTATATGGTTTTTCATTGATTTTATGCGTTAACTATATCTTTCTCTAACATTTATCACCGATAATTGTGGATTTTGCAATATTGTCTTGGAAATATGCTACATGTGATTTTTACAAGTTTTAGACCAATTTTTCGTGAAATTCACCATGATCCACTTCGAGTAAGAAAAGACCGCTAGATGACATGGACTGAAGATGAAGAACAAGGAAGACTTGGTGTACTCATAGCCTCTCTGTGTGGATCAAGGCTTCCTAATCAGAAGATTCAATAAAGTGTCAAGAGCTACAAGAAAATGAAGATATTTATTCATTAAAGATGTCAAATATGTCAAAGGCTAGAAGAATCCGTCAAAGCTCGGCCCATTACGAAGATTCCAGAAGCTCAAGAGTCCGAAAGACCCCGCACAAATATTTCTTAGGCTGCAAGCAGCGTTCCCGCGAAAGATGGAAGGAAACGGACGAAGGAAGGGCTGAGGTCGGCCGACCTTAGGCCTTCTGGTCAGCCGACCCCACCCAACCGTGGGTCGGTTTCCAATTCCTTTTCTCCCACGTCTTCTCCAGACTATATAAAGCGAGTCTAGGCCCCGAGTCGAGGCATCCAATTCATTATCAAGGCGACAAGATGTAGAGAAGAGGGACAACAACTAGAGGAGAGCTGAGGGTCGAGATTCTAGGCTAGGATTAGAGTTCTTCTAGTTCGTAGAGGTGATTAGAGGCCTTGTATGGTGCTCTAATTACCTAGCTACAGAGGTCTAATTGTATCATTAAGGGAGGTATGACCATGGTTGTAAGTATGATACAATTTATTAATGAAAGCATTGTTCTTGTCTCTTGTTCTAATTATGCATGTTCTAGCTCTAATTAGATTTAGATCTAGATGCTTGTTGATTAGGCCATGTCTTTAAGGGTTATATTCATCTAATGTTCTTGATTGTTGATCTAGCTTACTAATGATATAGTTGTATGTCTAGTTCTTTTAATCATGGAGATTAGAGGTTCTAGTTGTGGTAATTATATTATTAGACCATATAAGGTAGTTGGAAACTAGTTCTCTGATTACGTGCCTGCTGAAAACTTTTCGTCGATTACCTGGTTACCGGTGTCAGTGGAGTCTGGGGAAATGTTAAGCCGATCTAAGGGTTAGGTTGATTGATCTTGATTTAATTATGCTATGATGAATATGCTTGAACATGCTTGTCTACCTTGAGCTACTTGTTATCTCGTTGCTTTTATCTAATTGTGGTACACTTACCATGCTTGTTTTGAATCTAATTAGAGTTTGATTAGAATCTAATTAATACCTCTTAATTAGTGTTCTAGTTCTGTTCTAATTGTTTATCTTATATATTAAGTATAGTTTAGACGAAGATTAGACATAGTTTAGAGCTAGTTTAGAGGTAGATTAGAGCCTTGCTTTTTACCTTTAGTTTTCCATAAACTCTTGTTAATTAGTTCTCAACTAGTTCGTTTCCTGTATTGACAAAACCCACAATACTCATCCTAGGGAAAAGCTACCACGATACTGTCGATTGCAGTATAAGGTTTGGGTGCTTAATTGCCGTCAACAACTTGCAAAGTCCACTGTAGGTTCATTATCAGCAGTATAGAGTTATTGGTCTCGAGATGTTGTCGATGATTTTAATTTCAGGACAAAATTCTTAAGCCAAACAGCCTGTCCTATTGCCTCATAGCACGCTACGAGTTTAGCATGCATAGTGCACGATGCTACTAATGATTGCTTACAGCTTTTCCACGAAATAGCTCCTCCGGTGTTGCAGAACCGCCCAGATTAACCCGGATTTAGTGCTTAATCACCAGATCCGAACTAACCTTCGGTAGTCCCTCATGATGTAGGTATCCTGACTTGGCCTTCCCATCCGGATCGAGCTTGAATTTTGGAGCGACTCTCGAAGGAGTCCACAGGTTACAACATACACATCACATTTATTACATAAAGTTAAAATATTACACATATGGTTTGGTACTTATTACATCTGGACTGATAAGTTCTTCAGCCATTTAAACAAAAGTAACATAGTTCCCATGTTTCTCCAACCCACACACACCTTAACTGCTTCGGTTGTAGCAAAGCTTAATTCAGAAGAAATAAGGATTCAGATAAGGGTCCCATTCAAACCACGTATATTCCGCACCTGTAAAAGAATAGGCAAGAAGCCTGAGTACTAGTTACTCATCAAGACTTACTCGACCACTGGGTCGAGACCCGACTTCCTAACTCAAAGCCGGGGTGGTTAGGTCAACTCACACTGCGGCAGGCCTAATGGTAATTCCTTAGCTTTTAGAATTTGGTTCACCTTTTTAGTTATTACCTGACCATGCTAAGTTATTCCTAATCTACTAACCCACCAGGACCCACCAGGACAAACATGTTGTCAAACATTCATCATTAACAAGATCAATTCTCTTACTACGATGTTGGTCGCGATCAAGCAGCTTACAACCGCCAAGCCACAGATGATTCGAATCGATTTTCCACCTCTCGAGAGGGATACTCAGACACCCGTCGTATGTGTGTACACCGACCCCATATACGACAACCCAACATCCAGTGCCACCTAGCCGGAACCATCCTCACCGAACCCGGGTGTTAGTCTTTCGACACATCGCCCAACCTCCTCCTTCCAGTTGGTCTCGTCTAGTTCCGTGCTCAAGTACAACAGGACGAAAGGCTTACCAGAAACCATCAAGGACGGTAAGTGAATAAGGCGCGTTCGGCCCAACCAGGCCACACATCGGACGGCCTTATGCAACACAGTCAGGATCAGGGTCCATAGCAAATAATCATAACATGTAAAGTACGAAATCGAAACTGATCCCACCGCATGCCTGTCAAATTATTAACCTTCTTCTTATTCTTAACCAATAACTTGCTGTAAAAGAATTCCGTTCTAGGCCTATGCCACCTAAGCCATCTACTGAGTATAGGATTTTATGCTGGATAATGAGTAATCATGCTCTAGGGTTTCAATCAATTCCTAACTCTAATGCACAAGCATAACTCTGATTTAAATTAAGAACTTAAAGAAAACTGGGTAATGCACCGGGGCTTGCCTTGAGTCACAAGGATCTGCCTCTGTCGGTGACTCGGAGTCTCCTCCTGCAGGTATGAAGGATGCCTCGGTCGCACCGGCTTCTGGAGTTTCCATTGCAGTGGAAGACTCTTCAACTGGAAGCGGTGGGACCAACGTGCCTAAGTTGATGACATGCAGGAGTTTTTTTTAAAATACGAGGATGATCAACCTCTTGAAAAAGTAAAATGTACAATTTTCTAAAGAAGAAGGGTGGTTGGGGGTTAAACATGGATATTTTTCGGATGAAGATGATTGTCCTAAGATTTAAATGAATTACCAGGTATTTTTAAATATTTTTCAATAATTTTAAAAGCTTAAATGAATTTTCTAGGAATTTTTGAATAATTAAAATTGATTTTTGAATTAATTTTCTATTTTTAATGCACTTTATGAATTTTTCTGTATTTTTAAATAAAGGCTAAATTTTTTTTAAAAAATATATAAACTCTAATTTAATTTCTTTTCAGAATTACCAAAATATTTATATGAATTAATAAATAATTTTTCTAATTAAAATAAACATATTAACATTATAGTAAAATAGATAAACAAATTAAATTTAAAGGAAAAAAAAGAAAAACAGAATTACTGTTGAAATTCGGCCCAGCCCACAAAAAGAACAAAGCAAAAAGTTCTAATTCCCCCCTCCAAAAATCGCATGGGCTCCCTTTCGGCCTGGCCTAGCCCGGAGTGGGTCGGCGGCCTGCTTCCCCTAAGCCGCGGCACAACCGGGGCCTTCCGGCTCGGCCCAGCCGCCGCGCGGGCCGGCAGGCCGCCCTGCCGGGCGGGCGGGCCAGCGGACCAGCCTCCCCCGGCTCGCCTGGCCGCTCGGCGTGCGGCTCGCCGCACAAGTGTGACGCGCGTGCGCGGCGCCGGCGACCATCTGGCGCGGCGGAGGCCGAAAGGCCTCGCCGGCGGTGGCCTCGAGCGCAGCGCGAACTCCTCTCTCTTTCCTCCCCTTTTCCCCTTCTTTCCCCCTTCTCCCTTCACTGTGAGGTCGCCGCCAGCCGGCGCGTTGCGCCGGCGCGGTGGCCTCGCGGCGGCGGCGGTGCCCGCAGCGACCTATCGCTTACCGCGAATGCGCGCACCCGACGCGCGCGTCGGCGGGAACCCTAAGGGTTCCCACGCGTGGGGAACGCGGCGGCGACGCCGTGGTGGCCGCGGCGCCATGGGGGGCTCCGAGCTCGGGTCGGCGCTCAGCGTGGCGCAAGAGGGGGAGGAGGGAGCGGGGTGGGGCGTACCGGCGCGGGGTCACGGCGATGGTGGCCGAGGCGGCAGCGACGACGCAGGGCGCGGGCGCGGGACAGGGGAGTGCTGCTTCCCCGCGCGCCGTGGCGGGGAAGAAGACCCCGCCACCCCCGCGGTCCCACCTGTCAGCGCCACCTGACAGGGGCGCGGGTGGCGGGGGGGCTAGCCGCCACACGGGCCGCCGCTTTCGGCTGGGCTTCGCCCAGGGGGCGCGTGGCCGCGGGCTGGCCAGCTGGCCCGCGAGGCTCCCCCCACTTTTTTTTTACTTTTACCCTTATCATTTTTAACCCTAGATTTTTACCTTTTTCGGCAGGGGTCCAAATACAAAAGTGAAAGGGCTTAATTTAAACTACCCTTTCACATTTTTGCCCCTGGAAAACTCCAAATTTTTTAAAAAGGCCTCAAATTTAAAATTGAATCAAATTTTTTAAAGAATAATTATGGTAAATTGCAATACACTTAAGTGTTTTAAAATACGGAGTATTACATCCGGCAACGGTGAAGATATAGCCTGAAGTGGATTTTCTTATGTCTTCACACCCTGTCCAATCAGCATCAGCATAACTCACAATTTGTAATTTATCTAATATCTTATATGTTAGCGTAACGTCTTTGGTGCCTTGACAATAGCGTAAAGCTTTCTTACCACCTCTCCAGTGGACCATCCCAGGATTAGATTGATATCTACCAAGCATCTGTTGTTGTCTCTTAGCATAACAAATTGTACTCCGCAAGTGCAAGAAGATTCGGTGTAGCTTTTTCACTCAGAGTATTCCGAGTATCGTAAAAATCCACAAGAAAGCAAGGGCGAATAGGTGGAATGAAATGTCGAACTTTCAACGGTACTATATAACTTAGATAAATACAGCTATTCTGAAATGTCGAACTTTCAACGGTACTATATAACTTTGATAAATACAACTATTCTTACAAGAGGGTAAGATAAACAAGATAGTGTATCGTGGTGTGAGAGAACATGGACCAAAGAGCTAGCAAACTAGGTATAGTTGCCTGGGAGGATAACGAGCGAGATTAAGATACCCAAACTCTATTTCTTAACTAATGCATAGGAGTATTCGCGGTTAAACTAAGTCAATTGAAAACGAACTAGGGTCTTGCGTCAAGCGAAATTCTAGACTACACCGAGTAGGCACGAGGCTAGATAGTTAGCCAACCAAACGGCAATTGGCTAACGCCTACAGGCTTACTCAACGACGGGGTCGGAATACAGAGACTCCTTAATGCTGTCACCAATGGAGGCTACCAACCAGATCTGTGGATAAGATGGCACGCTAAACTAGTGATCAAGTGAGAACTTAATCACTAAAGCTCATCCTTGATGAGGGGGTGAGAACTAACTTAACCTTAGATCAGAGCATAAGGCAAGCTTATAGCACTGGCAAGTCTAGCAGGATTCAAAGAACTTAAAGACAACACAAACCTAAGCCTTGATCTAGTATGAAAAAGGTACACCACACTAGGTGAGTGTAAGAAATAAAATAAAGTGTACTTGAAAGATAGATCAATTACTTGTATTCTACTGGAGTAGCAAGAGTACAAAAGATAGAAAAGATACAAGAGCTTTACCAAGACTTGAAGCTAACTCCGGAATCCTTAAGGCAAAAGTTCAGACTCGACTCTAACTCCGAGGACTATTGCTACAAGACTAAGACAATAGTGCGTTCTACTCAACTTTCACACTTCACAAGTGAGGCCTAGGGACCTATTTATTCCCACTCCAGCAAGAGGGGTATTGATACATGGGGTAGGTCGGTTTAGGCAGGTAAGTCGGTTGAAGTGGGACACTTGGCAGGCCGGGCAGCTAGGTAAGGAGGCCGGGCGGCCCCACCTAAGGCGAGGCGGCTTGGTGATCCCTTGGATCCACTACCTCGCTTCATCCAACGATTCATATTGCCTTCCAAAGTCGGTTACAGTCGGTTGTCGGTTATTATCTTGTGCTTTCTTTTGGACCATTGGATTCCACTTGTGTTTCTTCCTTAGCCGCAGGATTGAAGTCCTTAGATCACTGACTTCACCAATCCAACTGCTGGATTGATGAGGTGGCGAGTCTTCCGTTACTTAACACGTTGGCTTCTAGGTTTACGCCTTGGAATTGTGTTGACACGTCGTTTATGCGTATGCAGGTCGAAGATGAGGTGATTTGGCGACTTTCACTAGCCAGGCGGCCAAAGGGGAGGCCACGCGGCCTGGCCCACTAGCCATATTTTGCCTGTTTTCAGTTCTTGCACCTACAGTCAAATATTCAACACAACTCATGGAGATATGTCAGTAGCAAGGGTTTAGTCTATACTTTTGATACATTTTTGTTCATGACGATGGATAGTTGACAGTTGAAGATAGTGCAATAACGACCGTCAACAGCATCCCAATAGCAAATGCCAAATCTGGACGCGCACATATTTGAGCATACATAAGGCTTCCGATAACTGAAACATAAGGAATATTCCTCATTTGACCCAATTCTAATTGGTTTTTAGGACATTGTCCTAGATTAAAATTACCATCTTTTGCTAAAGGTACAGGCGTTGGTGAACACTTATCCATGCTATATCTCTTAAGCATTTTATCAATATATGCCCTTTGAGATAATCCCAGTACCCCTTTGGTACTGTCTCGATGTATCTCAATGCCAAGTACATACGAGGCTTCACCAAGATCTTTCGTGTCAAAGTAAGACGACAAGAAGCCTTTAGTCTCACGCAGCATATTCTTATCATTGTAGGCTAACAAGATGTCATCCACATAGAGTACTAGGATAATATATTTACCGCCCTTAGTTTTCATGTAGATACAATTATCCACATCATTTTCTTTGAACCCAAACTTCTTAATGACTTCATCAAATTTCAGGTTTCATTGCCTTGACGCTTGTTTTAGTCCATAAATAGACTTTTTCAGTTTACACCCAAAATGTTCCTTACCTCTCACAACAAAACCTTCCGGCTATGCCATGACTACAATCTCATACAAGTCACCATCGAGGAATGTAGTCTTAACATCCATTTGATGAAGCTCTAAATTATAATGAGCCACAAGCGCCATGACAATTCTAAGTGAATCTTTCTTAGAAATAGGGGAAAAGGTCTCATTATAATCAACCCCTTCTCTTTGTGAACCATTTTGCCAAAACTCTAGCCTTGTATCTTTCAACGTTCCTTTTAGAATCACGTTTAGTTTTGTAGACCCATTTACAGCCTACTGGTTTAACCCCATCAGGAACTTCACTTAAATCTCATACTTGGTTAGAGCTCATGGAACTAAGTTCCTCCTCCAGAGCCTCGATCCATTTAGCTGTGTTCTCACTTGATATAGCCTCTTTATATGACGTTGGATCGTCCACTTTTCCAACATCATATTTGTCCTCACTTAAATAAGTCTGATAATAGTCTGGAATAGTGGATCTCCTCTCCCGTTGTGACCTTCTTAAAGGTTCATTATTAGCCACAGCTGGTTCAGGAGCAGGCTGAGGAACTTCCTCATGTGCCGGTTCATTTATTTGATTATTGGGTCCTGCTACTTCCTGGACGGGTTTAATAATAGGTTCAACAGGAATGGCAGCAATAGGAGGTGGAGGTAACACCACTTCCGACACAATTAAAGGTATTGTTTCTTGAATCACGGTTACAGGTAACTCAGCTCGTATCTCTTTAAGATTAATTTCCTTTTTATCTAAGCTTACACTTATGTCTGTATTCTCTAGAAACACAGCATGCCTTGTTTCAACAAATTTGGTGAAACAATTAGGGCAATAAAACCGATATCCCTTAGAATGATTAGGATACCCGATAAAGTGGCAGCTTATAGTCTTATAATCTAATTTCTTTTGTTGTGGATCAAATAATCTAGCTTCTGCTGCGCAGCCCCACACACGCAATTAATTAAGCGATGGTTTTCTTTCGGCCCACATTTCATTAGGTGTCTTGGGAACTGACTTAGTAGGGACTCAATTAAGAATGTGCATAGTAATTTTAAGTGCTTCCATCCACAACTCCACAGGTAAAGTTGAATTACTGAGCATGCTACATACCATGTCCATAAGAGTACGATTGCGATGCTCTGCCACCCCATTCTGTTGAGGTTCTCCTGGCATTGAATATTGAGCAACTATACCATTTTCTTCAAGATACTTAGCAAATGGTCCTAGAATTTGCCCGCATTGAGCATGTTTTCCATAATATTCACCACCACGATATGATCTTATAACTTTGATCTTAGTATTATGCTGATTTTCCACTTCAGCTTTAAATATCTTAAATTTACTTAATGCTTCAGATCGTTCATTGATGGGGTAAATATATCCATAATGGGAATAATCATCCGTGAATGTAATAAATGAATTTAAAACCATCCATTGACGTTACGGGAAAAGGGCCACAAATATCAGTGTGAATTATTTCTAAAAGCCCTGAGCTTCTAGTTGCTCCTTTCTTAATTGTCTTAGTGAATTTCTCCTTAATACAATCGATGCACAGTTCTAAATCCGAGAAGTCTAACGGATTAAGTATTTCTTTTTTGATGAGACGCTCCATTCTCCACTTTGAAATATGGCCTAAACAACAGTGCCATAATTTTGATGAGGTCTCATCATCACGTTTACGCTTATTACAGACATTCATCACAGAATCATCAAGGGAGAGCATATAAAGCTTTCCTTGCCGAGTAGCAAGGCCGACACGAATATAATTAAACTTGATGATGCATTTATATTGCCAAACTCACTAATGTGTCAAGAATCATCTAATTTAGAAACAACGATAAGGTTTCTCTTTAAACTAGGAACATAAAGGACATCATCAAGTTGAAGTTTGAAGCCGCTCGGTAGCTCTAATGAGAAGCTTCCAATGCCCTCGACTTCAACTTCAGTTCTCTTGGCGACACTAAGACTTCGGTCCCCCTTTCTTATAGTTCTCATCGAACTGAATGCCTAAAAGGAATTAGGAATGTGCACAGTTGCACCTGAGTCAGTCCACCAAGTATTAGGGGAAAATCAGCTAAAAAGGATTCATCAATAAATGAGACAACATCATTAGTATCTTTCTTTTTCAGCCACTCCTTGAAGCCTGGGCAGCGCTTCTGAGAGTGCCTTGGAAAGTTACAGAAAGAGCAAACTTTACTGTTTATCTTTAGGATCACTGGTTGTGTCCTCCTTAGGTGCTTTCTTAGACTCATTCTTAGCTACTTTGAATTTTTTTCTTAGACTGGTTGCTAGGCCCGGACTCATGCTGATGCTTAGGTTTGCCACTGTCCTTTATTTTTTCAGCTTTCTGCCTCTCTTCTTCCTCAACACAATAGCCAATCAGTTTGGCTATGTTCCATGTTGCCTTCTGAGTGAAGCTTATTTTGAAGGGACTGTACTCAGGCAGAAGAGAAGTCATAATAAAGGTGCACAAGAAAACCATCAGAGATGGCCATATCAAGCGCCTTAAGCTTAGCAGCCATGTCGCACATGCCCATTATGTGCTCTCTTATGCCACCTTTACCATTATAGGTCGAAGTCACCATTTTCATGATGAGTGTGCTGGCAAAAGTCGTCGAAGAACCCTTAAAGTTCTCCTCTATGGAGTTCATGAACTTCCTTGCCGTCAGCTCAGTGCCACCCTCCGTGTAAGTGCAACAAGGCTCCCTAGTGATTTTGGTGTATTGAGTGACAACGCGATTAAAGGTCTAACTTCTGTGTGGAGTAGTTTGACAGGAATCACAGGTTAATCAGTTGTGTTGTAATGAGAAAGAATGGATTTTCACATATATATCTAATGATCAAGCATAAATGTTCTCATGTGTTGAGAATCAAAGGCTTTCACCCTATATTGATCATAGGTTGAGGATTGAATGAACTCTATTATACATCTATCTTAAAGAAGGATATTTGGCCAATAATCAACTCATTATTGGATACACTCATGGATCATAACATTGGCCTTATCATTGTTGCATTTGTGCACTACGATTTGGTCACTCACATTACAAATTATCTCATATATGTGGCATGGTGAAAATGGTTCTTTTCAGTTGAATGCATTGCCTATGTGCTAGTTATCATTGGGTTCCTATTCTTGATGCACTTTCAGGGTCTCGGTTATCATATCGAGTAAAGTGACAAAAGCTATTTCCTCCATTTGAACGTCACTATATTAATTGGACTCTTCACAAATGACAAGTGGCTGATCATGAAGAATCTCTATTGCATACCTTAGCTACTAAGAATGAAGATCAAGTATATTAAATGGTTAATGAGCAAATGTGCTCCATCTACCTATGAAATAAGTTTTCTATATTGAAGTTCAACTTATTCAGCTCAAGAGGGTTGTTCTCAAAAGAAGCACAGCTTGGTTGTCCTCTCTATACTGGAATTCAATAAAGACGGCATTGTTCATCAACTTCAAGACTCAAGAGGATCAACCAGATTTATACTTTGATCTTGAGTATAGGTATGCCACACTATCAAGAGGGATGCAACAGTGGATGTTTTGACAAGTCTTAAGTCCATGTGCTAACTTGAGAGAAACACTTGTCACAACATTTTCACTTGATGGTCTTGGAGCTTGATCTTAGTTGGGTTGTATAGTCCTCTGCATAATCTTTTTGGAATGTCCAAGATCATCTAAATCGGGCTTGTGAGTGAAAAGTTATGGACATTTTAGAACCTTCCTCTCAGCCCACCGGTGGTCTAACCGGCGGCACCGGTCTGACTCTCTGGGCACCGGTCTGCCAAAACTGATGCCCTACCGGTGGTCGGACCGGCACCACCGGTTTGACATGTCCACCACCGGTCTGCCATTTCTGATGTCCCACCGGTTCCTTCGGTGATCCAATCGGCACCACCGGTCTGACTCCTACTCGTATGTAGCGGTTCAAAATGGCTAGTTTTTGAGGGTTGGGTATTTATACCCCTTTACCCCTCCTTCCATTGCTGCTGACTCTCCCCACAGGAACATTGTAACATTCCATATTTTTACGGGATGTTAATGATAGTAAAAATGTGAACTTTCAAAAAACTTTTCTTAAAATGTGTGCAGTGTGTGCTTGCATCTCTTAATAGGCGAAATATTTCTAAATTACTAACCAAGTTTATTTAAGTTAAAGTATGAATGAACCAAATCCTAGATATAATATAAGCTAAGTATTAGAGATCTAGATTAACTAACTAACTTGATAAATTATTCTATGCAAATTACAAAAGGTTTTAATGCTAAAGGTAATATTCCATTTATAGATCAACTGTCTCGATAATTAAAAGTTGATATTAAAATACTAGAACATATGCATGAATGATTTGGTTTTTCTCGAATCTTACTTGAGTGGTATGCATGTGTTTAAACCCACAGTTAAATTCACAATCAATTGGTTAGTTACAAGTGCACGTTTGTGCTAGCAAGATGAATGAAATAAACAAATAAATTAATCAAAGTCTGCAATAATCTCGTGCACGAGATGGGCCAAGCAGGCAATCCGGTCATCGGCCCAGCAGCCAGGCCACTCCACCTCAATCCTCCTTCTATCTCTCTTACAGCCTGGGCCCGCGCTGCAGCTTTCCCCTTCCCCTGTTTATCTTCCTCACGCAGGAGACGAAGCGGAATGCGAGCTGCTCCCCGCCTCGGATCCCCTCGCCCCCAGCTTCTTGGTCACCAAGGCAAGCCCCCGACTGGCGCCCGACAGCGCCCAACTGCCTCGACCCTTCTCTCTCTCACACGCTTTCGCTGCCGGTGGAGCCCGCGGCCCCGCCGATGCGCTCCACGTGCCCCATGGCGCGGACGCCAAGAATCACCGCCGTCCGTAGCGGGAGCCTCCCCTCGGAGCCCTAGCGCCCTCCTATTTAACCCACACCCTCTCCAGTCCTCCCCGTGCGCCGCCACCGGGCCAAGGCCCTGCTTCTTCTCCATCCAGACCAAGCCGCCGCAGGAGAGAGACCGGAGGGAAGGGAAAAGGACGCCGCGACGCCGACGCCGAAGCTGCGGAGGAGGCGCCGGAGCTGTGGAAGCGCCGCCGCCGAGTGAACCGCGAGTTGCTGTGGAGACGGACGCCGCCGCTCGTGCCAAGAGGAAGAGGAGACGCCGACCGTGCCAAGGAGAAGAGGGGTGCCAGCTCGGGGTGGAGCTGTGCCACGCTCGTCGTCGACTTCGAACCCAACGTCGCGCCGCCGCACTCTGTCCCTCTGCGTCCGCTACTCCGAGACGTGTTCGTTTACTCGCCGGCGAGCAAACCACGGTGAGCTTGACCCGATCCCCTTGTCCAACCCATGCCGCGGACCCGGGTTCCATGGAACCCCCTCTGTCCGCGAGCGCGCCGTCGCCCCGGCGTTCCTAGAACCGGCCTTCGAGCCGTGCCATAGCGCTCTGTGTTCATAGGCCTTGCCGCCGTGCGCGCCTGTTCCACGCACGGAGTCAAGCATGCCCTTGCCCAAGATGCCGGCCGTCGAGCCGAGGATTCCCTTATCTGCCTGCCCCGCCGTCGAGCGGTTTGTTCTGTGTGCGATGCCATGTCCATGATGCCTCTGCGTACATCCGCGGGCACGGAACACCGTTTCCCCGCGCAATCAGCAGCCACCTTTCTCTGCCCGTGACCGGCCAGCGTTGCTGCGTTCACCTTCGCGTGCGCGTGCAAGCTGTTGCCGCCAAACCTCACGCAAGCTGCCATGGGCGAGCTCAGCTCGAGTCTATGCGCATGCCTGCAACCTCACCAGCACGGCCATAGCCCTTGCTGCTGCACGGCACCGCCAGGAGCGGCCACGCCGTCGCGAACGCTCGCGCGTACCACCCTCACGTTGCTGCGGCCGAGCTCCGTCTTGTTTTTGTGCGCGCATAACCATACTGCCTGAACACGCACACCCTTGCTGCCGCACGGCGCCGCTGGCAGGTGGACACGTCGTCGCTGCAGCACGCACACACCACGCCGTGGCCAAGTTCCAGATTGTGACTACGTCGCGACCTTGCCATTCTATTAGCATGTCCATGCCTCAGTCCAAGGCGCAACTGCTATCCTTAAACAGCTGCCGAGCGTGCCTGACCTGACACATATCAGAAACCTGAGCACATGGCACAGCTTAATCCTATGATCCCCTGACTAATTGCAAACCTGCACGGCCATTCAGGAAGCACGTTCTTCCCATGCTTAAGCACCCACACGTATGGCAGCCTATCTACTGTTGGCTAGTTCATACCTGTAGCACTTCTGTTTACATGAGAATAATCTGAATGCCTAGCGTGCAGCCTAATTGAAGGTTGTTTGACCTTAGAAAATTATACCCAATGCAGTTTAACTCGAAATGATATGAAACCTGTTACGCTATCAATTTACTAAATCAAACTGTGCATGTTAGAACTATTGTTTGGGTGATGTCGGCTCTTCTTGCATTTTACTTGGAGTTTGTGTTGCATTTGGTTTATTCGGATTTTCAGTGTATAGGTCTGGAGAAGCTCTCGGAGGACCCTGACAGAGTACGACTACTTCGACTATGGCGGAGTTCTAGAGTGAGTGGCTCTACTCCAGGTCACCATTCAGACACTTCCCTGCTTCGTCACCTATAGACACGCAAATATGCTGCTGCTACTTTAATTATGATCATGCTTGCTATATCAACCTAAAATAGGTAGCCTACTTCCATTTAGCCACTACACCTTGCTTGCTATATTACCACCACTTTACTACTGCAACTAATTAAAATGAACATGCTGCGAGATTGGGTGATGAAATGGTGGGGTGTGATTATTCTTGGAGTGTGTGAAGTGGGTGGTTTGAGAGCGAGATGGTGTGTGAGATGGGATCTGTGGCAGAACCCCTAGATTAACCCGGATTTAGTGCTTAATCACCAGATCCGGACTAACCTCGGTAGTCCTTCAGGATGTAGGTATCCTGACTTGGCCTTCCCATCCGGATCGAGCTTGATTTTTTGGGCGACTCTCGAAGGAGTCCACAGGTTACAACATACACATCACATTTATTACATAAGTTAAAATATTACACATAGTGTTTGGTACTTATTACATTCCGGCTGATAAGTTCCTCAGCCATTAAACAAAAGTAGCATAGTTCCCATGTTTCTTCAACTCACGCACACACCTAACTGCTTCAGCTGTAGCCAAGCTTGGTTCAGAAGAAATGAGGATTCAGATAAAGGTCCCATTCAAACCACGTGTATTCCGCACCTGTAAAAGAATAGGCAAGAAGCCTGAGTACTAATTACTCAGCGAGACTTACCCGACCACTGGGTCGAAACCCGACTTACTAACTCAAGGCCGGGGTGGTTAGGTCAACTCACACTGCGGCATGCCTAATAGTAAATCCTTAGCTTTTAGAATTTAGTTCACCCTTTTAGTTATTAACTGAGCATGCTAAGTTATTCCTATTCTACTAACCCACCAGGATCCACCAAGACAAACATGTTGTCAAACATTCATCATTAACAAGATCAATTCTCTTACTACGATGTTGGTCGCGATCAGGCAGCTTACAACCGGCAAGCCACAGACGATTCGAATCGATTTTCCACCTCTCGAGAGGGATACTCAGACACCAGTCGGATGTGTGTACACCGACCCCACATACGACAACCCAACATCCAGTGCCACCTAGCCGGAACCATCCTCACCGAACCCGGGTGTCAGTCCTTCGACACCCGCCCAACCTCCTCCTTCCAGTTGGTCTCGTCTAGTTCCGCGCTTAGGTACAACAGGACGAAAGGCTTACCGGAGCCCGTCAAGGACGGTAAGTGAATGAGGCGCGTTCGGCCCAACCAGGCCATACATCGGACGGCCTTACGTGACATAGGCAGGATCAGGATCATAACATGTAAAGTACGAAAAGCGAAACTGATCCCGCCGCATGCCTGTCAATTTATTAACAATTTTCTTATTCTTAACCAATAACTTGCTGTAAAAGAATTCCTTTCTAGGTCTTTGCCACCTAAGCCATCTACTGAGCATAGGATTATATGCTGGATAATGAGTCATCATGCTCTAAGGTTTCAATCAATTCCTAACTCTAATGCACAAGCATAACTCTGATTTAAATTAAGAACTTAAAGAAAACGGGGTAATGCATCGGGGCTTGCGTTGAGTCACGGGATCTGCCTTTGTCGATGACTCGGAGTCTCCTCCTGCAGGTATGAAGGATGCCTCGGTCGCACCGGCTTCCGGATTTTCCGTTGCAGTGGAAGACTCTTCAACGGGAAGTGGTGGAACCAACGTGCCTAAGTTGATGACATGCAGGAGTTTTTTTAAAAATATGAGGATGATCAACCTGTTGAGAAAATAAAATGTACAATATTCTAAAGAAAAAGGGTGGTTGGGGTTAAACATGGATATTTTTCGCATGAAGATGATTGTTCTAAGCTTTAAATGAATTACCAGATGTTTTTAAATATTTTTAAATAATTTTTAAAGCTTAAATGAATTTTCTAGGAATTTTTGAATAATTAAAATGGATTTTTGAGTTAATTTTCTATTTTTAATGCACTTTATGAATTTTTCTGCATTTTTAAATAAAGGCTAAAATTTTTAAAATATATAAACTCTAATTTACTTTCTTTTTAGAATTACCAAATTATTTATATAAATTAATAAATAATTTTTCTAATTAAAATAAACATATTACATTAAAGCAATATAGATAAACAAATTAAATTTAAAAGGAAAAAGCAAAATAGAATTACTGTTGAAATTTAGGCCCAGCCCACAAAAAGAAGAAAGCAAAAAGTTCTAATTTCCCCCTCCAAAAATCGCAGGGGCTCCCCTTTCGGCCCGGAGTGGGCCGGCGGCCTGCCTCCCCTAAGGCGCGGCCCAGCCGGAGCCTTTCGGCTCGGCCCCGCCGTCGCGCGGTTCGGCAGGCCGGCCTGCCAGGCGGGCGGCCTAGCTGAGCTGGCGGCCCAGCGGACCGGCCTCGCCCGGCTCGCCTGGCCGCCCGGCGCGCGGCGTGCCGCGCGAGGGCGACGCTCTCGCCGGCAGCGCCGGCGACCATCCGGCGCGGCGGAGGCCGAGAGGCCTCGCCAGGCGGTGGCCTCGGGCGCGGCGCGAGCTCCTCTCTCTTTCCCTCCCCTTTTCCCCTTCCTTCCCCCTTTCTCTTCACTGTGCGGTCGCCTGCCCTGCCGCGGCATGGCGCCCGCCGGCGCGTTGCGCCGGTGAGGTGGTCCTCGCGGCAGCGGTGGTGCCCGCAGCGACCCATCCTCCTACCGTGCGGGGTGCGCACAGTCGCGCCGCACCCGATGCGCGCACCGGCGAGAACCCTAGGGGTTTCCACGCGCGGGGACCGCGGCGTCGACGCCACGGTGGCCGCGGCGCCATGCGGGGCTCCGAGCTCTGGCGAGCTCGGGCCGGCGTTCGGCGTGGCGCAGAGGGGGAGGAGGAAGCGAGGGTGTGCTTACCGACGCGGGGTCGCGGCGGTGATGGCGACGGAGGCGGCAGCGATGGCGTGGGGCTGGGGGCACGGCGCGGCGCGGGAGCGTGGGAGTGCTGCTCCCCGCGCGCCGCGGCGAGAAGAAGACCCCGCCCCCCTCCCCCCCCGCGGTCCCACCTGTCAGCGCCGCCTGACAGGGGGCGCGGGTGGCGGGTGGGCTGGCCGCCGCCCCCGGCTGGGCTTCGCCCAGCGGGCGCGTGGCCGCGGGCTGGCCAGCTGGCCTGCGAGGCTCCCCCCGTTTTTTTCTTCTTTTTTTTTACTTTTACCCTTTTCATTTTTAACCCTAGATTTTGACCTTTTTCGGCAGGGGTCCAAATACAAAAGTGAAAGGGCTTAATTTAAACTACCCTTTCACATTTTTAGTCCCTGGAAAACTCCAAATTTTTAAAAAGGCCTCAAATTTAAATTTGAATCAAATTTTTGAAAGAAAAATTAGGGTAAATTGCAATGCACTTAAGTGTTTAAAATACGGAGTATTACAGGATCGGCGGGAGTCGGCTAACCGACTTTTATGGGAGAGACTAGAACTCTCTTCAGAGTGGAGAGAGGTGTTTGGAGGTGCGCGGCCCACCGCTGTAGGGTGGCAACCGATCTTGGAAGGCTAGCTGTCGCCAATTAAGGACCGAGTAGGGGTGATAGCACCTTGGCATGAACGTGCATACCATACGCTGAATGGGCAACTGCCCGAGACGTGACCCCCCCCCCCCGAAGGGCACCAGGACTGTAGGCGTAAGGCGATAGTGTTAGGGCGATGACGATTGCGATATGATGCAATCTCTCATCCCCGATAGACTCGACCCGTGGGGCCCCGGATTATCGAGCTCACAGTTCTGAGAATGTGGTGGATATGTATGGAAAGCAGGATGGTGCCGAGAAGGGGGGACTCACTGATCGGTGTTGTGGGTCGGGGGCAGCGGACGCACTGTCCCCACTCTAATTCGTATGGGTACATATGTACAAACCTTTGCAGAGTGTAAATCTATACGTATAGCCGGCGTCCACGGTCAAGGACGGACCAAGGGCGAGAACTCACCTCATCTAGCATGGGATTTCTTCTCTTCTCCCTCGAGTGTTTGGATCCCGGCTGCGGTCGATGAGGCTTGGACGTGTGGGAGCTGTCCTTGCCGCAGATGTAGATTGATGAGTGGGTGATATGGAAGAGGTGTATGGTGGTGAGGTGTGTGTGTTGGTATGAGTGTTGAGCGGGGGAACCGGTCGCGTGACCGAATTCCCGAAAGGAACAATGATATAATAAACTGATGCTTTCTTTATGCCACATATATTCGCTCGCATAGGAAGCCTAGAGCCTTCCATTTGAGCTAGCCCCTTTTAGTTTATATGCTGTCGCTTAGGGGAGTGTCTCAGGGTGGCCTGTGCTCTAGCGCGCAGGTTTTGGAGATGAGCTAGTTGACGACCATTTCTACGACGTATGTTACAATGGAGGTTGCTGTGCTACGCTCAAGGATGCCTGTGGAGATGGACCCGAAGACCTACTTTTCACTGCTAGATTACGATTTCTGCTTGACTCAGTCCTGCTGGACTTGTACTGGCTTAGGCCAATATTGTATAAATGTAATATTATTCGAAGCTATGGATGTGATACCGATTGAAACATATGAATTGCGATAGCTAATGTGTATCCTGGGACTATCGCAATGAATAAAGGCTTGGATTTCGGCATCGTGGAATCCGGGTCGTTTCAAACACTCTCTTAGCAGCCATTGGAGCTCTCCCCTCTCTCTCTTTGTGCGGTCCCTTGCCAAATCTTGTGAGTTGGGTTGAGAGAGAACATCAACCATCCCTTGAGCATTTCGTGGAGCTTGTCAAGCATTCATTGAAGCATTTGTTACTCTTGGAGCTTCATGCTCCTAGACGGCTAGGCGTCGCCCGTTGAAGCATCCGTCTCGTGTGGATTGCTCCCGGAAGTTTGTAATCTTCGCTCTTTGAGCCTCATAGTAAGTGCCTCTCCGCTGGTCTTGGTGATTGGGGAGAAGAGGATAGGATTACGAGCCCAAACCCTTGGTGGGTTCTGGTGTTCCTCTTCGGCGCCATCTACCCGAGGCTGCGATTGATCACCTTAGACTTCAAGCGCATCCAACAGTGAGGAGAAGGGGGCGAATCAATCATGGAAATGGGCGGCGGTAAAACCCTAGTGGTTTGGGGGAAGAAGATAGAGTGCAGGACAAACGGCAACCGACGCCGTTCCACCTAAATAAGCCGTGCCGTGAAAATCAGCATTTGGTGTCAGTTGACGGTGTTACAGCGTGGCAGTCAACAACTAACGTGCAACACTTTGCTCGAGTCCACTACTCGGACGACGTACTACCCGGTTTCTCTTAGACAAGCGGATATTCCAACAAGACCCCTGGGTATCCACGCACTCGGCTCCGATTAACCAAGCACTCTGGGGGCTGCACGCTCGCCATATCCAGACATGCGACACTCGGTTCTCTGAATCAAGTAACCAATGCCACTTAGCTCTCCTAACCGAAGTGGTTTTTACAGTTTCGCCATATATATTCCGGGCTCGGCGGCCCTGCTGAGCATTGTAAGGGCAGCATACATCACATAGATTGGCTGTGTTATACGCACTAGGGCGACATCACAAATGGGAGCGGTTGCAGGTAAAAAAAAGGGGAAAGAACAAAGCTCGATCATATTTGGCGATTCAACGGGTTAAAGCAAATGAGTTGAAATTCAGAGATGGCCAACAAATGACAAATCCAGAAGGTCCTTGCATTGGTACATTGCTAGACAATATCATAAAAACACACGAAGTCCTACTCTACTACGACCTACATCTACTACTACTACCATGAATGGAGGGCATGGCAACGCTCTATTGCGCGGGGGCTGGTGCCATGATGCAGGCGGCGCTTGATGGCACGGGGACTGGCACGAACACCCTCGTCGCCGCCTGCATCACCCCTGTCGTCGTCGCCATCGTCGCTATCGTCGCCGCCGGCATTACCCCCAGTCACCGCCGTCGTCTCCGCCGTCGTCGTCATCTCTGTTGCTATCCTCCTCGCCGTCCTCCTCACCGTCCACCTCCTCGACGTCTTCCTCGTCGTCGTCGTCGTCTGTCCCTCCGAGCCTAGGGTGGTTCAGCCCCCGGTTGATGGCCTCGTCCTCGCTATTGTAGCCCTCGGAGTTGGGGGCTCTCTAGGTCTTCCGGCGGGACCTCCTCCTCGGACTCCGATGTATCGTTGCTGCTGCTGGAGACAGGGGTGGGCTCCTCGTCGCGAGGCCACCCAAGAGGATCTCATCCTCCGAGTCGTCGAAGTCCTTACGCTTCTAGCCTCTACCGTCGGCCATGGCGCTCTCAAAGGCAAGAAGATGCTAGTGGAAGTAAAGTATTGCCGCTGGGGGAGGCGAATGTGATTGGCGATGGAAGTGGAAGGAATACGGGGGTTTATGCCCCTGATTATATAGTGGCGGTCGTGCCGCTTCGTTTTCCATATGGTACGGATTCATACAGTGGCGACGCTTCGTATTCTGGACGGGGCACGTGTCAATTGATAAATCGTGTGACGGTTCGGAAAAGCGAATCGGGCAGAATCGGGTAGATATTCTGTTCACATGGCTTCGCCAAGACTGTGGGAGCGACCCTTCGTATTCTTGGCAGTTTCTGGACTCGGAGTTCAAGCACTCGAACTTCAAGCATTGCAAGGGACCTTAAACCACTATGAACACGCTCCAAGATGCATTATCATCCCACTTGGATCTTGGGGGCTGCGGGAGTGTTAAGAAGAAGGCTTCCCATAAAAATTTTCGCTGTAATCTTCTGAAGGTGCAGTTTAAATTTTCAATTTGATTGCTGCTCAAGTCAACTAGAAGCTTGAGGGCTACTCCATATGGAGTCCATCTTGCGATGGCCTCCATGATTCAGATGTCAAGGTGGACTCCATGGTAACCTTCAAGACGATTCCTACGAAATTATCGTGAAGCTCAGAGGCTTGTGGGAGTCATATGCCCCAGGTACCCTATGACGACTGATTGCGTCATCCTGACAGGTGGGCCGAGTGGTTTAGTCCCCGTCCCAAGGAAGCAGCCGGTGTGATCCTCAAGCAAACTACTCGAATAATCTTAGAATCGGATCTGTTATGATTCTTTCCTGTATATCCGGCATGTAATCCTACGGAATTATCGGCAGGCAATCCTCTAGGGATGCACCTTTAACCCTAGATCCTCGACCTGTATAAGGGGAGCTAGGGATCACGGGAGAACTCTCTCGAACTCTCGCATATTCCGCAATACAATCCACAAACCCCCATACAGGGATGTAGGGTATTACGTGACCTAGCGGCCCGAACCTGTCTAGCCGTTGTGTTCTTGCGTGCTGTACTCTATTTACGATCTCCTCGCCACCCCAACCGATCTCGAAACCTCCGCAGGACCTACCCTGTGGTGGGTTGCTGAGACCAAGTTCCCACAGTATTGGTGTCCAATAGCGCGCGACCATGTCTATGCCGCTGCTCTCGCGCCCAGCATGCATGTCCGCGTCTTTCTCTGCATTCTTCTTCTCCTCCGCCTCCCGCTCCTCCTCATCCACTTTCTCCGACACCGCCATGATGGACGTAACGAACGATAGCACTGTAGCTATTCACAGAGTGAAGTTTGAATTAGGAGGGTGGGATGGTCTCCCTGTTGGACCGATTTATTATTGATTTTTTGAGCTCAAGGATCTACTATTGATGGGTTAAATTAAATGGATTAAATAGGCTTATTGGACTAGAAGATGCATGGATGATCCCGGAGCGAATGAACAAGTCATTCGAATTTTCGCCTTTCTCTTGTCTCGCCCTCAGGGTTTTATTTTTCGGCGAAATTTCGGCGAAATTCCGGTATTTTTTTCGTTTTTGCTAGTGTGCTGAAAAAGAAATTCCGAAAAATTCCGAATATTTTTGTTTTGAATTTGAAAAATTCAAAATAAATTGTAAAAAATCGAAAAAAATATGATAAAAAACTAGGTGTTTTTTCTGAGCAAATAGGACTACAACACACTCAAATCTAAGATTATTTGCTAGGTTAAAATTGCATTTTTGTTGAAAGACAAGGTAATTTGCAGTCTCATGACCTAGGATTTATAGCTTTTTAAGTTTCCGTACTATTAGGGGTTGAAAGAATATACCTTTGAATGTAATGAGGGGTCTCGTTTCTTTCTTTTTGCACTTTCATCGTATCTTCGTTACTTATCAAGTATTACGTTATATACATAGACATTGTTTATTAGACTGGGCTTAGGCTTTCATATGGACTATGCAATTTATATACTGTAAACTTGTATTATGGTCTATGGATTGTAACTATGTACCTATGTTATTTAGCTTTCATGCATTTTATTTGTGATTTTATGTGACAATATGCATTTGTTGTGTGTATATATTTAATATGCAATGTATATTGCAATATACAAAAGATACAAACAATATTCTATCAAATTCTTTAAATTTTCATATGTTTGGAGCATTTTCTAGTTGAAAATGCCATTTTCAGACTGGAAAATCCGGTATTATGATTGGAAAATTCGGAATTTCGATCAAAAAAATTCTGAAAAATTCGGAAAATCTTAATTTGAATTTCAATACGCCTTTCGGTCAGAAAATTCGGAAAATTCTAAATTCGGATCGGAATCCCGTTTCCGATGAGATACGGAAAATGATTTGATACCGGAAAGGTAAACCTGCTCGCCCGCGAGTCCCGACTCCCCTCCCGCTTTGAAAAAAAAACTCCCCCTCCCGCTCCCGCTCCCGACTCGCCCCTCCGCACTCGCCGCCGGTCGCCATCGACTGCCCCCGCCGCCGACTCGCCCCTGCCCTAATCGCATCCCGCCGGTCGCCATCTCCGGAGGCCGGATTCCCTCGCCGGTCGCCGCCCGTTGACTCCTCGCCGCCCGTCGCCCCCGCTCGGCCGCACGTCGGCGCGCCTTGGCGGCCCCGCGACTGCGCCCTCGGCGGCTGCGCTCCTCGACGCTCGGCGCCCCGTCTCCCCGTGCCCCGTCGCCCTTGCCCTGGCCTAACCTCCATCCAAGGAAGAGAGACCGCAGCACCTACAGGTAATCAGATTTTAGGTATTTTATTAGGTGCACATTTGTCTGGGGTTAGGGTTAGGATGATTCAGAATGAAATTGGGCACCGCGGTCTTTTCGTCCATCGCCACCTCCCGCACCTGTCCGCACTGCTTGTCCCAGGCGGGATGTGTCACCGAGGATGCTGTCAACGTCGCGGAAGCGGATTGGTCCGTCGTTGTACTCTGCGTCTAGGTGCTCACGTGGTGGCGTGACGAAACGCACCGAGCCGCCCGCCTCCGTGGACGTGGTGTGTGCTCCTTTGCAGGAAGCGGCGAGGATGTGCCCTGCTCTCAGCCTCAATGATACACCCCTGAATGCATTGCAAAACCAACAGATAGCAGCCAAGGAATATCACTTCCACACCCTCATTGTGCTGAATGTTGATGTAACCAGCAGTAGGGCACTAACCAAGTGACCACAGGAAGTATATCACCACCATATATAAACAGCATCACCACAACTCCACTAATCTGATTGTATATTTGATCAGCTCCAATAATTAGCCCATCAGACATTGAAAAAATAACATACCTACTAGGAGCCCTTCCCAATGTGATAAAGAATTCCAAGAACACAGCTAGTTCAATGGGCATATATCCAAATATCTGAAAAATTTGGGGCAACCACGAATGCTTCCTAGGAAAACTGAACCCTATCCAATTAGCGATCTCATGATCCATAGTGATGCAGGGCAGCAGGGCCATGGAGATGGCTGAAGTGCAGCACAACCTTCTATGATCTTGAGCCGCATGGGCAGCAACCATATTTCACTCAAAATTTTCTCCACCTTTGATCCCACCCTTTTAGATACTTGCTGCTAGAGCAAATCTTGAAAATTGTGGGGTAGCTTATTTTTAAGACATTTGCCTATTCAAACATCTTCCCAGAAACTTATCTTGTCTCCATCTTCAATAACCCAACCCCTCCCTTTTTACCATCCCTTAACTGACTACGAACCTTGCCAAAATTGTGAGGCTCCATTATTATTATTATGCTGGGATTTTTTTGTGCCATGGTATTTTCTACTCAACAGCTTCATCGTATATTCACTTTCCTCTCCACTATCTAGTCTATATATGCATTTATAGAGAGCAATGGTCTGTCTAAAAAAGCCCAGACCTCCAAACTCCTTTGGACTTGACAGGGCCTCCCATTTCATGTGGTATTTTTCTTCTTATTTCCCACCCCCTGCCAGAAGAATCGTGGCCTTAGACTATCCAGCTGTTTGAGTCGCTTCATGTGGCCAACAGAAGCCCATCATATACATGAGTATGTTGGCCAAACTTGTATTCAACAGAATGAATTTACCACTATGTGGCATGTGATTGCACTTCAAAATTGCCAACCTCTTTGCTACCTCTTTTAGACCAAAGACCTTTTGGTCCTGCTTATATTGAAAGCAAAAGGGCGATCTGAGCACCCAACATTACAGGGTCTCGCAGGCCACCAGTTCAGCGCTACTCGAAAAACGACGACCTCTAACCTATGTCAAGAAAAAAAAAAACCACCAAGCCACCATCAAAAGCTATCTCTACTAGACTTGCAGTCATGCTGACCCTGGTAACACAGACAATAACACAATCTGCGAAACCAACACAGAACACTCATCTAAAAGACCAAAGAAAATGGCAGAAAGAAAGAAAGTAACACTAAGACCCGAGTGCACACTCCAAGTGCAGGCCTCTCCTTGTCTTTCTCCAGCGGCTACCAAAAAGCAGCAAGTTCTCAGGTCAACCACTGTTCACCAATCTTCCAGTCCCTCCTTGAGTTTGCACTGGGATAGCAATTAGGAACCTAAAGAGCAGATAGTTGACTTTGTCCTCCACACTACAGATATTAGAACCTTTCCATTTCTGTCTCAAACTGAACAGCTGTCTGAATTAGATCATGAAAGATCATCTACATGAAAATCTGTATTTTCAGTGGTATTTTCACATTCCAGACTTCTATCATTCTCAAATCAGCCACTGATTTGTTGAAAAATTTCCAGATTTCTTCAACTTCCAAATCAGTTTGTCTTGTGGATTTGGTTCCACCTGTTTAACTTAGTTTGTAGGGCTTTCCTGTTCATCTCTCTAGCTCTATCAGATTCCTTCTAAAAGGTATTATCTACCCATTCCAAGATAGATTAAAATCTCCAACAATCACATACACCTTTTAATTTGTCGAGAAACTATTTCTTCTCTCCTTTAACTGGGCCGTAGACATTGATCACACTCAACTTGACATTAGTATCTTTGTCTCTCAGAGAAGAGTATTGATATCTTCCAGTATGCCACAAACGACCATCTTCTGCAGCCTGTCACGCTGTCCATCAAGTCAGGCACCGGGTCTCTTTCTATGCTGATGATGCTGTGATCTTCCTCCGACCCTCTAGAAATGACCTTGATGTGATAAAAAATATCCTAGAATATTTTGGGCATGCTTCAAGGCTTCAAACGAACCTTGCCAAGAGCTGTGACCCTTGCCCTTACTGCAGATGTGCTGTCCTGTCAGATTAAGAGTTTGCCTGCACTTGTCTTGGGCTGCCGCATTGTGTCCTCTTATATTGATAAAATTGTGTATCATCTCCTGGGATGGAAGGCCTCTCTAATGAACAGGGCTGGGCACCTTATTATGGTTCGCATTGTTTTGACAGCCACTACAATTCATCACTTGATTGCTCTTGACCTTCCAAAATGGGTAATAAACTAATAAAAGCTATTGACAAAAGGCGTAGGGGTTTCCTCTGGAAAGGACAGGAACATGCCAATGGAGTTACTGTTTAGTGTCATGGGAACAGGTGAGTGTCCTTTGGAGTTTGGAGGTCTAGGCATTCACAATCTCGAGCTCCTTGGCTGGGCCCTGAGAATTCATGTGTGTTTGAAGGCTCCCAACCAAGTGTCCAGTTGCTCCTCCAAAATATAGGAAATGAAGGACTTCTTTGGTGTATGGCTGGAGCTTCTAAACTCCAGGAGTTTTGTAGAAGGTCACTGCCCCCTGCCATCTAGGAAGGGCGGTTCTGGTCGTTTTCCTTTTCTTTGTGTAAGGTCTCTTTTGTAGCGTTGGTTGGTGTTCGGGTTTGGCTTTTTCCGCCTGCCCATTGTACTTGTTTTTTTCCTACCATAAATGAAACGACACGCAGCTCTCCTGCGTTGTTCTAGGAAAATACATATATCTTTCTCCCATAGATTTCTCCAATATTTCACTCTTCTCGTTCCCTCCCACCAACAAGCTGCAAGAATGGCCTTGAGCTGCCACCCAAAACCATTTGAAAGCTACTGCCCCACTGATGCTGTTCAGCTCTCTATCTGATAATTTAGATATTTAATTTTCTCCTGCACATAGTGTCCTGACGTTGTCTTACAATATCTACATGCTCTAATTTTCTTAAAGAAACTCATTGTCAGTGCAGTTTTCATCTTAGTCGATAATCGTTCCTACTCTTCCACAATAAAAATTCTCACCACCCTGATACTCTAAAAAATATTTCTAAAGTGATTTTTTGCTTCTAGCATTAGCCAAATATGAATGCCAGTAGTGAATGCTTATTGTGTGTTCTTACCATTAATAAACGTTTACTACATTTCCTTATGAAATAGTAAAAACATCTATGAGTTAGTGCTATGGTTTTAACATTTTTTCTACTATAGGCAATTAATAGCAGTTTAACATTTCTGACGACTAATGATCGCCATTCAGAACAAGGATAAGCATATTCCTTTCAGGAACTCAAAATTAACCCAATTATTGCAGGTATGATATGATTTTTTTATGAACCGTTTCTCCAAATAAAAAAATTTGTGTATGTTGTACAATACGAATCATGCTGAGACTTGATTTAATAGTAAACGAATCACGGCAAAAGACATGATACTGTATAAAATAATTTAAATAAATGAATGCTTAAAGTTACCAAAAAAACAATAGCAACAAAACATAGAAAATTGGAGAGAATATTTTATGATGTTTCTAAAATAATTTCTTGTATCATTAATTTTTTGTAGCCATATCTTATTGATGAACCCAAGACACTTATGCTGATCAATATTTCTTCGGAGTTTTCATCCATTCATGAAAGCATTCGCTCGTTGATGTTTGGCGAAACAGCCAAGATTTGTGAGGTTGGAATACCTTGTAAGTGCAGCAAGCCTCCTTAGTGGTTTTATTGTATTGAGTGACAACATGATTAAATGTCTAATCTTTTTGTGAGATGTTTTGACAGGCTCTTAGACCGTCCCCAGCGGACTGACTAAAAGAGACTGTTTATTACTATTCCAACTACTCTCCTCTCTGTCTACAGTAGCGCTACAGTGTTGCTTTGTACTATAGACGTTTCCTTTACTCATTCCGCTGGGCATATCCTTACAGGTGTATTTAGTATGGTCAATTGTAAAAGAATGAATTATAATGAATATATCTCATGAATGAGCATGAATCACTCAATATGTTGAGTATTGTGGTTCTCATTGTATATCTGTCTTATATTGATGGCTATTGAATTTATATTGTATATCTACTGACACAAGCAGTATTTCTAGCCATGGATCATCTATAAGTGGACACCATGATAATAGTAATACATCTATATGATCATTTGTTTGTGTCATGGTCATAATGGCTATCTCTAACAGATAACATTGTCTAAGTGTGGGATTTGGTTGGTTTTTTGTTATGGATGCATTTTGAGGCATTTGGTTTTCATGTTGAGAAAAGTGATTTGGATTATATCTCTTGTATTTTGACGTCACTACTTAAATTGGATTTCTCATGTATAATAAGTGGCTGTTCATGGATACACACCATTGCATATCAAAGCCAATTATAATCAAGATCAAGTAAATTGAATGGATAATGAGCAAATGTGCTTCATTTACCTACTGAAGAGGTTCTCTAAATTGAAGTCTAACTATTCAGCTCAAAGAGGATTGCTCGCAAAAGAAGAAGCTCAGCTTTGCTATCTCTCTATTGATACATTTCAAGACGGCATTATTCATCGAGTCAAAATTTAAGTGGATCTCATCTAGATTTATATTTATCTTGAGTTAGATATGTCATACTATCAAGAAGGAAGCGTAGTTCGGAAGTTGCTAGTCAACATGTGCTCACAGCTAGTTTCAGAGAGTGCCGTGTCATTGCATCTCTTGTAGTGCATATGGCATTGTGTGTGGCATATCCCTTGTGGAAAATGCCTTAGCTTAAGTGTGAGAGCTCTCCGATTCTTTTCTTGTGCTTTTATCTCCTAGTTAGGTGTATCTTTAATAGGGATAACACCTACACATTTCTTAACCTAGTGCTTAGGCTTTGTGCTCTGAGTCTCTTGTCTGGAGGTCCTCTGCCAGACTATCCGGTGGCCCTCACCGTACTGTCCGGTAGAGGGGTTCAAACCTCAACGGCTAGTTGTCCTATACCGGTCAATATGGGAATGGGCCGGCCCGGCCTTGGCCTTGGACCCGGCCCTATGTCCCTAGTGCCAATTTTAAGGGCCATGGATCGGCCCAATCTAAAATTTGACTATGGTTGCTGGTCCAATCGGTAATATGGGTCGGCTCTAGTTTAGCTTTATAAAATTCAAAAATAAACATCACTAAAAGCAAATTGCACATTTAATGATCTAGATTTATTTACATGTCGCAATCAATAGCATGGAAGGACATATGCGTCAAAATAACACAAAAATACTTTAGTCGCCTTGTTTTTTGATGGTACTAAAATTATTATGGGCCTTATTTTTTGAATAGAGAGAGTAGATTACAATATAGTTTCATTTCTACTCTTTAGTCGTGTGTTGGAGAGAATAGATTATAATATATTTCCATTTCTACTCCTTAGTTGTGTATTGGAGATAACGATTGGGTCGACCCACATTACCCATCGGGTCAAAAGGTACCGGCCCTAACAACCCATTTTCTATTTTGGGCCGGCCCTTGTGACCCATTGGCCATGCTTTTGTGAGTCGGGCCAACTACCCAGTGGGTCGACCCGCCCTATTCCCATCTCTATCTACCGGACTGTCCTGTAGAGGCCACCAGACTGTCTGGTGAGGCTCTGACACAGAGCCAACGGCTAGTTTTGTGAGTGTGGATGTTTATACCCCCCACTCACTTTTGGTTGGGGTTGCTGCTTTACTCCACGTCCATATTCATCGAGAGGCTCTAAGAAACACTTCCCGACACTCCTTTGTGAGATTGAGCTAAACTTGTGAGATTCTTGAGTTGGCAGATGATTTGTGAGTTTGTGTGAGCTACATTGTGAGCACCTAGCTTCTAAGCATAGTTGGCAAGCATTTCCGGGAAGCGTATTTGTTACTCTTGGAGGTCTTCTCCTAGACGGCGATAGCGACCCGAAGGGCACCCGGCTTGTGGGTGCCACTTCTCTTGTAGGTGATTACCTTCGCTCTTAGGAGCACTGCAGTGAGCACCTTCTCGGCCTTGGTGGTGAGAAGGGGAGGCCGTGAGTTGAAAAATACTCAAACTCTTGGTGGGGCGCCTCAACGAGGACGTACGGATACCTGCTGTGGCGGAACCGCCGATTTAATCCGGGCTAAGCACATCTGCCACATCTGGCTCGTAATGTGATTAGGCCAAACTAAATCCGGTCGTCCGTCGAGAGTCATTTGACCCCCGATAATACCATTTCCCAGAGGAACCGACATCATGCACATCTGACCCACGATGGAGCCACAACAGATACATCATCACAGGCAGTTGAATAGCATAATAATAGACTTAGTTACAAACCGGTTTTAAATAAAGTACAAGTCCAACATAGAGTTATAAAGTAGCAAGTCCAAAAGTTTCTCGCAGCGGAATGATAAGTTCAGAAGTCACCATGATATCACAAAAGATTTGCCTTAGAAGTAACAACATCGAGTCCACCGATGTTGCCATTGTATCACTTATGCCGATTCATCCTAAGTAGGGGGGCATGCACCACCTCCGACTACAGGTGCAAACCATGAACTCCATACCTACGCTCAAAATGTGGGGGGCAAACCCTAAGTACTAATTACTCAGTAGGTCTTAATGCATTTGTCTTACGGCTGACGCGAAGCTGCTTACTAGCAAATGGATCCTTAGCCTTTGGTTTTAAACAGTGTCGTGTGTAACATGAGTAAACAAGTTTTCATCATTTGTATAACCACCAACATGATAGTAAATTGCAGTAAGTTAAACTAGTTCAGTTCAAACATGTGATATTCAAAAATCATGAGTATTAAATGTAGAGTGTTTAAGTAGTTACAACGATGAACGTCAAAGGTATTGGCATTTCCACACCTGGTGGGCATCAGCGATTCGAATCGATTTTAATTCCCAGGAATAACTATCGTGCTAGGGGTATATGCTTACTAGCCATCGCGTTCCCACATATAGTCCCGATCTCCACGTGTCTTGTCCCAAGATTCAAGGCGCCCCCACCTAACCCCCGGGTTGTGCCCCCTCAGGAGCGATACCACACCGCCCTGGGTCAGCCCTCCTTCGAGTACAAGCGCCCCCGGGCCCATCGGCCTCCAGCAAGTGGATGGGCGGAGCCTCGAAAACTCTTGACAAACCCAGGTAAGACTTCACCGGTCCCATTCTCCGGTTAAGCACTCTAACAATGTTGTGCCGACCAATAGGCGAACAACGGACGGCCTTACACGACTCGGGCGGAGTCCAAGGTATGACATTATAGAAAGTAAATACTGAAATAAAATCTCCGTCCGGTCTCCATTTAAATCATGAGCAAGAATTCTATTTGACATAATCGTAAGATCTTTTGTAACTTTGAAAGCACCTACGCGACGAGTCCACACACTCATGTCTACTCGTACCTATCAATTTCTTTGCACACTCGTCCTACGAACTCTATGTGTAGGTGCTAGGGCCAGGGCGGCCAGGGAGTCTAATGCAACTGGTTTCAAGCAACTCCTAATGCATATGCGTAATCATTAAGTATAATTTGTTTGCTGGATTAAGTATGGTCCTGACTACCTTCCTCACTAGAGTCAGTAGCTGCCTCCTGAGCGAAGTCAGGCCCCTGTTGCTGTTCTTTTGGTTCTTGGCGCAACTCCTCCTCGGGCTCCTCTACGATCGGTTGGTCCAGCGGGTGTCCTTCGCTCGCGGGATCTATATGCATGACATAGTGCAATTGGAGCATGTATTAGTGCAATGCTTGCTTCATGATGCGAGTGCGATGCAAGGAATCATGATTTATGAAATAAAGTTATGCATTTTTGCAATGAAACTTGTTTAGTACTACGAAATCGTACAAGCCATCACCTACGGTAACTTAGCTTATCACACATAACAACGTGAGTGTGTGTGACGAGGTAGTATCGATTCATGCGAAGCGACCGAAGTTTACTTAAACACCTATTTTCCACCTAGCTAGCTTAGCATTCCTACCAAGCATTTCTAAAACAGTAGCGAAGACCTATATTGCATTCCAAATCAGTGGCTAAGACTTACATACCCCTATGTTTCAAAATATGATACATTGTGGCATTTATTAAATATACTAGTCTCATATTTTCTATTATTTACTTAAATAAGCATTGTGTCTACCATTTTCAAAACAGGGTCAAACCTTACATGAACAGCCTCAAATTTTCAGCGGTGAGCTACTTACATCATCTAGAACCCAAATAAATACCACAAAGCCCTCTATAGCTTATTTTTATATAGAACCCTTTTCTTTTGCTAATTATATGCTTAATTACTAGGCAAGGGTAAAACAGTAAATAAACAGTAAGCATTTGGGCTATCAAATTTTATACTAAACCTAGGTTTGCTAGCTAAGCCTCTGCCCAAATTTCAGAATTTTTGACCCTCATTTAAACCACATTTCCTATTTATTAATTTAAACATGCATGGACTTATTGTTTTCAAAACACCAACTATACTTGACATGCACAGTACCCCATTTAAACAGTGAGCTATTTATACCACAAGGAGCACATTTAAAATGTGTAAAACCACTTAGAGCATAATTTTTATATGGTTATCATTTCCACATTTATTTTTATGCTAAAATCACATGCAGGGGCAAAACAGTAATTAAAAAGTGAACACTTGAGATACCAAAAATCACAGTGAGCCTATATACCCTAAAAACACTGCTGTCCAAGTTTGACAATTTTTGGAGACCATTTGGTCCACATTTCCCATTTATATTGATTTATCAAGCATGCATAATATCAGAGGCAAAAAGGTCTTTTCCTGCTCAACCATCACACCCAACAGATAGATCTATTTACAAGGATTACAATGCAACTTAGTTTGCTATTTTTGGATTTTTCTATGATTTACTATGATTTTCTAAAGTTTACTGCTGATTTTTAAATGAATAAAAAGTAAAATCGTAGATCCAGGGACTTCTTCGTGATATCTAAAGTCCAATTTAATGATTAAATGCAATGGCCACTATAGAGGATAATAGACGACTGCAGACTATTAGAAACAGTGTCTTTCTACACCAGCACATGCCACAGCCCATACATGCACGTCAACACATGAGCTGCGGCATGCCAACTGCCTGCAGGTACTGAAACTAGCTTAAAGCTCAAGCACTGGAATTGTTTAATCAATTTGAGCTTAATAGATTTGCTTCCATGACCATGCTTGCTCCCTCTAAATCATGACCTACACAACAGAGACCAAGCCATCGTCATGCACTACAAAATACTTCTAGAAATTTTGTGATCAACCATACAAAGAATGTTCTAGAAATTATAAACCATGATAACAAAATGGAAGGCGAACTGTACATTCCATTCATATGGTTGGCCATCAAAATGAAATAGATTCGTTAAAAAAACATAATATTAAGTCATGATTGACTTTTTTTTCCAAAGCTTTGGCCATTCGTCTTGTTCAAAAAAGAGTAAAATACACTCCCAGTCCCTAAACGTGTAGAGTTGTGTCACTCTGGTCCCTAAACTCCTAAAGTGCACAACCAAATCCCTAAACTTGTAATTTGTGTTATTCCGGCCCCAAACTCCTAAAACAGGTTCATAAACTCATCCCAGCGCCTAAACTCTCAAAATAGGTCTCTAAACTTGTAATTTCTGTCATTCCGGTCCCTAAACTCTTAAAACATGTTCCTAAATTTGTAATTTATGTCATTCCGGTCCCTAAACTCTCAAAGCATGTCCCTAAACTTATAGGTTGTGTCATTCCGGCCTCTAAACTCTCAAAGTGCACATCCCAGTCCTTAAACTTTGTTTAAATCTCACCATAGTACAAATGGATATAAATTCATTTGTGTGGCTTGTTACAGTTGACTCTGTGTTGTTCTGGACTAAACATATGGAGTAAAGGGATATGAAAGGGAGGAAGCACGAGGAAGATTGGTTCCCAAGACCCCCTTTATGTCGCCATGCGCCATACAAATCAATATGACTGGTGGCCGCGATTTTGCATAGCAACTTTGGGACTGGATATACCTTAGTATGGAAGCCATCCCAAGGACCAGTGGTGCGATTTGGTTGGTAAACTGGTGCAAAAGCTAACGAAATTCTGCCGAGACCTTGTGCAAGCTTGTGAATGCCATAATTTCCTCATCCGGGCCCAGTTTTGAGCGCGGTTTTTTCCGGATGGTGCATCATCACGGTGGCTACCGTCCAAGGCGAAATTAGAGAATTCATGATTTGCAAAAAAAAAAGAAATACACTAGCTATCAGGAAAACAAAGTCGTATGCTCACCACATGTCTCCCCACACCATATACGTGGGAGGGCCCACCACCAAATCTACACGACTGTTGGCTGCGATGTGGCTAGGATACTTTAGGGCCGGGTACACCTTAGTTTGGAGGCCATCCGAGGGTCCAGTCGTGTGATTTGGTTCTCAAACGGTGGCAAAAACCGGCGAAACGCTGCCAAGAACCCTTGTACGCCGCCACGCACCACATGTGAGGGTACGACCACTGGCAAATCAACATGGCTGGTAGCCGCGATGTGTCTAGGCTACTTCAGCATAAGGTATACCCTAGTTTGGATACCATCCCACGAGCTAGTCGTGTGATTTGGTTGCCAAATGGGGACAAAAGCCGGCGAAGCACTGACAAGACCCCTTGTATGTTGTCACGCACCGCATGTGAGGGTATGACCACTAGCATATTACCACGGCTGGTGACTACAACGTTGCCTACCAACTTACCGACACGGTATGCCTTAGGATGAAAGCTATCTCAGGACCAACCGTGTGATTTAATCCCAAATGGGCGCAAAAGCCGGCGAAACGCTGCCGGAACCCATGTATATCTCCCCACAACACATGTTAGCATGTGCTCATTAGCATATCCACACGGTTTGTAATACCCCAAAATAAATAAATAAAATTAGTGCAATTAGGAGACGTTGACCAATTATAAACCAAAGTTGACTTTTTGTCCATATGTCATATGTCATTTGAATGGTTAGAGGTCGTAGATGTGCATGTGCAGAGATCAGCAAAATAATTTCGTTGACTACTTATGTGTTACATTCAGATACGTAATTAATTTAAACTGCGCCGTGGAACGTGGACCATGAGATATCACTTAGGTTTTTTTTTCTCTCCACGCTGAAAAGGGGATCGGCCCGTCGTAGATGCCCTATCCTATTCTATTCTTGCGCCGTCTTTTTCCTTCGGCCTTTGTTCCTGCATCCCCCGCGGCGCTTGACCAGATCGGCGCCCTTGCTCCTCCGCTGCCCTCTACCGAGGTTATCGTCTTCCTGCTGGATGAGCCACCGTAAGTTCCTTCCCTAATCCATCCTCCCCTACAGCCTGCCGGGAATACCTCATCTCTGCGTTTCTGAGGGCTGAGCGTGGAGACTATTCATGTGTAGTTGGAACCTCCTACGTCTGGAACCTGTGGTGCGGTGTGCTGCTGATTTAAGGGGAGTGATATGGGCTGTGAAGGAGACAAGCGCAGGAAGGGAACAACAGGTTCGATCCTCACACATTTGCATAGATCCCTTCACAACTTTTGGTCTTGGTTGCTGAGGGTACCTCGCTGCAGTTTCCAGATGCCATGACCGTGAGATTGTTAGGCAGAGTTAATGCAGAAGGGAACTTTGATCGTTCCATCAATTTAGAGGCAGAAGGTTCACTTAATTTCTGGGATTAATCCGTGCATAATCTCTAAACTTGGTTCATACAGAAGTTGTAGATTTCATTGATATCTTTCCAATGCCGCTGGTTTCATTGGAATCCGGTAAGTGGTTTAGAAGTAATTGCGAAAACGGTGCTGCTGCCCTGGGATAGGAGACGTTTCTGCGCAGCAGCTTAATCGTTCCTGTTTGACCCAGTTAGACTTGGATTTTGCCCAATACCATAATAGAGAAGTTGTAGAGAATTTTATGTAGATGTCTGAGATGTATTGATTTGCTGTATTTGGTTTGGCAGATCACAAGATATGGTCGAAATAAGGAACAGCCTAGGAATAGTTGAATTTTCTAGAAAATTGCAAAACTCGATTACATAGGTTTGGGCGAGAGATTAATTTGATGTTCCTAAATTAGACTTATGTTTAATGTGTGTTAGTTCCTAAGTATAGTTTTGCTCCACAGGTGTGTAGGGGATACCGGTGCTAAGGGCATAAGGTCCGATTTCATCAACGTTAAGGCAAGTGCATGATGAACCTGTGTGACGACTTTGATTGTTTTGTGAGCTTCCCTATCAATTGATTTAGCGTTCGTGCTCAAGTTTTCATGATTCAAGTTTCAAGTTTCCATGATTCAAGTTCAAGTTTTCCGTTATATTCATTCATGTCCCGGTGTATCCGGTTGTGCAATTTGGTTCTTTATTCAGGTTCCTCTGAGTAAGTGCTGGCCCCACTTACTCGGCTTTACCGGTAAATGCAAAGGAAATTCAGGATCGTCCGTTTCAGACGGAAACTACAGTCTTATCGATGTTCAATTTGGTCACCACTCTTTGGTTTCATGTCATGTCTAGTTCTTCTCGTTCTAGTGTACTTGCTGAGTATTTTTACTCACCCTTGTTTTATTTGGGTTTTAGGTACCAATTGATCAAGGCATGCATGGGTGCTGGGTGTAGTTCACTCTTAGTACACACATACATTCCATTTTCAACCCATATTAGTATATCTTAGCATGGTCGTGGTCAATTTCATTTAAATTAATTATGTGGTTGTAATTAGCTATCGATGGGTTGAAAGTGTATCTTAAATCTTGGGTTGGGCTGCGAAGCTCAATATTTCAGCTATATCCTATTATCTTTGTGTGTTTGTTTCCGGACGGTTAGTTTACAGAGGAAACTCTACCGAAATTTTCAATAATTTGCTAGAGTTAGAATGCAAGATGGGTTGTTTGGTAGCACCTAGCTGAGTGGACGGCAGGGTGTTACACGGTTGGAGGCTGTGATGTTGCCTAGCTACTTTGTGATAGGGTATACCTTAGGATGGAAGCCATCCGAAGGATCAGTCGTGCGATTTGGTTGCCAAACCGACGATGAAATGCTGCCGAGACCTTGTGCAAGCTTGTGAATTGCCATAACTTCCTTATCCAGGCCTAGTTTTGAGCGCGGTTTTTTCTGGATGGTCCATAATCACAGTGGCTACGCCGTCCAAGGCGAAATTAGAGAATTCAAGATTTGCAAAAAATAAACAATAAGAAATACACTGGCTATCAGGAGAACAAAGTCGTACGCTGACCACATGTCTCCCCGCACCATATGCATGGGAGGGCCAACCAGCAAATCTGCACTTTAGGGTCAGGTACACCTTAGTTTGGAGGCCACTCTAGGATCCAGTCGTGTGATTTGGTTCCCAAACGGTGGCAAAAGCTGGCGAAACGCTGCCAAGAACCCTTTACGCCGCCACAGGCCATATGTGAGGATACGACCACTAGCAAATCAACATGGCTGGTATCCGCGATGTGACTAGGCTACTTTAGGATAGGGTATACCCTAGTTAGGATACCATCCCACGAGTCAGTCATGTGATTTGGTTCCCAAACGGGGACAAAAGCCGATGAAATGCCGAGAAGACCCCTTGTATGTCGCCACACACCACATGTGAGGGTACAACCACTAGCATTACCATCCCACGGGCTAGTTGTGTGATTTGGTTCCCAAACGGGGACAAAAGCCGGCGAAATGCTGATAAGACCCTTTACATGTCGCCACGCACCGCATGTGAGGGTACGACCACTAGTATATCACCACGGCTACTGGCTGTGATGTTGCCTACCAACTTACCGACACGGTATGCCATATGATGGAAGCTATCTCAGGGACCAACCATGTGATTTAATTCCCAAATGGGCGTAAAAGCCGACGAAACGCTGCCGGGACCCATGTATGTCTCCCCACACCAGATGTGAGCGTGTGCTCATTAGCATATCCACACGGTTGGAGGCCGCGATGTTGCCTAGCTACTTTGTGATAGGGTACACCTTAGGATGGAAGCCATCCGAAGGACCAGTCGTGCGATTTGGTTGTCAAACTGGCAATGAAATGCCGTCGCGATTTGGTTGCCACGCACCACATTTGAGGATACGACCACTAGCATATCACCACGACTGGTGGGCACGATGTTGCCTAGCAACTTTGGGACAGGGTATACCTTAGAATGGAAGCCATCCGAAGGACCAGTCTTGCGATTTGGTTGCCAAACCGGTGACGAAATGCTGGCGAGTCCTTGTGCAAGCTTGAAAAGGCCACAACTTCCTTATCCGGGCCCAGTTTTGAGCGTGGTTTTTTTCTGATCGTGCATAATCACAATGGCTACACCGTCCAAGGCAAAATTAGAGAATTCATGATTTGCAAAAAATAAACAATAAGAAATACACTAGCTATCAAGAGGACAGAGTTGTACCCTCAGCACATGTCTCCCCGCACTGTATGCGTGGGAGGGCCAACTAGCAAATCTGCACGACTGGTGGCCGCGATGTGGCTAGGCTACTTTAGGGTAGGGCACACCTTAGTTTAGAGGCCATGCTAGGGTCCAGTCGTGTGAATTGTCTCCCAAACAGGGGCAAAAGTCGGCGAAATGCTGCCAAGAACCCTTGTATGTCGCCACGCACCGCATGTGAGGGTACAACCACTACCAAATCAACACGATTGGTGGTCGCGATGTGGCTAGGGTGTACCTTAGTTTGGACACCATCCCAGGGGCCAACCGTGTGATTTGATTCCCTAACGGGTGCAAAAGCCGGCGAAACGCCACCGGAACCCCTTGTATGTTGCCACGCACCACATTTGAGGATACGACCACTAGCATATCACCACGACTGGTGGCCACGTTGCCTAGCAACTTTGGGACAGGGTATACCTTAGGATGGAAGCCATCCCAGGGGCCAGCCGTGTGATTTGGTTTCCAAACAAGTGCAAAAGCTGGTGAAACGCCACCGGGGCCCCTTGTATGTCGCCACACACCACATTTGAGGATACAACCACTAGCATATCGCCACGACTGGTGGCCACGATGTTGCCTAGCGACTTTGGGACAGGGTATACCTTAGGATGGAAGCCATCCGAAGGACCAGTCATGCGATTTGGTTGCCAAACCGGCGGCGAAATGCTGGCGAGACCTTGTGCAAGGTCGTAAAGGCCACAACTTCCTCGTCCGGGCCCAGTTTTGAGCGTAGTTTTTTCGGATCGTGCATAATCACAGTGGCTACGTCGTCCAAGGCGAAATTAGAGAATTCATGATTTGCAAAAAAAATAAACAATAAGAAATACACTAGCTATCAAGAGGACAGAGTTGTACACTCAGCACATGTCTCCCCGCACCACATGCGCGGGAGGGCCCACTAGCAAATCCGCACAACTAGTGGCCGCGATGTGGCTAGGCTACTTCAGGGTAGGGTACACCATAGTTTGGAGGCCATCCTAGGGTCCAGTCGTGTGATTTGGTTCCCAAACGCAGGCAAAAGCCAGCGAAACGCTGCAAAAGTCGTGTTTATTTTTTGCAAATCTTGAATTTTCTAATTTTGCCTTGGACGGCATAGCCACTGTGATTATGCACGATCTAGAAAAAACCGCACTCAAAACTGGGCCCGGATGAGGAAGTTGTGGCCTTTACAAGCTTGCACAAGGTCTCGCCAGCATTGCGTCGCTGGTTTGGCAACCAATCGCATGACTGGTCCTTCGGATGGCTTCCATCCTAAGGAGTAACCTATCCCAAAGTTGCTAGGCAACATCGCGGCCACCAATCGTGGTGATATGCTAGTGGTCGTATCCTCAAATGTGGTGCGTGGCAACATACAGGGTCCCGGTGGCGTTTCGCCGGTTTTTGCACCCGTTTGGGAACCAAATCACACGACTAGCCCAAGGATGGCATCCAAACTAAGGTATACCCTATCCTAAAGTAGCCTAGCCACGTCGCGGTCACCAGTCATGTTGATTTGGTAGTGGTCGTACCCTCACATATAGTGCGTGGCGACAAACAAAGGTTTTTAGCAGCGTTTCGCTGGCTTTTGCCCTAGGTTGGGAACCAAATCACACGACTAGACCTTAGGATGGCCTCCAAACTAAGATGTACCCGACCCTGAAGTAGCCTAGCCACATCGCGGCCAGCAGCCATGCAGATTTGCTAGTGGGCCTTCCCACGCATGTGGTGCGGGGAGACATGTGCTGAGCGTACAACTCTGTTCTCTTGATAGCTAGTGTATTTCTTATTGTTTATTTTTTACAAATCTTGAATTCTCTAATTTTGCCTTGTACGGCGTAGCCACTGTGATTATGCATGATCCGGAAAAAGCTGCGCTCAAAACTGGGCTCGGATGAGGAAGCTGTGACCTTTACAAGCTTGCACAAGGTCTCGCCAGCATTTCGTCGCTGGTTTGGCAACCAAATCGCATGACTGGTCCTTTGGATGGCTTCCATCCTAAGGAGTACCCTGTTCCAAATTTGCTAGGCGACATCGCGACCACCAGTCGTGGCGATATGCTAGTGGTCGTATCCTCAAATGTGGTGCGTGGAAACATATAAGGGTCCTGGTGGCTTTTCGCCGGCTTTTGCATCTATTTAGGAACCAAATCACACCACTGGCCCCTAGGATCATAGATCGTCATCACTAGACGTGCAGTGCAGCGGAAGACGAGTCGAGGCAGCCGAGTGAGTCGAGTGCCGAGTCGCATGCGGTGAGAAGTGCCGATGCCGATTCCTTCAGTCGATCTCGAACGAACCACTCGACCGCCCTCGAAACCAGTCAGTTGATCAGCGTAGCAGTCATAGCAACGTCTCTATAGTATCCAAACGTGCTAATGGTTAATCACATTTTGTATTAGTGGTTAATCCAGTAATCCACCATTGACGAGTGAAATTAGTCAGACTATTAAACAAGGATGGCACAAATCTCGTTTTGGGTCTGACTGGCGTCGCGTGGCAAAAGAAATTAGGACGAGTTGTATATCAATGTTCGGTTGATATGATCGTTGTAGTTTTCGGAGGTCAATATGTGCTACTAAGCGCCGTTGTTGATCGATTGGCGTGAGAAAAGGTTTTTCGCCATGGCCGACTGCATGTGAACCTATGGGTCACACATTAAGGGACTGGGACACTTGGATATTGCCTCTAGACAAATGGGAGGCTAATGAAGATATGACTGCGTGGCAATTTTCAGGTCCAACTTCGAATCGTATTGACTCTGGACACGAGGTGATACTGAGTCTGATCAGGACTCGACCCACCGAGTCTAGCTCAGAAGTTCACATATGGTATACGTAGTTAGACCTCTATCAGAACATCCGCGGTCAATTAGAATTATGATAGGCCTCTCCTCGATGGGCCGTTGGATCAGGAGAAATAAATTACCACGAAACAAGGCGCTTTCTTCCCAATCATTCGAAACACGGGGCACCTCCGTCTCCATGGTTGTTGATGAAAAAATCGAAAAGGCATAAGCAACTCAAAATTAACATAAATAATGAAGAAATGAAAAGTCGAAACACGATTAGAGAAATAATTTTATGAAATATCGCAAGTGAAACATCAAAAATAAACAACAATTGTAACATCTTGAAATGAGTCTGGCTAACATTAAAAATAATCCGATGAAATATCTCCACTCAACACAACATCAAAATTCATCCACTGCAACATTTTTCATTAACTATATCAACATCACAAATCTATTACAGAGAAGAGATGAAAAGTCAGAACAAGAACAGAGAAATAATTTTATAAAAAAAATCGAGTTAGCAAGTGAAACATTAAAAACAAACAATTGCAACATCTTGAAATGAGTCTGGCAACATTGAAAATAATCTTATGGCACATCTCTGCTTAGTGCAACATCAAAATTCATCGACAACAACATTTTTCCTTAACTATTTCAACACCATAAATCCATTGCAGATCGAGTTTGTCATCAAACAAGCAACACGAAAAATCAACCCTGCAACAAACAGAAATGACGACGGAAACAAATCTATATATCTACTAACATATTAAAAAATATTTGTTGCAACATATCATGAACAGACTCCACTGCTTGCGGTCGTCAGATCCAAGGGACGAATACGAGTTCGACGAGCTCCTCGGTGAGGAAGGGTAAAGGGCCACCGGGCGACCAGTCGTCAGGGTCTGGGCCACTAATTGTCGAGCGAAGCACACTGCAGGGTCACAGGGCACCAGATTGCCGGCGATTCGACGGATGAATGGAGAAGGAAGCGGAGAGAAAGTCTGAGCACCGTGACCTCGCCTGCTCTCCGGGGACGATGCCTACAGCCGCAGGCTCACCGCCCCTGCTTTCATGGTGCGCGAGCTGGACCGTGAAGCAGTGAGATCGAGGCGCTCGTGGATAAAGGGGCCATGGAGGGGAGAGAGAAAACGGTGAGTTGTGGAGTTGCTAGAAGGATGGCAGCGGTGAAATGTGTCGTGTGTGGAGGACGCTGCGCCACGTCCTCCGTCCGGAGGGACACGCGTCTCCGGACGCTAATCCGTGAGCGTAACCGCATCAAGATCCGAGCGGTAACGAGAACAGAGAACAACTGGCCGAGGAGAAAGGGCAATGTGTTCACTGTTGAACCTTGTGAGGACCAAAATGCCCTCCAGCTATAAAATTCCGACAAACCACCATGATTGGGACCCAAGAACGAGATCAACGGTCATGAGAGACTGCGGCTGGGGACGCCTTTTTCTACACGAGAGGGCATTTACGACAAATCCTTTAGGCTAAAACTAGCGTATTCTCTGTCCTTCCCATCTACCATAGTTGATAAATTTTGATACAAATACAGAGATAATTAAAATAATAGATAATGGAAGAGTAGTCGGAAAAAATGGATAGAAGATAGGAGACGAGAATGGATGGACTCAGCCTTATGACTGCGATGTGCGAACAGCCGCCCCCAAATGCTCGGCGGCATCTCACGTTCCCTCGCTCGCCGCCGCCCGCCCTTTCCGCCTGCCGCTACCGTCGCTGCAGCTGCCATGTCGTCGTCCTCCACGGGAGCGAAGGTCTCCGATCACCCGATCTCTCCGGACGCCACCAGCGTGGCCTGGGTGGGGACGGGCGTCATGGGCCAGTCCATGGCCGGGCACCTCCTCTCCGCCGGCTACGCGCTCACCGTCTTCAACCGCACGGCATCCAAGGCTCAAGGCCTCGTCTCCCGAGGCGCCAGCCTAGCGGACAGCCCGCGCGCGGCAGCCGCGGCTGCCGATGTCATCTTCCTCATGGTTGGCTTCCCCTCCGACGTCCGCTCCACCGCCCTCGATCCGTCCACCGGCGCCCTGGCCGGCCTCGCCCCAGGCGGCGTCCTCGTCGACATGACCACCTCCGACCCCACCCTTGCCGCCGAGATAGCCGCGGCCGCTGCCGCCGCCGGCTGCTCGGCCGTCGACGCACCCGTCTCCGGCGGCGACCGCGGGGCCCGCAACGCCGCCCTCTCCATCTTCGCGGGCGGCGACGCCGCCGTCGTCGCCCGGCTGGCGCCGCTCTTCAAGCTCATGGGAAACGCGCTGCACATGGGCGGGCCTGGCGCGGGGCAGCGTGCGAAGCTGGGCAACCAGATCGCCATCGCGTCCACCATGGTGGGGCTCGTGGAGGGCATGGTGTACGCGCACAAGGCTGGGCTGGACGTGGCCAAGTGGCTGGAGGCCATCTCCACCGGCGCGGCGGGGTCCAAATCGCTGGAGCTGTACGGGAAGCGGATCCTGGAGCGGGACATGGCGGCTGGCTTCTACGTCCGGCACTTTGTGAAGGACCTCGGTATCTGCCTGTCGGAATGCCAGGCCATGGGGCTGTCTCTGCCGGGGCTCGCGCTCGCGCAACAGCTGTACGTGTCGTTGATCGCGCACGGAGAGGGCGGGCTCGGTACACAGGCTCTCATACTGGCCATCGAGCGGCTGAACAACACCAGCCTCGACAAGGAGTGAAATGCTCACTGCTCCAGCTCTGGTGAGCTTGTGGGAGGCTTACTTGATGCAAGTATTCAAGCTTGAGGTGAATCTTGGTGCTGTTTCAGAGTTTCGCATTTGAACGCTTGAGTAATAGTGTGCTATGCAAGAACTTTGCATATTTGTAAACAAGGAGGTGTTGCCTTGCAATAGCTCTTGGATGCTTGCTTAGGTCTACCTATTTGTAAACAAGGAGGTGTTGCCTTGCGATGGTTCAGTGCCCAAGCTAGTTCTTTGTTATTTGTCAGTCAACCTGTAGTGACTTTGTTGAATCCTTGCATTATTATCAAGTGCTTCGAAAGTGTGAACGTGTGATGCTGCAGCTGCAACTGCAGCTGTTGATCTGTGCTACTGAAACACTAACTTCTAAGCCTTCTCTGCCCTCCCCATCCTGTGAGCTAAGCACATCAACCATCAGGCAAAAAAACAGTTAATAGCAGGTCTCGGATAAACTTGCAACTAACAATCAGCCAACGACAAAAGTACATTCCTGGTCATTTCCAAATTAGTATATTATTAATTAATGTTCTAGTCTTGAGGATCTTGAAGATTGAAAGGCAACCCACAGTCGACAGGAACCAGTACTATGAGATGTGAACACCATCACAGGAAGGAAGGAAGAAGCATCATTCGGCATTATAGACACTGTAAAGGAACTTAAAGTGCAAAACCCTACTGTGCAGTGTTAGTCATGCACCAGAACGACATGATATACGATTTTTGTTACTTAACTATTTTGTCAATAGCATCTTGCAACTCTAGGTTTTAGCTACTTGCACTCAGAGCTCTCAAACCCTTACGAATAGGTGCTGCTGGTGTTCATAAGTTTCTTTTACTGCAGATGGTGCTCATTTGTTGTACTCTGTTGTTTTTCCTATTTACTATATGAGTTTGGTTGTCTTACCAACATAAATACTGTAGCTTGATCCATCTGTGAAGGAAGCCTTCAATGTTGCATATGACGATATATATGCCTTCCATGTTCCACTAAAGTTCCCCGAGAAGACAGTTGGGTACAGAAAGGAAGAGATGTGTCAATGTTTCTATTTACAAATTTCAGATTTTTTCTATATGCTTCATGTTAATTATATGTGCCCTTATTTGTGAATATATGAAAGAGAATAACAAAGATGGATTGGTTCTGTTGGGTTGTATGTCCCAGGTGGCACTGCAGTCTTGCCTTCAGCTCCGTTGATGCTTGCTGTGGCCTGTGGTATGCTTGCCTCTACTCAAATCCTCTCAGTTGAGCTAAATTGTATTGATTCACTGTCTGAAACTTCTGATATGGTTTGTCTTTCTGCCAGCCAGCACGGATAAATACGGATGCAGTTCTTGCCACGATACCCGTGATGGTAGCATATGCATTGCAAGGTACACTTGTGGGCCATAAAGCTGCCCCATTATTTTTTCAGTATATTTCATGGAGCATTAGAGTACTATACATAAAACCTGGTCAAAGTTTGACTTAGGACGAAACTAGAATGCCTTGTTTTTAGGATGGAGGAAGTACAAGTGTGGCGGAACCACCCTAATTATCCCAGTTCAAGCATAACAGCTATGTTGTTTTACCTGATCTCAGTTAATTCCGGTAGTCCGTTAGGATCAACAAGGACCGTGACAACACCCCATCTAGATCGCACCAAAAAGACTCGTGATAGAGTCCACATATTACAACATCCATAAAATCCAGTATTAAAAGTTACTACAACGGAGTTTGAAGTTATTACAAACCAGAGTCTTACAAATAATTAAACATATTAGTATTAGTGCAGTCATATGAGCCATAGGTTATCATATAAACTGGTCCATAAGTAGCGTTCCAATGTCCTGCAACCTAGGCTCTATTTAAGCAAGTACAAAAACTTAAACGGGACTCTGCATCACACAAAACTTCACTGGGAAGAAGGATCACACTCATAGAGCATGTACTCCATACCTGAGAAAAACATAAGAAAAGAACCCTGAGTTCTGGGTACTCCACAAGACATACCCGACCACTCGGGGTCTAACCCCAACTCTACTAGTCTAAGGTTGGTGCTAGTGTAGTCAACGCACGCTGCAACAAGCTTGCTATCAACATCCTTAGCATTTAAGCCCTGTTTGAAGGTATTGTATTTTAAAACAATAGTATACATATACTATAGTTTACAATTGTCATGACAATACTATGGTTTTAGTGAAACCATATTATAGCAGTTTGGTTTCACCCTATTTTGTGTGTTGAACTAAAACTTTGGTTTAGAACAAATTTTTGAATACTTCAAAAATATCGTAGTATTGCCAAAACCATAGTTTTCAAAACTGAGTTTAGGTCTGGCCAAACATCGGACGGACTTATACGACAGAGTTAGTATCTCATTTCAAATTCACTTATTAGTTATTTATCTCATCATGACTGAAAGCATAACTGCCCCCACTCGAGCCTATAATTACATTCACTGCACAACTTCTTTTCCAGAGTTAGTATCTCATTTCAAATTCACTTATTAGTTATTTATCTCATCATGACTGAAAGCATAACTGCCCCCACTCGAGCCTATAATTACATTCACTGCACAACTTCTTTTCCAGTTTAGGATTAAAAAACAGTAAACAGTATAAATCCTAAGCAGCGCTAAGCATACTGCCTACTATCGCGTGATAGGAGAAACGTGCTTGGAATTGAAGTTAATTATGCACTAGGTTTCAATCAACTCCTAACATAAATGAACAAGCATAGCACTTATATGAGGACACAAAAGTAAATGGGTAAAATGCACCGGGGCTTGCTTTGGAGGCTTGGGCATTGAGATTGGGATCAGGAACAGCCTTGACGATCACTTCATCTATTCATCTAGAACAGGTGGCTGCTAGGCGGCTTCAGCCTCCTGAGCTTCAACGGGAATGGCCTCGGAAGATTCTCCACGTGCCGGAGCAGAAACCAATGTGCCTAAATGGATGACATGTAGAAGTTTGTTAAAATGAAGAGGATCAACTTGTTGAGAAAAAATTGAAATTGTTTGTTCCTAATTAGGGCAGAACCCTACCTAAGTACATGATCAAAGTGATCACATTAGTATAGCAATTGGTTTAAAACGTGATTGCTAGTTGAAAGTAGGATTTTAGCTTTAACCAAAATCAAAAGGTCGGGTTCTGGATTAAATGACCGGGCATTAGACTAACTTAGAAATGCTCCGGTAATTTAAATGGACCATATGATAATTCTCTATTATTTTTTTGGGTAAATAATTTAGAATAAATAAAAACTAAAATTAAATAAGATTTTTTAGAATAATTATTTAAGTAATAAAAGAAATATTTAATATTTTTCCTAATTCTTTGTTCTTTAAAAATTAAATCTTATTACAAAAAGACATAATTTAATTTCATAACTATCAAGCTATATTCATATAGATAATAAAGGATTTTCTTAAATTAATATGAATATTGATTTAACTAAAGGGCTATTGGAAAATAGGAAAATATAAATGCCATTACATATGTTTTTAAGAAAATAAGGGAAAAGAAAATCTGTTTTTGGGTCGAAGTGGCCCAACAAGCCCACCTATCTTTTTCTCCTTTGGGCTCCTTTTCCTCCCTTGATCTTTTACCTCGACCCATTTCCTCATTTTCCTCCTCTTTTTTCTCGACAGGGCGCGGAACACTAGTCCAACCTAGACCTGGGCATGGGCCGCCCGACCCGAGCGACCCGGGCTGACCCGCCCGAAAAAAGCCCGACCCTACCTGACCCGACAGGTGTTTCGGGTGGGTCCGGGCTGTGAATTTTAGCCCGGCAGAAATTTCGGGTCGGGCGCGGGCTGAAATTTAAGCCCGCAGGCCAACCCGACGGCCCGGTCAGGCCAACAAATTACCCTCAAATCCCCAACCCCCTGGCCCAGCAGGCGGCCTGGCCCAGTTTCTCTCGGTCTCTCCCGCAGTCCTGCAGCCAAGGAAGCTAGCGACGGGGCGACTAGCGAGCAGCTCCACCACCTCTGCTCCCCGCCCCGGCTCCTCGTTCCCTGCTCGCCCGCCGACTGTCTGCCCTCGCACCACTCCCTCCGCGCCGCTCCCCGCTCGGCCGCCCAGGTGTTCCGCCACCACTCCACATCCTCCGCGCCGCCGTGCCTCCCCTCCGCCAGATCCGCCACCACGCCGCCTCGTCCGCGCCACCTGTGTCCTAGCTCCAGCCGGATCCGCCCCTACTCCACCTCCTCCGCGTCCGCCGCCCACTCCCTCCTCCCCCGCCGCAATGGAGTCGCCGTCCTTCCCCATCCCCGGTCGTCGCTTGCGACGCCGACGACGCCGGCCCCGTCAGCCAGCCGTGGCGTCCGGTGCGGCGGCGCCCTGACCTGCCACCCGACAAGGCTGGGCGGTCGCTGGCCCCCGTGCCCCCTGCTCCTGTAGATGCTGGTGAGTCGCCCCTTTCCTAGTCTCCTATGGACGGTCGGGTCATCGGGTTGGCCCACGGGCCATCGGGTCGGGCTACGGGCGGGCTCGGGCCAAGATTTCAAGGTGCACGTCGGGCCACGGGCGGGTTCGAGCCATTGGATTTTTTGTCGGATTTTTTTTTTGACCCGACCCGAACCCGGCCCAACCCGAGAAATGCCCCCGCCGAGGCGCACGCGGACGCGACCATGACGTGCGCGACGGTGTCGGCCAGCGCTCGAGACCTTGCCGGCAATGACCAACCTGTGGCTGATGATGGCTCGCTCCCTCCACACCCCACCTCCTTCTATCTCCTCTCGTTCTCTCGCCTTTTCTCTATCGTACTTCGACGGCACATGCTGGCCCAGCTGCGCAAGGTTGCACAGGCGTGTGGTGGTATCGGACGCCACGTGCACGTGAGTGTAAGGGCGTGCAAGTGTAGAGAACGGCAGCACGAGTGGTGTGGCATCGTCACCATGGGTGAAACTCGAGCTCAATTGAACTCGGGTGCTGCTTAAATCCTCGACAAGGATTGCCTAGAGAAGGTAGAGAGGGGGCAGGGAACGATGTTCTCACCGCTGGAGATAAGACAACAGCGGTGACCACTAAAAGACTACGGTCGGCGATGAAGTTCAGTGGCGGAAGAGAGGGTATGGTGCGGGGTGTGTTGGAAGGAGGAACGGCGAGGGTGAAGTCGAATGTGGGTTTAGGGCGGTGCTCAGGCCGTCGACCGTGGTAGCTTGGAGGCAGCAATGGTATGAGACAGCGACGAGGCAAAGCGGGGAGGCAGGGGCAAGTAAAGGGATCCGCTCCCATTCCCGTCATCACTGAGCCAACCCCCGCGTGGCAGTGAGCTGCCCTAGCGGCGAGCGAATGAGGCACCAACGACCTGTTGCCTGTGCCGAGGTGCCCGCGCATGGCGCTAGGCAGGAGGTGGCGATTGGGCCACCGCTCCCTTTTCTCTTCATTTCATTTCTTTTCTTTTCTTTTCTTTTCTTTTCTTTTCCTTTTGAAAATATCCATTCTCTTTTGCAGCTTTTACCGTTGATAACAATTTAATTTCACCCAGGTCCAAAGTAAAGGTGAAAGGATATATTTTTAGTTTTCACCTCGCATTTGGTCCTTGGTCAAAAATAAAATTTGAAAGGGATTGAGCTCAAATTTGGTTAAAAGATTTTTTCCAAGTTTTGATTTACAAATTCAAGGAGATGCATATGACAACAAGAGATGCTTAATGATGCATACAGATATGTTCTTGTGATGCAAGTTGATGAAACATTGTAACGCCTTCCAGAAAATGAGAGGTGACGGCTACAAAGCAGAATTAGTATTTTTGTGATTGTGCTGTCTGAAAAGCTATGCTAATAACATGCAGTGTTATGAACAACCAGCATAATTAGTATTCTGAGTTTCTGACGCTTTCGCTGTCTAAACAAGCCATGCTACAAGCATGCAGCGTTATTAAAAAAACTATAAAGCCAAACACCTGGCTTCTGAGTTATGTGGCGCAATGCAAAACTCACCAATGCAGATGAACTCTTTGAAGCAGATGGTACATTACACTAGCACCAGCTTAACATACAGACTGAGGATAAAGGAATCGATCATGCTATTCTAATTTCTAACGGACAATCACCTTAGCAACCGAAGGTTGACAAAACGCAAATCATATCAAAATCACAAGAGAAATAAGAAATATACTACAATGACTACCAATTAAACCACAAATCCCAATTGTTTTGCCATCTGTCACGTAACGACGCACAGCAAAAATCAGTCTCAACAGCACACTACAGTTATCGGTACGACAGTATCACCGATGTTCAGGACAGATACGTTTGACAACTCAACGGGAAAATATAATAATGTGCATTACAGCAGGAAGTAACAGTAGCACAAACGACTGAAAATTTAGAGCTTGTCCTCGTAATCAGAGAGTGGAGTCATCTGTTCCTTGAGACCCTTCCTCTTGCGGATATCCAACACCAGCTGAGCAGCCTGGGAGCAACGGTAGCACAGACGACCAAAAATTTAGAGCTTGTCCTCAAAATCAGAAAGCGGAGTCATCTGTTCCTTGAGACCCTTCCTCTTGCGGATATCCAACACCAGCTGAGCAGCCTGGGACCCAGCTTCGAGAGGATCAGAGCCCATCATGTCCCAGTGGTCAAACACACACTGGGGGAACGCCTGACCGGATGTTGCAGCCCTCAGTTGGCTGGAGAACCCAAAGGACTCTATGACAGGGAGGTAAGCCTTGATGTTGTAGAGCGGGGTACCCGGCCTCTGCATCTCCTCAAACACATGGCCTCTCTTCTGGTTCAGAACACCATAGATGCCACCAAGTGCATTTTCTGGGGCCTGGATCTCCACTAAGTACACTGGCTCTAGTAGCCTTGGCTTGGCTGTGAGCTGAGAAGCGTAGATGACCCTCCTGGCAGTTGGAATGACCTGCCCACCACCCCTGTGGATAGCATCAGCATGAAGAACGACATCACAGACCTCGAAGCAAATGCCGCGCATGTTCTCCTCAGCCAGAGCACCCTCCTTTGACGCCCACTGGAAACCTGCCACAACAGAATCCTTGATTTCATTGAGATACTGCACTCCCTTACACATATCAACAACCATGTTCGGGCCCGTAGTCTCAGGTCCAAAGCACCAAATCTTCTTGGCAAGATCCTTGTCCCACCCAAACTCTTCAGATAGAATCTTGGAGCGCACCTTAGGATCATCACGTGGGCCAATGCGTCCCTCGTCGATGGCCTCAGCAAGACCCTCCTCCAAGGGGCGAGCTTCCATGTAAAGCCGGTTGTGCTTGTTGGGGGACTTGCTCATGACAGTGCGGCACGACTTCTCAAGAACAGTTTCCCGGAAGGAGACAACAGGAGGGGAAACAGTAATTTCAGCACCTCCCATGAAGTCCTCCTGGAGATCCTTCAGGCAAATCTCAAGGTGAAGCTCACCAGCTCCTGCAATAATATGCTCACCAGATTCTTCGATTGTACAGAGAACCATAGGATCAGACTTTGCCAATCGCTTCAGGCCTTCAACAAGCTTGGGAAGGTCTGAGGCAACCTTGCACTGAACGGCAACACGCACAACAGGTGAGACAGAGAACTTCATTGCTCTGATTGGGCATGCGTCAACCTCTTTCTCATTAGTGAGCGTAGCGTTCTTCGTGATGAACTGGTCCAGACCAACCATAGCAACAGTGTTACCACAAGGAACATCCTCAACTGACTCCTGTTTCTTTCCCATCCAGATAACAGTACGCTGGACACTCTTGACATAAAGATCCTTCTTCTGGCCAGGGACATAGTTGGGACCCATGATCCGAACCTTCATGCCCGTAGCAACTCTCCCTGAGAAAACACGACCAAAGGCAAAGAACCTGCCCTTGTCAGATGCTGGAATCATCTTTGAAACGTACAGCATAAGAGGACCCTCTGGGTCGCAGTTTCTGATAGCAGTTGCATAGATATCATCAAGAGGTCCCTCGTACAAGTTCTCCACACGATATTTCTGTGCCTTTGCGGGGGAAGGAAGGTGGAATACCATCATCTCAAGTAGCGCAGTGCTAGCAGGAAGCCAGGTTTGCATAACACGCTTCATCAAAGCCTTGCCAACCAATTCTTTCTCATCTGACTTCATGGTAACATTAAGCTTTTGCAGCATGGGCCACAATTTCTCCTTCTGGTCGCTCATGCAGATGTTTATGATTTGCTTGATTGGCTCATAGCAGAACTGAACAAATCCTCTCTTGCAGGTAGCCGACCCTGTATTCTTGGTCGTCCATTTCTTTGTAGCAGGGTCAAAGAAGTTCTCGCCCCAGAGCCTCTCCATCATCTTAGATTCGTCGACTCCAAACTTGGACGCATACATCTTGGCAAAGTTAGTCAGGGTAAAAGCCCATCCATGAAGACCAGCAGAGAAAGCAACGGTTCCCTTCTCTGGGTAGACTTGGACATCACCAAGGAGCGCATCTTCATATGTTGCCATAATGACATTGGCGTTCTCAATGACACGTGAGAAAGTCTGATAAGCTTCCTCGCCCTCAACCTGAAGCTCAAGGAAGCACCTGTCCATCTTGTTCACAGTAAGGACTGGCCTAATCCTCTCACCAAGGGCTTGGCGGAGCACTGTTTCAGTTTGCACACAGACACCTTCAATACAGTCAACCACCACCAGAGCACCATCGGTGATGCGAAGAGCAGCTGTGACTTCTGAAGAAAAATCGACGTGCCCAGGTGAGTCAATAAGGTTGATCAGATATTCGTTACCATCTCTATCACCCTTGTAGTTCTTCAGTGACTCATCGGTCATCTCGTAATACAGAGAAATGCCAGTGGATTTGATTGTGATACCACGCTCGGCTTCATCTGCACGAGTATCAGTCATACGGACATCACCAGCAACTTCCTGGGCAATAATCCCAGCAGCTGCCACCAGGGAATCTGTAAGTGTAGACTTCCCTGCAGATAAATCAAGAAATATAAGAACTGTGTGGAACCTCAACATCCAACTGAACATGCATCGTAGAGTAGTACAGCATAGGGATAAGCAACCAGCCAAAAAATAACAATAACACCATTACATTATCACAATCTAAACATACACTTGCTAGATACCACATATACTATACCACGATAAAGAGGAAACCAATACATTAATTGAAAGATAAAAAAGGGCAGCCTGGTGCATGAGCCCCCACTTGTGCGGGGTCAGGGTAGGGGTCGGACCCACTTGGGGTATATTGTACACAGACTTTCCCAGCATTTCTGCAAGAGGCTCTTTACACATAATTGAAAGATGAAAACTGATAAAGCCTACCTCTTACATGGGATGAATATCTGACTATTAGTAGTTAGCAAGGCCAAAAATAGATAACACATCATGAACAAAAATATATGCAACAATACCTAGAGAAAACAAATACATTGTTCACACAAGATGAAAAATGAGTAAAATCTATCTCCGGTCCCTAAACTTGTCTCGGTGTGTCAACCCGGTCCCTAAAGTTTCAAAGTGATCATCCCGGTTCCTAAACTTGTCTCGTGCGTCAATCCGGTCCCTAAACTTGTCTTGGTGTGTCAATCCGGTCCATAAAATTGTTTTGGTGTGTCAATCCGGTCCCTAAAATCGCAAAGTGATCAAAGTGACCATCGTGTTAGCTAACGTGGCACATGGACTCCACCTCCCCTTTGAGACTTTAGGGACCAAATTGATACACCAAGGCAAGTTTAAGGACCGAGATGGTCACTTTGGGACCGGATTGACACACCTAGATAAGTTTAGAGACCGGATTGACACACTAAGACAAGTTTAGGGACCGGAATGGTCACTTTGAAACTTTAGAGACCGGATTGACACACCAAGACAAGTTTAGGGACCGGAGATGGATTTTACTCATGAAAAATATATAAGCCTATTTCCAACATGGGATGAATAGATTAACTAGGTCTGAATAGATAACTCCACATGAATTACAATATAGAGCTCAAATATTGCAAACAGATTAAGTTTTAAAAAGGGAAAGGCATGAAAACTTAAGGAGTGCATACATATGCCATGTAACAAAGGAATGTTCTGAACATACCATGGTCCACGTGAGCAATGACAGACATATTACGGATGTTGTTCTTTTTGTCCATGATGCCACGGAGCTCTTCCGCCGTGAACTTCACCATTTTGACTTCTTATGAAGATCACACCACAAATATGTATATGTGATCTTGCTGTTGAAGACAAAATACTTTTAAGAATCCAATAAAAAACATGAAACAACTAAATTGAAAACTTTGACACTAACCTCAGGACTTAGGAAATAATAGACTCTAAAATTGCTAGGATAAAAAGAGACACAATGTGTCAAGAAAGTTATTAACAATACTCAGAATTAAAAAGAGACACAAGAAGTATTTAACTGTACCAGAAAATTATTCAATCATACATACAGGATTGTAATAAGCACACAAATACTAAGAAAAAAACAAACTGAAAACATGGTGTCATAGTGGAACATAATGCTAAGTACCATTATACTAAAATTTACATTCAGGACACCACAACTTAATCTGGAAGAAGAATAAAAGAGGTAATGATCAAATAATAGCAATTCTTTTATCGCCATTTCAGGTTCAAGGTTGCTACACAGCATACTACACATGAAATAGTAATCGACAGGATGTTAAGCTCATACAACTTTAATACAATACAAAATACAACAAATAAATCGAGAACATAATAGACATGGTTTAAATGAATAAAGTGGCTAGGGCACCCAGATAGTTGTGACAGGAAGGCGCACTATGCAACTATCTGTATCAAGTGAATGGATTAATACAGTGAAGTGCAACAAGAAACTATATATGTTTTTAATGAGGAAAACAGTAGATGAGGCTAAAGCACAACTGCCAGGTGTATAGTTTGTGTTACCACGGCAAACAAAACCATTCTTCCAAACAGATTTTCAAATAACTGACATACAGGATTACATGGAAACACGAGACATTTTTTAGACAGTATTTCAACTAGCAGAAGATTCTACTGCCGCAAACCCTTTTAGTCGCCAGCAAATTGGTGTAGGCTATCAAAAGATTCAGACCTTCACAAAAACCTCAGAGGCCACAAAGGAAAGCACAGATTCCTCAACAAATTACATGCAACAGAATTGGAAAAGTATATATCAATGCAGGTCAGTGCAAATGGACCAGAAACGGTGCTCATAGTACGAAAACTAGATCATAAAACAATCACCCTGGACATGTGGACCACTCAAAATACTGCAAATAGTTCGAATAAAAATATAATGCGCCGACCACAATTGTTCGTGCAAAACAGCAGATCTGAGTCACACAGCAATCACATCAGTACAGCATATCTAGTTCAAACACCCCCAAGGTGCAAACTAAATAGTCGACACAAAAATTATGTGAAGGACCTATTAATCAAGAACATTTTAAGTGAAGCGGTACTGCACCGCATCTCTACAGATCGGGCAGACGATTCAGAGAGAACCGTCAGGGACCATCCAATCAAATCGACCTAAAAATCTTTGGGGCTAACCCACATAAAACCTCATATTCGAATAGCACAAACCACTTCGAAGCCTCCGACCCAATCCAATCAACACGGGAGACTACGAAATGGAACGAAAACGCCTCCAATTCGATTAATCAGCTACCAGTGCAGTGCATGAATAAGCTCTAGCATCAGGAGGAGGATAAAAGGAGTACGTACGGCGGCGAGGTCAGGGGGGGCTGCGGGAGCCGGATGGGAGTGGAGTGTGTTGGGGGTAGGGTTAGTAGAATTTTTATATGTGGCGATCTAGCCTGACAGCCATCGGATCGGATAGAAAGGGACGGCTGAGATCTCGCAAGGATCAAGCTGGGCCTAAGGTTGTTTAGGCCGGACGCGGCCCAGTTTGCAATAACGGGCTGAGTAGTTCGTGGACCAAATTTCTCGGGTAATGTTATTTGTCATGTGTATTTTCATGTGTTATTATGTATGAAGGTTTTTAGTAATGATTATTGTCTTAAAATATTCAAGCCACAAAACTTGAAGAAATCTAGATTAGTTTTTTTATAAATTGTAACTCCCCTGATTCAATGAATAATTAATGTACTCCCTCCGTCCCAATTTATAGGCCGTTTGACTTTTTTGACACTAAATTTGACCGGCTCTTCTTATTCAAAAAATTCGAAGATATGGAAAATTTCAAATCATAGTCAAAGTATATTATATGCTAAATTAAATCACAACGAAAATAAATGATAATTATGAATTTTTTTGAATAAAACGAGCCAATCAAACTTAGTGTGAAAAAAAATCAAATGACCTTTAAATTGAGACGAGGGAGTAGTTCATAAATCAAGACTATGGTGAGTTTCAGCCAAGCACCAAGGGACTCCATTCCTGTCATTGGTAAAGTGGCAGCCACTCCATAATTTAGAGACACTCGCAAGACTTACAAGCCTCGTAGTTAGAGATGGCAATGGGTATCCAGAACCCGAGTACCCAACATTTTTACCCGATATGAAGATGGGTATGGAATAACTTCTTCGACTGCAGGTGTGTTCGTGGTAAGATTATTATACCCATCGGGTAGTCGAGCACAGTATGAGTGTGTGCTACATATACCCACATATCCATGTGTACTTTTTACAACATAATTCATACATAGAACCTCACTTAAACACAAACAAGTGTATTGCAAGTTACCTATAGGGGGATGAATAGGTAATCTGAAACTCAAAGGCCAAATTCAAACAAAATTAGCCCAAACCAGTTGAACCTATATAGGGAACGGAAAACTGAATTGATTAACAAATTGAACCACACAAACTTGAATTCGCAAGATGGAGAGTGTTCCTTGATGTTCAGCCTCGTAGATCTGCAAGGGGCTTGGCTAGATTCCTGCACAAACAAGAGATCCACACGAATTTCTCCAACACAAGGTGAGAAGCTCAAGAACACGAAGAACACAAGGTACCACAGGCAAGCACACAAGACAAAGGATTTATCCCGAGGTTCAGGCACACCACAAATGCGTTCCTACGTCCTCGTTGTTGAGGAACCCACAAAGGGTTTGGGCTCGCATCCCTATCCTTTTCTCCCCAATCACCAAGACCGGCGGAAAGGTACTTACTTTGAAGCTCAAAGAGCGGAGATTACAAACTTTCCCGGAGCAATCCACACGAGATGGATGCTTCAACGGGCGATGCCTATCCGTCTAGGAGCACAAGGCTCCAAGAGTAACAAATCCACCGGGATGCTTGAAGTGCCACCAAAGCTCACCAAGAACAAGAGAGACGGAGGGGATGAAGATCTTGGATGCTCTCTTGAATCCTCACAAACACACTCAAAGATTGGAGTAGATTTGAGCTCAAATGAGTGAGGAGGAGGTTGGAGGAGTGAGTGCTCTTTCAAACTTTGTCTCAGGTTGTTTGGAGTGCCAAGGGGAGAGAGGGTGAAGGGGTATGAGAGTATATATAGCACTTTCACTTGAATTGATCACTAAATTCATGCTCATACTAATCATTAGTTACTTTTAATTGGTTTGTCAACGTTCACTAAAACCCTCTTAAAGGTTGATTGCACTTACATGTATATTAGTCTAAAAAGTTGTGAACTTGCTTGTTGTTTATTATCATTGTTATGTTTCGTTTATCCAGTTGTGTTTTATATTTTGTGATTTTGATTATGCAATATACTCGCTAACTTAGTATTACTAAGCATGCTACATGTCAGTTGTAGGACGATTTTATACCCAAGTGTGGGTGCGGGTTTTTTAGCGGGTATATATTTTTTGACGGAAACAGGTATAGAATAGAACTACCGGTATATATTCGTTGCCATCGTTACCTCGTAATTACAAAGATGGTGCGTGGAAGCATCAACAGACACACAAATCTTGCTACATCACAACCAAGAGCAGTGGCAAATCTAGGCTTGAATATCGTCGGGTCGCTGGGGTCAATTTCTCTATTTGTTAGGGATTTTTCTTAGTCATACCGGTATTTTACAAAGGATTTTATAAATATTATCGAGGTCGGCTGAACAGCTAAACCCCTCTAAATTCGCCTCTGGCCAAGAGCAATGTCCTAAGCAGCATAAACAATCGTTGGCAAGTAGTCATGCTAAGATATAAACTTAATCACTTTTTGAAACTAGATCTCTCAAAAATGCATCTCAACACTAGAGTGATATTTTTTTTAGCTCAAACCACCTTTAAACAAGAGAGTGGGTGGCTTTACAACCCTAGTAGCCACCTAGCCATTATGATCGAGGCCGATAGAATTACAACTATTCGGACAATCCGGTCCTCAACAATGCGTCACATATTGGATAGTCTAGTCCGCCATTAAACTAGTTGTTGGCATTGTCCGATCTACTGTCTAAAGTGTTGGAATAAGAATTGTGTGGTCAGTTCATCTAACCTTGCCTTCACTTTTTAGCCCCATATGTAATGTTGTGGTGATTGTTTGAAGTGCACCTCAGATATAGCGGCCAACACATTTGACATGGACTTCACTTCTCAACATTTGTGCAACTATGTCTAGTGCCCGTTCAAATTGCAAATCAGATATTCTGATCAATACACCTGTTTTCAACTTCTCTTCTTAATATTGTCTGGTGATCAATTCATCTAGCCGGAGTTTGGTTAGTCCCGTCAATACACGCTCTAGATGGTTTGGTCTTGTCTGGTCCGTTCATTGGGAGGTGGATCAGATTGTTTGGTTAGTTCAACTGATTATAGTTTGATCTTTAGGCTCTCACTATTGCTCGGACCGTGTGACTATCCGGTATTGACATTTTCTACGAGGTTCTTGCACCTTGTTTCACTCAATGTTTTGGGTATTCTTGTTGATATTCAAGGTTTTTGTTTCGTGCTTTTGATCATTTCTTTGAAATTTTTGTTCTCCAAGTCCATCGGTGGTATCTTTTTGACTTAAACAAAGATACTAGCAAACACATTAGCTCTAAAATTATTACTATTCTCATTCAACCAAAATCATACTAAACACTGACACTTAGAATCCATTTTCCTAACACACCACCAACTACAAATTAGAGGGTCACACATGTGCTAGGAAACAAATTAACTCTAAATATTGTACCATTAGGTATAAGCAGTATTATCCTAAACGGTAAACACAAACAGTCGACCACCTTTGTTTAGTGATTAGTCGGTCTGCATTACTATTTAAATGGGCTAAAAAGGAATTATGCAGGTTTGAGCGGATTAAACAGACTACACGGCCAACACAATTTACCACTGAGCAACATTTAAACGACTTGTAATCGGTCTACACGGTCGTGCAGGGGAACAATGGTTAAACGTTCACTGCAGTATGCAGAATATAATGTTGGAAGGAATATAAAGATCGGTTTCTTGTTTAATTTAGTTAAATGCTGGAGCCATTCGAGCTTGATGTGAGAGGAGCGGTTAACTATAAAAAAATTTACCTCGCGGGTAGTTAGGTATCCTCGCGGGTGTTCCTCTCGTGTGCGGCTTTTTTTTTTTTTTTGTGTCTTTGGATCACTTGCCTGCTTGCCGTGTCACGCTAGAGCTGCAGCCACATGCTGCTTTGCCTGCTCATGCCCGTCAGCCCGTGTAAGGATGCACGATAACTATACACATGTGATGCTATATGTACCCATGTAGCATGGGTATATATGTGAATATGTCCACATTATTCACCGTGCAACGCCGTCCTTAGTCAGGTTCTGGTCCCATATCGAAGAAGTACACTATAGATATTTTATCATGCTCATGTGACGTGAAACAAAAACTATGTAAGTACCATAGACATTTGTCTTATCCATTCATTCAAATAGAAGAAGCCATTTTATCAAATGATTTTCAAAATAGCTTTAGAGGCCAAAAATACAAAAAGCCGGAGCCGTACCAGAGGGCCGTCACGGCGTCACCAGCGCCATCCCTCATCCCCGCCGCGGCATTTCGTCGAACCAGTGGCGCGCATCGCCCAGGCGCCCACACACCAAAACCTCCTCCAATCCCCAACGCCGCCACGGACCCCAGAAAACCCTACTCCCCGGTTACCCGCTGCGCCAACGCCATGCTCCACTCCGGCCTCTCCAAGTCCCAACCCTTCCCGCTCCTCGCGGCGGCGTCCTCGCCTCGCCGCACTCTCCTCGCCGGCCTCATCCGCGCCGGCTACCTCTCCAAGCATCCGGCCTCCTCACTTGTGCCTCGTCGGACCACTACCGTCCGTGCAAGCGCCAGGGCCGCCACGTCCCCGGGCAACCCCTCCCGCTTCGGGTTGGGAGGCCGGGCTTTGTTCTCCACGGCCCCAGATGGCCCCGCATTGGCTGGCGGCGGGAGGGCGCTTCCCTGGCTTGCCGAGGCTAGCAACAGCGGCGCCCGCGGCGCCCCCGCTGCGAGGACTAGCGCCGGCCGCTCCTCTTCGTGGGAGAGCTCCGCGGATAAGTTCTTCTCTAGAGACGACCAATACGCACGAAGAGAGATGTCGGTTGACAGGATGTCGAGCAAGGTGGCGATTAGGGATGATGATGATGAAAATGAGCCAATTGACAACCCCAAACGGGTAAGGATTACGGACAGATACCGTCGAGTTGTGGGGAGGGATGGAGGGTCCCGTGGTGAGAGGTTTAGGAGGGAGAGGTTTGATGATCCGGATGTGAGGCAGTGGAACAAGCAGGAGAATTGGGGAAGGAAGACTGCGAAGGAAGTAGGGGAATCAACGGTGCCAAAGATGGTGGGGCAAGGGGTTTATGGTGTTGGGCCGGTCCTTGCAGCACTCATGGCTGGGAGGAGGGAGTTTTATGCATTGTATATGCAGGAAGGTATGGATTTAAGTGGGAGCAACAACAACAAGAAGAAGGATAAGAAGGCAGTTGAGAAAGTGCTGCGGATGGCAGAGAAGATTGGGCTGAAGGTTATCGAGACTTCAAAGCACGATCTTAACATGGTCGTGGATAACCGACCACACCAAGGTCTGGTGCTTGACGCATCACCTTTGGAAATGGTGAATACAAAGGAGTTAGATCCAGTCAGGGTGGAAGGTGGAAAGGCACCTGTCTGGATAGCCCTGGATGAGGTTATGGATCCTCAGAATTTAGGAGCAATAATTAGGTCCGCCTACTACTTTGGTGCTGAGGGTGTTGTTTTGTGTGCTAAGAACTCAGCTCCATTAAGTGGAGTAGTAAGCAAAGCTAGTGCTGGTTCACTTGAATTGATCGAGCTGCTCTCATGCAGAAACATGATGCAATTCTTATCTTCATCGGCTGAAAATGGATGGCGAGTTCTTGGTGGGACCATAGCTAACAAAGCTGTACCTCTCTCTGAAGTCGAGCCAGGGGTGCCAACTATTCTTGTGATGGGCAGTGAAGGCACTGGTTTGAGACCCCTGGTCGAGCGATCATGCACACATCTTGTCAGAATTCCTGGGAATGTTGAAGGATATGTTGAAGGAGCAGATGCAGACACAGATGCAGGGGAAGAAGATCACAGTTGTTCTAGTAATCAAGATTTGAGGCCATTCCTTGCGGTGGAGAGTTTGAATGTTAGTGTTGCAGCAGGAGTTTTGCTTTATCATCTGGCTGGAAAAGATGCTCTGCCCTGTAAGTGATAAGCCTAGCATGACTCTAGTGCAAGGATATCATGTGGTCCATGCAAATCATAGTTATGACAAGTGCCCAATTTAGTGCTTGCTGCTTGATTTATCACTACTTTCTCATCACATTTTTTCTTAATATAACTGTGTCTGTATTCTAATGGCAATAATGTTCATTTATGTTCCTGGATCAGCTTCCTTATCATAGCACAAGGTAAGAACTAAGAAGTATTCTTCTTGATGTATCAACCTCACACTGTATTATCATCCTTTGGGTTTTGGCATGTAGACTTCAGATTACTGATTCAGTTAGTTCATTGCTGAAAGTTTCAACTGTCCATAGTGTAATTTGAGACATCAAATCTGGTTTGGGTGGTTTGAACGTTTCTTTTCTTAAAAGATATGCAAACCTGCATTATCTATTTATGCTGCGCACTCCCTTGCTAGGTAGTTTACTTATGTTTCGTTGTTTCTGAATTGTTGGCTGCAAGCTTTATAATTTTTTTCCCGAGTGAACTCATAAATAACCTTTCACATGTTTCACACACCCAACCATTTCCCATGTTTCATATAGCCCTGTGCATTATCCATACAATCGTACTGTATTCTGATGCTAAATTATATTGCTGTTGTGCATACCAATTTTATATCCAATGCTTGGGAGTGGTGCAATCAGTTTTTGTAAATAGGTTGAGTCAGTGGGTGACCTGAAACTCACTTGCATATCTAATTGTGCTGTAAAGGAATGTTTCTATTCCTATTCTTCTTTTCTGCATCACAACCAATAGAATATTTGCACCATTTCCTTTATGTGGTGTTAGATTTATTTGATTTTCAGCATCTGGTATCTTCAAATTCAAATGAACTTATGCTAACCATCGAGTTAACACAGGTTGCATTTACCGGTGTGACCATTCCCTGACTTTAGTATGATACATACTATCTTGTGATTAAATTGCTAGTTTATTATAGGTATGTTATCCTATTTGATTCCGTGCTTCATGGCACAACCAAACTGCCATACTCCATAATCTATAGGAAAAGGCCGAGTGGTGTGGTTTGATGTGGAGGGACCTCCTCTAGGAGAAAGAAGGTAATACAAACCATGGATGCTATTCACTTTGCTTAATGAAAATGATAAGAATGGTCTCCTTATACATGAGTGCTAGAGCTTTCGCCTATGAAAGAACAGTGGACAATAGAAGCATGTTGCACAGCTATGGCTGCACCTTATGTACCAACCACTCGTTCTGGATGGCAATTCAGTGTATTGAAACTATGAGCCGGGAAATTTTTTGATAGGAGGGATGTATAAGCTGGCAACGCATGCAGCTAAAGTAGTCACATGATCTCACCTTATGTTTTGAAGGTTAATGTCTGTGAGGTTTTAGTAGTTGCCAGGGTATCATTAGGATTTACTATCTCCTCATTAATATATTATATTGAACTAAAAAAGTCGTATATTGATGGTAGGAGGGAGTATGAATTATCACAAACCGTATAGACTTCATTGGATGTCTTGATCATGCATTCCTAATTGATGATGCCAATTATGTGCACAACTTTTACACTTTTCTATCCTGTTGCACATTTTCTTGATTTCTTGGTTGCCAGGTTAATTTCGCTACTATAACTCAACTACTGGTGAAGTAACAGATTCACTTCAGGAAGGTGCTCTAAATGAAGACGACTTTATACTTTGGGCTTCCAAAAGAAGTATAATTTCTAGTCCATACAGATATATGTAAAATATAATAGAACTAAGTGGCAGCATGAACATGCAGCACAGCAGATACAAATATGCCATATCACAACATTGCAAAGGGGCCTAAGATTCTTTCCTAATCCACCGCATCTTTTCTACTTTTCCTGCTGTCAGGAATTTAGGGATGGCCCAGTGACAGAGACATTGCATCTGTCCGCAATACCTAGGCTTTGAAGCATCAAGGTGAATATTCGTCTCTACAAGATTATGAGTTATACATTTTTTCTCTACCCAGGTGCTAGTTATCCACAGAAGACAAATGATTACTTGTCAATTTTGGAGGGTAAATGTGCTTCAAGTTTATGAATTATGTGGAATATTTAGCGTTCGATTATTTTGGTAAGATATTTGTCTTATTTTGGAGCCCATTTTTAATGAACCTCACAACTGAACTTCTTGTTGGATTCTTCTAGTACATCTGTTACTAGTTAATACATCTTCTAATGTACTGTGCATAAATGTTTTTTAAGGTTTAGTGGTCAAAACTGTGCAAAAATGATGAAACTTGCTTTTCTGAAATTTGCATGATACTTAATTCGGTAATATTCCATATTTCAGAAGTCAAAAGAGTTTAGGTATGACTGGTTCATAAGCAGTGGCAGTTGGTGTGTTGTTTCTGTCATGCTAAAAAACCAATGCCACCTGCTGTTTATCTTGAGTCTTGACATCTTTCAGAGCTTCTGGGGGTATGGTCACCAGGCTACCGGGTCAGCTTGGAGGCAACTTCCAAGTTTGGCAGCTGGTTCATCAGGCGTGTGTAATTATTTATGGATTTGACAATGTTATATATTCATGCAAAAAATAAGACACGGTGTGATTCCTTAGCTTTACAAGCAAACAAAAGGACAACTTGCCCTTCTTGTGTGAAACCACGGTCCCATCACTATTGGCAGCTTAGCTTTACAGCTGCAGAGGAGAGAAATTTGGCAGCGAACAGGCAGGAATGCATCGGCACATCTGCACATGCTTTGCTTCAAGTTTGTTATTGATTATAGGGCTTGTAACAAAATTTTGAACGGACAAGGCTAAAGGGATAACAATTTGCAATTCGGCCCTTGCTCTTTTCCTCATTTACATATCCTAGAGTAATGGCAAATCCCACATAGAATTGCTACTCTGTAGATGGCATGTAGACCTGGGAATGGATTGTGCTTCATTCAAGATCCAATTGGATTTTTACGTTTGGATTTCATTGGATTTGGACATAATTGGACATGGATATCCATCTACGTTACATCCATCAACTTTGGACTTTGTTGGATGAGACTCGTCTTGCTCCCCGCCTCCCTGCTAGCCACATCGCCCTGGTCCCTGCCCACATCCATGGCGCTTGCCACACCCGTTGCTCTCCAATCCATGCCCAGCTAACCCTCTGCAGCCAATCAGCCATGGAGATTGGAGATGCTGAAAGCCTCAGCCATGGAGGTGGTGGAAGCCGGTGCCGAGCAGCGGCGGCCATGGAGGTGCTGGAAGCCTTCATGGGCACCTTCCAGCTCGCTGCTCCTCCTTGCATCCAAGCCGTACCAGGCTACCAGCTGCTCGTCTACCACAGCCCTCACCAGCCTCCTAGCTCGCAGCTGCTCCTCGATCGAAGCCGCACTCGAGGTTCGCCTCTCCGATGGCCGTCGCAGTAGCCGGGTCTGTGCTGCGTCGATTCAATTTGGATGAGGATGGATGGATTTGGACTTCCTGTTATTTGTATTGGATTGGGTAGGACATGGACTTTTATTTAGTTGGACTTTGTTGGATTCTCTTTGTTTGGATTTGGATGTTAATCCATTCCCAGGTCTAATGCCATGTCGCGATGACGACAGCATGTTGCTGTTATCTATAGTACATTTGTGAGTCCTAACGATTGTGGTCTGGAGTCTGACATTAGATCTGCATGTTGGGATTACAAATCTTTCACACAGAACAAAGAATTTTACAAAGGTAGACCTTGCATGTTGCATCTGTGAACTATCTTAAAGTCCAATGCTCAAACCATGTAGGTTTACATGAGGACATTGCCCTACAGCAGTGAATTACATGGTAGCCTAATTTACAAAACAGCCAGCGCCTCTCCATGCATCTGAAATATGCTATTTCATCTCATTAGACTAAGTCTCTACAGGCCAAAAAGTTAGGTATCACGAATGGCAATTGGTACTCTTCTAGGAGCCACTCCAGCCTGCTAAAATAAAAGGCATTAAGAAGAATGTCATGCTTAGTATGGGGGAATCAAACCTGCAACTGAAATCTGCACACAACACTTGAGGTGGCCTTATGCTTACCAAACCATGGGAAAGCTCTGAGCTCCTCAAAACCCTCAGCCTTTTAGCAGCTGAGACAAATACACTGCAGGGATTAAATACAAAGAGTTCAGATGGTGCAATAAAGTAGTTCCTTCTACCATATTTCAAATTTCAAAATAGTGTTAACAGTATGAAATGACAGACAAGGCACGTGAAGCAACGTGTTTAATCTTTCTTAGTTTTATGTTGCCAGGGAATCGGAAATGACAAAGAAAGCTTACTTCCACGGCACGTCCCCCACCAGCATCCTGTCTCCTTCACTGTCTTCGTAAACTAGGGTGTATTTGCCAGATCCATCCAATAATTGAGAGAATATTTTTCCATCTGCTCCTAGCTGTGTACATTCAACACTAGATAGATCCTTTTGAGCTGCAACATAGGCGAACACAGTGTTAAAGGAAAGAAGACTACAACTTCATGTTGTAAAAGTTCACAAATCGACAATCTGCAAATGAATTGAACCACTTGTTTCGTTTGAACTGGTTATTGATTTTGCACCTTCAAGAAAACCAAGGAAAAGCTCTTTGACAGCCAGTGATAGCCTCTCGTAGCTGTCGTAGGCTGCAAGGTCTATTTTCCTTCCAATAGGGATTCCATCCATGTTAATTTTTACAAGACGATTCTTCTTGCAGGCAAGCTTCTCCTTCATGCTAGCTTCGCCATGTTTTGGTTCACCGGATTGTTTGGATGAACTACCATGAGTAATGTTTCTCCTGAAAGATCTGATTGGAGGCCAACCCACCACAGGAGCCGAAGACCCTCTGCATCGGACAAAAGCCGGTGAGTTAGTCTGTTCAGTATTATAGCTGAATGTAGCTGAATGTACCTTTGATAATGTTAATATGTCTTTTTTCTCTCAAACACGTGGAGAACTGCGTATCATTATATTAAGAACTTGACACACTCCGACACACTCAGCGCCTTTGTACAGACACTCTGGATTCTTGAAAAACAAACAAAGAACTCGACCTCCAACCAAAAGCGACCAACTAGAAAAACCTCTCTAGTGCCTCCATGGAGGAGAGACCTTTAGCCCCTTCCGAGCACCACAAATAGGCTTCCTCCCTAGCTGCAAGCAGGACAGCTGCAACACTAGGGGATTTCCCTTCAAAAACACAGAAGTTGTGATGTTTCCATGGCAAACAGGCCCCTTAAAATGAACGAGGAGTTCAGCCCCTGCTGCAAATGGACTGCCACCCTATCACAGCAATTGCTCCTCCAATTATCAAGGAGGTCTCATCAGGTTGTGGTGCTAGAGCATGAAGTCCTAACTGCTGCAGGAGGCTGAACCAAAACTGCCAGGAGAAAACACATGTCGTTAGTAAATGGTTGATGGATTCCTGGTCCTGATCACAAAGCGGGCAGTGCATTGGATGTGTCCATCCTCATCTAGGAAGACGATCAGCAGTCTAAGTCCATCCAACATCTATCATGTTCAACCAACCAAATAAAGAATCGGCACATGCCCGGCGCCCAAGATTTCCAAAGCCGATCTGCTGCTCCAAACTTGAAAGCACCGTTGAATTGTTACTTCGTTGGCAGATTTGGCAGCGTACTGTCCAGTGGTAGATAATATCCAAATGTGTAAATCTGATGAGCCTGACTGCAGTCGTACCCCTCCTAGGATGTCCCATAGGAAGAGATAATCAGATAGCATTCCCACAGCTAGGCACCCCTAATGTCTGAGAGTCTGAGATCCACTGCTGGTTCAGCATTCCCTCCTGAGCCACTCGTCTATTTGCTGATGTCGTATGGTTGATGCTATTACTCCTTTCAACTTATAGGGTAATTGTGCTAACAAGAATGCCACAACAGTCATAGTCCAAAACAAAAGCGCTCAAGGAGTAAATTTAATACTAAAAAGCTGAAACCACTAGTTTGGGAAATGATAAAGTCGCACACACCAAAAGAACTGTTTGCACTTAAGTAAAAACTGACCACCCCTTTTTGTAAAGAAACGATTTGATTTGACAAACTCAAGGAGCTTCTTTTGGACAAAGAAGTTAGGCCTAGCTTGGATAGACAAACTCAAGGAGCTTCTTTTGGACAAAGAAGTTAGGCCTAGCTTGGATAAATCATTCCGCATGGGGATTGGAGAGAAATGAAGCAGAAGGGGATTAAGGAAAAAAAGTTCATTTTTCCTCGACCCCCTTCAATCCTAAGGGTGTATCCAAAGTAGCCCTTAGGGACTCCATTTTGACCTATTAAAAATAAAAAGATAGCAAAATCACCTCTACGGCTATTATATTTACCTTCCCTGCGCATGTGGTCTGCTGCGCACAGTTGCAGGAGCATGCTGTGATGTTGGTGGGCAGCATCCTTTCTTTCTCTCACTGGCGGTTCTTATCTTCTCCATTGCTAGTTCGTTCCCACGTCCAGCTCCAGCCTGCTGCTTCTGCTCATCACAGCCTTTAAATAAAGAGTGCTCTTAAATAAATATCAGAGCAGAGTATCATTACAACCTTCGCACAACAGAACAAAATATCATTACAGGCTTTGAGCAACAGGACAAAATAGTATTTCTAGTACAGTGTTTCTATTGTTTATTTTCATGTTTTTGATCTGTAACAAACAAGAGCGCAAGACAAGAATAAGCTGCTAGTTACCTTCTGTTTTGGCCTCAATGGTGTCCAAGAACCTCCTCTTTGTCCCTGCTTTAGTAGCGTTTATCGTAGGCTTCATGGGTTTATGGCAGCAGCCAAGAGAGAGAGCCAGCGGGCTCTCTTGCTGCATCCCTTGATCTCTTGGCACCGCTGCTGCCTCTTCTTGGACGAGACCAGGAAGTCCAAGTTTCAGCTCTAGCTTCTTGTCCTCCTCGCTCCCAAAGTCTCCGTTTCTTGATCTTCCTGCGCTTTCTGCTCCCCTCGCGTTCCATTCTTTCCCATCTGGGATAAGATCCAGCAGCCGTGGAAGAGCTTCTCTTTCTTCAGAGTCTCCCATTGGACTGGTTCTTGGTGAGCTAACTCAAAGGCGTTTCCAAGAGTCCAAATAACACCCCCCACTCCTAGAACGATATATTATTAGGCAATGAGAGGTTTTCAGGTCACCGAAAGTTTTAGTTCTACACTCAACGTATGCCGGAGAAAGCTAGCTATTACTACGTGACAAAACAGGGAAGCCTATGGTGGGGTCAACTCAAAGTGAACATAAAAAAGACAAAGCACCGGGCCTCAAGCTTAGATGAGCTCACTCAAGGCAAGGAAAAATGGAACATCTAACTTGCTTATTTTAGCAACAAGACAACACTGCTTAAATCAAATCTTGTTAGGGCAGAAAGCGAAACATGATTACACGAAAAGATACCTAGTATTGGCAAATGCACCAGGGGGCAGGGGCTGACACGAGCAAAGCCTCAAAGCCGTCAATAGCAAAGGGAAAAATAAACAAAGGGATCCCAATAGCAAAACACTTGTCCTATCACCAGCATAGAGGTCGCCGGGAAGCAAGGAGAGGTGCGCCAAACCTTATAGCTCGGGCAGCTGCAGAACAGAACCCAGCAGGTGGGAAATGGCCAAGTGGAAGCGGCTGGCTAGAACTTGCGAAATTGCGCCTTGGCTCTTGTACTGCTCGCTTGCTACCAGTGCGGCGCGGGTGCCCCCAGCTGGTTTGCCGGCTGTTCCTTTCTAGACCTTCCCCTTTTTATCCCGCGCTGCTTTGACGCTCTGCCCTGGTGAAGCAAAGCACGCTGCTGCTTTGGGTGACCTGGCGCCCGCCCGTGTGTGCCTGTATGGCTAGGACTAGGAGACCGGCACCGGCAGCATGTGAATGTGATGCATCGGAGATTATTCCATTTATGCAGAAGAGCGTGGATGGGTCACGGAAGCGTGCGTGTTTTCCGTGCACATGTCGCCTTCTCCTGTGCTGTGCGTGCGTTTGTGTGTCTCGCAGCGCCGTCAGCGCTGGTGGCCTGTGGGGGACTGGGGGGCGTCGTGTCCGTGTGTGCCGAGTGCGGACTGCCGAGGACGAGCGCGCTGGCTTATCCGAGCTGGCTAGTGGGTGCCTCCTTGTCCTGCGCCCGGGCATACACTTGTGTGGTGCTCCTCGTCCTGGTGGCGTATGGAATGGCTCCACTCCCACGCCAGCCCGCTACACGCACGGGACCACCGTGCTGGATGAGACGGTGCCAGTCTACTATAGTCCTCCTAACTCTCCCTGTCCGTGCCTAATCTCAGGAACAGCTGACGACTGAAGAAGCGATGATCTCGGTTGACGTGGTGTTAGTTGTTGCCGCTTTACCTGTACCCCGGGGGCGGGTATGTACACATGCACGCACTCTCGCAGCAGCAATGCACGAAACGCAAGAGAAAACTAGTGCCTAGTTGCTGTTCCAAGTCGTTGACGATCAGGTTTTCAACTGTCGAGCCTTGCATCAATCGTGCAACTTGATTGCGATGCTGTCATTATTCGCCCCCGCAATCCAGGGACCTCGTTTCTTGCACGGCTCCTAGGTCTATTGACCCGGCCTGTTATCCGTTATGGCGTTATCTGCATGTCTCGCTGATGTGCTGAATGCACCCGATGATGCTTGCATGGGCTATCCAACACCCAGCATGCGCGTATCCTTTTAGCATGGCTCTTTGCTCCGAGAAATCCCAAGTTTTGTATGCTTTTGTGCTGTTGATGGGCTCCCTTGCGTCCTTGCCTGCTTGCTTTTTATGTTTACATGCGTGCAGGTGCAGTGCCTGCAAAGCGTGTACTTTTCTTGCCCATCGACGACTCCTCTCCTCAGAGCATGTTTGTCCTCAGGCTCAAATTAATAACTGGATCGGGCCTGCGGGTTTATTTCGCAGCGCGGGTGCAACTCATTGCAAGATAAGTATGCGTTACCACTGTAGCGTGTTGAGTTTAACCTTTTAGGTATCATTGGTATTTGTGATGCCAGATAGGTATAATTGGTTTGATGATGGAATTTATGTTACAATATGTATATTTGGTGTCATAAATATTACTCCCTCCATCCCACTAAACAAGGCGTGTAACTTGCTTGCACGAAAATTAGCGTGCCTTTTTTTTTCCACCGCCTGCCCCTGCATGCGTGGCCGCAGGCGAGAGAATTGTGGATCGAGCGAATCGTGCGGGAGACAAATCGGGAGAAGCTGCATGCAAGCAGCTGCATGGATGGAAGGATAGCGACCACATGGAAGGAACATAATCCCGCTGCATGGATGGAAGAATGGACACGACGTATGGAAGGAACAGATTCCCGCTGCATGGATGGAAGGACGAGGACCATGCAGGCTGGCAGATCAGACGAAATTTTGCGCGCGCCTAACAACTTTGTTTCCCGCGCGTCACCGAGGATATGTGCCGCCTGGGTCTTTCTCTACTCTGCCAAAAAAATTGGCCACGAAAAATTTTGGCCTTGAAAATTTTGGAGGGAAAATTAGCACTATAAATACCCCATGAAGAACACTGCGCTGTTCATTCGCTGCCTCTCTCATGACCTGATGGCCCTCTTTGCACGATGCATGCTGCTCCTGGCGTGTCTTCTTGGTCCAGGTGAAGATCCGCACGCCATAGTGGATGAAGGTAGGTCAATTCAATTTCGTTTCATCGATCTGTTGCTACATTTCTTTACCGGTCTATAGTTGTCTTGCCACTCAAATGAACCATTCCTTTGATTATTCCTGCAGTCCGCGACGAACATGGAGCGGCCATTCACGGAGAAGGTCATCATGTTGACGCCGGCCATGCAAACACAACACACAACGACGGTGGCCATACGCAGACACAAAGTAAGGACGTTGTTGCCAATAACTGAATTCCATATCAATTCCCGTTTTGTTGAAAAGAAATGAATAATCCAATTACAGATGCAGTAGCAGGTCCAGTTCGTGGTAGGCTTGGTCTGGCTGGTCGAGGGCGTGGTGTTGGTTTCATTGTTGGGCGCGGGCAACGCGATGGCGCTGTTCATGCCAACCGTGGTCGTGCTAGTCTAGGCCTCACACGACGTGCTCATGCAACAACGTCCAGGCAGGAGGACGTCCACCATGAACCCCATGCAGAAGGATCAAGTGACGCACAAACAGAAGGACCTCGTGTTGGCCATGCTGCTCAAGGTGGTTCTACTGTTCCTAACTGCACAAACAGAAGGTCAATTTTTTCATAACTGCACAAAGACGGAGCTGTACTTATATGGTGATACTGTACTCTATTCGTAGATGAAAGAGAGATTAGGAGGAGGAACACATACAGCAATGAAGTTAAACAATCTATCTATGGCATGCTTTTAGAGCGAACTAGTGTGGGCAAGTTAAACAAAGGGGTCAGTAAGGCTGTTTCGCTTGAAACTGGAGTACCTTGGAGAGTAGTCCAACGCATATGGTACGATGCAAAAAAGAGCGGCGGGGTTAACGGTGTTGTGAGCAAGAAACCAAAAAACAGTGGTCCTAAAAAAAAGCCATTTGACCCAGACAGAATCAAATCAATAGCATTGGAAAACAGAACAACTTTCAAGGATTTAGCCAATCATCTCAATATGTCAAAGTCAACGGTTCATAGGAGATTCAAAGAGGGAGAGTTTAGACGTCACACAAATGCAATCAAGCCTACATTGAATGAAGAAAACAAGGCTAGAGTTCGGTTCTGTCTGTCAATGCTCGATCCATCTAGTGTGCCACATGAACCAAGATTTAACGAAATGTACAACATTGTGCACATTGATGAGAAATGGTTTTATCGCACTAAGAAAACTCAGAAGTACTACATGGCGCTAGATGAGACTATACCCGAGAGAACAACACAGAGCAAGAACTTTACAGAGAAGGTGATGTTTCTGACGGCAGTTGCTAGGCCTAGGTTTGATAGTGATGGGAATTGTATATTTTCAGGAAAGATTGGTACTTGGGCTTTTGTTACAGTTGAGCCAGCTAAAAGGAGTAGTGTCAATAGGCCTGCAGGTACAAAGCTTGGGACGTCGTCATCACCAACAGAGTCTTCCACCGTAGCATTCTTCAAAAGCCACTTTTCACGAGATGACGAGTCATGGAAGATGACACGGCAATCAAACTTCTCATGGCCCTCAGCCCAAGCAAAGGAATCGTAGTGTTTGTGAACAAGTCCGCAACGAGAACAGGTCACTGCACGCAGAAAATTTCCTGCATGGCGCAGTCCTGTACCTGCGACACCAATCCCAGACGCCACTTCACCATGTAGAAGGTTCCGTGTCTCAGACAAGGCGGCGGCCGCCGCGAGCAAGCCATCTGCAACTGCTGCGTGGAGTCCGTCCGCAGCTGCTGCATTGAGGGCGTTCGCCGCTTTACGTAGACCGGCCAACACGTCGCTCTGAAGTTCCTTCGCCGGTGCGGTGACTTCACCCCTCGATGGCGCACGCACAGGGTCCATTAGAGGGATGCCGGATGGATCACCAAGGTAGCGATGGCTAAGCTTATTACGAGGAAAGACGTCGTGCATGTATGGAATTGTATGCCTCAAATCTGTCACGGTCTCACCTACCTATCTGTGCATGCGGCCGTTCCTCAAATCTCTCGACTGCCATATACTCCCGCGGCGTCATTAACAACTAATCACATGCACCAGGGGTACATGCGTCCGTTGCGACCAGAAGTTGCCTGCGCGCCTTGTTTCGTGGGATTTTTGCCGAAGACTTATACGCCTTGTTTGGTGGGATGGAGGGAGTAATACTCTTCTTTGTAAACTTGGTACCACGTGAAATAGTTAATCCAACCGTGCTGCTTTGGTGATCTAAATTCTAATCATGCTAGTCCGGTCACTTTCCAACTCTTGTCAAGTTTAAACTCTGTCATATGTTACCCAGCACTGAAAGGCACTGCGATAGGCCGCACCCGCACGCGTGCCTGAGTCATTCGACAAGGGCGGCTCACCCACTCCATGTCCATGAGACCATGACATCGATCTCCCCCTGATTACTCAAAAAGCTCGGACAAAGTCCAGCAGATCTGGTAAATGATCATTTATAGTATAAAAATAATACTGCAGCTATTCTGTAGATAAAGTGGAGTTTGAATACAGACAATGAGATAGGCGATTTAATTTGTTGGACTCAATCTTACAAACACTGCATACGACAAGTGTCCATGGTACACACGACAAAAATAATGCACAACATTCGAGGAATGCACAATATTTTAAATTTCACTTTGTCTATAATGCACAAATAATGTTTTGCACACTGTGTATGCACAGCTTAGTGTCACTCGACCTATATTTTCCATTTTTTGCGATTCGCCGAGCGAGTCGTATCATCTGGTCGATCGATCGGAGCGGAGATGCCAACGAAGCAATGGATGGAACGTGGAAGTCCCTGTAGCAGCTGTACTGATGGCATGCTGCACGAGGGGCGCACGTACGTACGGTGTGAACGTGCCGCCGCGCCGCTTTCAGTACGAGCGCCGCCCAGCGCAGCAGAGGTGGGCGCGGCCGGCGGCCAGTTGAATCCAAAAAGGGCACGCGCATCGGCATATGCATGGCACGGCCCCCGGCCCGGCCCCGGCCGCTGCACCGCGGGCAACGTTGCTGTTTGCATCGTCACCACAGACGCACAACCTGCGTGCTGTGCTGTCGTCCGCGGGATCAAAACGTGGATGGGATCGATCGGATTGCGTCGCGCCGTGGCCGTTGCGCGAAATGATGAGGCGCGGCGCAGCGCGCCGGACACGCAGCCGGCCAGGGGCCGAATTGATGTGCACGGGACAGGCGGAGCCCCGGGCTGGATCGGCCCCTCCTCCGCACGGCGCACGGTGCATCCTGACCTGTTCTGACTTCTGAGGCCCTGTCTCTCTGCGAGATGCTCGCTGGCCTGCTGGGCTGGTCAGCGCATGCACGCTGGCATGCCAGCGTGGTGACCGTGCATGCATGCACGCGCTCTGATGCCGCCGGTGAAGCCTGAGACCCAGGCCGCCGCCGCTGGCCCGGCAGTCCGGCACGGCAGTCGGCAATGCATGCATGCAGCTTTAATTTCTCCTGGTGGGTACTGGGACTGGGGCACGGACAGCGCGCACGTTCGTTCGCTCCACCCTCCACGGCGTTTTCGTCGTGGTCCGGCCGTGCGGGGCTTCGGTGGTTTTGCGAAGGCTGAGGCTGAAGCCCCCGCCCGGCCCGACGACTGCGCATGGCTGCATCCTGCATGCCATGCATATAGCCGCATGCCTGCCGCCGTGCAGGGGTCAGAAGTTGACGGCAAGTTTACTACTCGCATCCCGACATCCTTGGTGAATGATACGTAGAATGTACTGCACAAAGACAACATTCGTCCTTCCTAAAATGCCCCCCTCCTCAAACCTTTTGAATCGTAGGGGACTAGGAGTAATGAATCTCGAATGTTTCTTTTTATAAGGAGAAAAATCTAATCTATATAGGAGTATCTCACAAAGGTTCAAAGCGGCAGCTCTAGGGTAAAACGCGTGAGAGGATCGGCAAACAGCAAGAGGAAACTTGAGACACAGACACAGGCAAGCGGAAACTAGGGAAACATTTATGTAATCGAATTCATAATCATCGTAATAAGGAAGTGCTCATGAATATGCATCTAAGAATCTCAATCTTGCGTAAAAAAAAATTTTCCACGAATCTAATAACCTCAACCTTTACACAGCGATGAAGCGGAAGAAGAATACATTGAAATTAAAAATGCTGATTTCATATAAATCATCATAAATTTGATGACACCACCATTATTAAGCGTGATTTCGGCACAAATGTTTTTTTTCTGCTTAGCAAATACTATAGGAAGTACTAGGAACTAAAATTAACTAGAACATTGATCGAGTAATTATTTGCTCACGATCGAAACCAGAGCATAACGTAGCAAGATCGAATCAATCGTACCCGGAACCCTGATGCGTGCTGCGCATGCCACACCTTTTCAGTCGTCTTCTCGTTTGCGTTTTGTTTGGTCCCTCCCTGCATTCCGCAATGCCAAAAGCCCAAACGCAGCCGCCGCCTCCTCCTCCTCTTGAAACAGCACGAGCAAGACAAGCCCAAGCGTGCCGTTCGGGTGCAGGTGCGGGTGGCCGCCGCCGTAGTCCTTGTAGTCCTTGGTCGTCGTCGGCGGCGGCGGCAGCGCGCGCGAGCGAAACGCCCATACCTCAACCGTTACGTGCCGTGTCAGCTCCGCTCCTTTAGGTATCATCAGATCGTTAGCGTCTTTGAATTTCGTCCAGCCATCGCCCCTGAACCGGTAGTGTTTCTCGTTCCATAGCCGGCACTTCATCTCGTACTGCCGGCCCTCGCAGTCGTACACCCTCACCGGCATGCAGGCCTCGCTCTTGACGAGGGGCATCTCGGCGTCCGTGAAGGCACGGGAGATGGGGCTCCGGGCAGAGAACTGCAGCCTGTTCTGGTCTCTCCTGGCGTCGCTAGAATCCAGCTTCTTCGCGTCGAGTAGCTGCGGCGCAGACGCGCTCATCTCGGACAAGCGGGCGAGCAGCACGTCGCTGACTTTCCTGCCGCCAAAGTTGAAGCGATCAGGGTGCGCCGCCGGCGCCTTCTCCTCCTCCCCCGCCGTCGATGCTGCCTCGTGCTCGCTGCTTCCTCTCATCCTGCCACGGCGCGGGCGGCGTTTTTTCAGCGTTCCTTAATCGCGGTAGATGGGTATGTCTATACTTGTCGCGGTGGATGCCCTGTGTGTCGTATACAGGGAAAAACTAAAAAGGCTCGGCTATTAACATGGGACACTTATATTCTCTCTATCCCTAGTCCCTACGGGCTACGGCAAGAAGATGCAAGGCGCCCGTGTCCTTACCAAACTCCTTGGCTACCACGCCAACACCACCCAAGCTCGGCACCGCGTGACGGGTGGGGGTTCTACTGGCTCGCAGACACCCCGCTGCCGCCGCCTCGCCTCCCCCACGGCCCCACCCCAAGTCCCCAGCTCCAGCCAAGCGCTGCCTACTATCTGCTCTCGCATCTCTCTCTCTCGCAATCTCACTGCCCGTGCGCGCCGTCCCTCTGCTCTCCACTCTCGCGATCCCGTCACCGCATTCCCCTTCCTGTCGCAGACAGGCACGAAGGGCACTTCGCCAAACGGCGCAGCCCCACGCCGTCCCACATGCACCTCCCGACAACCGCTATCAACCCCACCTCCCGGGCGCTGCCTCTGACCAACCGCCCGCCATTCGGCGCCCCAACCCCTGAAGCACACCGTGAGTCCGTGCAAAGGTGAGCATCGTCGAATCGAATTGTATGCGTTGACATTAACAATCGGATAGAGTCTGCACACGTTCTGTTTAGGTAGTTCAGTATGAATTTTTACGTCTTTAATCTTCAAATCATAGTGAGTCGAACCATGCGCTTTTCACATCCTCTGAATTCTAGGCTCAGATCAACTAATGACCATTCTTTGTGAATATTGACCGAGGGCATGCTTACCGTTGGAATAGCAAGTACGGTCTGCTCTTGTCAGCCAGGGTATTCAGTGAGCAGCCCCAATTTCATTGCCAGCTGCCACAAAAATATCGGTGGGGAGCCTCTCCCCCCCGTTGACAGTAAAAAAAAAAAACAAATTGAACAAATTAGTCATGTTTCAAGCAAGTAGATCATGGAGTGACACCTGAGAGAAACAGTATAGGCTATGTACATTTCACCATTTATTCAGTTCAGACTATCTAACATCATGTGCAGAAACTAACCATCGTTGCACAACAGTTATCACAGAAACAGAAGGGAAGTGTCAGTGGTGCAATCTGTGTGCTTCAGAATCAGAGGCAATATCCCCTGGTGCTATGCACTGCACCTATCAAGGTCAGCATTTAGCTTGTCCCGTTGACTTGTGTTGAAGGTTTCAGGTATGCCTTTTGATCTGATCCAAAATTAGCAACATACTACTTTGTTTATTTGTTTTTGCATGATCTTTAAGTTCCTGCTTTGTCGACGTGGAACCTTCGGCTGTTCTCATTGCGACAGCATGAGCTCTTGCCATCTCTGGCCTGGCAGGAGAGATTGAAATGGAGTCAGTCAAGGGTTTGCCTCTCTCAAGATGCACCTCCCTTGATGAACAAACGGCCAGCTCTCGAATCAGGACTTCCTTGCGACCATGATGCGCACACACTTTCCGTGGCAACCGGTTTTCAGGTAATACAGAGTTTGGAATAATGCCCAGGCTAAGTTCACTTTTAGTTCAGATCAGTCAATCAGTTGTTGCTTGTCCATGTAAACCATGTCACCTTTCAGGATTGTGCACAATTGTGATGCCCAAATTTTGCTTGATCTGTTAGCTTGTCCATGTAAACCATGTCACCTTTCAGGATTTAAATTTTTAGTAGAATACAACAAAACAGGGAACCTTGTTCTTGATCAACAAAATCAAGAGTATGTCGCTGGATCATGTTTTGTTTATTTGTCGCATGGAACATGGGGTGGTTAATTTTAATTCCATTTAGGACTACCTCAAAACTTAAGTGTTGAGATGACTGAGTTGGTCTAGGCACTAGATCAAGGCACTGGTCCAAATCCCAAGATGGTATGGATTCAAACCCCCACTCACATGTTTCTTGTTTTTTTTTTTGGTAGGTTCAAAATTCAAAACACATGCACTGGGGCTGCCCTTTTTCTTTCGAAGTTCAAAACTCGTGCTCTCAGCGCATGTTTTTTCTTTATTATTGGTTTCAGATAAATTAGTGTAGCGATTTTTTTTTAAATTTGTTGAATGCAATGTATGGGCACAGATGCTTCTTGGATTCTGCATAGCACTCCACATGCACAGAAGATTGTTTGAGATGTCCCAGCTAGATATGTGCAATGTGCTCCTGAAACCAGACAAGGGCAGTGACTAATGAGCAGCATGATAAAGGCGAAACATCCTTAGAAGCACTATACAGATTGACTAATATTGAAGATTGCAGCACCTTAAACAATTGCAGCTACTTCATCATTAATGTGTACAAGGTTGATTTGCAGGATGAAGAGCACAAGTTGTTATGGCCAAATTTGTCAGTGTGGCGGCACAGTTTAACGCCACAATTGTGCCTTTGGGAGTCGTCAGAGAGGATGATTTGCCAGAGGTAAGCGCTAGGGTATATCCTGCTACTTTGCAACTATGTTAGGGTGTGCAGCGCTATGGCCTATGGTGTGCCTGGCCACCGCTAGAGCATGCTAACCCAATGGAAAACCTTATGAACAACAGTGGGGGTTTGAAAAGGATGGTAAGAAAAAGGGTAAAATCTGTATAGGAGATGTTTATATATTTGATATTTGGTGTTCTTTCATTGGTTGTTGCCCTTCAAAATTGTTAACAACCCTCGCCTCACACTCAATCAAGCAACATGTACTGAATCCATGGATTCTCGTACAATAGATAGTCCGATACAGAGGAGGTAAAGTGAACAGAGAACAAGCAGTGATCGAGGGTCGAGGGAAAAGAAGAACCATAAGGTCTAGAGTTCTAGAAAGTGCTAGACGCCAAGGAATCAGATACACGAGAGAGGGGATTCCATGAGGAAGAAGAACAGTGGAAGTAGATGGTTGGTTTCTGAATGGGGCAGGTTAACGCGCGACCGAGTTGCGCGCCCTCTCTCTCCACCCCCACCCCCTGACCTTGCTGTGCCGCATGCTTCCTCGTTGTCACCTCCCATGCCATCGCCTTTCTTACCTCCGCCTCCCGTGCCATCGCCTTCCTCACCTCCGCCTCCCATGCCGACCTTCCCTGACTCCGGTGGCTCCCGTCGCCGCCTGCGAATCTCAACCTCCTCGCCCCCGCCGTCTCCTCGTTGCCGTGTTCGCCTAAACGACCGTTTAGCCCGTTTAAACGCTAAACAGTGTCAGACTGTTTCTGTTTAATTGGCTATTTACACCGTTTAAACCCGTTTAAATGGACGTTTAGTACCGAATAATGGCTAAACTGTAAGTGACCGACTGTTTACCATTTAGTGTTTAGGCTAACACTATCGGCTCGTCGTCACCCTCGCCTCTACCGTCGGCCCCGGCGGCGTCCCCGCCACCGCCCTCCGCCGCCGCCAGCTAACCGAGATGGAGAAGGCGCCCCCGTCACTGGCACTGCTCAACCACCTTCCTCCGCCGCCTCGGTACACTGCTGGCTCGATCCGCCATCACCATCGGCCTCCCCGGCACCCTTCCTCTGGGTCTGGTGAGCACAACCCCCTCCCCAACAACCCCGTCCTGAACCCTAACCCCAGCTAACCGGCGGCGTGCCGCGCCCGCACTTAATGAGCCGTGTGGGGTCGCGCGATCAGGGCGGAGGGGGGACGCACGATATACTCTGCGTTCTGACTATTTCTTCAACGTCCCTTGTGCTTGTCCGTCTGCCTCCTCTTGTACTTCTTCGCCACCGTCGCTTGTTTGGCCCAGCAACACCTGCTGCAATGGCCCACACATGGAGCAGCCCAACCATAGGAAGTCCCGAACAAAAATTTTTATAAGGCTGTATGGATTTTTCTTCAACCGTAGAAGAGTCATAAACTAGTCGTATTTGGGAAAGCTATAAATTTGATCTTAACCGAATCATATGGTCCATTTAAAATAACAAACACAGGATCATCCGGTGCTTCATAAAACCCAACAGCTACGCCTACGATACTGCATATATCCATGCGATGATCGATGATGTTTCCGGTCCCGGCGCTTGCCTGGATCATTCTGTCAATCTGTCCGTTAAAAACATCACGGCCGTGATCTTGGCATATGGTACCAGGTACCGCATGATTGGTGCTCACTCTTTCAACTAACTAACCGGATCATCTGGTCCATCCAACCTTCACGGTTGAGATTTCAACGGTTGCGTCTGCGTGATGGGTTGAAAATAATCGGTGAGTGCCTCTATAAACCACCATAGGATCCGGTTAATTATGCATGATATTTCTCCGGCGAACCTGGCTGCTTCTCTCCGGTCGAAGACTATACGCCGGCCGGTTAAAACACGCAAATGTCCACTAACCGGATTTTTCGATCAGAGGAAAAACTCTTGATCTCGAACCAGATTTGAATGTTAACATCTTCTCTATTTAAAAAAAAACCCACAAGATTGCAAAACCGGTACCAAACTTGCTGAGAACTATTGCATCATCTTCATCTAATATTCTGGCACGAGAACTTGCTGACAGATGTTGAACTACCTAACACATGGCACGAACAGGACCCCTCCCAAGCTGGACAGGGGCACTGGGCAGTGGACAGTGGCAGGCAGCTCTCTACCTGCCTATACCCCCACCACGCACCAATGCCCCCTGCTTTAGGTGTACTGGCTGGATCAGCGCACTGTCCGTTCCAAAGCAGCAGGAATGTAAATCACGGCACCAATATAAACAGATAGAATCATAGGGAGTGAACCATGGAAAAAGTTCAGCTGGTGAAGTGGTATCATTGTATTCAGGCGGTCCGTCTGTGGTTTTGCCCTGTGATATGATGAAAAAAAGGTCAGCTTCTGCACCCAAAAAAAAAAAACCTCTATCCAAAACATAAGGCCCGTAGTCCTATGCGTTGCCCTAAAATCCTTTTGTTCCAATGCAACACACTAACACAGGCATAGATGTGAGCGCAAGCAAACAACAGACACCGACTAAAACCATGTCCGCGCCCGGCCGTACACGCGAGTGCGGTCTGTGCAACTTGGACAGTCCCCGTCCAGGAACGCCCCACCACCCAGCGTCAACAACGCTTCAATATGATTGGGCATTTTGGCTCCTCCGTCCAGCGTCCATTTAAAAACGGCGTTCATCCTGCCACCAATCGGCGATCGAACTCTGCCAGGTAGGTTTTTACGTGCGGTTGTCTTAATTAAGGCTATGCTCACAGAGAGAGCGTGAATAGTCTAAAATATAAACGGTGAGCAAAGCCTAGCTATCTCACTTCCATTCACAGCCCCGCACTCTAGTACTTCATTGTCTCCGGACTACGCCAGTGGGGTAGGACGGACGTGGTGGGTCGGCCTATGCTAGGCCCACCCACATTATTGCACGCGTCGCGATCGTGTCCAGCAAGCACGCCGTGTCCGCCAAATATGGTTACATGTGCGTGGTGGTTTAGTGGCAGAAGAACACCGTTCTGTTCTACCCCGTCCCGCAGTGATCTTTGGCTCGTGGTGTACGTACGCGGACGGTCCACACGGTCGTCAGGTTGGAATTAACAGCCTCGGACCGGACAGGGCCGGCGTTGCGTTGCGTTCGCGCAATGTAAGCGGAGATCGAGCTGTGCTCAACTGTACATGTACTCCCGCGCGCCCGCGCTGGCGCATCGTCCGGTCCTGCGCTCCGTTGCGCCGTGCGAACCTCGCGGCCTTGTCGTCCGTGGTTGATCTCGCCGAGCATCGGCCATCGCGTAGAAACGGGTGCATGCGCGGGCATTAAGCAGGGGCCACGCCGGCTGATCGAGCGGGCAGCCAGGCCGTCATCAAAGCGTGGGGGCGGGGACAAGGTGGCTGTCGGCGTGGTCCGCGCCGGGGAAGCGGGCGGGTGCTCGCGCGGCGTGGTGTCGTCCCGGTGATCCAGGGGCAGGCGGGCAGCACGGCACGGCACGGCACGGCAGGAGTAGCTAGCGCGCGCGGCGCGGGCACAGTAAAGCAAAGCAAGGCACGGCCACAGGTTGCAATAAAACGTTGCGTGCGACGAAGAAAGCTGGCGACGAACAACGTGCGGGCGCCGGAAAAAGGCAGCACGTCCCGCCCCATGCGACTCTGCACAGCCAGCGGCGAGTTACTGTTGGTTTTGTCGTCACTAGTGTTTTACCCTTTATTTATTACACCGATATTCTCTGTTCCGTCTTTGAGACTGCGCCACCGGAAGGAGTAAAATGGACGTACAAATCGACGCTGCAACGTTACTGCATAAAAAAATAGTTAGAATAATAATAGATAGTCTCTTTTAATCAGTCTGCTGCTGGGATGGTCTGACGCCGGCCGGGCTGTAGGTCGTCAATCAGGATACCATATATGCTTTTTCATATACAGTGCCATGTTTGATCCCACGAGCAAAATCTTAGCTCCCCACTTTTAACCACTTTTAGTTATTTAGATATCCAAACAGACTAGCTTAAAAGTGCAAAGATAAAATTTAGCCTCCATTATCTCATTAGCTGCCAAGAGGTGCTAAAATGAGCTCAAAGTGGTCCAATGTGACAACTTTCCACCCCCTACCCTCCCCACCATGCACTCTCTCTCTCTACCGATGGCCGCGCCTCCCTCACCCGACCTCCTCCTTCCCCCGCGCCCTCTCCGCCTCTGACCGGCGGCCTTGCCCGCTCCGCCTCAGGCTCCTGCGGGATGCAGCAGCAGCAGCACTAGGTACAAATCCGGGGTCGGGGAGGCCGGATTCCATTGAGCTGCGCCTGTTCCCGCCTCCGCTCGTGCGCCGCAATGGCGGCCTCCCACTACTCTAGCGGCTCCACCGCCCTGGCCTCCCACGGCCGCCGCGACTGACCCTGCCTCCTGCTGCGGCCCGCTGCCGGCCTAGGGATGGGGATGAGGCGGCCATGGACGATGCTTGGGGATGAGGGATGGGGTGGCCGTGGACGACGCCGTCTCCGCGTCAGACAGCCGCTCCACCTCTAGAGCCATGGCGCCGTCCCCGGTCGCGCCTGCGGTTGGTCAAGGTCCAGCAACGCTAGGAGCTCCTCCATGGGCCTCTCTGTACCCACGGGGCGGCGCGCTGCGTGGTCGGCGGTGCACCGTGTCGTGGCGGGCCTGGACCTCGAGGGCTGGCCGGCGTCGCCCTCAGGAGGCTTGAGTACCCGTGCGCTTGCCTTCTGCACGCGCTTCTTGAGGCTCCTAATCTCCGCCGTGAACCGGTAGCAGGTACGGAGCATGCTCACCGTGCTCGCGGCGTGGCGGAGCCTGGACCTGGATGCGGCCTCCAGCCCGCCGCCGGTGGCGCGGTGCGCAAACCGCTCGATGCAACCCTCGACGTCGTGTGTCAGCGTGCGCATCTCGCTGCTGTAGGCCCGCGCGACGGCGGAGCGGTGGGTGCCCCTGGAGCCGGTGAGCCCCTGAGGGAGAAAAGGGAGCGCTCGGGAGAGGAAGAATGGCAGGGGAGTTAGAGGTATGTATGCCTTTCTATACCCATGAGCTAAACTTTAGCTGCGTGATCCAAACACCCTCCACGGGCTAAATATTAACACTCCAATTGAGAGAGCTAAACTGCCTATGGGATCCAAACATGGCCTAATTGTGTTAATGGAGAGCTTTTATGCTTGCACAGCGCCCACACATGCGCTGACATAGTACGTACCAGCTCCATCACTTGGAAGGGCCATGCTAACGCCCGGACGTCCGGACGGACGCCGGCGCATCGGACGTGGTTCCCACCGTCTGATAGGAACTGTTCACAGCTGTCAGATGCAAAAACATTAAGCCATATGCTGAAACATTGGAAATGAACTGCCGAAACATCAACAAATAACTGATAAAATATTAAAAATACACTATTGCAACACCGACATGTATGAAAATTAACTGAATTGAATAAAAAATTTGGGTCCGCGAATCTGGTGAGATGATACATGCATGAAACATGAGAAAATAACTACTGAAACATCAACGAATAACTGATGAAACATTGAGAATGCACTGTTGCAACATCGACATGTATGAAAATTAACTGAATTGAATGAAAAATTTGGGTTCGCGAATCTGATGAGGCGATATGTGCATGAAAGATGAGAAAATAACTACCGAAACATTACCGAATAGTTGATGAAATATTGAAAATACACGATTGCAATATTAGCATGTACGGAAATTAACTGAATTGAATGAAAAATTCGGATCCACGAATCTGGTGAGGCGACACATGCATGAAACGTGAGAAAATAACTACCAAAACATCAACGAATAACTGATGAAACATTAAGAATACACTGTTGCAATATCGGCATGTATGAAAATTAACTGAATTGAATGAAAAATATGGGCAGCGAATCTGGTGTCTCGTGAGGCAATACGTGTATGAAACATGAAAAAATAACTGCCGAAATATCAACGAATAGCTGATCAAACATTGAAAATACACTATTGAAACATTGGCACGTATGAAAAAAAACTCACACGTAGGTCCACATCCGATTTTTGCATCTTGCTACATCCGATTTTTGCATCTTGCGCCGGACGGTCTAGGTGCAGCGTTCCACACTTGGATACGTTGTTATCCACCGAAATCCCGGCCCATGTGGCAAAGCCGCCGCCGCCACATGATCCACGTCCGCTGTCGGTGTCGCCGTCACCGATAGGCAAACCTGCCAGCTGGACTCCATGGAAATATTCGGACAGAGGTACTACACGCTAGCTACTCGACCGCCGTGTAAAAACACCAGCCCAACTAGGCCCAAACAAAAGCTGGTGCCCCGCGCCAGCAGCGCACGCACGCGAGCTGCTGCTTTTAGCTGCTTTGCAGCAGGGAGACGTTAAGCTTAAGTAGTGCTTAACAAAGAATCAAAGACAGCAAGCAGATCTCATCCGATCTGACGACCGGGCGGAAATATGCGCGCGCAGTACGGGTACGGACCGGACTATAAAAACGAAAAAAAAAAAGTTCTTTTCAGGCCTGGCCCGTGGAGATTGCCACCGGCGCAGCGAGTGGCAGCGCGCGGCTCCACCTCGTCGGCTTGTCGCCGCCGTGGAGCGGAGCCAGAGCCACCCCACGTGCGGGGCCTTTGGCCGCACCGGGCCCGCCCCTTTTAAACGGCGACGTCCAGCTACCCATTGCTCTCCAGCCGTGGTCACGTTAGGGGTAGTTAATGCTGTGCTGGAGCCGTGAAGAAGATTTTGCCCATGTAGTGATAAGATCAGCCTCTGCCCTGTTCCGCACACACACTGTACTAACTACAGACAGCGATAGAGGGCCGATGGACACGACAGTAGGAGATGCACTCGTGCACACAGACAAAGGGCGGACGGAGGTAGGGTGATCATCCCATGGCCACGGTCTTGGTCACGAACCAGCCTCGTGATGCTGCCAAAGTAAACATTGCGAAAAAGAATGGCGACGCGGATAAAAATGCGCCCAGGCGTAAAAACTCCGTGGTTGGCTACCGACGTGGACGGAGGACCACAGGAGGCAACAAGGAAGCCATGGCCTTTTTCATGTACTACACCAGTATCGTGAGGATAGTGAAACGTCTTAGCATCATCGGGTGTTGTTGGATCGCTAACATTTAAAAAAAAACTCCCTCTGGTTCTAAAATAATAAACATTTTGTTTCACGTATAGTCAACATATTTTAGTTTTTGCTATTAATTTTTTTTCAAATATTTCAATTCACATTTCAAAATTGGGTGATTAAATTTGTCTTTAATAGTAATTTTAAAACATTTCACGCTTGTATATTTTGAAAACGCATGCTTTTATTAATTTATGGTTAAAGTAGTGTTTTAGATAGCTATTGTTTAGACACTGGAGAGAGTATAAGTACCGTTCAAGACACAAGATAGAATCACATTAATTGTGTGGTACTTGATTGGACACTTAGCAAAGCCCTGTTTTTATTGCAATACCTCGATCCTCATAGGTGTGATTTCTTTTTCCCCATATTACCCCTTGATTATAATCGTGAGAGGGTTTCTTACCTTCTTCACCCATTTCCCTTATTCCTTCCATCTGAGTATCTTTTTTTCTATGCTGCTGACAAGTTCAAATTTTCATTTCCAGTTTTAGGGTTGACATTGGGTCCGCAAGCTCTCTAGCCTAGACAAATGTTTATGATCGTGGACGTTCGAGATGGAGGAGTGGCGCGGTCGAGCAGATAGACATGGTTGGGATCGTAGGTGCCTAGGGCAAACCTCCAACAAGGTTAGCAGAGGTTCGTGGCAAAGTAATTAATAAGAAATCGAATAGCATGGTAGCAGAGTGGTGTGTCGATCCAACGGATAGTGGATAGCGGGTAATACGTTTCAATAGCGGAATTTATATATCATAAATAAAATTGAGTATATATATGTTATGATACTTGACTTCCTAACATGCTAAAAACAAAATACTAATAGATAAATACACATATAACTTAAGAATTAAATTAAGCATCTGATTCCACTTCAATGCCTAAGTCCAAATGGAAATTTCGTCTCATTCCTCAGTCCAAACCCAACAGCTCTGTAATTGTGGACCAGTAATTACTATCATGGATTGTTATTGTGGCACGCTAATCTAAATAGTGCAAATATGGGTGCTAAATTTCAAACTGTTATACATGGACCTTTAGAGGTAGGAGACGGTTGGCGGCTTGGCGCTATTGCGGCCGCTATAGCCCACGCTACAACGCCATTTGTTACTATATCCATTCCAATTTATAGGTCGTTTGATTTTTTTAGCACCAAGTTTGACCGATCCGTCTTATTCAAAATATTTACGAAGATGTAAAAAAATTCATTTCATAATTAAAATATATTACATATTAGACTAAATCACAATGCAAATACATAATAATTGTGAAATTTTTTGAATAAAACGAGCCGGTTAAATTTGGTGTCAAAAAATCAAACTATCTGTAAATTGAGACGGAGTGAGTATCATGCATCTAATGCATCGTGGTTTTTTCAACCCGTTTAACACTGTATTTCCTACTTAAATATCGTAGAGGCGCAGAACACAAAGCGAAAGGGAAAAAAAGACAAGCAGGACATCATCTACCCTTTCCCCGCGGCGCCGCGCCAACCGCGCTTGCGCTTCTCCCGCTGGCCGTGGCCGTGGGCCGTGCGCGCTAATTACCCGTGTCCTGTTACTAAAAGCGGCGTCCCGTTCCCCCCAGTGACCCGACCACGCGAAGCATCCAGCGTTGCTCAACACTGCTCGCCACTGCCACCTTCCAATGCCCCACCACCACCTCGCCGCCTCGAGGCCAGAACCCTAGCCAGCCCCCAATGCCGCCCCTCCTCCTCCTCCTCCTCCTGCCCCTCGCCGTCTCCGGCGCCGCCGCTGCCGGGGAGAACGCCACGTCGGCGCCGCTTGCTTGCTCCGAGCTCTCGCGCGTCTGCACGGCCTTCCTCGCCTTCCCGGCCGCCGGCTCGGGGGCTGCCAATGCCACGCTGCTCGAGTCCATGTTCGACGCCGCGCCGGGGGACATCACCGCCGACGATGCGGCCAGCCCGGGGTACGCCTTCGTGCGTAAGAACTGCTCCTGCCTTCCGTCCCGCACCTACCTTGCCAACACCACCTACATCATCCCCTCCTCCGCGGCGGCCTCCGCCACCAACACCACCGCCGCCGACGCTGCGGCCGCAGCGTACGCTGGCCTCGCCGTGCCGCCGCCAGGCGGGGCGGCGCCGCGACCGCCGCGACCTGGAGCAGTGGTAGCGCTCCACCTGTTCTGCGGCTGCTCCTCCGGGCCCTGGAACTACCTCCTCAGCTACGTCGGCGTCGAGGGCGACACTGTGGAATCGCTGTCGAGTAGGTTTGGGGCGAGCATGGATGCCATCGAGGCTGCCAATGCCATGGCCGGCCCCGACCCCATCACCGCGGGGAAGGTGTACTACATCCCCCTCAACTCAGGTCAGTCATCCCAGCTTTTGCGATCATTTCGGACAAATCGACCAAGCATTTCTCCCCTTGTAGGATCTGCAGTTAAAAAGATTTGATGGTCTGTTTCTCCTCAGTTTGTTGGGTTGTTGCAAGCACGGATATCTAAATAATTGCTCGTTGTGAGGTACGGATCCTCCGGATTTATTGGTCTGGGCTTCTGAGGTGTACGACGGAACTCACGTTTTGCATCTTGTGGTTGCCCTGGAAATTACCAATTGTCCCAGGACCATGTTATGGACGCGGTGAATGATCGTGCCAAAACTGTACAGATAGATGAGTTCTTTAGCAATGTGGCAGGTACTGCTTGTCCAGTAATCAGCTGCAAGTGGGCTTGTTGACATTAGCGTGTCTAAACAAGTTCATGAAAATTGCTACCAGCACAGACTAATGTGATTGATTGACTTCATGTCTTCATTGCTTGGCGTTGCATACTAAATGCCTAAATGGAGTAGAATAGTCTCTTACTGGTCTGGTAGCAGCATCTCTTAGTGTTCTAGGTTGGCGCAAGGAGGTACATGTGACATCGAGTGATTGCACTTATAAGTTAACACATGCCCTAAAACTAAGATCTTCATTTAGAACTGAACCCAGTTAATATGTATCAGTAAGTAGATATTTGGTATCAGTGACACACTAATTTCCTCTCCCTGAACCGTTGTGTGCTCATTTCTCCAATACTTGATTGCTGAGCTTCCCAATATTATCCAATGGCAGCCTTCTTGGTCAGATGAAGTCTCTGGTCTATTTTTCCTACTTTGTGGTCTCATCTTCTTTTATATAGTTTCTTGTAAATTTCCATCTAATACTTGTAATATCCTTATTTTTGGAAAAGTTTCTATTTGACTATTCCAACCTCGTTTGCTTGTACCAATTTGCAGTTCCTGGACAGGCATATGTTACACTACCCCCTCCACCTTCTCCTGCCCCAGCGCCAACAGATCACACATTGTCAGGTTGCTATTATGACCTAAAGCTTATTCTGTATTCTGTAATGTTGAGTAGGTAGTCATTGTGGATTGATAACTTAATACGACTGAAAACATGTTCTCATTGCAATTTACAAGTCATTCCTTCATGTTTTGGTATAGTATGATGTATTTTCTGGGTGACCATTAGGCAGGCCTTATGGTATTTGTCTATTTGAGAACAATTGGTGACATGGTTGCTTACTATATGCATATTCCACATTTGTTTGCTTATTGTATTTCGATTTTCTTTCAGTTGGCCACATGGTCCTGATCCTATATTTATTTTCCAAGTACTAATGTTGGATGCCAGTTTTGGCATCAAAGGACTATCTGAAATCAGCAATATTCTTTGTTAATTGTTATGGTGATCTAACGAAGTATCATCTGGCATACAACTGCAGAGACACCAGATCACCATTCAACAAAATTTCCTTATGGATGGGTTATTGGCAGCATGGGAGTTGTTGCTCTAATTGCTATAGCTCTCCTTTCACTTGTCCTCTGGAAATCCTTCAGACACAATGTCCAAGATCCTAATAGCCAGGGAAAGAGCCCAGACCAACATAAGTTTCAGCTCCTTAAGAGTGGTAGTTTCTGTTATGGTTCTGGAAGATACCTGTGCTGCCAATTTGGAAATGCTAAGCCAACAAGAGTGGATGGTGGTGATCATCACATCAATGTTCCCAAAGGTCAGTTATTTGGTTAACAAACAACGAAGCCCTGCATTTTTTTTCGTTCTGGAGATGAACCAATTGTCGAACATTTTTTTTATGGAGATGAACCAAGTGATCTTCTGAAATACTCGGATCCAATTGAAACTTCAATTGAGATACTGAGTAACAAATTCAAGATTAGCATTAATTTATTACCAACACTAATTAACTGCTTTATTTTCCTTTTGTTTCTTCCATTTAGTAACTGATTCAAGCCTCCCAAACAGGTGTGACCGCTGATGTATTTGATAGGGAGAAGCCCATTGTGTTTATGTATGAAGACATACTCACATCAACTAACTCATTTTCTGATGCAAATCTCCTTGGTCATGGCACATATGGTTCTGTTTATTATGGTGTTCTCCGAGACCAGGTCTAACATGAAAGTTTCCTCTTCTATGTATAATATTCCTTGGTTCCTTGCCATTGCCTTCTCAATAGTAAATGTGTTGACTACAGGAGGTTGCGATAAAGAGAATGATGGCCACTAAAACTAAAGAATTTATAGTGGAGATGAAAGTTCTTTGTAAGGTTCACCATGCTAGTCTGGTACGGAGTTTTATCGTGATCACAGAATCCTAGTCTGAATTCTGCCTTTCCATGTTTACTGAACTTTCATTTGTGTGACCCATGTTTTGTCAAAGGTAGAGTTGATTGGCTATGCAGCAAGTAAGGATGAGCTTTTCCTGGTTTATGAGTACTCTCAAAATGGTTCACTCAAAAATCATCTACATGATCCTGAAAGCAAGGGTATTACCCTCATCTGACACTTCATTTCTGAAAGATTTGCCTCCTCTTAGATATGCCTTTTAGCTTTATAAAACAGTAAGATTTTCATAAGATGCTCATTTATTAATTATTAGAACTGTGGAACTCCCAGTGTCAATTAATGTCTTATAACTTTCACGTGTACTACCTCCAAAACATTATGGTATCAGTATTTCAAAAGTCTGCATGCACTAGGCGAGCATTAGGTTTCCATGATTCCATCTAACACCTAGCCCACCTAGGGAGTTAAATGTTTTCCTGGAGGGAAGGACACAGTATGTGACTGCTTTAAATCTTTCTTGAACATAATGTCATATTGCCATGTTAAAAAAAGGTTGAGCACAAGGAGATGCCATCCCCTGGCTTTGTGTTAAGGAGGAGACTGCCATTGGCTGGCCAGGAAACTTGTTGAAACCAATTCTTATGGTTATGGAGGTACCCACATTTTGAAAGCACTCGGGTAGCCCCTTGATGGGGGACCTTACTAATCGAGGATATCACTCAGTTCTCGTAATGGCATGGTAGCCTCCTAGCTCCATCTATGTGGTATGCACAGCCTTGGACCACCAAGGTTTGCCTAGCCACCACCTTAGTCCACGTAGGCAGTGAATCGCCTAGACATGCTGATTACACATAACAGGGGCATAAGCATAAAGACACTGCCTAGCTCCAGGTGGTGGCCTAGGTCACCTTTTAAATACTGCTATCTATAAATCAGTAACCAACTGAAAATTCTTTAGTGGACAAAATTCTGCAAGCTTTCTGCCTGAAGTTAGTTTATTTGACTGGTTTATAAAGCTTACTGCTTGAACCTACTTTTACTCAGTAGTTATGGAATATGGACTCATATTTTATACCCCGCTTTGTACTATGCTACCATTTATTTGAATGCCTAATTATGCTTTCTCTGCAGGATTTACCGTTGATTGATTTATTCTTTTTCATTATGTCTTCCAGGGTACTCATCACTTTCATGGATCTTTAGGGTCCAAATTGCACTTGATGCTGCTAGAGGACTCGAATACATTCATGAGCACACAAAAGATCATTATGTTCATAGAGACATTAAATCAAGTAATATCTTGCTTGACAGTTCCTTCAGAGCCAAGGTTAGGCGATTTGCTGATTTGAATTGTTAGTTTCCCTTTTACTTGCATCAACTAATATATTATGTATTGCATCTTCTGCGTTTACAGATTTCAGATTTTGGCCTTGCAAAACTAGTAGTGAAATCCAGTGATGCAGAGGCTTCTGTGACTAAGGTTGTTGGAACTTTTGGTTACCTGGCCCCTGAGTAAGTGCATTGTTTCTGTCTTTTTTTTTTTTTTGATCAAAAGCAACCTTTGGCTCTAGCAATGATATTGTAACAATCTTTCATTGATCTTCCAGGTACCTACGGGATGGCCTAGCAACTACAAAAAGCGATGTATATGCTTTTGGTGTAGTACTTTTTGAGCTAATATCTGGAAAGGAGGCGATTACAAGAGCTGAAGGAAGAGGTGCAAGCTCAAATTCTGAGAGACGCTCACTGGCATCAGTTGTAAGTTTCTTAGTTCTTTATCAATTAACTTTATAATATTATAGCTTAGGACTTTACAGTTATCTTAACATTTGAGAAGCATAGTTTTTTATTGGACTTTGTTCAAGTTTCTAGTTAACTTGTTTTTACTTGAAAAGACTTACGAACTTTGGTTTTGGCCTCCACAGATGTTGACTGCTCTAAGGAAATGCCCTAGTTCAATGTATATGGGGAACCTGAAAGACTGCGTTGACCATAATCTAAAGGACCTGTATCCTCATGATTGTGTGTACAAGGTACAAATTTTGAACTCATGTACTTATTGCAATTAGAACTTGTTTTTTCCTAGTTATCTTGCCAGCGCATTTTGCAGCACCTTTGCTCATTCTGATATGCATCTCCCAAAGATGGCCATGCTAGCAAAACAGTGCGTGGACGAAGACCCTGTTCTACGGCCAGACATGAAGCAGGTGGTGATTACGCTCTCGCAAATACTGCTGTCGTCTATCGAGTGGGAGGCGACGCAAGCTGGGAACAGTCAAGTGTTCAGTGGTCTTGTAGCAGGGAGGTGATGCAGCTACACTGGTCTGTGATGCTGCTCTAGGCGCTCTTCGGTGATCTACTCACCTGATCCCCTGGGGGCATATTCGCCTATAGCCCTCCCCTATATATCTTACTGGTCCCTGTCCAGTTGAGGAGTTTTTAGGTTTCTATTGAAAGAATATCTACCACAGTGCAATATATTTCTTGGTGGGTGGTACAGTATGTAGCACATATGTATACAAAGAATCTTCGTGGCAATGCAATGTCATATCGTTCGTTCTGCTGCTGCTACTGGCGTGCCGCGTGTGTTTCTCTGGGTAGAGGGCGGAGAATTTGCATTCCCTCCTGAAGTCGAAATGCAAATTTCTTTCAAACTGCTGACCATTTATTAATACCGCTCAGACTATCGTGTTAGTATTTTACTATTACTAATTAGAGGTTTTTCTGAGTCTCCACGTTAATCCTCACGAAACGCACCCAAAAAAAGATAAATCATAAAATTTTTTACAAAAATCAGAAACATCCAACCATCAATTAGTAAATGGAAATATTAATAGTCATTAGATCTATTTTATAGTTAATTATCCACTTCTACCGTTACGAAAGGTTTTGAGTTCAACTTTCAACAAAAGTAATTTTCCTTTTTTTGATAGTTTTTTCCATTTTCAATTTATTTTTTAAGTAATTATCCATCTCTGCCATTATGAAAGGTATGAGTTCAATTCTCGTCGAAAGTAAATTTCTTCTTTATTTGGCATTTTTTCCATTTTCAAATTTACTTCCAGTTTTTTGTCAATTTTTTTCCATTTACAAATTTACACTACTAAATGATCCTATAATTTTTTTCCATAAAGATGCTACAAACCTTTCTATAAAACAAATATTTTGTGACTAATCTTACTGTTACTAGTTGGAGACTCCTCTTAGAGCCTTCTTATTGATCTTCACAAAATGCGCTAAATAAAAGATAAAATTATAGAAATTATCACAATAATCAGAAACAATCTATCATCAATTGCATATTGAAATCTAAATAACCATTAGATCTGTTTTTATGTAATTAACATCCCGTCATCCATCATGTAGCTCTAATAATAAATCTGTTATCTAGAAAAAAGATAAATTCTAACAATTCTCACAAAAATTAGAAACATCTTGTCATCCATCATGTAGGTCTAATAATAATACTCATTAGATCTATTATAGTTTAAAAAAATATCCACCGTGATATTTATGAAAGATGAAATAAAATAATCCCTTAAATTTGAATAAAAACTGCCAATCATACCATTATGAAATATGAATTAAACAACCCCTTAAATTTGCATAAAATTACCCATCACGCCATTATGAAATACGAATTAAAGTAACCCCTAAATTTGCATATAAATTACTCAACATGCCATTATAAAAGATGAATTAAAATTAGCCTTAAATCTGCATATAAATTACCCAATATGCCATCATAAAATATAAATTAAAATAATTTCTAAATTTGCATATACATCACCCATAATGACATTACAAAAGATGAATTAAAACGATCAACTCTAATATTATTACAGATTAAATCTATATCCCAAAACTTTAATCCGTGCGAGAGCATAGGTTGATGGACTAGTACAGTACAGTATAACATTATTGACATCCATGTTTCAACTGTTTTTTCTTTTGGGTTCAGCATAGCACATGAGCTAAAAGTAATAGTTCTGTCGATGCGATGTGCATGTTGATTTGGGCATTCACACGTCACACGATTACAAGGTGAAGGTTATGGGAACATAACATCAAAAAGAAATGTAAATAACTGTTTAAAATTGCTTTCCATGTTGGACATAACGACCTTTATTACATTGTCATTGATATATGTGCCTTTTATTTTTAGTGGTCAAAGTTACAAAAGCACCCTAGATCAACAAGTATTTTGATCGGAGAGAGTAGGTGAACCAGTCATTGAATCAATTTGTTCTTTTCTCAAGTTATTGAACCAGAGTTCATAAATTTTGTAATCCAATTTAAAATATTTGTGTACGCGCCGGTTCATACTTAGAAAACAAAATGATAAAAAGAACTAAAAAGAAAAGAGTTTTTTTATAAGAAAAAGAAAAGAGTAGATGCCTGCATGCTTATATGGGTCGCGTACTCTGGGCCTAGAAAGTTCACGCGCAATGTAGCTCTGATCCAATAGCACTGCCACCGGATCCCGTGATATTTTCCATTTCCGGTCCGTACATGTAATTCATTCAAAACTTTAAAATCATAAAAAAAAAAAGGAAAATATGGTAAAAAACTAGACACATTCTGAGTTTATTGGACTAGGTATTTTCAAAACTAACATCGTTTCATTGCTCATAAATTTATCTGGTCTTCTTATTCTCTAGGCTTAATTGTCGGGGTGGGGGTTCCTCCTCGTTCTGCGGCCTAGAGAAATGGTCTACCAGGAAGACAGGTGGTAGCGCGAGGTTGCGGAGAGATGCTCCATGGTTAAGGCCCTGTTTAGTTTCCACCCGTGACTAATAATTAGCTGACTAATAATTTTTAACTAAAATTAGCTAGTTTATTGTTAGCCGATAATTTATTAGTTGAATGGTATTTAGTTCCAACAGCTAACATATTAGCTACATAATAAGTATAAGAGCTTTTTTATATGCTATTAGTTGTTATTATTGGCTGGGTTAGCTAGATTAAGCCAATTAACAAGATAACCGTTAGTTAGAGTCTAGCTAATTGCTAACTAATTTATTAACCGATTCTGTTTGGTTTTTTAGCAGTTAATAGACTATTAGCTAGTGATGAGGTGGTTAGGGCCCGCTCGACAGACATGCAACGACTAGTTGCATGATTCATGTGACATGAGAGCATAAGTACTAGAGGACGGGGTTTCACTGCAGTTGGGTCGCTAAGACCATGGTCACCAGACGATGTATTTATACCATATACAATGCATAATTATTGTTTTTCTATTCTGTATACAGTACGCAAACAGTATTTTTTATATCTATTTTTACTCACCGGTGACTCTGATCTAACGTGTGGCCTCAGGGTCACGTGACCGGCAACTACTGCAGCGAATCTCATTCCGAGGACAGGGAGTGTATCCTGTGATGTAACGTCGCCGCAATGTCCGTCACTGGAGCGTGACAGGAAGGAACGTCAGATGATCTCATTCCGAGGAGGAGGCGAGGACCAGGGCTTGAATGTTGGTGCTCGTGCTCAAGTTCACAAATGCTCAACTAACCGTATCTCACTATCTCGGTTCTTCTACAACTTGCACCGACCGTAGTGAACTTGGATGGTGACCGCTCTTGTGTTTTCCCCCATTTTTCTCTTCTTTTCGACACCAAATCAGCATCTGATCTGATCTCATCGGTGGTGAGCTAGCGTCCAGCGATAGTGTCATCTAGCATATGCGGTTTGGCCGTTTTGGTGAACAGAGAAACAAGACCGGAACTTGTTGGCTCCAAAAAAAGGACCGGAGCAAAGTCCCATTGAAACGTCCCAACTCATCATGACGAGCTGAGTCTTGATGTCGCCCATGTTTGAAAATTGAAATTGTGGCACAACGACCGGTGGAGATAGAATGACGCTTATTATGAATCGATTTTCCCGGGAAAAAAAAGGAAGGTCAATGAACAGCGGTGCATCGTCAACTCTGCTTTCGTTGATCCTACTCTGCACTTCGGCCAACATTTCTAACGGTACGAGGGTATTTTAGGCACATTAGATCTGGATGACCTTTTTTTCCAAGACTAAGAAATGTCATTTAGAGTCTATTAGTTTTTATACCTAAACAGGTACACCCCGCTACACTAGTTTTCTATACATGCACGAAGCCACCCCTATCTCAACACCCCACTATGTTCCACTACACTATTTTTTTAGACATGCATGACGTCATATCATCTCAACACCCTAATATGTTGAATGTCATATCATCATTCACTCATGATCCACTTGGTCATCTATTTATTTCTTTTATCGATTTTCTGTGAATTCTTACATCTCGTCCTTTTCTATGGCACACATAGGGTATCGTCCAAATTTCCGCAGCAACACACGGAAAAATTATCTAGTAGACTTAATTAGTTTGTCCATCTCCTAGTAGCAAACGAAAAGTGAATATTGGATGTTTGGATTCCCCGCTGCAGCACATAATTCAATATATTTCACCACATCATATTTGGATCTGTAAAACATTTTAATTATCAAAATATGTCGACAACCAAACACTCTGTCAAAATGGAGTATATAACGTAACCTCTCGCAGATGCACCTTATCACTTAAAAATCTGAAACGCCCCATCTGTCACTAAAAAATCTGATCACGTGATGAGTTGTCTAGAGTTTTGCATCCCACGTGATCAAAGGCTGTTTCATAACTGGTACTTCCTGTTCCTGGGGTGGGTGGCCGCTCACCCTGTTATTTTGCCTGGCCACGCCATGGCCACGTCTCGCGGCGGCAAGCAGCGGCAGCCGCTTCTACACTCTCCCACGCCCACTGCCGCCAAAGGCGGCGGCCCTGCCGGGAACCGCAGGTTCCTCGCCTTCCTCGCCATCACGGCCGCCCTTGTCGCGTCCTACCACCTCCTCTTGCCCACCAATTCGTCGCGCTACCAAGCGCTCTTCCTGTCCCTCGGTTCCAACGCCACCGCTGCCGCGCACCTCCGCGCGCTCACCCTCCGCCCCCACGTCGCCGGCACTGAGGCCAACGCGGCCGCGGCCCGCTACGTGCTCGACGCGTTCTCCTCCCTCTCCTTCCCCGCGCACATCACTCCTTACTCCGTGCTCCTCTCCTACCCAGCCCACCGCTCCCTCTCACTCGCCGCGGCGCCGGGCCTTGCCGCCAGGCCCTTCGCCCTGGTCCAGGAGACCTACCCCGGTGACCCGTACGCTGAGGCCTCGGCCGAGGTCATCCCGACCTACTTCGCCTACTCTGGGTCCGGCTCCGTCACCGCCGAGGTCGTGTACGCCAACTACGGCCACAACGAGGATTATGCCTACCTCGCCTCCCGTGGCGTGGACGTCGCGGGCAAGGTCGCGCTCGTGCGGTACGGCGACCTCCACTGCGAGGACATGGTGCGGAACGCGCGCGCCGCGGGCGCCGCCGCCGCGATTGTGTACACCGACGCCAAGGACTTCGGCGGGAGCGCGGAGAAGGGGGCGAAGCGGAAGTGGTTCCCCGACGGGCGGTGGCTGCCGCCGACCGGCGTTCAGGTCGGTACCCTGTACTACGGGACCGGCGACCCGACCACGCCGCTGTGGCCGTCGTGCGCCGCCGGCGACGACTGCGAGCGGCTGAGCAAGGAGGAGCTGGACGGCAGCGAGGCGATGCCCGGCATGCCGGCGCTGCCGGTGTCGGCTAGGGACGGGGAGACGATCCTCAAGGCGATGGGCGGGGACGTAGCGCCGCCGGAGTGGCAGGGCGGCGATGGCGCGCCCGTGTACCGGCTCGGCCCCGGCCCGGCCGTGCTGAATCTCACCTACACTGTGAGTGGAGCCCACCGCAGCCATCCTCTGTCGGCCACTCTCGTCCGAATTCAATCATTTATTGATTATTGACTTACTATTTTCAGGGAAATGACACCTTAGCAACCATCGAGAACGTGTTTGCAGTGATCGAAGGAAGAGAGGAGCCTGACAGGTAACTTATCTTTCCTAAACATTAAAGTTTTGCATAATTTGTGTCACTGCAGCGTGCAAAATAGAACACAACACAGGGCACAGTTTCTTGTACAATTGCACATGCCATATGCACCTTCGTCAGTTCTTGGTACACCACGAATAGTATCTGCAGATCTGTTGGACCCAATTCATGGTTCTTTTGTTCACACTTTTGTCAAATTTGCTCTCAGTGGGATAGGTAGATCCCAGACATCGTGGCATGTTGAAACTTGCCAACGTTAACTGTTATTTGAATATATAATTCCCTGTACAGATATGTGATCATAGGCAACCATCGTGATGCTTGGACATTTGGAGCAGTTGATCCTAGCAGTGGAACGGCAGCCATGCTTGAGGTAATTATTCATGAATAGCATGTTAAAGCATCCGAAGCAGTTCTGAAGACATGTTCGACAATTTGAGGACTTGTACTACTTGCACTTGCAACACTAGTAAACGATTGTCTCGTTCTTTGAAAACAAATTCTGACGGCATCCGGTTTCCTCCCACTACATATAGATGGCGGAGAGGCTATCCAAGCTACAAGCAGAAGGGTGGAGGCCTAGAAGAACAATAATCTTGTGCAGTTGGGACGCGGAAGAGTTTGCTCTGGTACCTCCTAGCCCACGAGTTCACATATCCTTTTCGGCTTACGTGTCCAGGTGAACAACCATTCATCAGATTTATACACTGTCTCAGATCGGGTCGACTGAATGGGCTGAGGAGAACATGGACACTCTAGCTTCGAGAGCTGTTGCTTACCTGAACGTGGACATATCAATATTTGGTCCTGGGGGTCTTAAGCCACGTGCGACCCCTCAACTTGATGAATTGATCAAAGAAGCAAGTAAAATGGTATTCAACCCTGCTTCTATGTTAGTACAGTTTACGGAGCCACTTAATCTATCTTATCGTCATTTCTTTATTTTTTTTTAATTTGAAGGTACCAGATCCTGATGAACCATCTCTAACCTTGTATGACACTATGATGCGCTATCATCCACCGGTACGTTCAGCTCTAAATATGTCCTATAACTCTATTCTGGTCCGATTGAGTGATGAAAACAGCAAAAACCCAATGAATAAGAACTGTTGTCAGGTGCTGAAGTGATGAGCTCTTTTTTTTCAGATTACTAGAGTGGCTGGTGCTGGAACAGACTTTGCAGCATTTCTCCAGCATATTGGGATCCCATCATTTGACATGTCTTATGGGCTGTGTAAGTGGAACTGTATTGGAAGCATTTATATCAGCGCCTCTTCTGGCAACAGGATTGGAAGCCATGCTTTCCATAACAAAATAAAAGCATGGCTTTGCATTTTCAATATCTACTGTTACTCATCTAGCGTTCCATTTATCATAATTGTTCTTGCAGTCGAAGAATACCCTGTTTACCACTCACTGTACGATGATTATCTTTGGGTGCAGAGGTTTGGTGACCCCTTGTTCCAGAGGCATGTCGCAGGTACTGAACCATCTATGCCTTTTTAAAAAAAAAAATGCTTTCAAGTTTATCCTAAGCATTGACAAATCAATTTACTTGTAAAACCGCCCAGTGGCCAGCATTTGGGGTCTGATTGCGCTGAAACTTGCTGATGATGAGATCATACCCTTCAATTACGTCTCTTATGCGTCTGAACTGGAGGTACTACTCGTTCGCATTTGAGATGCACAACTCACTTCTGAATGACCACGTGAGCTTTTCTTTAAATTTGCTTCATGATTCATGCAACTTTTATTCGAATGATCACAAGAGAATTTCTCTTATTGGTAATTTTTGTTTATGAACACTTCAGACATGAAAGAATTATGTTTCGTCTTGTCAACTGCAGGAGTACACAAAAGGTATCATAGAGACATGTAGAGGATTTCCTGTCAGTTTCTCTCCTTTGCAGAAGTCCGTCAAGCAATTCGAGAGTGCTGCCACTAAAATTTACGAAAGAGAAGAAGGTAAAACATGACGTTTGTGACACTCAGATGTGCAATTTTCACTGAAATCTTTTCAATTAAAACACCTCATCTCTTGTATGTAGTTACTGCAAGCAGAAAGCTGGAGCCTAAAGGCAAGGCAGTACACACTGAAAGTGAGGGAGATCAACGACCGGTTGATGATGGCCGAGCGAGGCTTCACCAACCGAGAAGGACTCATAGGCAGACCATGGTACAAGCATATGGTGAGTGTCAGAGCTCCAGCCTCTCAGTTTGATATGTGCTCTGAACACCGAAGTTGACGCAAGCACAAAAACATTTCACCTTTTCTTTGGCAGATATATGGAACGTCAGATGAAGACGACTGGGGAGCCAAAGCGTTCCCTGGTATCGTCTCAGCCATGGACAAGGCTATGAAGTCCAACACAACCGAATCCTGGCAGTCGCTGCAGCATGAGATTTACAGGGTTGCAAGGGCAGTGTCCAAGGCTTCTGCAGTCCTGGATGGCAGACTTACATGATACGCACTGCAGCTTTCATCCTATCTATCTATATCTATAATATAAATAAAGGAGAGTTATAAATAAGCCACCACATTTGTAATCTATAGGTACATATTGGTGGTACCAATAAGAAGCACAAGTGTGTTGGTCACTTTGATGCAGAAGAATAGGCCTATAGAGCCCCCAGGGTGGCAAACGAAGCTATGGATAACAGTGATTGAAGTTGCAAGGCCATCCCTTGGATCAAATGTCCATATTGGCAGTACCAGTAAGCAATAGTGCAAGACAAGTGTGCTGATCACTTTGATGCAAATTAAAGGTTGAGTTTGGACTTTGGAGGCCCACGGTCACATAAGCACACCTTTAGACAAGATTGCTAACATATAGTACGCAAACATGGCTATGGAAAAGAGAAGTTCTTGAGTTACGAGGGAATCCCTTGGTGTCGTGTAGTGACACTAGATACTCCGTATTTGATGGTAATAGTTAGAAAAGAGGGATGAAGACATATGTGATAAACGAACTCTACGCGGTGAGCGGCATAGGAGTGCAACTCGAAGGCCAACTTGCCTTACAAACACCCCCAGCACGTACCACTTGCTTGTTTGTATATAGATCGAAGAAGTAATGGATGCCTTCGGTTTTCATTCTCTCTTTTTTAAGTAAAGGGTGCAGAATAGCTACCGGATATATCATTAGCTGTACGTACATAGTCAAGAGATCTTTTCAACATAGCGTCATTTTGGATAAGTATAGTGAAACATCTCTCGTGATTCGTGAAGATTCTCTCGAGAGTCGAGAGTATCGCCAATCGTTTCCTTAGGAGCTGCAGGATTGCCCATGTCCTTGTTTTTTTCAGCATAAAAAAAAGAGAAAGAAATGCCTTTGCTTTCGCTATCTCAGCCTACCGTTGCAATGTGCAAATCGAGGGGCGCGAAAGCATTTGTGTGTAAAATATCTGGATGAGAGCGTGGACCTGAAGCTGATTGGCATGATAAATATTCTGAAGTTTTGGAATCTCACGGCTGATTTGCTGGAATTGTGATTCAGGACAGGGTGATCATTATCTGAAGGGTCGCTGTCTGCGTAGAATTCCTGAGGCAGGCGGCACGCAAGATTCCGTGAAGGAAACATCTCCAAGTTGACCCAATATATAGTTTTTGAATAGGGATATATCCGGCATATTTGCATCGCGGCATCGCGCGCGCGGGGAGTAGCTGGCTACACAAGGGATACTCCAGAAAACATTCTGCAGCTTATCAGTGCTTATTTATGTTTATTTACGTTGCATGTGACCACAATGCTTGACTTCAAAAGATTATCCTTGTCCACCTCAACGCATTGGGGAGAGGGTAAATCTCAAACAAACCGGAAGTGGATGGGATACGCACGGAACGGGGGCTGCGTCATCCCACTGGCAATTGCTTTGTGTTTTTCCCTTCGTATAATGTCAGCAACCCAAACGCGCAAACTCCAATTTCAAGCACAGTGAAGCTTTGGCAGAGTGAATTGACACAATTCGAGTAGATGTAAAGTCGGAGAAAGTCAAAACAAAGAAACAAAGTGGAAAAGCACAAGTACAAGGTCCAGCGGGTTCTCAAAGTCAAAGGTATGTTGGGAAGGAGAGTAGTTTCCGTTATCTGATTAATTAACTAAATATTACATGCCCCAGCAATGCCTGGTTATTTATGCATCTTCACCAACGGTATGGGCCCCAAAGCCAGCCCATAGCCTTTCTCCAGGCCCGTGTACATAACATAAAAACATACGGGAGCGCTAGCGCCCGGATGTTCGGGCGGACGCCGGGCGATCGGACGCATCCTTTTCCGTCCGATCAAATCGCGCTCAGTCATCCGATTAAACTGTCCTTGAGCCATGTGCTGAAACATCAGAAATGAACTGCCGAAACATCAACGAAATATTGATAAAACATTAAAAATACATTATTATAACATCGGTACGTGTGAATTAACTGAATTGAATGAAAAACTCGGGTCCGCGAATCCAGTGAAGAAATTAAAAAAAATCGCACGAAACATCAGAATTGAACTGCCGAAACATCAATGAAGTACTGCTGAAACATTAAATATATTTACTATTACAACATTGATATTTTGGGGGAAAAATCCGGAGGTGGCGTATCGGACGATGCATGAAATATGAGAAAATAACTACCGAAACATCAATGAACAACTGATGAAACATTGAAAATGCACTATTGCAATATCGACGGATATGAAAAATTAACTGAATTGAATGAAAATTTTGGGTCCACGAATCTGGTGAAATTTTTTTTAAAAAAATTGGACGAAACATTGAGAAAATAAACATCGTGACATAGCTATAAAAACAATCTAGAAGAACTGCTGCAACATTGAAGAAGGGTGTCCGATTTTTTTTCGGAGGAGGTGGAAGCCAGCGTCCGATATCGCCGTGTGGCTCCGGACGCTCGGGTGAGAGAGTTCCCGAAAAACATATAACTACATGAGTTATTAGTTATATGTTACCGGTTGGTATTAGGGCCCTACTCCATCTGCCTTAGTTCTTAGCTTTTATTTCCTTTCTCTCACTAGTCTGTTTTGTTAGAAGACTCACTGGTCCGTTAGCCTGTGCTCTGGAATGAACTTCGTCCCACGTTGTAAGGGATTTTAAATCTCAGCTAGATTCATTCATTCCTCTATATATGTGTATTCAATATTTGTCTAGATTTACGAACATCTAAATGAATATGGACAAAAAAAAAGACCAGAACCCCTTACAATTTAGGACGGAGGAAGTATAAGTTTATAGATAAATTTATTGTATATAACAAATAAAACCAATCTTTACACTATATGTGTGTGTGTGTTTATTCACAAAGCACAAAACATAATACTCCCTCCACCTCAACATAATGTTATTTTAGATTTGTCTTTGGTAAAAAAAAATTCATGTTTGTCCAAATTTATAAAAAGAATAGTCAGAGCTACAACAATGAATAAGTCATAAAAATAGGTTTCATGGTTGATCCAACAATACTAATTTAAGATTTGATCAAACTTAAAATAGTTTAGCGTAGAACAAACCTAAAAGTATTACTACCTCCGTTCTTGAATATTTATCGTCGAATAGTTTATTTTTAACTAAAATACAATAAATAAAAAAGAATGGAGAGAGTATATTTTAGGACAGAGAGTGAACCGATCACATAATCTGTATTTTCTATTAGTTGTGATAAATGAAAACTCCATGCGTTCTAAATTATAGTCCGGTTGAATTGTGGACATCAGCTTTGACATAATTAATATACAACATAATTGCTATTTTGCTTTGTCCTTTGTTTGACATAATTAGTAGAAAATCATATGGTGCAACTCATGTTGATTTATGTATTACTTATGCTCTATCTAAGTTAGTATATATATACATATTTGTGTAAATGATATCATACTATTACGGCTTGTATTGTTGGTGGATCCGCTTTCCGCTCCCGTGCTTCGAAATTGTCGTGGCTCGGCCACCAACCCACCACTGCTAAACTAGGTTGGAGGCATGGCCCGTCCACGACTCCACGGCGGAGCGCACTGGCCACTGGGCCACCCGCTGCCGCCTTCCAAGCGCAAGCGGAAGCAGCAAATCGCTGCCATGGCGCAAGCGGAAGAAGTGTGCATGCCCGCCGCTATCACCAGAAAGTGGAAACCGAGCAGGGACGGACAGGGACCCTCTGCAGCCTGCACCGGAGCACATTCCTTTGCGACAGGACAGCAGAGCCCAGATCACGTGGTACAGTAGACGAACCGTACAAAAGTGCTCCCGTGCGGGTCTGCAGTTCCGACGAACCACGGCCTGGCCGAGGACGACAAGTGTCTGTAGACTCAAGTCAAGCACCCGCCGGCCGCCGCTTCAAAACAACCCCCTCTTCTGTCACCCGTGGTCCGCACTCCGCTACGGCGCTACCCGCCAGGTCGCCATGTCCCGCCTCCACTCGGCCTCGCTGCTCGCCCCCTCGACGCCGCTGCCCAAGCCCAAGCCCCGCCCGCGCGGCCGCTTCCTCTGCCTCGTCTCCGCGGTGCTCGCCATCCTCGGCGCCTCCCTCGCGCTGCTCCTCTTCTTCGCGCTCCACCCCGCCGCCGCGCCCAACCCGGCCCCGAACTACGCCGCGCTCTTCCTCTCGCTCGGCTCCAACGACACCGCCGCCGCGCACCTCCGCGCGCTCACCCTCCACCCGCACGTCGCGGGGACCAAGGCCAACGCCCTCACCGCCCGCTACGTGCTCGACGCGCTCTCCGCGCTCTCCTTCCCCGCCCACATCACGCCCTACTCCGTCCTCCTCTCCTACCCCGTCCACCGCTCCCTCTCCCTCTCCTCGGCGCGTGGCCCCGGCCACGTCGTCACCTCCTTCTCCCTGAAGCAGGAGACGTACCCCGACGACCCCTACGCCGCCGCCGCGGGGGAGGCCATCCCGACCTTCTTCGCGTACGCCGCCTCCGGGTCCGTCTCGGCGGAGGCCGTGTACGCCAACTACGGCCGCGACGAGGACTTCGCCTACCTCGCCTCCCGCGGCGTCGACGTCGCGGGCAAGGTCGCGCTCGCGCGGTACGGGAGGATCCACTGCGAGGACATCGTGCACAACGCGCGCGCCGCGGGCGCCGCCGCCGCGGTCGTGTACACCGACCCGTTGGAGTACGGAGGCGCCCCCGGGGAGGGGTGGTTCCCTGACTCGAGGTGGCTGCCGCCCAGCGGCGTGCAGGTGGGGAGCCTGTTCCGGGGCGTGGGCGACCCGACGACGCCGATGTGGGCGTCGTCAGAGGGCTGCGACCGCCTCAGCGTGGACGAGGCCATGAACACCGACGACATGCCGCTCATCCCGGCGCTGCCGGTGTCCGCGCAGGACGCGATGGAGATACACGCCGTGATGGGCGGGGCCGTGGCGCCGGCGGGCTGGCAGGGACGGGAAGGCGGCCCCGTGTACCGCCTCGGCCCCGGGCCGGCAGTTCTCAACCTGACGTACCTTGTACGGACAATTCGAGGCGCCTTCGACTTTGCTTGCTGAACATTTTTTTTTTCGGTTTATTGTTACTGCCTTTGCTCTTGGAGTGACGCTTTTTGTTTTGGAATTTGCAGGGGAATGATACAATGGCAACAATTGAGAATGTCTTCGCCATCATCGAAGGCGCTGAAGAGCCTGATAGGTAACGCAATGTGACGTTGCATTATTCATTTATCATGCAAGCGTCGTCACTCATTTGTTGCAGACCGGCCTGTAGTGCACGCATCCCACATGGCCTTGCAAAGCACTACTTTTGTTTGTAAGGAGTACTATCCATTGACCTTCTAGATGATAGAGATGTCTAGTGCATGAGCTACTCATTTCACCTGCCTAAAAAAAGAAATTATAGGATTTGCAGATTGGAAAGTTCTGCAGCTACATCATTCTTTTGGAAAAGGCACTGTCTAATTTAACCATCCGGACTCCATACATGTCAAATTGGTCTGGAGTGCCCACTTCAGGGCCTTCTGTGCAATGTGGCTAAATTCCTTAAGCATCAGTTAAGCATCAGCCACAAAAGGTCATGCACAATTTCCTTGTTCTTTTTATGTATTGAAAACCCTTTACTGGAGGCTCATATTAGATTGGAATGTCTCCTCACGGACTGTAAAAAAGATCTCCTTGAAACCTTTTTTTTTTTTTTGAACAACCAAAGCAGCCAATTAGACTCGGTCCTGGATACTCACGATTTAATCAGATATTAGAAAAAGTGTGAATTAATGAATCTGAATATTATAATTTCTTTTTTCTACTAAAGGTGTGACTGAACTGATAATTTTTAAATTTTTGTGATCTAGATATGTCATTCTTGGTAACCATCGTGATGCTTGGACATTTGGTGCATCTGACCCCAACAGTGGAACTGCAGCTATGATTGAGGTAGCTGTTAAACTCTGAAGTTGATTGTGCTTTTGTTGACCTACTAGGCCAGAATACTGATTAGTTTAGACTTTAGAGTAGGTACCATCATTCGAAAAGAAAGTTTAGAGCTTGCTCAAGTTCTTTCCGCGTTTTGAAGAGCTATGACGGGGAGAAATGTTTGATTTAATCCATTTCCTTTCCGTAAAGTAAGCTCAAGTAACTGAACCGTAGTTCCATTGCGTGTTTATGTGCCTGACATATTGTTAGCTCAAATATTGTACATGATACTTGCTTATGTGATTCTTAACATATCATTTCACTCTTTATCCATCAAGTTAGCTCAAAGGTTTTCGATGCTGCAAAAGCAAGGATGGAAACCTCGAAGAACCATTGTCTTCTGTAGTTGGGATGCGGAGGAGTATGGACTGGTCTGTAAACTCTGTATCTATCTCTGAACCGCCCTTGTTCGTCTAATCGTCTTTATACAATTGTTGACATCTTTAAAACTGAAAGATTGATTAAAATTTCATTTACTCAGACAGGATCGACTGAATGGGTTGAAGAAAACCTGGAGATGCTCTCTTCTAGAGCTGTTGCTTATCTTAATATTGACGTTTCAGTCGTTGGTCCAGGATTCCTGCCTTCTACGACTCCCCAACTTGACGAGTTACTTCAGGAAGCAACTAAAGTGGTATGTGCGTCATACCTGGAATGCTGAAACTAGTGTAGTAACATACTTACATACCAGCGAGGGAAAAACAAAAAACATGATAGTCCTAGTGAAGTTTGTTTTTTCTTTTGTCATAGTGTGGTAGTCAACAATAGTTAGAGTATTTCTTCTGTGAGGCATTCTGATGTTTATAGTATTTCCTTATTACGATGCCCAAAAAGCAAACTCCTCTTTTTCAATCTGTGAAGGTTCAAGATCCTGACAATTCATCTCAGACCGTGTATGATTCATGGATTAAATCAAACATTTCTCCCCGGGTAAGTTATGATAACTTGCTTATCCAATAGTATGCCCCCCCCCCTTTTTTTTTAGGACCCAGTCATATAGCACTAGTATTACTGTCAAGCTACTAGTTCCTTGTATTTTCAGTTCCGTACGTGGGGAAAAAAATCGTTATACTTTATGGCTTTCTGCCAAATTATATAACATCATTCACTATTCGCTGATGATATCATGCATTAAGGTTCTAAGACTAGGCGATGGAGGATCAGACTATTCAGCCTTCGTCCAACATGTTGGTATTCCTTCGATGAATATACTTTTTGGGGAAGGTAAGGCCCCTGCTGTGTGTTATATCTGTTCGTCGACTTTCATATTTCTAATGGACTTTCCTGGGTGCTTTGCTTTGTAGGACCAGGATATCCAGTTTACCACTCCTTATATGATGACTATGTGTGGATGGCGAAATTCGGAGATCCTGGGTTCCGTAGGCATGTTGCAGGTCTGCTCTATCATATTGTTCTTGTGCAGAATATTAGCTGAGGCAGTATCTGCTCTACTACACGGTAACTAAGATTTTCATCCTGCAGCTGCTAGCATATGGGGCATGATGGCTTTGAGGCTGGCCAGTGATGAGATCCTACCCTTCAATTACATATCCTATGCAGTTGAGCTTGAGGTAAGATGACGGCTCCAGTATCCACTAAATGCAACTGCATCTGTAGGCCGGTATAGCCACTCAGACAGACTCACGGGACATGAAAATTAATGTAGACTAGATGATACCCCGCGCGTTGCGGCGGGAATTTTGTAGTATTGAAATTGGCATGATTTTCTAATGTGAGATGCAATAAATAAAATACTAAAAGATTTTGTAGTATTGAAATTGTCATGTTTTATAAAGTGAGATGCAATAAAACATTAAAAAAAATGCGTGTATAACTTTAAACACATGCATGAGTGATGTTAGGCATAGAAAATCGATGAAACCATCAATGAGTAGTGTTTAGTAGGCTAGTGGGCCCTATGATGACGTAGATAGGCTACCTGTTAAGAGAAATACTTAGTGGACTTCATTTATATATTATATATAGATATAAGATACCCTTTTTACTATAGCAACATGACATCCTGCTAAACTATTTCTAATGGCAGGCATACACAAAGGTAGTAGAGAATGAAGTAAAGGGAACAGCTACTTGTTCCCCATTGTACGACTCAATCAGAGCTCTCAGAAAGGCAGCTATCAAAGTGAACAACGAACAAAAGGTACCTTCACTTGAGCATTGGTGCTCGAATTTTGCAAAACTTGCAATCTACCATACTGGTGTTTGTGCACTGGGATGACTAAGAGACATGGTCATTTTCAGGAACTTCAAAAGCAACTGTTGAGTAAGCAGCTCAACAGGGATTCATTGAAAATCCGACAACTCAATGACCGGCTTATGCAGGCCGAACGAGCATTCACTAGCAGGGAAGGCATCTTCAAGCTAGAATGGTTTAAGCATCTGGTGAGCAGATACTCACGCACAAAGCACTCACTTTCCTCTCTGGAAATGGTTTAAGACTCTTGCAGATGGCTTATAGTAACACTAATTGCAAGTATTACCACTCACAGGTGTATGGACCTTCAGACCAGAATGACTGGGACACTGCAATCTATCCCGGCGTAGCCAATGCCATAACCAGCGCTCGGAGCAGCAACAATTCGGAGTCCTGGAAGTTTGTACAGCGTGAGATCTACAGAGTGGCCAGGGCCGTGACACAGGCATCTGCTATACTGAGTGGCCGGCTGACATGACAAGATTTGAACGATCTTCGCTAAAAAGGATTGGAATCATCCAAAAAAACTACTGTTTCAGCAGTTATTACAGCACCCACATACAGCCCCAGTATAATCACGCACTGCCAGAGGGGCGGAGCTACGAATTCAAGTTAGGGGAACCATTACCGACAAGATGCAGAGAAGAAAGATATTATTTTAACAAAAATAACAAGCATTACAATATTTAATTATATGAACATAGAGAAATAACAATTAACGACCACAACATAAGTGTTAACTATTTACTCAATCCGTCTCAATTTAATTTAAAGCCGTTTAATTTTTTTATACCAAATTTAATCAACTCATTTTATTCCAAATATTTATGAAAATATCCACGAGCGTGACACGAGGCCAAGGGCCGCGGCATGCCCTACAAGAAGAACCCCAAGCGCAGGCCGGAGGCTTCGGTCTCGTCTGTTACCGGCGGCGGGAGCGGGAACAAAAGAGCTGCAGCTGGTTCCGTCGCTCAGGTTGGAGGGAGCAGCTCAGCAGCACTGCCCCTGAGTACCACCTGAGAGCACAAATGCACAATAGACCTGCAGACCTTGATTAAGGGGGTGTTGATTAAGTGGGTGTTTGGTTTATGCACCGCACACAGCTCTTTCTCGCTTAGCGGCTCTTTATTTTTCTCTACACTTTACTTTTTAATGATTTATGAGTTTTAGTAGTTTAAATAAGTATCATGTTTGAGTTTATTTAATTGTATAAAATAAATACTCCCTCCGTCCAAAATTGATCTTCGTATTTCCTGTTGCCTGCGATACCTATGAGGACGCAGTTATCTCCCGAGCGTCGACGCGTGGCCTGCGGCGTCTCTTCGGTTCCCTAGGCGGTGCAGCAGCCCGCGCGCTCGTCTTTCCCCCGCATGCGTGCATGGAAACCGGAGAGGCCATGGCATTTACTTCAGCCCACGCGCCCACAACAAATACAAAGATCAATTCTGGACACCTTTTTCCACCTAAATACGAAGATCAATTCTGGATGGAGGGAGTACTAAGTTTAGTTTTAGACTTTGAAGTAGTTTAATTAGTTATATTTGAATTTATTTTATTGATTATTTCATGAGATTAAAGCATTATATTAACTTTAATTATTTAAATCTAAAAATCAACCATGAAATTAGTAATGGAAGAAAATTTTAGAACTCTCATTAATGTTCCATGCACCACTACTATTATCATGTATTTTATAGTTAAAAACAAAAAACTTATTATAGGAAAAATTTAGGTAGAAACTCAATAGATAAAAGTGGTTTTAAAAGTTCTATATCATTTCAACATGCCTCCTGAAATTTGAAAACACTTCACGATACGACTAATGTGTAGTCTAATTTAAATATAGAACTATACGGTCTTTCACATTATTTTTTATTTAGCTATCTGAGCATATTTTCATTAACAAAGTCAACAACATATTTTTATAATTTTTAATCACATATAAGACGTATGTGTATTTTTACTAGTTTTTAAAAATCATACAGACTAGACGTGTGGACTTATACCTAAATTCTGAAATGTCTCCCTTGTGCCCCCGCCTCAGCCAACTGGTGGATGGAGGAAGAGCAGCGCTGTGAGGCTGCCGCAGCGCCTAATTAAGCTTGCAAGCAAGGCCATCTCCAACACGTCTGTGCTGTGCAACGCCTATCCGCTTCTTCTCTCCTTTTAGGCTCCACTCATTCTAGGGTCTCGGTGTAGGATCGAAGACGTAAAACGTGGATCGCGTGCGTGGCCCGTGCAATATGCTGTTCAATCCCGCGCGCCGAGACTCTCAAGTGAGCGGAACATCACCCACCGATTTTTTATCGGAAGAAGTTCCTCTAAGTTTACTTCCCTTGCTTACTGGACGTTCTGTCACTGTGGGCCTGCTTGGTTCCATGTCAAAGATTTGGCATGTCAAAATTTTGGCAGTTTTGATTGTGTTTGAATTTAGAATAAAATTTGACAAAAGAATAAATTTCTCTTTCTAATGAGTTATTTGGGGTTCAAACAACCCATTAAAAGAAAAATTTTATTATTTGACTAAATTTTTATCTAAATTCAAACACAGTCAAAATTTCTAAAATTTTGGTATGCCAAAAATTTAGTCAAACAAATGGCGCACGCCTTGATCCATATTCACTGCCGCCCTCTCCTACAGTCCTACCTCCATCTGTTCGATGAAATGCTGCTAAAAATGGAGGCGGCGTTGTGTGGAGGGAGCCGGGCCACGTAAGCATCGTCCATAACACGTTCTATGCACAGAAAAAAATAAAAATAAGTATGTGTGCAGTGTCTTTTTGGCTGCAGTTTCGTCAGAGAATAAATTGAGGCTGTATGGCCCATGCTATTGATCAATTGATGCGTAATTCACAGAAATGCTCGCAAGTCGCAGCCCATGCTTAATATATAGATGCATGGCCTCCAGGCCTCTCGGCACTCACAAATCACAATGCATTTGTAACATCGTGTGTTCTTTCCTCTCCCGTGATCCTATCCATTCTCAGGTGTGAAGGTGTCGTTAGAGCTAACAGGCCATGGCCATTAGGGTCGAGAAGCAGATGAAGACCGTGGTCCTCTACCCTTCGCGATTGCTGGGCGTTGGCCATCTTAATCCCATGGTTGAGATGGCCAAGCTCGTCCTGCGGCCCCGCAGCGTGTCCGTCATCGTCGCAATCGTCGACTCTCCAAGGGTTGCTGATCCTGTGACAAGCTGCAGATGCCGACATGAAGACGACGTTAGTTCATGCATGCACATGGTATATAAACAACAAAATGATGCGTGCATGCAGCTTGAGAAGTAAGCGTAGTAGTTCAAAAATACGAATCATACCTTGCACGGCTATGATTGTAACGAGCAAACATAGAGAGTATGTACCCAAATAATCCAGCCATGGGTATTGGAGTCACCCACAGGACGAGCAACCCATAGGCTTCATCAAAAGCAACCGAGAGCACAACGCCGAGGGTGAATAGTGCAACAACAGAAATAGGAACCCTGGATACCATTGTGTTCCTAGAGACCACAGTTCCTTCCTGCAGGATCAGAGCCATAAAGCACCCCCAAGGCCAGATAAGGAATAGCGTCTCAAACGAAAGTTCCTCAACCATGAGTAAAGCCTCCTTAGCATGCTCATCATATGCCACAATAAACATGACGGACCCTGGACACAAGACCACCCATACCATGCGGATGAGGGTAAACAAGGACAAGACACCGTGCACAAACAAAAATTGTATCATGGGTTCATCCAGCTGCCCCTGATCCTCTTTGCAATCTGCAGATGGCTGCTTCTGATCCTCTTTACACTCAGATGGCTGCTGCTGATCATCTTTGCGCCGAGGTGGAGGGGTGTCGGGTGACTATAGCAGTCTCGCTCTCCGAAAGCTGGAGATACTCGCCAATGGTGTGACCGAATATCCCAGCTGCATAATACGTAAGGAGTGTTGCGACAGCCGCTCCACTGTTAGAGCTGATAAAATAGGTTGCAGCCATTAACAGCATAGCGCCGCAGGAAATCTGGCAGAAGATCGCCACAAATCGCATCGTCACAGAGAACCTGATGGCCCCGGCCCCGATGAAGAAATAGGAGCAAGCTAGAGCCGAGATGGTCAAGACGAAGCCCGTCAGCTTGTCGGCGACACGGCGAAGCAGCCAGGGGGTGACAAGAGCGTAAAGCAACGAGACGAGCGCCGCGAACAGCACGGCGCCGCCGTCCAAATCTGCCACGCCGAGGAAGGATTGCAGCTTCATCCTCCGAGCCAAGGGCGCCCCGCTCGAGATGTTCTTCTTGGTCAGCGGCTCCCCCACCGGTGGCTCCGCAGCTGCCTTCTTGGCGGGGATCTTCTCCGCGGGCGGCCTAGCCCCCTCCAACTCCGCAGCCAACGTCTCGTCCGAAGATCGATGCTCGATCCCGGACGGCGTCTCGTCCGAAGGCAACAGCTTCCGCCCATCCGCCGCTGGTGAAGAAGAAGAAGAAGACGCCATCGCGTGGAGAAAAGAGGTGGGAGGATGAAGTCGCCGTCGCCGTCCGCAACGAGAAACCCTAGTTTTATTGGAGAGGAGGTGGGTTTACGGAGGAGGAACACAGGCAGGCGGCGGTGTTGGTACAAACGGACCACGGAGCAGAGAGAAAGCAGATGCCGGAAAAAGCTACGAATTTTTTTTATTTTTATATTTATTTAAATCGTTTTTTGCAAAAATAAATGGGCGATTGAAAAATTTGCAAATATGGACCTATACCGCCGGACTAATTGGCGGTATATAAAAACCGCCAGCCCAATCGGCGGTATTTAAAAACCGCCGGATCAACCGGCGTTTTTTAAATACCGCCAGAACAGGTTGGCAGTGCGGCATGCGCAGCGACCGGTGGGCCCGCGCACCAAAAAACGCCAGATTGGGCGGCGGTATTTAAAAACCGCCGGCGGGGACGGCGGTTTTTTAAATACCGCCGGCGGGGACGGCGGTTTTTTAAATACCGCCGGCGGGGACGGCGATTTTAGGCCCATACACCCGCCGGCCGCCTTTCTTTTTTCTTTCTTCCTTCTTCTTCCTCGCCATTGCCCGCCGCCCGCGCCGCCCGCCGTCCCCGCCGCCGCCCGCGCAAGGTCGTCCCGCGGCTCGGTCGCGTCGCGCAGAGGGGAGAGGAGGAGAGGGAGAGGGCGCGGAGGGGAGAGGAGGAGAGGGAGAGGGCGCGTAGGGGAGGGAGCGCGTCCGGCGCGCCGCCCAGGAGGGAGAGAGGGAGAGAGAGGGAGAGAGAGAGGGAGAGTAGAGGAGGCCAATGTTGCAGGTAAATTTTCTTTGAAACATGTATTTTTTAGCATTTTAAATATCATTAGATGTATTCTTTGATATTAGTAGTAGTTTAGATACAATATTAATAGATTAGGTAACAGTAGTAGTATTTTATATAATATTAGCACCAGTTTGAATTAACATTAGCGGATTTAGTCTCGTTTCATGTAATACTCATACTATTTTAGTTGATATTAGCACATTTACCAGTTTTAGATTTAGATAGAATATTCAATCATTATAATATAAGAAAAATTTAGTGTTATATAGAAATGTAGTTACATATGTGCTAAGTACTGTCTTGGTTGTCGCATTTGTGGTCAGGCATGTCACAGAAAACATATTTTCAGATATATTTTGGTGAAGGAGAGATACGTTACGGTCAGTTCGGGGTAGATTTGAGTGGGTTTCGGTCAATGACAAAAGGGCTTGACAAAGCAATTGAGAGGCCATTTCGTTCAGTGTATAACTGGTTCATGAAGTGTTTTAAGTTGGATTATGATGAATGTCAATTGAGCATCTCAGCAGTAACAACTAGGAGTTCATCTCCTGTTTATTATGAATTAGTGCAAATAGAAAGCACTGCCGTATGGAGGAGATTTGTTGATGTTAGCTTGCGTCATGGGTTACCTCTGGTTCTTTTTGTGCAAGCATACGAGAAGGTGAATGGTGAACCAGAAAGCTCACGGGGCTGTGATAAGGCCACAACAATTGAAGAAGTGGTGGAAAATAATGTGAATCAGGTTAACGATGTGGGCGTTGATATAGGGAAGCAAGGTGAAGCAAATGAAACAGTACGGGAACCAAGGGGTGATGTAGATGAGGGTGAAGAAATTGTAGGTTTGGTTGAACAGATGCAGCGGGAGGATGCCGAGGCCAATGTCCCTGTTGATGAAGATTCAGATAGTGAAGATGAAATATTGAACCAGGTTCCAAGTCAATGGAGCAACTCTGATCACTCAGAACTGCTAGTAAATAAAGGTGAAATGGTTCCATGGGAATATAGTGAGAATGAAGTATCTGTGGGAGCTATTTACCATAGAAAGATAGAGCTGAAAGAGGCCGTGCAAAGATGGTCGGCTAAGTGCCTGAAGAAAGAGTTCAGAGTTCAAAAGAGCAGTCCACAAGTCTATGATGTGAAGTGCATACGAGATGATTGTCCTTTTAGGGTCCATGCTTTCTTGGGAAAGTATGATATTTTCTGGACCGTTTCAAGAATTGAACATCATACATGCGTCTTTGAAGAGCTTGAGAGTCATCACCGTAACTTGACAGCAGATTTTGTGGCTCAACATATGTACTCAAAGATAGTAAATAATCCTGGATATGAGCCGAAGGCAATAATCAATAGCATAGAGGATGACATTCAGTACAAAATAAGTTACAGCAAAGCTTATAGGGCAAAACAGAAGGCGTTGGAAATGAGATGGGGTACGTATGAAGCATCGTACCACAACCTGCCACGTGTGCTGAACACACTATGTGACCGGAATCCGGGCAGTTACTTTGAGATTAAGCACTATAATTTGCCTCAGGACCGGACAAAGCGTGTTCTTCAGCGTGCTTTCTTTGCTTTGGAGGCATGTATCAATGCATTCCAGTATTGTCGCCCAGTGATATGCATCGACGGGACCTTCCTAACAGGGAGGTACAAGGGCACAATTCTGACTGCAATTGCGGCAGATGGAAACAATCAGGTGCTCCCAGTGGCTTTTGCATTTGTTGAGAGTGAGAATGGGGACAGTTGGTACTGGTTTTTAGAGCGGATCAAGTCATGTATTGTTCAGGATCGGCGAGATGTGTGTGTGATTCATGATCGACATGGAGGCATTATGCAAGCGGTGCAAGATTTACAGGAAGGATGTGTACAACGTCAAAGAATAGCAAAGTGGGTCGATCTGAAGAGTCGGTGGTGCATGAGACACATGGGAGCTAACTTTCAGAAGCAGTTCAAGAACAAGAAACTAACAAAACTTTTTAAAAGGTTGTGTAGTCAAAATCAAGAAAGGAAATTCAATGTCTCGTGGAAAAAACTTGATGAAGTCACAAAGAAGAAGGCTACGGAAGTAAGTACTAGAGGTGCGAATGTAGAAGATGATGAGCCAATTGCAATGGAAAATGTGGGGCTTGATGCTCCTAATGTGCGACGGAGGCCTGGTCGTTCGATTAAGTCATTCTCGGAGTGGATTGAGCATGAGCCAAAGGAGAAGTGGTCTTTGTTGCATGATGAAGGAGGTGCACGTTATGGTATTATGACTACGAACCTTGCCGAGGTGTATAATTGGGTGTTACGTGGAAGCAGAAGCATGCCACTTGTCGGGATTGTGGAATTTTACATATACCGTACAACACAATACTTTCGGCAACGTCATCCAGCAGCAAAGAATGTGTTTCTAGACCACCGCCTCGTATATGGGCAGAAATTCTTTGAGTATATGGCCAAAGCAAACAAAAAAGCCGCAGGACATCGTGTCAGGAACATGGGTGTCGCTGAGCATCGATTTGAGATCATTTGTCGGGACAAAGGCCGAAGAGGAGGCAATCATGAGAGGCACGTGCAAGAATGTGTCCTGTACAATAACCATTGTGTTTGTACCTGCCACAAGCCGAGGTTATACCACAGGCCGTGTACACATGTCATAGCTGCATGTCAGGAAGTTGGAGGTTTGAACGCTCGTATGTTTGTGTCCCCCTATTACCTGAAGGATGCAATCTATCACACGTGCTTCATTCTCCCGTTCAGATATATTCAATCTCTTTCAAATTTATACAATGCTATGCTAATCGTTTTTTTAGACTGCGCGCTTCTGGTCTGCTCCCACTTGCTCGCATGGTCGAGGGAGACGGACCGCGTTTCAGCTACGACTTCTCTCTCCTTGCTTCAATGGTGGATAGGTGGAGACCGGAGACACACACTTTGCACCTCACCGTGGGCGAGATGGCGCCTACGTTGCAGGACGTGTCGTACCTGCTTGGGTTGCCGTTGAGGGGCGATGCCATGGGCCCCACGGACGTCGGCCCGGGGTGGCGTGAGGACTTGCTCGCTCGGTTCGGTGCCGTCGAGCGTATCGGCAACGCACAGCCCTACAGGGAGTTCCCACCGACGTACACGGACGGGCCCCCAAAGTGGTGGATTCTTCAGTTCAAGGTGAGTAGATTCGACCGCAACCGGCATAGTTAAAATTCATATGGTTCTTACTTATGTGCAACTTTTTACAGGCCGGCACCATTCGAATAGGTGCCACAGAGTACGAGGTTGCGCGGCATTTGGAGGCGTACGTGCTGTGGTTGATGGGGTGGGTCATGTTCTGCAGCTCTGCGGGCAATTTTGTGCCCAAGAACTTACTGCCTTTCGCGCGTTACGTCGCCGACAGCCCACTAGAGTCGATCCCGCAGTTCAGCTGGGGGTCCGCTGTCCTAGCTGCGACGTACCGCGGACTGTGCACGAGTTGTTTGAAGAGTTCGTCAGCGGAGCCCATCTTCAGGGGATGCCCGCTACTTCTGCAGCTTTGGGCCCACGAGAGGTTTCAGATTGGTCGGCCCGCGGTCGTGCACAGCCCGTACGACGCGTATATACGCGACGACGTAGACGGCCCGACGATGGGCTCTCTGTGGTGCGACCGACGAGTACGTGGCTTGTTCTTCGTTTACTTATTTGGGTGTGTCTTTAATTTTCTGTACTAACGGTGTAATTGAATGCTTTCGCAGTTCGCGTACGCTCACGTGCAGACTAGGAAGTCTTACCCTGACTTCGTAGGCCAGTTCGACGTCCTCCGTGACGACGACGTTCGTTGGACGCCCTACTCTGACGAGGCAGTGGAGAGTCGTGCACCTGACGGGCTGTCGTCGTTGTGCGTACGCGACGCCGACTACTGGAGAACGCGCAGCCCACTTGTCTTCGACATCTACGTCGAGGAGCACGCAGTCCACCGCGTGCTCCGTCAGCTAGGCTTGCGGCAGGAGGTGGTCGTCCCTCAGAGCTTACTGCCGCCACACGTGCACCGGTTCGTGCCGACCTTGTACATTACCGTAAAGTTATATATTTCACATAATTCACATGCCACCGACAAAACTATTTTTATTTTCAGGTTTACGAGACCGGGCCAGAACGTTGGCCAGATCTGGGCACCACGTCTGGCCGAGTTCGTGGCGAAGTGGTCCACGGCCTTGGATGACCTCGTCATGGAGGGTAGGCCACATGACGATGCAGCCTGGGGTCACTACCTCCGTTAGTACCTCGCACGGACACGACTTCGTGTCTTGTCGACGCCACAGGAGTTGCCCCGCCGCACATCGTCCGTCACGGACAGTTACCCTACACAGCGAGACCAGGGGGCGTATATAGCTGTAAGTTTCGTTCCTGATTGTCGATTCCGCATTTGAAGACATCTAAGTTCATACTTTATGGCAAACTAATGCAATCTTTTTGAAACAGCATGACGCGCTCCGGCAGATCCATGCAGACGTCACGACGTACAGCCGTAATGCCCTCACCATGGCCCCACAAGATCACAAGGCGGCGTACGACAAGATAGCGGAGCTGTGCAGAAGAGTGACTAGGTCGTTGTCTTGCCGTGGCGACGATGTTGGCCATCCACCACCGCAGCCGATGTTTGTTCCCCCTAACCCGACCCCGCCACGACCCCCTCCGGTACCACTGTTTGCGCAGACTCCGCCGATGACCTACCCGCCGCCAGGTATTTCTTGTAGAGGTCAATTAAATTAAACACGAGTTCGTCAATTATTTATGCATGTTCCGTGCAACAGGTACGCAGTACGTGACCCATGTTGGGTCATCGTCTCGTCACCCTACCTACCACCACGACGTCTTCGCTGCAGGGACATCACGGACTCGTGACTTTGAGTGGGGTAAGTGACTTTCACATACATGCAGCATACTCGTCATGCCTGTTACAGTGTTACTTTACATTTTTAATCCATGCGATTGATTTGCAGGATATGAAGCTGGCACGACCCCTGACGACAGCTACGGAGCCGGCCACGCTCCTGACAGTCCACCAGGTGCAGCAGAACAGATGGCGCAGTCCTTGTTCGCGTCCCCGCCGCGACATGATGAGATTGGTTACTCACAGCTACAGGAGGCGCCACCCACGAAACTCAGCAGTCACAGGATCCGCCAGCGCCCGATGCAGTCCCTGGCCGACGTACTCGACAGGCACCCGACCCCTTTAGTCACGGGTCACGCCACACTTGGGCTGCCTAGAGAGCTGCACGCAGGAGCAAGAGGGGTCGTAGCTAGATCATAGTTCCAGAGTTGACTTGCATTAGTTCAGTGTACTTTCGTCATCTTGTATTTTATCACTTTCACGTGACAACACGTAGGCAATCATTTCAGATACAGATGCCTCCGTAGCCTTTTCTGCTCGACGTGACAGCGCATCACGTAGCCTTTTCAGTTACAGGTTCATGCGTAGCCTTTTCAGTTCCTATATGACAATACCTATGTAGCATTTTCAGTTTTACGTGACAGCGCAAGACGTAGCCTTTTCAGTTACAGGTACATTCATAGCCTTTTCAGTTCGACGTGACAACACCTATGTAGCCTTTTCAGTTCCACGTGACAACACCTATGTAGCATTTTCAGTTCGACGTGACAACACCTGCGTGGCCTTTTCAGTATCATTTCCACTTTGACCTAACAACTTTTTCGTTTTCAGAAGACAACTCAACCCGCATATCGACTACAAAAACACGGCAAACCTTCAAAGAACACACACAACACACTACCAGAGCGAGGGAGCAATGGCCGAGCCAGGAGGAAGGGGGCGTGGCCGCGGCCGAGGAGGGAGGGGTGGAGGCCGAGGAGGGAGGGGTGGAGGACGTTGTAGCCACCACTTCCTCTAGGGAGGTCCTCAAGGCCCAGACATGTTTCCACATCCACTGGAGGACTTCCCGCTAGAGGGACAAGACGCCTTTGTTGGCGAACGCAGGCTTAGGCCTTACGATGATCGCACGGAGGTGTGGCTTACGTGCCGTTGTGGTGAGTATTGTGTCGTGCAGGTGTTCGATGAGTTCATCGATGGAGGTCGTCGCTTCTACAGATGCCCTTTTGGCTATGTGTGTGCTCAAACTCGCTCTCTACACTTTGTTCTAACATAACTCAAATTGTTTCTAAAAAGAGATATATATGATTGCAGGATTCCACTGACACGGCATGCCGCTTCACCAAGTGGGTAGATCCTCCACACCATGCCTACGTCGAAGACTATATCAACCACCTGAAGACCAAGATCCACGACCTTGAGTGTCGCATCAACTCTCTGGAAAACGAGGCTGACGCTAACGCGATAGTGGTTGGACTCAAAGATGATCCCTTGTGCCCTGACCCCTTCTGCAAATGCCCGTACCATCCACGGCAGCGTATGCCCCCCAAGTCTCCACCATCCGGAGGTTACGGCTACTATGATCTCGGAGGCCCGTCGCAGCACTATCCGAACCAATTCGCTTAGACGAACTTTCTACTATTTTTACGTTTCTAGCATTTCCAATTACCTAAGCCAAGTCAATTGTGTAGCGCGAGTTACGCGCTACAATGACAAGGCATCGCAAGTGTATCCAACTTTATTTGTGTCGTTAATCTACGCTGTCAACATTGAGAATTATGTATCCGAGTTCAATCTATGTTGCGTTTTAACTTCTGCATCAATTGTTCATGTCGTACTCAATGTAACGCTGTGATTTCAATTTAATGTAACGTGTACTCTCATAATTTGTTTTTTTCTGTCCTCCATAGTAAGAAAAAGAAAACAAATATTTTACGTCATCAAATAAAGAAATACAAATTTATCGGTACTAATTACAATAGTTTCCATGTGCACATTCAAAGAATTTTTTAATTCACATTTTGCTTGTACGTATACTCATATTGGTTATTTAACAAACTACCATGTTCAAAATATGGAGCAAAAATCGCCGGATGGGCCGGCATTATTTAAAAAACGCCAAAAGGATTAAATACCGCCGGCCATTCTTTCAAAAAGGCCAACAGGACCTAAATACCGCCATGGGAATTAAAAAATCGCCGGCCCATTCGGCGATTTTTAAATTTCGCCGGGTGGTCTGGCGATTTTTAAATTTCGCCGCTTCGGCCGGCGGTCCGGCGGCAGAGAGGATGCCACGTCATTAAACCGCCGGATAGGGCGGCGGTTTTTAATTACCGCCGGATGGTCCGGCGGTAATGGTATAGATTTGTAATTTTTTGAATCCTCTATTTATTTCTGCAAAAAATAAATAAAATAAATATAAAAATAAAAAAAATTCAAAAGCTACTAGGCTCTTCTTGGGCCTACTATGGCGGAAGGGCTTAAATCGCGGCCCGCTTCGTTAGTTCGGAGTCCCGCGCGCCAGCGCCATAGTAGACTAGTAGGATAAATAGGCTGTTTTCAATGAAAAAATAGATATCAAATATACAGCATATAGCATGGGGTGCAGAGGATAAGAAGCAATGCTGAAGGAGATAAAAAAAAAGAAGAGGGAGTCACGCCACGTAAGCATCGGGAAGGCCCGACGCGTCCAGACGTGTGGCTCACAGCATTCCTGAAAAAAAAAAATCTTAACACGTTCTTGTACACAGGAAAAAAAGTGCGGGTGCAGTTTCGTCAGAGATACACCATTGAGGCCTCGACGTCGCCGCCGAGCTCGACATCCCCGCCTACTTTTTCTTCACCTCCGCTCTCGGCGACCTCGCCATCATGCTCCACCTCCCGCACAGCTTCCCCCGCGCGGCCTCATAGAAGGACATGCCCGAGGCCGTGGTGCACTTCCCCGGTGTGTGCCGCCGATCCGTGCGATGGACATGGCGACTACGATGCAGGACAGGGAGAGCGACATCGCCAGAGCACGGCTGCACCAGTGCGCGCGCATGGCCGAAGCGAGAGGCTTCCTCGTGAACAGCTTCGACTGGTTGGAAGCGCGGGCCCTGGAAGCACTCAGGTGTGGGCTTCGCACGCCCGGCCGCTCAACTCCGCCTGTCTACTGCATCGGGCCGCTGGTACTCCCCGGGAACACGGGAGGACGCTGGGAGAGGCACGCGTGCCTCGAGTGGCTGGACACGCAGCCGAGCCGGAGCGTGGTGTTCTTCAGCTTCGGCAGCATGGGCATCTTCTCGGCGGCGCAGCTGAGAGAGACAGCGCGGGGGCTAGAGACCAAGTGGAAGCAAAAGTGAGGCTGCTGATGGAGTCCGAGGAAGGGAAGAAGCTCAGGGAGAGGATCGTGATGGCAAAGGAGATGGCCGCCGCCGCCCTCAAAGAAGGCGGGTCGTCGGACATGGCATTCGGCGAGTTCTTGAAAGCCGTGAGGAAGAAGAAGAGCGATGCGGAGCTCAAGGCGTAAACTGCCGATTTCAGAGTCTTTGCGAAAAAAACACTTCGATTTCCAGTGTACGTATCTTTCGAATTGAACATGAACACGGATGCGTAGAGCGAATCGAAAGAATTGAATAAGGCAATGAAAGAATGATAAAGAACACACCCCGCTCTGTTCTTGTGATCCGACCCAGCCTACAATAAAAACAGCCACAGGCCATCACCTCCACAAGAGACAACAACAACAACTAATCGGCTACTCCTTAATCATCACATAATTAACAGCACAAAACCCAGACCCAAGAGCACAAATACACGTCGATCGGGTCCGGTCTTTTCAATCTTCCTGGTCCTGGCACAGCTCCTTCCTGAGCCGCTGCGAGAAGAGCTTGCAGGCGTCCATGCAGAGATCGACTGCCGCGGACAGCGCCACGAACAGCGCGACGTCGGCCATGCACGTCACGTGCTGCACGCCGACCTGCACGGTGGGCCGGCTCGCGCGCCCCTCGCCCTCCACCGTGGAGCCCATGACGAAGCCGCCGGCGAACGGCCACGACGCGCCCGCGGCGGCCTCGGGGAACGTGGCCGGGTCAATGACGAACTGCCCGCCGCGCTTGGTGCTGATGGACGACTCGGCGATGGGCACGGTGCACTCGTGGGGGCCCGAGTCGAACACCAGCTCCAGCCGGTACCCGAACGCGTCGACGGGGCCGCGCTCGCGCCACGCCTCGAGCCGCGCCCAGGGCTTCCAGCTGGACGGCCCCGCGCCCGTGGCCTGGAGGATGAGCCAGGAGCCCGGGTTGGCGCGGGAGACGCGGCCGGAGCCCGGGGACGGCACGAACGGTGTCACCATCGACGCCGCCGCCACGGGGGACCCCGACAGGTCGTGGATGGTCACCGTCCAGCCCTTGCGCTGCTCGCGCCGCGAGGGCGCGCCGTCGCGGCCTCCGCCGTGGACGTGGAGGGTGCTGCTCAGCCAGGACCGCACCTTCCGGCTGGTGCTCCGGGTCATGGACGACTGCGGCGTCAGCGATCTGGTCAACATTTGCAGCGCACGTGCAAAGATTAGGTTACAAGAAACGTATAACATGCAGGCGCATGCGTGCATATTACTGTAGTACTAGTAACTCCAGTAAAAGTGTCTCTCATACATATGAATACTACTCTGCATGATATAGATATCTTAGCGTGGCACCAAGTGTGTTTGCGACAAGATTAGCAGGTAATGGCGATGGTGATCCGTCTTCGTCTCGTGTTGATTAGTTGGACGTGATACATGGAAGATTCTGAGCCAGCTATGTGAGCTTCGCAGAGCAAATAAAATAAGGCAGCAAGGTTATAAGTCCATCACATGCACGGCTGGTGTCTGTACTCTGTCTGAGCATGATGGATGTGTAAATGTGTTCAGGCTTAAGAGGTCAGTAGTCCTAGCTATAAGTAAAATTATTCTGGTATCTTAAGCTCGATGGATCTGTGGGGATCTGAGCAGCACCGACTGTGAAGGTTTCTCTATGGAACCAACTTGACTGCTCGGGTCGAAGGACAACCGCATTAAGGATTTTTTATAAAACAAATATTTTTTCTTTTTTACAATTCTGAAGACGGCGACATGGATTCTCCTGTGTTTATTATCAAGTCAATAATTCGTTTTGATTCCAACGAGAAATATATGCTACCTTCCATGTTAATTATGTCCATTTGCAAGGTTGCAAGAAAAAACTTTCAAGTGGCCGGGTTTCCTAATATAATGCCAGTAGTACTATGTTAGGCAACAAAGTATCTAAGAGCTGGCATCCATTATTATGAAGAAAAATCAAAAGCAAACTATCACTTGAAACTTGAAAGTTGGGGAGATGCCTTTTGACTTTTTTATAAAATAGAAAATAAAATGAAACAATGTGTTCGTACGTTACTGAGCTACTAGTGGTGCTTCCTTCCTTTCCCAATAAAAAATTTTGGAATTAGTTGCACGTACATATGCACGTAGTTATAATTAATTAGCTTATGGCAACTGTCATCGACCGTTTTGTTTAGAATATCTCCGCCAGCTATCTGATGAGTGATGACCAAACCCTATAGCTGTAAACTTATTGTGTGTGATCAGAATTGGTAACTTAGAGTTTTCTGTTTATCCTTGAGTTTTACTACTGAATTTTTTTTATCACAGAATTGCATCCATCTGTTCATTTGGACCAACAATTAATGCTCCATAATACCACGATCGCCCTTAGCTAGCGTTCTTGGTCCACTGCAATTCTGCAGCTATATATGAAGTATGAACTAGTTGCTGTACAGACAGAGCGCTTGCTGGCTGCAGAATGAAGTTCTAGCGACGAGTAATCAAACAAATTAGTAATAACACTACAATGACAAGAATAACTGAATGCGGAAGCAAATTGACAAAGATGTGTCAATGCAAGTGGCACGCAAAATATTTGTTATATTAATGTGTAGTGCACGCGAAGCTATAGCCAAGCTACCAACCTGCTCCTGGCTGCCCTCCGGCCGGCGCTGAACCGGCAGGTGAAGACCGGCTGGCGCTGCCCAGCTCCCGCGGCTCCTCCGGGGACCTGGTACACGACGGGGCCGCACTCCGGCTCGCCGCCGAACTGGAACACGTAGCGCGGGTCGGGCTCGGCGCGCACGACCATGTGGATCTGCGGGCGCCCCGCGGTGGCGGAGGACGCCGACGACGCTGGCTTCCCCACGTCCACCCACCCGTCGCGGGCGACGACGGTCTCCCCGGCGGCCGCGCGCGCGACGTCGATGGCGACGCGCACCCGGCCCATCGCGCGCTTGGCGCTCACGCCGCAGCTGCTCCCCGCGTGGCCCGCGTGCACGGACACGACCAGCTCGGCGCCGGCGGGGCGCGCGGAGAGCCTCCGCACGGCCTCGGCGTCGAGGCTGAGCACGATGGGGTCGGCGTGCGCGGCGCCGGAGCCCGAGTCGGAGGCGGAGGCGAGTGGCAGCAGCGCGGTGCGGGCGGGCGAGGACGTGTGGTCCTGGAGGCTGAGCGTGCAGAAGCAGGGCGAGCTGGCGGGGTGCACCCCCGCGCCGGAGCTGGGGCGCGGCACGGCGGGCAGCTTGAGGAGGAGCTGGTCCACGGTGAGGCGCACGAACGCGCAGGGGTCCATGGCGATCGGCGAGCTCGCGTCGGCTCGCTCGCTCAACTGCCTGCCGCGCTTGCGCTTACAGCGGTCAGCGGATGGATGAATGGGCAGCCTCCGTCTCGGCTCGTGGGTTATATGTAGCCGCGCTGGTCCGGCCCGGTTGGGCTGGGTTGGGCCGCAGCAGGCAAAGCGTCGTCAGATTAGCGGCTTGGGTGCACAGAATTGGACGCTAGTAGGACATGCATGTGCTCGCGTGGATCAGTGCATACTCCCTAGTACTAAGCTAGTGCCTAGTGCTACTGTATTCGGCTCGTGCCTACTGATAGCCCTAAAGATTAACCTCCAGCATCTTTCAAGTAATCTACGTCCTTTCCGTGAAACTCTGTTCGAGCCTGCCAAGTGTGTCAAGGATCCATCGACCAAAACTGTTTTGCAGTGTTTTATTTCAAGCCTGTGGTACGTACATGTCCACATCGATCAAAAGGCCAAAGCAGTCAGCATAGGCTCCACAACACAGACCGTCGATCGATCTAGTCGCCGTTTACCTTCTATATACCTATAAAAACGAAATCTTAATCAGGAGACAGCGCCAAAACGAGCTGATTAGGGAGGAAATGATGGGCGCTTCAATTTAGCGATCGATCGTCACCAACAACGATACGACAGTTGGACGAGATTACGGCGCTAATACGTACGTATATGGTGATGAGTGATGACTGATGATGGCGTGTATGTGTATGATAGAGTCCGGTCCGGCGTGACCTGTCGCGGACCCACCCGCGGGCCAGGGCACGCCGCTGGTGCCGAGCTGTACTCACATGCATGCTGCTGCTGCTGGCTCTTGTCTTCTGGACGCATGCGTCCGCATCCGCTGCGCCACTGGACCTGGACGTGATAGCTACTCGAATAAATTAATGTACGCGACTGGTACTACTTGGACTGGCTATATAGCATTATCCGTTGCCGGGGCGCCGCTCTCCCGCTCCGTCGATCGGCTGCAGGAAGCCAGGACCAGGGCAGGAACCAGCACTCGTTCCGGATTGGGTAGAGGCTTCAATTCTGGCTCTCTGTCACGCAACGAAAGGACTCATCGACCAGCTACCAACAGTCGTCAACAGATAGACTTGATCGTGCACCGCCGGAGCTAGCTTCCGCAAGACTGGCGTGAGCTAGTTCGATCTGCGTCTCCACTAATCGTGCACTTGATGGCTCTCCGATCCGATCCATGAGCCCGTCGCCAACTATGTAGAGTAGAGTAGAGACGTCAAGTGGAGTGTATATGGATGCCGGGGTTGGCGAGGCAACCATATTCCTGGATACCTAAGCTAGCTGTGCTGGGGACACCTGAAATGAGTAGTGTATCGGTGCGTGTAGGGGTGTTTAAGCTAAGACATAAAAGCAAAGCTACCCCGCCAGTTGGATGCATATACACTCCAGGTCCATTCATTTGATGCGCTGTTCATTTCTACTCCATTTCTACGCTATGTAACTAGGGGTATAGTATGTAAGGATTTTTATGTCTCGGGTGACAAAAAAGAGGTTCAGAGGTACGTAGTATTTAAGTTTAGATTTATCAATATTGATATGAGCATGAATAAAGAGGATGAAAACTAGAACCTTTTACTATTTGCATTTGAGACAGTGTTACGTTACGTTACGTTACGTACCCCGATCCTGCCATAAGATGGGGCAAGCGTAGGACAGATGAAGCGCACACGATCATCGGGATCGGATCACCTACAAAATAACTGCTTCCGGTGTACACCCAGTCGGTATGACGGTATGGATAGCTGTACGTATATATATATACCAGCAAAATCATGCACTAATTCCACGGTACGTACCTACAGGCAAACGGGTGTACCGGCCGGCTGGCCTGGCCCCCTGTTCGCATGTACAGTACGTACGTGTACAGCTCTAATGGACCCATGCACCGAATAACTGAGCACTTATATATATGTGGCGATGCAGCCCATTCCTTGATCTCATCTTCTCACACCGGTAGGCGGTAGCGCCCGGTTTCTGGGTCCCGTGCACGTGTTCACGTCGTCCCGTCGTACTCGAGCGCGGCTACCAAAATTAAACACGTCCACATGCATGCATGCTCGCTCTGTATGCACATGCCGCGTCCAGGCTTCAGCGATCCATGGCGCGACGCACCACGATGTTTTAGGCCAAACAGACAGCATGCAGCTAGCGTACGTCGGCGCGACCGCGCGGCAGTGTGCACTGCACGGCGAGGTGCACTGTTCCGATCCGACACGCGCGTACGTGAGCGCGTCCCACTCCCACCGGCAGTGTGGACGCATGCATCATGCATGCATGTGATGACGCAACGTCTCACCAGTCGGCCTACCGATCGATCGGAATTTACGTACGCGGGACCGCGAGCGTGTGTGTGCTCAATCAGCTGAGTCCAGAGTACGTAAATAAAACGCATTTAATTTGCCTATGACCTGTAGTGATGAGAGCACATTATATTGCCGTTCTGTGTTAAGGATCACGCTGCTTTTTTTGTAATAAACCACTACGAACAACATTATTACGTTATGTGCTCGATCTCTCTCCTGCAGGGAAAATGTGCAACGCATGCATTGCCTTACGCGCGTATGGCGTATACTAGCTCCTGCATATACGAGTGCCAGCAGGCTGCTCAGTTAGTTTTGGCTCATGTACGCCACGCTGTTCGTTAATTTGATGAGTTATTGCCATGTTACCGCCACAATAATCTTCGTGACAATTGTCATGCTGTTTAATTGCGACCAGCATGTGTGTCTAGCCATGCTTGTGTCTCCCCCACATTTCTTTTCTCCAGATAGCTAGCACAGCAGCTACCAAAAGGATATACATGGTGCGTTCTTCAGTTAACGTACGTCGTGATAGTGCACTGCAGGGGGGTGAAGTGACAGCGCGAGATGGCGCTCACATGGCAGTATCGCGATGGAGAACCTAATCTGATCTCTGTCTTTGTCCGGTCTTAAAGCAGGCCTCCTTGGATGCGGACATAGCCTACCTGGCTGGTCCTGGACCGATGTGACCCTAGCATTACAGTAGGAGCATCGTCAGACGGTAGCATAATAGTTGATCTGCCCGTGTATGTGCTACTAATCCAGACCACGCTGTGCTTGACTGCATCTGCTGTGCAGTTCTCCAGCTACTACTGTACTACTGTGCTTGCACCATTTATATCGAGGTCAAAACAACAATGCAAAGTTCAACTAAGGCGCGACCAGCTGGGTAGAATATAATCCTAGAACGAAGCAAGTGAGGCTGGAACCACAGAATCAGAGCTGGGAGCAGTAGTTTGCCGCGGGCAGCTGATCGCAAGTTGCAACGGTTTTAACGGCCGGCCAAAACCGACACCCACGCGACCGCGGGGGGTCACCGTACCGCGCGGGCACTCTCCGACGCAGCCGGCCGCGGCATCACGAATTCCGCGGTGCAGCCGCATCGGTTAGTACACCGATCCCTCGTCCCATTGGCCGGTACCGTACCGGCGGCAACTATTCTAGAGCAGCTCGCTCGCTATTCTAGCATCCGTGCGCCTCGTGCATGCGCGAGGGATCGCGCAGCAGGGCGCCGAGATCCGCAGCGGGGATACGCCTGTCCCGTCGCCCCCCGTCCTCCTCGGCGGGAGGGCCCCGCGCGTGGGGATGGGATGCCCCCGACAGCCGAGTAGGACTAGGGTGGACTCGATCGCCTCGCGGATCGCCTCGGCATGTGGGTGCTGGGGGCCCGGTGTGCGCCTGGCGCCGCCCGACGCGAGCATGCACGGGTACGCGCGCTGGGCATGTGCCCCGGCCGGTTGGCCGCCGCTCCTCCTTTGACCACCCGACGATGGATTGGACGGGTGCCGCTGCCGGTGCCGGACCCGGAGACGGCATCTCCGGACCGGTGGATGGCGCGGCGTGCGCGGCGGTTGGGGGGATCAGGTGGATGGGCCGGCGGGTGGCGGTCTGGTGGTCGTTGCAGCCTTGCAGGTGGTGCTAGTGGTACCGAGGTGGCTGTAGCCTGTGGCTCAGTACACCGGTGGTTCGTGGTCGTCGATCCGATGGCTTGACGATGCGGCCGGGCTGACGCGTCGCCCCGGTGTCGCTGCTGGACCTGGACGGCCGCCGGCGGGGCAGGCGGCTACGCCCTCCGATATGTGCTAGAGCTGGGCTAGGCAAACGAAAAGCACGAGAAACAATGACGAGCCAATCGATCGGTGACGATGCCGGGTTCATCGATCAATCGTCCTCGTGCGTGCATGCAACCGTCAGCCAAGTGGTCTTGGACCTGTCGCGGGGCCGGATGCGGAGAATGGCCATTGGTGATCGTGTGGATCCGATTGTCTCACCATCTATCGCCCACTCGATCGAGTTCTGACGAAATCCGGCAAACTGTAGACCGATGCGATCGTTTCACGGTACCGTCTCAGACTACGTCTGTAGTGCCACTACATCAGTATCCTCGGTGGTTCAGCACATTAAACATACGACTTGCAATTACCTGTTGCGCCGTGTCTGAACAGTAGGAGCTTACCTCGTTCTGAATTCGTAGCTTCGCAGACGGATTCGTTTCAGAAAACAAAACTTCATCAGAAGAGGCCTGCTTAACTGACACAAGGATTCGTAGCCACAAGATCGCAGCAACCACCGGCAGCCGGTGATCTGAACTTGGATCCGTTTGCCTTGCTCTCGCCTGCTGGAGAGTGCAGAGCAAGCACATGCGCGCGAAGCTCTAGAACCCGGCTGCCATTTGTACTAAACAATCGGCTGCCATTTGTACCAGTTGAATCAGCAATGACTGTATCCCCCCTCCAACTTGCATGACACGCGCATGATAAACAACAAACAAGTTGGGCTACTGGAATAAGCGTCGCATCGTGGACCTTCGGTGCAGAGTATCACGTTTCAGGGATATTCTGTCGCAGGAACCGAGATAGCCAAATGAATTTTTTTTTAAAAAAAGAGTAGCAGCTACTATTAATGTACTGTGAATACATTATACATGGGATCCATCAATGTGCTGCTTGAGCTAATATCGAGTAGACACATATGCTGCTGCCATGTTTTTTCTCTTTCTTGGAAAATAATACAGGGATCAAGTTAGGATATATCTATATCTGCCCTACACCGACACCAGATGGGTTACACACACCCTTACGCTTGGCCGGCAGAAACGCACGTTTCTGCCATGGCCGGACGAGGATCTATGGCAAATTTTGCGGTATTTTATCACCGGCCAATTCCCTACCCAAGCCCCCTATCTAAGGAAGGCAATCCCATCGTCAAAATTAACAGCACAATAGCAATAGCATATATAAAATCAATGATGAACTAATACATGTCGGCCCACGAGAAATTTCGTGGCAAAATTATCATAGAAAAATACTGCATCATTTGTTCAAGGCTAAATATGTTTGTTCTTAAGAAATCAACAGGAGATGGAAGGCAAGATGCGGATGGCGGCGGTGGCGCCTACCTGTGCGGCTGGAGAAGGGGAGGAGATGGTGAGGGCGCACCGGTCCGGATCCGACCGCTGCGAGATGGGAGGAGGGCACACCGGGCCAGATCTAGCCGCGCCGGGCAGAAGGAGGCGCCTGGAAGGTGAGGAAGCCCCTGCCCCCGAGCGTCAAGAGAGCGCCACTACTAGGCTACTCGATGGCCATGCGCTCACCCACGAGGTGGACGCGCGAGCTGACGAGGGGTCCGGCGGGCGGCGCCTCCATCACACACGGGTTGTCACGGCACACGGGTGGTGCAGACGAAGAGGTGGCGGCGGGATAAAGAGGGCCATGGAACAGCGCTGGGAGGAAGGAGGTGGCGGGCGCAAGGGCGGATACGGATGACGAGAAGGGGGTGGGGGAAGCGCGGCCGGCTGGCTACGGCAGGGGTGGCGGGCCACACCACTTTCCCTCCTTGTGTGTGTGAGAGAGGAAAGAGTGGGAGAGAGGAGGGCAGGCGGCTAGGCGGAGGGCGTTAGGGTTAGGGTTCAAGTGGGCAGCCTCCACTTTTATATCTCGCCTCCAGGATGAACCATGGCTGTCCATCTTAGCAATCGGCTTGGATTAGATAAGCAAATTGTGGGCCGAAAACTGGGCCGCCAATTGGATATCATGAGACCAAATTTAATTTTTCTTTTAAGTTTTTATTTTCAGAATCAGTTTTCAAGTTAAATTATATGATTTCATTCCTATTTAAATAAATTTTAAGTTGTTTTAATCATGCTTTTAAAATACTTATGGCATTATATTATCCAATATCCCAATAAATCTTTTATATATAAATTCTCACAGTTAAGTTCATATGACGTGTTGCGCGTGCATTTTTTTTCATAATTAGATCTTTGTTTTTTTACATAATTAAATTAATAAAATTGAATAATATTTTTATTTTGCCCCCGCACATGCATTTTAACTGGTACTGACATACAGAGAAAAAAAGAGGACTAAAATTTGGAGCTAGTTTGGATGCAAGAGTATTAAAGGAGATTGAAGTGAATTCAATCTATTGCTAGTCAAATTTGAGTAGGGAGAGATTCAATCCCATTCAATACTCTTCCACGCAAACAATCCCTAAGGATTCGTTGCGAAATGAATAAAAGGATGGGCTCGCGTTGATGCCAAACTGGCAAACTCGACGCAGCCACCGTGGGTAAACCGTAAACAAGATGGGCCTGGGCTCTGGGCTTCCCGTACCTGATCAATTCAGGACAAAATCACAATCAAGCACCCCAAACGGCCTGGACTTCTCAGGTTCTAGCCAATTTGGGCCAGTGGACTGAAGCAGCCTGCAGTACGTTGGAAAACCAACAATTGGACCCAGGATGGCCATTGTTCGGTTGAAGGCTTTGGACTACAATAGCTGCAGCTGTTTGAGCCCAATTGCCAGCCTAGAAGCTCGAAGGTACCAGCCTGATGAGGTGGACCCAAAATCATAAAGAAACTGAAACTGGGATGTAGGCGGGTCGGGTAGAAGGCCCAGTGACAAGTCATTTTTTGTGGACGTAGGCAATGTCCACGAGAAAATGAGAACCCCGGTTCGGTGAACGATGTCAGGGGATTCTCATTCGAAAAACACAAGAAGGAGGTTGGAAGTGGTAATAGATTGCACACTCGTATTACAAATGAATGGAATAGGTAGGACTCAGTTCAATCACATATATATATTGTTCCGGGTTCACAAATCAGACGACAGCCAAAAGTATTTTGAGGGGGGGAAATCACAAAATTATTTGCCAAAGCGACACCAACAAATTAAACAAGAAAAAAAGATTCTCTGGTGGTCGGCGACAGGCGGAGCAAGTGAAGAAATGCCGGAGAGGATCGTCGGAGGTAGCGGAACGAACCACGCACAATCCCGGACGCGGGGGACTAAAAACGCGTGCGTAGGGTAGAGATAGAGACAGACTACTAGGTGCAGGTGTTTCATTGATCTGGATGCATGAACCGTGCGTGCGTGCATGGGCCGCCGTCGTCGTCCATTTACAGGCCTTGCTCTACGAGGTAGTCGCCGAGCTTCTCGACCACCATGTTGCACTGCCCGGGGGTCATGGGCTCGTCGTAGATGCCGATCACCAGCGCCTGCCCGGTCTTCTTCACGGTCACGCCTCCAGATCCCTGCGATCGAAATTGTTGAGATCCTCTGGTCATCGATGGGCATGCATGCAGAGGGGCGTACGGAGAGGGCGCGCGCGGCGGGTCCGTAATTACCTTCTTCCCGCGGATGACGGCTCCGGGCTCGCCTTGGATGACCATGTACTTGGTGGGGCCGAGGAAGAGGCCGGTGGGGGCCAGGATCCCGGGCTCGTCGAAGTCCTTCATGATGTTGGCCATCTCCTCAGGCTTGATCTGGATCATCAAGAAGAAGCCATGCGCGCGCAGATCGCACAAACACACAGGGAGAGAGAGGAATTAATTAACCGCCGCGCGCGTCATCAGATCAGCCGTGTGAGTGACCGATCGACGCAGAGGGTAGCTAACTAGCGGCAATGGATCGAAGGAATTAATTAGGAACGGCGGTTGCACGTACCGACGGGAACGCGGCGCTCTGAGCCCAGACGGCGCCGTCGTGGCCGATGATGGCGGCGGAGGTGAGGTGGTGGCCCTCGATCTCGCACATGAGGTGCTCGTCGACGTACGTCTGCCACGACATCCTGTCGGCCGGCCGGCGTTAACTTCGCTGCTGCTGATCTGCTGGTGATGATCGGAGATGTGGTGGGAGGAGGGGGAGCTCTATCTCTGGCGTTGCTGCAGCGCTCACACGTACGCAGGTGCGACGGGGGACGGCCGAGGTATAAATAGGGAGGAGGAGGAGGGGGGGGAGGACTGGATCTCCACTAGCGCCCCCCACAACCACCCGTTCCATCTGTAGCTCGCCCTTCAACCTCGCCCCCACCTTTGGTGCGCGGCTCGCCACTGGTCGCGCCCCCACCGCCAGAGGGGATGGACGTGCGAGATAGCCTAGCTGGACCACGGGGCTGGCCCGGGCCCGGCAACTCGTACTGCCCCCGGTGCCTGGTGGGCCATCCGAATCTTTACTTTCCAGCCTCTCTCTGCACGGTGCCCCCACCCTGGCCGAAAGCACCAGCCAAGCGGGCTTCCTGAGCCCAAAACTTCCCCAAGTCCCTGATGTTTATCATCTTTGATTCATTTTTTGATTTTTTTTTTCGCCCTAACTGATTCCTGATACATTTTCAAAGCTTTCTTGTCAGAAACTACTGCATGCCAACGTCAAAATAAATTCATGAGTCCATTTAAAAACCCGCCAGCCCTTTTCCCCACAACTACTCCTTCGACCTGCACCCTGCCAGATTTGATTTCACAATTCACATAGCCCATCGACCGCAAAGAAGCACGAAAAAAAAGCATCTATCTATACAGCTGAAAAGGAGGCATCAGGATTCAGAACACTCATAGAGCACAATAATGAACTCCAGGACCTCTGACAGCTGACTCCGGAGCTTTTCTGCAATCCACTGATGGTCCAGCAGCTCCTCAAGGAGTTGGCAATGTACTTCCCAACTTAAATATTTCCATCCAGGACCAGGTATCCAACGATCCACAGACAGTCCAGTGTTCAATACAAGAAGATTTGCTAGCAGCAATATGTTCTCACATGCCACCAACCGCTTCAAGAAAAGAACCATGCAACACGATTGATGCAAAATGCAGTCAGGATGAGAACCCAAAGGCACCAGAAGCGAATTTCAAGTTCTTAACGCCAGCCGATATGTATTGTCTGCGCGAAAATGTACATCTTAATCGACCAGAGGTTTCCTACACGCATAAGGCGCCTCTCTGGTCTCAACTAGTACTAGTCTACGGCTCAAGGCAAAACAGAACATAGCTGGCTACCAGCATTAGGCGATTTGCCTTCCATCTTGCATTTGAAGTGGCTAGCTGGAGGGTTCGTTGTAGATCACAGCATGACTGCTGCTATCGCGAGGGCCAGCATGGAGACCATGGGAGTGAAACATCTGTCACATGGAAGCGGATCGGAGCCACTCCTGGCTGGAAGGGACGTTGAATTCATCATGCTCATCTTACTGCTTCAAGATAGAAGAAAAAAATTGTTAGTAGAGTGTTTCTGGAACTGTTTTTTGAACTCGAAAGAAGAAATGAGAGAGTACTTCGTACCCGGCAGCCAGATAAACACATGTGTCATAACCTGCAAGTAAGCAATAAGCAAAGCAGAAGGCGCTTATTAAACTGGCAAGAAAAAGATATACATAATGCATGCTGTTATGGTAGAAATAAGAAAATAGAAGTATAAAAAAAGGCTGCTCCTTCCGTCCCGCAATAAGAGCATTTCTAGCATTCAAAATTGTCACACAAAAGAGAGCACATATAGCTTTTGGACCACCACATAGCCAATTAATGGCATGTTTTTCTCCTTTCCATCCAAGATGTATGCACATTTCATTGCTTGCGTCTTTTCTCCTTTCTAAGGTGCATACATGTTTAATTATTCGTTTTTTTTTCTTTTACAAGGTTTGATTTACTAAGGTGTATGGTTGATTAGCTAAGTAGGGGCGTCATGGTAAAAAATCCTAGAAGTGTGCTTATTGCGGGATGGAGGGAGTACATTTCTAATAAAGCTCATTAAAGGAACACCGATAAGCCATACTCGTCCCAGTCAATAAGCTATACTGAAATACCTATTGCAACATTTCATCATAAAAAATATTATTTCATATGCATGAAAGGAGCATATGTTGATCGATCGAAGACTCCAAGTCAATTGCCACTTTAAATTAAGATAGTTGGAAAATTATAGCACCATCAGTAGTCCCAAGTCTTTTCAACACTTGAAGAGTAACTATGGGAATGCCATCAAATTCAATAACATACTTGCTACATGAAAAGGGATCGATGGAACTGACAATGCTTATGCCTGCATTACGAACTACAATGATCTATGCAATATGTAATGGAAGAGAAAAAACAGAAAACCACAATAGAGAATGCAAATTCACAAAGCACCTAATCAACCATGTTTAGCAAGTAGTAATGCTACAAGCACGATACCATCTAACCAGTTTCTTTCACTGCAACATCACTCAAACAGCAATACATAACTATACTATCATAATCAGAATATAAGTACATGGATATTATGAAATGAAAGCATGCATAGCATCACGATCATCATAGCTACGTCAAGGATAGGATGCTTACTTGGATCTTTGGTCGTTCTTATCCCGGCACCACCAAAGTCACAAGCCACAATGTTGGCTCCATTTTGCTGGTAATAGCTATTGAACGCATATGAAGCATGGGAAGCCAAAGTGTCTGGTTGGTAGCAGGGTTGGCTTGGTTGAATAGCAGAGCAATCAACATTGCCAGGACCACATGCCCAGTTGAGAGCATTCTGGAGATCTGTCTCTGAAGCATTAGTTGAAGCAATGCACCAGGTCCCATTTGCACTTGTAATGTTTGCTCCAGTCATAACATCCACATTGCCTCGGCCAGTCCAGTCAAGGCTGTAGATAGAGCTCTGATCAGGAAAGAATAGCCCCCAGTTCCTCTCCGACTCAATGCCAGGCTTCCTGTTCTCGTTGAACAATGAAAATATGTATACATCAATTTCTTCCCCTGGTTTCGCAGGTGTGCCACTGTCATTAACCACATGGCGTATCAGGTTGGTATTGTAAGTCTGAGCATTGTCTGGAGTGGCTCCAGTTTCCTTGGCTGCCCCTTTGTTTGGCCATCCTGATTCAGTAACCATGATCTGGAGAGTCTTGAAGTTCAGAGCCATAAGGGCAAAGAAGATGGAGTCGACCTGAGCATCGAACATGTTTGTGTAAACTAGCCCAGTGTTTGGGTCAATCACATCCTGAGACTGCGGCGAGAACAGTGCGTAGTTGAGGGACACATTGCTCGGCGAGTTCTGGTACGCATAGTAGGGGTACAGATCCACCATGAATGGCGCCTGGTTCTCCACAAGGAACTCCAGCATTGGCTTCAAGAAGTAGGCGTAGCTGCTGTTGAACGCCCCAGCGGATGGCGGGAACGACCGGGACAGTATCCCGAGCGAGTGTGTGCTGGAGATGGTGATTTTCTTGTGCAGGCCGGCCTTCTTGAGTGCGGTGTGCACATTGCGCATGGCCGGAACGACGAGGGCGGAGACATTGACGGGGCTCTCGGTGACCTCGGCGCCGACGGTGATGTAGGTGATCATGGTGGCCGGGTAGTAGGGGAGGATGCTGTTCTTGAGCCAGGTGTCGACGTTGGACTGGTACTGGGCGAAGGCGAGGAGGTCGGAGTTGGGGACGCCGACCATGAGCTCGACGCTGGTGTTGGCGAAGGCCTTGATGACGTCGATGTTGGTGTCGTAGATGCGCACGTACTTGATGGACTGCTGCTCGATGAGCTGCGCCACCTTGTCCGGCGACGGGAGGTCGTCAGCGTTGCGGCCGTAGCAGACGCCAATCTTGCCGCCGCGGCAACGCCCTGCGATTGGACGCGTGCAGTTCCGATTACATCCAGTGCAAACATAGCAAATGCGGCGAGTTGGTTTTGAAAGTTCCGTTTCTTTCAAATGCAGGGATCAACCTTTCGGTTCTTGGTTCTCCGTGGCAATAAATAAACACGCTATAAAGATCGAAAATGGAACATTCTCCGACCGTAAATACGGTCAAAGACATGCGGCGCAACATTCAGATTAAAGAACACAAAAATGAATCGAATCGTGACCTTTTCCTCGAGGAAGCAAGGCATCTCCCGGTCCTCGCATTGCTATCAATACTCAGAAGCGAGCAACTCAAGAAACATAACATCGAAGAGCGACAAGGTGTGAACTCACCAACGAGCAGCAAGAAGAGGAGCACAGGGAGCACCAGCACAAGCCGCCCCGCCATTGCCGACCGAGCACTGAGCCCTCTCTCCGCCGCCGCTTCCAGCCCTCGGCGTCCGCGCTCGCGATAGCAATGCGTCGATGCCTGCACGAGCGGGGCCTCACCGATGGAGCGACCGCAGGGGCGAAGAGAGAGATAGTGAGAGGTGGAAGAGGGGTGCCCGGGTGAGGACAAGACGAGACAGGCAGGGCTGACGGGCACAGCCGCTGAGCTGAGCCACTGCCGCCCCTCGAAGGCAGAGCAGCGGGGTGGAGTCTGGAGTGATGTGCGTGACGGCTGTTAAACGGCCGCGGACGCGAGGCGGGGGCTATGCAATGGGGTTGAGGGCGTTTAAACAAGGGCGGCTCAGGTCCGGAACAGTACAGAAACGGAAGAAGGCCGTGGAGTAGAAAACGGGAGCGAGGAATGTCTGCTCGTTGGGAGGTTCTCGCGTGGACCAGGACCACACGAGCACAAGTGGACCCACATGTCAGTTGGGGCCCGCGGAGCGGTAAAAAATGACCGGAGCAAGGGTCGTAGTCGTACTATAATGATGATGTTTAGCGACTAAAAAAATTTTGAACAATGCGTCCAGTAGTTTAGACCGATGGTGGTTTAAGTCGCTGTGTCACAAACACTGTCAGTTTAGAAGAAAACCGGTGAAAATGCTCGTGCATCCCGTGACGATAAAAAACACTATATAATTAAATTATATTATATGAAATTTGCTGTATTATATTTGTATTAGCTAATTCACGGACCAACCATAGAGTAATAGACGTTTCTCTGCAAGGATGCGACACTGCATGACAAGCGATTCTCTCATTCGTCGCTTTCGGCGAATCGATAATCTCAAATATTATTTTAATCTTATCATAAATATTCCTCAATTTTTAAAATAACTTACAATTCATAGAATAATCGATAAGAATATAAACTCAATTTCGACTAAAATAAATTTGATGTAGTTTAATTAATTCTTAGCTTATTTATGCAAATCCGACAATACTTAACTTAAAGACATTAAAATTAAAAATTTAATAAGAAACCTAAATTTGGATTTAGAAACATCTCGGTGCAACGCAGCTCTTAACAGTGCTCGCGCGTCTGCTAGCGTAATTGCGGCCTAGTTCGTTCAGCCCACTCGCATGCCAATCTTGGTCCTTGGCTCGAGATGGATAATTTGTGTTCGTTCTCACCTTCGATATAATATTAGGGTGATGACTGGATGTCCTGATGTAATACTCCGTATTCTAAACACCTAAGTACATTGCAATTTACCCTAATTTTTTTCTTTTAAAATTTTGATTCAAATTTAAATTTGAGGCCTTTTCAAAAATTTGGAGTTTTCCAGGGGCAAAAATGTGAAAGGGTAGTTTAAATTAAGCCCTTTCACTTTTGTATTTGAACCCCTGTCGAAAAATGTCAAAATCTAGCGTTAAAAATGAAAAGGGTAAAAGTAAAAAAAAGAAAAATGGGAGCCTCGCGGGCCCGCTGGCCAGCCCGCGGCCCCGCGCCCGCTGGGCGAAGCCCAGCCCGGGGGCGGCGGCCCGCTGTGGCGGCCAGCCCCGCCGCCGCCCGCGCCCCCAGTCAGGCGGCGCTGACAGGTGGGACCCGCGGGGGGCGGGGTCTTCTTCCCCGCCGCGCCGAGCGGGGGAGTCTGCTCCCCACGCCCGCATCGCGCCCGCGCCCCTCCGCGCCGTTGCTGCCACTCCACCCAGCCGCTCCGCTCTGCGCCCTCGCCGCTTGCTCCGCCGCTCCGCCCCGCCGCTCCCCGCCATCCAGCGCCGCGCCTCCCGTGTTCCGCCGGCGTCACCGAGGTGAGCGCCGCGCCGTTCTCCCAATCCCCGCCCCTCCGGTTCCCTCTAGCCCAAGCTAGCAGGAGCATCGGGTGCGCCACACCCGCGCGCACGTCGTGCGGGGGAGGGTTGGCGCCCAGAGCCCCTGTCGCCGCCGTGGTGCGGCGAGCGTCGTGGCCAGCTCCGTCCGCGGCGGCCGGCGTAGGGCAGTGAGAGAGGGGAAAAGAAGGGGAAAGAGAGAGGGAAGGAAAGAGCGGACTCGTGCCGCGCCCGAGGCCACCGCCGGCGAGGCCTTCCTGGCCTCCGCCGCGCCGGATGGTCGCCGGCGCTGCCGGCGCGGCACCGCGCAGAGCGCCACGCGCCGCGCGCCGAGCGGCAGGGCGGCGGCCCTCGCTGGGCCGCCCGCTGTAGCAGGTCCGGCAGGCCGGCCTGCGCGGCCGCTGGGACGAGCCGGGAAGGCGAGAGTTGGGCCGTGCCTGGGGAAAACAGGCCGCCGGCCCACTCTGGGCTGGACCAGGCCGAAAACGACCCAGGCGATTTTTGGAGGGGGAAATTAGAACTTTTTATTTTGTTTTTTTTTGTGCTGGGCCGAATTTCAATTTCTAAATTCTGCTTTCTTTTTCTTATTAATTTAAATTGTTTATTTGTTTTACTTTAATGTTAATATATTTATTTTAATTAGTAAAATTATTGATTAATTCATATAAATATTTTGGTAATTCTAAAAAAGAAATTAAATTAAAGTTTATATAATTCTAAAAAAGTTAGACTTTATTTAAAAATGCAGGAAAGTTCATAAAAATGTATTAAAAATAGGAAATTAATTCTAAAATCCATTTTAATTATTCAAAAATTCCCAGAAAATTGATTTAAGCTTTTAAAATTATTTAAAAAATATTTAAAAATACGAGGTAATTCATTTAAACCCTAGGACAATCATCTACACACGAAAATATCTATGTTTAACCCCAACCACCCTTTTTCTTTATAAAATTGTGCATTTTACTTTTTCAACAGGTTGATCATCCTCATATTTTTAAAACTCCTGCATGTCATCAACCTAGGCACGTTGGTCCCACCACTTTCAGTTGAAGAGTCTTCCACCGCAACGGAAACTCCGGAAGCCGGTGCGGCCGAGACATCCTTCACACCAGCAGGAGGAGACTCCGAGTCACCGACAGAGGCAGATCCCGTGACTCAAGGCAAGCCCCGGTGCATTTACCCAGTTTTTCTTTAAGTCCTTAATTTAAATCAGAGTTATGTTTGTGCACTAGAGTTAGGAATTGATTGAAACCATAGAGCATGATTACTCATTATCCAGCATAAAATCATATGCTCAGTAGATGGCTTAGGTGGCATAGGCCTAGAACGGAATTCTTTTACAGCAATTTATTGATTAAGAATAAGAAGAATGTTAATAATTTGACAGGCATGCGGCGGGATCAGTTTCGCTTCCGTACTTTACATGTTATGATTATTTGCTATGGACCATTATCCTTCCTGTGTCACATAAGGCCGTCCGATGTGTGGTCTGGTTGGGCTGAACGCGCCTCATTCACTTACCGTCCTTAACAGGCTTCGGTAAGCCTTTCGTCCTGTTGTACCTAAGCGCGGAACTAGACGAGACCAACTGGAAGGAGGAGTTTGGATGGGTGTCGAAGGATTGACACCCGGGTTCGGTGAGGATGGTTCCGGCTAGGGGGCACTGGATTTTGGGTTATCGTATGTGGGGTCGGTGTACACACATATGACGGGTGTCTGAGTATCCCTCTCGAGAGGTGGAAAATCGATTCGAATCAGTCTGTGGCTTGCCGGTTGTAAGCTGCCTGATCGCGACCAACATCGTAGTCACAGAGCTGATCCTGTTAATAAAGAATGCTTGACAAAATGTTTGTTCTTTGGTTAGTAGTTTAAGAATAACTTAACATGGTCAGATAATAACTAAAAGGTGAACCAAATTCTAAGAGTTAATGATTCACTATTAGGCCTGCCGCAGTGTGAGTTAACCTAACCACCCCGGCTATGAGTCAGGAAGTCAGGTTTCGACTCAGTGGTCGGGTAAGTCTTGCTGAGAATTAGTACTCAGGCTTCTTGCTTATTCTTTTACAGGAGCGGAATATACGTGGTTCGAATGAGATCCTTACCTTACTCCTCCCTTCTTTTGAAATAAGCTTTGCTACGTCTGGAGCAGAATAAGGTGTGTGTGTTGAAGAAAAACTTGCGAACTATGTTACTTTTGTTAAAATGGCTGAAGAACTTATCAGCCGGCATGTAATAATTTACCAAACCGTATGTGTAATATTTCAACTATATGTAATAAATGTGGCTGTGTATGTTGTAACCTGTGGACTCCTTCGAGAGTCGCCCCAAAAAATCAAGCTCGATCCGGATGGGAAGGCCAAATCAGGATACTTACATCGTGAGGGACTACCGAGGTTAGTCCGGATCTGGTGATTAAGCACTAAATGCGGGTTAATCTGGGCGGTTCTGCCACACCTGAGACTATCTGTGCACTCGTCATTCTCTATTCACATTTAAAAAGAATATATCTTTTACTTATCAAGATTATTTCATCTATACCATAATCTTTTGCACTCATGTTTACATCTTTTGCACTCATCTTATACAATACCATTTTTCTTCTATCAATTTTAGGTCCTTTACGACCTTTTTCAATTTTTTTTCGACCTGTCAAGTAGGGCCAATGTGAGGGGTATAGATGTTTTCGCTGGGTGAAAATAGTATTGCGAAAACTCGTTTTTTTATGTAGATATTAATACTATTATTTTTAACTCAAAATTGCCAGTAATTCACACGGAACTTTCTAGCAATAAAATATTTTCCCATCCGAGTGTCTATCCATTCAATTGAGTTCATTCCGTCCACGCAAACTCATAGTACGACAGAAAAAAAAACATGAACTTCCTCTCAGGCGTAGCGCAACGCACCGTCAGCCTCGTGCCCAGGTCGCCCGTCAGCCCCAATGTCTGTTCCGTGACCGCTCGTCCAGAGCCAATCGGGCGAGCGGTGCCCACTCTTCCACACGTGAGGGGGGAGGGGGGTCCACGTGAGACGGCGACGAGGACCGATCTGGTGGGCGGCTCCGCGCCCCTAGAGCCCTACGGTAAGTTTTTTTTTCTTTTTTAGGAAACATAATTTATCAGAATAATTTTATAGAAACATATTTTTTTCTCTTTTTCTTTTTTTCTTTTTTCTTACGATAATTTTATGAAAACATAACTTATCAGAATAACTTTACGCAACTACAACTTATCACAATAATTTTATATAAACATAACTTTACCACGATATTTTATGAAAACATAACTTATCAGAATAACTTTATGCAACCATAACTTATCACGATAATTTTATGTAAACATAATTTTACCACTGATATTTCATGAAAACATAATTTATCACGATAATTTTACGTAAACATAACTTATCACATTATGAAAGCATAGCTTATCAGGATAATTTTATGTAAGTATAAATTTATCACGATATTTTATGAAAACATAACTTATCCGGATAATTTTATGTAAACATAAATTATCACGATAACTTTACGTAAACACAACTTATCACGTTATGGAAGTATAACTTTTCAGGATAACTTTACGTAACCATAATTTTATCACGATAACTTTATGTAAGCATAGCTTATCAAGATATTTTATAAAAACATAATTTATTGGGATGACTTTATAAAAACATAACTTATTACGATAACGTTAAAGAAGCATAACTTATCATGATAAATTTATTTAACCATAACTTTTTAGAATAACAGAACTTATAGCATATAGTGAATAGAAAATGTTGATAAATATGAAAAGAAGAGGGAAAACGGAAAAAGAAAAAATAAATAAGGAAGAGATAACTCAAAAAATAAACAACACATAAAAAAATATATAAAGAACTCACCTGGATGGTTGCACGCGGGGTGCAGAAGGAGCTGGTGAGCTCGAGACTCGGGGGAGTGCGGCGTCCTGCTAGGGGTGTCGCTAGGTGGGATCACACGTGGGGCCCAGAGCGGAACAGGGTGCCTCACGTGGGTTCGGAGGGGGTCAGCAGGCAGCTCATCGCTCGCTGGATTCGAGCCAAACGAGTGCTCGCGAATTAGCTGCCCCCGTCAGCCCGCCTGTTGTTGGTCCGGGGCAGAGCACTAGCGCGGGGCGCCGCTCCGCAACCGTTTTGCCTCGCGACACCCTTTCTCCGATTCTAACTGTTTCGTTTCCGTCTCCGTCTTTCTATTCTTCCTTCCAGCGTTTGCTTGCAACACCGAGTGAGCTTTCACAGGTTTTTGATTCGCCGCTCCGCCACCGTTTCGGCCTCGCGATGCCCCTTCTCCTGTTCTAATGTTTCGCTTCGGTCTCGGTCTTCCTATCCTTTCTTCCAGTGTTTGCTTGCAGCACCGAGTGAGCTTTCACAGAACTCTGATTCGCCGCTCCGCCACCGTTTCGGCCTCGCGACGCCCCTTCTCCTGTTCTAATGTTTCGCTTCGCTCTCGGTCTTCCTATTCTTCCTTCCGGCGTTTGCTTGCAGCACCGAGTGAGCTTTCACAGGACTCTGATTTGCTTCCCCCATGATTTTTTTGTTTTCAATCCTCCTCCTTTCTGATTTGCTTTCCCCCGTTCTTGCTTCTGGTCTTCCTCACCGGTGAGGACCAAAGATCCGGCCGTTGATTTGGATGGCGATTTGCTAAATGCTCATCTCTCTCATTTGCTTCCTGTTCTTGCTTTTGATCGGGTTTGATAATTGATTTCTAGTTATATACCGGAACATCTAACCTTGAGATGGGGATTTGGGATTATAATTAAATCCCATGTATGTAATGTGTTGTATCTGTTAATAATTTCGTGAGTATATATGTTGGGCTTGTGTTGTATCTGTTAATATTTTCGTAATTGTAGGGCCGTCCAACTATCAATATCCGTATCTCTCCCCGACCCGATTGATTGTCCATGTTTCTGTGCAATGTTAGAGGCGGGTAGAAATTTCTGTGCAAAAAATTAGGCTGAAGCCAACAGAAACACGTAAAAGTAACATATTTGCGTATATTTTATAACATCGTGGACTCAGTGGTATGGCAACTTTGAGTAGCAATAGCGGAGGTGGATTAAGTTAACAATGCTTAGTGGGCCCAATTAACCTGAATCAGCCAATAGATCAAAGATAACAAAAAGAAAATCCAAAGGGTGGACACGCTTTTGGTTAGATAAGATTTGAGTGCAAAATGTTTACCGTTAAACTCGTTCTTTTACAGGGTAGATGCAAACCACAGCCCGGAGATCTTTTGCAGGCTGGAAGTGCAAAATGTATTTTCTACCGAACTGAAAGCAGAAGGTGAGAATGAAACAGCGTTTGTAAAGGAAAGACGGAGGCCCCATAGTGTCCATATTTTCCCGCTTTTCGCCGACGAGAAACTACTTCTCGGACAGTCGGACTTTTAGCCACGGAAAGAAATGTGTCGAAGGATGCTTTGCGTAGGCAAAGAGCTTGCAACTTTATGCTCGCGAGTCACGATGACGAATGGAAATCTGGCAATACCGTTTCACAGGCCTTAGATGCTCTTTCAATGTCCTTGCAGAAACGTTGCTTATGCTACTGTCACAAACATGTAAAGTGCAAAAGGATTCGCAAAACGATGCAGATGTACGATGCAGAAGTATCGTAGATACGATAGAGTTTGAAATAGAAGGTACGATGTAAGGTCTGGTGACGTTAGTCACTTAGGCTTACTGCATACCAATTGTTTAAATGCAATATTATAATTTTAAAATAGAAGTGGAGTTCAAATACTTTAAAAAATACTATAGTACCTAATAATTCATGGTTTCTAAAAAGGTTTTTTAAGAAGCAACCAAACGGCATACTATAGAATGATGTCGTATTTTTATAGACCATAGTATTGTGTTTGAAACTAAAATACTTTGTCTCCTAAACAAGCCTGATTTCTTGAAAACAACAACAACATACTTACTATATGCTAGAAGAATGTGATATAATCGTAGTTCAACTAACATGTTACACAAGGGTTGACGCTCGAAGTATTGTTAATTTACCCGCTATTGTGTCTAACAATGTTTTAGCTCCATTAAACATTGCTACAAGTGAAATGTTTTAGGGTCCCTAATTCTAACCAAAGCAAATATTCATTATTTGTTCTAAATGACTATAGGATATCTGTCTCTCCATTGTGTTATTTACTTCACAAACAATGTACCGCACCATTGAATCATTGTTGAGTTATTGGATGGATATGAATTATGCGTATATATGGCTCATCGCCACTAAGGCGCCAATAATGACCTCCTCTATCTGGAGATATATATATATATATATATATATATGTCAATTTAGACTTTCAACGATGCATACTAACGTAATTGGGGTAAGTGCGAATGCATTCGTTTATCAGGATGAATGCACATATATGTGAAAACCTACAACAACTATAGCGTGCTGCATACTAACGTAATTGGGATTAGTGCGAATGCATTCGTTTATCAGGATGAATGCACGTGTATGTGAACACCTGCAATAACTATAGCATGCTGCGTACTAACGTAATTGGGGTAAGTGTGAATGCATTCGTTTATCAGGATGAATGCACGTGTATGTGAACACCTGCAACAACTAAAGCGTGCTGCATACTAACGTGAATGCCCGTGTATGTGAACACCTGCAACAACTATAGCGTGCTTTGAAAAAAATTTGTGTATATATTAATTGATTGAATGGCTGGCAAATAGTATTATGTTTTCCTAAAACTCTCTTGGCATGTAGACATTTATGTTCATGAATCTTCTTTACTTCCATTTTTTTACATAATTAATTAATTATCTCGTGATCTTAATAATAAACCGTTAAATTGAATAGTTTACATTATTCTCTTTGTTCAATTGATATATTGAGAGTTACTTTTAGCTTTTGAATTAGATTCATTAATTGTCCATATCTTGTATACGTTTTGAGTTATTATTTATCTAAAGGTGAACAATAGAAAGATGACTAAAAAATAAAAATGCAGAGAGCATGCCATTTATATTAAGAAATATAGTTAAATGCATCAATGGTCCATCAACTTACGCGGAGGTATCAGTTAGGTCCATCAACTTAAAAAGTGTATTTTTTGGGTCCACGAACTTTCTAAAGGGGCTCAAATTGGTCCATACCCCTTCGTTTTATATTTCATTTTTCATTTAGCCCACTGAATTTCTCTTCCTTCTCCCATCTAACTCCCTGGCCGGCCGCCGGGAACCTTGCCCTCCTCATCAGCAGCCTAAAGGAGCAGGGAACCTTGCCCTCCTCATCAGCAGCCTAAAGGAGCGGCGGCGCGGCCACCTGCGGCCGGGGCGACATGCCGGTGAACTTGTCCCTAGAGCTGGGTAACAAGGTGGTGGTGCCGAGGCTAGCGAGCACGCGGCGGGAGTGCTGTTCGGGCAGGCGTTGAGCGCCCACTGTTGCCCTCCCTAGCTGCCGCCTTCACGCCGCCCAAGCCTCAGCCCCAGCCGCCTTTCGCCTCCAGGCCGCCGCACCGCTTGCGCCGCCTAGGTCCCTAGCCGCCGTGCCGCCGCACCTCTGCACCGCCCAAGCCCCAACCGCCTTCCGTCTCCAGGCCGCCGCGCCGCCCAGGCCTCGGCTACCTTTCGCGTCCAGGCAGCCGCATTGCCCAGGTCCCAGCCGCGGTGTAGCCGTGCCTCTTCGCCGTCCAGGCCCCAGACGCCTTCCGCCTCCGGGCCGCCGCGCAACCCAAGCCCCGGCCGCCTTCCGCCTATGGGCCGCCGCGCCGCCGAGCCTCCAGGCAGCCGTGTCGCCCCGGTACCGGACTGCCGTGCAGCCGCGCCGCCCAGCCCCGACTGCCTTCCACCTCCAGGCCGCCGCACCGCCTAGTCCCCGGCCGCCGCGCCGCCTCCAGACCACCGCGCAGTCGCGCTTCCACGCCGCCCAGGTCCCCGGCCGCCGCACAGCCATGCACAGGGAGCTAGGTGGAAGAAGGAAGAGAAATTCAGGGGGCTAAATGAAAAAGAAAACATAAAACGGAGAGGTATGGACCAATTTAAGCCCCTTTAGAAAGTTCATGGACCCAGAAATACACCTTCTAAGTTGATGGAACTAAGTGATACCTCCCTATAAGTTTATGGACCATTGGTGCATTTAACTCTAAGAAATTTGTACTGTAGCAATACTGTATATAGAGTATAGTTTGAATCAAGGCAGTGTCCTGTGGAGTTTGAATTAAAATAGTGCCTTGCTGTACTCAAGCTGATTATAAAAAAATAACCAAAATATAGGACCAGTTCGAACTCCAGTCCTAATACTATCTCAATCTGCAATATAGATTCCATACTCCTGCTCGTAGGGAATGAGCATGGGCCTCCCTACCCTATTGAACTCGGTCCAAGTACCAGAGGGGGAACCGCACCGGACAGGTTACCGAGGCACACTAGTGCGCCAAGGACAGGTCGCATCATCGGTAATCCACAGCAGCAGGCTGCGGCACGCCGGCACCTTTGCATCGGTAAGCTGGCGACATGCTCTCTTTCTTGGCTTGATGCGCCTTTGGCATTTCTCTCCTTTTCTTGCTCACATTCTCGTGAATGGTTGGTGCCCTCCGTCACTTCTAAACCAGCAATCGTAACCGTAACAGATGGTGCCCTCCGTTGAAATAATATTCTGAGGCTGAAAACTGGTCATAAAAATAATTTCTTATTTGGGCGTTTTTTTCTTATACTCGGGTATCAAGCAGGGTCTAGTCGAGACCTCATAAGTCTTTGGACATGCATAAGCGTTCATTCCAGCTTTTAACTCCAACCCTTATGTAGAGCTCGATTTTGAGGTTCATTGCCTCATTCATTGAAGTAAAGGACGCCACCGATATGAATATTTGCCACAATTAGGATTAGTGATGGCAAAGCTATCATGAGACTAAACCAAACAATAGTGTTTAGTGGAACTAGACTATGGTTAGCTGCAATATGTGACATTTAAATACATTGTAGTGGTAGGTCCTCTGAAAATGCTATAGTGTGCTATATTCGAATGGTAATCACCACCAACTCCACGAAAATGGTAATCATTGAGGTGAGCGCATGCACCATTTGAGGAGCTCCACAAAACCATGGATGCGGCCCTCCGATAAAATTCTTGTTTTTCAATCTACAGGTAGTAAGTTGGAGTGTTTGTGGCGAATAGGGTGGAGTGAAGCTGGTTTTTGAAGCGTATCAATCTTAATTGGCCTAGCACTAGTGATTTATGGCATTGATGGTCTATAAAAATGCTCCCTCGGCCCATGTTTATATAAATTCATTTATGTATTTGGAGTTCTAGACACGTACACTAAATACATATATGAAATATTGCACGACCTATTTGAAGTTTACCCTTACAATTGGGATGGAGGGAGTATATGTTTAAAAGGTACATTGTCTTTCTTTTTCGTTGCTGTTTATATTGTACTAAGATCTTAAAAAGGGCATACAACATCTGGATCAGTTGATTAAAATGGTTTGTTTGACAAGCAAGAACTTCATAGCCCACAGCTTGGACATCGAACGTCACCTCAAATCCAAGGCACACATAAGCAGGAACGTGAAGTATTATGTCCGCCGTCGATGGCGGAAAATAAGGGGGCTTCCTATCAAACTAGTGGAAGTTACATAAGCAATGTATCTTTAAAGATCAAGAAGCCCATGTTTTGAAAAAAAAAACTGCCCATGGCCTCTTCCCCCCATTCACCGAACAGAAAACGAATGCAGCAAACAGGTCATGCAGGGCAACGTAGGAGAATTTGAGGCCATCGGCCATCGTCGCTTGATGGCAATTATTACTCCATATTGTACTCTCTTTTCTCTATTTGAATCCTCAATATCGGTCCCTCCCCTTCCTTTTATGCAAAAAAAAAAAGTAAATATTGAGTTGGTATGCCCAACATTTCAAAAATACCATATTCAACATTACTCCAAAATATAACTCGACATTTTGGATATACTAGTTCAACATTTTATATAGTAATGTTGAAACAAGATAACTAGAACGTTGAATAATATCTCTAAACTGTTGAGCCAGTATATTTGGAATACTGTCGCTTCTTAGTAAAATAATATATTGGATAGTACTTTGTTAAAATATTTCACAGAAACTTTATTGTTAGAACGGAATTGAAATTTCATGCATGATTGAAGAGATATCTGTGAAGGATCAAACGTCACAGTGCATCATGCGCCAACACTCCAACATGCAGCCACACCAAGTCACCAACGTCTGCTAGATTTCTACGGAGTATGCCCCGCGCACTGAACAGGCGAGATGAGGAAGGAAAAGAGAAATCGACGCCGTTCAATTGGTCAAACGCACAAATCTAAATGTGGAAGATACATAGCCTATGCACCTTCGGGAAGATGCATTAGGATTTCCGGAAAATAAGAGCAACTAGTAACTTGGTACGAACAGGGCAGCTCAGGCCCAGCTACTGTTTGAAGTGGGTCTCTGTTCATACTACTGGGCCTATTGTACCAGCTCGAGGACCTGCCAGATAATTCCGGCCCATGCCGATAACGCCTCGTTGCTTCTTCATTTTGCACCACATTTCTGAATATAGCTGAACCACCTGCAACACTGAACGGAAGTACCGCCTCCGTTCTCAAATATTTATTTATCGCCGGCTTGTTTATTTTTAAATTAAAAAGCGACAAATAAAAAAACGGAGAAATTACTAAATTTGTTTAAAACGGAAAACACTTGGTTCGGTACCCGTTCATCCTCGGTTGCGCTCCTTGTAGGAGTACTCCTACTTTGTTAGGCAGTCGGGCCGTTGCCATCAAGCATGGTCCGGCTACCAATCTGCGTAACGACTCCATATGACCAAATTAGGTATGGAACAGCCAACCTCCTTATCCAAATCACGCTATGTTCAAATATTTCAGGACGGACACGGTGGTGGTGCTGTGCAACGTGAGGTGTGGGATCAAATGAAGTGGTTAGACCGTCTGGTAGTAGTAGCATTTGGAAACGGAGGGATAATAGATGATTCAACGGCGACCACGTACCTGACCGGCCGTGCCGCCGCGTTGTTCGTTCCAACCTCCAACTCCCAGCAGCCGGCCGATCGTCCGCCCGCCCGCCACCTTCTTCACCCTGGATTTGCATTCCCCCGATCCAAATCTGGATACGCCCCCATCATATCCACCCAACTGAATGATCGCTGCCAGGCTCGTTGGCTGGATGGCTGCCCTTATTCCTGACCCGGCAGCCGAAACCGCCGCCGGCGTCGCCACCACTTGCCCGAAAACAGGACCCTTCTGAACGTTCGTTTCCGCAGGGGAGGAATCAGCGGCCAGAACGTTGCGTGGATCCTTCCTTCGTTCACTGAACAAGCGAAGCGAGGAGAGCCCAAGTCCGCGACGTTCCTTCGTGTCGCGTAGATTCAGACATGCCGTTAAGACAGGGTTCAACAAGCAGCGGCTAAGCTAGCGCTGACTCTGCACCCCAGCTGGATTTTCTTTCTGGAAGCTAAAGCGCGACTTGGCATCCAAAACCAGCAACGATTTTCTCCAAAGTTAGGTCGTCCGAGGAAGGCGTCAGTCGGCACGTAGTAGTATTTACTATCTGGGCTGGAGTGAGTGACACCCGACGTGGCTGCCACTGCCAGCAACTCCAGCAAGCAGAGTAGGTTTTCCTCGAGACTCTAGAGAGAGACGCCTGATTCAATCACAGGATCTGCGTAGCACTCGCTGTTGTTCGTCGTCCAGAGGAGCACACGTAGCAGCATGGGGTACGCAAAAAAAAAAAAAAAACGGATATACCTCAGCATCCATCTGCCGTCCGGAGCCGGTCCTACGCACACCTTTTTCTCGTCGTTTTCATTCCCTCTCGTTAATTCCAAAGTGCCTGGCCAAACCACTGTCGAGTCGGCTCCCACGATAGTAACACTGCAAAGGAGAACTCACACCAGCTAATAGGGAGGCTGCGTCGATGGCTGACGAGGTACGAGCTCCTCCGTACACCAAGCTCGGACGCAGGTGCCAATGGATAACGTAAACCGATCCGGCTCGCCCCCTCGTGAAACGCCATGTTTCGCCGAGTGCCCCCAGGGCCAGGCCGCTCGCGCGGCTTGTCGGGCCTCCCAGACGCATCCACGACCCAGCAAACGTGGGAAGCCTGCGCGCGGCGGGCAGCGCGGCGCCGGTGGCGGACGCGGGGCGCTGACAAATATCGGCCGGCGGGACAGCGACGCGACGCGGACGCGAATCTGCGGCCGATCGCGGGCGTCACATGCCTCCGCGCCGGCCCGGCCACGTTCCCCGCCGCCTGGCGCGAAGCCGGGACCGGCAGGCAGTCCACGCGTGGTCCACCCCAACCCCAACGCAACGCTGCGCTCGGTGCGAAAATTTTGGCCCCGCCGCACATGATTTTTTTTCTCGGGCGCCGCGCGCGCGCGCGCGCGGGAGAGCGCGCTCTGCGATCGCATCCCGGCGCGTCGCTGTCGTCGGATCCCCGCACGATTGGGCCGGGGACCCGCTACGGATCGCACCATTCTTTATCATCTGCTTCGAGGCAGTCGGGGCGGGCAACCGCGCCTTTTGGGCGATGGCTTCATTCGGCCCGTCGTCTTCCTCTTCATGTGGGTGGATAGAATCAATAGGGCCTCAGCGTTCCACGTTCCACGCACGAGCCGCGGGCGGATCGCTTGGTCTCGTCGTCGACGCGTTTCAGCGTTTGAACGCACGCCATCCACAACTGTACTGGCGAGTACTAGTCGAACGTAAGTAGCAGTGAGATAATAAAAAAAAGGAATCGCCTGGCTGGCCTGGGTCGCAGTCTCGGCGGCTCGCGCACACAACAGAGGGAACCAACCGGAAGAGTCGTACTCGTCGAGCTCGGTATCAGACGTCTTTGAATCGTTCTAAAGGGAGATAGAGAGGGGGAAAAAAGGGCATACTGGTAGTACTGTTAAAGTTCCAACAGATAGTCATGAATTTTGCTCGGGTCGGGTGGAAGGAGTGAAGCAGGCGGGGGCCATGGGCCGGGACACCTTTTGAAGAATTTTGAGCTTGTCCACCACGATAAGCTTGAACAAGTCCAGGGCCTGCCGGATAAGGATCAGGGAGGGCATCAGCGATCTGAACCACCGAGTGCCTGAGTCTCATTCTTAGCAGCCACCCCCGCTTGACCAGCAAACCTAATTAATTTTTCTGGACGAAAGCACATGAGTTAGTGTTGGAGTTGGAGCTAGCACCGAGGTTTTTCTTTACATATTCTTTGTACGACGAAAAGCACAGGACTAATAAGCGTTGGAATTGGCTGGAGAACGAAAAGGTGAGCACACAAATTAAAGGCCGAAGACATGAGCATATGGATGTCAAGATCGACGGGACTTGAAACCACGTTGGGAAACACCGTTTTAGCAGCCGCGCGCGCGCCAGCACACATGTTGCGGACACGCGGGGCTGTCTGTCTCTCTGTCTGTCGCGGTGTCGCCGGTTTCGTTTCGTTGGCCCGCACGACCTGTGGGCTGTGGCCGACTGGCCGTGTCCCGCGGAAACGCTGCTCCTGCCTGCCATGTGTCCGCTGACATCTTTGTTCACACACTCATCACCACTTCAAAATTATCAAATCAGTAGTCTGCTGCTTTATTTGGAGTACTACTACTACAGTGCTACGTGTGGGGTGGTGTTTAGCTACGTTCACTGAACATGGGCCTGGCTCGTAGCTAGATCGCGCGACAGGTGTCCATTTTTGTAAGACCATGGTTATCAGGGTGTGCATCCGTACTGTGTACAGTGTGCAATCATTATTTTTTCACCCTACATACAGTACGCAAACAGTGTTTTTCACACATATTTTCAATCTTCGGTAACCCTAGCCTAAGGCTGATCATCTGGCTAAGGTCAAGTCCGTGGTCAGTGCCCCTAGCCCACGAACAACTCTGGTCCTAAAAAAACCCAACATAAAGACAGGTGGACTGGAAAAACAATGCCTGAATAGATAACGCTAAGCACTAGCAATAGAGTCAAATGCAGAGTTGTCAGGCTTCTGGGAAAATCAGTAACGTTACCAGCACTTGCAATTTTATGCTACTTATATTTTGAGCCAGGCGTACTACTTTTCACTTTTACTCCCTTGCCGTGGAAGCCAAGGAAGGAACAAACAAGATTTAGTGCAAGAAACAGATGTGATACGGAAAACCATACACGTGTTTACCCAACTACCCTGATAGGGCCCATCGTCCATGAATTCCACTTTTGTTCCTGTATTGCCCGAGACTCTGTCGCAAACGGGAACCAAATGTTCCAGAGAACCAAGAGTAAAAGTCACACTTAAGTCTCTCCTCTAGGCTCTAGCTTACTGTTTACGTAAAACTGCAACCAACCAACCTCCGACCTCCTGGGCTCGACACATTGTAGCTATCCCAGCGCTTGTGTTCCAAATTTGGAGACATCAAAAGAGTATTTCCTGGCGATAATCAGGGACTAAAAGTAGCGGTATGTAATAACGAGCACAGTGGAAATATGCCCAATTTTCTGTACAGTGAAACCATCACGATTCAATTCATTATTTTCTGAAGCGACACGTTATGCAGAAAAATTGGTATCGTGGAAAATCTGCCATCTACCCCGACATCCCCACCGACTTGCCTGCAACGAAGACAATAGAAAAGGGCGATAACCCAAGTACCCCACCAGGGCGCCGCGTGTCCCTCGGCTCCCAAGTCCCAACTAAACAAGCAACACGATTGGGCGGGCATCGGCTCAACCACAACATCATGGTCCACATATCAGGCTCCCACGCCCGACCTGCCAAGCAGATATGCGAACAAATCCTGGTCACACTCACGAAACTAAAGAAGATAAGATCAGATCAGGGGGAGCACCAGGCACCAGCAGCAGAATCTGGCAAAGGCATGTGGGAGTGGCCAACCAGCTTTCACACCCTTTCCCAACATCCCTTTTTTATTCGAGGGAAAAACTCGGGACAGGTGCACAGACCAGAACCGTGATGACGGGGGTCCACCCGTCATCCTCACCGGTGTCCTAGAAAACCTAACAATTAGCCATGTAGACACAGCGAGACGGTGATGTCACGGATGCAAATGGCAGGCGTTATACTAGTCAAAGCGCACTACGCCGTGTTTGAATTCGGAAGAAGGCTCCCAGCGTTATCCCCTTCCAGCTAGAGCTGTTTTTTTTTTTTTTTGATAATTCCAGCTAGAGCTGTTGCTGCGTGTGTGTATATATACCCGAGTCCCTTCCCAGCAGCCCTCGCAAAGGTCGTGAGAGAGAGGACGCAAGAGAAGCTGAGGAAGAATATATCCATCCACGAACCACCACAAACACCCTTGCTGTTCTCGCCGTTTCTTGGGCTCCAGAAATCTCTTGTTCTCGGCCGTTACTTGGGAAACAGAAATCTCCGGGTCGTCGCAAGCATGGGCGGGTTCAGCGGCGCCACAGGTCTCCCGGTGTACCGCGAAGAGGACGACGAGGAGTTGTTCGAGACATCGTCTTCCATCTCCGGCGACTCGGACGATGAGGACCAGTTCTCAGATGGCGAGGGAGCTCTGGAGCACCACCACATGCAGCAGGCGGCTTCCCCGACGCAGCAGCAGCCGGTGCGGAGATTGAATTCTGACAGCCTCTACGATCTGTCATCTATGATGGCACAGCTCCCTGTCAAGTAAGCACCTCGATTTGTTTGGCATGTTCATGTACCAGCAATTCTGCGCACCTCAAAAGGGTAGATTTTCTTACCTTGTGCTGTCCTCTGCAGGAAAGGGCTGTCCAAATACTATGACGGGAAATCTCAATCGTTCGCGTGTATGTCCGAGGTGAGATGTCTGGAAGATCTGCGCAAGAAAGAGACACCCTACAAGAAGATCAAGCCATCCAGGAGCTATGTAGCATTAGATGAAGACCAGGAGGACTGTCATATGCCTGGCCCTAACAGCAGGGGTATAACCAAGAAGCCCGCTGGAAGTTCTTGCGCAAATCTGGTGGCTCGGAACAGCAGCAAAAACATGCAGTATAGACCTCCTCCAATTCCTGTAAACAAAAGCGGATACCATCAGTAGACTCTATCTGGGGCATCACTGAGATGATTCTGTCCACGGCTTCATCTCTGATTTTTCTTTCTTTCTTGAGGGATTTTGTTGACAAGCGTATTGGCTTGTCTCAGATGTAAGAGGCTTTCCTTCTCTGGAATCAATAGAGTATCTCCTCATCGTGCTCACCATACATTGATTCATGTAAAGAACAGTGATACTGGACTGTATTCTTATTAAATGAAAGGGATGTACATATTTGCCTGCATATCTGAATTCTTAGCTATATCATCACCAGATCTAAGTGCCTGGTTATTTTGTTTGTGGTAGAAGTATAGATACAAAGTAGCGGGGCAAAAAGGTACTGTTTACAAATTTGAGAAAAATTATCAATGCTCGCCAGCTAAAAATGTCTTAGTTCTGAATTTCAATGCTTGCCAGCAAAAAATGTCTTACAGCTATCAATTCAAAATTCTGAACCGAAAGTGAGATCACACTCCAGTGTAAATTTTTGACTAGTTTGTCATTGGGACTAGTCTTGTTCCGAGTGCAATCCAGGAAAAATGGGGAATCAAAAGCGCATAAGTTAATTTAGTTAGAAGGCGTATTCATAAATAGCCTGTGCAACTCCATCTTCGTCGTTCGTGGAGCCAATGACATCTGCCACCGCTTTAGTCTTCTCAGATCCATTTGCAAGAGCAACACCCAACGAAGCTAGTTGCAGCATTTCAATGTCATTTTCTCCATCTCCAATTGCCATTACCTTGCACAAAAGAAATTTATCTTAGATCTATACACGTCACGATTACATTGCAGTGGATCTTTTTAAATGAATAGGTAACGTCATTACAGCGGAAGAGGTTTTACTAGGTACTACATCCATCCATTTTTAAACTTTTGAAGACGACTTTTGACTATTCAAATAATTATGTAAGTATCATTCATCTTGGTGTGATTTGTTTTATCATTAATTGTACTTTAAATGCGACTTACATTTTTAATATTTGCACAAACTTTTTGGATAAGATAAATGGGAAACACTGTGTCCAATAGTTAACAGTCATACTAAAATCACTAGTCAACAACGACATACTAAGAAACAGGGGCAGCATAACACAAAAAAGAACAGCAGCGAAAGAAATGGTCTTGAGAATAAATTGCAGGGACTAGTGAGGTGTTTCATTTGGAACTAACTCATCCTAATCCTAAAATATATTAATCCATCGCGAACCCATACCGTGATTTTGGCAAGATGTCACATTCCTAGTTTTATGCTAACATGTATAGTGCTTGCTTACAATGAATGAGTTAGTGAAACATTACCACAGACCAAAAATGTAGTTTAGGTTCAGATCTAGAATCGGATGATACATTTATGATTTATCTTCCCGTTCCTTAAACCAAACATGGCAAAGTTCCTCTAATTGGAACAAATAGCATGATTAAGGCACTGTCACTATTAACACTAGAGGCATTACCACAGCTGCTCACTGATATCCATTCTTAACCTAGAATAGGATGATACGTTTATCATCCCATTCCTCAAACCAAACACTGCAAAGCTCCTCTAAAGACAGTCACTATTTAACATTGCAGGCATTACTACAGCTGCTCACTGGTATCCATGCTTAACCAGTTATCATGAGCAGACACTCGAATAAACAAGGAGGTGAATGGCAAAACTCCATGGTTGGAAATGGTGGAGGAGAAAATAATTGATGTGGATTTGGAAAAAACAGGTGCCTCCATACTTGACCTAAATTTGCTACACCAGTTTAGAGGCAACACTGGTCTCGTTGTTCTAGATGAACGCCATGTTATCCCTTATTTTTGGAAGGAGCACAAAGCCTCACAGAGAGGTAAGCGCATGAGCTTAACCAAGAACACACATACAGAGGAGGATTTGTTGATGCTTGAATTGCGATGGCTAGGACTGGCTACTTGCCCAGGAAGTCCTCAATCTGTAGCTATGGCCTATGGGTACCTGGAGGGCTTCGGCTCCAGCGATGGCACAGGAACTCGAGAGATGAAGATAGATAGAGATAGGAGATTAATCTATTGCTCAACTTCCTCTCATTACAATCCACCATATATATATATATATATGGGCCAGTTACAAAAGGATATCTCTATCTAGATCTGAACTAGTTCTAACAAACTCTAGTATCTTCTGTGCCTATCGCCCATGGTAACAGACTTGGGCTCTAACGCAGAACTAATTCCAACAACAGATTGGAAGTTCAGCCTGTATCCGGCAGGGACATGATAGGAATACAATGCAGTTTTTTCTGGTTTTCTCCTCTATTTATTTATACAAAGCCGAAAGCTACAATCAGGGGTGATATAACCTCCTAATTCTCCTAAACAATAAAGCTAATTAATAAAGTCAATGTCCCTATGAGCCCATCACTCTCACCAACTACAAGCTGAAATCTAGCTAGCACTAATGGCAATGAACCTAGACACTAGCTGAACCTGAACACATGCAGGGTTACCTAACAATTTTTACTGGAGCTTTAATCAGTTCAACGTTCTACCTGAGCTTAAGGGCAAGCAACCTTCAGCCAGTGTCATGCAAATATATTAGTTGGGAACTAAATTGATTATACCTCATCCGAACTAATGGAAAGGTGGTTCAACAGAATCTTCACACCATCGCCTTTCGAAGTTGCAGGTGGCACAAGTTCAAGCATATCAGGTTGTGCCTGAACAACATGGGCTCTTCCTTCTATCGCCTTTGCCCAGTATGGTCTCAATGCAGATGAAATTCCCTCAGGAGTTTCAAGAAACAATACTTTCTGAATATGAAAATTATGGTAATGTCATTAAACATCATGAATAGATCATAGTATCTAAAAGTGTAATCGATCTTATGATATCCCAAAACTGGCAGCTATTTTACACAGAAAATGGAAACTCAATCAGAATCAACATTTGTATAACAAAAACTGGTCTTTCTAACCCTAACCCTCCATGTATCTGAGAGAAATTTCTTCATTATGTTTATATTAACTCAGTAAATAAACTTAGAAGCAAGCTACTTGAGTGTGGATTTTCAGGTAACAAATTACATAAGGACAGATGTTCTGATGCTTGTAGTTTTCATGGAAGGAACACAAATGTTCTGTAGAACTGAATAAACTATTTATAAAATCATTTAATACTCACGGATAAACATAGTTACCTGTATCTTAGCTGTTCCTAAAAGCTGATCAATAGATGGCATGATTTTAGCCTGCAGAACAGATCCCAACAACATTCAAAATCGACAGGAATACAACACCCAAAGAGTGATTAAGAAACAACTGACAGACCCCATCATATTCATACCTTAGGTTCATGGTATATGTAATGGAGAGAATCAACCAAGGGGTGGTCAAACATAGAATAACAATGATCCTGGCTAAATGCTACTAATGGTATCTTGTTCTCCAAAGAATATAAGAGTGCCTGCACCATGACAGTGATATCACAGTTTTAGAAGAATAGCCATATGCTGTCCAACACACTAACAGTAGGGAGCACCACAAGTTTCTAAATAGAGGAGCAGGCAAGCATTGCAAACTATGGAACCACTGATCATGGAGAGTAAGATTAGTTTATTCATATAAACAGTACTGCATGTTCTTTCTCTTGACCATTCAGCCATTATCTCAGAGACACAGACACAATAAATTATTAAGCTATAGGCTATCATGTTAGCTATAGCCTTGGGAATCATATTAGTATAGAATAATATACCAATATGCAAGCAAAAAAATTAAAATTAAGAATCGACAATTGCTGTTCTTTATTTGCTAATTCTAGTAAGACTGTAGTAATGCTCTAAAGAAGATATCAACAACTAAATATTTTATCAAGGAGAAAATAAGTGCTTTTCAAAAGCCACTAAATTTTAAACAGAGAAGTAATTGTCCTTCCACATATACTGACGTGGGTCCACATTTTCTTCATCTCAAGCAAAAAAAAAAAAAAAAACTGTCAGCTTACCTCTCTGCATACTTCTTGATCCAAATTTCTTTTATAAATCTGTCTCCCTTCCAAACCATAAACCAACAGACCCTACAATAGGAAAAAGAAAATATGCATTTGATGAGTGGGGATAACACTCACAAGGATAGTTAATTATGCATAATAAACAACATTGACACGCATACTGTGAAGGGACATCAAGTATCAAGTACAGCAGGACACAGGATAAAGAGTAGAAGCACAGATCACATGGAATTACAAACAGATGTCACAAACATTTTTATGTCCTAAGTCATCTATATATGATCTTGACAAAAGGATTTTGGTTATAAAGGTTTCTCAACCTTTTATTTCCCCTACAATTTTCCCCACTTGTCACATAGGCGGTGATGAGATTTTCCAGCATCCTGGAATAGGATGTGTTTTCAGGACCAAGAACGCGGCAACGATCCTGTTTCTTGTGACTATGATTTTATTGTCCTATATGGTTAGTTACAGTCCCAATAAGGACATGTTGTAGGTAATATATGGATTACATTTTCCAATAAATGCCCGTTATGACAACCTGAAGGAATACACCAGGTGACGATTCTGAAACAATGCCAGATCTTCCAGATAAGTTCACCATGCTAAGAGCATCGATTACAGCAGGACGTGCCTGTTTCAAAAATGAGCATGGAAGCAGAATAATCATCAGTGTTCCTGAAAGGATATAATACTCCCAAAAATAGATAGCCAAAACAAAAATTGTTCATTAAAGCTTCACATAAATCGTCTTCAAGAGCCCGATCCAATGTCCAGAAAGGAAGAAAGGCCTGTTTTTGTCATATTTCAGCAGTAATTTAGTGTGTATGTTCATGTATATTCAGATGAGTTTGCCTTTACCCCCAAAAAGGTGGAGTATCGAAAAAAGCAGATCATACTGGGTAAAGAAAAATTATGCAACATGGTCGCTTCCTTAGGAAAGTCTAGGTGGTGGACAACCTCCCACAGCATGTGGATTCTCAATTCTGTGACAAAGCCTGCATTTAAAAAAGTTTGTTCTCCAGTGAGGCTTCTAATCGAACTTCAAACTATTTCTCTGGACCCACACATGTGGTTTTGAAATTAGGCGACTTATTGCACGATACAAATCTTTGAAGAGGGTTTAGTTCTGATATGGGGTTTTTTCATGATAGCATATCTGAGTGCTATTTCTATTTCTTCACAAGTCATGAATGATCGGTTTTGATATCTCAATACAATAATATATCACGGTAACCAAATGGTTATTGGTTTCAATAAAAAAAAATCAAACAATCACATAGCACCTATGCCCTTCGAAAATATTAGTTGAGCAGGTACAAAGAACATGCAATACCTTTCCTGTGGCAATAACTATGTTTACTCCTCTTGACCTAGCTTCTCTTAGTGCTTCAGCGTTCCTTGCTGTAACTTGGCTTTTACTGTTGAGTAGTGTACCTAGTTCAAAGGTAAAGAACACACTAGTAGATGAGAACCATTAACACATTCAGGCTGTAAAGATGTGCACGTGGCAAAGGACATACCATCCATATCACAAAAAATATATTTGAACTTTGGTTTGTAAAATCTTAGGCTGCCAGCTTTCTTCAGACCATTTGTCACTTGCCCTGTAAACATTCTTAGACAGCAAGAGCTGGATTAGATCATGAATGTGATAAGCATTTCTATAACATAATATCAACTTAAATAGTGGCAAGGAGAACTACAGAAATTTCAAAGAACATACCATCCAATGAATCTGTTTGAAGCTTATTTGAATCCTGAGAACTCTTAGATAGAGCTTTTCCTTTCCACCTTAGACTTTTTAAAATAAGCTGTTCCTCCTTCTCCAATTCTGTAGCAGCCTCATCGCTTGTCTCATGATGAAAACCAAGAAGATGCAATATGCCACGAACCTAATGCAGTAAATAAGTAATAAACTGTCCATTTGTATAAGATAATATCTAAAGCAGCAGTTGCAAGTTATGCAAACTGACAGACAAAATTTGTTCTCACTTTGACAATGCAGTAATAGACTACTTCCTCTGATTCCAATATAAGTCCGTTTGGAGATTGTGCACACAAATTTAGGGTATACTCTATTGACTATGGCGCTTTTAAGTAAAGGTAAAACAGGAAAAGTGAACTGAAAACGTGCATTGGAGTTGTCAATATACATATATTTGGAGAATTGAAACTAAGGCTAGATGGGTTCTTTTGGACTCTAAAGGGAATAATATATAAGCAAAAAAGCTAGGGAAATCCATAAGGAAAAGTTAACCTATGAATTATAGACAATTTCTAAAAGAGAGAGAGGGATACAAATCATTATTCATTAAGCAAGTTCAGGGAAGAAAAATAAAAGGAAGAACCATACCACTAGAACCCGCACTTCATCAAGAAGCATAATACCTTTCTCCTCAGCTTGCCTTGCAGCTGCCTCGACAGATATTACAATGTCGCCTAGCATTAGCTGCTTTAAAGAAACATACAGAGAAGCCGAAGAGAATAAGATGCATGGGTAAAGCTAAGAGCATAACAAAATTTAAACAAAAACTCCTACTTACAATGGGAACATCAAGATCTGGAATGTACTGTGACATTGCGAGCATATCGGTAGTGCAGTCCTCGTCTCTCAATTCTTTGCTAAGATTCTGGATCAAGTTACCATTGCACAGTAATACAGAAACCTCAACCTTATCATATTTTCCAACATCACTTATTGCAGTCTCCCGTGTGTTGTAATTGGAATCCAGAAGTCCATCGAGTGCAATCTTCATTGCCATTGGGACATTTAACTTTAGGATTTCTACAATGTTCTGCACATGCATATGATGGCAAATTTACTAACATATCTGAAAAATAATCAGTCTAAAGAAAATAGGCAACTAAAAAGCTAAATCACACCAGAAGTCCAGAACACAACAAACAATATATACACATAGATAACCAAGTTTAAGTAACTAATGGGTGCCCAACTACCATTACCGAAACTAACGCCAGAATTAGACATCAATTACAGTTAAACTTAGTTATAACCTGAATTTCTCAGACTACTGATGTCTTGGTCAAAGAGAATTCTACTAAGACATGTGGAAGCCCTAGGAACAGACATTTCCAATTAATGCAGAGGTATTTTTAGGGATTTGAATTACCAAAATCACTGAACAAACATTGCAACAATCTTACACATATCTAAACAAGACATCACCATTCACCGTGAGGAAACAAACAGCTAATAAGCAAAATAACACCTGAAGTCAAAAGGTAAACATAAATAGATGAAATAGATCCAGTAACCAACATGCATCAATTGCAAATTCAAAGCCACAATCACATGTCAGAAACAGGATACCCTTAACATGATAGATGTACTTACACATTGGTGAAAGAGATCTCTACCATAATCTATGCTGGTATACCTGAAACACATACTTCCTTAATGCCAAGGTATTTTTCAGGATGTATCTTTACAATCGTTTCTCTTCAGTACATGAAAATAATCAATCAAAAATGGCAAAACATAGCTTTTAACCAGCCAACTACCATAAATGAATAGCTGCATTGATCAACACAAAAGGCAACAGTCTTACAGTTCTAAACTGCTCTGCAATGTCCGGACAAAACATGGTTCTTCCTAATGGCACACAAATATAACAGCTACAGTATTCTCGTCTACATTTGCAATGGCACTTCTAAACCATCAGGAATAACAACACGGAGAAGTTACGCAAAGGGCGATGCGTACCAGCACTTCTGGGTCGTCGGGCATCTCGTCATCGACGCCGATGCGAGCGAGGAGCTCGATCTCGCTCTCCTTCGGTGGGGGCGGGGGCGGCGCGGCGTCCTGAGGCTGCGACCGTTTCGCCGCCGCCTGTCCACGCCGTCCCCTGCGCAACCCGCGAATCCCAGATAGAAGCCCCGCGAACGGCGATGGTGCCGCTGCCGAGGGCTCCGGGGTGGCCGTAAGCCCGCGCCAGGAGAGCAGCGAGGCCGCGGGTGCTGCCGCGGCAGCGGGGTGTAGAGGCGGCGGCGCGGCGGCGGAACGGAGCAGCGCCGCGCCGGCGAGGGGAGGTGGTAGCGGGATGTGGAAGGACGGCCGCGAGGCGAATGGGAGCGCACGTGACACGATGCGCGCCATGGCCGTGCCCGCAGTCGTGTGGCGGCGGAGCGAGGGAGGGAGATGGAAGGGAAGAACCGAAGGAGGGGGGGTTTTGGCGTTTAGGTCTGGCTCGTCCGATTTTGATTCGTGCGGAACCTGATTCGGTCTTTCAGATTTCAAAAGTTCAGACGGAGCGGGGTTTTTTCTTTCGATTTTCGTAAAAACGGAGCAGTGATTTGTTTTTACTATAAAATATCTCGAATTATTGACCCTAAACCACGTTTTTACTATCAGACATTCACGAATTGTCACTAATATCCAAAATAGACAAATGGTTTGGGGTCAATAATTCGAGATGTTTTTCTTTTTTTCTGTTTACTAACATAGACGCATACGTGCACCACGATGTGGTATGTGACGACCAACTGGATAATTGAAAAACTAGGACAGTGGGCGCACGCCGCCGCCCCCGTGTTGAGAGGCGCAGCTCTCGGGCACAAGCCGCGCGGGTTACGGACGCGGCGCATGCGGAGGAAACGGTGCCTGGCACACGGCGCAGGCGAGGACGGGGCGGCGGCAGGCACGCAGTGTAGGCGAACGCGGGGCGACGGCCCGCCCATGGCATGGTGGGTGCAACGCCCTCCCGACCAGGAGACCGCGGCCCCGGCACAAGGCCCACATGCGTGCTTTTCCTCCCCGCGACGGCCTCAGGCAGCTGGTCCCGCGTCTTGCGCGCGTCCTCCATCGCTGTCGTTGTGTCCCCCGCGCGCTCCTGCACGCGCCACGGTGCGCCGCAGGAGGCCCCGAAGTGCGGGCGCGAGTGGTCGGACACGCGGGAGGAGAAGCACTGCCGGTGCTGGACAACGGGAAAAGCGAGCAGTGCGGACAGCGAGACAACGGGGCTATGGGCGGACGGCGGAGACGATGGAGAGAGTGGAGGCTGGAAAGGCAGCGGCGGAAGCGGAGCAGACCAGGCAGATGGCGAACCCTGCCCGTAGCCCGCGGTGGCCGCGGTGGCGCGGGGCAGCGACTGCACGGATCTAGCCCGCGCGGGGCCCCGCTGGCGAACTCGTGGATGCGTGTGAGATCCCTGGGCGAGGCATCGGCAAGGGCAAGGGCAAGCTGGGTGTGACGGCGGGCGCGCGTCGGCGGCAGGGGCGAGGAGAGGAAGGAAGCTCCGCCACGGCTCCGTGTCGGAGAAGCCGCAGGCACGCGGGACCCTACCTGCGACGTGCGGAGGAGGAGGAGGAGGCCAGGTGGAGGGCACCGCGGGCCGCGCTTTCACGCGCGTTGTAAGGAGTAATATGAGAAAAAGACATAAAGAAAGAACGAAGTCCCTCCTTTCTCGTTAAATTCAAGATAAATAAAGTAGCCGGTGTGTATGAGTATAAAATAACTTGAGGAAATAAAAGACTTTAAGAGCTAGAGTTTGGCAATCTCTAGAAAAAATGAGGTTGCAAAACTATCTTTTAAGGTGGAAACATTTTCTTTCAATCGGCTTTAGACCTTTTTCAACTCTTTACGACCTCGCAGTTAAACCGACGTGAAGGATATACTAGAGTAGAAAAATATTCTAAAACTCACTCTTTTATGGTGCGGATTTGGATTTATATTTAGACGTTTGGAGTACAAGTTCATGCATTACAGTTGGAGATCGTTTTAGTTCTGCTAGTGTGCTCGCTGCCTCGCTTCGTCGTTTGGATATTCCATGGAATCTCCCCAGAAAGGCAGAAAGTGAACCAATGGAGGCACGGAAAATGTGCAAAGAAACAAGAATGACATTAAAGTTTACACCACAAATAGTAAGCGGTACGAGAATAACTTCAGCAAAGTCGAATGCAAATTCACAGCGTACTAAAAGGCTAAGGTCAAGTCCTACAAGGCTTCCAATTTTGGAAACACAGGTGCATCAGACGGAACGAATTCACAAGTTGCAGATAGCACATATTTGTCAAGAATCAATCAAATTGAGGTCGTTGCGACCCGTCGGCTGAAATAGCCTTTTTATTTCAAAGGAAACAATGGTGCAAATGAATCACATGTTTTCGAGGAAAAACAAGGATAATCGACGCATTCACAAATCACAACTCTATAAGGACTACACAAACCCTCTGGCTATGCACACAACTTTCTTCCCGATGGCACTGCCATGGCTATAGAAACTCCTCATGCTTCTACAATCCTATCTGGCTGATTGCCTATCTAGAGATACTCTTGATTCACAACATGGAAAACTGAGGGGAAACACAACCTAACAGGCGCGAACCTCTGCGAACTGGCTTGGAGCTGGCTCACAATTGCTGTTATTAAATTTCAGGGAGCCAAAGAGGCAGGACAATCTCCTCATGATGGGCCTGCGAGTGGCTGCTTCTGACAACACGGCATCCTTTGTGGTGCTAATATACGCATCATAGCCATCAAGATCTGCTTCTGTTATGAGGACTGCATCGATGCACCCAGTGGGGGCTGGCCTAGGTAGCATAATTTGAGAAAGTGGTAAACCAGCATCTTCGTAGTCAAACTCCATTGCATGGTAATCATTATTTTCTGTGTTCGTGCAGCAAGCTTCAATGGCTTCTAGGAAACTGCCAAGGTTTGTACTTCGTTCTGGATGTTGTCCAGTGTTGAGAGTTGCAAATGTGTTAACAGCCTGCAAAGTTGTGTTGGTGGTTATGATGTGTGTCAGCACCAGTACAGTTTTACTAATTACTTGGAATGCAATCATAAAAACTTCATACATGCCACTGCGATGGTGCCAAAAGCACTCTAGGCCTAATGGATCGGACATGATCCAAAGCTGCTTCAGGGGTCAAATCCCTGTATTTAATCTGTAACACAAGGATTGTCATCAGGAACTAAACTGGATATGTATATTGAGTGAGGATACAAGCTTAGTCATCATACCAAGTAGCACAATACAATAGTGGTGCTTCTTCCTCTTCCAGCTTTACAGTGAACATAGGTAGTGCCTCCTCGTGATGCATTACCTGAAAAACAAGCAGCTCTATATTGAATCTAACAATTTGAGATGCACATAATTGTTCTTTGACACATATAAATCAAGAACTTAGCACGAAAAGCTCATAGCCATGCATTGGTTGGTGGGTGACAAACCTATAATTTGCTTGAATGACAGACAAACACTTGAATGGGTAAGTTATTTGCAATACTTTTCATTAGCAAATGCACAAGAATTTCACCTAATTGTTATGCATGATGTCACATACAACGACATCTAACAGAACCTTAGTACTGGCTCCTGAGGTTGGGGAATGGAGTGTGTATTAAAAGATAGGGTTGCAACATCTTCGTAATCATACCTACCACATCAAAATCTAATTGGTAATACAACCTAATTCCATAGACTTTAGTTGACAAGTGACCACACCACAAGATATAACATTACTTGACCAGTGATCACAACATATAACCTGCTTTCCTTGTCTGAGTTAACTTCTACCTGCTTTGCTTCCCTAAATTTGAGTCAAGTAGTCAACAACCACTGGCTCTCCTTCCTACAATTTAATGTCTACTCACTGAAGAAAGTATTCCATGGCAAAAAAGTAGAGTACCACGGATAGCAGGAAAAAGAATTGCAAACGGATCAAGACTGGGATTATGTTTTCAGAAAGAGTATGAATTTGCTCCAGTATACTTTCCCTTACAAATAAACAAGAAAGAGCAAGAACTTACGGTGGATGAAATCTATGGCTTGACAAATATCATCGAACGAAGGTGCAAACAAATAATCTCTCGTTGGAATTACCAGGTGCTCGATCTCATAGTCCTAGTAAAAGAAAGCATGTGCTGTTACTCATACATACTTGTTTTCTCAGCACAACAGTCTGAACTCTGAACCCATGATAACATGCAAAAGGATATTGACTTGGGTAGTGCAGAATCTCAAAATAAGTAGATAATGGAGTCCAAGGTTCCCACGTGGCAACTAGAACTGACAAATTTTAAATAAAAACAGAGTCACACAAGTAACAGAAGATGGAACAGTTACCTGGTATAAAGATGTCGGGACAAGAGTTTCATAAGGTTCATTCAACGTTACAACTCCTTTAACTCCAAGTTGCTTCAGACGAGGAACGTCACTTGGAAAAGGAACAGCACCAAGCAAAATAAACTGGATGGAGATCGAAAGAATTAGGCAGAGGCATGAATAGTAATTTGTAATGCTAGGTCCTGCGACGCAAAAAATGAAACAACTAAAATTTAATAGCACCAATCATGGTTTGCTACACTTGTAAATGCAGGGCTCTGTGGTCCTCGGCACGTGCCTATCCACCCACGATGCCAAATGATATACTATCAAAATACTAAAGGACGAAGCTGAAAATAACATACATGTTGACGGGAACTACCCATAATCTTCTCACAACCGGGTTAAAATTGGAACGTCTGAGTTCTCACAAAAGCAAGCACGAGAACAATCATTGCTCGCAAAGGGGGGAAATGAGGCGCTAGATCCCCCCACTGGCACTACTGCTGACTGAGTAAAAGTCACTCTTAAGCATGAACGAGCATAACCAAGCGAAGGCAATCCCTGCGTATAACTGAAAACTTAGTGCCACTATGCGAGAGCAGAGCATGAAAACCAAATGCGAAAAACAGATATGACATAATTTTCAGAGGGTGGTGGTGGTAAACCACAGTATGAAATGACAAATCCAACACTAGTGTACCGATCTCAGTCACAGGAACAAGTCAATAACCACATCACTACCCAAGCAAATTAAAGCAGAGCCTAGCCTATAATATACCCATCCGAGATACAACCACACAATCCACGCAGAACAAAAGCAAGGAAAGGGGCCACTACCTGGTCGACGCGATCCCACCACCGGAAGTCCGCCTCGAACCGGTTGCGCAAGACGTTGTAGAGCAGCGTCGGGTAGAAGAGCACCCTCGCGCCGGCGCCGACGAGCGCGCGCTTCGCCTTCAGCGGTACGACCTCGCGGCCACCGGTCGCCTCAACCTCCACCTCCTGCTCCTGCTGCCCCGCCAGCCCCCCATCACCGTCTCCCAATTCGCAAATCCTCATTTCACAAAACTACAACAGGTCGCGAATCCTCGCCACCGCGACGCCTCCAGCGTCCCCCTCCCCTTCCACAATGGGCAGATCCGTGTAGGCACGGGAGAGGGAGGATCCGTGGATCGAGAAGGAGTGGGTAGCCTTGCTCGTGGTCGCGTGGCCTGGGGACGCGAGAAATGGGACGAGCGATTTTGTCTAAAACCCCAGCAGCAGAAGGCGGAATACGAAAACAGGTGGCAGCGACGAGAGAGTGCTGATTCGGAAGGGAGCAGAAAGAGCTGGCTCGCCTGTTTTTAGTTGGTGGCGGCTGAAAACGTGGGTGCATTTCCTTCTCAGGTCCTTGGATTTTTCACAGTTTTGCATTGTTGCTCCCCTTTCTTGTTGGATGGGTGGGGTAGGTGCAACAACAATTCTTCAATGTTTCTTTCATGACCAAGAGTCCATGTCATTTTAAGTCTCAAGTTACATGATGGGTATAATTAGAAGGTACTCTAAGGAAAAAAGTTATGTAGAGCACTCACAGACTATATTGAACGATTGAAAGATTTTTTGTGGCAAATCAATGGTGTGGTTATGTTTGAAATGCATAAATTCTATTAAGAACCATACAGTGAAATTCATATAATAAAAATTGAGTTTATAGAAAAATATGGGTTTTGAGAAAGAAAACTACACATATCAAATAGGACCTGAACGGGTTCCTTATAAAGATGTAAGAAATTGTTCATAGGTGTAAGTATAACCTAGAAACCCATAACGAAGGCACGTTTAGAACGTGTAAATTGTATAGACATTGTGCTGGGATTTCAAATGAGACTGTTCAGATTTGCAGAAAAACATATGATTGTGGAAAAATTCCCGCATTCAAGACGAAGCCTGAAAGTAGGTATTACCAGCCTTTGAGTTCACCGTTCAGTTCATGTTTAGATTATCATGGCTAAAATCTAGCAAGTCTATAATCCAAATGGGTCCACAGACTAATAGATTAGCTAAAAGTACACGATCTATTAGTAATTATTAGCTAGTGCTGCTATTTTTTAGTGGATCCATACAGACCCTTAGCCAAAGATAATCTAAGTTAGTAAGACATCTCAAGGCAACCAAGGAGATTGGCCATTGCTCTACATTAGCCTAATTTATCTTTTACTTAATACATAATGTTAATTTCTCCTTTCTACAATACAGAATAAAAAAGGATGTTGTGCTGACGTATACTGGAGTGAAGACATGGCACCAAATTAGCATATGACGAGTAAAAAGCTAAGGCACAGAGGGGCACATGCTTAACATGTATTATTTGCATGCCAGCTAGGCTAAGAAAAGATATAGAGCGACACTAAGCTATATGTGCAAACAAAACAATAGCCCATGACGAGCGCATGATATATCAATAATCAATGGCATTACGTTACAACTAGTAGCTCAATAAAACTAAACCTAATCCTAAAGTGCTTTCCTTCGGTAACACAGCCCAGGACCATCACCTACAAGCATGCACAAACACACAATTTTTTAGCTATGGGGGGTGTGGGCAGAAAAGGCCCTAATTAACAACCACACGCGTCAATCTCTTTCCGAGGGCACATTTGTGATACCGCCTCACTTTATTGCCCAGCACTTCGGATATCCATCGTGCCCTCAGCTTGCTGACCTTTGGGACCCCCGTCCAATCAGCGCCGTGCATTCACCCTCCAATGAGCCGGGCCTCCTCATTCAGCCCCAGGACGGACAAGCGCCGTCGACTCTGGATCCGACGGCCCCTGACGGCGCCAAAGGACAGGCCCACGCGCGCCCCCGTCGCTCCCCGAGAAGGGTAGCGAAAGCGAACCCCGCCGCGGTTTCGTGCCGGGCCGCGCCCGCCCGCGCGCGCGTGATTGGACCGCGGCGGGCTGGCGTCGCCAGCCGCGTCACGCGGGACGTACGCGCACGACCTGCCGCTGCCGCCCCTTCCCGGCGAGGCAGGGCGACGTTCCCGGTGGGCCCCGCTGGGCGGTGTCGGTTGGACGCATCCCGTTGGTGGATAGGAGTGACACAGGGAGGTGGGCCCGCGGCGGCTGGGAGCCTCGCGGGGCGATAATGTGTGGTGGGCCCGAGGTGTCGAGTGGGCTCGTGGAGTCACCACACTTGCGCACGGTGTTTGACTCGGGTGACGGGTGGTGCCGCACTGCCGCCCGGATGGCATCGGGCTCGGACCTCGGACTCGCTCAACGGATCCACCACCGGTGCTCCGAGTGGCTAGGAGTGAGTCGAGTGACTGGGCAGTTCCTGTGTTGCACTCGCATCGCATCCTCTGATCCTCGGATCCTTTATCCTTTCCAGCGCGGGAATTGCTTTTGTTGAAGACAGATCATCGTGTAAACGAATGCGTAGATAATAAAACTTTTGATGTGGCAGTAGTCTCGGTAGAAAAGGAATCCAGAGAAGCACTGGCCGTGGGAGTCTGGGTGCGTCAGAGTCAGATGACACCACGTGCCCGGTTTTGGATGTGCATGAATCTAATGCGGCACTCACATGCATGATTAGCCCCAGAGTTAAAACAGTGCTTGCGCTAAGCTATCAGCATCAGGCTCTGTTCATAAAGAAATATCTGTACCCGCGATTGGCTAGCGCTCGTTTCCTACACGTACGGCTGCAGCGGCCGGCCGTCTGCAGCGAGCAAGATCGCTGTTTCAGAACAGGCGCTGCTTCTTCTGCGTTAAGCCCGTGTGAACGCCCGCTGGGAATCAGATTCGCCAAATCTGATGCCTAGCAATATTTTTTCGGCCTCGGAAGTCGGAGCGGAGTGGAACAGCAACAGCGTTTGCATGTCACCGCTCAGCGCTCAGTGCATCTCTTAACGACCGGCTCGCACACTTTCCTTGTGACCAGTCTATTAACGACGTTGATTGTATATAAAAAACGTCATACGGAGTATAAAATAAGCAGTGCATAAAGGGTTGAAACAATGTATTAGCGACGGTTTATACACTGTTTTATATGGCTGGTGGCCGCTGCTTCATACAGTAATTCACATCAAATCGAGTGAACTTTGTTTAGTTTGATGTCGTATAGTACTATACAATATCGGCAATTAAAATATAAAATAGCTTACCATTGGTATTTTGATTATATAGATAGATAGACAGACCCCGTGCGGATCTAATTTCGGGTCGTCGAGGCATCAACGGACAACGGGGAACGAGCGGCCAGCCGGCCACGGTCGAAAGCAGTACTTACATCACAGAAAATGCCAAAAGGCAAATAGACGTGAGCGGGGCCGATTTGCAGAAATTGGAAAAAATGCCCTTTCCCCGGACCTCGGATACGCAACGCAAGTTACGCAACAGACCTAGTTTTTTTTTTTTTTTTGAGCTTAACGTAACAGTAGTTGTGGGATGGCCCAACCCATATAAACGTTGCGCATTTTGAGATAATGGACGTAATTGCGATGGCACTTTCATATGTTTCCTTGGAACAGAAAACACGAAATCACGTGTGTTCCTCTTTCGTTGTATTCAGGCCATATCTAGTGGATGGATACCCCAACTTTCTCTTCCCGCGTGTACTCCATTGAGGCAGCTCCATCGGGGAGGGGTCAAGTCTTCTCCATCAGCGCTGAAGCAAACGTGATCCACGTTGGTGAAACTCACCAAATATAAAAGTAATAAGCAAACATTAGCAAAGCAAGGCGAATACTTTTTTTTTTCAACAACGAGGCAGTGGCCACTAACTAGTAAGCAACGTTTTCACTAAAAAAGCATCAACTAAAGCATATTCCATCGTAAAAAAAGGAAAGGAAACTAAAGCCACGAAATGAACCCGAAAGAAGAGAGTAATCGACGTGATCCGCGGATGTGCAGTTTTTTCTTTTACTTCGTGGATGCACCAATTTCCTTTGTGGCCTCTGCTTGTTTAATTTTCGGTGTGTTTGCTTGCAAGTATAAGTTAGGATGGGGTCATTACATCCCAGTTTTCATAGCGTTTGATTGAAAAGTTGCAAAATTGATTCATTCCTCATTGGAAATATTTCCTGAGATTCAAAAGACAAGCTCGCTCTAGAAAAAAAGGTGGAGCACAACCACCCCACTTGTGATGTGAGAATGATGGTGGACTATCGTTCTAAAAGTGAGATGGAGCCATCCCATTTCTAAAATATGAGATTGAGCCTATTATATTTCTAAAATATGAGAGAAAATCATCCCATCCCCTTAAACCAAACACCCCCCCCTTGGTCGTAGCAAGGTTGGGGTCCTTTATCTGCATCCATATTAAAGTTCCGTATACCTTCGTGAAATAAAAAACTAGACTTGTCTTATATGTGGAACAAAACTAGAAGATTCAATGCGCAGCATTCAGGAACAAAAAAATTTACATTTGGATTGAGGCGAACTCGTAAGCAAGTCACATTCTCACAGCTTGTTTGTGGTGCAAATTTTCATTGCCAGTTTCAAATCCAAAAACACATCGTATTTCCGTTCGCGGCCCAAAGGCATCCGCCGACAACCGAGCCCGTTCGGTCCAGGAACGGCCTGGCCCGGTGATGCGGTGGGCTGAACGAGAACTAAAGGCATGGAGCCGGCGATCATGACGCAGGCCTCCACCAGCGACAAGGCATACCTGCTGGCTGCTGCTACTTTCACCGTGACTGTGAAATACAGAATGTTTTTTCTCCATGTTGTGAAGAATAATTCGTAACGTCAGATGGAAAACTGCACACAAGTATAGATGATGCTACATCAAAACCACCGAGGACAAATTCTTATGCTTTCCTTCGACTGTCACCTTGTACTGCTGGTCTATCCAGGTGCTTCTGAAGACGTATCCAAAATGAAACGTGCCCACAGAACACTCTGATCCCTGTAATATTTGCAAAGGAAATCAAAATAAGACTGACAATAATGGTACATTGAAGCAATGGGAGAGAAGAGCTGTGCATGCAGTTGTTTAGAGTAATAAATAAACTGCCAACAAACAGCACTTGCTTGGACACAAGCAACTCAATAGCCAAATAAAAACAGCCACAACTAACTGCTGATGCATACCCGCTACAAGAAAAAACATCAGTACTTCACTGCATATGCTCAGGCAGTAAGGTGCTCTCTTTGTAAAGCCATAATATCAGGCTATTAACAGATGCAATTTTTTTTTTCGAAATAGATGTAAACAGGCACAGAAGACCTGTACTCGTGGAGCTGTCAACTACTCAGCTTTGATTTACTTGAATCCCTGTCGACTCTTGCAGTACTCTTCAAGTCCCTAGCTGTGAGTCAGTTAACCGGAAGTTTCACTCAAAGTGAGCAAGCCTATGGCTATGGCTGATTGGCTGTGCATCGTGTGACTTGCACGTGCAGACATTTAACTTGGCTGGCCTACACGACTAGTACACTAACTTCTATTGACCACCTATATAATACAAGCAAAAGGGTCCCTAAGCAAAATAGTATCCAATGGCAATGGCAACGATGCTGCCAGTTGATATCCTTTTGTTCTGCTATAGATATTTGGGTGGGGAAGAAAGGGAAAAAACTGAGGCAGCTCGCATCTCCTTGTTGTTTGTCGTAGACACCAACATGTTTGTTTGTTTGTTTTCCTATACCGAGGAACGAGCATGGAAACCTGTTTGCTACTGAATTTGTTATACGTAACCTATAGCCCTCCGGAACCAAATATGTCGTAGGCAGTAGTTTGCTTCTGAAGAAACCTCTTTTGTGATCTGGTTTTGCGTTTGATTCGTACACATATTTCCCGAGTGGCCACTGCTGATGCCTGATGGTCTGCCCGCGCGCGCTTCCGCGATGCTGTGAGACGCTGATAACTGGAAAACCGTTTATCAATGTTTTTTTTGGGGGTTCCTGCCAGCAGTTCCATTCATCGAACACGGAACAACACAGAAATGTTGCTTATAAGAATACGAAAGGCGCGGGCGCAAATGGGCCAGAATGTTATTCTGATTCCCGGAGTTGTTCGTTGTTCCCATGAGCACGATAACGATAATAATGGTGTGCAGTTGTGCTTGACCGTCCTAGGCTATGAGCAGGCGTGACACTCGATTCGCCTGGGGATGACGTCGGCTGTTGCCTTTTGGCCCAAAACCAGCCTAGGAGCATCTGCATTGCTTATCTATGGGCGACTAAACTTTGGATATGATTCCCGATGGCAATAGCAGAATAATAATTATGCGCTCCCAGAGCAAGTAAAACTGATAGAGGATATATATAATAACGGTGGCATTCTTTGTATTAACCTTGCTTTGCCTGTCGTTGCCACGTGTCGAAGGACGAGGCCTCATGCCGCTCTGGCTACCATCATGCACGGTCTGCACGGATGCCTTTGTGCCCCGCTTCGTCATTTGCGGTTGTTCCACCCAAATTCCTCATTCCAGAAGCTTGACCAGTGGATACACCTCTTCGTCTCGGGTTCCAGAAGCTAGACGACATCTTTGCTTGCTTCCCTTGAGCGCTCGAAATGGACTTTCCTGTCTGAACAGACCGAGGGGAACATCGTCGTTCGACCTGAAAACCCGGCTACACGGGACGTGGATCTGAAACATGTCTCTGGGCTTCTGGCTACCGGGAATAGACCTGCCGGCTGCCGGGTCATTGATGAGGTTGTATGCTTCACGGCTGGCGATGTCCATGCCATGGTCCATGCAGAGATGCACCTTCAAGTTGTCGGCGGCGACGTAGGGTGGAGCAGCGTGCGCACCGTCCATTTCTGCAGAATCACGCGGCCGAAGCTCTCTGAAAAAAGGCAAAAGGTGAGCCGGGTGCGCGCGCGCGGTCGTGTTGCCGAGATGCGCGAGAGCCAACCGCCGCCCAATCCACGCGCCCGCTCGTGAACTCCAGCGCCGCCTGCCCGTCAGTCGGCAGCATATGCCACCTGCCGATGCCGAGCCAGGACAACAACGCCCACCGAAGAACGGAGTGGCGCCTGGTTACATGTGCCAATGTAGTAGGCTCTATCTGCCCTACCTCGGCTCGGTTCAATGCGCGTTCCTTGGCTTGGCATAAAGTTTGTAAAGTCCATTTTTCGTTTTTTAAATTTGTACTCCTACTAGCTTTAATCTTGGACTACGAAGATGGGCTAAACAACCAAAATTGTCGAGTCTGATTAGCTAGCAGGTGCATCATATTTGATTTTGCAGCCCAGAATTCAAATCTTTTACCTTACTTAAATACGTCTTATTTGTTCGTGCATCCAAGCCTTCCTTCGTCTGGTGAATTACCACTCCTATCTTGTTCAAGTGTATGCTATATCTTTCAATTGCCCTGCCACGCATTGTACCAAATCCATCTCGTAGGGGGAAAAAAAGGGAATTTCCACGAGGAAAACAAAGAACAAGATCTTGTCTCATTTTCCTTCTTAATTTGGTTCCGTTACGTCTCAAAAGAAATGACAGGAATACAAGGAATGTTACTTCAACAATCTCGAAACATAAGTGATCATGATATTGTTAAGTTTGACTATTTTAGATTTGACCAAGTATTAACAACTACCACATCAAGCAAGTATACTATGAAAATATATTTCATAATGGATTTAATTATGCTAATTTAATATAACATAATCCTGCCGTTTTTAAATAAATCTAGCAAGCTAATAATAGTTTGATTCAGAAAAATAAAATTAAAAGGTTGAAAGTCAAACCCAAAGGAGAATTCGCTTAAGTTAGGTACCCAATCATGAATCTATTCAGGGCTGCATATAAATAGTACGCACAGTAGTATATAGTAGCCAATCAACCCCAGGACGATCCTGGCATGAAAAAACCACAGAAATGCAGAGCCATGCCACTTCATCATCAGCAACGCCGGCGTCACCGTCGCCCACTCCCTGGCGGACAGCAGAAACCATCACATCAAACCGGAAACCCTGGACCCTTCTCCGGTTCTCCCCCTCGCTTTCCCCTTCTCCACGCTTCGGCCCTCGCCGACTATTTAAACCAGCGCTTCTTCACCGTCGCCCGTCGGCTTCCGGTAGGAGCAAACCATTTGTTTTTTAACAAAAGAGGACACCCGCAAGGCACAAACCCACGGCCGAGCAGACGGAGCTCGATCGGTAAACTTCTAGAGATTCGAGGTGAGTTCTGCAATGGCGTCATCCCATATCATCCTGCCCAAAGAGGAGGGGGAGGAGGCCGGGCTGGGCGTGGCGATGGAGGCGGACCACGACTCGCCGGCGCAGCGGCCGTACCAGGAGCAGGCGGCGCCCGGGAAGGCGGCGCTACCCTTTTCGGCGACGTGCGTGCGGATCTCTCGCGACTCGTACCCGAACCTCCGCGCCCTCCGCAACGCGTCGGCCGTGGACCTCCACGACGACGACGCGGCCTTCGTCAAGCTCGAGGAGGGCGACTACGGATACGTGCTCGACGACGTCCAGCACCTCACCGACTATCTCCCCGACCTCCCCGTGAGCGCCGCAACTCCCCTCTCCCGTGCTCTCTGGTCGCTCCGTTGCGCGATCTGTTGTCCCTGCGTGGAAGATTCTACTACGAATTGCGGCGATGCGTTTGCTGGGCTCGTTTTGATTCCGGGCACGGGGATCTAGATCCAGCCATTATCAAACCGCAGCTCTTGTGCCATTTTTTTGGTTATTAGTGAATTTTTGTCTGTTTACGCGGCGGTTTCGTTTGGGGGAATGTTTGGGGATTGGTCGAGACGCCTGCTGCATTTTTGGACGCTTATATGATGTGGCGCTTTGGCGACTCTGCCAACGTGCATTCAGCTCATTAGCTGTGTCCTGTTTATAGTACAACAGAACTAGTAATACGTATTACTTGGTGATTCCTAGTGGCTAAGCCGCTAAGGGAGTCCAAGTTTTTCGGCGAGAGAGAAAGGAGCTGTAACTCTTGTCTATTTTCTGCATATCTTACGTGTTGGCAATAATTAGTTGGCGGTTCGTGTGGTTGAGACAATGAGAGATGAGACTGACGTGTGAACCTCGTGCCTCCTTGTGTCTGTGACTCTGTTCGCAGGTGACGTTGTTAGATTTCTAGAATGATCGTTTCCACGCTTCTGGAAGGAATTACTTGTATTAGTCGTAAACCTTTCCTCCTTGCTGTTGTAGATCATCTACGTGTCCATTTAGAGGAAATAGGATATCTGGGTGTTTATTAGTCTATTTTGAGTTAAAACAAAGTCGTTTTCAAGGGGGCCATCATCAGGGTTAAGCTAATGGTTTTCCCATTTGACTTTTCTTGCAGACTTTTCCTAATCCTTTGCAAGATCATCCGGCGTATTCAACTGTCAAGTGAGGATTTTCTCTCTATTTGACTTTTCTATCTCTTTTTCTGATAATCTCTAATAATTTCTCACTGTCAACATGTTAAACTGAACTTGCTGAATACACATTCACCAGGCAGTATTTTGTCAATGCAGATGATACAGTACCTGAAAAGGTAATGTCAGGAATAACACTTCCATATGTGGACATTGTTTATTTCATAGGCAATTGGTGACATGACATCATTTTTGTGCTACCACAGGTGGTTGTTCAGAAGAACAGTCCACGAGGAGTTCATTTCCGCCGTGCTGGACCTCGTCAGAGGGTATGATGCCTCTGATATACACCTGTATCAGGTGTGAGCAATGCATTATTTACATATAATCTGACATACGTTTTCAAACCTCAGGTGTATTTCGAGTCAGAAGAAGTGAAAGCATGCATTGTAACTTGTGGAGGCCTTTGCCCTGGGCTCAATACTGTCATCAGAGAGTTGGTGTGTGGCTTGTCCCACATGTACAATGTTAACAATGTCTTTGGTATACAGGTTTGGATCGTTCCAGATTACTTAAATTGTTCCTGCGAATTTTTGATCTTTGCCCTGTTAAAACTCTTGCAACAAAATTCGAAATTTGATGCCAGTCTGTAAGAGGGGGCGGGACACTGCTTCAGTTTTGTTGTGTCGATTGCAAGTTCTGGGATCTTTTTATTGTATAGTTCTGCACACAATGTATGATTCACATTACTAAATGTTATAACTTTATATCAGTCTGCCACATAGTGGTAGACTGATATACACATTATGAGGCTATGATATACACATTATGATTGCAGTGCATCAGTGAGATCAAATTTAATTTGATCTGTATTATGTAGTCTATGCATGAAACCTTTTGGGTATTCCATAACATATTATAAGCAATTTCCCAGAATGGATACAAAGGCTTCTATTCAAGCAATTATCTTACCATGACACCAAAGAGTGTGAATGGTATCCACAAGCAAGGTGGTACAGTTCTTGGAACATCACGTGGTGGTCATGATACCAAAAAGATCGTTGACAACATTCAAGATCGTGGAATTAATCAGGTATATCCTTTCTTATTAGTGGTCTTCATATAATCCTTCTTATTGTGGGGTTTGAGTAAATATTCTTGTGCCACTTCTAGGTGTATATCATCGGAGGAGATGGAACTCAGAAGGGAGCATATGAGATATACAAGGTAATCACTGCCATGAATGAATTTGCCATGTATGATTCAGAACTTCTGGTATTGTCAACATTTCATTTGCACATAGAACTTCCGTACCATCTATTCAAGTGCGCTTAAGCAGACCTCATGGGTGCTTTAAAAAATTTATATGTATAATTAAGTGTTTTTATGGACAAATACTGATCAAGAAGTTATTTTTTATTGAGTTCTATTTTTGAAATTACTGCAGGAAATTCGTAGACGTGGCCTTCAAGTAGCTGTTGCTGGTATCCCCAAGACAATCGATAATGACATAGCGGTATTTTTTTCTACTTGCTTTCTTTTCTGCTTGCAAAGAAGCTTTTGATTCACACCTTCTTTTTGAAAGACTGTATTTGAAGAGAGATGGGTCATTGCTGATTATTTGTATATATCTATTGTTAGGTTATAGACAAGTCATTTGGTTTTGATACTGCTGTAGAAGAGGCCCAGCGTGCCATCAATGCAGCTCATGTGGAAGCTTCAAGTGCTGAAAACGGAATAGGGTTAGTGAAGCTTATGGGTCGCTATAGTGGTTAGTTTCCTGCCTAACGACTGAAGATCATTCACTGATTGTGCCAGAGAATAATGGATTCCTTTACCTTTTTTTTTTGTTTTAGCTATTTCATTACGCTGTCCTTACTGTGATACTTCCTCACTGATGCAGGGTTTATTGCCATGTATGCTACTCTTGCAAGCAGAGATGTGGTGAGCTAATGTCTTATATTTATACCTCTGTAAACTGTCCTGCGTTGCATATATGGCTCTGTTTCCTTTTTTTAATTGTCACTGTAAATGCGATCACTAATGTTCCAGTATGTCATTTTATCTTATTATGAAGGACTGCTGCTTGATTCCCGAGTCACCATTTTATTTGGAAGGGGAGGGTGGACTATTTGAATATATAGATAGGAGGTTGAAGGAGAACAACCACATGGTTATTGTTGTGGCTGAAGGAGCAGGACAGGATCTTATTGCTCAGAGTATACCTGCTGCCGATCAGCAAGATGCATCTGGAAATAAACTGCTTCTTGATGTTGGTCTCTGGTTGACTCATAAGATTAAGGTACCTTTCTATTAGCCATTCTCCATCAGACTATAATTCATTTTGGTTTCATCCTCTAAGTACCAAATGCAAGTCTGACTTTCACTCTGTGCACAACTTTCTACTAAAACTACAAGAATACTCTGGTGCTAACATGTTCTCTTGGGTTTGAAACTAGTCTACCATAGGGAAGGTAAAATGAAGCAGTGGATTGGTTTAAAAACTTTACATTCAAGCGTATAATATTGTGTGAACTTGTACTCTGCCATATCCGCTCATTTGTAAACATATGCCTTTCTTGTGCTCACCAGTTAAATAACATATCTTAAGGTAGCAGGAAGTTCAGAGCATGGTTACTTACATCAGCATAATATGGTTATATGGTTTTACATACCCTGTTCTAAAACTTATTTACCTGGTTCAAAACTTTAGGTGCATGCCATAGTTACGTTTCATGCTTCGGATGTAGAATATAAATTTCTACTTTATAGTTTATACTTTATACCCAGGTGCATCATGTGTGAGTATCTGTAAAGCTTAAAAATATGTGTATAGCTTAGAAGCTTAGCAGCCTCCTGGTGTTGAGTCATGCGTGATATATGGTGTTAGTATATCAGTGTTTTCATGTCTCTTGTTCTTGTTTTTGGCGTCTTACTTATTACTGACTAGTGATTAGCGTTTTCTTGGTGTTGCTCCAAGGTTTTTGCTGAGCAATTTATAAATATTTAATATTGCATTGTTACTTTGCAGGATTACTGCAAGAGCAAGAAGATGGAGATGACTATTAAATACATAGGTAACTGCCTCATCACTTCTTCAACGCATTCTACTTTGTAGCATGTCAAGAAATTTGACAATAACTGTTTGCCATTTCTAATGCAGATCCAACCTACATGATCCGAGCTATTCCAAGCAATGCATCTGACAATGTCTATTGCACACTGCTCGCACATAGTGCCATTCATGGTGCAATGGCAGGATATAGCTTTACAGTCGGAATGGTCAATGGCAGGCATGCATATATACCATTTCATGTGAGTATATCTTCCACTGTATCCTTGGTAAACAGGGATAGTAATAGTAAACAGGGATATTCTTTGTGGTAGTGGAAGCTGTCACCATGGATCATGCCCAAACTTTAGCTTGCATTTTGACACAATCTTATTTGCTGCATTCCAAAAAGAAACTAATTCAACCCAGTATAATTCGAAGCAAGCCTCAAGTTTCACAAAAAGAGTGCATGGGACGTCTATGCTCACCAATGGAAATCACTTTGCACCACACTTGGTTTAAAATTTTGGAAAGCACCTTGGTAGAATTAAGACACTGAAGCTGAAACTAATGTTTCTTCAATATCTTTGCTTCCATGATAGTTGGGGTTTGTCTTTTGGTAGGAAGGAAATTCGCGATTAGGATTCTCATACCCGATACCCATAGAAAATTTATCTTCTTTTGCTTAATGTCACGTTTGCAAATTGCAATTGCACAACTCAAAATTCATCCTGACAACAGAGGGTGACATCGACGAGGAACAAGGTGAGGATAACTGACAGGATGTGGGCAAGACTGCTGTCTTCAACAAACCAGCCGAGCTTCCTGAGCCAAAAGGACATTGACGCGGCCAGAGAAGCCGATAAGGCGGCCAACAGCATGAAGAACGGAGGTGATGCGAAGAAGCAATCTGCATCAGTGTTGGCAAATGGTGAGAAATAGTATGCTTTTGGCGGTTCTTAGTTGTGTACATTAGCTGCTGCAATCTGGCTGAGGTCAATAGGCCAAAACTGCAAGTTTTGTTTCCATTTGCATGTTCCGATTCTGTCGGAACAGAGCACACTCAAACACGTTCTCGATGGCTCACGAAATAAAAGCTTTATATTGTGTGTATCTGCATCAGAAATCGTGCAGAGCTCAGCAATTCACAGATCTTGTTTATTGCCCGATTCTTCTTCATATATATGTGCCGGACAGACGGCCGTCCATCCGCTGCCGTTGCTGATTGCCGTTCATGCGAAGGCACTGGCCTCACCAGATACTCAACTACTCAAGCGTGAGCGGCAGCTCTTGTGCTAGAAGTTCCTGCTCTGCATGGGAGTTCATGTGACCTTGTCTTTCCCGTGGCGATATCACAGGAGGTTGCTTTCCGCCGTGTTCGCACCAAACTAGACGTCATGATCCTCTTTCTTCATGTTGGCATCAGGGTTGTGAGGAGGCATTACGTTGTTTCTTGTATTTTCGTCTTACTGCTCTGCACGTCGGTGGTTGCGCTTGGTCAGCAGGTTTCCCATCTCTGTTCTTCCCTGATGCCCCTCCGTTTTTGCATGGGGGAGAAGGCACCAATGGCGTCGAAGTGCCACCTGCGGCACGGACACCACCACAGCACCTGGCCACCGATGTTCATGTGCCAGTGCCACCGTCTGCAGCACAGGGCGTCGACGACGCGAGGGCATCTGACTCCGACAATTCGAACGACACCGGTGTAGCTGCGGCCGACCAGAAGCAGCAGCCGAACCCAGAAGCAGAGACCGACGTCGCAGGTGGAACCGCGACGCGGACGGTGGAGGAGAAGACGGCGCCCGGAACAAACGCCTCGTCGCCCGCGACACCGCCGGAGACGCCAGAGCGCGACGTGGCGCCGGCGCCGCACACCGGAGAGCATGCACAGGCGGCCAAGACGGAGCCGCCGGATGTCGACATCGTGAAGCCCGACGGCTGCACCACGCCGCCGCCGCCACCCCCAGCGGTGGCTCACGACTCGGAGGGGTCCGATACGCAGATGGCCGACGGCCACGGGAGCCAACAGCACGGGGAGAAGCCGAGGCAAGGGGGCGCGAACGCAAAGCGGGACGTGGCTGCCTCCAAGTCGAGGTTGCTCGCTTTCCGGTCCTTCACGCGGGACAAGAACGTGATCAAGTCCGGGGGCGCGGACGTGGCTTCTCCTGAGAGACGCAAGGCTGGGGAGGAGGGCACGGAGAGCAAGGAGAGGCAGAGGCGGAAGAGGTTCTGGAAGTGATCAAGGCTGGGCGCCACCAAGATGTCTGTAAAGTGCATGGTGGCCCTGCATTCTAGATTTCTAGTAGTATTTTCTAGGATCATAGTAAGTGTTGTGATATAACTGAGTTTACTGTTTGCTTTTTTACAATTTGAAGTTACGAGCACTGTTGGTGCCAGTTTGTTGTATAAGAATGGCTCTTTATCCTTTTGGAAAACATTTTATTTTCATTCCCACGACATCCCCAAGAAAAAAAATCGAAAAGGATTTAATGCTTTGACGAAAGAAATAGATGAACCGCTATCCTTACATTTCAAAATTTCAAGTGTAAAAATCAGAAAATCGTAACATCCCATGATGGCGCAAATCATCGCTTCAGCCAAATGGACCGCAGAAATTGTCGACGAGCCTTAATATAACGGAGTGGGATTATCCCTAGTACTCTATATTACTGCACTAAAAAGCCTAGTTTGGAAGCCTTATTTTCAGTTGGGATTGGAGGAAAATCGGGAGAATTGATAAAAAAATAACTCATTTTCTCCCTCAATTCCACTTCATCCCCTCCAATCACTGTGAAAAATAGGGTTACAAAACTAGCCCCGAAGGTTCTAGTGTACACTCCAAGGTCCACAATAAAGGTGTCTATTACACTTCCATTATCGAGAACTAGATTGGGTCTCGTTTTTTTATTGAGAACTGATATACCAAAAGGAGGCATTATATCAAACAATTTTAGAAGGATTTATTCACAGGGCACAACTTTACATGAATTGATAGATGCAAAGCTGCAACACATAAAGGCAAAGATGACAGCTATTTTGCAATATACCTATACTGATCACCATTTCATCTCAGAAACTGAGGGGTAAGGTGTGTATTTGCAAAACTGCATATAACATCCAAGAAATCAGATATTGCAACTCTACAAAAAAAAAAAAAAAAACATGGACAGCGAGACATGCTGACCCAAGGCAAAAACAGACATTGCAAATCTATAGACTATAGTTATTTTAATGAAGGATCGCTTGAAGTTTCCAAACTGCTACTGCTAAAAATCACTGCTTCCACCATTGATTCCTGTGGGCGTGGAGAGCCATAACTGCGGAGGCCTGATCTGCGGCCCATAGTCGCTGGCCCCCCAACATGGCAACACGTAACATGGAGCTTCTGGGCCTTTCTCCTCGGATCCATCCTCAGGTGTCAGGTGCCCAAACACTCGGACATCTTAAAGATCAGCCTTCTTTGCTGCATATAATGATATAGAACTCATAAGCTAAAACCATGCATAACCTTGCTGAACTCTTTGCTCTTACAGTCCTATTGTGCCCAATGTAATATAGCCTTCGATTGTCATGCAAACAGTGCACGTCTATAAGGCGTCTTTAATATGTAAAACAAAATACAAATCACAGTCTTGAATTATAAACCTACTAATTGAGAAACAACAACTTTGCCCTTGTGGCGCTGGGACTGCATTTCATGATAGTTTGCAATTTTTTCGTATGCAGAGCAGGAACTACAACTCATGCTATGATAGAAAGCAGAAAGGCAGAGGCGCCTCCAAAATACATGCATAAGTAGAAACATGTGGATTATATAACAATATGAAGTACTTACAGGCAGTAATATTCAAATCAATTAGCCCCCGACTCAAAGAATCAGCCCATATGTCGGACTTAATCTGAAACTCTCCTTTCTTCGCATCTGGTTTTGATGCTAGCATACAGACTGGCTCTGGATCTGCGGGGGGCTTATTCATGCGTTCAATGGCATTTGCTTTAGGCAATTCCATATGTGAAGTGAAGGCACCAAAATTCAGCTCCTCGAAAGGACTATGATCAGAAGTTTTGACACTTGCAGGAGGATCATGTCTCGTTCCGTTAAGACCTGAACCTGTATTTGGAGAGAATGCACCGGAGTTGGATCCACCAAAAGTCCTCACTGGAATTGCAGTGAAAGGATCAAAGACTGCATCAGGGGAATGGTGCTGTGTGGGGTTTTTAGATTTTCTTTGGTTGTCATGCACTGAAAACTCTGTGTTGGAAGGGAATGATGTCGCAAATGATGCTTGGAAGGGATCGAAAGCAGAGGCAAAAGAATGTGTAAAGGAAGATGGAGTAAGCTCTGAAGATTTATTAGGGCTTGCGCGCACTGAGAATTCTGTATCTGAATTAGTGGAACCAGAAAATGATGATCTGTCCGCAAATAGATCAATACTTTCCTGTGACGACATCCGGGAAGAAGCAACGAGTTAGAAATTTGATGTTATTATGAGAAACACTTGAATTTACCAAGCGTTTGATTAATCAAGTATGTAAAATGTCGATCATATAGTACATACAAGTTAAGGTAAATTCCTCATTTGTCATTACCGTGAGCATATTTTCTACCATATTATATAACCTAAGTCATAAACGACCACAGGACAAGTAAAATGAAGTTAACTACTGAAAAGACATCACTAGATACTTGACTAGGGTAAACCTGATAAGAACCAGTTGCTGACTCTAATGGAGCGTTAGCAGACTGGAAATCTGCATTGGCAAATAAATCAACTTCTGGCACAGAAGCAGTTCCAACATGCGGTGGTGCTCTTGAAGTAGATGCAGTGGTGTGAACAAGGTCATCCATTAAACTTGATCCAAAGAGATTCATATGATTAGAGCTTACATTAGCTGTTCCTGATGAAATTTAAATATAGAGATAAGTATAATGTCTGACAACAAAATGATGGATGTGGTCAAATTAAATAAATCCATAAAAATATTTTGCACCTAGAATTACTATCGTGATAGACAGAAGAAAGGTGACGCCAGCATCAGTACAAATAGCAAAATAACAATGGCTACCAACACAAATGAACCGTTCTAATACTATAATCACGCCAGAATGTTGCATATATGCAGTAGATGAATATAAACCAGATGTGGAAGATCCTCGTGGGTTGAAGTCGTCGTCGTCATTGTTCACTTTCTGTGAACTTGAGCCTCCACATGTAGAGCGAAGATTTGGTGATGATTTCAGGTGTGATGTTGAAGAATCTTGATTTCTGCAGCATACAGAATAGTTTTTTAGGAAGGCAGCATACCGCAATGAAAAGAATTATCTAAGAAATGATACTGAAAGAATTTCTGGTGCTGTTTATGCCATTGCTCAATAAGTAGATAAACACAGACAAAGCTAGCGATAGAAGAATTAGAGGGTTACCTCCTGCGACACCCTTCTTCCTTTGTTGGCTTATAGTTAATCGCACTGCTGACTTTTTCTCTCGACATTTGTCTAGTACTTCTAAAATTTGAAATTGTTTCTCTACTTTTGTTGCGACATTCCTTGCTTCTGTAGATATCACTGGATATGTAAGCTTCTTTTGAACTCGGTGTGCTCCCATAGCGACTAGCAGATGAGTATCTGCCACTACCAAATGATGCTGCACTTGAATTGTATGTTTCTCCAGCCGATGATAATCCAAAGTACCTACACATACAGTCCATGCAAGTTGCCAAGATGAGAATTCTGGATAAAGTGCTGTTGCTGCATCAGTAAGCCCCACATGAAAGCCTCACTTATCCCTCGTAGCAGCAGCCTTCTCCCTGACTTGTTGAAGCTTCTCCCTGTCATCCACTATAGCCAGAATATTTTCAGCCTTCTTTCGCACGTTGAGCCCAACATCTTTTCCATTAGGTTCCACATACTCGAAACTTGTAAGTTTCTTCTCAAACGGGAAACATTAGACGATCAGGTGTTACAAGTAGTGAAATTTCATTGAAGAAAGATGATGACACATACCGCAATCTGTGAGCTATTGTCAATGATTTCAGCGACAACACGTTCAGTTCCATTAGCCAGGAGATACTCGATCACAGCCAATGCCTGTAGGTGAGATAAGGCAACCGGTTATATATGACGAAACAATATGAACTCCATAGTATCATCTCTCTTAAAAACCTGACCTTATACACATGACGCCAATTCGCACCAGTGTCCCCCAGCCGTTGCCACAGTACACTCGTGATCATTGCAGATTCACCCCTGCAGAAAAAAAAAAGATGATAGTACGATAATGGAATTGCACTAATTTTAAGAACAAATGAGGTGGGGGGTTAAACTGAATTTTGGCACCCACAATCTTTTTGTGGCCCGGGCAATGTCCGCCAAGTCGGACCCGTGAGGCCCCCACGGTTCATCGCTGGTGGCATCAAGAACCTAAACATGAGAAGAAACCCCTGTGGTCATATCTTAAACAAATCTAACAATCCAGATCATCTATACACCAGGAAATATCTGGGTGTGAGTCTCGAGTGCAGATTCCGGAAAAGAAAGCATCAACCTTCTGCTCGATTTCCGGCACTTTGAGCACCTTGAGGTTCACCTCCCTCTTTCTGCATATAAAAAGGACAAGGAAGAGCTGCTGACCAAAAATCCTTTTTTTTTTAAAGGAGAAGAAAAGGAATCGGAAGAAACGCAGTTGTTACATCTCGCGGACGGTCCGATCGAGCACCTTCATGAAATCCATGGGGGCGAGAAAGGGAACGATTACGATCGCGGGCTCGACTCCGGCTGTTATCTCGTCGTCCTCTAGGGCACCCTGGAGGGGATGCGCGAGCAATTACCCTTTCCCCCCTCTCTTTCTCGAGAGGCGCGTGCGCAAACAGACGACGCCCGGGCATGGCGAACCGGGAAAGGAAACGGGGGTTCCATGAGCACACCGGTGGCACGGCTGCCGCGTGTCGTCCAGGACGACTCGGCTCGGCGGCTCGTCAAAGGTTGGACTCGGCCTCGGACCCGTCGATTGTTGTTGTGTTTAACTTGCGGAATAGGCATGCAGCATACTAGCTTCAGCCTCCAATTTTCTTGGGCCCTGCGTTGGGTTCTGGCTTATGCCAATTTGGCCCACAGTAGCCCACCCAAAACAAGCTAAAAAAAAAACATAACTGCACCGACCGACAGACGTGCGGTGCAGTCGCTCGTCCACCTCCACCGCGCATCTCGTACGCGTATTCCTTGGTAAGACATTGCCATCTGCCACCGACTCTTCATCATACGGCTGCCGCTCCAAATTATTGCGACCGCGTCAAGGCGATCCACTGATGCTGATCGACGCTCGAGATGGGGATCCATGCAAATCTCAATGATATGTGCCCGCCCAGCCTTTTGACAAAACGGAGGGTGCGGAATAATTGAGCGTAGGATGTGTGCAATTTCACGAATAAAAAATTAGCACAACTAATCATTGTATCGGTACCCAACACAGCATCTGCAGTCTCGTAAGCAACCAGTGGACTTTATAGCCTTATGACCTTTGATTATCCTTAACAGAGTGCAACGGCACCAACCGGCCAATGGCCTGCTCCAAAAGCAGTGAGGAAGCATGATAAGATTGTTTACTGTTTATCAGATAATGTCAGGAACCAAACTTTCTGTATATTCTTCACTGGGAAAAAAAGATGATTCATTTACTTATCTCCTGAAAGAATGCAAAATTTATTCCACAGGGAACAAGAATTGCCTCGGGGAGGAGGAACAAAAAAGAATCATGTAAAAGAGATAATTACATGTAAAGAATGACCAAAAAGAATGTTAATGACCATGTACCGAATCTGTTCACAAATCTCTTCGGCTTCTCCAGCTGGCTTGGCTCAACTCGTCGCTACAATCCCGGCTGCCGAATTCCCTCAGCTGGAACAATCTAATCTCCTCGGATTGTGGCTCTAAGAATACCTCGCTGCGGCCGGGTTGAAGGCCATTGTTCAAGTTAGAGTCTGCTAAACTATCTAGTGCTCTAACCACCTGGGACATGAGGATACCCAGTCACGCTTTGGTCTTCCGTTGTCAGTCATTCAGAAATGAGGGAAAAGAAGCTGAAAGGTGTGTTACCTGCCCCATCCGCGGTCTCATTGCAGCAGAATGACGAATGCATGCAGCTGCAGCTCCTATCATATGAAACATCTCATTTTCATCAAACCTGTTTTCCATCCTTGGGTCAGGAAGGTCCCCAAACTCCCGATGCTCGATTGCCTTCATCAGAAGGGGACGAGCCTGAAAATTTTACAGCATGGACTGAGTTAAATCATAACAGTGGTGAGCCTGTCCAAGTCCAAATGCTAAGCTCCAACAATGAAAAACGGCAAGAAAAAAAAGCATGGAGCAAAAAATAATCCCCATGGTATCTGTTACAACTTGCAACATGTCTGAATTTGACATGGCATTCATATTCTTCAATGTAAGAGCCCATAGCAACTTTCCAACTATTTCAAAATACACGAAGCTAGCATGAAGCCCTTAACTCCAGACAATGGCCACAAGGAATGAGTTCAGATCAATTAAGTGTCGTTGCTATAATCAGCTCCTTTCATGATCGCAGAAGTTATATGGTAATTGGCGTCTTTATTTTGGCCCGGCATCAAGCTGCTTCAGTTATTACCAAGTTCCCATCTAATCTTCTTTCATCCCAAACCACATTACGAAGGCTCTGCATTAAATAAGTCCCTGGCACTCTAGCCACTTTTTGAGTGCCACTCTGGAAGAATAATCTGGTTGCCTACTTTTATAAAAGCTACAATCCCTGGAACTTTTAGCAACTGGGTTCCCTCCAGATCACTCTCTTGGTCGACGTACTATGCAGATGGGAATGGAAAGATTAAACATCTTATGGCACAGACACAGGCCCACAGCTAGACGCAATGCCCATGTCATGAAAGAAGTATGAAGGCCGTTCAGCTTTTAGGGGAAACAAAAACTAGTGAAAGCATCAGCAGAGCTTTAGCAACTGCATGATAGAACTCAAACTTTGAGGCATTCCCATTCCACCTCAACTTAATGTGTTTTTTTACTGCAGAACACGGAATCAACAGTAAAAGTTTGACTTTATAAAAAAGAAGAAGAAATCTAGACACATCCATTGAAGTTTCACAACATGGTCATGCCTTCTACTAGTGAATCTCGGTCTCATGGCTGTGAATATTGAGATGGATCGGATGTGTCTCATACTCTCACGTTAAGATGACCACAATCGGACATATATAGGGAAAAACTAAAAGATATATGTGTACTTTAGCAACTAACGTCAGTGACCCACAATAAGTCCATATATATTATAAAAAATATGAACTCACCCATTCTACAAGACTTTCATCTCCCAACGGCTGAGAAGCATCGACAGGTTTTCTTCCTGTGATAAGCTCCAAAAGGACTACTCCGAAAGAATATACATCAGATTTTGCTGTTAACTTGCCTGACAATGCGTACTCTGGAGCCAAATACCTGAAGAGGATATATCATTCTTAGTTCTATAAACTAGACCATAGATTCACCAATAAACTCTAAAAACGCAAGATGGTGTGGATTTGCTTAGTTACTTACCCAAATGTTCCCATGACACGTGTGGTGACATGTGTATTGGAATCAGCCGCTAACCTTGCAAGCCCAAAATCAGAAACCTGGATAGTTTTCGTGGTAAATAACAAATAAAGACGACATATATGATCAGAATCGCACACTAGAATATTGAAATCTAGATTTATGAGTCACACACCAAATAATATCATACCTGAGCTTCAAAGTTGTTATCCAACAAAATATTGGATGATTTAATATCTCTGTGAATAATGCGTGGATGACCTAATGAACAAAAAGACAATTACTAAGGAAATTATCCAACATTAGGGTTAGGAGATTGCCGAAGAAATAGCTTAGTAAAAATATTACAATCTTCATGCAGGTAAGCAATTCCACGGGCTGCTCCAGCTGCAATCTTAACCCTTGTCCGCCAATCCAGTGCTGATTCACTTACTGCAGTTTTGGAGATCACACAAGTGATGAATAATTAGCGTGCTCTTATGAAGCTGGCACTAAATAAAAGTTACAAAACGAGAGAAACAGAAGAAGGATGTCCTCACCATGGAGATGGTAATAAAGTGTGTTGTTGGGAACAAAATCATAAACAAGCATTCGCTGGCCATCAGCAATGCAATAGCCTACTAGCGAGACCAAATGTCTATGATGTACTCTGCTGATAGTATCGACTTCAGCCTTGAACTCACGCTCGCCTTGCCCATTGCCAATCTTGAGCTTCTTAACGGCGACAGGGCGACCATCTGGCAAAATTCCTTTGAACACACACCCAAATCCACCTTCTCCCAAAAGGTTCTCCTCTGCAAAGTCATCTGTGATTGCTGCCAAATTCTCTGGCGTGAACAGCATATGGGAATACCCAATCCCTGAGTCGGCTGGGGAGTAGGGAAAACCATGGCTTCCAGTACTGTATCTCATGAAAGGATACCCTGGTGATCTTAAGTAGAATCCGTCTGGGCAGTACAGACAATTAGCATCAGCTTGATATCTAAAACTGGGAAATGCACAGAAAGAAAATGCTCAAGTGTTTACGCTCTTACCTGATGCTAGTGAGGATCCGGCAGACGATGGAATGTAGTTGGGCGGTGGCGGAGGAGCTGGTTGTTGTGTGGGCAGTGCCGCCGGAGGCTCTATCCGCCGGCGCTTTTTCTTGACGAACCAAATGGTGGCGCCAATAAAACTTAGCATAGCGAGACCCGCGAGTGCTACAATCGTGGTGGCCGCCTCCCTCGATATCTCGATGTTCTTGCCGCTGCCACTAGCTGCATGAGTCGAGTTCGAATGCGACTTCGCGGGCGAGCGCGGCATCACGTAAGGCGGTTTGACGTGATAGCGCGGAGGCGGCGGAGAGGCGATTCTCGGCGGGGGTGGCGAATGGGCAGCAATATGCGCGGGAGCTGGAGCCTGTGCAGCTGGAGCAGGTGACGGCGACGGTGAGTTGGATGGAGCCGGCGATGGAGGCGATACGGCGGGAGGCGGCGGCGGAGGAAGCGACGGCGGTGGCGGTGATGGGTACACGCGGGGTTGGACGCGCGGCTGGTCCGTCGCCAGAGGGGGAGGCGGGGCTTGAGGCGGCGGCGGCGGGGATGGCGATGGTGACGGTGGAAGCAACGGAGGGGGAGCATCTGGCGGGGGAGGTGACAATGCAGGCGGCGGTGGCAGCGGCGGCGATGACGGCAATGGCTCCGGTGGAGGGGACGCCGGAGGTGGGCTACTCACCGGCGGAAGCGACGTCGGCGGAGGCGAAGGATGGTAGGACGCGGAGACCGGCGGGGCCGAGGCGGCGGACGAGTACGGGCAACCCGGCGGGCGCGGAGCCGGCTGCGCCTGCGGCTGGCCGTAGCCCCCCTGCGGCGCGACGGACGCCGACGCCGACGCCGACACCGACACGGCGGCCTGCCGCTGCGGGGGCAGGAAGGGATCCACGTACCCGTAGCCCATCGTCACCGCCGCCCGCAACAACCTCCACCGCAGCAGCGACGCGTGCCCGCGCAGGCAGGGGATCTGCAGGTCCGCACCGTCGGCCAGATCTCCCTCCCGCCGGGCGCAGTCGGCCGCTCAGCGGAGCACGGGCGCCGTAGCCCGCCGCGCCCCCCAGCGTCTCGTGGCAGCGGCAGCGGCGCCTCAAGATCCACGCCTCCCCACGCGAGCGGCGTCGGCGGCGCGCGGCAGATCACGTCGGAGCTGGTCCGAGCCCGGCCGCCAATGGGCGCAGCGCTACCAACCCAAGCACAAGCAACCAGCAGCCGCCAAGATCCGAGGCTCCCCCGGCGGCGGCGGCGATCCCTCCCGCGCAATGCAATGCAATGCAGCAGCTGGCTGGCTGCCGCTTCCCCGCCCGAGCTCGTCTCTTGCCTCCCCTGTCCGCCTGCCTTCCTGCCTGCCTTGGTGTCCGCGGCTGGACAGTAGAGCAGTATAGTAGTAGTATAATTTCCTCTCTCTCTCTCTCCTTTTTCCGACGAAAAAAAAAACGAGTTTCCCCCTCTTCGGTGTGTGTGTGCGAGCGGTTGGTGCGAAGTCTATGGGGGGATAGCTGGAGTGCTGGACTGGACTGAGAGCGGGCGAGCACCGAGCAGTCCAGCTGCAGCGGCATCGGGAGTTGGGGGAGAGGCGAGGGGAAAACGCTAAAAAAAACCCGGTGCCACGGGCCCGTTTGGTTGTCGCCAGTGGCCCCGCACCCACCGCTGGAGTCGCGGCTCTGCCTCTGCGCTGCGGCCCCGCTCGCGTCGCCTCGCCCCGCGGTGCGGGGTGCCGGGGCCGTGGGTGGTGGTGGAAACTGGAAACCGTGGGGGCAAGCGCCGCGCCGCCCAGCGGGGAACACCGCACGAGCGAGCGAGCGAGCGAGCGAAGCCCCGTCATCCACCACCGGCCCCCGCCGCGTTGGTGGCGCCGTGCGGACTGTTTCGGGGGGCAAACGAGCCGAACAAATTGCGGGTTCGTTTGATTCCGCGCGAGACGGGGGCGGGACCGGAGACCTCAAGCTCGAAGCTCATCCTTGTGCAGCGGCAGCGCTGTGCGTTCGTAGTTTACGGCGTACGATGGCGAGGGGTAAAACGCTGGCTGGATTGCCGTGGGACTGTGGGAGTAGTACTTGGGAGTTGGGAGTTTGGTTTTTAATTGGGTCCAGCCAAACGTCTGTTTTCGTTTGAGGTAAGGTGGTGGGTCCCGTCTGGGGATCTTTGGATTCTTGGAGGGCTTGGGATTAGATTGCCCGTTGCCGTGTTTTATAGTTGCGGTGCACTGGCTTATAGTAAAAAAAAGAGCATGGAAACTGATGACTTGGTAGTTGTGTTTGGTGCCATTGCAATCACTTTGGTATGAGCTAGTAGCGTCGACTCTGGCATGCAGTTAACATGAGCTGATGATGAGCATGTTTAATTGCTTTGTTCGCTCTTTCGACTAAACTCTAGCACATTTTCTAAAAATACGATCCCCTTCGTTGCAAAATATAGGGCGTGGTCTCCGAAGCAACATAGGTTTTATTCAACAATGTTTCTAGCAAGAAAATCATAAACATATCACGTCGCTTTCAAATTGCAAAACAAATAATCACTTTTGTATAAATATAGTTTATATCTTGCCATGTTGATTGTTGGTTAATAGTTATATGGTTCAATTCAAAATATTAAAATATGTGCATGCCTTTTGTAAAAAAAAAACGGGGGACAGCTGTGCTAAAAATGATTTCTTCTTAAAAAAATACCATTTAATTTTTTATATAGTCTACTTTTTAGCACAGTTGTAAGAGGTTTGTCCAGAAAAATATGTCCTTGTTAAAAATGTGATACGGCCTGTTTTATAAGCATATATATCATTACCTAACATCTTTTAGGAGATCAGTGATATACTGGTTTTTTAAGATAGTACCGGACAGCTGGTGCAATGCGAGAGCACCGGTTAGAATTGGGTCTGATTGGATCAAGGCCAAAGTTGGCCAGACCAAATTTTGACCATGTTTGAATTTTAAAAAATATTTGGTCAAATAGTAAATTTTTTGTTCATATGTTTTATTTGACACCTAAATAAGGCCTACAAACAAAAAAATTATTATTTGATCAAATATTTTTTTGAAATTCAAACATGGTCAAATTTAGCCAAAGTTTGGCCTGGTCAATTTTGGACTTGATCCAATCAAACCCATTAATAGTATGGAGTATGGTAAGTGGCGTAGTCAGAAATTTTACTTAGAGAGAGCTAGCTCAACATATTAATTGGATGGTCGATAGATATTCAATGTATATAATACAATATTTTCCAGTTGTTTGTCTAATTGCATATATAGCTAACTAAAATTGTAAATATCGACATGATGTAAAAAATGAGTGGCAGAGCACGCACCTAGAGGTAGAATCGGCTCCCTCGATGCTACACTCTCGCACCAATCCGTGGCGAGACGACACCGGTGACAAGAACAATCGAGCCAATGCATGGTCTGCGGAGAGATGGTGCTGGCGATAAAGAACATTTCACTGAGGCGTGGTCTGTGGGAGAAATGGTGCCAGCGGCGAGGCATTGCATGAATAGAGCAACCGGTATGGCTGATCTGGTTTATCTAAAAACGCCACGTCAGAATTGTAGTACTGGCATCCCGATGGCTCTGATTGATCGTGTGTTCAACCGAGAAGTCCACAGACTCGTCGTGCAGCACCAACCAGAGCCCTGCGACCAACCACCGGCCTACCCTACGAGACCTTGACTCTCCATCTAGACTCATTAGAACAATAGTGATCTATTTGTTCCATTTAAATCCACAACGCAAACAATAACACTCATACAACGTGAGTACAGTTTTTTCCCCATTTTCCCTGGGGTGCCATGGCCTACTAACCCCCTCTGTCTACACCACTAAGTATGGTTGTTATGAAGTAGGAATACACCTTCTCTGTTTACGTCATATTTAGAATGCGACAATTTTATTGTAGTTATGTAGAAAATTCATGAAAACAATTTTATTCCATAGAAAAAACTTAGATTTAGAGGCAAAATTGTACGTTTATACGGATGCATCATGCTATCTTTCTGCGAGAAGTCGTGCTTTTTGACGGTGGACTGTGGATCACAACGTACATTTGCTTTTTTTTTAATTATCGTTTCTCATGATACCTCCCTCCTTAAGATCAAGTTCAGCACATCGTCTATATAGGGTCCGTTTATTTCCCTGCGTAACCCCATATCCAGCTATCCGGGTGCACCCTTCCAATGTTTGTGTTTCCTGTACATGGGCCTTATGCAGGCTTAAGCAATGCAAACTGGCATCATATGCTGCATTGCTGGAAACCTAGAAACCGAGCGTTTATCTTGTGCAAGCTAGTGGAGTGCAGCGGCCTGCACCCGCAATGCAACTTGACTGCACCCGCAGTGCAGGCGCACTTATCTCTCGAGTTAGTCTCATTTTCTCTCCCCATCGTCTCCTCTCCTTTTCCCGTCGCCTCTCCTGACTCTCTCTCCTGCTGCTTGCCTGCCGCCGCCGGGAGGAAAGAGAGGGAGAAGACACCGCCACCGCCGGCGGCCGCGACTGTGGAGGAGGAGGCCGATAGAGGGGGGGAATCTGCCGCCGCGGCGGCTGGGGAAGAAGAGGAGGAAGCTGAGGAGACGCGAGCTTGCCACGTAGATCCGGGAGGCGCTCGATCTAGCCGCGGCGGCGCCATGGCCAGCTCGACATGGACACAGCGGCGCGGGCGCGCCCGGAACAGGGGCCGTGGCCGAGCACCGTAGCGCGGGGCAGGCCGGCGCTACGACCGTCAATGCCAGTCATGGCAGCGAGGGGGTGATCGGGAGTGGAAGAAGGCAAATCCGGACGTGGGGAAGATAGATCCAGCGACAAGCGGTCGGGAGGAGCCCTCCGATGGTGAGGAGTCGGAGGGCGCGAGCGCGTCGGCGTCAGAGGTTCAGGTGGAGGCCAATCGACCGGTGCGTGGTGGACAAGAGGGTGGCGGCGGCGGCGAAGCGGAGGCGGAGGGGGAGAGGTGGTGGCCGCGGTCAGGCCGGAGGCGGAGGGGACGGCGGAGTGGGCGAGGGAGGAGGGTGGCATGATAGTTCCGTGCAAGGAAACAAACACATCCTGGCATACAAATAAAACAAACACAAACTTCCCTAATCCGGATATGATATGCAGTGAAAACAACCACTAAAATGTTGCATATCTTAGCCCTGCATATACTATGACTGCATATATGCTAACATAGGTCACCCCTAATATAGGGAAACAAACAGACCCATAATTGTTCATAGTACGAAAATAACATTATAACTACACCGTAAACAAAATGAAGTTTAAATATATACGGTGAGATAGACGATCTGACGTATTCAGCGCAAGACTGTATATATATTCCATTTTATATTTCTAACTCGTGTCAGTATTGCTGTAATGCCCCATGCAGTACGCTTTGGGCTGAAATGTAAAGTCTGGAGTCTTGAGTCTTGACCAACCGCAGTTCATGGAAGAACTCACCGTGAAACCGTTGCCTTGACCAGCTGACACTGTCTTCTGATTTGAAATTACCGCAAGTATCTAGGCCCTGCGACTGCGAGGGTGTTCAGAAGTCAGAAGATGCAACTATGCAAGTGATACCCGGCAAGTACCATTTAAAAACTGAAGCAAGCCACCCGCCGGTAGCTACCGCCGAATTAAAAAGGTCTTTTTGGTTTCATGTCCACCGTAAAACATGTCTTGATATTGGATCTATTTGCTAATCCCATGTTATTGTATTTTATAAATATGGTCAAAATTAGACTCAGAACAAACTAAAACGATATGCCAAGCAAGCCTGTCGTGCAACGAGCGACGTCATCACACGGACTCTAGCGCTATAGGTACGGTGTCGTTCGTTTTGCATCTGCCGTGTGTGTGAAGTCAGATCAAATAGGATCGAATCAAGATACGAACACCGCCTCCTAGGATAGTAGGATCGATGCATCCTATATACACGGTGTAAAAGGAACACATATTTTCTAGAGCCCTTTTAAAAGTACAAAATCACAGGTTTCCGTCAACAAAAACAGCGTGTATCCGCTCATGACCCAAAGGACTCAACATCGTCAAGGGAAAAATGCGTTTGCGTGAGAACATGCAATATTCCCCGTATTCATCACGTAGCCCAAAAATTCTTCTGGCCTCATCCCTCCTGTACCGAGCATCGACGACGAGTCGACGAGAAGCTTTGCGCGATCCAATGTCGTAAGCACAGACCATCGTGTCAAGACGACTGCCTGATTGGAATACCTGTCCGCATTTAGCTTGGCAACACCAATGATGCATGCATGCAGGGATGCTAAGGTGCAGGTGCAAAGCACCCAAAGAGCAAGAACAATTAACAAACAGCGAGCAGAACAAAGGATAAAACAAAACGGAGATGGGGGACGCGCAGCACGGCAGGCGGCGCAGCGCAACGGGCTGCCGCGTAGGCAGGCAGGGGCCCTCCGGCGCGCTACCTAGATAGACAAATGCACCGCCCGCCCCCGCCGGTGGAGCCCCAAGTGGTCCGCCGACCCGGTCGACGGCTGCGGCCATGGCCGCCGTCCAGGTCACCCTCACCGTTTTGAATCGGCAGCCGGTGGGTGGCGAGAGAGTGCGCGCCAGGACGGAGACGGCCTCGGGGCTGCGCACCAGAAACCGCGTCCGCGCGGCGGGACATATTTGCCGTGGAAACCCGCCCCCGTCCAGGACGAGACGGCCCATTTTCTGATTCTGGGCGTGGCCGGCAGCGCGGGTTGCCACTGCCAGTGCCAGGCAGCTGACCACCGCCGGCATGCCAGGCTTGAAGCTGGAGTTGGAGGCAAATCCGCCAAGGCGTGCGGATGGAATAATGGAGATGAGGTCACCGCATTGAGGTCAACCCCCGTCGATCCATTTTGTTCGTGTGGCAGGCAAGGCGCGAGGACGTCAGGCAGGTTGGTGCCCATGGCCATGGGATTCTTTGCCCCGCTCCACGTTCTCCCCACGCGTACCAAAGCAATATCTATATCTGTTTTTTTTTTCTCTCTCGACCGGATGCCAGCAGCTCCACTGGCTTGCTTGTATGGCTGGAAACATTTTTTTTTTTATAAAATGGCTGGAAACAGACGTGAAACCATGGGCTAAGTCCAGTAGAGAACCATTCCATTCATCCATTTCAGATTCCACTTCCTTTTGAACAATTTGATAGCCTTCCTACTTTTGCTGGCTCTATCCTGGGTCTGGGAACCGTTCCGAGCAACGATCCTGAGACACTGGACAAGTGTTGTAGACTTGCAGATACTACGTAGTGCTCCTACTAGACTACTAGCACATGTGGTACAGACAGGGACAGTACCGCACCTCCACTAGCATGCATTCCGAGCTGTCAACCAAAGTAAAACTAGTATACATTGTCTCTTTTCCCAACTATTCTCTCTGTACTGCATCTTTTTGTCGAATTAAAAAAGGAAAGCTCTAGGGTTGACAAAATGCCCCATCCCTTCTCGCAATCCAAGTTGTTATTATTGAGAGCGTTAAAAATAGTGGAAGTATACAGTCCCGTGTGGCAATGTCAAATAACGCGAAACATGACAGATGACAGTGAACTCAGCCGGCGAATTTATCAGCCGAGCACCGAGGCACCTCTGCTTCGTGGCGTGGCCAAGCCATGCGTGTTGATCCGCAAAGAACCAGGCATAAAGAGAAGGCGCCTCAGCCGTGCGACGTTTCACGTTTTTACGTGCCTAGGGGCTAGGGTGCTCTAGTAGTGCTGTGCCTGTGCAACGAGGAATTCAATGCTCCGATCCGTTACTGGCGCCTGTTCTTCGCTGCAACCTGGCGACGGGTGCTACTCCATGGTCGGAGAAGCTTGGGGCGCGTCCCCGGCCGAGGTGCCTCAACGGTGGTCTTCTTCTGCGGCTCTGTGCAAAGCCTGCGGGCGATGGGGCTTCTTCCGATCTGGGTGTCGCTGTTGTTTTTCTCCAACTCCGGTGCTCCTGTCGGTGGCGGAGGAAGACCATGGCGACGGCGGAGGAACACAGGATGTGCAAAAAATCCCTTGGACCTTATTGTATTTTCTATTTTCTTTAGGGTCTTTTGTGCAATTTGGTTGGGACAGCTGTATCCTGGGTTTCATGTACCTGTACTGTTCCCATGTACGTTTTCCTTGTCTAATACAGGTACCTCTGTTATCAAAAAAAAAAAAAAACAAACGAAAGGGACTTGTGTGTCGGCGAGGGCCGAGCTGACGGATCGGAGGGGAGGCAAGGACCGAACAGGAGCCACGGCCGTGTCAGGCGGTGGGCAGCGTGCGCAGTTCAGCTTCAGGCCATATACATCGACGCCGTCGTCCATACATTCTACATCGTGCGTGCAGACGACAGAGAGAATGGTCATCCCTTTCTGTACGAACGAACGCAAGGTTGTTGAGCGTCGGTCGTTCGGCGGTCTCCCCTGTGCTAGTACTGACGAATGGCATGTGCATACATGTCCACGCATGTCAACTACAGTTCGGCACATCGCTGCAGGCCTGCAGCTACAGACGGGACCGTCGTGCACTGATGACGTGTGATATATATATAGCAGCATGGGACCGGATGGGATCGGAGTCAGAGGAGAGTGTGTGTGAGTGCTAATATTAGGTCATCCTTTCACACCGCCACTCGAGTTCAGGCCATGAAATCTGCTTAAACTAGTGACCTCGTGTATGTACCGGCGTACTGCACTCGTGATGTCGCGGGATTCTTTACAGGCAACTTGAATGCAACAGAGCTGGGGTGCTGGCCAGCCGCCAGCCTGGCGGCGCTTGCGGCGAAGTCGTCCACGCGACCACGCCGCGCCTCTCCACGTAGCATCTCTTGCATGCATGATGCTGATCGATGCGTGCGCGCTGACCTGCTAGGAGCATGTTTTTTTTTATATATATAGCATTCGCGACTGAGAGCTGCTAGAATACTAGATGGCTACTAGATCCATATCCATCCGTCAACCAGGCAACGAGCAGTAGCAGAAAGCCAGAAAACGAACACGCAAGGCAAACTTGGCGGAGCACAGTAGTGGGCCGTTGGAAGGCTACCCATGAGGCTTTCCTGTGTGGTCCGGGCCTCCGGCTCCGGGGCGAAGTCCTCCAGTTCCCACTTCCCAGGCCCAACCAAAGCCCTCGGTCAGCTTCTTTTTTTTCTTTCTCTCTTCCCTTTTTTTTTTTTTTGCTCCGGCATCCACACATGACTTATTTCTCAAAGGTGAAATCTTACGCCCGCATCCATGCCAACACCCTTAGGAGATTTTAAAAATAAACTTGAAAGACATTTTGAATACCGAAAAAGTTTGAGAAAACAATCTATGAGTGATATTTTAGGGTGTTACATGTGGCTGAACACAGGGTAGGTATAACACAGGGGCATGTGACTTATCTAGGCGCCATGACTACACAACGTTGCCCGAAGGTTCACTAGGTGTGCTCAAAGGCACTCAGTCATCATCATCAACCAGCAATAATGTCCTCTACCGTCTGCATAAAAGTTCATATGGGTGTCGTGTTTGCTTATGTCTATGCCCATGCGCGACGGCTAGAGTTGAGGTGGATGGCACCCTGACCAGGGTTTACCTTTCCGATTTAGCCCAAAATCCCGTATGGGACCGGAAACGAAATTCGGCCCGGATTTCGGCGAATTCCGAATTTTCCGACCGGAAATTAAATTTGAATTTGGCAAAACGAAATTCGGTCTTCCCGATCGGAAAACCGGACTTTCCGACCGGAAAACCGGTGTTTTCGACCGGAAAATATTATTTTCCGACAAAAAATGATATAAAATGGTTAACCAATTAAATACTTTAATAGAATTTTATTTATAATTTTGCATATCATAATTTACAATATATATCAAATACATTGAACAAAATTATTCATAAAAATGCATACAAACCATATCATGCCACATGAAATGACGCATAAAATACATAAAACTGAATCTATCACAATAGTATAAGGTCATAGTTAAAATCTATAGACCTTAATACAAATTTATAGTACATAAATTGCATAGTCCATATGAAAGTACAAGTTCAATCTAATAAACAATGTCCATATACATCATGTAGTGTTTTATTACAATTAACATGTACTTCTAGTATTAATAAGAGTAGACTTGATATTAACCTGCTTAAAGTGTGGACTTCTATTTCATATGGATCATATAAATATAGAGTGGAATTCATGTGTGAGATTATGATTTAATCAACTCGAATGGATAATTTTTGAATAAATTTAAATATAAACCCCAATAAACAAGTCAACATCACGTACTTCTATTAATATGGTCATGCATGGACTTGGACTTCGATTATTTAGAGTTTGTATGGATTTTTGAAAGTTTGGTATTATGGATCTATATAAATTTGTTGTGTGATTCATAAGGAATACCTATAGTTTATAGAACTTGAATAAATAATTTATGTTTAAATTATGTTTACATGTGTATTATGTTCCTTCCGATGTTATATATATACAAAAAATAATAAATAGTGTTTAATTTTCTATTTTTACATGGCCAAAACATAGTTTTCAGTCGGAGAGCACCGAAATCCGGTCGAAAAAAACAGAAAATCTAGAAAATAATTTTTTTAAAATATTCGAATTTTAAACCGAAAAAATCTCGAAAAATACCGGAAAACCGAATCCTATATACTACCGAAAACGAAAAAATTTACCGAAATTCGCGAATTTCGTTCGGAAAAGAAAACCCTGCCCCTGACTAATGGAGCCAATGGACGGTGTTGATAAAGACTAATTGGTTAGGTGACGATTGGTCAACGGAGTGCCGATGAGACGAAATTGTTGATAGGTGAGCCCCTGCCATAATCATAGAGGAAGGCAAAAATGTGAGGTGTGACGGAAAAAAAATATTTCTACATTCGTTATGTCGAACATCCAAGCAACCATGCCACTCAAAAAGATACAAATCCTTCTATCATCTTCTCTGGAGTATACATTATCATCATTTGTACCGTCTATCATAAAATGCACGGCATCTGCCATCATGGATGCATTAAGTACCACAGTAAGACGACGGCGAATAGAAGGGTGGTGGGACCGGTATCTATTTTTTATCTTTTAAAATTCTACAAAGAGCATAAAAACCTTTAAAATTAAAAAAATAGCGATACGGTTTGGTACCGGTGAATATATTTCAACAACCTTGAAATCTCTGTTTTTTTAAACAATAAATGGTCAAGAGTGGCAAGATTAAGGTAGCATTTGGATAGAAACCTGGATAGAGAAAGGGAAACGATACAGGGAAGGTATGTGATAGCCGGAAGGCATGGAATAACCGGATATGGATACAAAATTGCTAATTTTTGGCTAATAGCTTGTAGTTAATTTTTAGCTAAGACACAATCTACCAATTAGCTATGGGTGTTTGGATACTTTATAACTATTTTTATGCAAACATCCCCTAAGTAAATACCGTGGGGGGACATAAATTAAAAAAAAACAAAATAGACTCTTGAACAATCGAACTTCTCTGATCCCCTCGCACACGGCTGTTCTTTTCCGGAGTCTCCAGTTCGCTTCCTTCCCCAACTCACCCTCGTCGCTTCACCTGGCTATATGCGAATCGAGGCGACTGGTGCGACCTGCCGACCTGCACAAGCGCGGTGAGCGGCGGTCTGCCATCTGCCCGTGGGGTTGTGCCGCCTGCGATGGCCGCGGCGATTCCGGCGCACGCCGTGAGCGGCGGCCAGCGCGTCTTCAAGCGACGGCTCCGCAGCCCGCGGTGTGAGCCGAGTGGCTCCACCCTTGTCGTTCTGCTTTCGCTGTTCCACCGATATGCGACGTTGCTTGGAGCTCCATATCCCAGTCACAACCCACCCCTCTCAGCAGGATAGAATCGGTGCCCCATTTCACTTTCCCTCTCCCGCCCCATTTCCCTTTCCATGAACCAAATGTCGGATGAGATTTCCGTGAGCCCTAGTTTCCTATTCCCACCCTTCGTATCCCACAATCCAAACTCCACAAAGGAAAAACTTCAATATGCCAGCAAACACACACCGAATCCCTAGCTTTTCATTTTCGGCCTCTCCACTTCCCCGGTTCCCCCTCTCTTGACGCACTGAAACCCACACGTGCTCGAAACCTCACTCCCCCCATTCCATTGCCGATGGACGCACTCGCCGCCACCAGCAATGGCCGCGCCGAGAAGTGGAATCATCAAAGGTTGGTGGCAAACGATGTCCCCCGACTTCTCGCCGATGGGGTTGGAGGTCGTTGGCTCCTCTCCGCCCACCTCGACGCACCCCTCGGCTGTGGCGGAACCGCCGATTTAATCCGGACTAAGCACATCTGCCACCTCTGGCTCGCAATGTGATTAGGCCAAACTAAACCCGGTCATCCGTCGAGAGTCATTTGACCCCCGATATTACCATTTCTCAGAGGATCCGACATCATACACATCTGACACACGATGGAGCCACAACAGATACATCATCACAGGCAGTTGAATAGCATAATATTAGACTTAGTTGCAAACCGGTTTTGAATAAAGTACAAATCCAACATAATGTTATAAAGTAGCAAGTTCAAAAGTTTCTCGCAGCGGAATTATAAATTCAGAGGTCACCATGATATCATCAAAAGATTTGCATTAGAGATAACAACATCGAGCCCACCGATGTTGCCCTTGTGCCACTCATGCCGTTTCATCCTAAGTGAGGACATGCGCCATCTCCAACACAAGTGCAGACCATGAACTCCATACCTGCGCTCAAAATATAGGGGGGGCAAACCCTGAGTACTAATTACTCAGTAGGTCTTAATGGATTTGGCTTACGGCTGACGCGAAGCGGCTTACTAGCAAGTGGATCCTTAGCCTTTGGTTTTAAACAATATCATGTGTAACATAAATAACAGTTTTCATCATTTGTATAACCACCAACATAATAGTAAATTGCAGTAAGGTAAACAGTTCAATTCAAACGTGTGGTATTCCAAAAATCACGAGTATTAAATCCAGAGTGTTCAAGTAGTTACTACGTTGAACGTCAAATGTATTGGCATTCCCACACCTAGTGGGCATCAGCGATTCGAATCAATTTTAATTCCTGAGAATAACTATCATGCCAGGGGTATATGCTTACTGGCCATCGCGTTCCCACATATAGTCCCAATCTTATCATGTCTCGTCCCAAGTTTGATTCACTCCCGCCTAGCCCCCGGGTTGTGCCCTCGTGACGAGCCTGCCGACATCTCGGTCTCCCCGCCATGAGTACCAAGCTCCATCGGGCCACCTTCCTCTCAAACAGCGGGTAGAAACGTGTCTCTGTGCTTCGGACCCATGAAAGACTTTACCAGTCTCATTCTCCGGATAAGCACTCTAGCAATGTTATGCCGACCAATAGGCGAACAGCGGACGGGCCTTACGCGACTCGAGCGGAGTCCATAGTGTAACATTAAGAAAAGTAAATACTGAAATAAATCTCCGCCCGGTCTCCAATTAAATCATGATCAACAGTATTCCTTGACGTAATAGTAAGTTATTGTAGCTTTGAAAGCAGCTACGCGACGAGTCCACACACTCGTGTCTACTCGTACCTAGCAATTTCTAGGCATACTCGTCCTACGAACTCTATGTATAGGTGCTAGGGCCAGGGCGGCCAGGGAGTCTAATGCAACTGGTTCCAAGCAACTCCTAATGCATATACGTAAATATCAAGTATAATTTGTTTGCTGGGTTAAGTATGGTCCTGCCTACCTTCCTCGTTAGGGTCAGTAGCTTCTTCCGGAGCATAGTCGGGTCCCTGCTGCTGGTCCTTCAGCTTCTGGTGCAGCTGCTCCTCTGGCTCCTCTACGATTGGTTGGTCCGGCGGTTGTCCTTCGCTCGCTGGATCTATATGCATGACATAGTGCAGTCGGAGCATATATTAGTGCAATGCTTGCTTCATGATGCGAGTGCAAAGCAAGAAATCATGGTTTATGGAATAACATTATGCATTTTCGTGATGAAACTTGTTTAGCGTTAAGAAATCGTACAAGCTATCACCTATGATAACTTAGCTTGTCACACATAACCACGTGGGGGTGTGTGACGGGTAGCACCGATTCATCCGAAATGGCCGAGCTCACTTAAACAACTCTTTTCCACCTAGCTAGCTTAACATTTCTATCACGCATTTCTAAAACAGTAGCGAAGACCTACATTGCATTCCAACTTAGTGGCTAGGCCTACATACTCCTAAGTTTCCAAATATGATTCATGGTGGCATTTATTAATACACTAGTCTCACATTTTCTATTATTTTCTTAAATATGCATTATATCTACCATTTTCAAAATAGGGTCAAACCTTACATGCATGGCCTCACGTTTTCAGCGATGAGCTACTTACATCATCTAGAAACTAAATAAATACCACAAAACCCCGTATAGCTTACTTTTATCTAGAACTCTTTTCCTTTGCTAATTATATGCTTAATTACTAGGCAAGGGTAAAACAGTAAATAAACCGTAAGCATTTAGGCTATCAAATTCTTATACTAAGCTTAGGTATGCTAGCAAAGCTGCTGCCCAAATTTCAGAATTTTTGACCCTCATTTAAACCACATTTTCTATTTATTGATTTAAACGTGCATGAACTTATTAATTTCAAAACACTAACCATACTTGATATGCACAGTACCCCATTTCAATAGTGAGCTACCTATACCACAGGGAGCACAAATAAAATGGGTAAAACCATTTAGAGCATAATCTTTATATGGTTATCATTTCCTCATTTATTTTTATGCTAAAAACACATGTAGGGGTAAAATAGTAATTAAACAGTGAACATTTGAGCTACCAAAAATCACAGTGAGCCTATATACCCTAACAACACTGCTGTCCAAGTTTGACAATTTTTGGAGACCATTTAGTCCACATTTTTTAATTTCATTGATTTATCAAGCATGCACAATAACAAGGGCAAAACTGTCTTTTCCTACTCAACCATCATAACCAACAGATAGATCTGATATCAAAAGTCAAAATGCAACTTAGTTTGCTATTTTTGGATTTTTATTTACTATTCTACGATTTTCAAAGTTTCAGCAGTTTTAAATGCATTTTAAATCGAAAATCTACAGATCCATGACCTATACACAATTATCCGTAGCTTCTGAGGGCTAACATGCAAGATCTACAAGACTCAGGGCACAGCACGGTGGACCGATTCGTAAATATGGGAAAAATCAGGGGCCGGATCTAAAGTTTCCCCGGCCCCCTTCTTCTTCCTCGTGACGCCCGCGGCCGCGCGGGAAGAAGCGCGCGCCGGCGAGCCGGAGCTCGCCGCGGCCGCGACGCGGGTCGGGGATGGTGTTCCCCGTGCGGGGCTTCTACCTCGAGGTGACGGTGACGACAGAGACGGTGTGGACGAGGCGGACGGCGGTGGTGAACCGAGGGTGAACCGGCGCGGCGCGACGTCGAGGCGAGGTCGGATCTCGGCGTCCGGGAGGGGAATGGCGATGGGGACTTGAGCGTGAGGTGCGCGGGGTCGAGGCGGATGCAGCGGTGGAGGTGTGGAGGCTCGGGGAGCGGCAGAGGGAAGGGCACGAGCTCGAGCTTAGAGCTCGGCCGTCAATGGCGACGTGAACTGGCGAGAGCGGGGAGCGAGGGAGAGGGCTCGGGAGGGTGAGTGGGCGAAGGGAACGGGTAGAGGAGCTCGTCCTCCGCTTAAGGCCGACCGGAGACGCCGATCCGTGGGCGTGCGTAGCCGGCCGTACACCGGCGTCCACGCGGCGGGCGCCGGCTCAGCACCGGCCGCGCCCACGGATCCCTGGGCCCACCCGTCAGTGGCCCGGGGTCCCAAAAAGGAAAGCCCCCTTTTTTCTGTTTTTGGTAAGGCTCTGAAAATTGCTATTTTGGGGTATTTAGAAGCCGAATTTGAAAAAGGTCCAATTGAATGAAATGTTGATCTCTTTCATATCTACAACTTTGTCAAAAAGCTCAAGTTCAAAATCCGAGTCTAAGTATGATTTATATTTAAATTTCTCCTCAGATTTTTGAATTTGCCCTACCCAGCCTTTTTAAAGAAAAAACAAAAGTCCTATTTGTGGCCAAAAACTCAGGGAGTGTTTTATACCAACTTTGATCTAAATTCCAAGATCTACAACTTCCTAAATTGGGGCTTTGCATGAAAATGATTGTAAATTATAGAAAAAGTGATATTTCAATGAAATTTAGATTTTGAGTGTGTTTCTTGGCTGAGAGAAAAAGGCCTTTTACCCTAAGCTATGTCCATTTTCCATCTAAGTTCCAATTAACAAAGTTTTTCATCACAACATGCCCCAAAAGTTTGGTATAAAAGGTTTCACCTAAATCTTAACACAACTAGGGCCATACCCAATTTACTAGTGTCACACATGCAAAAACTGAGTGCATCACTTAGCTATTTCCATCATGCTTGTTCATATGAGTCAAAAGCACATTATCAGGCGATGAGATGATGCTTATGAGAGGTAATTAAACAAAGGATGCACATGCTAATGCTCTAGAGATGCCCAGGGCATCACATCGGCGGCCCACGCCGATGCCCACGACGGCTCCGAAGGTGGTGGTGACGGGAGCGGGGCGGCGTTTGCAAACCTCCCCGATCATAAACTAGTTGAAACGATCAACCGCTGGCACAGCAAAACTTAGTGTTTACCGGACGGCAGCGAGAAGATGCGGCAGCGCGTCGACCATATTGAAAAGGAGCTTGAACGCAGGAGAACCGATATACAGAGAAAGGTGAGCAGGGCCTTTTGTGCGATCGTTTGGTGCGTTAGTGTCGTTCTGGTTGTTTATGGTTGGAGTTATATTTGTTTTTTATCTGGGGTTATTTGGTTGATGTTTAAGCTCACGGAATACTGAGTTGGAAATTTTCGTGTATCAATGACCTGTTTGGATTTATTGAATTTTCACGATTTATGTGTTTGGAGTGAAACTTTGGGTAAAATTGTTGTTTTTTAGTTTGCCTTCAACGTTTGAAATTACTCCTACATCCAAATATCGAATAGAAATGTCATGTTTGTTTGTAAGTGTACAACCATGTCGATATAAGACTGGAAATAATGATCAAATCTCTTAAATGCTTGCGAACGATAGTTGCACAGCATCAACATATAGATGGTTATGGGTGGATGCTAGACAAGCTCCATTAGTTTGTTGGTATAAATAAAAGTAAGATAATGGTTACTAGAAAAGAATTGTTTATCAGCTGGCCCATCTTTTATCTCTCTTTGTAACACGATTTTTTTTGGTATTTTTGCTAACGATTTTCGTTAGTGCCTAAATCCTATGTGATGGCTCTTAGATAATGAAGGAGTGATTATTTGTCTTTTTTTTGGAAGTTTTAAAAATTGCCGCACAAGAGACTTCACGGTCAGGGCATAGTACTTGAGTTAATTGATGAACTTCATTATTGATGCAAGTCTTTGAAAGATTCATGAAGACTTTTGAAGTGCTACTGTCAGTGACAGTATTCTCCAGATTAGGTCATTCCTCTTTGCACCTGGTCAAGGAAATTATATAAGGTTTTGGTTTATGTTACCGGAAGAGTGAAAGCCCCGAGCATAGAGGGTACAAATCGTGAATTAAGTGGATGTGTATGTATCTCTTTATAAACATCTTCTTACCCATGTTGCTTGTTTCGTACTTTTAAATTGAATTCTATTTTCAGCATCTCTATCCATGCTACCAATTGATATTTTCTTCTGGTAACAATTGTAGGACGAGACACTTCATAAATAGCCCTTGCAAACAAAAACTACTAGCGGAAGCGTCAATGACCCATTTGCCTTCAGTAAGATTCATGCATTTATTTGCTGGTCATGGTCCTTTTTTTTGTTTGAGGCATCATTGATTATGGCCCTTATGGATTACTTGTCATTAGTAAGGTCAGATAGACATACTAATACTATAATGTCCTTTGTCTTAGTAAATTTTAGGCCCTAGTTTATGGTCTCAAACGCTTAGTTTTGCTCTAAGATGACGAAGGTAGCAAGTTTTCTATGTGATTTTACATTGGAGTTGATTTTGTACATGCTCTGGTGACATCCCAGTTTGACAAGAAAGAGAGAGAAAGAAAAACAAAAACAGTGGCAGTGCTATAAATGAGTTGATTGCATTGCGCAAAGAGGATCTTGAAGCTTGCAAGGAGGTTTGAGAGAAGCAACTTCAATTAAAACGCACATAAATTCAGCAAAGTGATCCAGTTAATGATCCATACAGCATGACCAAATGTATGACTAAATTGAAGAGTTTGTCCCTTCCTCAAGCAGAGCTACTCAACGCAATCAATTTTCTGAAAGGAGTCAGAGAAGCTAGAGAGATATTCATATGTTGCGATGAGGAGTCTCTTGCAGATGCTTACATTAAGGGGTCAATCTCAAACTGGTGCAAGGTAATCACTGACCAAGGCTTTTATTGGTTCATGCTATTCTCAAACAAGTTATTTCCAGCATGAGCTGGGTAATCTTTTCACATAGCTTGTGCAATTTGGTTTTTTCTCAGATTTCCTGCACGTCTACACTCATTGCATGACATCACATCTTTGCCATAGCCACCATCTCCATCTGGAACATCCATTGTATTAGAAGCATTAACTTGCATGCTTTTTTCATTAAGCCATTTATCTGAGCCATCATTCTTCTTTATAAAATTGTGTAGAACACAAGCGCCCAACACAATATCTCTTTGAGTTTCAATAGGGTAGTATAGGGAAACACATTTTCAGGACACTGATAATACGTTCAACATGGTTGAGAAGTTGTGCATGTCTTAAGTTGAACAATTCCTTTGCATTGATTGTCCGTTGATTACTCCTTGCTTGCTCTTGATTACTCCTTTGCATTAAGGTATGGAGCAATAAAATTTGAAGTATTTGCATATCCCGCATCCACTGCATAAAATTTGCCATCAGGGACATGAAAACCATGAACTAGCGCATCCTGTAATACCCTATCATCTGCAGCTGATCCTTCCCACCCCGCACTGACATGTACAAATTGGTAGTTGAAGTTACATGCCATCATTACATTTAGCGATAGACCATCATTTCTATTTCGATATGGGTCTTGCAAAGTAGGATATATAGTAATAGATACATGAGTTCCACCAATCGCTCCAATACAGTCCTACAAGATTTTTTTCCCAATAATGGTAGTACACAATGCATTAAAAAACTGTTGTTACTTAAATTACCTTGAAGTATGGCATAAACTTGGGGTTGCTAGATATATTAAAGGAAAAAGTCCATTTTTTTACCATCCAACTATCGCCAAAGTTTGGATTTAGTCATCGAACTCTAAAATCGGGTATATCCGACCACCCAACTATTGGAAACCGGTAGGGGTGGGCAAAATATAACCGAAACCGATTAACCGAATCGAACAGAATTAACCGCAAAAATCGGTTAACGGTTAATTTCGCAGTTGAATTTTTTGTCATATCCTTTAACCGCACATTATTTCGGTTTTGATGTGGCATTAACCGAATTAACCGAACTAATAAGTTAAGTATAATATTTATGCATTTTGTGTATTAAATATATGTGTAATTATGTGAGATATGGAGATTTTCAAGTTTTCGTACTTAACATACTTAAATGAGACCATTTATTGTTTTTTCTAGCTTTCTAAGTTTGTTTTAGTGGCTAGTAACTTGCAGTTGATGTCATAATGTCATTCTAATTTGTTTGTTGTTGATATATTCTATATATTTCGGTTAACCGCAAAACCGAACCGATTTAACCACAACCGAATTTACGCGGGTAAAAGATTTCTTGCTATAATTTCGGTTAAGAGTTTGCCATAACCGAAATACTTTAAAACCGAATTAACCGAACCGTTTTAGCCGCACTAACCGAACGCCTAGCCCTAGAAACTGGACATATTTGGTCCCCCGGTGGTTTCAAGGGCGGTTTTTATTTTTAAAAATAAAAAATATATATTTAATCTTAAAAAATTCATAACTAATTCATAAAAATATGAAATTGGTACCAAAATGTTTCTAAAAATATAATATTTTGGGGGGCTGCGCTACGGTACACAAATTACCTCTTGGGAGGTAAGACTTCAAATAAATCTAAGTCATCCAAATAAACAGAGGTAAAATAATTAATATACAGTAGATTAAAAGGGGGAAACGAATTAAACAGAAAAAACCGGTATTCCCGGCCACGTTTGTTCCGCATGCGAGCACCGGTTCGTTCGTTGACTAGTCTGTTTCCATACAGATTTCCAAATTATCAATCTGACACTTGAGAATAGATCAAAACCGGCGATCATTTTTTCAAGAAACATTGGTTCTCTGCAGTAATCCAATTGTAGGCTAATGATATTATGTGAGCTTAGATCATACAGTAATATAACAGATCAGAAGCTAGTAATTTTGTTACTATATCAGATCAGTTTATTTAGCCCAAGAAGGCACAGAGTTTGTCACGTTTAAATGTGTGCGAATGTTTAAATGTGTGCAAATGTTAGTTATCTGTAGTGCCCACGTTCAATCGTGGTGTACAAGCGCAAAACACCCACGTTAAAGACTAGTAGATCACGGTAGTTAGTTATCCAGTAGTGATTAGTCATGTTCGTTCTTGACCAGTCACGTTTAATCGAGACGGAGCATGAGGGTGTGTCACGTTCCATGCCATTCAATCAGGATGCAGTTGTCACGTTCCATAGCATGTGTAACGGCAAGATTTAATAAACAGATCACGCTACTCTAGGTATGTAGGAGTAGATGACGGTAGTTAGTTATCAACATTAATCCTATTTGCAGTATTGATTTTTTAATATATTACCTCCTAGGAAGTAATACATTGTTTTATCTACATTAATCAACGGTCTACGGTTGTTTCAGTGTACCGTAACAATCGTCTATTTTGGGTTATCTCCTGATTTAATATAAGTACAAAACAATAATACATATAAATATTAGACGTTGATATGAACAATAAAACACTAGAATGAGTAATAAATGAGATTCATATAACTATAAGGAGAACACTGATGGATTACATTTTTAGAAACATTTTAGTACTAGTTTCATATTTTTTCGATTTAAAATAAATTTGTTATCATTTTTTAAGATTAAATATAATTTTTATTGTTTTTAAAAATGAAACCCGCCCTTGAAACCACCCAGGGACCAAATATATCCGGTTTTCAACAGTTGGATGGTCGGATATACCCGGTTTTAGAATTTGATGGCTAAATCCGAACTTTGGCGATAGTTGGATGGTCAAGAATTGATTTTTCCTATATTAAATGGGGTGTTGATTGGAGGCAGTTGTATCATGCTCGATGATAATGAGACAATGGCTTCAAGAACAAGATTGAAATACCAACTAATAGTCTCGCCGCTATGCTGAAATCATTCTTGGATCGAACGGTTAATTGCATTCGTTGAAAGACAAAATAGAAATATAGCCAACTGTTCTTCAACCGGGACTTCCTACTAAGTATTTGACATTTCCATCAAAAACTCTAAAGTACTCAATCAAAAACTTGTCTATTATTCATAAGGAGATTGTTGTCACGAAGAACGTCAACCAGCTTGCTGAAAATTTTCTTCTCTATGCGTAATTCTCGTCTAGCGCGTACCTTATGACTTTGGAGAAGTTCTTCAACATGTTTTTGGCCGGAAAGAATGGAAGTGTGGATAGGTGTCCGCTCATAAGAATAATTTCTACCTAAATATTGGTTGACAATCTCCATTTCTTCATTTTCTCTTCTCTTTCTGCTGAAGAAATCCCTCCACATCTCTTGCTAAGTTCAACTCACAGGTTCCTTGCACACTAGATTGTGACCAGCATGTACCTATCTATCTATATATTTCATATCACCAACTCCGATTATGGCTGCATACCAAAGTGCACTACTCTTAGTCGTAGTCAAATCTGGAATAGTTATGAGCTCACCTAACTCTGATTATCATGGCTGCTGTTACCAAAGTATTGACTATTATGGTTGGTTCAAACTTTTGTTAGATTTATGGGAGCACATGGAAACCGATGGTGATCGTAGAAGCTGGTCATTTCTCACAAGTGGAAGCCGGTCATTTTGCCACAAATAGAAGCTGATCCTTTTATACTCTTGGATTAACTTTGTGGACGGAACTTTGTGATATTTTGCTGTGAGTTATCGCAGGTTGTCGAACTATGCAATCAAAACTGTTATCGCAGGGTGTCAAAACAAATTTGCTTTGTGTTGTGTGTACTGTTTTTTGAATTTGCTTGTCAAGAGCTATGGAACCAAACATGTCTTAGTTTCAAGAAATATCATGGTTTTAGTAGAGCAAAGCAAAACCATGGTATATATACGTACCATGGTATTTAAAAACCATAATTTTTACAAACTATGTTAGCAAACAGAGCCTGAATGGTAGTTTTTTTACAGAGAAAAGGTAGAAATTGGATGTGTAGATAAAAGGTAGAAATTGGATGTGCTAATTTAGACAGCTGATCTTTGTGTACGCAGTAACCATGCTGAAATTTAATGTAAAATTTGTCCTATCTGGATATACATTGTTCTTGTGTCACCAGTTGGCACCTGCCTACTGGCTGAAGATGCGTGCCAGGCTAAGCGAGACACCTCTCAAAGATGCCCAAGACTGAAACATACAAATGGTTTCACTCAAAATGGTCATCCCATTATATCCTACCGGAACACAATGCTGAGCTCATGGAAAGGTTCTAGTGCATGGTATATGGAATATACATCTCCTGGCCCTTTTTTTGAGGGGATGAAACGAATTTGACTCTTAACACCAATGTTAAAAAATCAGCTACCTGCTTGACTCTTTTTTTATTTTATCAACTACCTGCTTGACTCGCGACTCGGAGATTTTTTTATAAGCACCCGAAGAGTTGAGGTAGCTAGATGGCTACTAGATCCATCCGTCAACCAGGCAAGGAGCAGTAGCAGAAACAGAACACGGCAGGCAAACTGGCGGTGCATAATAATGGGCCGTTGGAAGGCTGGCCATGAGGCTTTCGTGCTTTCTTGTGTGGTCCGGGCCTCCGGCTCCGGGGGGAGTCCTCCAGTTCACAGGCCCAACCAAAGCCCTCGTTAGCTTCTTTCCTTCTTCGTCTTATTTATTTGCTCCCGCATCCACGCATGACATATTTCTCAAAGTTAAAATTTACGCCCGCGTCCATACCGACACTCTTATAGTGTCTTAGGTGCTTTAGAAAATAAATCTTGAAAGACATTTTGAATACCAGGAAGTTTGAGAAAAAAAATCTAAGAGCGATATTTTAGGTTGTTGCAAGTGTCTGAACACGAGCCGGGCACCACCAGGGCATGGACCTATCTAGGCGCCATGACTACACATTGTTGCTCTGAAGGTTCATGAGGTGTGCTCAAAGACACTCATCACCATCAACCAACAATAATGTCCTCTACCATCTGTGCATAAAAGTTCATATGGACGCCTTGCTTATGTCTATGCCCACGCTGACGACTAGAGTTGAGGTGGATGGCACCCCTGACTGATGGAGCCAACCCAGGGTGTTGGTAGAGACTAGTTGGTTTGATGGGATTGGTCAATAGAGTGCCGTCGAGGCGATAGACGGGGCAAAATGTGAGGTGTAACGGGGAAAATGTATTTCTACATTCGTTATGTTGGACATCAAAGCTACCATGCCACTCAAAATTACAAACCCTTCTCTCATGCCCTTTGAAGTATACATGATCATCATTTATACCGCCTATCATAAAATGCAAGGCATTCTGGCACCATGTACTGTTTTATATTGGTAGTTGGTGTCTGCATGTATTGGGCTTGTACTAGTTGGTTGAACCATTAAAATACCCTCTTTATGTAATGTTGTAATTTATTTTATATCACCTCTATCCCTACATCAGGGTGCCCATATATTTAGAAATATTATTCTTTTAAATCTTTGACTAATAATTTATTAAAAGATATATATATTTTATGCATGCATATTATATATATGGGCTCGACTTTAACAGCAATTGAGTATTATGATAATTTTATATTTATTGCTGATATATTTTTTAAAATAATAAATGGTCGAGGGCAAGATTAAAAGAAAAACTTCAATACGCCAGCAAACACGCACCGAATCCCTAGCTTTTCGTTTTCGGCCTTCCCAGTTCCCCTCTTCACGCTGCGTTCTCCTCCAGTCTTCCTCCTGTTCCCTCTTCCGGCCCCGCAAACCCACACTCCTGCTCGAAACCCCCATCCCCCATTCGATTGCCGGCGGACGCGCTCGCCGCCGCCGGCAATGGCCGCGCCGAGAGGTGGAATCATCATCGATTGGCAGCGAACGATGTCCCCCGACTCTCCGCCGGCGGAGTTGGAGGTCGTCGGCTCCTCTCCGCTCGCCTCGACGCACCCCTCGGCGGCCTACGCCGATGCCCACGACGGCTCCGAAGGTGGTGGTGATGGGAGCGCGGCGGAGTTTGCAAGCCTCCCCGATCATAAACTACGCGAAACGATCAACCGCTGGTACGGCAAAACTCACTGTTTATCGGACGGCGGCGAGAAGATGCGGCGGCGCGTCGATGGGATGAAAAAGGAGCTTGAACGCAGGAGAGCCGATAATCAGAGAAAGGTGAGCAAAATGTGGGCCTTTTGCGCGATCGTTTCGTGCGTTAGTGTTGTTCTGGTTGTTTACGGGTGGGGTTTTGATTGTTTTTATGAGGGTTTTATTTGGTTGATGTTAAGCTTACGGAATGCTGGGTTGGAAATTGTCGTCTATCAATGAGCTGTTGGGATTTATCTGATTTTCCACAATTTTGGGTGTTCGGAGTGAAACTTTGGGTAAAATAGTTATTTTTTCGGTCCGCTCTCAACAACTGAAATTTCATCTGAATAGCGAATAGAAATGTCATGTTTATTTCTATGTGTACGACCATGTCGATATAAGACTGAAATCCTGATCATATGACTGAAATGCTTGCGAACGACGATTGCACAGCATCGGCATAGATGGTTATGGGTGGATGCCAGACAAGCTCCATTAGTTTGTTGGTATAAATAAAAGTAAAATACTGGTTACCAGAAGATAATTGTCTATCAGCTAGCCCATCTTTTATCTGTCTTTGTAACACGATTCCTTTTTTGGTATTTTTTCTAACGATTTTCATTAGTGCCTAAATCCTATGTGATGGCTCTTAGATAATGACTGGAGTGTTTATTTGTCTTTTTTTGGGGGAAGTTTTAATAAATTTCCGCACAAGAGACTTCATGGCCAGGGTATCTGTACTTGAGTTATTTGATGAACTTCATTATTGATGCAAGTCTCTGAACGATCCATGAAGAGTTTTGAAGTGCCATTGTCAGTAGCAGTATTCTCGAGATTAGGTCCTTCCTATTTGCATCTGGTCAAGGAAATTATGTAAGGTTTTGGCCTATGTTATCGAGAGAGTGAAAGCCCCAGGCATAGGGGTTACAAATCGTGAATTAAGTGGATGGGTATGTATCTATTGATAAACGTCTTACCCATATTGCTTGCTTCGTGCTTTTAAATTGACTCCTATTTTCAGCATCTCTATCCATGCTACGAATTGATATTTTCTTCTTGTAACAATTGTAGGATGAGATACTTCATAAACAGCCCCTGCAGGCAAAAACTACTAGCGGAAGCGTCAATGACCCCTTTGCCTTCAGTAAGATTCATGCATTTATTTGCTGGTCATGGTCCCCTGTTTGAGGCATCGTTGGTTATGGTCCTTGTGGATTACTTGTCATTAGTAAGGTCAGATAGACATACTAATAATATACTGTCCTCTGGCTTAGTAAATTTTAGGCCCTAGTTTATGGTCTCAAACGCTTAGTGTTGTTATAGGATGACGAATGTAGCATGTTTTCTATGTGATTTTACATTGGAGTTGATTTTATACATGCTTTAGTGACATCTGAATGGTAGATTTTTTACTGAGCAGGTAGAAATTGGATGCGTTAATTTAGACAGATGTTCTGTTTTTATGTGTATGCAGTAACCATGCTGAAATGTAACGTAAAATTTGTCATATTTGGATGCACATTGTTCTGGTGTCACCAGTTGGCACCTGCCTACTGGGTGAAGATGCATGTCAGGCCAAGCGAGACACCTCTGAAAGATGCCCAAGACTGAAACATACAAATGGTTTCACTCAAAATGGTCATCCCAATATATCCTACTGGAGCACACTGCTGAGCTCATGGAAAAGTTCTACTGCATGTGCATGATATATGCCTATATGGGATATACATCTCCTGGCCCTTTTCTTTGAGGGGATGAAACTAATTTGAGTATTTGACTCTTAACGCTAATTTGACTCTTAACACCAATTATTAAAAAGCCAGCTACCTGCTTGCTGTTGGCCCAGCTCTCACTATTATCCCCTCATGGTACTGCACTCACTTGCTACTCACTAGCACTTGTATTTCCCTCGGCGCTGCACACCAGCGCTACACACTAGCACAGCACTTATATTCACCTCAACACACACACAAAGCTTATTGCACAAACTATCACTCATAGATGCTTCACACACACTAGCTTGGTCTTCCCAACCAACCTCCACTCAGGAGAACACACCTTCACCATGCTACAACACATAGCTCTATTACATATCACCACTACATCTTCTATTGCATAGCTCTCTTATACACTCAACTCTCCGACACAAGGAATTTTTTGGTGCTGCACGCCAGCACCCACACAAGCACTGTCATTTACTCACCTTGCACCTACACAACACACACACACACCTAGCTGTCCACTCTTTACAGCTCAAGAACAAACCCAATTTTGCCTCTACTTTTCTCTACACCATGCATGAAACATCTAGTCTTTCATACATGCAACACAGCCAAATCAATTTTGCTTCAACTATATCTCTATGACAAGATTAGTTGCTGCCTGCTCGATATCTGTGTATTCAGGAACCACTAAATGTACTTTGTCATGACATATCATGAGTTTGATAGAACTGTACAGATTATTGATGGATACAGGCTGCATGTTATTTTTATTCTTCTTTGTGGCATACTTCAACTGATCTGTAAGGGTTACTGTTTATTTCTATGGTCTTATGGTGTTATTGAATGAAGGCATTTGTATATTGGCCATTCCAAGTTCCAACATCCTTTTTTTGTTGCCTCCTGCCTGAAGGATTTTTTTGCACAATTAGTTACTTATGTACTTATGGCCTTTAATGTTTAGATCCTGACGATATGCTCTCCTACAATACGCCTGGTAAATACATCAAGAGCTCAAGTTTAATTTCACATACAAGGACCAATATTCAGGTGCACATTTGTAACTCCATGAGTTTTCCATGATATGTTTTTCAGTTATTCTGTGATAGGATTAAGATTTATCTTGCTACAGATAATGTGACCACCCATCCTAATTATATGTAGGATAGGGGTGAAGCAAGTCCTTTAGGCCAAGGCAAACATGCTTACATGAAGAAAAATAGTCGGATGGCAATAAGTTCAGCGGGTCATCAACTGAAAATTCGTGCACATCATCAAAAGAGTACTCATACTGAACATATAAATAAATATAGTGACAGCACAAAGAAATCAACTTTAGGGACCTGCATGAGAAATCCACAGAAAAATAGCACTGTTAATGTAAAGGGCAAACACAACAACTTTCTTGAAGATGACACCACTTCTGGTAGTGAAAGGAGGTATGGTTGATCCACGTGATTTTGTTTTCACCTTTTACTGTGCTATACAATGAGCTACCTTCTCTCTTCTGTATCTATTTGTGTTTTATATTTACCTCTTCCCTGCCCTGTCTGCACAGTTTTGTTTTCCATGTAGTAGTAAAATCGCTGAAATTTAATCCTTGTATCCTGGACTTATTAAATTCAACAATCATCTCAGACAACAGAAACTGGATTTTGCGATGTTTCTATTTCTATCTTTTCTGCGTTTATTCTGTAGCATTATTACCATTTATCTCATCTCATCTGTTCATGTTTATTACATTTATCTTCAGTGCTAGTCAGGAAAATTACTGGGAAATAATTTGGCAGTGTTGTTGTTGTATTCATATAGTGTCACAGTGCCTCTTGGTCAGTTCTTTGGATTAGCTCGGTGGAGTTTGTAACCCCATGTCAATTAGAATGCCATATCTTGAATTTGTTACTATTTCTAGCCTATCCCACCTTGCTTTGAAATGTGGTCTTTTTGTTATACAAGTAATGAAGTAGCATCTTGATTCTTTGAAGTAGCACCTTTCATAAAATTGATGTGTTCCTCTGACAGAAAAAGATTCTGATGTGCAGGTGGAACCTTTCTAGAAACAAGGCATCGCCATCCTTTATGTCTAGAAAGGTGAATGGGCTGATAACTACACTTTTTTTTACTTACCTTATTCCTTAACGTTTTCCTAATGTCTCCTGGTGGGTCGGTTATATAAACAATATGGAATGTTACATTTATATCATCATTGAGGTGCATCTTTCATCTATACGAATAGGCTTTAGGCCATGTCAATGAGATGTAGGACCCGATCCCATGTGTCATTGACTAACCTGGTGGTTTAAATAAAGGCCCTCAAGTGGTAGCATGGGTGATAATTCCCCAAGCAATATTTGCTACATGCCTCTGGGAGTTAGGTTTATGGTCTAACCCTATTTGTGCGAACACAATTTTTTTGTTATTTTATGTATCTGTAATATTTGCCAACAAGGAATGCAATGATCTATACTCCTGTAGTTATTTGATAATAAACGAAACACTAGACATAGAAAAGTGGTTTACCACATTCCTTAATGTTTTCCTATTTACTCAAAACACCTTTTTGTTATTTTATTCACCCGGAGCCTTTTTTCAACAAGAATGATTAATAGTATTGAGTTTTTTAAAGAATGTAAGTAAAAGAATGATAAGTGAGGCTAGCTTAACTGGTTGGGTGGGAAATGTGGCCATGCACCCAACCACTCAGGTTCGAGTCCTCCCTAGCTCGAGTTTGGGTGCCTAATTCTTCTGCTTAGGCTATCCACAATAGAGTGTGCAAATCGCCGTGCATGTGCAAAATTTGCATTGTAACAGCACTGTTATAGTTGTGGTGTTTGAAATGACGAGCGGGATGCGGATAGCCTTAATTGAAAAAACACCTACCTAGGTTGGATCTCGGTCCCCTTTGGCATGGTTCCATATTCTCCCTGAAATGTGCCAGCTTTGATTTCTCTCTGGAATCATTTCCCTGGTGAATTAGAACCTTTTGAAATCATTTATGTTGCTAGCTGGCTGGATTCAGATTCTTCAAAAAAGTGGACGTTAGTGCAGTCACCAATTTACCGGTCTTTATGTATTGAACTTTAGCATACATGCTAACCGTAGATGTCACTAGACATCCATGTTAACATGTGTCAAACACCAATAGAACTACCATCCATGTTCAACTATAATAACAAAATACCAGATCAATGATCGTACCATAATTCACACAGCACCAGAAAAATTTAGGCTAGCATTACACAAGTGTCACAGTACACATACATTCGGAAAAAAGAATGATATGAATACAACCACATAACATGCCGTCTAGGAATGGACCACACAGTACATGTACACTGCAGGATGGGGATTTAGGTTGATGGCAAAGGGGCATAAATAGCAGAGAAGCCTAGGGGCAGGTATGGAAGTAAGGGATGTTTGTCCAGAAAAACTGGTTTTGCTCAGGTCTGCTAACACAAGCTAGATGCTCTGAAGTCTGAACCGTTTCCGGTGTTTCTAAATTGGGATAATTTGTTGATTTGACTGCTTCTGGCAAGAAACAGGAATGCTGCCAAATCACCCTTAGTTCACCAACTCATGTACTCTTATCTATTGTTTAATAATTTTTTGCTTCGATGATTTTGTCACAAAATTTTGTTATTGCTATATATGCAACTTTGAGTTGTGCTGTTCATTTCAGGATGTTGTTCTCTTGGATGACGATCTTGATACAGAACCTGCTAGATTAGTTGATGTTGGCATATCTAATAGATGGTAACCTAGCACTGCTAGTATTTCTTCCTCTAATTTCGTTGTTATCGGTTTTATATTAGATTGAGCAACTATATATAGTGTTCCATTGATGAAATTGCACTTATCTAGGGATGAATCAAAGATCTACTATCCTTCAAGGTTCGAATTACTTTTTGTTATGGAGGTATATGTACATAGGGACATTAGCTGCATCCAGCTGATATCCTACCATTTGTCAACAGCAGTGATCCAGAAGCTGTTGACCTGACCTACTCTGACTTGAAATGCCTTGAACCTGAAGAATATTTGAAATCACCTATCATAAATTTTTTTCTTCTGTAAGTATATTTTCCCCATTTTTCTGTACATTACTTTATTTTCTCTTTCTTCTGCATGGTCATGGATGACTTTTTTGCATCTATTTTGAATATGCATGTGCTCCTAAGATTTCTTATAATTTGTGGAACATAAGACTTTGGATGGTACCTTATTGGTGCTATGCCATTTAAATGAAAAATATATTCGCCTTGTCACGGGGCTTCTATAGGGAATAGTTAGTTGCTACAAACTGCTTAGTGAGTGCTGAAGTTGAAATCCAGATGTTGTGTGAAGGTGTTAGCAATTGTACAACATATCTCACATTCATTAGACTATTAGAGTTTTTCTTATTTCTTCCATGGTTCCAAGCTTTATAAACTTAAATGATATTTCCTATGGCCATTTTCAGGTACCTCAAGAAATCAAGACCCCACAGAGACTTGCACATGTTTAACACATATTTCTATAGCAAACTTGAAGAGGCACTATCCACAATGGTATGGAACACCACATTGTGCCCTTCCACAGCTTTTATTTGTGCTCTTATTTCCATTAATTAGCTTAATATGAGAGCCCCATTGTACATATACCACAAGAAACAGTTGAGACTTTCTTGGTGTACCATTATGTCTTAATGCGTGTAATGCCATCCAATTCAGGTTGAAACATATTATCATTTTGTCCTTCATGCATGCAAAGTAAAATATATCAAAGATGCATTCAAGTGAGTGTGCAGACTTGAGACAGCAGTTCCCAGTTGCAAACATTGTTACTATCATGCATTTCTGCTATATATACCCCAGTGGTCCTTAATAATTTGGGTAATGATTCCATAAATTGCAGTACTGCACACTCCGGTTAATTTAAACTCCATGTATTTTTCTCTGGGAGCATAACCTACTCTTTCTGTAACATTTATTTCATTTGTTTCTTTTAACCTTTTGCAAATTGGCCTAGTATTGTCCTCACCATTAGAATCACTTCTACTCCAGGGTGATCGAGATTTACAATTCAGCAAGTTACGGAAATGGTGGAGAAATGTAGATATTTTCAAGAAAGCATATATAATTTTACCAATTAATGAGACGTAAGTTGCTTCTTGCCTTCTTCTTTGGTTAATATTTCACTATGATTATCTATATATATAGTTGACAGAGTATATCATGCCGTCGTAAATAATGGTAATTTCATTGTGACCATGCAAATTAGGATGCACTGGAGCTTGATTATTGTTTGTATGCCTGCAAAAGGGACAGAGGCAGGGCCAATAATGCTTCATTTGGACTCTCTAGGGCTTCATTCCAGTCAAAAGCTTTTCAACAACGTTGCAAGGTATGCAATCACCACTGGTACAATGCTAAACGGTTTTTTGGTTTTGAGCCTAGTTCTCTTGACTTTGGAACCAGTTGTCTGTGTTATAGAGCAGGGTCTTGGCTGCTATCGTACTGTCAATCTTGCTGCAACTTTCATGAGTTTTAATGTTATCACAGCTATCTTGAAGCAGAATGGCGCCATCTACAGAAGGATTCTTCTTATGATATTCCATTTTCAGGGGTAATATGGAAGCGCCTTTCAAGAAATATAATCAGCAAAGAGGTTGAGGTAAGAAGCCTGAGGTTCTAGTGATAACAGTTCTAATATTTATTGTGACTTTGAAGCGATTCATCTTCTTTTTCTAATGCCACCTTATATTTGCACTTGCCAGGTGCCACGTCAGCGTAATGATTATGACTGTGGCCTCTTTATGCTTTACTACGTGGACAAGTTTATTCAAGAGGCACCAGAGAGGTTGACACTAGAAGGCCTTGGCATGGTACAAATCAAATTGGTCCTTTTGTTTGTGTTGTTCACTTCACAACGTCGAGTCCTGACTACTAATGCCCTATCTGGTTCTTAGTTTGGACGCAAATGGTTCAACCATGTGGAAGCTTCAGGGCTCAGGATGGGGATCCGGGCACTTCTGTTCGATTTATTTGAGACTGAGCAAGGGGACGATGAACCAGCAGGGCCAGCGTCTTAAACATGTGATCATTCTGAAGGTGAAGAAGAAATGGACGATGGCTGATTCAAAATCAAGTGAAATGAACGGCGCGGTGATTTCCTTTTCAGCGACGTGCTGTGTTTTCCATTTTTTCAGCTGACAGGCTCTGAACAGCAGATGGCAGCGTGTTGGTTGTAGGATCTAGTATGCGACGTGGTGATCTTGGATCCCCCCCTCCACAGCAAATACGTGCTCTGAACAGCACAGTGGGCGTGTTGGCTGTAAGATGCTCTGGTGCTGCTGAGGGCATGGACTTGCTTTTCCTTAACTATGCTGTTCTGGTGATAGGGAATTGGAAAAGAGGGCACTATGTTGATAACACTCTTGTTCACATTCTCCTTCATTCAAGGCGATCTTTTGCGGTGGAAATGTACAGCGTAAAAAAAATACGCTTCTAAGAATGCCAAGTGAATCGTTTGTTCCATAATCGAACGTGCTAATATGTGATCAATCATTTCTGTTGAGTCGTGCTCCATAATCGGTTATCCTGAAAGATTGCCAAGTGTCTTTGCGGATCAGATTAAATTTGACACAAATTGGAATGAACATTCATTGTAGTTTAGATTATATTGCAGGGAACCATTGAACTGCAGTTTATGCAATAACGGACAGATCATTCTCACCGCAAAATAATTAGAAAAAAAAACATGCAAATTGAAGAGAACTCGAGCAAGATACCCGCGAGAAGGCTCCCTTTTTTGTGAATTTTTTATACAATTTCTATGAAAATCCTGCATTCAAAAAAGCCATAAAACATGTAGATTATGATGTGACTGCGAGACATCATTTTGCACTTCTAATTGACGTCAGGATGTCATACAATAATCCCATACACACTAGAAACAAGGAAAATAGATAACATGGAAAATCATTGAGTCGATTGGTATAATAGAAAACAATACAACTGGCATATGAGACCAGGAGTGTACTTCGCAATGCATGTAACAAGAGTTATTGGAGTTTTCTTGAGGAAGGCTAAAAAGAGATTCTCTTGTGACCAAAACATCATTCCTGCTATAGAGGCGTAGCAAATCCTGTTAAGCAAGCAAGAAAAACAATGCATCAGAACGACAAAGTAGAAGAAAGGGTGGTGCTTGCTGAAGTTGGCAAGCATGTGTACACACATCTCTCCTATTTAAAATATACGAACCGCTACCCACTTCACTTTCGCTCCTGTATTCCGCTGCCGTGCCCCCCCCCCCAACCCATCGCCTGCCCCGCTCGGCGCTTTCCCTCGCCCTGCCTCCTCTCGTCCTCTGTTGGCCTCTCTCACCGCTTTCCCTCGCCCTGCCTCCTCTCGTCCTCTGTTCGCCTCTCTCACCGCTTTCCCTCGCCCTGCCTCCTCTCGTCCTCTGTTCGCCTCTCTCACCGATGCTGCCGCCTCCCTGGGTTGGCGCTCCTCTACCCAAGCAGGTCTGCGCATCCATCACCCTAGCAGCCGGCCTGCTCGCGCTTGCCTCCCAGCGGCCTGCCCTAGCCGCCCTCCTCGCCCTCACCTTCACCCTAGGATTCCGCAGCTTCGGATTGATTTCCGCCGCAGGTCAATGTGTCCGCAATGATGAGGTCCCTAGTGGGCTCTACCCGACGCCGCGGCCTCCTAGCCTCCACAGGCCCCCACCACGAGGCTGATGCCTGATGGCTTGTGTCCACCGCGGCAGTTGCACGCTCCTCCGTCCGCACGCTGGCACCTCTGCCGCTGGCTCGCGTGAAGGTCATGCTGCAGTCACCTGGTACGATTTGCTTGAGTGGGCCTCGGCTTCTTCTAGGACCCATGGCGCACTTCCACGAAGGTGACCGAACCATCAATTGGTCTAATCTTTGATAAAATGCTGTTTGCAATATTGGAAGCACTCAGGACAGTAATGCAATTAAATAAGCTCATTCTTCAGCTCCTACAGTAGATGCTCAACCAAAGCCAGGACATTCCTGATATTTTGATGGCAATTTGATATAAAATGAGTTGACCCTGGCAGTGCTCAACAGCTTTGTTCTGCTGCCTCACTTTTCATATATTTTTTTCATCCGTGAAGTTTGTGTTCCTGAAGGATATGCTTGTAATCCCATGGATGCTAATTGTTGAATATGTGGACTGATTGCCCCCTTTTGTTTCCAGTGTGATCGTGAGCTCTTCCTAAGGTCACTGAACAGGGAACAAAAGTAGCGGGGCACATGAGTATTGGCATTAAGTTGCATAGGGCCTCTGGGGATGGATTGCTGGAGTTGGCTGTGGCACGCAAGTTGATTCATAGATCAAAACAATGTAATCCAAGGATAGAGGTAATTGCCACACTGAGATCTTATTTATTCTATCAAACCTAGCAATTTGCAGACAAACAACTGGATATGTAGTAATGATGAACCTTATTGCACGCTCTTTAAATCATTGGGATGACCTTTTCTCAATTAGACTAATAGAGCTCAATGCTCACAGGCTAGCTAATATCTTTGAAATGCTAGCCTCACACGATCAAGTTCATTTAGCAAGAGGCTGGAGTATTAGACTCACTGAATTAATGTACGTAAGCAAACCTTACAGGTTGTGCTTTGGCATGAGTGACATCACATATGAATATCTGTGCAGAAGAGAACATCTTGTCTATATGGAGCTTTATTTTAACATTGGAGATATTTTTGCAAGCTGCCTGCTTCAACGGTCCACATTGCATTACACGATTACACGCGCAAAATATATTGGAATTTGACAAGTGATGGTCTGCTCCTCTTTTAGGATATAGATTTGTTTCTTGGTAACAAGAAAGCAAGAAATATGCTTTGGTATGTTTTTGCCATGGAAGGAACTGCCATGAGGAGGTGTAATATGCACACCTGTGGTCTCTGAACAATCCAGGTTCAGCTTTCAGGGATTTAATTCGCTTCCAGCTACCTCTATGGCTCTGCTGAGCACTGTCAATACACTAATAGTATTATTATGCTGTACTCAATAATACAGGTTTGGTTCAACAATAAAGAACTTCTTTCATGCCATTTCTTGTTTATAATTTTCATGCCATTTTAGTATGCATGAATATGATCCTGTTTTTAGTATGAACTGGATGCCTGTTGAGTTCCAGCTCTTCTCAGGAAATGTTTCTGCTCTTCCCCTTTGATGCTTATTGTATTCATCTTGTTTTTATATGCTGCTGCTAGCATTGGGTCACATGAAGATTGAGCGTTTTCTATCTTGTTTCAGTAAGCAAAATTTGATATGATGGTCAAATTTTGGCTTGATCATGCGACAATTTGCTAAGATTGTACCTAAGGTGCTCTCGAGCAATGCATTTAGTGTTGAATTGTCGTTTCAGCTAATTTCTTCCAATAATCTTGCATTTACAATATTTAAAGTGTAGTCATCTTTGGCTGATAACTTTAAAAAGCTAAACGATGCTTCAACATATAGTATTTATGGCAAATTTAACTAAAACTAAAAATTGAATTGAGAACACCTATTGCAATGGTTGTCGTCATCGTAGGACTGCACTAGTTAGATCATTGTAGTGTAGAAATGGTGATTTATGCTCACTACAGAAGGCATTTTTAAAAATGTTGAACGGTGTTTGTAAGGAAATAAGGATATGAAATGGATGGATTATTATTATTTTTTGCCCGTAGCAATGCAAGGGCATTTGTTGAACAGTGCATTCTAGCATGAAGTGTTTAGACACCTTAAATGCCCTTGGGAGTATCATTAATTGTTTTCAGGACCTCAGCAACCACCCTAAATAAAAATGCACTGTATCCAGTGGGAAGTGAAAATGCATGAATATAACAGATGCATGGAGATTAAAAAATGTCAAGAAACATTTATTTTGCTAAAAAGATATTTCAATAAAGAGTAATAATGGACAAATGATGTTGTCAGGGTGCTTAAGGAGTACTAATGGACAACACAAACGAAACATCCGTCAATCTGACAAGCGCATCCTAATCATCACGGAAATAATTTTTTGTAGGAAGTGACATACAGGTAACTAAGAAAGGAGTGCAAAATATATCAATCTTCAATCCCATCCACCAAAGATGACACTACTAAAGAGGCAACAAATCAAGCACTTTGGTCCAATTTTAGACACTGCTCACTGGTGCACACACATCTACTAGTGCTAGCTTAACAAAATGCTTAAACTTCAGGCATACCTACATTCGTATTTGAGATTTTGAGGTACCCTTGGTTTCTACCCTATCTTCACTAACCATCCCATTCCCATATGACCTAAACGAGTGCAATGAAGATAAGCTATGACTGTAAGTGCTTACATAGCAGAAGTATGTTTGAATGATAATAACAAGCATCAAACCCAACCACTAATAAACTGAAGGGAGGAGCAATATCAGGTTCTGATCTGATTAAGAACAATCAATTCATTCTAACTCTGTACCCTAAGCGTTAGTGGCACGCACCATTTACGGGACAGAAATGAAGCAAACGGGATTAAGTCACTCACCTTCGGAGAGCCAGCCCCAAGAGCCAGGCTTAAGTCCGAGCATGGAGGTGAGCAGCGCCGACGCGGTGGCGCTGTGCATCGGCATCAGCGAACCCTGCACGCCGCCAAGCGCCGCCACCGGAACCCTGCACAATACGAGCACTACGAATCTGAGCCAAGGAGAAGGCTAAAATGCTCCACAAGAGAATCAGAGGCGCCAGGTTACCTCGAGATTGCGAGGCGCCGGCGAGAGGCGCGCGGCAGGGGCGCAGCCGCAATCTCCGGACAACGAGCCGCGGCCTGACGGGAGAGCGTTGCCGAGAGACTCGATGGAGAACAGGAGCGCAGCGCTGCGGCGGCTCGCCGCGCGCCGCCAGCCACCGCCGCCGCCATAGACAGTTTCAGTTGTCCTCTAAAACCCTTCTCGGGCTGTTTGCAGATTTGGGTGCACGCCGAGGGGGCCTCCGTGGACCGGGTCCAAACACAAGCCGTCGACACCGAGGACCGAGCCACTGCTGAGTGAGTGACAGCGGAAAATACAAGCAAAATACGTACATGTAAAATTCGTGCGGCGTGATTGCCTTGAAAAATTAAGTGGATTGTTATCTTCTCACTTCTCCCTTTTTATATTCATATTATATTCATAAAATAAACTAAAATATCCTATTACCAGCTCATCACAAGCTAATATTTTTTTCTTTTTAAAAGATCAGCGTGAGAACTACTATATCATTTAAGAAGAAAAATGACACTTTTTACAATGGTGATTACATAAATAACATGAGGATAGCCTGTGAAGTTGCGGATATACTGCTTTACCTTTGAAAATTCATTCACTCTCTTTTTTATATGTTGCGTGCGAATATGTTACCAATGCTATACAACATTGGGTGTGCAGCAAATTGCGCAGCAATGCTGCCCACCAGCTCGTCTAAGAGCACAGTTAATAAGAAAAGTTAGTTGCGAGTTTTGTTTCATTGCTATATCACATCACATACAACTAATCTTATCGACCTATGTAATAGATAGATACACACATGTGTAAAAAAAAGACATTATTACCACTACCCACATTCATCTTTTTATTTTTATTATATCACTAAGTTTCTTAGAGCACGTGATGCTACTGGTTATATATTAGCGATGTTTTTTTACTCTTTTACTCAACTCATTGTAAAACTACGGTCCGTTTACCTCATCTTAATATACTTACTTTCTCTCTCGACAACAGATGAAAAAGACCTCATCTTAATATACTTACTTTCTCTCTCGACAACAGATGAAAAAGACAGTAGAAGAAGAGGCGCCCGACTGTTTCTTGCTCAAGATTGCACTGCGTGATAAAAGCTATCTTATTCGGCGTACTCGTCTCACTGCCCATTGCAAACTTTACATTATTTATGGTACTAGAATAATGTTTTGCACATTTATGATTTATCTGCGCGTTCCGTTAGAAATGGCTTAAAGGGCTTGTTCTGAACAAGCAACCAAGTGAAGAAACGGTGCTTGCCTTTAGGATGTGCCTTCCAAATCGAGGTGGCAGCGAACGGACATAAGGATACATGGAATGGGATAGGCAGACTTTGCACACCGTAGCAAACTAAGCGTAGCTCAGCAGCTGTTTAGATTCCTTGTGGTGGAACATATCCATCCGGGTTCAAGTTCTCAACACGGATGTTCGTACGATTTAACGGCTTTATTCTTTCAGTGGTAGGGTGAGTGTACACACGTTTAAGCGCCTGCGTTGTACTGTGTTTCTGAAAAAAAGACTTTGCACACTGTAGGCCACGTACAGTTTGCTTTTCTATTTTCTTCTTGTCGATCGTGTTGTTCGTGTCATGTCCTTTCTTTTCTTGTTTGACCGCCTACGGCAGTCTTGCCGGGTCTCGGCCTTATACTGCTGTTTAAACTACCCCTTTCTATATGTACAACCTACATGTACAAAACCACGTCATCTAAAAAGACCATTAAAGTCATGTCACCATCCATTAAAACATCTACTTATATCTTCCATCGATTTTCTATGGTTTTATGTATACAATACTTTATATAGCATACACGTCAGCATCATTCAAATTCTACAACAACGCACGGAAAGCTCATCCAGTTTCTTTAAAAATTTGGGTCCAGAACCAAAGAAAATCCAATTCAGAGCTGAATCCAAACAGGCTCAAGGATCACAATTTTGCTAGCTAAACGATGTATACGGAATGTAGTCAGCTGAAACAGAGTTTGCACACCAGGGGACCATATCAGAATTCCATTATGCTATTTTATTTTGAAGCGGGAATTGACAAATCAGAGAAAACAGCCATTAAAGGATTTTCCCGTGCTTAAAGCATGAAACTCAAAATAGAAGACTAGAAGGGACTAGTGCCTGTTTGTCCCTGATGACAGAATACAACACGTCCCTGAAATTAAACTATTGGCTAACTAAATGTTAGGGGCCTGCCTTGAGCGTATAAACAACCTGTGGCGCCGTGGCGGTCTTGTGCCGATCAAAATTGACCACAATGTGGACTTCTAACATCTTGTTTACCAGTAGTCTTTGCAAGAGCACACACCATTTTCAAAGTGGTGGAACCTCTTTGCATCCCTAGCAATGATCAGACGACCTACAAGTTTCGAGATTATCTTGAACGCTGTGTGGCAGTCACCACAGGACCGAAGGTTTTTTATGACCCGAATTGGTGAGCGGGCAGCGCTTGTTATAAGACCATAACTGATAGCCAGCCTCTCGCTGTGAGCCAATAAAGCATCCTCTTTGGTTTCTTGATCAACGTCGTGAAGCACAAACCGAGTGTCAGCAATATACCCAGCTTCCTTCATATGAGCCGACAAGTACCTCAGCTCTTCATAGATCTTAAGGGTGTCAGGGTGGGATCGGTCTCCAGCTCTATATTCATGGACCTTGCTGCGAGCTTCCGCGACACTAGCCTTTTTTCTCTCCTTTTCCTTTGCAAGGTCTGAAGCATTGACAGGGAAAAGACCGATTTTAGACTGTTCATTCAGCCTAGAAGAATCCAAGCGCTCTATGATTTGAGCACAACGATCTCCAAGCTCTAAAAAGCCATTAAGTCGACTCATGTTCATCAGATTTTCCCATACCTCAAGGCTTGGTTCGACAGGCATCTGTTCCACAAATTCATAAGCTTCGGCAATGTAACCAGACTGTCCAAGCATACTAACAATGCTTGCATAATGTTCCATAGTGGGATGTATGCCAAAATCCTTCTGCATGGATTCAAAATGCAGCATTCCTTCATTAACAGATCCCAAAATTCCACAGGCCAGGAATATGTGTCTGAACATGCAAGGATCTGGTTTATCCCCTGTCTTCTTAAACTGATCGAAAAAATCTGTTGCTTCTCCACCAAGACCATTATGCACAAAGCCTGAGATCATAGCATTCCAAGAAGCCAAATTACGATGATCCATAGAACTGAAAAGTTTCTTTGCATCTTCCATTGATCCACACTTAGCATACATCTCCAGAACTCTGTTTTGAATATCTGTGTCAACAACTAGTGATGATCCAGACATTTGACTATGTATTACTCTTGCTTCTTCAAGAGCAGTTGCATCACCACATGCTTGCATCAATCTGAAGTACTGAGGAGCATGTAGCACAGTTCTGTTTTCCTGTAGCATGGCCAGAACTTCCAGAGCTTCTTTTACATTGCCATCTTCACATAACTTCTCCAGTTCTTCAACAGTACCTTTGTGTTTGCTGCTGACTTCGTTAGGTGTTTCATATGGCGATCCAACATTTGACAGGTTGCCCTGTAGTGACTGGTAATATATGCCACCTTCATGTGGTGTCCTGTTCAACTGACGCCCAAATGATGCCGCAGGTTGAGCATGTGAATGCTGTTCTTGATGAACTCCATGAGGGAGGCGTTGCACATCGGTATTTAGGTACATGGAATATCCTTGAGGAGTAGTCTGTGTGTCAGCTTGGCTAGTGACATAAGGGCTTTGATATTCTTGTGAAGCACTATATCCAAAATTACTATTGTTGCCTCGCTGAAACCCTGGAAAATGCTCCTTATGGGAATGAGTTTGATTTGCATACTGGGCTGCAGGATTCCCATATGCATCTCGATTACTTCCTCTGGATCTGTTATCAATATACTGATGTTTCTGAAACACTTGCTGATTATTCCCAACTGAGTTAGGACCTGCTAGTCCTGGAGGACCATAGCCATGCTGCCCAGTGATAGCTCCCTCTGCTTTATAATTACAATTCTTCTGGTTACTTTGGCCGCTGTATCCAGAGCTATATGTACCATATTTGTTAGGATGATGATGATACCCTTGCCCTTTACCATAACCAGATGCGGTACTATTAGCTTCTGTGCCATTGTAGTGTTGGCGATCGTTTCGAGAATCCCCACCAAGGTTTTGCTGGCTGTATGCACTACTATAAGTTTGTGAAGCATTATATCCAGGTGTCTCATTATTCGCTCCTGCACCAGCGTATGGCTGATGACTGTTCGGAAAGCCATATGATCTACCACTTCTGTAAGGTTGCTCAGAACTGCTGCCAACATTCACACCCCTATTATTGTGAACACCTGCTATGGAACCAGCTGGAGGGGCATCTCTCTGATGTTGGTGGTTAAAGAAATTTGAACGGGAGTCACCGTAGCTCCCCACACTGTTTTGTCCCAACTCACGGTGACAGTCTTCATCAGTCCGTTCAGATGCAAGGCTGCCAGCCCCTCGATGTGGAACCCAAGACTGCAGACAGCCTTTTTCAGCTGGAAGCCTGTACGGCAAAAGAAACATGATTTCAGGATGACACTAAATTGGAAAAATTCTCAGGTGTGAATACGCAATATTATGCGGATCAGGTGAGCAGTGAAACAGTATATTAGGATCAAAGTTAACACGGGCTTTTCATCAATAGAAACTCCGAAATTAGAATTACTACCCCCAAGGACCAAGTATGCATGAGTGGGGTTATGTGCTCTATATTTTCCATTTCATGTTCTAATGGGACCACAATGAATTGCAGTTTCCTCCCTAAAGTGATCAGCTACCCAAGAAATGGATAATCTCTGCGTCCTTTTCTTTTCTTTTTTTTTTTAAAGTCGGCTGTGTGTTCCTAGCAACCGAGCAATATTTCACAGACAATCAAATCACAATCACTGGAGAAGATCTCCCAACTGTAGAAGTAAAAAAGACTGTCAAAAGGAATAGCTAGCAAAGCGTCATCGGATTTAAAGGGACACTGAGGCAGCGTGCAACCTGGGCGGCGAATCCACGCGCCGGTCGGGGGGAACGGGTGCGGCCGATACGGCGATTGCTCCGCGAGGGGAGACGCGGGCGGCTAGGAGCGCCCTGCGCGCTCCAATCATGGCAGCCATCTCCCACGCTCTCGCTCTGCACCTCGCGCGGCGCGGCGCTCCTCCTCCCCTTCGTCGTCCTCGCTAAAACCCTCGCCGCCAAGCAGAAGGTGCCCTGCGGGCTGCGGCTCGGCCGTGCGCTGCGTGGCTGCTGTGGTCTACTGGTCTGGGTGGAAGGGGCGGTGTGATGCCGTCGGGGCGGCTGTAACATTCAATAGGGCCGAGTAACATAGCCTGGGCCGGATACCAGGCCGGCCCAACGACTCATTAGTTGGGCTCGCTACCTTTCCCATTCGCGGCATCGCGAGATTCCGGGCCCGTCACAACACCGAAGCGGTTCGCCTCTCTCTAGGATCCGCGCGGCCGCAGCGCAGAGCTAGCAGCCGAAACCGCAGGCCGCAGCAAGCGATAGCGCACGCGCAGCCAAGCGGCGGCGGCCCGCCTCTGCCTCCGCCCCCGGCCGCTGCGTCCATGGAGTCCTCCCCGCAGTCGGCGCCTCCCACCGGGGGCGACCCGGCGGCGGCCGCGGATCCCGAGCTGCCCAGGCTCACGGTGACTCAGGTGGAGCAGATGAAGGTGGAGGCCAGGGTTGCCGACATCTACCGCGTCCTCTTCGGGGCCGCGCCCAACACGAAGTCCGTCATGTGAGAGCATCCAGCACGCTCGTTTTCTTACTTCCATTTAGGAGTTACCTCCCCGGCTGTGCGGCAGTGCTTGCGTCGGACCGCCGGTAGTTGAGTGGCGGATCTCGAGCGCTGGATTTGTTTTGGTATTGGAGAAATTGATAGGCTGTAGCTTGAAATTTTTAGTCGTCTGATAACTTTACTCGTATCAAGCAGCAGATAGTTTGAGTGCAGGGTTCCTGATTTGGTGCTGGCATAAGCTTAATACCGCCAGTTATGTGTTGCGCGATAGCATCATCGAGGATGCACACAAACACTTGCGTGGCAGTTGAGATTAGGATTCCCACCACCTTCTCATCCTACGGCCTGTTCGTTTGGCTGTCGTCGGCGGGCTGCCGCTGCTGAGTCTTGTTTTCTATTTAATACTGTAGCAAAAGCACGGCCAGAGTGCAGCCTCAGCCGCAGCCCGCTCCAGGCAGCGAATCGAACAGAGCCCTAATCTTTTGTTGTTGGGTTTTCTCTGCAGGCTAGAGCTGTGGCGTGATCAGCATATCGAGTATCTGACAGATGGGCTGAGGCATCTTGGGCCAGCCTTTCATGTTCTAGATGCCAAGTAATGCTTGTGCATGGTTAAATTACCTTGCAGAACATCCTGTTTGATTTTGTCACTAATGCATAGTATTTGTTCTCGTATTGTTTGTAATTGGTCCAGTCGCCCTTGGCTGTGCTACTGGATGGTTCATCCACTTGCTTTATTGGATGAAGTACTTGACGAAGATCTTGAGAATGATATCGTAATCTTCTTAGCTCGATGTCAGGATAAAGATGGTGGATATGGTGGTGGGCCTGGACAGGTTCGCTCCAACCCTAAAACCTTTTTAGACCCTCACTTTGGGGCTTGATGGCATCTTTAGGTTCGCTATTTGCATTGATTTTAAAAAATAACATTTTAGGTGTTATGCAGTTCATGCATTAATCTTGAATGTGTCCAAATGCAGAGGACAGAAATATTTTTGTTGCAATCACATTAAATCCCTATTTAGTTTGCTTGCCTGTGCCAAGTTGAACTGTTCTTAGCATGTCCTTGTGAACAAACAAAATATCAATCTGCATGGCATTCATGTTTTCAAAGGCGGTAAGGCGAGCCATAGGCGAGTGGGCACCGCCCGGAAGCCTAGGCGGGGTAGGCGTCGCCTAGGCGACAAAATTCCATGGTGAGCAGGCACCACCTGGACTCCTAGGAGACACTGCGACACCTTTGAAACACTGAAGCCATTTTCATCTAATTAAAAATCTCATAGTACGAATATCTGTTTTGTATGAGATGGATTTATCATTTCTTGACTCATTCAAAGATGTAAATTAGAAAGATTTTTTATTCATTATTTTGCTCACCTCTTTTTCAGTTGCCCCATCTAGCTACCACTTATGCTGCTGTAAATACACTTGTGACTATAGGGAGCGAAAGAGCATTGTCATCAATAAATAGGTAAATCTCATGGTTGCTCTAAAATCTTACATAGGAGTCATTTGGTTAATAATAAATACCATGTTGGTCAGGGATACCCTGTACAAGTTTATGCTTCGAATGAAGGATGTATCAGGTGCTTTCAGGTAGGCATCCTCAAAGCATAAATAGTGTGCGGAAGTCGCTTATTTCTCGTTTTTAGCTCCTTCTGAGCACAGAGCTGATGCCTGCCGCTCATTTTTACTTTGCCCTAGAATGCATGATGGTGGTGAAATTGATGTCCGTGCTTCCTATACTGCTATATCGGTGAGTTTCTTGTAGCCCTTCATGTTTCCTCTGCAAATTTCTGATATTTCCTAATGTTGCCATTAGGTTGCCAGCCTTGTGAACATTCTTGATGTTGAACTGGCAAAAGGAGTTGGGGATTACATAGCAAGGTTTGTTTGTTTATTATTGCAAAATTTACTGTTGCTTGGTCTCAGTTCTTTTCTACAGAATGATTACTCAAGTGATTTACTGTAATTCCAGATGTCAAACTTATGAAGGTGGTATTGGTGGGGAGCCTTGTGCTGAAGCTCATGGTGGGTACGTTTCTGAGGATTTCTGTTAATTTTCCAGATTCTTCTGTTAGGAACGTTAAGTAAAAGTTGCTTTCTTAAGGTACACGTTCTGTGGGTTGGCTGCTTTGATCCTGCTTAATGAGGCAGATAAACTTGACTTGCCTAGCTTGATTGTAAGACAATCTCTTCCTCCCTTATTATATTCAATTTTCTCCTATATTTTGATGTGTATTTAGTGTTACTTTGACTTTATTGTATTCAGATCATGGGCTTGTTAATTTACGTCTTTCAGTGAAAGTGCATGTCATGCAGTCAATGTGTGTGTATGGTTGATGCAACATTTCCTTATTACAATATCGCGTGGCATTATTGCTGACTTCTTCACCATTTAGGGCTGGGTGGCTTTTCGTCAAGGAGTGGAATGCGGATTTCAAGGACGAACTAATAAATTAGTTGATGGTTGCTACTCCTTTTGGCAGGTAATGGTAATATCTGTCTAGTAATCCTAGCCACATTTTGTGCCCCATATAACAGAAATCTAATGTGTGACCAGGGAGCTGCCATTGCTTTAACACAAAAGCTAATTACTATTGTTGATAAACAATTGAAGTCCTCATATTCCTGCAAAAGGCCATCAGGAGACGATGCCTGTGGCACCAGTTCATCTGAATGTGCTTTAAAAAAATCTTCCTCTGGTAAGAATCAGGGACACCCGTAATTTTCTTAAGAAATTAAGTTTGTTTGCTTTTTCTGCTCGTGAGAAATTTATAACTCTCCATAACTTGAACTTATGTACTAGCTACTGTGAGGGATGGTCTTTATTTATGTTTTCATACTTATGTATTTCACTTGTTCTCCCTGTGAAGCAGTGGATTATGCAAAGTTTGGATTTGATTTTATACAACAGAGCAACCAAATTGGCCCACTTTTCCACAACATTGCCCTGCAGCAATACATCCTGCTTTGTGCTCAGGTGAGAGCTTTAAATACAATGTTCGTTTTCATATGCTGATTGCTGAATTTTCTCAACAGAATGCCAGATTTTGCAATTCCATTTTATCGCAGTCAGTAGTAGTTGAGGATTTTTTTTTGTCTCAGATGAGTTCAGATTATAACACCTGTAAACGCAGGTACTAGAGGGAGGATTGAGGGATAAGCCCGGAAAGAACAGAGACCACTATCATTCATGTTACTGCCTCAGTGGCCTCTCAATTAGCCAGTACAGTGCCATGACCGATACCGACTCATGCCCATTGCCTCAGCATGTTCTTGGACCGTATTCTAACTTGCTGGAGCCAATCCATCCGCTCTATAATGTTGTACTGGATAAATATCATACATCCTATGAGTTCTTTTCAAAAGTTTGATCGGCTGTTAGAGCAGAGGTGGCTAGGGTTGTGTGACATTGTATTGTTCGAACGAATAACTGAATTAGCCCCAAGTACTGTGGTCCACGTACTTTACTGGTGTTATACCATATTGTTTGTACGTTAAGTCGGTGAGTTGCCTGGATAATCAATCTTGCTCGTGGTGGTCGCATCTCGATTTACGTGAAATTCTAATAAAAATGTAACGTTAGATGCAACATTGTGATCAGGATGCTAACCGATCACGGTCAGTATTGCATTTCGGAGTGGTGACCGAAGGGGATGTGAGGACTACAAAGAGAAGTCACCGGTGTGCCTAGAATATTTAAAGGAGGATATATCAGTTATTTTGTACTCTATACCTGGCACGTGTCCTTACATAGAGAGGTCACAACAGAATTTGAAGAAAGGCACTTTCTACACGTCCTTCGGTTCTATTTTTGGCTCTCCAACTATAGACAAAAGAGCATCATCAAGGAGCTCTCTCACTATGTAGACTATGGACAAAGTGCATCAAGGATTTTTTTTTTGTTGATACAGTGTAAGGATACGCCCGACATAAAGAGTAGGGAAATGTTAGTTATTTTAGTTGTGTCCCAAGCCTCAATTCTGAAAATGTAGGTTTTTTTAGTTTTGTCCTAAGCTAAACTTATTTAACTTTGACGAATTTCATAGAAATATGTTAGCACCTTATCAGGACTATCAAGCAAAGGTCTGATGTTGCAGGACATAAATTCCGGTTGCTCTCGGACGTCGGTACTCCGGACGCCAGCATCGCCGGACCAGACCATCTATGACCGTGCACGTAAGCAGGTTGTTGCTTAGGCCCTGTCTACAACAAAGGAACGTAAAACAGGGGACGAGAAAAAATACAGTGCGCAGGAATGATAAAACGAGGTAGGAGCAGATGTTTTGGTTTCTATGAAATTGTATTGCAGTTACATTATTGCTTCGGAAAGGATTTTCTTGATTCCTTTATTCCAAACGATGTGCCTCCTTTCCTTTGCTCCGTTTCTTCTTCCTCCAGTTTTTCTACGAGAAAACATCGATCCAAAAGGAGCCTTACTGTAAAACATTTTCATCAAAAGACATTCAAGTTTTCAGACGGTAAAGGTTCAAACGACTCCCACGCAATTTGGACGAGTTCAGCACGGCTAAAATTGAATTCTTTAGAACGACAATCTAGAGATATAGTACTCGTATATGGAGAACTAAAACTGAATATATTTACATTTGCAACGACTGCAAAAGAACACCCGGCAGGAGAAGCGGATGAAAGCTAATAGTCGCCGTCGAAGAGGCTCCGGCCGACCTCGAACGACGCGAACGCATCGGCGCAGGCGTACATGAGCTGGCTCTGCGACAGCCGGCGCGCGTCCCAGGCGCTCACACGGACGTAGTAGGGCTTTTCCATCTTGACGCCCATCACCTCCCACACCAGCGCCTGCAGCCCAGCCGCGCGCAGCTCGGGGTTCCCGAGCTGGCTCGCCGCGAGGCCGCGCAGGTCCACGGCACGCCGCACCTCCAGCTCGTAGTCGTTCCGCAGCTTGGCCACGTCGCCTTGGATGCCGACGCCGACGAAGGTGAAGCGGTCGTCGGCGAAGAAGTCGAAGAGCGCGTCGGGGATGTAGTCGGCGTGGAGGATCTGGAAGACGAGGCAGCGGCGGCCGACGCAGACCTGCAGCAGGGCGACGGGGGGCACCACGTACGGGGAGAAGGACGGGCGCCACTCGACGTCCAGGCCGACGACGAGGCGGTGCAGGCGGCGGCGGTGGACGCGGTAGATCTCGTCCAGCCACCAGTCCACCACGTCGCCCGAGTCCGTGAGCGTCGTGCGGATGTAGTCCTCGTCGAACGACACTACGGTGGTGCCGTCCTCGTAGAAGCCCTGGATCGCCGTCGCCATCTCCGCCGCTCCCTCCTGGTGTTTGAGCCTGTTCCGCATGTGCGCTTGATGAAGGGGAGCGTGTGTATATATGACAGGAAACGATCGACCACGCAATCGGCGGCGTTGCGGCGGCGCTTTGTTCGTTCACGTGCGGGCGTGTGGCTGAGATTTAGTTCCGTCGCGCGCGTTGACGGCCGAGATCAATGTTCAAGGGGGCAACTGCGATTGCGAAGGCAAAGGTCACCGCGATTATAGCAAGAGAAATCGACGTGGTGGATAAATGGAAACGGATAAACTTTGATTTGAACCGTCGCTGATTTAATGGGCCCACCACCAATGCCTCCCCAGCGGAACCCACCGTTGAGGGACTTAGGCTTGTACAATGGGTGCTTAAGATCAGTGATTAAGAGAAAATTTGAAGTTTTTTTCTTTGAACCAGGTGGAACGTTGCTTAGGGGGAGACGGGAGTGCTTAATTTTGCATCGACCCTTCCAGTTAGTTGCTGCTGTTTTTCTATTGCCGATGCTTCCGCAGATGCCATTGATGTGCTATTAAGTAACATGCATGCTGCAGATCGTATACTAGCTCAGTACCGACAATGCATTGTGGAAACAAAGCTCCTTGAAAATAGACTAATGTATAATAATCTAGCTAAACACCGGCAAGCACGTGTCCTCCCATCGTAAAAAAGTTGCTTATGTATATGTTTAGTGATTTTTTCTCTTTACGTAACTCTATGCACCGTAGCATTGTACATGCCCTTATACAACAGTACTAACTCGTAGTAGTAATATTTTTCTAGAGCTCTTATTACCACTAACCGCGTTCATGGGACGTGACCGAACAGCTTTTTTAATCCTCAATGGTTGTTAGAAGTGGAGTAGTGGAGAGCTCTTATTCGTTGTACGTGCGACGACGATAACCGTTATCCATCATGGCCCATGCCCTCCTGCCATCGGCTCTGCCTAGCTCCGGTGTCACAGCGCCTTAGCAGCTATCCTTCATCGCTCTAGCGGCTCTAGTCTTCCCCCACTCGATTGTCCTTGAAAATAAGTGGTGTACCAATGTGGATAGGGTGTCAAGATGATCTCTACGTGTAAAAGGAGTAGAGATTATAGGATGATATTTTTAGTACAAATTGCCTTGTGTTTCTAAGCATGGACATCAAAATTTTAAAAAGAGGTACTAGTACATTAGAAAGTATCTCATTGACAATAGATTTGTGTTCCAAAAGAGCAACAGCCTCCAATAGCACGGTTATGACATTATGAGTCATGCTACCGATTTGACAGGACAACAAAGTGAGGTCGATTTAATAAAAACAATAGAGTGAATATAGTATAATTTTACAAAAAGAAAACATACAAATGGCATGGAAAAAGAGAGTGTGACTTGCATCCCTCCTAGAAACATGCTGATAAACTCGACCACATAAACAAAAGAAAATAAAGTGAAACAAATTGCATGCTCAATAACTTGAGGTCACTTGAGGACGCGTACGTAGCTAAAATAATCTGCTGATAACCATCAACAACATAGCATGATGATAAGGCATATCATTAGGCACCAAATTGATTAAGTGGGTTTAGACTATCTCTAGCTGATGGTAAGGGCAAAGCAAGGGCTTAGCATGTGTTTGGTTAAAGGACCACGTGGAATATGATGGATCCATCCTTGGTTGCAGAGATTGAGATAGATGGGATTGTAGCATTATGTTAGCTTGTTAGGAATCATCTACATGTGACCCATCTATTACTGGCTTAATCTTCTTCGTTCCTCCTCTGCATTGTCTAGGTCATGCCACCCACTAAAGCCAATCCTATGTCCGACACCTTTCCTCGCCACTCGGCCGCTGCCAATCCCCTCCGATTTGTTGCCAGCTTGCCTCTTCATAGCCGTTCTGTAACCTCTGCTACTATAACCTGCATTGTTGTCATTGATGCCCCTTTGCTCTGCCTTATGCCCCCCTTGTGCTCATCCTAGTTCACAATGGAGGTGGAGGTCGCAATGGATGAAGACATCATGAGGCAAGGACGAAGTGGGATGCCCCTGTCTACCCAATTCTAGGAGATGCCCTCTCCCACATCTAGTGAGAGTATTCCCACTAGGGGACGATCACCTTCCAGTCAAGGTCCAACCAAATACTGGAAAAAAAAGACCATCACATCCCTTCGTCCAAACTCCAAACACGCCTTGAGGGGATGAGATGTTGATTGTATTTAAAAAAACCATAATAGAATATCATGGTTGTTAGCAGTTTCATTAACAAAACTCCATCATTAGGAAGTCGAAGTTGCACACAAATGTGTTCCGTGGCGAAGGATGTCTGAGCGAAAGACACACAAAACACAATAATAGTCGGTCTGCGTTTGGAAAAAAAAAGGGAAAATAGAGGAATTTTGGTGGATTCAGTTCATATAGCGAATTTTACTAGGGTACTTTACTATGTAACTCTTTTGAAACAAAGGATTAAGCTACTCAAACCTTATGAGATGTGAAATGGCTCATTGGATCTAGATTTTTTGGAGGATTTCTAACACTTGGTCCAAAGCTGCTAGAGACTTTCCTTTATGTCTCTCTTAATTAATTTATATGTTCGCTTCATACAAAAGCTCCATCGGAAAACATTTCTATGTTTTTTTATTTTTCTAGAATTGTATAAGTGACATGCAACTCTATTTCTATGTGCATTCTCTATTTTTATGTTTTTAAATTCCTACATTTTAAAAATGTCTTTAATTTCTCTTCATTCTTCTAGCTGCTAGGTTTGCTTTGGAACGAGGAGAAACCAACTAAAGACATAGGGATCTAACTTCTAAAGATTATGTCCTGCAGCTTTTTTGCTTTGCAAGAATGAGGCACGGCAAAAGCTGAATGAAAAATCCATTTTCCCTCTGAAGCTGTGGGCAAACTACGATAAAATTGAACCCATTCTAAGCTCTTTGTTTCTCTCATTTTGCATAGAGTCGAAATATATTCCTGTGTCTGTTCTCTTGTCTCTCATCTAATTCATCAATTTGATGTATACATTCTTTTCCCCTTACAATGTTTTTTCGTTCTTCATGGCACATGGCAGTGGGATCGAACAAGGTCGTCTTTGCAGTTTGCACAATAGGCACCAGGCACTCCGCTGCCCTGGTTGCCTCCAGTAGTCCAGCATTCCTGCGGAGAGGTGCCTTTCCAAAAAGTGAAAAAAAAACTGCTGCGGAGAGGGAGGTCAGGTCAAGACGTGTCATGGTGATTGGTGAGCTGCTGCAGTGATGGAACTGTACTTCGACTTGACCGCTACAAGCTTTCATTTCACTGAACCGTGGAGCGTCGTTTCCTGTCGTGGACTAGTGGGCTGCACGCTCGAACAGGGAGCCCCCAGCGACGAAAACAGTACGCCCTCAGACCAAGGTCACATCCGAACTGCGTAGTAAAAAGATGTATCTGTAATCATTATTTTTTATTTTATATATAGTCTATAAACAGTGTTTCCACACTTTTCCGTGCTCGTTCGGCTGCACATATTTTTTACTGTGCAACTGCTGCGCACAGTATTATCCAAGGCTTAAATAAATCAGCTGTTGCCGCTGCAGCACTGGCTGCTGAATCCTGCAGCCGAACGACCTATTCACCTCTCGGTGACCTTGGTCTCACCCTGTTGTCCTGCGCTGCTTCCTGTCGGAAAAGAGGCGCGAGTTCCAGTGCGGTTCGTGAATGAACCGTCGTGGCGTCGTTGGCATACTTCGAAGAGCATCGTTGGCTACTAGGCTCGAGTGTGCAGCAGTTTATAAGAATGGTTAGACGATCGACAAAATAAGACAGGAAATTGTGCATAAAAACGGAGAGGAAACGATGTGTGAGATTGTGCAAAACAGTAAGACTGCACCCATTCAGCCTTAACCGCCATGGCGATTAACATACCGATGAACGCATCTCCATCCTCAGGAGGACAGCGACGAACGGGTAGGTTTAAGAACCAAGTAGCATAGAATTCAGACGTTAATTAATTAATCGTCAGACAGCTCCTCCATGGTACGGCGCACATAGAAACGATTATTGCATTGCGGAATATGTACAGATCGAGGACGGTTGCAGAGTAGTGCAGACCATAATAGACCAGAGATCAGGCGTCCGATCCGGACCAACGACGCCAACACAGAGACGCTCGACGACGCAGAGACGATTGACGACATAGGACACCACCAAGCGGCCGAACCCTAGACCCTAGTACATGGAACCCTAGAGGCCAAGACCCTAGCACATACGTAGTCGCGGTGCCATGGAGCACCACGCCCTAGTAGTCGCCGTCGTAGAGCCTCCGGGCGACCTCGTACGAGGCGAACGCATCGACGCAGGCGTACATGAGCTGGTCGTCCGACAGCACGGGCGCGTCCCAGGCGCTCACACTGACATCGAACGGCTTGTCCATCTCCACGCCCATCACCTCCCACACCAGCGCCTTGAGCCCCTTGCGGAGCAGCTCGGGGTTCCCCAGCGTGCGGGCGGCGATGCCGCGCAGGTCCACCGCGCTCGCGACGCGCAGCCCGTACCCGGACTGCAGCTTGGCGATGTCCTCGCGGATCCCGACCCCGACGAAGGTGAACTGGCGGTCGGCGAGGAAGCGGGACAGGGAGCCGGGGACGAAGTCGGCGTGGAGGATCTGGAAGATGAGGCAGCGGTGGTCGACGCAGATCTGCAGCACGGCCACGGGGCCCGGCACGCGGCCGGGGCGCCACTCCACGTCGAGGCCGGCGAGGTGGCCGCCGTCGCGGCGGTGGGCGCGGTAGGTCTCGCTCACCCACCAGTCCACGACGTTGCCGGAGTTCGTGAGCGTCGTGTCGATGTAGTCATCGTCGAACGCCACCTCGAACCTGCCGTCGTCGTAGTAGCCCGGGATGATGTAAGTCGCCATGCCCCTCCGCCTCCGGCCGGTGAGATCTCAATGGGAAGTGGATCCGAAACGTGGATGAGATGGAATGGGATAGGCATAACCGCACAACGGGTGCGTTTATATAGCCAGAGCCCAGATACCGTAGGGTGTCCATGGCCCATGGGCCCCAAGTAAAATATCTCCAACAGTTGATTATGCTAGTGCATTTTGCGCTAATTGGTACCGGCGTTTATTGCGCTGCTAGATAAATATGTTCCTATGATTTAACGAGTTTCGGTCGACAGCGAGGTCTCGAGATACTGTCCAACGCAGTTCTATAACAAGGTGCTCGGCACCGGTAGTGTGTGCGTCCACAGGACGAATTTACGCGCGTGCGTTTCGAAAAAGTTAACTATTTTGCATTGTGAGATAATCAATACCGATGTTATTCTCAGGCCTCAGGGAAGAGTATCATTTTCTTGTTTCTAAAAATGCCACATCGATTTTCGTCAACATAAATATGTATTCCAACTTTTGGTTTATCTAGCTGTCTATGTTCATATGTTTACTTGCGTGTGCACATCTCGTCGCTAGTGAGGCTTGAGGGAAACGAGTTTAATTTATTTCGTGTTTCTCCATCTCCAGGATCGAACTTCGCCGTTAGGCTATGGTCAATGGTGTGCTTCAAACGGTTTTCTAAAATACTGTTTGACATAAATGCTGTATCGTAGACAGAAAAAAAAATTAAAATAGTGATAAAAAATTAGATTTGAGGAGTCCGTCGGAGAGAGCTTATTGTTTTAAACCCGGCAATAGTTTCCTCTGGGCCCAGCAATGGAGCAGCTCATATCGGAGTTTTCAATTCCCAAACTTCGCTTAAGATGGGAGCTCCCAGGTATCGATAACATGCGTAGGATTTCATGCGGCAAGAACCTGAATCGAATGCTAATATTGGAGCCAAGTTTAATTAAATGACATTCAATCCACGCAAATAAAATGACGAGTACAGTACTTCCAGTGCCCCCACGAGAACGATTCTACGACGATTCTACGCCCATCACCTCCCGCACCAGCGACTGCAGGCAGGCGCCGCGGAGAGCCGGATTCCCCAGCGCGCTGGCGGCGAGGGCGCGCAGGTCGACCGCGCTCCGCACCCGGAGCCCGTACCCGGCGCGCAGCTTGGCCGCGTCGTCGTGAACGCCGACGCACACGAAGGTGAAGCGCTCGTCGGCGAGGAAGCAGCGCAGGGACCGCGGGACGTAGTCGGCGTGGAGGATCTGGAGGACGGGGCAGCGGCGGCCGACGCAGACCTGCAGCAGGGCGACGGGGGGCGGCGCGTCGTACGAGGACTGGGCCGGGCGCCACTCCACGTCCAGGCCGACGACGAGGCGGTGGAAGCCGTAGACCTCGGCCAGCCACGAGTCCACCAGGTCTCCGGAGTCTGTGAGCGTCGCGTGGAAGACGTCGTCGCCGAAAGAAACCACGTAGCCGCCGTCGTAGGCGCGGGAGATCGCGGTCGCCATCTCCTCCGGCGGTCCGGCCTCTACTCTACTCTCTCGCTCTCGTTGAGGGCAGGGGCAATGGAGCTTTCAACTTGTAGCCGGCTCTGGCGGAGAGAGAAAAGAGAGAAATGGCTCATGCTACAGTAGCGTGTCAGGTGGCTATCGGCCGGCTCCGGCTCCGTGCGGCTTCTCAGCCAAACGGGCCCGGCGAACCGCCGAAGAAGCTGTGCTGCTGCATGCATTCGTTCACGGGCGGGTTGGCCTCTGAGTCTCTGACAGAGTGACAGTTCGTTTGGATCGGGTTCTCGCGTGAATCGACGGCCAGGATCTACTCCAGAAGCAATGGGAATTGGCCAGGGCACCTCGTCGCCCCTGGCATGATGTAGCATGTCCGCGCGACCGCGCGCATGTGTTTAGCACGAAACGGACGTGCGGTTCGGCCGGGACAAAACGCCGGGCAGATAAGAAGAGACGACGGAGAGATTTCCCAGCGCGTGCGTGGCTTTCCTTTTGCTCACTGACAATATTGGCCCAAGTAGTGTTTCTAGTGCTTGGGGCCGCTTGTAAGAGACCGCGGTAGAAACATCCATATTATCAGATAGACGGAAAAAGAAGATGGCCCAACAGATCAGTGACCTGTAAAGAGTAAAATCCGTTTGGAATTATGGCAGTTTAAATGTAAGCAACGCTCAGTGACCTGTTTACGGCCACAATCTGAAACAGATCTGGTATCTACAAGGATGTAGAAAAGGTGGGTCGCAAAAGCTGGACTGCTGGAGGACAGGAGTTCTTGAATCCTGATGCCGTGCGGATCAACACAACTAACCTCGTTCGTCAAACCAATCACCCCAGTGAAGGCGCCGGGAAGAACCAAGGGACATGTATTCTCCACGCGGCGAGCGCAGGCAGCCGTGCAACGCGACCACCTCGTTAGTCGTTACCTACGAAAAAAATGCTTAGGCCAATGACTGTACGGCGCGGCCATACCACCACCGCTCTGATGTCTGGTGGACGATGTGGGACGTGTGGAGTGACAAGCAAAGGAGGAAAAGAACCATTGCGCAATAATTAATACGAGTGGTAATTGATTAGGAGATTCATGAGATTCGCTAAATCAAATGCTTAGGTGCTCTACAGTGTCAGATAAACGTAGGACATCTTCGGTGTCCGTTCTAACCCTCAGAAAGTTGAATGTGATGACCAAAGGCACGGACAAATTTCAGGATGTTTTGGAGAAAGACTGGAGGTATCTGGCACTTGGATTCCAAGATGCGCAAGGAGCCAGGGACAACGCGACATGGCATGTGCTTTCTGATCCTGCAAGGGGTGTAGCATCCTTCTGCAGTATAGAGGGACTGATCCACTAATCTGAGCGTGATCGTATTCTACCATCACAATGGCTGATCGTCGTAATACTGAATGAGATCGTCATCTGATTGCCTCGGTACCTATACGTCATAGAGACTTCAGTCTCCCAATTACGCCAGCAATTTAGTGGAATATTTCTGCATCAGAACATCTAAGCTAGCATGTAGATTTTAGAACAAGAATAGCTACATATATTCTCAACATCCAAACAGTACGAAATGATGTGGTGTGATCATCTTACTAGGATTCTAATGAACCTGCTCACTACGAGCTAGCAACGGATCGGAAGTATTCCTCAGGAACATGGAACTTCAGACCGATGGCCTGTAATAGGAAATACCAGATGTCAACTAATGGAGGCTTCAACTTATCCCAAACATGAGAAATGGGAAGCATAACAAACAACGAATGAAACTAGCCCAGAAGTAGTAGCATATCATCTGTGTAAATTTAAGTTCCAATGTCATAAGTTTTAAACCATGCTCTGCATGGTACGGAGATACCAGATTCATATTAGCTAGTACTTTGCATAAACCTGGTGAACCAGGATGTTATATTTACCTGGATTACAAGTAAATAAAAGGGCGATAGTCATTCCAATCTGTTTGAATCGAAAGGGACAAGGTTTTTCACGTACCTTAGCAAATTCCTTATCTGCAGCACTATGATCATTCTCTCTCCCAGCAGCATCACCGACATAGAAAGATCTGAAAAGAATAGGGTACAATGTCAGAAAAATCTCTAATAATACTATAGAGTTTTTAGGATGTTTTCCATCCGACAATAATCAGTTGTATCCATGACGATAGTTTCTGCTGGACTACATAATTTATGTTACTTTTGGATTAGATGCCCCCTTACAACTTTTTTTTGAACGTAAGGGCAGGATTTCTGCCTTTCAGTTAAGAAGAAATGGAGTTGACCTAGTTTTTTAAGGAAACTAAGCCAAAAACCTTTACACAATGGGAGATTGGATTGGGTCATCAATACACGCCGCACAACACACGCCACCGGCTAGTTGGATTCATGGACTGTGACATCAACACAAGCCTCACGAAACTATCACCCCACACAAAACCCGACGGCGACCCCAGCAGTCCGACGCAAGTCATCGTTGCCGAGCTCAGCTACAAGCCAAGCAGCTCCGATTTCCTCCACCGGACCTCCACAACTTTCAACATGTGTTCTGTTCTTGGTTATACGGAGTAGATTTGTACAACGAGAATTGGATTGATTCCTATAGTTCTCTATTTGCAAATTCATTACTCAATAACGATCTTATATAAAGGTGGGCGTGGTTTGGGTCGGCCCACTGGATCGCCGAACCGGCCCAAAAAACGCCCTAATGGGCTCCTACGAGTACCCATGCATCTGGTTTGGTTCTGTGGATCGAAGTAACTCGACCCTTAGGGTTGGAACTTGGAAGGGTCGACCCACCCTCGCCTGAGCGGCAGCGGCGGCGTCCAGGTCCAGGCATCGCCCCCCGGCGGTGCCCAGGCTTCGCTTTCGCTCCCTGACGGCGAGCCCAAGCAGCGGCTGTGGCGCCCCGGCAGGCACCCGGGCAGCGCACGCAGGCGGCCGTGCAGCGCGCGACTGCGGCACTCAAGCAGTGCTCCCCGGTTGCGCGCCCAAGCAGCGGTGTCGACACCAATCAGCACGCAGTAGTGCACAGATCCGCCCACCTCCGCCTCGTACACATGCTTCTGCTGACCGCCGGGGAGCTCCTCCTCTGGCGTGTGGCTTCAAGTCTTCAATGCACAGCAGGAGACTCCATGTGTTGCTTTTGCATTCCGTACGATTCTTGTTTTAGAACTAGTCTTGAGCATGACATAGAACAGATTCAGCAGCTGTCTGAAAAGATGTGGGACTGTGGGTCATGTAATTCAGGTTACTGATTCAATTTATGTACACTCCGTCATTGACTTCTGTTCTGGAACTTGGGTAGTAACACATTGGCTGTTGTATGTTGATTAACAAATGGTCCGACCCACCCGAACAATTGGGTACCCAAGGAGCTAGCTCATGGAGAAATGGATCTTGCGGTGCTCCTTTCAGACTTAATTGGTTCGATGGATAGTTCCAGGGTCGCTCCATGGAGCATCCATGCCCACCTTTAATCTTATAGGCTTTGTCTCCGGAAGATCTGGAGCGACTGGATTGAACAGAAACCAAGTTTCAAATATTGGAGGGATCTAGTGCTTTGTGCTGGGTGATATGGCTCAGTCAAAACGATATTGTATTTGTTAGACAACTTATATGCAGGTGTTACCAGGACGAGATTTTGGGCACTTCTGCAAAAGGAGAAAGATCAGGATACTGTGCATCAAGCATGGCATTCTTTGGAGACAACCACCACAGAGATCTTCACGTCATGTCTGTGGGTTTAGCGACTGGATTCGCTAAAGGGTACATATGCTAATCATTTATTAAGAACTTTTGTTCTATGTGCAACCGTTGAGTAATGAATGGCCAAAAGAATTCATAGATGTAGAGGCTGGGATATTTTTCCACAATCTAAAAACACAATTGTGACATACAAAGTACTCCCTCCTCCCATTAATATATGGCATTTTTTAGTTCAAAATTGAACTAAAAAACGTCTTGTATTACTAATTAAGGTTTGACAATAGCATCATGGTGAACCACTCCTTATGATTGTGTTTAGGAAGACCCTCCAAGCCAGGAGGAGCATCAATGCCCTACTACTTGCAAGCATATGTGCAGGAACACTCAAGCCATGCCCAAAAACACATACTACCTCACAAGAAATTTAAGAAATGAAAACGTATATTTATTCATGTGAGCAGTTGCAAACCATATCAGCAAATGGGAACGGGGATATCCATGTGAGACAGATGAGTGGTCCCAGGCTTTCAGTGGATTGGATATTGGCAATTATTTAAATGTGTATTTGTGTAATTTCTTTCAAAGAGAGATGCAGTTCTTTAACACTGTTGATAAGTTTGATTTTGTGACAGTGTATCAAAGGGTTCTGAAAATTATCTGAGAATAGAGTGATTACTGATCCATGTCAATTTTGATTCCAGAATTGAAATGCTGAGCCATCAACCACCACATTCCAGGATTGGGTTTCCGGTACCGATCATCTGGAATACCTTTTCCTTTCCCCAAACCACAAGCAATGAAAACCTGCAGGTGCAAATCAATAAATCAATTTATAGAACTACCTGAAAAGGCAAACAAACATCAACTGAAGTCCTAGTTGGGAAATTCAGACTAGGGGGGCACAGGAGGCTGGACCAGACTTTTCTTTTTGGTTGGTGGTGGCAGGACTAACAAAATAGAAATAAAAGGCATAAGAAGTGCCCCCAGATGATAATGAACATGTTCATTTTGGTCTATGTAAGCCAAACTAGATACCACACTGGCTCTCAACGATCCGTGCTATGCCCACTACTGTTTGTAGTGGAGTCTAATAAAATGCACTTGACCTATGTTTTTCCACAAACTGGAGTGTTGTATCCAGTAGTAAAGAGTTGAATATTTGCAACTCATACTTGCAGTATCACAGATATTTTACATAATCTTCCAGAGCACGTGTCGTGATTCCAACCACAATAAAAAGGGAATATTCAAGGTTCTATGTTTTGCACGTCAGAGTAGCAGACTAAGGTTAGATTTAGCATTGGAGTGGATTGCGATAGGCTTGTAACCCTGTTTCCTGGAGCTGCTTTGCAAATTTCTTGACTAACTGGTTTCATTTTATCTAGACTGCAAATATAGATATAATGGATTTCAAATTACATACCAGGTGTGACTGAAATGACCATAGCATAATTAAATTAAAGCTTAATATGGTTTTCTTGCAAAGTGCAAAAAATTTTACAAATGCTTTTGTATAGCACCCGAAAATAACTTAAGTACTGCACTGGATAGAAGCCACAAACAGACTGTAAGTAAGATCAAGTGTTTTATGTAATAGAAAATGCCCATTTCAGCTATCAGAGAATAGAGAATCAAAATAGTTCATATATTTCTTTATCCTTTTGTTTGAAGGGCTGCTCAAAAGCATCTGGATACATTTTGAGACGGATTTGAGATAAAGAAAACAAGTTTACAGAGTACCTGAATAGGCACTTTAACGCGCTCAATAAAGTTGTCAAGACGGCCAACTTTAGAGTCAACAGCCTCCTGCCGCTTGTTTTTCCAGCGCTCAATGTTTGACTCATTTGTGAATATGACCTAACAACAGCATAAAGAAGACTAAGTTAATATAATAACATAGTTCCCCAAGTGATGATAATGACATCGAAATCAAAGCAATACATAACTAATTACATTAAGATATCATGTCCTGAGTTGTGATTTTCCCATCAGGCATCAGATCATGACAGCAAAGATGTAAAAATAAAAAACAAAAGTGAAGGGGCTAAATGAACTGGTGAAAAGAAAGAACTAACCAACTTATAACCATCATTGTAAAGCCTTTGCAGTTTTTCTGGAATTGATTTATGCTGTAAAGACCACTTGTCTGCGCCAGTTCTGCATTTGGAATAGGTTGAAAATTGCCAACTAAGTTCTTATTATAGCAACAGTGTGAAGAACAGAAAGTACTGGGAATCAGAAACTTCATAGGTAAGAAATCATCAACTTGGGAGAATATCAGAACAATATGCCATATGCAGGCTCTCATTATGATTGAGGCCATCAAGAGGTCAAGCATAAGACATTTCATGGCTGAACTCTAGGTTGGTCTGGTGTCAATATTTTTTAAAGATGCTAATACATAGTTGACACGTTTGCCTGTAAAGAGATCCAGTTTGCTAGTTAAGAATGCCAAAGGAAAATCAGTCTACAGGTTTGAAATTTCTAAGATATCAATGCTCTTCAAGCTTAGCATATGGATGTCTACAGGTTTTCCTAGCAATACACAGAACTGAAAAATCAGTCATGCATGCTTCGCACTGAATTCGAGATTGCATAATTTTCCACTTAACTGCTATTCGTTGTAAATATAAATGCTATAGATTTGATTTGGTTAATCCTAACTTATGGACTTATCAAGAGATGGCAGCACGTGAGAATTTCTCTTTATCCAACTGCACAAAGTGCAAACCATATATTGTTACTCAAAGAACTGGATTTGGTAATTTAAAGCATTTATTTACTAAATCGATATCAAATGCATCTCCATCATAGATAACGGAATAAGGGAAATAATATTCACATCAGAAGCAATCATGTATGTAGAATATCTTATTACCTCCTCACATCGGTTTTGGCAAGGCACCCATCAAAATCAAATGCAGCAATCTTAGCTGAAGCATGAAGGCCATCTTCCTGAATGACAATTGGAAGATATTTTTTTATGAAAATTCTGTAAGATCTTATAACCAGAAACAGTATGACAGAGATATCAACATACATGCTCACGGAAGATAACTGTATCAAAAACCTTCCAATGAGCAGGAAGGGTAGCGTCCTACATCAACAGAAAGAATATAATGTCAATTTGTAGCAAAGCAGAAAAAAATGTTGTACATAAACAAGCACCATAAAATATAGGGAGCAGAATTTCTTAGCAGCAACCGCCAAAAGACAGGAGTAGCTAAAAATGATAAGACTACCTTGTAGGTTTTCTTGATATCAGAAACTGAAAAGGGTATCAATGAACCAATTGCTTTGTTTGCTGCAGGTAACTGCTAGGAGAAACAAAGAATAGTAATCAGACATTATGCTTTTTGACAGAATTTTTTGAGTATAAGATGCCAGTTATTTTACCAAAATTCACTATAGCAGGAGTGCAACTATTAACAGAATGGCTGAGTGCCAGACAAGAAGGAAACTATTCTAATGACGCTCGGACTTACTATACTCTGACAACAGAAGGGAAAACGCAGAACTTAATGTTCTAAAATTTAATAAATCTAAATGTTGTCATGGACAAGAAGATGAATTTGCAGAATCAAAGCCTGACCGTTTCTTTCTCCAAGTTTGGCTCATTCAACTGACCAACCACACTGCCATCTCTCTTGTGATTCTGCAAGTGAAATCAGTGAAACGAACTAGGAATTACTAATGAGAAACATCCAATATAAGGTAACAAGTCACAAAAAGTAAGACCGTATATTCAAGAAAGATTAAACATGCAGCTAAGCGGCAGCATTGTTTTATTACTCCAGCGAATTTGATTAGCAAAACAATATTTTTTTCCCTCTTCCTTTTCTTTTCACCACAATAGTGACTGCATTTTCCAAATTTACAAAACCATCACCTAAACGTATACATGCTCATCAATATATTTCAATACTATGACTTAATTCATACAAGCTGTATGAGTGAGTGACCGAATGTATTTACCTCCTCTAACTCACGTAACTTCTCACGGTCAGTTTCCTGTACATCCTTCAACAAATTAGTCTCCATAAATAGGATAATAAATCATATTGAAAGATATCAAAGTACTAGCCTCAATAGAATCAAATCCCTTCAGATTCTCCACAGGAAATACTGGGTATGATGAGGCAGGGAAGCATGCAATATGGTACCATTTGGTACTGTCAAAACCTCTGGGGTCATGAGCAGAGGCACCGAGACGGAGGGCACCTTTGGTAATTTTCTTGCTGCAGCCCTTGCAGGTGGACTGGCCAGACTTTGCATATTCAACAGAAATGCTTGCCTTTTCAGACACCCCCTTTGCAGGCAAAGATACGTGCGTCTTTACTTTCTTTGGACTTCGCTCGTCCAATGGATCAACTGCAGTCCTGTCTCTCTTATGGTTCTGAAAATGAATTGTTCTGATTAATGAACCAGAAATCAGGCTAAGACTATCCAAAGAACTTTATAAATAACTTACAAAAACACTATTGATTCATTGGTTTTTTACTACTTCTGTCCCCATGCAGCACAAACGTGATTCAGAAGCAAGTACGAACATTGTGGATTTTTATTTTTGATCTATTGTGTGTGCCTTCTCTATAGATAAATCAAATGCTTAGCAGCAGTTCAAGTACATGTGATTCACCTTTACTTCTTCCAGATTCTCTTTAGCAGCCTCTTTAGAGTTCCCCTCCCCCATGATGTGAACCTAGAAGAACGCAATGCAGAAATGGTACATGAATAGGTGTTTTTCTTTTGGGGTCAGGGGGATTCAACGCCAAAAACGGTCATATCAAAGTCTAACCATTTCTTCCTTCAGATTTGACCCATTCAGTCCATCAGCCACATTTCCGTCAGTCTTGTGATTCTGCAATAAGAAATCCAACATAACATACCACAAATCACAGAAAATATATAACCAAACGGGCAGGGGAAATTGAAATGTACTGTAAATCAGTAATATCATTATATTTTAATTCAGAAAAGAATGTAGGGTTCCCTTCATCTTCCTTTGTGGACTAAAAAATGGACCACACTTTGCAATCTTAAAGATAAAAATTAGTGAGTATAACTAACACTATGCACTTGATAGTAAGAATGCCACGTGATCTAATCTAAATTAGCTGTATGAGTGACAGATTGTTACCTCTTTCAACTCCCGTAACTTGTCACGGTCCTTATCCTGCATGCACCCCAAATCCACAAATCAGTCTCAATAAAGAGAAAAAAAAAAAGCAAAAACTCAAGATAAAAGGCACAGACCTCAATTAAATCAAATCCTTTCAGATTTTCCACGGGAGATACTGTGTATGATGATGTAGGGAAGCATGCAACATGGTACCACTTGGTATTTTCAAACCCACGGCGATCATTGAAAGAGACACCGACGCGGAGGGCACCTTTGTCAATATTTATGCTACAACCCTTGCAGGTAGATCGGGCAGACTTTGCATACTCAACAGAAACGGTTTCCTCATCTGGCACACCCTCTCCAGGGGAAGATATCTGTGTCTTTGCTTTCTTTGGACTTGGTTCCTCCAAAGGACCAACTGCACTGTGATCTCTCTTGTGATTCTGAAAAAGAGCGGTCCTCATTATCATAGGAGTTGGGTAAATGATTATTCTGAAAAAAAACCTTTAAATCACTTATATAGCCATTACAAATAATTCCAGATTCCTTGAACTTAGTCAGTGATGCACATATGTTACTTCACTAAATATGGAACCAGAACAAACATACAATAACAATAATAACTCCAGTGCTTCTATTCAAACAAGACAGTCGCTGTGGTGCATATCTATTTGACTATAAACACGTCATTTTATAAGCAGGGGTGCCAGAGAGTGGAGCAAAGTGGGAGAACAAATAACTACACTCACGGTGTTCCTTTAATCTGCATAAATTTTGTCAAAGCTATTCCACATTACTCAAATCTGTAGTATCGAGTGAAGGACGCATTACCTTCTCTAGCTCTCGCAGCTCCTCACGATCGTTGTCCTGCAATCCCAAAGCGCCACGTATTAGGCACCCAAAACAATATAGAACGCGACATAACGAACGGCACGAAGCAGACAATCGAACCCAATGCGGCCGCAAACCTTAATGGAGTCGAACCCCGTGATGCTCTCGATGGGGCCGAGCGGGTGCGACGCGGAGGGGAAGCAGGCGACGTGGTACCACTTGGTGGCGTCGAAGCCGCGGGGGTGGCGCTCGGTGGTGCTAAGCCGGAGAGCCCCGGAGGCGATGGCCACGCTGCACCCCTTGCAGATGGAGCGGCCGGACTTGGCATACTCGACGGAGACGGCAGCCGCCGGCGGGGGCGGGGGCGGCGGCGGCGAGGCTGACATGGCGAGACGGGCGACGCGTGCCGCGGAGGCGGGGAGGAGAAGGCGGAGTCGGCAGGGGTTTCGCGCGAGGAAGAGGGAGGACCAGGGGGCGACGAGCATACGGGACGAGGGGCGCAGGGTTTATGGTATTTTGGTGGCGGACGAGGGGGTGGGGCGGTGGCTAGGGTTCTGTGCGGTGGATGCGGGCGGTCGGCGTGGGCATCGACGCCGTGGCGCGGTGGTGGGCGGTGGGGAGCGACTGGTTTCCGGCGGGAAGAAAGAGGAGGGGGGCTTGTGTTGTGCTCCGTACTGGACTACTGGCGTGCTGGCCTGTGGCCGGGGAACCACCGTACCGCTACCGCACCTGGGGAGTGGGTACTTCGCAAGTCGTGAGAGATTCGGGAGACCAACGTTGGTTTCAATATGGGCCCATTTGAATAGGCCCTTGGGTTTAACAGATCTGGGCCTAACAGTGGCCATTTGAGTAAATGAGCCCGTTGGTCAACACACACAGACTCGAGACATTGCCCTACCCTGGAAGGTAGCGCGTCAATGTCGGTCAAAGGTTGCTTTATACTTGTACTGTTGCCTCTTCTAATAACCGCCCAGGCCCAGCTTAACCCGTCAGCCTAACATTGACATGTGATCCTCAGAGAAAAACAAATCGATGATCGCGCTCTCTAGAGCACACGCACAACACTAGACGCGCCAACTGTTCGGCCGGTGGCCTCTTTCAGAGCTGCGATGCCGCGACGTGCTCCCATCATTTTCTCGCCGGTGCGTCCGAGGACGGGGGACCCAGACAAATTCTCAGGGGCTGTGGATTGTGTCACGCGAGAGCGACCCGGCGCACTGGCCGAGCCATGTCAGCAAGGTGTTGCTTGCATGGAGTGCCAATATTGTCCTTTGTTTGATTGTTTTCTTCCGTTGCCATTGCCACCCTCTCTTTAAAATCCATACCCGGCTCATCCGATCATATTCATGGCAAGCGCAGAGAGCCTGCACCACAGGGCACAGCACCAATGGATCACACCACCTCACACGCCCTCCCCGACGTCGGCAGCTTCTCCTACAGCTGGCCGACTAGCAAACCGCAGCCGCGGCCCGAGGAGCGCATCGGCCACGGCGACATCACCGCCTTGGTCGCGACGGACCCTGCGTCGGCGTCGCAGTGCAGCTTCGACTTCCGGCTATCGGTTTCCGAGCAGATCGAGGCGATGGCCGACGCCGACCACATGTTCCTCAACGGCCTTCTCCTGCCGCTGCATCGCGGCGCGAATCAGCAGTGCCTGTGCCAGGAGGACGGCCACGCCGGGCACAAGGAGCCGATGCTCACGCGTTCGCTCTCGCTGGACTCGTCTCAGAGGGCGATAGCCTCTGCTACCACGAGCAGGCGGCACCGGCTGACCCGGCCCGCGTCGCAGAGCTCTTCGCCTTCCAATCTCCTCGGTGGCACGGTCACCATCGCGTCCGCAAAGGGCGCCGTGTACAGGACGAGCAAGCTCAGGCTCAGGCTGCCGTCTTTTGGCAGACGCGGGAGGCAGCACAAGTGCATTTTGTTCAGGTTCTTGGCGCCCATGTATCACAAGATGGTGAGATGCATTTGGAAGAGGAAGGCAACGGAGAAGGCGATGGGTGTTTCTCAGCGCGCTGAGTACGGCAGCGCCACGGTAAAGCTGTGTGATTTAGGCCAGGAGAATGCTATCAAGGACGCTATTCTCCATTGCAAGAGGTCCATGTAGGTGACCAATTTGAGGATTGTTAGCACTCTTCAACCATGTTCAAAGCAATCCTAGTCGAGTAGTCGCATACATGCAAGAGCTAGGCAGCATCAGCGTCCGAACATCATCTGTCATCCAATCCAATCTAGAACAAAATAATGCTGTAACTTTGTGCTTTTTTTTTTTAAATGAACTCCGTGGATGAAAGTGAAACCATGGTTACTTTGTCCAAACCAATTGTCCAAGCCAACATTCGTTTCAACATTTGCACGAGAGCATTCAGAGCCGGCATGACGTAAACAATCACTGAATCACCCATATATTCGATAGCATGTGCAAATAATACTGTATGTTTTGACAACTACACGAAATCATTAGGCACCAAGCACGATAACCCCAACAGGAAAACATACACCGCCAGTGATCTCTAGTTATCCATGAATTTAGCTAGTTGTAGGCCAACCAGGTGCTCAATCTTCGTTTCAGAAACTAACAGTCAAGGCACTATAACACAAATGGTACTAATTGTGTGCTACCATTTAAACCGGCCAAACTAAATTGCAAATGATTTGAATTCAGTTCGGCCCAATCATTAATAATTATGACAGCCAAAAAATAAGAAAACCCATCTTTTCAGCCCAAATCCCCAGCCACATAAGCAAAACACAACAATATATTGCAAAGGGTGCCGCAAAATGCCCACAACCAAGTATATCTGTAATTCTGTATATGTAATAAAAACTGGAAGCATTTTTACTGGATCGTAGGGGGTCTAGTTGAAGCCTATCTTTGAAGTGTGATCCCCATTCCCGAAGACATCCAAACATTGTACACTATTGTTCAGTGCATTTGTGGCCATGGAATGAGATGCTGTGAAATATCAAGTTTCTAGCATTATACGCCATCGCATCATCCATATGTGAAGGTTATAATGTTAGAGAGCTCTATCGTTTCAGATCAAGCCTCTGCTGGGACCTTCACTCAAAATAACTTCCTTGCAATGATATGCATATTGGAAGCATATGTGCATCTCATGGCATGGAGCACATTGTATATGCACAGAAATGTGCACACCTCGATAGTCTAGAACAGTAGCACTTGTAAAAGATATCAAGTCAATAAAAGGTTGTACCACAAAGTTCACATGACATTGCTACTAGATCGTATGATCTTAAGAGGTCTAGATTGTAGCCTTTCTTAGAAATGTGATCCTCAATACATCCAAACATTGTATTCAGGGCATGTGTGGCCATGGAATGAGATGCTGTGAAATATCATGTTTCAAGCATTGTACGACATGGCATAGTCCATTTGTGAAGGTTACACTGTTAGGGAGCTCTCATAGTTTCAGATCAAGCCTCTGCTGGGACCTTCAAACATTGTACAGTATTGTTCAGTGCATTTGTGGCCATGGAATGAGATGCTGTGAAATATCAAGTTTCAAGCATTGTACGACGTGGCATAGTCCATTTGTGAAGGTTACATTGTTAGAGAGCTCTCATAGTTTCATATCAAGCCTCTGCTGGGACCTTCACTCAAAATAACTTTCACACAATAATGCATAAATGCACCTCATAACATCGATGATGGATCACATTGTCAAACTAGATCAAATATTATCATTGTATATGCACAGAAATGTGAATAGCACTTGCAAAAGGCATCAAGTCAATAAACGGTTGTACCACAAAGTTCACATGACATTGATAGGTAGCATAATATATTTTCAAGCTTCCAGATAGAGCAACTATGCTGAAAGTTGAAACCAAAAACAAGATCAACAATTTTCAGCCGATATGACTTCGACGATCAGCAGATCACAACTGTCAGTCACGCCAGAGTTGCCCGTACAGATATATACTATCAACTAGAAACCAGGACACAGAAATTCTTCAGAAGGCGGCAGGTAGTGATTTAACAAACATGCTGATTCATCACAGGTACCTTACTATCAATCTAGTGCTTCTTATCTTTCAGGGGGCCCTTAGGAATCTTGGATAGGCACTTCTCATCGAAAATAGCATAATACTTCTTCAGTTCAATCATAGCCTTCTCACCAAAAGCATCAACCTTGTCCTCATACTTCTCATACAGAACTGGCACAGTGTACAGCACCACGAAGACTGCAAAAGGGGCAAAATAACCTCCATTCAAAACTAGGATCAACACTAAGAGAAATATTTCAGGAACAAAGGATGCACAATCATTACCAATATAGAACAGTGTCAGGAAGTTGCAGCAGCTCCCAAGAACTGAAAGAAGCCAGAGACCTGCGACAACCTGCAATAAACAAAAGAACAAGCACAGGGTATCAGCACAGTGAGAACAATTTCCTAGCACTGAGAGCAAAAACATTCTAAGAGATAACATACGATTAGGAATTTCTTTAGATCACGCCCATGTCCAATCTCCCTCAAGGTAGCAAAGCCCCTGTTGATCTCATATCTCAGTGAAAGGGCAACGTTAACAGCCACATCCTCTGGGATTTTCACTTCAGGAATGTTTGGTGGAGACCTGAAAATCAGCAACGCCATGAAGTTACGATCATACAAAATATTGCTCGTGTCGTGGCGATCAGCAGCCTCAGTTCCGGAATGAATTTTGATCGGTTTTTCATTTGAACATTAGGAATCACAAGAGCTCACTTGTTGATGAAAGTGGAGGCATTGGACCACAGGAAGAGGATGGCCAGTGAGAGGATGAGGCAGTGGCACACCAAGGTGAGGAGATGGTACTCCATGACTTCGAACAGGAGCCAGATGGTTGTGGCACCGGCTAGTACCCCGCCGGAGATCTTCTTGTTCCTCCATAGGACAAGATCAGCAGCTGCAAGCGCATTTGTATAGAAAAATCGCATCAGTCCAAGCACCACCAATAAACAAGTAGGAAGTTAAACATTCCAGATCCGGTCCCAAATCCAGATCGAGCGGAGCATCTTAGGGTTTACAGGTAAGGACAAGCTGCGCCGCTGCTAAACCACTATTAACCAATCAAATCAGAGCTAAATCTTCAAGTTATCTCACAGGAATGAACCTCTAAACACACGAACGCTTAGCAAGTACGCTACGGATCCAAAAAGCACGGCACCAACACTTTTCAGTTTCCAACCGTAAAGCAGCTTATGCATGAAGCGGCAAAGTATTTGCAGCAGAAAAAGTAACAGTCCAAGCTAGCACGAGCAGGCACGAATATAACTAGATCGGATCTGATCTAGACAGAACCAGGAGCTAATCGGTTGTACAGATCGCTAGGCTTACGCTTGCCACCGCCGAGGACGGAGTGGACGGGCCTCTCGCGGCCGAAGAGACGGTAGATCTTGGTCTTCATGGCCTCCGCCGCTGACGCCGACGAGGAACCCTTCTTGTCGTCGTCCGAGTCAGACGACGACGAGGAGTCCCCGCCGTGAAACTTGTCGGAGATCTTGTCCATCACTGACTCCAGCACAGACTCCTCCTTGTGCTCAGCCATGCTCCTCCCCCTTCCTCTCTTCTTCTCCGCCGCCGCTGAGAATCGCCGATAGCAACCTTGCTGGCTGGTTCTCCTTTCCTGCGCGGTGTGCTCACACAAAAACTTTCGGGTGCACGTAGCTAGACCAGGTCGTATTATATCCTGCGCGTCTGCGATCCTCGCCGTCCGTTTTTTGAACGCCGTGGATACGAGCCAATGCCGTTTGAATACTGCCTCGTTTTGTCCGCGCAGTAGGTGCCCCCACGGAAGGGTTTGCCGCCTACCCCCTTCCTTAACGGCGAATCAAGGATCCAAGTACAGATTTGGGCCCAGCGGCAGTGAAGGGGTGTAGAAGGGGGTTGGGGTAGCGACGGGATTGGTATTTAAGGGTTAAATAAGTTTAATTTAAAGTCGTGGACAGGGAAGCGCCGTCTTCACGGCGGGCACGTCGTCGGGAGTTGGGACCCACGAGCAATGACGGTGGAGATCACGAGGAAGACGTCATGCTCCGTTCGACGCTTCGACACGTGGAGAGACGGGGCCCTTGGCCGGCATCCTTCGGCATGGAGCGGCTGGTCGGGGGGAGAACTTTCTGGAAGTGGTCACGCGGTTTGAATTCGACAAGACCAGCGAGGCCATGCTTCAATACTTGGTGGTTAAGGTCCTTCAGACTGCATGAACCATTTTAAATAGATGTAGAAAAATCTGTATAATCGGAAAAACATATAATATTTCTAAAAGGTTAAAAATGAGAGGGGTCTCCGAGATCTGTCAAAATTTACTAAAATATAAACATATGATGCCATTACTTTAGTAGAAACAAATTTATTTACTTTATGCATAATAGCTCATGAAAAAATAACTTCATGGTTGTAGATGTTCGAAACAAATAACTATGATGTGAATAATAAGTAACCATATCCTATGATAGAATAAATATTTTTAGTGAGTCAAAAGTAAATTTATCCTATGATAGAAGAAATATTTTTAAACAAAAAATTACTTTCGTGTTTAAAGAGTAACATTCAATGTGTAAAAAAGACTAGCATTAGATGTGTAAAAAGTAGTGTTGGGTGTGGAAAAAGTAACATTTGTTTGAAAAACATAACTTTGGTTTTGTAAAAAAAAAACTTTCAGCATATTCATTTGAATCATTAAAACAAAGTCAAGTGAGATCTTATTTTGAAGGTCTTTTTGAAACAAACAAGATGTCGCGGTCAGATCTTTATTTGGATGTGTCGTTGTAAAACTATGGATTTTTTTAAGAGTTGAAAATTTCTTTTTCATGTGCGTAAGCCATTGTTTTGCATGAAAGTGTCAAGACCTAGGGGGCAAGAAAAAAGGAACCCATTTTACCACTGCTAGGGGTCTCTAGTTAGCGCTAAATGGAGAGGGCATTTAGTCACCTCGCATTCTTAGAGGACCCTCACGAGATGTTAGACTTCCGGCAAAATGTCTCCATGCCCTAGACGCACTTCGCATATCTTGGTATAGTTTTAGCTAAAATGCCGAGGACATTTTCCTCTACATAGAACCTCTAGCAACCATTTTATAAAGGGAAACGACATTGTTGGGAGGTCACAACTCACATGAGAAAAGTCCCCATATGTCTAACTCAATTTAACGAATTATCTGATACAAGATGTGTGTAATAACTCTAGACTAATATTAAAGCAACACATTATTATGGTCTATCCAACACCAACAAGCATAATACAAACATAATCTTCCATCGATGCTTAATCTTCGTTAAGCAGCTTTGGTGTCTAGTGGTCTTAAGTATATGTCTCAAAACTTATGTCAATTCCATCACATGTAAGAACAGTGAAATGACTTGGTACAAGATATACAGTTCCAATGAAAAAACTACCCGGTGCATACTTGATGCGTAGCTTCTACCATCACAATATAATCTAGAGTTGAGAAATATGCGCCATTGGATAATCCAGTGAGCACTCCGCTACCCAAGAAAGTAGACTACATGAGAAACTGAATCCTACTTCTTCACCTCTCTGTTGCACTTCACCATGAAGAACTCAATAGTGAATCAGTTTCTGTTGTGGTTGTTTTTATATCCATCCTTCCTCTCGGCCCCCAACATTACGTCACTATCAAGCTAGTGGTGTAAAAAATGATAGTTATGCGATCGTGTTTCTTCATGACTTTTTTACAACATGATATGGTGCTCTAGAAAAAGTTCAAATCCAAACCGGGGAGGCTCGGTGTTGCATTATTGTCCAAATAGAAAGATAGGAACAAAAATTGCATTTTCTATTTTAGAATGATATTAAAGAAATTGGAATTGTTTTGTTTTTTATGACATCTTGTTGCATTTCTCATGATGGTAGATGGTTTTTATGAGAGTACTTATAAAGAGTTTATCTAAGAAAACACCACTCATGCTATGCTTCTTTCAAACCACTTTTCACTTCATTTTTAGTCATTACTGCAGGAATGGTTAACAGAAGGGGATGTTTGAATGGTTCAACTTTATTAATAATTTCATGAAATGACCTTTCATCGCAAAATCCTTTGAGTCCCGATGAGTCTTGACACTGACATAATTCGAAATAATAACACCAAAGATAAATGCCACCCATGCATTGTATTGATGCTATAATAGTGAACACATGACAAGAAGTGTGGTCAATTAATTACAGTAAAATGATGAAAAGTTGGAAACATATGTTGGTTCACATACTCGATGCTTGATTCTTCTACATTAACAATTGTCACCATAGCATTAGCAAACACACTGTGCTTACATATGGATTCACATATATGATTTCAGAGCCCCACGGGGAGACATTCAGCCCGGGTTTTGGGGCCCTACCCAAATAACCTTTGCATGGAGAAATGTTGTCCTGTCCCCATCCCCTTCGGGCAGATCCCCATTGATACTCCCCAAATAAACTTTTACTATGTTTACTTGCAGTTAATTGGAGCTGGAGAACTTTGCTTCTGACACTAGATGCCTAGTTATTTCAAACTTGTTTTTGGACACATTCAAATTTTAGTTCCATTGCTTAAAATCAAATGATAAAAAAGATTGCTGAAAATAGATTGAATCTGCATGGACTGCGATTTTGTCGTGCATATGATTCTCTCTAAGTCACCCATTTTCTTTCTTGTCGCAACAGACAACTGACTTGCACAAGGAAAAGAAGAAAGGAAGTCAAATCATCATAGCTTTTTTTTTTACACTTCAGAAGTTGCCCTTTTCTAATCTTAAAAGAAGAAAGAACTAGACTTCTGTAATATAAGGAGATTTTGATAATTGTAGATAGTGGCATTCGTCTATCTTATTTGATAGGATTAACTATTTAACTGCTCTCGAAACTGAAGTATCGAACATATTTGCTAGTAATAACAAAAACAAAAAATGGCACAGCCCTCCATCCATCAGAATCCAGGTTTCAGTCTGTCAGGTAGTATATCCCTCTTGCCAAAAAAAAAAAAAAGACAAGCCCGATGACAAACGAGTTGAAAAATTAACTTGCTAGCTCCATGCTTTTTGAGCCGTCGAGCACAACTGAAACCGCATGGTTCGGCTCCGCACCACGCGGTCTTACTAATGTATGAAGGCAAGCTAAGATCTAAGCTGCTGCAGCTCAACCAGCGATGCTTAGATCTAAGTCTGAAGGGTCTAGCGGTCGATCGAATTGTGGACTTCTGAACTGTATACCTTGGCTAGCATCAACAAATTACGGATTACCCGAGCGAATGAGCATCTCTAAGACTAACTAGAGCAACGCTAAGCCGCTAATCAGCTAATGAATTCAGCGAAAGAACACAGGTGCTGCATCATCAAATCAAATCAAATCAAATCAAAACTCAACAAAAAGGAACGAGTTGGCCTGGGTGAGAACAACCAGCGATAACTCACAGTCACATCCTCACAGGCCGGGGCGAAAAGTGGCAACAACTCCTTCCTGTTCCTGCCTGTTTGGGCTTCATTCGTGAGAGCGCCGCCGCAGCTGGAGCGGAGAAGATAAGCTTCTGGGGTCGATAGGAGGAGGCGAGGAGCAAAGCGAGAGCACAGGCCGATGGAAAATGGTGGTACGCGGAGGCGCGGAGCAGGATGACGATCCAGTAGGCGGCTAAAGCCAAGCGCGGAAGCCGGGAATATGCCGGTGGGATGTGCGGATACCCAACAGGCGATTCGGGGAGTGATATCTTCTGCTATTATACATCTTCACAGACAAATATGTGCTGCGATTCGAATCGTCACCAAGGTCGTTGTAGTATAGTGGTGAGTATTCCCGCCTGTCACGCGGGCGACCCGGGTTCGATCCCCGGCAACGGCGATTTTAACTTTTTTTCCTTCTAAGCATTTTACCAAGCCTGACGTCTTCAATACCCAAGCATGACATGCGGTTTTGCACTGTACTCTGTACTGGCACGATAGCAACTCGCACCCGATAAATTTGTCTGTGACCTGCAAGTCTTTGGTTGCTTCTTGGTTGAAACCAATACCCCATCATTGCAGTCCGGTACCACAACGGTGGACGGGAGTAGTGGGGGTACATACTCTTCGTTCTTCCTGCTCGAAATGAAAATTTCCGACGTTCCTTTCAGATACTCGTAGAATAGAGACTCACAGCACAAGGTTTATGCAGCACCCATCAGTCGCTCCGACGACACCACGACAGGATATATCCTCCCGAAACTGAGACCGTCGCTGCCGTGCCGATGGCCACTCGGCTCAGCAGCAGTGCATGCGCCACTGGAAAAATGCAAAACCATATGTATATATGTCCACGAGCATAATTGTGGCCGTTCGTTTCTCTTCTGCCGTACGAATCCTAACACATGATTTTTTCATTTACTCATGATTTTTACATCTACCTCTTATCTGCACTGATCTCGATGCATATTCAATGACTACGATAGTACATGTGTGCACATATGCATTTAGAAAATGCACTTTGTGCGCCACTGCATCACAAGAGGTCAAACAGATGATACCAGCAGAAGTTTCCCTCCCACCCCACGGCGCACGCTGGGCACTCCCAGCGCTCTTCACCGTCGCCCAGCGCAGCCGAGCAGAGTCGCGGTCGCGGAGCACGAGCAGGGCATCCCCGTCCGCGCCATTACTCCTCGCCGTCCGTCTTCCCCCCCGGCAAGCAATAAATGGAGCCGCTCGAGCCGCGCACCCACCCCCGCCAGATCTGAGCTCCGAAACCCCGCGACAAGGAAAGGCCAGGGGAAGCAGAGAAAAATATCATCATCCCCCAGTTCACCAGGCCACCTCGGCTCCCACATTTACTCCTCTACGCGGCCACGGTTCTTCCACCCACCCAGCACCACCACCGTGCGCGCGCCGCGCTCCGCCAATGCCATTCCGCCGCTCCCTCGCCACCCGGGACTCGCCACCGCCGGAACGACAGCGATGTCCATCTTCTCCTCGCTCTCCAACCTCGGCCTCGGCTACTCCATCGCCATCGCGCTCGGCTTCCTCGTGCTGCTCGCCTCCCTCCTCCTCGCCTCCTACCTCTGCTTCCGCCGCCGCGGCGCCGGCGCCGGGGACTACTGGGCAGGGGAGGCCGTCACCACGGCCTCCAGCTCCGGCCACCTCTCCATCACCGTCCCGCGCGTGCTCTTCGTCGCCGAGGGGTCCGAGTCCCCCGACGCCGCCTACTCCTCCGCCGCCGCCGCGGCCTGCTCCCCCGTCGGCCTCGGCGCGGCCGCCATCGCGTCCTACCCCAAGGTCCCGTTCTCCAGCAGGGTCGCCGACGCCGACGCCATGTGCTCCATCTGCCTCAGCGAGTACAGGGACGGCGAGATGCTGCGCGTGATGCCCGAGTGCAGGCACGGCTTCCACGTCGCCTGCCTCGACGCATGGCTGCGGCGGAGCGCGTCCTGCCCCGTCTGCAGGTCCTCGCCCATCCCGACGCCCAACGCCACGCCGCTCGCCACTCCGCTCTCCGAGCTCGTACCGCTCTCGCAGTACGCCGCCGACCGGAGGCGCCGCAGGTGATGGACACTGCCACATCGGTTGGTGCAACACGGTGCTTGTCACAAATATGTTACTCTCTCTGTTTTTTTTTTTCAATTCTTTACGTTGGACGATGTGAAGTTATGGATTGCATTGCATGACTAGTTGACTGTGGGGTTGTTTTTAGGATATCTAGGAAATTGTTTGGGTGGAAATCACAATTACCTTGATTAAATTTTGTACTAATATAGAAAGTAGATGATGGAGGAAGAGAGAGTGTGGTTTCTCAGTGAGTGTATATATAGATCGCCGGTTTCGATCAGTAATTCAGTATCTTCTGGTGTTTTATACTTAACGTCGTTATATACTGAAACTACGGCTAGATGGAATGTAGAGAATTGGTGTATGATGACAGCTTGTGTCAAACTGTCAATGAATAGCTTGTGTCAAACTAACTATATTTTTTCCCTCCCTTGTATCGAGGACCCTATATTTTTTCCCTCCCTTGTATCGAGGACCTGGGAGAACCATATTGCATCTGCCGATCCCAAACAATCTCATTTCGTGTTGGATTTTTCTGGGTACAGGTCGGAATGGTTGGTGAGCTGGACCATCAATGCCCACGAGCTAAACGAATGTTGTTTTGTCTGCTATCTTCGTTGGCATGTGAACATTGTTCTGGATAGATTGATTTACTACCTTTGCATAAGTTACTTTTGAAGTCATAATTTTATTGCTACTAATGTTACGCTGTGAACCTCTGAATAAACATCACAGTAAGAAATCAACCCCTTTCATGTCACGTTGTTCCCAATTGAGAATTGGACTTTTTTTGTTCACACCACGACGATATGAAGCGATGTTAAGCATACCGAAACCAAACTCATTTGTTAAAAGTAGTGAATGTTTACTTACTACAATTACTAGAGTTGTGTTTGATGCGTCTTCCCATGCAATAATATCATAAAACAATATTGTGTGTCTTTGGTACACTTCCAATTTGATCCGCACCAGTTCCTTGTCTCGTATTGTACGTCTGTTGGCTAGTCAATAGATCTTGTGGTACCATTCGAAGTTGCTTGGCTTGGGACTTGCGAGTACTCTTAGCTGGGTCCACTCAAGTAGCAGTACTTAATCAATATTTTCAAAAGGTTGATGTGTTCATGTACGGCTTAGAATAGAACAATGAGGGCACGCAAAATAACTACTTGTGATTTACACTTGTAATTTTAATCCATTTCCCTAGTTTGCCCACCTGCAAAGGTTTTAATGGGAGGCATTTTCGCTTCCTTGTCTTTCGTCGTGCTCGTGCTAGGGATGAAGTTGATCTCGGAAAATCTGTAAGGTCATTTTCAGTGGAGTTTCATTGCAAAGTTACCAAGAGTAGCACTTTGTATCTTGAGTCTCATCTAGATGAAACACTCTCTCCTATCACGAAACTTTCTCTATCTGTCTCATCATTAATACATTGCTATGTCACAAAAAAATTAATATGTCATAGTATTTAATAAGATTGAAACTCAAGTAAAATTTCTCATCACCTGCAAAGGTTTTAATGGGAGGCATTTTTGCTTCCTCCTTGTCTTTCGTCGTGCTCGTGCGAAGAAAATCTCTAAAGACCTCTTTTGATTGGAGGATTTTTTGAGTCCTACATTTTTCTTGTACTTTTGAATTGTTTTTTTGTGCGATTCTTATGAAAATCATTTGATCCAAACGGACATACATAAAAATTTCACATGAATCGTATAGAAAATTTACAGAAAACGTAGAATGGGAAAAAATTCAGTGTTTCAAACATTTCCTTAAAATACCAGTGTACTGTAAAGCATGGTTGCAAGCTGCAAGAAGACGCATGCTGCGTCCAGCGTGGCTACTGTTTGCTACTCCATTCGCTACCTACCCCGGCGCTGAGTGAACCGCACATTTATTACAGCCCGTGCTGATCTCACCGTTGCTGCACGGCTTGGCAGAAAAGCAAATGCCTGTAGACATGCAGTCCTGCAGTCATCTGAACGAAGAGCAAAGTGTAGACGGAGAAGAGCAAGCTGCTTTGTACTATCTTTAATGGAGCTGTCTAAAAAACTGTTCATGGTATAAATCGATACTATAGTGTTATTGTGGACAGAAAAAAAAATATTTAGAATAACACTGATCGGGATGATCTTATCACGCCGGAGAAATGGCGAGCAAGATGAGGATGTAGGGGACTGAGCGTACAGGCGTACTGTGTACTACTACATCCATGACTGACTGACTACCTCCGCGATCCGCGTCTTCCTCCATCTCCATCATGTACATTGAGAGCGAGTCAGCGAGAGCAGCAGGGACGACGGTGCGCTGGCGTGCACGGGCACGCGCACATGGATACTCGAGGGCGCGGCACTGGAGACTGAGCCAGGGCTGGAACACGGCCGGCGCCCGGCGGGTGGTCACTCCTCACTAGTCAGCAGGGCAGATCAGCCACTATTTTCTAGTGTGATATGACTGTAAACAAGTAAGCATATGGAGCAGATCTGCAGCTGCACGATCGGAGATCTGAACAGGGCGAACAAGTGGGCGAAAACGACAGAGGTGCACCAATTTCATTTCGAAAGGGAGGTTTGTTTACTTCTAAATTGCATGCTCCATCCGTTTGAAATTACAATAGAGTACTTGCCGGTTTAAAGATTTGTCTTGATAAATGAAAAATGCCTTACCTGCACCAAGAAATAAGCACTTCTCAACAAAGCAAGTACTCCCACCATATTTGAATATATATGCTGTGTTTGATTTTTTTTCTAAAACTTTGAATATTCGCCATATTGATTTTTTTACAAGTTATTATTTATTTTATTCTGATTTATTTTATCATAGTAGAGAGTTTGAGCTTGATTTTACACAAAATTTTTAGATAAAGCGAACGATTGAAGTTGTGTAAATAAAATCAACTATGGCTTATATTTAAATACGGAGGGAGTACTTAGTTCTCCAAAACCACTATCCATTTGAAAAAAATTTGCACTACTAAATGGCTCGTGAGAGATGCGGGTTCCACTAGTTAATAGTTTTACATTGTTTTGGTAGGGCGAAGATACCGCAATGTCTGCTCTCCTCTAATGAACAGATTCCCCATCAAACACCACAAACACACATAAAGGACTTGTTTTGCATAAGACAAATAAGATACCTTTTGTTCGAGTTAAATACAACAATAGTCTTTGAACTTATCACGACAAACCATTTAAGCCCATGACTATTGAAAATCAATTTATGGGTCCTTTTCACTTGTATAATGCGCCAGGGACAAAGTGTCGAGAAATACTCCTATAGTTGCTGGCGTGGCATGCGTGTGTGGTGATTCACATTGACAAGTCAAGAACTATGTGATTTTGGGCACTTTAGACCTTGGCGGCATATTTCACATGTTTAGGGACACACAAATGTATTTTCAAAGTCTATGGACCTAAATGGTACATAGTAACAAGTTTCATAGGCTGCTAGTGCGTTTAACGCTACTCTTAAAGTTTTCTATAAGTCCTATATACGATGCTTCTGAAGGCACGTGATGTCTCTCTCAAAAGACACAAACACAGCACACACAGCACTCACTCATCAATGTACACATGTACCCCCTTATCATATAAGACATTTAGGAGGCTGTGCCAGTACATTGTAATTTTATTTTCAACTAGATTTATGTTATTTAGGTACCTTTGTTTTTTATTCCAAAAAATACTGACCTAATTTTTTTCTTGGATGGTTTGCTGGAGATCCTTTCTTAGTTTTTTTAGGGGTAAGATGTGCTCTTAGCTAAACCTTGCCGAGTTAAGATAGTCAAAGGCCGTTAGCCCGTTTCAACTAAGGGGAGTGGTTCCCAGGTGGGAGTGGATGAAGATGAGCCAGCCCATTTCAACTTTGGCCCTTCAAGGCTCATGTCCACCACTACTGCCCAAGATTCTATGCCATGGTATTGACAGTTGAATCTATTGTTTCTCAACGAAGATCAATATACCCGTAAATAAAATATATAAAAACATTAGCATGCTAGTATGTTAGAAAATGTTTATGAATTTAAACGTGCATTTTGAGAGTACCGGGAGCTAGATGAAAACTCGGAACAAGTTCAAAGACCGTCCGTGAAATTTACTCTAAATAAAATATATAAAAACATTAGTATGCTAGTACGTCAGAAAAGGTCCCACGAAAAAACTTGGTTGTTCGCCTACCATACCAAGTGCCAGTCGACACCAATTACGCGGTTTCTTCTCGTCCTGACCGGCTATCAGAAACTCACAGTAGATATAGGAACTCCTCTTATCTTAAGTAAAGTTGATTAATTGTGGCCTGAACTTATAGGTAGCCTCTCATCATAAATAAAGCACATAAAAACAGAAGCCGTTGGGCATAAAGATGCCTAAGTACATGGCAGTCCCTCAGAATCAGAACTGATAAAAATGTAATTACAGAGCAATCTATTAACTTGGTACAGAAAGCTGAAAGGAAGGAGAGGAAGGCAAACGCGTATAGGACTAGTACTGACTGATAGCAACACAGCCGCACATGAATGATGAATCCATCATCCATGGAGGTGACTTACTAACGACCCGCTAACCGAAATGATCAGCTGACGTTTGCAACGCAGTTAGTGGATTTGCTCTGCACTGCGGAGAAGGCCCCCACCTCGAGCGTGATGGAGCAGTTCATCTTGATGTCGAGGTTCCTCTTGTAGATGCCGAGGACGTCCACCCTCCCGGTGATCTCGGTGTAGCTGGTGAGGTTGTAGTCCTGGCCGAAGATGAGGTCGGTGGTGTTGACGTTGGGCGAGATGCGGTCGGCGAGCACGTCGAGCGTGACGTTCATGCGCACGGTGCGGTCGGCGCCGACCTCGCCGCTGGGCGCGTACGCGACGCCGACCGTCTCCCCGCCGTAGTAGAAGTCCGTCTCGCTGCGGTCGAAGCTGAAGGAGGCGACGTTGGGGTTCTTGATGGAGATGTCGGCGGTGAGCGTGGCGTTCACGGACACCGGGTGGCGCTCCGTGCCCAGGTCGGCGTCGACGCCCTCCAGCGTGACGCCGTTCATGGTGAGCACGGGGTCCTTGACCTTGAACACGGTGAGCGCGAGCACGAGGATGGTGATGCCCAGGAGCACCACGGAGGCGGCGCAGCAGCCGCAGCACCAGATCGCGCACCGCCGCTTCCGGAGGTACTGCGTCGAGCGCCACCGCCTGGTGGTCGCGACCTCCTCGTCCCCGGCGTCGGTGGCCGTCGCCGGGTGCACGGTCGAAGACGCGATGGCCAGCGGCTTCGTCGCCTCCTCCTTGCCGGCCGCGGCGGCGTTATACGGCACCACGGTCCCGGTCGCGGTCGCGGTCGCCATGTGGTGGAGGTGGAGCCGAGGAGGATGCAATGGAAGCGCAGAGGGATGCTGTGTGTGTGTGCAGATCAAGCGGATTTTGGCGAGGGCGGGAGTTGGATGTGAGAACGTTTGACGCCGGGTCGCGAGGTCTTTATACGGTGGATTTTGGCACCGGAGTTCTTGTTGTGGCGGGCGGCCGTGCATCGCTTACGTGTTCTTGGCGGGCTAAACACGTCCGCTTGACTTCGCCAGTTTGCCGTCGCTTGAACTGTGGACTGGACCAATAAATGAGCCGTGCAGGTTTCCGCTGGTACAAATTGACTCCGGCCACTACCGTGGTCGTGGGCTCGTGGCAGCTCAAAATTTCTCTTTCTTTTCCTCCCGCTTTTTCTTTGAGAGAGACAAAAACGAGGCTCGTCGCTTGGTTCAGAATTCTCTTCGTCCGGACTCCGGAGGTTCGGTTTCGGTGCTCTGCTCCAGGCTCCAGGTTCGGTTTTGGTTCGGTACAATTGGAGTTCTGTTCGCGGCAGGAAGAAAGGCCAGGACGTTGCCAAGTGGAAGTAAAACCGAGACGATCTGGTCGTGGAAAGCACGAGCTGTTAGTCAACAAAACTGTGGCCGCGAGTCGCGACCGGTGACTGTGAGAAGCGTTTAATCTGTTTTAATCGAGTGATCCAAATTGACCTTGGGCACGCGGACTTGGTGTACTCTGATCAGCTGCCAGCATCCTGTTCATGAATCATAGGGATATTTTTCCTCCTTACAATTATCTCCGCATGCATCACAAATTGAGAGGCGACAGCTTGGCCATCAGCGCAGGCAGCAGGGCGGGCATGAAAGAGCACTAGGAAATGATGTGCACCAAACCCGCTGGACTGAATGGTTTCTGATGTCATCTAAGGAGCTTCACATAATATTTTTAGAGGGGAATCCTGTTGAGGGATGGGAGGGATTAGGGAGTATTTTGATTGATGGTGGAATTTAAATCCACTCCAATCTCAAGAAACCATTACAATCCAAAAGTACTAAAATTAAGCCGCATGGCTGCATACGCAGTGGCAGAAGCAATAATCAAAGGTACGAACAATTCCGCAAAGAAGATCATATTCTTGATCTTCATTAGACCACAACACAATATTGGATAATTGGCCAATCTTAGCTACAACTGCAGAAGCACCAATAAAGGATGTTAGTGGTCATGTTTGCGGGCTTAGCGACAAATTAATTTTTTGCGGGTTCCGCAGGTATTTAGTTATATCACCAAGCCGGCGAGTAGTCCCACTGACATCCCTACTGACATTTTTTTTCCTCTTTCTCAAATCTCAGTATGAAACATTGGCCTGCAAAAGCACACAAAAAGGGGGAAATCTAAAACAAAAGCTTAGGGCAAAGACATGAACCGGAACTACAGAAGTCTAACCGATGAAAGAAACAAGTATATGCATATGAACAATTTTACCCTGTCTTGTTCAGGATAACTTGGATAAGGAGCATGAATTTCATATTACATCGTATTGCAACATAGCCACTCAGTTTTTTTTTTTACCGAAGTGCTAATAGCGAGGCCTACGAAGAATGAAGGCATACGCAGCGGTCAGTAGCCACTAGCCACCATTTTATCACTGTAGCAGCGGGAACCGTGTGTTGAGCACCAAAATTGATAGGTCAGCGTTAATGGTAGTTTCTCTGCATATTTGGTATAGAATTGTGTTCTTCAGTTAATATGCAACATGTTGAAAGAATTTGAGCCTATTTCATTGAAGACACAAAGAAGACCTTGGAACTACATCAAGATCAAGCCAAATTAGGAGTTTGAATGCACCAGATAGTAGCCCTCATCATGCCGATCAAATCGGATATATGGATTGCCAAATTCGGAGTCCGGATAGAGAAGATATGGCCTCTGGAAAATTGCCTGCTTAGGCAATACCACTATCCGGTAGCCTACGCCGGATAGTCCGGTAGAACCCGGATTTTCCCCCGAGAATACCGGATAGTCCGGTCCCGTACACCGGATAGTCCGATAGAACCTTGTTTTATTCGAAAAGAACTTTCCAATTGAGTTTAGGTCGGTTTAGGACGTGTTTTGGCTTGTAAAAAAGGCAAGACCATTCATCTCTATAAATATAAAGGGCCACGGCTGATCGAGGCACCACAATCGAACCAATCAATCTACTATTATCGTTTTTACCTTTTATTCCTTTACCTTAACTTTTTCAACCTCCCTCGCTGTTCTCCCTGCGTCTCGACGGTGACTTAGAGGCGTTCTAGGTGGCATGCCGATCCTAAAGCAACCCTACGATCTCTTCTCTCTGACGGGGTCCCTCCCGGGAGATTGGATCTAGGTTTACCGAGCTCCCAGGGGCTCACCGGATAGTTCGGCGCACGCCACCGGACAACCGCTGTTACCGGACAGTCCAGCGTATGCTGCCGGACAGTCCGACGTCCGCTGGTCGATCTCGAAGCGTTTGCTTGCTGCATCGAAGGACTTCAACGTTTGTGATATTTGGCCGGGATAGGTGCCAACATATTTTTGGCGACTCCGCTGGAGAATGAGAAGACAGAAACATCGGCTACCATGGCCGGTGGGAAGAAAACCGACAAAAGTGATATTACCGCCGACAACATCATCAAGCTCAAGTTGGAGGAGATCCCTGAAGATGTTCGGCGACGGTACGAGGAGAGGATCCGGATACAAGTTGAGTAGGACGAAAAGCGTAGGAAGCAACGCGAACAAGAAGAACTGGATCAACTTCTCTCCTGCTACGAAAAGCGACGAGGAGAGGTAACTCAACTTCAAGCATACAATCCTCCTCCTTTCGATGATACAGTCCCTGATGCATCTTCTAGCATGGTCGATCTCGAAGCGTGTGCTTGCTGCATCGAAGGACTTTAACGGACAGTCCAACGTACGCCACCGAACAATCCGTCGTTACCGGACAGTCCGACGTCCGCTGCGATCTCGAAGCGTGTGCTTGCTGCATCGAAGAACTTTGACGTTTGTGATATTTGGCCGGGACAGGTGACAATACCACGTTAAAATGTTTGCTATGTTCAGTGCGTTAAACTGCTCACGGTCAAATGTATTGACACAAGCATGTAAAGCCTTTCCTACCTGCCAAGAAAATTCCAATGTATCATATGGTTGAGCACCAAGAACAAATTTGAGGGCGCTAACACTTTGCAATCTGAGTCACGAAGCTGATCTTGTACCAGTAATCACACCAAAAGGTGCATTAGAGATAGATTAATTTCCAATAAGGCCTTGTTTGGAGGTTTGGTAATTTTATTCACCTCAAATCTGATTCCGGTTGTAAAATCTTGTGCACAAAGAAACATCTGTAATTTATTTCCTCTGTAATATATTTCAATGGAAAATCATTCATCCTGACCCCGCCGCCCAGCCACTAGTCCTTTTCCCCGCGCAGCACCAACCCTGATCCGGAGGCCTTACTCCTGTTCCTTTTGCTCCTCGTGCTCTAGCAGCCCCTCCCTCACCGGCGGCCACCCAAGATCTGCCGTCCTTGCATCGCTCCTCGGTATGTCCCCGTCCAAGATCTGGAGGCCTTCCTCCTATCCCCTTTGCGGTGCCGGCGGATGGATTGAAGGAGGGCAGCGTTGGCCGATAGAGCGGAGGGGAGCGGCACCGACGATGCGGATGGGAGGAGGGCAGCACCGGTGATGTGGAGGGGAGGCTGGCCAGTGGCGGCGTCTGCGGGGAGAGAGGCGAAGGCGAGCCGAGGGTTCTCCTCCTCTCCCCGACCTTTCTCGTGCTTTTTTCCGGGCGTGGGTAGACGATGATTTTTTTAGAAAAAATTGTGAACCTATATTTTGCAGAGTTTTAGGCTGAAAACCGGACTTCCAAACATGGCCTAAAGCACATTTCAAGATCAGGACATTCTCTTATAAAAAAGCCGGGACATTCCAATTTGCGACTGCTCGCTAAACAAGAGAGAGAAACGATGAATTCGTGTCAGAGTGGCACTCTGCTCCTGCGGGATCATCGGATCGGTTTCACTCCTGCGTCGAAATGTCCAGGCTGTTGAGGAAGTCAACTAAAGCCCTCTCTGACGATCCGTCCGTCTCCAGCGCGGCGCGGGCCATATCCTTCGCCATCGCCGCCCTCTCCCTGAGCTCCTTCCCCTGCTGGGACTCCATGACCAGCCTAACCTTGGTCTCCACCTCGTCCGCCTTCACCATGGCCTCGTCATAGCCCACCATCACCACCCCGAGCTTCATCCCCTCCGTGACGAACACCTTGTTCAGCCGCTGCTCCGCGTACATCGGCCAGCACACCATCGGCACGCCGGCCGTGACGGCCTCCAGCGTCGAGTTCCAGCCGCAGTGCGTCACGAACGCGGCGGTCGCCGGGTGCCGCAGCACCTCCACCTGCGGCGCCCACGTGGGCACCACCAGCCCGCGCCCGCGCGTCCTGTCCAAGAACCCGTCCGGGAGCAGCGCCTCCAGTGCCGCCTCGCCGCGGCCCTCGAACCGCTTCGTCGAGTCGGCGTCGGGCGCGACGGGCGCGCGCACGGCCCAGAGGAACGCGTGCCCGCTCCTCTCGAGCCCCACCGCGATCTCCCTCAGCTGCTCCGCCGGCACCGAGCTCGCGCTCCCGAAGCAGAGGAAGACCACGCTCCGCGCCGGGCGCGTGTCCAGCCACGCCAGGCACTCGTGGTTCCCCTCGCCTCCCCTCTCCTCGCCGACCAACGGGCCGACGCAGAACAGCCTCGGCCCCGGCTCGCCGGGGCGGGGGCTTCCCTCTTCGATCGCCTTCACGGCGCGGGGCTCCAGCCACTCGAACGTGTTCGCCAGTATGCCCTTGGGTCTGGCCAGCTGCTCGAAGAGACCAATGGTTGCCTTGTACTGCTGGTTGTGTGGACCAAGCAGGACTTCCGGCAAGTCTGAGGCCGGTACCGGGTGGGCTCCGGGGAATTGCAGCAAGGAACGCCCCATGTCCCCGAACGAGACGTCGGACCGCATGACGGGGATGTGCAGGTAGGCAGCGAGCGGCGAGGCGCCGGACGTGAAGAACAGGTAGGCCGGGAGCCCGAGCTCCGCGGCGGCGTCGAGCGCGCACCCGCAGAAGAAGTCGAGCACTAGCGCCTTCACGGACGGGAGGGAGCGCACGAAGTCGAGGAGCGCGGGGTTGGTGGCGCGCAGGTCGGCGATGAGGGTGATGAAGGGGTCGGCGTCGGGGTCGGCCGCGTTGCCGGAACGGGCGGTCGCCGGCGGGAGCAGGTGGAAGGAGACGGACGCGTAGGAGGCAGAGAGGCGCGCGACGGTGTTAGAGGAGTCGTCGGATGACGGGACGTCGGCGATGGCGACGGTGACCGGCACGCCGTGGGCGGATAGGCGGTCGGCGAGCTGCACCATGGGATGGAGGTGGCCCCGGACCATCCATGTGTACAGCACCACGGCGCTTCCCATCTGCCGTGATCTATGCTTGTGTCGTGAACTCGTTTCGTGGTGGCGGGGGCGGTCGATCACTTCATCCGCAGCAGACGTGCTAAAATAGCAGCAGCCAGGTGGCAGGGTTGGACGAGACGAGAGTCGCATCACGCAACCTCGCTGACCATTATAAGAGGCGGCTTTGGAACCTTTATCAGCCGACAGCGAAAATCGAGAAATCTTGGTTCTTGGACAAATTGCAATCGCCACAGGCGCAGCAGTATTAGCATGAGGGCTTTTTTTTACCATATCTTGGACAAATTGCAATCGTTAGCTCATATCTCCGTTAGCCCTAAGTATACACTGCTAAGCTTTATTTTAATTATTTTTGTACCACGACTGAATTTTGTGGTCCACAATGAGTCGAATACATCTCCGACTTTCTCACAACCAATCTACAATTCTACCATCTCCGGTAGACCGTACATGCTCATTTTCATGGTTTTGTTTGCGCGTTCATGTCCACTGCCCCCTCTAGGTATACTGCTATATTAGGCTTCATTTCAAATACTTATGTAACAACCCCGGTCAAGTTTTCCAGTGTACAATTGGCATGATCTCGCTTTGACTCTCTCACACAGATGGCTCCCCAATTCGATGAATCCATTCGATCTCATCTTCACTGTTCTGTCTATGTCAAATTGACCACACATAACAAAAAGGTCAAATTCATGAATTTAGATTACTTTGACTCTATCTGTCCAACCATCGGCAGATAAATTTCATGTCGTAATATTATAACTTTATAATATAATACATTGTGCTATAGTATATATTGTTATTATTTTATCTCTTACACTTAATATTAAGCATTGTTTGGAGTTATACTTTGTCACCTGGTGGCTCAAGTAAGGGACAAAGGGGATAAGGAAGTGGGATGCTCGAGATTATGGATGTTAATGGACATGCCCACGGGCTTTGCGACATAGCTAAGTACCATTAACATCTCTACTCGAGATGGTTACTATGGGAGCGTCATCCCTACCTTGTGGGACACGCCCAATACTACCAAACAAAGGGCTTGTTTGCATGGAGACCTAGGTGTCCATTCCAGTTTACACCGTTCCGGCGTCTAGGGTTGGATTTGCTTGCCTAAGCCTTAGGCTAGAATGTGAAGCAAATAATCACTTGGATGTGGGGAGGCTTGGAGGGCAACCTAACACAGAATAGAAAGATGGCTAGCTTCCGTAGTCGAGTATTCATTGAAATAAATATTTTCTAATATTAATAAAAAAAGATGACTACCGAGCACTTTGATATTTCTACCTATTTCACTTACCACATGCTTTTTACACATTGCCCTTGTCCTAGGTTTTTTCCCGTCTCCAGTGGGTAGTATTGCAGTGCTAACATGTCCTCGTTGGGCTGCCACCATGATGCCATCACCTTAACCCCACCCACCGCCACCTCGCCTTGCTGCCCCTGTGGCCATCACCACCGCTGCGCAGGTCTATCGTTGTCTGCCTTCCCCGTAAGCCTGAATAGTGGGGGACTTTACCGGAGCCTCAAGCCCTCAACCTCTAAACGCTAACATTGGTTGAGGGAGATGACCTCAGATGGCTCGGTGTTCAGTTGAAGGCCGATTTGATTCAATGTTAAGGGCTGATTGGTTGCTGCTTTGGCTCCCGCTTGATTGCGGGATGTAGCGAGACAACATTTGGTTCCCAAGAGCCTAGCTCTACGCATCCGAGACACAATGCTTGGTTGCCTGCATGTGGGTGTGTAGCAAGGCTGGCACCATGCTCAAAATACCTAGGCTAGGCTCTGCAGAAACGAGTTCCATTTGTGCATCTCCAGTGCTAGCTCACGGTAGCCAGGCTTAGCTATCCGGTCTCTTGTGAGACAGGACCCAATCACGCCCTAAGAGGCTCCAAAATACATGCAGAAAATCGAGGTTTTCTCACAAAAATGAAGGCTTGTTTAGTTTCTTGAGGGGATAAAAAAACAAAACAGGCTATCTGTTTATCCAATCTACTATGTCCTTTCATTAATATATGACGTCATATAGTAATGACTGGAAGGAGATCTATGCAAAGCAAAGCGTTAGTGACATTTTATTTAAAGACCGATGAAACAATTCTTACATAGCATCCACCACTTGCATTCGTCGTTCTATTTAGTGGATCTTCCCTAAACCCATTAAAAACTCGCGAATTTCAACGTCGGACGAGCCGCCTTCTTTGATGGCATTGGCAGCCATTTCCTTCGCCTTTGCCGCCCTCTCTCGGAGCTTCTTGCCTTCCTCGGATTCCATCACCAGTCGCACCTTAGCCTCCACTTCGTCAGCCGTAACCAACTCCTCGTCATAGCCTTCCATCACCACCCCAACCTTCATCTCCTCCACCATGTGCACCTTGTTCAGCCTCTGCTCCGCGTACAGCGGCCAGCAGATCATTGCTACGCCGGACATGACTGCCTCCAGCGCCGAGTTCCACCCGCAGTGAGTCACAAAGGCTCCCACGGCGTCGTGTCGCAGCACCTGTGTCTGTGGCGCCCAGTTCTTCAGGACCAATCCCCTATCCTTGGTTCTCTCCAAGAACCCATCCGGAAGCAACGCCTCCAGATCAGGCTCGGAAGAGTCGCGAGAGCTTCGCACGGCCCACAAGAACCTGTGCCCGGAACGCTCGAGCCCGCGCGCCGTCTCCTTGAGCTGCGCCGCCGAGAAGGCGCCCCTGCTCCCGAAGCAGAGGAACACGACGCTCTGCTTGGGCTGCTCGTCCATCCACCCGAGGCACGCGTGCCTCTCGCCGTTCCCCTCGCCCGCCCCGTTGCCACCGTCGACCAGTGGCCCGATGCAATAGATCTTCGGCTTCGAGCGGCCGGGCAGGCAGCGGCCCTCACGTAGCGCCTCCAGCGCCCTCGACTCCAGCCACTCGAAGCTGTTCACCAGAATGCCTGTCGCTTCCGGCATCCGGGCGATCTGCTGCATCCGCAGCCTGCACAGGTCGCTCTCCCGCTCCTGCATGGTGTCGGGCATGTCGAGAGCGCGGACCGGCGGCACGCCGGCGAAGTTCAGCGGCGCCCTACCCATGTCTTTGAACGAGGATGGCGCCGCACGGTACAGCTCTGGGACATGGAAGTAGACCGCGAGGTCGCCGGCCGCGGACGGGTAGAAGATGTACGCGGGGATGGCGAGCTCCGCGGCGACGTCGAGCGCGTCGGTGCAGAACATGTCGACCACGAGGGCGTCGACCGCGGGGACATGCGAGCGGAGAAACTCACGAAGCGCGGGGTTCGCGGCGCGGAGCGCCTCCAGGACGGGCTCGATAGGGTGGGAGTACTGCTTGCTGGCGCAGGGCGGGATGGGGAGGAGACGGACCGTGATGAAGGGACTGGCCGCTGCCAGCCGGGCCAGCGCAGCAGCCTGCACGGCGTCCTTCTCGGGCGGGTCGACGACGGCGATGGTGACGGCGACGCCGCCGCGGCGGAGGAAGGCCTTGGCCAGCTGCGTCATAGGGTTCAGATGGCCCACGCCCAAGGAGGGGTACAGAACCACCGTCTTCTCCGCCATGGCTTTGTGTGCGTATCGTAGGTCTCACAAGAGAATTCAGCAATATCAGTGATCGGTGGTGTGTGGAATTGTGGATTGTGGAGTCTCTGGACGTCACAACTCACACGAGTGAATGGAATCTAGTCACAAAGGCAAAGTGCAAAGCCAACTCTTGGGTAAAGCTCACATCGGCGGGATGTTTGGCCAGAGCCCACGGGCACCGATCGAGGAAGACAAAGGCAAACTGGCAAAGGACAGCGCACGGGCCAACTCTCGCAAGTCGCAAGTCGCAATGAACATACATGTGACTGTGCCCATGAACAAACTGTCCATTGTCGTGCTTCACCTTCAGACGGGCGGAAAGCAACGTGAACGCCGCTATGAGGTTAGGCTAACATCGCTCCAACCGTTTGTATTTTAAAATTTTCTAGTGTTTTGCATCCTTTCTTGATATCAGCCTTATCTCTAACCGTTCATACTTGTGTGACTGTACTATCTCTAACGCCGCTATGAGGTTATCTCTAACCGTCCATACATGTGTGACTGTGCTAGTGTATAATACTTATTCCTTTCATAAATATACGTCGCGTTTGAGTTTTTTTTATAAAACTTTGATTATTCATTTTACTCAAATAATTTTATAATTTATAGTTTATTTTGTTGTGTTTTGTTTTGTCAATAATGATAGGTTAAGTATAGGTTGTGTTCTTTGAATAATTTTATTTTGAATAAAATGAATCACTAAAGTTGTAGAAGAAAGTCAATTGTGTTGTAAATTTGCGAACGGATATACTATCTTTGTTCATAAATGTATGACACGGTTGATTTTTTTTCACAAGTTTAAATTTTCATCTTATTAAAAATATTCAAATATGTAAATATGTGAATCATAATCAAACTATATTTAGTGATAAATCAAATGACAATAAAATAAATGATAATTTATTAATTTTTTGAATAAGAAAATAAATTATTCAAAGTTTTGAAAAAAGATCGACCTCGTCATATATTTGTGAACGGATGGATTAATACATAAGGACTAAAATGAGGACGAGATTAGAGGTAAATGCTCGGAGTTAAGTCTGTCTATTTGACACGTGCGTGATTTGAAGAGTTTCACTGCACGGGTGACTCCTTGCCACACATGCATACAGTTAAAATCAGATGACCAATAGACTAGAATAAAAATATGATTTATATAAAGGATTGACACTGAGATATATGCAAAGGTTCGTCTACCAACAGTGACTAAAAATGGCGTGCATTCCAAAAATGTTAAACAACAGTGGAGAAAATGGCGAAAAGTAACAATTAACTCTATGATTCTTATAGATAAGACCCATAAGTTTATGAACCTTACCGTAGACAATGGCCCTTGATAGGTGGGGCCCCCAAAAAACGACCCAATCCCTACTATTTATTAAGAAGCTAAGGGGAGCGTCGACGGGACATTTAATTTTTTGCCACATTTACACGAGCGCCCTCTCCAGTTGCCACATTTAGGTTGCATCCTACATATTTACCACATGAGTGAGGAACTTTCTTACACTTTTGCCATTTTGGCAGAGTTCGCGAGACACCTCGGCTTGCCACGTTGGACGGCGCACGCGAAAAGACCAGCCTGCCCCTGCCTCTCTTCCCTTATCCTCTCGTAGCCAGGATCCCCTCGTAGGGGCCCCCGTCCCCACTCCTCCTAGATCCGTCTCGTTTGCTCTCCTACTTCCCCTCCCTGCCTCCCGCTGCCCTTGCCGTCTCTCTGCTTCCCAGTCGCCGCCGTGTGTTGCCGCCATGTCGTCGTCATCTAGGAGCCGTGCTTCAGAGATGCGGAGCCGCGGCCTTGAAGTGGGCGAGGAGACTGGCCTCCCCTTGATTTCTTGCCCACTGTGCAATAGGGCCCGGGTCATTGAGCTAAGGGTGGTCCGCAGTGAGCATGGCAACCTAGGACGTGTTTTTTTCGTTTGCCCAAGGAACGAAACCGGAGTAAGTTTGAATCCATATTGCTTCTCGAATTTGGTTTGTCTATTGCTGTATTTATATGTGCGTAGATCCCTAATGTTCTTGGCTGGTGTTCTTGTTGTTTAGATGCCTGGACGATGCCGATTCTACAGATGGCAGAGGGCATATCTTAAAGAGCTGGTGGATAAAGGTTTTGTTGAAGTTCATGGCGTCCATGGAGGTGGAATGGCCGGTGTGGATGAACTGTATGGAGAAGGAGAGGCAGATTCAAGTGCAGTGCATTGTACTACAATGGAACTGAAGATAGACAGTTTGATTAGAGTAGTCAAGGCCCTTATGTTTATGGTTGTTGCCATCGTTGTTGTAGGCATGGTGTATTTGATGAAGTAGTGTAGTGTTGTTTCCTGCAATGAAATGGCAATTGACTTGGTGATAACCAGTTTGTATCAGTTGATGTTTGCTTAATGAATGACATTATCAACATGTTGGCATAAATATTAACAAGAATTGTAGTAGAATGGTTGAGAACTGTATCACATAATAAATAGTCTTGCCATACGGTGCCATAGTTATTGGCATTGGCAGTTACATAATTTAGGTGCCATAGTCTTGGCAACACAAAGCGTAGGACAGTTCCTACAGGGAGTTCAAGTACAAAAGGCCTAGGCTCTAGGGAGCAATTTGTTCAAAAGTACAAAATGACAGTCTCAATCATATTTCAATTCAGCTTCATTGGGGACGCCTTCTTCACTTTTGTGCAAACCCTCTTCTTAACAGGAGTAAATTTTTTGGGTGCTGATGGTCCTACGGTTGAGGTAGCTTCTCTAGGGTTCGAATGTGGAGCATCCAGCAACAACAGTCTCTTGGGAACAAATTACATATTGTATCATTAAGGTGAGCAAAGTGATGTGTGATGCATCATAGCACAAAATGGTTGGTGGTTGATGTAACCTATTGGTTGGGGTTGAGGGCTCCGGTGTTCCTGCAAGTGCCGCCACTGCTGGTGCTTTTGCTGCCTCTCTAGCCACTGCAGCCCTTGTCCTTGGTGTAGTTTGAGAACTAGGTTCTGGTGCATTAGGTTCTGGTTCTTTTTCCTTGACTTCCTTTGATTTGTTAGGCTTCCTTCCAACCTTGTTTTTTGTCTTTGTTGTCCTTTTTCTGCAAATGAAAATCAAATGTCATGAAGAGAACATAAAGAACTAATCAACATGGTTTTGTATGAGTGATAACAGTACCTTTTCCTAGTTCCAGTTAAGCCACATCTCCAACTGCCTTGCCTATGGCCTAGTTCACCACATCCTTTACATGTAACCTGTCGTGTTGCCTTGCCTGTCCTCTCTAGTGCAAATAGGATTCTATTTTTTCTCTGTCTACCAACTCCTCTCTTCTTGCCAATGGGAGGCAGGCAGGTGAAACCTTTATCTGGGTTGGGCCACTGGCTCTTGTCTGTGATATTTGGGACCACACCTGCATATGCTTGCTGAAACCTTTGCACAGAGTATGCCACATGGCAGTATTGGGCCATGTCAGGTTGCCTGGTGGTTGTTATCACAGCCAAAGCATGAGGGCATGGCTTCCCACTCAGCTGCCATTCACCACAAGTGCACACATGATCCTTCAAATACACTACATGCCTTTTCACTTCTTCATCTTTGTAGATCACAGTGACCTCAGCTTGGACTGCATCACCTTTTGTCACTTTAAGGTGCCCTAGACCTTTAGATGCTGCATTCAGGGCATGTATAATTGCAGGCAAGATTTGTCCATTTAGGGCTTGAGATATCCTTCTCCTTTTCTCAAATAGTATCACCATCTTTTCCCTTATAGCATCTACTAGCATATCAACCGGTAAGTCCTTCAATTCCTTAATCCATGCATTCCAACACTCAGCTAGGTTGTTGTTAATGTAATCACACTTGATGTCAGGTGAGAACTTGCTCCTAGCCCATAGTAGCTTATGATGAAGTGCCAACCATTTCTCAACACCTGGAGTTCCTTCTAATACTTTGTCAAGTAGCCTCTTGTGCTTCTCAGCTGTGTATGCCCTAGCTGCAGGCCACATGTACTTGCCATACTCTGTGCCTATGAAGTTCTTCTTCATATTATCCATTAAATGCCTAAAACATTCTCTCTGTTCACACTATGGAAAAACTTTCTCAACTGCTATCTCTAGTCCTTTGCAAGCATCAGTGCAAACAGCAAGCCTAGGCATAGGACCTAGTGCTTTTCCTAGTTGCTCTATGAACCATATCCAGTTTTCCTTGGTCTCTGAATCAAAGAGCCCAAAAGCTATTGGAAACATCCAATTGTGTCCATCAATAGCAGTGGCTGCTGGCATATGGCCATTCCACTGACCATTCAAGGCAGTGGAATCTATACTAATGTATGGCCTACAACCACCAAGGAAACCATCTATGCTGGCCTTGAATGCACAGAAAAATCTGCTAAAATGTTTTTTGCCATCTACAGTCACAGTATCTATCTCTACAACACTGCCTGGTGACCTTACCTCTACCTCTGCCTTAAATCTGTACAAGCAGTCATAGGATTCATCCCATTTTCCAAAAAGTTTTTCTGCAGCCCTTTGCCTGCCATACCAAATAGTCTGGTTTGGAATTTGAATATTGTACTTGGATTCTAGTTCAGATTTTACCTCTGCTGCTCCCATTCCTGGCTTCTTTTTAAGGAGGGGCACAGTCCTTTCAGCAACCCAACCTTGTGATGCCATTGTACCAAGTTGACTCCTTGAGGCACACCTGTGGTCACCCTCAATTATCTGTATCTGAAACACAAACAAAATTAATTTTAGTGTGGTCACCCTCAATGATATGTATTCTACTTAATTAAAGAGATTAAAACAACAAAAAGAAGGGTACCCTGACACTTCTATCAATCTGGGTTCTAGCTCTAATCTTCCATGGACATCCCTTAGCTTTGCAAAAGCCCCTAAATCTGACCTTGTCTGATTTTTCTGTCCCCAACTCAAACTCATGGATTACAGCATAATGTTTCAAAGCCAGTCTAAAATCTACCATACAAGGGTACACTGCACCAACTGAGATATCTGGATTGTCTCTATCCCAGTCAACACTTGGTTCTGCTGCATCTATATCATCAACAGGCATTGCTGCTTCTCTCATGACACACTGTATCTCATTTGGCAAAGCTGGAATAGGAACTTCTCCCATAGCCTCTGCTGCTCTCTCATCTGCAGCCTTGAATCCTATTGCCTCAAAGAGCTTATCCTCATCCAATAGTACAGTTGCATCACCATCTAGGTCACCCTCAGGAATTATAGTCAGTGCATCCCAATCAATTATATCTCCAGTATTAGGAGAAGAACATGTGTCAGCAATATTATCAGCTAGGCAATGCTCACCATTGCTAACTGCAGAGTTACACTGGCCACTAGAGGATGATGGTGCTGACTTATATTTTGGCATGTATCCCTCTTTGTCAACCACTTCGACTGACAAGTACATCAGTTTCTCCCCTAACCGAGCATCTATCATTTGCATAAGATGGCTATCACTTGTCACTCTCCATTCAGAGCGACTTTCTGGATCAACTCCCCACACTGCAAGCTGCTGGCTAGGTCCCCAAATAGTTATTGCAGCCATATCTTCAGCAAACTTAGTCAAGGAGTACCCACTGCTTAAGTCAAGCCATAAATCATGAGCCTGCTCCGCAATATCTACAAATCCATACTTCAGGTTCGCTTTATAACTAGCATAGCTAACAATGAGTCTAAAAGCTTTGCCAGGTCAATCCTGGCACCAATATTGACATAGAAATGTGGAGTTAGACCGGCATCCAACTCCAAAACACTACAGCCCACACTGTTAGCGGAGGATAACGAATGGTAATTCAACTTACCAAGGGGGGCAGTTATCTGGCATCATGGTGACAGATCTAGGACTACACACATCCACCCTCCTCCTACAAATGATCTCGAAAACAAAAGCCAACATCAACCCAAGATTAAAACCCTAGAGGCTCCCTAATCCATGGAAACAATAGATGGCAGCAGAGGGTATATGCTACTGTACCTGGGATCCGGGGGTGGATGGAGTCCCCAGCAACGACGACGTCGATGGAGTCCACCGTGACGGCGGCGGCGATGGAGTCGCCAGTAACGGGGAAAGCACCTTCGGGAGAGGGGAGAGACAGCGAGTGGGCAATGCGTGCCCTGACTGGTTCGGGAGCAAGGATAAGGGAAGAGAGGCAGGGGTAGGCTGGTCTTTTCGCGTGCGCCGTCCAGCGTGGCAAGCCGAGGTGTCTCGCCAACTCAGCCAAAATGGCAAAAGTGTAAAAAAGTTCCTCACTCATGTGGCAAATGTGTAGGATGCAATTTAAACGTGGCAACTGAGAGTGCGCCCGTGTAAATGTGACAAAAAAAAAAATATCCCAGCGTCGACAGGACAGGCGAGGTCACGCCCTCGCCCCCCTTCGCCTCCGCTTCCGAGCGCAGCGCCCCGCCCGCCCGCCCTCACCCCGACCTGTGGCCGCCCGTGCCCCACGCTCCGGCGCCGTGATTGTCGCTCCCGTACCCTCGCTCCCCCGCCCGCGGGCCTCGCCCCAACCTCCCCGTGATCCAAACTCAGGAAACGGCGAAAGATCTGCCTCTCGCCATTCTGTCCCCATAATCCTCGCCTTTGCTGCGCCCCGTAAGATCGCCCACGCCAATTTGTTTCGCCCGGCGCCGCCGAGCCGAACACCGCTGCCGCCGCTGTGCCCCTGCCTCCCTTTCGCCGCTCACCCCTCCGCGCTCCCGCCACCTCGGCTGCCGCGTGCTCCCTTCCTCGCCCGTGCCTCCCGCCAGCGCCGGCGCTGCAATCACCGCAGCCGCTGTGTGCTGACCTCGCCGCTCCCCTCATCGCCCGTGCCTCCTGTCCTCATGTGGCCGGCGGCGAGACTCCCCTCGCCCTCCGCACCACTGCCTCCTGGCCGTCGTGCCCGGCCCACCGCCCGATGGCGCTGCCCACCGTCGCTCGCCCCTCCCTTCCGGGCCGCCTCTGCCTCCCGAGCAGTGGAGTCTGACGAAGCTGCCAGGCAAGGGCTGCGCGCCTGCGCCATTGATCCAGCTAACATTATCGAGCTCAAGCCCCCAGACAGAGAAGGATTCACTCGCGCCACCATTGTGTTCCACCAGGTGGCTTTCGTATCCTTCCTTTGATTGAACATAGTTACCATTTATATTGGGCTAAAAACTCCTACACTCTTCACATGTCATTAAACCAATTGGGGGTAAGATTAAAAACCTTATTGTCATAGTACCTGGGTCACAATCCTAAATGGTCGTGCATAGTGTGAATTTTTTTTTCAGGGGAAATTAACATCGCAGTGGATTGAGCATTTGCCTCACCAAAAGTGATTGATTAAGTGGCAATCTCATGACTAAGTTCTGCGAGGTATGGTGATGAGATTTTATAGCTTGCCGCCTCCAATGTTTAATTGTGTGGACTGTGTTGTGGTTGGTTTAGCTTATTTGTGTTTGTTTAATACATGTCACTATGTCAGTTCAAATACAAAAATGTTATATATGTGTCGAATTTGTTTGTTCTATCTTCCCCAAATTTCTTAAGTTTCACCATATCCTTCTGTTGACCGGAGAGTGCAATGTGTTACTCGTATCTGGTTAGGATCAACATTGACCGGGTTGCCACGGTTTTCAATCAATGCTCACACGATAAACTTTCTAAATAACGGTGTCTGCTGGCCATGAATGACGTTGCGATTACGTCTCCACCAGGTTAGCCAAACTTATAGAATGAAGAAGTCCAATATAGTAATGAAGGAAACGAATTTTAACAATGCAGACACTAGGCTTCCAAAGTTACAGAATTCAAAAATCCCAAGAATAATTTATATTTTACTTTTGTTTCTAACACGATAGCACAATTGTTGTATTCTCAATGTGGTAATAAACGTTAGCAGTTTAGCATTCTATGTAATACCTACAATAATTATAGAATATATAGAGCATAGATGTAAGCTATTTGCGCTTTATAAAATTCTGATTTTCTGCTTCAATTTGCTTTTGTGCATCAGTACTAGGATCTCCTGATATAGATCAGATTGAAAATTACATCCTTTCTTCAAACATAATTCTTTCTTTAAGGTGATTTTTTTGCACCTGACATTATTCCATTGATAGCGTAGTTCTAATTGATATGTAACCTTGAGCAGAGCTGTCGATCGTCACGCACGCGTTCAACACCTACTCCGCCTCACCGTCCCAGTGATCCTCCAGCGCATCTCCTGGCGAGGACAGCTGCTTCATGAACGCCTCCCGCCGTTCCCACCTTGGCCCCTGCAGCAGCTACTCGTCGGCATGGAAATCCCTCTTTAACACATGAATTAGGTGGCGAGTGTGTTTTACATTCCAGCAGGCTGATCCGTGCTTCTCTTTCACTCCAGCAGATGCACAGCCATGGTAGAAGAAAAGAATAATGTACCGTGCCGACTGATATCCCTACTACTTATTCATCCTAAACCTTTATAAAGTGCGGATAACTACATTTCTGTGGTTTTAATCTTTAAATTTTAATTTTCAACAGATTATAGCTTGCTTAGTTTCTTGTAATTATCATAATGCAAATAAAATTTCCTCTATTAGAGCTCTTGTTTTTTGCAAATAACGAGTGATTTAAAAAAAAAAGATATCCGCATAATTCCAATATATCTGATCTCTCTATAATAGCTCTTGTTTCTACATATTTAGAACAACATATGCATTAAATCAGTTTTATTTGGCACTTTGACTGTTCATGCTTCTTTTCATCTCAGGTGCGAGTCTTCTCTCAATTATCAATGTTTTATAATAAAATTAAAAAAATGCCAATATGAAGGCTTGTGGGCTTTGCTACCGCCGACGCATGTTGTGCATGGCAATGATCAGGCCTTAGTCGTATTTCAGACAAATCCCCGCAGGTGTGCGTGGGTATCTTAGTCGTATTTCGGACAAATAAATTTGAAACAGAAACTTATATTCAACTTTTCTACTTTGCTCTTGTGACATGAACTTGCTTCTTATATTTGAACTACGTATTTGGATTCATGTATTGAATTTTATCAAAACTACGATCGTGTGACCATGTAACAGAATGTTATACATGTTCAATATGTCATGGATTGGTTCCATATATGGAATAATGTTGGTATTGGTTTTATTTTATTGTCGACAATATTATGATAGTGTTTAAATTTGTAAAAGTTTATGCATAAAACTGATTGCATTGAAATTTGTTGCCTCCCACGGCCCGTCCATAACAATATTAGAGCATATATATCTATATTGGCACACTTTGTTTAATTTGTGGTACCGTATGTATTGAGATTCCATGTTTTTTCGATGGCAATATATACACAAAGCAGTAACACAAATGACAACATCCAGAATGAAACAAAAGGCGCAAATGAGTGAATAACCATATGTCAAAATTACAATATGTATATTCCATTATCGAATTACGAAAACAGAAATAAATTCAGTATACCTATTTGGAACTTGGAAGAGTCAAACTATTCCTAATAAGAATAAATTACACCTTGATTTCAAGTAAATGACAACACAATTTAAATTATATTTTTTACAACTATAAGATCATAAGAGTAAAATGCACCACCGGTCCTTAAACGCGTGTCGTTGTGTCGTTCAGGTCCTGAAACTCCCAAAATGATCATTCTGATCCCTAAACTATGTTCGAATCCATCGAAGGTCTAAACGGTTCTCAACCCACTCCATTCCATGTGATGGAGCCTGGAGGGGGAGTGATTCTTTCACCTTTCGAGTTCTAAATTTTTGCTTGGTACGGGTCCTAAACTTAGTGTTTTGTTTTTTCCATGGTACGGCTTGTTGTTACCATTCAACTCATAGTTTTTCTTTTCTATGCATAAATTAACAAATTATAGAGTTACTCTGAGATAATTTAGAAGATAATCCATTATACATGTTGCTTGTTAAGCCGTTTAAAAATTACGTGTCAACTGTCAATGGCTCAATGCATAAGACTGTTTATCAAACGGCAACAATGTACTTGCCCTGACTTGGGCTGGAGGCCAGGGCGAATGATTCTCTCACCTTCTGAGTTCTAAATTTTTGCTTGGTTTTCCTTTTTTTTTTTTTTTTGGACAATCTGAGGAAGACAAGTCGATATCATTCAGATGGCACTTTCGATCAGGTTCTGTTCAGTAAGTCTGTCAAGAACTCGTCAAACGCCACGTCAGACGACCCACCTTCCTTGAGAGCGTCTACGGTCATCTCCTTGGCCGTCAGCAGCCTCTGCCTAAGCTCCTCCCCATCGCCAGGCCCAGGCGCCATCACCAGTCTCACCTTTGCCTCCACCTCCTCCGCCTTCACCAGCCCCTCCTCGTACCCCTCCACCACCACTCCAACCTTCATCTCCTCCACCATATGCACCTTATTCATCCTCTGCTCCGCATACAATGGCCAGCAGATCATCGGCACGCCACACGTGATCCCCTCTAGCGCCGAGTTCCAGCCGCAATGCGTCACGAACACACCGACGGATTGGTGCCGCAGCACCTCGCTCTGCGGCGCCCAATTCGTCACCACGAAGCTCCTCTGCCTCGTCCGCTCCAAGAAACCCTCGGGAAGCAACGACTCCAGGTCCGGCTCGGCGGAGCTGCTTCCGTGCTCAGGTGGGTTCCGCACGACCCACAGGAACCTCTGCCCAGAGTTCTCCAGCCCACGCGCTATCTCCCCTAGCTGCGCCGTCGAGAACCTTCCCAAGCTGCCGAAGCTGAGGAAGATGACGCTCCGGTCCGGCTGGGTGTCCAGCCACTCGAGGCACGCGAGCCTCTCGCTGACCCCTCCCGTGTTTCCAGGGAGCACCAACGGCCCGATGCAGTGGACTGGCGGAGCTGAGCGCCCCGGCGTGCAGAAGCCAGAGCTGAGCGCTTTCAGGGCACGCTCCTCAAAAGAGGTAAAGGTGTTCACGAGAATGCCTCTCGCTTCCAGCATGCGCGCGCACTGGGACAAGCGTGCCTCGGCGATGTCGCTGTCCCGCTCCTGCAGCGAGGTCACCATGTCGAGCGCGCGGATCGGTGGCACGCCGGGGAAATGCAGCAGAGTCTCGGGCATGTCCTTGAACGAGCACGGGGCGGTAGGGTAGTAGTAAGGGAGGTTGAGCATGATGGCGAGGTCGCCAAGCGCGGAGGGGAAGAACATGTACGCGGGGACGTTGAGCTCGGCGGCGACGTCCAGCGCGTCCGTGCAGAACATGTCGAGCACGAGGGCGTCGACATCTGGGGTCGCACGAAGGAAGTCCAGAAGCACGGGGTTGGCGACGCGGAGCACGCCGATGGTGCGCATGACGGGATTCGGGTGCTGTTTATTCGTGCCGCAGGACGGGACGGGGAGGAGGCGGAACGCTATGTCCGGGTTGGCGGCGGCGAGGCGAGCCAGCGCGTCGGCCGACACGGAGTCCTTGTCGGGCGAATCGACGACGGCGATGAGGACGTCTAGGCCGCGGCGGAGGAAGACCTTGGCCAGCTCCACCATGGGGTTGAGGTGGCCGACGCCCAGCGACGGGTAGAGGATCACGGTCTTGTGCACCATGATTATTTCTCGACGTGGGAATGGCGCGAGACGATTACCAATCGAACACGAGACAGAGAAACACGGTCACCATTCGTCTCTATTTATTAGAATGCCATTGTTTTCCATGTGTTTTGAGTCTTTTGACTTCCAATTGAAGGCGTTCGTTGAGCTGGGGAGCGCTAATTTTGCTACATGTCATAGCTGCTCCGCTGTTGGTTGCCAGCCAGGCCGCGCTGCTCTATTTTGTACAGTAAAGGTGCAAACCATGTATAGCATCCATATTTTCGTTTTTTTTTTTTGAAAAATAGTACCTGGGTCTAAATACTTATACCAGAAGCAACTGAATCGGTTTATGCTGAGATTTTTTTATGACAAGTGTAAATGGGACAAAGTATTATGGCTAATGAGTTTAGTTATTTTATCTTACTATTACTAATCATAAGCTATAAAAAAGCACTGCTTATAAGACATGATAGATAAAATATAAATATTAGCAATTCTCGCAAAATACAATAGATATTCTAATAGTACCAGCCATTTAATCTATCATATTTTGTAAAAACTAATACTCATGCCATTATGAAAGATCAACTAAAATAACCTTTAAATTTGTATATAAATGATCCACCGTACCATTATAAAAGATGGATTAAAATAACTCTCTAAGGCCTTGTTCAGTTAATCCCTCACACAAGGGGATTGAGAGGTATTGGATGGTATTTTGACTTGCAAGGGATTTAATCCCCCTCAATACCACACAATCCCTTTCAAATTTATGGGAACCGAACAAGCCCTAAATGTGCATATAAATTACCCATATCATACGTTGTGAAATATGAACTAATATTATCAATAAATTTACACATAGATTATTTATCATACCATTATGAAATATGGATTAAGTTATACCCTACATTTATATATAAATTATTTATTGTCTCATTGTGAAAGATAACTCAAAGCAACCACTTAAATTTATATATAAATTACCGCTATGACATTATAAAATATATTACTTAGCTAGAGTATATTATAGATAGATAAGATAAACAATTATATAGATGTTACATTAAAGTACGAATATTGAATAATAGCGATTTGATTAATTGTGGATCTCAATTATATATATAAATTTATAACATTTATGTTTAATATTAGCACGTGTTTTGCATGGGTTAACATAGCATATAGAAACAAACGACTAAGGTAATTTAGATACTAAAAATATATGATAGTGATCTGGGTGCGTCACTTGCGCCGGTTATTCTCTTTAAAAAAAATTACGGGCCATTTGTTAGCTAAGATAGATATATTATTATTCAATCCAGGTATAAAATGTAGTGATCAAACAAGGGAAAACGCAAGGAAAGGATGCCATTGGAACTGGTAGAGGTAGATTGTTGGAGGAAAAGGTGACAGAGACAAACAAGCTACAAATCCACAATTTTGTTTTTGATAAGGTCAAATCCACAACTTGGTGAGCTGCTCGCCTCTCAAGTCTCAACGGTTCTCCACATCCGACAAGAACTGGACAAAAGCCGCCTGTGATGAGCCGCCGTCTTTCAGTGCTGCCTCCGCTTCTTTCTTGCGTGCCGCCGCTCGTGTCCTGAGGTCCCTCCCCACGTCAGACTCCATCAGCAGCCTCACCTTCTTCTCCATTTCCTCGGCCTTGACGAAACCAGTTTCGTACCCTTGCATTTCCATCCCAACGCCCATGTCCTCAGTCATGAACACCTTGTTCATCTTCTGCTCCGCGTAAAGTGGCCAGCACAACATGGGAACCCCGGCGGTGACGCCTTCCATCGTGGAGTTCCATCCGCAGTGGGTCACGAATGCGCCCGTAGCCGGGTGGTTGAGTACGTCCACCTGTGGCGCCCATGACTTGACGACGAGGCCCCGATCCTTGGTCCGCTCCAAGAATCCCTCCGGCAGGAGCGCATCGATGTCCGGCTCGCTCTGCCTCGGCATGAGCCTCTTGGGGTCATCGACGTTGGCCGTCGTCATGCGGACGACCCACAGGAACCGGTGCCCGGACTTCTCAAGGCCGACGGCGATCTCCCTGGTCTGCTCCGCCGAGAACGCACCCATGCTCCCGAAGCAGAGCAACACGACGCTGCGCTCCGGCTGCGCGTCGAGCCACGCGAGGCACTCCTGCCTCTCGGTGTTCCCGCCGTTCCGCGCGCCACCACCGCCGACCAACGGCCCAACGCAGTATATCGGAGGCAGCGCCTTGCCAGGGACACAGAGGGGGTCCCTGAGCGCCTGCACCGCGCGACGCTCCAGCGACTCAAACGTGTTCACCAGAACCCCCATGGAATCCATGCCGCGCTCAAAGATGCTCAGCATGGTCTTGCACAGCTCTTCCTCCGGGTGTTCCAGCAGTTCCGCGACCAGATGAGACGCCGGCATGGGCGGAACGCCGAGGAACTCGAGGCGCGTGTCCCCAAGCTCCTTGAGGCCCGTTTGCCTCCCGGCCATCAGCGTCGGGAGCTGGGTCAAGACGGCCAGCGCCGACGCGCCCGAGGGGACGAACGTGTACACCGGGACGCCGCCCAGCTTCCCGGCGACGTCGATGGCGTTGACGCAGAACATGTCGATGACCAGGGAGTGCAGGCGCTGCCTTGGGATGGAGCGGAGGAAGTTCTCGAGCCTCTCGTTGTACTGGCGCATCAACTGCAGTACGAGGAGGAAAGGGTGCTTGGCGGAGCCGGCGAAGTCCGGGGCAGGGATCGGCGGTAGGACGTGGATGGACATGGACGGGTTGGCCGCGGACAGCCGCTCGACGTGGCTGGCGCCCAATACGGCCGACTTGAATGGCGGCGGGACGATCACCATGGTGACGTCGTAGCCACGGTTGAGGAAGGCTTTGGCCAGCTCTCCCATGGGGATGATGTGGCCGGCCCCCGCGCCGGGGTACAGAACGACGGTCTGCTTCATGGCTCTGTTTGTCCAAGTGGGGTGGGAGTGGGACTGTGGGAGGGAGATCCGGAGATGGCTCGCGGCTATACCTCGGATCGGACACTGGCTTTTCGCTCGAGCAGTGGCCTCTTGTGAGATGGCGACGCGGTGGGCAGCGCAACTTATAGCTCCGTACTGCCTTGGAGGTGAAGAACCCGAATTGTTTGGTCAAAGGAGGGAGGGCCGTACGTCTTACCAGTAGTGTTCCATAGAAAAATGATTTGGAAATCGACAGCGGAACGATGAAGGCATCTGTGGCGGTGGAGATGGAACAAGATGCGTGCTTCCTACTTCCTAGTAGTTCCTACTGTAGTTAATCTGCTGGTGGTTCGGATGCTTCCTAGTCAGTTTCTACAAGACGACGGCTTGGTCACCCAGACCCAGGTTTGGCTGTGCTTGCGGAACAAGCTGGAGGCCCTAAAGTTTCATAAACAAGCTCATCTTACATCGTGGTACAGGCAAAAGGGGAGCCTGAAACAGTCGCCAGATCGAGGCCTAAACGTGGTTGTTGTCACTGGCTCGCGTATCCCACTAGCTCGCGTATCCCACCATCTATACTTCAAATCCCTTTTCGTTTGCAGCGCACAAACAGTAGCATACACACGAGCAGCAGTAAAAAAATTGAAGGAACGAAAATGTTTGTCACATCTGGCAATCTAGCTCGTTAGTCAACCTGTTCCAAGTCCGTCATGTACCCTGGTAGATCGATGACCGAAGTACTAGACAAGTGTTAAGATAAACCCATCACTTAATTGACTTGCGAGATCACAGGTTATGACAAGGTACATGTTGCATGTGACGTCATGCATGACTTCCTAGTTCCGACCCCCTCGTTTCCATGTGTTTTCACTTATCACTTCCAGTTGAAGTTGCTCGTTGAGACAATTTTGCAGAAGAGCGAAAGCCTAGAATCAACGCGCCATGCATGACATACATGGACCGCTGGACTTAGCATAATGAGCAATGAACATCTCATGTATTACAGTTAAAGAGTATGTCTACTCAACATTCAAGTGTTTTATATGTCTACAACACCCATTTTTTTCCTCAGCCGTTGCCCTGTGCCTCGCTTGCCTTCTTCATCAACCGCTAGATGCCCCACGCCACCCACCACCACACTAGTGCCTGGCTCTGCCGGGCCATGCACGTGACGCCCTTGCCTCGGCTCCACCCACCAGCCATCCTCCACCTCCTAGTTGGGGGTGGCGTCCCCTCCGCCTCACTGTCACTGCTAGAGGTCTTCCTTCTAGAACCACAACTCTTTGGTGAGCTCCTAACTCTAGCTAACCCAAACCTGATGGAGATGGTCACCAGGTTGGGGAAGATAAGATTGAAGGAGGAATAAAAAAATGGTACTAAATTAGGCTCAAACACTCGGTTGGTTAGCCTTCTCTCTTCCTAAATGTAAGCCGGATTTGTGGCAAGTTTGCGCTCTCTTGCTCATGTCTTCGCTTATTGTGAATTTATGGTTTATTTATTTACTTCTTGTAATATTGTTATCATGTTTACTTTTCCTAGAAGTGCAAAGTGTAATTGCTAGGATAGGAACCAGATTTCAAGCCTTGCTATGTATTGAAGTAGGCACGCAAGATAAGCTTAGAGCATGCTAGATAGAATTTGACATAGGTTTATTGAGTAGATCTTGTGTGTGTAACAATATGTTCGGGATCTAGCGTTATCATTCCCAACAGTTAGAATCTTGTAGGATTTTGTAGATCTTGTATGTATACCATAATATCTTCATGATCTAGCGGTATCACATGGTCAAACCACTCAATGTTGTCTCTTTTATTTGAGAAAAAAAAATCCAAACTCCCCACAATTGGATGTTGTTATGGGTAACCTTTAAACTAATTTTTGTGGTCAAGTCACCCCTCCAAATATTTTTCTTTATCCTATCTACCTCTTATTTGATTTTTTTCTCCATATACAAATCGATTTTTAAGTTCACACTTTGTGGAAGTAATAGTTGGTGTCATAACATATATTAGAAAATACTTCATAAATTTTTCATCATTATTTTCATACAATTTTTTTTCTAGAAAGGTCAATTTACTATTAGATATGCCTAACATATAAAAAATGGTATAAAATTATCATGTATTTTTCTAGTAGAAGATACTACGTCCACTATCCCCACATAAACCTAAATTAAACTTGTACACAGAGAAATAAAAAGAAAACTTTGTTAAGGGATAGATAAAATGGATGTTTTAACACTAAATTAGTTTAAGGGGTTATTCGAATAAACCTCCATCCGTGGTGGGACTAATTTACATTTTTCTTTTATTTAATTCAAATAGGTTGTTCCTCAAGAAAGGCACACGAAATGGTTAATCGATCAGACATCGGAAGAGGTACAAAGTGTGTTGACAAAAAGTTGGAAAACGGAAGCGAACATTTATTTAAAAAACGGCAAGAGTGCTTTGGCCAATGCCAATTCGTCACTCCCGAAGCTGCTTGACATCTGACAGTGACAGGAATTGGAGAAATGCCGCCTGCGACGAACCTTCTTCCTCCAGCGCCGCCTCTGTTTCTCTCTTCAGCTCCAGGGCTCGTTTCCTAAGCCTCCACGCCTCGTCGGTTTCAAACACTAGCCTCACCTTCCTCTCTATCTCTTCAGCCTTGATGAAACCTGTCATGTACCCCTCCATCTCCAGCCCAACGCCCATGTCGCCGGTCACGAACACCTTGTTCATCATCTGCTCTGAGCCCAGCGGCCAACACAGCATCGGCACCCCCGCTGCGACGGCCTCCAGCGTCGAGTTCCACCCGCAGTGCGTAACGAACAAGCCTGTAGCTGGGTGGTTGAGCACGTCGACCTGCGGCGCCCATGAATTGACGACGAGGCCACGGCCCTCGATCCGCTCCAAGAAACCCTCTGGCAAGAGCGCATCCAGGTCCGCCTCGGCGCGCTGCTCCCAATATCTTTTGCGGTCGTCGTCGCTGCTCGCCGGCGCCCGCACCACCCATAGGAACCGTTGCCCAGAATTCTCCAGTCCAACGGCGATCTCCTTCACCTGCTCCTTGGGCAGCGCGCCCTTGCTCCCCCAGCACAGGAACACGACGCTGCGCTCTGGCTGCGCGTCGAGCCACGCCAGACACTCGTGCCTCCTCTCTCCTCCCTCTTCGTCCGTCGCGCCCTTGCCAATGCCAACCAACGGCCCGATCGCGTAGACTGGAGGCAAGACCTGGCCGGGAACGCACAGGGGATCCCTCAGCGCCTGCAGGGCCCGGCTCTCCAACGACTCGAACGTGTTGACCAGAACGCCCCGGGTGCCCGTGTTGTGCTTCAAGATCTTCATCATGGCGCCACACAGCTCATCCTCCGGACTCTCCAGCAGGGACTTGACGAGATGGGACGCCGGCATGGCCGGCACCCCAAGGAACTCGATGGGACTGTCCCCAAGTTCCTTCAAGCCCGTTTGCCTACCTGCGAGCAGCGCCGGCAACTGGGTGAAGACGGCAAGGGTCCCGGCGCCCGACGCGAAGAACTTGTAGACGGGGACGCGCAGCTTCGCTGCCACGTCGATGGCGTGGGTGCAGAACAGGTCGATGACAAGGGAGTGCAGGCGCTCCCGGCGGATGGAGCGGAGGAAGCTCTCGAGCTCGTCGTTGTACTGACGCATCAGCTCCAGTATGAGGAGGAAAGGGTGCTTGGTGGAGCTGCTGATATCGGGAGGCGGGATCGGCGGCAGGACGTGGAAGGTGATGGACGGGTTGTAGGCGGCGACGCGCTCGATGAAGCCGGCGCCGGAGTCGGTCGACTTGATGGGAGGCTCGATGAGCACTATGGTGACGTCGTAGCCGTGGTGGAGGAAGACCTTGGCGAGCTGCGTCATCGGCCCGACGTGCCCGACGCCGCCGACGGGGTACAGAACGGCGATCTGCTTCACGGATCCGTTGTCCATCTGAACCGCGCTGCTGGTCAACGATGTCTCGATGAGAACGGAAACTGCAGTAGCCTGCCTGTGGCTTGTGGCTTGAGAGCTGCCTAGTTTTTTCCCCCTAGAGCCCTTTCCGGTAAAAAAAAATAGAGACTCCTAGAGCTGCGCACTGCCTTGCCGGCGAAGCAGCTGAATTATTACTCCACGGATATGGAAATGGATTAGGATTTGGGTATCTTCTTTGACCTTGGATGCCGTCCTTGATCTGTCATCTACTCATCTCTCATCTGTGGCAGGCGCCGAGAAGTGGAGAGGAGGAAGCTCCTTGGCACAATCAACATTTTATACGATTTTTATGGTTTGTTTCAATTAATAATTTACATGGAAATATAAAAATACAAGTCATGTTTATAAATCCATTGAATAAAACATACAACAGAATATAAAAAAACTTCACAGATTATTTTGAATAAGACAAGAAGCCAAGGGTCAATATAAAACGCCAAATATGCCATATATTAAATTTCAAATGTAGTAATTTCTTAGTGATGCAAATAGGTTCTCGTGGCAAACCACTTAATTTAGGAGGCCGGATTGTTTTTTTATCTAAAACAGAATATATGGATTGTGGGCTACTCGCACGCCTACATCTCTGTCCACACATCTACAACAATTGGCAGTTCGTTCTGCTTGGCCGCTTGCTGAAAAAAAAAAGGGAAAAAAATCATGTAAACCCATTCAACTATATCTTCAAGAATGTGTTTTTGTCCACGAAGGACGGATCTCAAATGGGGATGCTCATAGTCATAGACTTGCGAGAAGTTCAGTCTTTCGTTTGTCTTGTTTCTCTACCTGAAGGTGTTTGTAATCAATACTCAGTATGTAATTAATAGTGTGGAGTTTCCCATAAACTATATCTCAAGTTCATTTTTCTCGATCCTCAACTCAAAAAATAAAAAATAAAATACATAGGTCCCCAGACTTCCATAATACATATTTGGCTATCTCAATTTGTTTTTCGTATCACGTAGATCCAAACCCAACCTATTAAACCTACGTGGTGTGCCAAGCTGGCACGTGTAGATCCCGTTACTGTATGGCCCTACATGTCAGTGCCGTCGCCTGATGTATTACAGTAGCAGTGGTAATATTCTTCATTTCTTATATTGTTTGTCAATTAGCTGTTAATTGTTTTGCTTCTGCACTTTGGTGCCTTACCTGTTTCAATAGTGAGGAAGGTTTCTTATGCCCAACTTCCCTTGTGGTACATGTGCAATTCCTTTTTTAAGCTGGATTATGATATCATCTATCCATGTTACATGGCAATATAATGGCATCCCTTACATATAGTCAAGATAGTATTATTTCATCGATTCAAAAGCTCTTCTAAACGCCATCATCTACTCCTATTTAATCACACCCCTTGCGCTGCCATCGCCCGTGGACAAATTCACGAAGTCTGAGGAAACGAAAAGAACACCTCGCGCTCTCTCCCGTCTGCCATGGTGATCGTGAAGACCATGAAACGTGTACTCGCTATCTGCATCCGCCCAGCAGATTCCTAGCCAGTACTGCTACCGCATCAGGCGATACAGACAAAAGAATGTGTCAACGTACCGCCGCCGCACGTCTCAGTTCTCATCATGCTTCCTCCACCGGCCAAACCAACAGTCCTATGCGTTGTCGCAGCACAACAGCACAGCCGTCAGCCGAAGGAGAGAAATGCCACAAGACGTCCAGCAGCATCGTCGTCTGCCAGACTGCTACGCGGCCTACGCCCCCGCGGTCACCACTCACCACCTCTGCGCCCGTCAATGCGAAACGACCAGCGCGCCCACGTACATGTACCTTGCCTTGTTGTACACATCAGGGGCAGTACCGCTCGTGACACGTTCATGCAAAGCAATAGTGCGGACATTGTTTCAGCCGGTCTGGAGGAAGGATGCCATGTCCTGCTCGGTTTTCTCAGCCGTCGCTACGAGCCTACCACCGACGTCCAGGCAAACCTTCTCGCTCGGTGGTCGGCTTGGCCGCTAGTAGCTTGGGTCATATGTCCACCCGCCCAGACGTCTCTCGAGGAGGAAGCATATGATTGGCATGGTAGAGATCTCTCGCCGTCTCGCGTGCGCACGACATGACGGCATGCTCGATGGATTGCCCACAGGCCACCGCAGAGCGTGGTACGACCGTCGTGCGACTGTGCGAGTAGAACACTCTCGCAGAGCAAGGGTGTGCTCGCGTGTCTCCCCATAGGTGGTGCGTTGACACGGCACGTATCCAGGCCACGTTGCGGTGCCTAGCAGTAGCAGCGCGGTGGACACGCGCCGCGCCTGGGACTTTCCGCAGTATGACACCTCGCGGTGCGGTGCGAGTACGTGCCACTGCATGCACCCAGCGAACGGAACGGAGCCCGAGCAGAGCATGTACTATACTAGCACGTGCTTCTGTAGGTAAAGTCCTATGCCAATCACCACTGTTTCTTTTATACACTACTCCTAGATGCTCCTTAAGAAAGGCAGAAAAACAGTTAGCTCGACAAGGAAGACACGAAAGCGCTTGAAGGCATTGTTCGTCTACACAGGGCACTCGGTACTCTTACACGGCATGTATAAACAACTACTGCTATTTGATGCGCTCGATGGTCTACTACTCGGTTTCTAAATGCGAGGAGCTCTTAACTTACATGCTTTATTGGATTGTACGGCATTGTATTTTTGGCAGACACACGAGAAGGACCAAAGGGGCATTTAAAACACTATTTTCCTTGCATGCACAGTAACATAAAATAGTTTAAAATATAGACGTTTGGATAGACTCTGTATGCGCAATACAGACAAAGAAAAATTTGAAATATGAACTCTCTAGCTCTCTCCTTTTCCTACGAGGTCTATCCGTCTCCGTTGCCCTCTTCTCCTCCTCCACCCTTGTGCGTATGTATTTTGGAACGATGCGTTAGGCTATGTGCAGCAGAGCGTGTAAAATGATTGCCTGTACACTTGTCAGCGCCTCGGGACCGCTTACTCAGCGCCTCTACGTCTCGGAGAAGCGCCCGTGTGGACTACCACCTTACCTCAGCAGGGAGGCTCACAGGGCCCACAACTAGGAGGACCGCTCTAGCAACCGGCGCGGGTGGCCAGACCTAGGGTTGGCAGACGTCACTCGCCCCGCGGGTGCTGAACCTTGGGATGCATCCGGGGATAGCCACGTAAGTCCTGGGGATTCTGTGTAGTGGTCATGAGAGGTAAAAAAGGCGGATTCTATGCGACGTTTGCAACAGGACGCGCGACGTGTAGGCCCCATCGCCACCTGATGTGGTGGATAAGACAGGGCAGGCCACACCACCGCCGTGGCCCAGAGTAGGTGCTGTAGTGGCGTGCTACAAGCTGACTGTGGATGCGGTATGCCTCCTCCCATTCTCGGAACCGTAACTAAAGAGCATGATGGTGCTAGAGACTCGCCTGCTCGGCATGGCGAGAAGGAGATGTAACAGAGCCTTCATTTCCAAATCGTTATTTTGATGATCCCTATGTAGAAAGCTGAGTGCATGGCATGACGTCACGCCATGCTGAGCAACGTGACGGGTGACGCCAATACCATACCAAGGTAGTACGATATTGAAACCACTATTGTAGCCCTACTATGCAACCAATCTTGTACTAGGCACCCTCCCTTAGTCTATAAAAGGGAGGGGTAGTGCACCTAGAGAGGAGGTTCGACCTTTTCTACTTTAGTTGTACACAGGGTCTTAGCCTCCCAACTAGCTTATGCGTCCATAGCTTGGACACCAGACTTGTAATCTTGTTCCACACTTCTTAGTGATAGCCCAAAAAGGACGTAGGGTGTTGCACCGCTACGGTGGCCCGAACCTCACTAAATTTCATGTCTTCCGCGAGCTTCGTCATTTTCGGCGGTAGTGTCCACGTCCCTAAGCATTTCTCTACTCTTGGGGTGTCTATACGGTAATATACGGTAACTCAGTGTCGCTTCCGATAACAATACTGTAGCGACACTGTACATAGAGAGAAAGATAGTTAAAGTGTCGCTTCCGACAACAACACTGTAGCTACGTATACAGAGAGAAAGATAGTTGGAACAATGTTTGGACAATCTGCTACACTTGGTCTTAGGGTGTGCAGAATGCATAACGTGAGCATAAGCTACTGCACCCGACTAAAACTGAATGCTCTTACAAGAAACTTGACTAATTGAACTGCCGAAGCTTAACTAGCTGAACTGCCGCATTATGCCCAAACAACAAGCTTTAAAGGCTCGGGGTCGAGGGATCATCAATTTTTTGGATCTTCATTTGGATAAGTATATACAGTAATAGTATATTTATTTCATCAACAAAGTTCAAAAAGTTTATTCATATAGTATTGGATACACTTATTTTCATCAACAAAGTACAAAAATGTAATAACCATATAGATACACGTACGTCGCAGTCTACACGCGACACTCTGCCTTGCCAACCATTTGCCATTTGGGAAAACGCTGCTTGAAGGTTTGTCGTTCCCCGAGCTGCCCTATAAGATTCTCAACATCCGACAAGAATCGGAGAAATGACGCCTGCGAAGATCCCCCGTCCTCTAGCGCCTCCTCTGCTTCCTTCTTCAGCTCCGCCACTCGTGTCCTAAGCTCCCTCCCCTCCTCGGACTCCAGCACCAGCCTCACCTTCGCCTCAATCTCCTCAGCCTCGATGAAGCCTGTATTGTAACCCTGCAGCTCCACCCCGATGCTCATCTCCTCGGTCATCAGTACTTTGTTCATCTTCTGCTCCGCGCCCAGCGGCCAGCACAGCATCGGCACGCCGGCTGCGATGGCCTCCAGCGCCGAGTTCCACCCGCAGTGGGTGACAAAGGCGCCTACAGCCGGGTGGTTGAGCACATCCACCTGCGGCGCCCATGACTTGAGGACGAGGCCATGCTCTTTGGTCCGCTCCAAGAACCCCTCCGGCAGCAGCGCCCCGAGCTCCGGCTTGGGATCGTCGGTGCCGGCCGGCGCGCTCACGACCCACAGGAACCGTTGCCCGGACTTCTCTAGGCCAGCGGCGATCTCCTTGATCTGCTCCTCCGACAGCAGACCCTTGCTGCCCCAGCAGAGGAACACGACGCTGCGCTCCGGCTGTGCGTCGAGCCACGCGAGGCACTCGGGCCTCTCTGAGGCCTCTCTGTCCATGTCCGTCCCCGCGGCCTCGGCGACCAATGGCCCGATGGGGTAAACGGGAGGCAACACTTTGCCCGGGACGCACTGGGGGTCCCTGAACGCCTGCAGGGCCCGGCTCTCCAGTGAGTAGAACGTGTTGATCAGCACGCCGTGGGTGTCCGTGTTGCGCTTCCAGTTCCTCATGACGGTCCGGCACGGCTCGTCCTCCGGGTTCTCCAGCAGCTCCCTGACAAGATGGGACGCCGGCATGGGCGGGACGCCAAGGAACTCGAGGGCCGTGTCCCCGAGCTCCTTCAAGCCCGTCCGCCTGCCGGCGAGCAACGCCGGCAACTGGGTGTAGATGGCCAGAACCCCGGCGCCGGACGCGAAGAACGTGTAGACGGGGACGCGCAGCTTCCTGGCCACGTCGATGGCGCCGGTGCAGAACATGTCGATGACGAGGGAGTGCAGGCGCTCCCGGGGGATGGAGCGCAGGAAGCTCTCGAGCTTGTCGTTGTACAGGCGCATGAACTGCAGCATGAGGAGCAAAGGGTGCTTGGAGCTGACGAAGTCGGGGGGTTGGATCGGCGGGAGGACGTGGAAGGTGATGGCCGAGTTGGCGGCCGTGATGTGCTCCACGAAGACGGAGCCGCAGGCCGTCGACTTGATGGGCGGCTCGATGAGCACCATGGTGACGTCGTAGCCGTGGCGGAGGAACGCCTCCGCGAGGTGCGTCATGGGCCCGACGTGCCCGACGCCGACGCCGGGGTACAGCACAACGGTCTGTTTCACGGATCCGTTCTCCATGGTGCGCGGACTGGGCGCTGGCCGTGACCGAGTTGGAGGCAGAGGAACGAAAATAGCACTAATAAGCTTTGGCTTTGGGCTTTGGCTCTGCCGCTCTGGAGCTGCTATTGAAATATATTGACGGTTGGCTGTGCGTTGCCCAGCTTATATAGCTGCTCACTGCGTAGCCGGCGAGAAACAGATGAATGGGATTTCGCCATTTGGGACGGGGCAGAGCGGATTAGAGACTGTAGCAGAGGTGCTACGTGGCGTTGTCTCCACTGGTTATGGTACCACGTCATGCTGCACGTGGCCGACCCTTTGATCATACTGGTATTTTCTGTCCTGCATACCACTACATACTGTATAAATTTTACCAATAAAAATCCATGTACACATTAAAAATGTTCATTGATAGCAGGCTACCACGGAGGTGCTACGTGCTTGTCCACCACCCACAACAGTTTTGCCACAACACAGTGGACCCCATATGGCAGGCCTCTTATCATATTAATTTCTTGTCCATCGTCAATGCCAAGCAGTTAAATAGGCGAATGCCTTTAGCAGCTAAGCTTCTTAAAACAGCTAATAGCCAGCTAAATGAAACTATAGCGGTAAATAGGAGTTAAATTGTACGTAGAAACAAATAGCAAAATTCTCTTTAAACAGCTATATTTGGAGATAGCGACAGTTATAGCGGAAGATTTAGAACCTTCGCGCCGAGTTGCCAACCGCAGCATCCTCCCTCGTCGCTTGCTCTTCTAGAGCTGGAAGTTTAGGCTAGATCATTGGGTGCAGCCTTAAAAATATGGATCAGCAATGCAGTACCGTCATGCTTGAATTCTAAATATGCTGGGCCATAAAGATAGACCTAAAATATGAAGTATGGGTATTCAAAATTGAATTGAAAATTTTCAAAAAATAATGAAAGTTATTTTTGCAAAAATCATGGGTATCAGAATCATAGCCGGGCCCGCCCCGTGAGGCAGGATCAGAAAACTAGCGCTTTAGTGGTCTTTACATGCTCAAATCAATCAATATTGTTCATAAAGCTATAGAAAACTTTGAGACACATCTTTTTTATGTAGACAATTTTGAACTATGTATATTTTAAAAAAAATATCAACACAATCATCAACATCTCTTTAAATATTTTTAATTTACAATTTAAAAATAGTATGGTTGGATTCATCGTTAATATCATTTAGTATAATTTAAATACGTGTACAGTTGTAAATACATGGTCAAAGTAACATAAGTACAGCTTCACTAGTCTTCCTTTCACAGCTTGTTTCGTTAAGTCCACTCCAATCCAATTATGTGTCAACTTATTAACAGCAGATCTCGATATTAAGACAAATCCAATGTAGGTGAATAAAAAATATCTCCTATTGGTTTGAAGCTCGGACCACCTTGCAAACAAAAAGTCATTAAAGATAGCATTACCCCTAACCACAAGCGCATCAAGAACTTGGGAGACCCTGTGAGTTGCTTATGATCATGAATTGAAGCAAATGCAGTACCCAGATAAGTGCACTGCTGCACGATGAAGGTCTTCCAAGTTACTTGTATTTGGTAAATAATAATTTTTGGGTTAATACGGATAGTTGGATGATTATACCAGCTAATGGTATTTACTTTTTAGTTATATCCAATTATATAATTTAATGCAGATTAACATTTGACAGTTCATATTTTGTCTATTTTTTTCCTCTTAAAGATATTTCTAGTGCACAGTAACATACTCATTTAATTCACTACACATAACCTTTTTTTATGACATGGCAAAAGAGTTAATAGGGGAGAGAAAAAAACTATATTTTCAGAGAGATACCACTATAGCACGAAATCATCATAAACAATGAAACTTGGATTTTTATTGGCCCATAATTCATACTCACATTAACATTTACATGTACCATTTAACTATCATGTGACGACTAAGAAACAATCCATAATATTATGCATCTTCTATGTTTTCATATGACATAACAACTTTGAATATTACAACATGATAAATGGTAATTTTTTGATCTTCTCCGCCAACATGTTGTCTTAAGCACTCCCTGAATGATCTATAGTAAATAGATAAATGTGGGAGATGTGGAGCTTCATCTCTCTATGTGCAAAATTTGAATATTTTATTAGCGTATTTTGTATAAAATATTTGGATTAATCTAGAAAATCGAATGATCATAATAACATATGATGTATGTGTTTCTCTTTTTTTAGTTCTATTAGATATATGATTCAATCTATTTTCTCTCTTTTTTGAATAATACAGCAAATCCTAAGTCCTCTGGGCAAATATGTTGGCTTCTTTTAACACTCTCCTGTTATGATAACTAGCGTAGACCTACGTGCGGCACATATGTTGTGAACCGCGTCCCAGCATGTATATTTCATGGACCTACGTGGATCGTGATCGGCTAGGTAATAAGGGAGGAGGTAAAGAAAGAGAAAGAAAAAAAAAGAATGAGACATATCTGATTGACGTCATTCCTTTTTAATTTAATCCAAGACAAGGAAAGTATTAGGCGTGTATATGTATAAAACAAGATAAGAAAATAAAGGTCTAAAGGTGGAAACATTTTCCTTCAATCAGTTTAGCCCATTTTCAATCTTTTCCAACCTGTATAGCAGGGACAACGTGAGAGGTAGGGAGATTTTCGTCGGATGAAAAATGGTATTAAAAAACCCGCTCTTTTATCTTGCAATGTGCTAAGGTCAATCTGTAGATGCAAAGCCTAGATGTGTGTTCATAATTCTTTTCTATGGAAACGCAAAAACAGTAATTTTGAAGAAATTATTTAAATTAGCTCTATTCAAATAAAAAGTTTCAATTAACACTTGTTCAGCATCAAAACAGGCCGTCGTGTATATGACGAGCACACATCTCATTACACATTCAAATGAGACATCACACATCTTTACATATTAAAATCCGGGCTGCTAATTAAGGGCCCGGCTTCTGCTCACAGCAAGTGGGCAGCTAGCGCTGCCATTCGAGAAAAGGGTTTATGTACGAAACAGAAACAAAGTGCCAATATCCTGCTCGGTGTTGATCACCTTTCTTAGCGGTCGCTATCACCAGCATCCGTGCAAACCTTGGAGCTCGGTGGCCGCTGGCTTCATCCGATCCGTCCACCGCGCAAGGTACGAAAGCCTCTTGTGTCGCGTGCATACGACATACGGAGTAGTACAGTATTTTGATTGTTCTGCTCCTGTCTGTACGTTCTTCTGCCCCCCTTCTCTTTTTGTGAAACGAACTTAAATATAAGCCCAATATATATGCTCGTACAGTCGTATCTGTACGCGCGTAATCTGTTCATGAGCTCCCCGATTACAGGGTCAAGTAAGCTGTCAATGCTAATCACGGCAATCACCATTGATTATTGTACTAGTAGATGCTCATTAAGGGAAAAAAAGCACAAAATGGTTTAACTCGACAACAGTTAAAGTACACGAGGCTGGATAACCTAGCCAACATACACGGCCACCAAAAGCACTTGACGGTTCTTAAATAATTCCCCGAGGCCCGAGCTACTGACTAAAATTCTTAACATCAGACAAGAATAGGAGAAACGCCGCCTGCGACGAGCCTCCGTCCTCCAGCGCCTCCTCTACTTCTTTCTTCAGCTCCGCCGCCCGTGTCCTCAGCTCCTTCCCCTCCTCGCCCTCCAACACAAGCCTCACCTTCGCCTCTATCTCCTCAGCCTTGATGAAGCCCGTGTTGTACCCCTGTAGCTCCACCCCTGTGCCAATGTCCACGGTCAGAAACACCTTGTTCATGAACTGCTCTGCTCCCAGCGGCCAGCACAGCATCGGCACCCCCGCCGCGATGGCCTCCAGCGTGGAGTTCCACCCGCAGTGGGTGACAAACGCGCCTACGGCTGGGTGGTTCAGCACGTCCACCTGCGGTGCCCAGGTTTTGAGCACGAGGCCATGGCCCTTGGTCCGCTCCAAGAACCCCTCCGGCAGCAGCGCGTCGAGGTCCGGCTCGGGGCGCTGCTCGAAGTACCTCTTGACGTCGTCGGTGCCGGCCGGCGTGCGCACGACCCACAGGAACCGCTGCCCGGACTTCTCTATGCCGGCGGCGATCTCCTTGATCTGCGCCTCCGGCAACGAGCCCTTGCTCCCCCAGCAGAGGAACACGACGCTGCGCTCCGGCTGCGCGTCGAGCCACGCGAGGCACTCGGGCCTCTCTGCTGCCTCTTCGTCCGTCCCGCCGGCCTTGGAGATCAACGGCCCGATGGAGTAAACGGGAGGCAGCACTTCGCCCGGGACGCACTTGGGGTCCCTGAACGCCTGCAGGGCCTGGCTCTCCAACGTGTAGAACGTGTTCACCAGAACGCCGTCGGTGTCCGTGTTGCGCTTCCAGGCCTTCATCAGGTTACGGCACAGCTCATCGTCCGGGCTCTCCAGTATCTCCCTGATGAGATGGGACGCCGGCATGGGCGGGACCCCAAGAAACTCGAGGGGCGCGTCCCCGAGCTCCTTCAAGCCCGTCTGCCTGCTGGCAAGCAACGCCGGCAGCTGGGTGAGGACGGCCAGCGTCCCCGCGCCCGAGGCGAAGAACGTGTAGACGGGGACGTGCAGCTTGGTGGCCACGTCGATGGCTTGGGTGCAGAACATGTCGATGACAAGGGAGTGCAGGCGCTCCCGGGGGATGGAGCAGAGGAAGCTCTCGAGCTTCTCGTTGTACTGGCGCGTGAACTCCAGCATGAGGAGGAAAGGGTGCTTGGTGGAGCCGGCGAAGTCGGGGGGTGGGATCGGCGGGAGGACGTGGAAGGTGATGGACGGGTTGGAGGCGGCGACGCGCTCGACGAAGCCGGCGCCTGAGTCGGTGGACTTGATGGGCGGCTCGACGAGCACCATGGTGACGTCGTAGCCATGGCGGAGGAAGACCTTGGCCAGATGCGTCATGGGCCCGACGTGGCCGACGCCGCCGCCAGGGTACAGCACAACGGTCTGCTTCACGGATCCATTGTCCATGTGAGCGGCGCTGGTCGACGTCGAGGCAAGGATAGAAGGGGAAAAAATAATACTAGCTTCTGTGTTCGGAGCTGCTGTGTGCTTTGCCCAGACTCTGTTTTGTAGGTGCGCTGCCTTGCGGGCGAAGCAGATGAATGGGATTTGGGAGGGAGAGGCAGTGGGAACTGGGAGGGAGGATGCTTCCTACGAAGCGAAGCAGCTTGCGTTTGGACTTTGTCTATCGTTTGGAAGTACGTGTGGTTGTAGATTCTGCTTGACTTATACTGCTATAAAAATCAGCAGATGTCGCTGTGATACCGGAAAATGAAAGTGAAGACTAGCACGCTAAGCGTATAGATCAAAGCACTGGTGAATGGGAAAAAATTCGACGCTGCACTTGTGCAAATCTAACCACACACATCACCAAGGACGAAGGGTAAGAAAGATATCATATCCCAGCTCGACACAAGACCAACCTCGTCCTATATTGATCAGCCATATGAGATAGGAAACTCTCAAGTAGGAAATCACCTACCTGACTAAGGTACAAGGCATCGATCAATTAATCAATTGGGAAACAAGACCAAGCTTGGCCTATATTGATCAGCCATATGAGATAGAAAACTCTCAAGTAGGAAATCACATACCTAACTAAGGTACAAGGCATTGATCGATTAGGAAATTCTGGTTTATAAGTCATCGATCAAGGGCTTGGCCACCCCGTAGAATTCTACCTGGTTGATTCCGACGCCGAGATAGTCCATTCGTGCCAAGGCGTGCGCCAACCCGGGCCACAAACATGAATCTCAAATCTAATGATTCGAGAACAAACGCTACAAATAAAAGCATACTGGAGAGACCCAATGACTACTTGCATCATGCGATTTGACAACAACTTCATTTATCAGCTAATGAGTGCTCACAACAAAAGCATATGCATATGACATGTCATTGTACCAACATCATGCCTAGGTCCAAGCATATCAAAGACTCGACACAACAATGGGGCAGGATATACAGTAAGATCAGTCCATCATCTTTTGTTCCACCCAGATAATTCCACCGAGATAGTGTTGTTCCTCTACCTCAAGATTCAACTTTAGTTCAGGCTCCGTTCTTTCTGGTTGTTCCCTGCTGCCCAACTTCTGCCGTAAGCTCTAGGGCCTTCTACCACCGTCCATGCGCTCAAATCAATGGTCCATATCTGCTATGCTACTATTTGGCAGTAACATCCTGCTATGCATATGCCCAAAGAAACACTGCCTCAGACTAACAAAAACTACGGTACACGCTGAATTCGCAGCAGGATAAAAGTGACCACCAACACACAATATCCATCTGGAAAATGTGGTTGCTCATGCTACAGGTAGTGCAAGCATTCAGATTTCAGACAATAGCCTGTGAGAGTAAATCCTGTATCGACGATCTCACCGACGCACAACCAAGCATACAACTCGATGCCAAGCACGGTCGCAACGCTAGCATCCTCAACCTTCAGACTGCTCCTCCATCCTCTCCTCCAGCTGCAGCTTCACCCGCTGTCCAGTATAAGCAAGTTGCAATTAAAGTAATGTATCTAACAGAACAAAATTTGATTATCCAAGTGATATTTCACCCATGCATGTAATGAACTGACACTTCGCAAGCAGAGACACCCAGATCCTCCAAACAGAAACTCGCTACACACAGATTTTTTAGACATTAGACTAGACACAGATATGATGCCAAATAAGCTAATGGATCTCAATGGGATGCCAAGTAACAATTAGAATCCTAAATTCAATGGCTGATTTAAAATATCACTATCGTGCAAAATTTACAAAACTCACTCTAACTGCTCTACGATCACATTGTAACAACAATATTGTCTTGATAAATGTCATGTTAAAATGAACAAGGCAAACTTCTAGAATCTTCTGTAATAATAGCAAGCCATGGAACAAGACAAGGTTCTAGAATCTTCTACACCAACTGTGAGTTGCCATGAGGCAAGGAAATATTTTAAAATTTTATACAAGAATGGAGATTTACCATGGCATTCTAGAGTTTCGTTGCCATGGCAAATTTAGAATTTTCTAGAGAAATATTTTTGTAGGAAAGTTTGTAGAGTAGGACACATGGTGTGCCGCTATCCACCTCCTCCTCGTTCTGCGCCATGGCGGGGTTTGGGTCGCTACTGCCGTGTAGGGCAAGGGTGGCAATGTGCAGAGGATCAGTATGCTCACCATGGTCATTGTCACCATCCTCTAGGTGAAGCCGAAGGTGATGCCGCCAGGTGGCGCGCCGTCGTTGTCAACCTCCTTCTTGGACTACGCGATCACAAGGTTCGGGTCACTGACGACCTCCGCGCTGCCCAGCTGCTCCTTGAAGAGAGGGCCCACGCCGCCCTGCTTGACTTGTACTACTATAAAATCAGCAGATGTGTAGGAGTCACCGCTGTGATACTGGAGAATGAAAGTGAAGACTAGCACGCCAAGCGTACAGATCAAGGCACTGGTGAATGGGGGAAAATTCGGCGCCGCACCCTGTACAAATCTAACCACATACAACACCTAAGAAGAAGGGTAGGAAAGATATCATATTCATATCCCATCTCGACACAAGACAAGCTCGGCCTATATTGATCAGCCATATAAGATAGGAAACTCTCAAGTAGGAAATCACCTACCTGACTAAGGTATAAGGCATCGATCAATTGATCAATTGGGAAATTCTGGTTTATAAAGCATTGATCAATTGATCAATTGGGAAATTCTGGTTTATAAGGCATCGATCAAGCAAGTTGATAACCCCGTAGAGTTCTGCCTGGTTGATTCTGACACCGAGATAATCCGTTCGTGCCAAGGCGTGCGCCAGCCCGAGCCCCAAACGTGGATCTCAAATCTAATGATTCGAGAACAAACGCTACAAATAAAAGCATACTGGAGAGACCCAATGACTACTTGGATCATGCGATTTGACAATGGCTTCGTATATCAGGCTGTCTCCAGCGGATTGTCTATATGGACTGTATATAGTACAAAATGACACTGTAGCATTACTGTAGACAGAGAGAGAATAATTATAATAGTGATAGACAAACCCATTTGAACAACCCGTTGGAGATGGTCCACCTAGTGAGTGCTCACAACAAAAGCATATGCATATGACATGTCATTGTACGAACCTCATGCCCAGGACCAAGCATATCATAGACTCGACACACAACGGGTGCAGGATACACAATAAGATTAGTTCATCATCTTTTGTTCCACCCAGATAATTCCAACGAGGTAGTGTTGTTCCTCTACCCCAAGATTCAAGTTTAGTTCAGGCTCCATTCTTTCTGGTTGTTCCCTGCTGCCCAACTTCTGCCCTAGGTTCTAGGGCCCTCAACCATCGTCCATGCGCTCAAATCAATGGTTCATATCTGCTATGCTACTATTTGACTGTAACATCCTGCTATGCGCATGTCCCAAGAAACACTGCCTCAGACTAAAAAAAACTACAGTACACGCCGAATTTGTAGTAGGGTAAAACTGACCACCAACACACAATATCCATCTGGAAAATGTGGTTGCTCATGCTACAGGTAGCGCGAGCATTCAGATTTCAGACAATAGCCTATGAGAGTAAATCCTCTATCGACGATCTCACCGACGCACAACCAAGCATACAACTCGATGCCAAGCACGGTCGCAACGCCAGAATCCTCAACCTTCAGACTGCTCCTCCATCCTCTCCTCTGGCTGCAGCTTCACCCTCTGTCCAGTATAAGCAAGTTGCAATTAAAGTAATGTATCTAATAGAACAAAGTTTGATTATCCAAGTGATATTTCACCCATGCATGTAATGAACCGACACTTCGCAAGCAGAGACGCGGAAAAAATAAACCGAGACGCGGAAAAAATAAACCAGAAGTAAACCACGTATGTGCCAAGATCGAAATCACATACATTGGAACACAAATGATTCATTACACATTGCATAATGAGCGTACAAGTATCACTTATTACAAACGTAGTCATAGCGGAAATCTTAAACATAAACCGAAATGGTTCTTTAACATAAACAAACATCTAACATCAGAGTAAAATGACGGAATGGGCTATCCATAGCCACAAGCAGCTGCCTGGGGACAATACCAGCATAGAACTCATCGGCCTGGGGACAACACCAGCATAGAACTCATCATAATGCTGGAAGGACTGGGTATAATCTTCGGCTTCTCCATCTCTTGAGCAGCGGTTGCAATGGATGCAACATTGTTATTGAAAATAAAGCAAAGGTGAGTACGTGTCGCACTCTGCAAGTGTTTCGTTTAGGCTAAGGTGAACTGGCTTTACAGTGGACTGGCAAATTGCAGTACCTTTTAATTGATCAACTTTTATTAAACCTTAATTAGCAGTTCCCATCCCAAGGTATTAAACAGATGTAACATAAAGATATAGCATGAGTAAATAAATATACATCATTGTCCATCATCACAGCCCAAGCCACATGTTTCTCTAATCATTTGAGGGTACAGGCCGCTCATAACCGTGAGCACGACTGATGCATCGATTTGTTAACACTCTCGAGAGGTTGTACACTTTGCCCATAGGTCGTGATTTCCCATATGCCGGGGTTTGCAAGACCCACAAAACACTCTCCTTTGGTGAGTGGCAGGCAATCTCACTATGAGACTTTTACAAAGATTCACTGAAGAATAGCCGCCCGTTACAGGTTTCCCCCAATTAAGCATAAAGTTTCCTCCAAGAGGTGACTGACAAAAGGCAACCGAATAAACCACTGCACCCATCTTGGCAAAAGAATACCTATGCCCTAGGGCCTCTCTTACGCCATGTTTCAGGAAAGCAAACTACAACTCTAGATCCTCTAATTATTCAGTCAAAGATGTCCTATTCCATCCCACATGGTTATACTGTTTTTCTAGATGGTCACTCAGTGAACCAATCCTTACGGTGTGACACTTGAGTAAAAAGACTCAAGCTCCCAGACCAACATATATTCCAACAAATGCATAAGTTATCGAGATTGATCATTCCCAACCATGAAACATAAGTTCAGAATTTAAGGTTGAGCACTAGCAAAGCTACCACATCACAGCCTAAGGTCATATCAAGATATCAAATGGCTAGTCATCCTTAGATTGCTGTCAAATTGTGCAGGAAAGTAAGTTTTCAATGTAAGGGACAAATAGGTCAAAGAACATTTGCCTTCTTCAAAAGGTTGTTGGGGTCCTCCTAAACTAAGTTCTCAGGTTCACCAGTGAACTCCTTGTCTACACGTTACACATAATGCAATCAATACTTGGACAAAAGGTAAAAACAGTACACCAAACATGTGAAACAGAAGCTAACAAGCACATAACATTATTCTACTCATAGATACAAGCCTAACAGTTCAAAAATCACTTAATTTGGAATTAAGATGAGCAAGATATGCATAAGAATACAGGGACATAACTTAAATAAATACAAAAGTTCTAGGTTCCAGTGCCAAAGTTCTGGATGAGCGGCGTCTTTACATCTATCTCCATATCTAACACCACGAAGTCCACCGGTATGAGGAAATTCCGGATTTTCACCGGCACATCCTCAGCAATCCCTGCGGGGTGTCGTGTGGATTGATCCGCGAGCTGCAGGCACATGGTGGTGGGAGCGAGTGCAGCGTGATTGAGTTTGTCGAAGACCACTTTGGGCATAACACTGGCACTTGCTCCGAGATCACATAAGGCTTGATCGAAGACTTGGTTCCCAATTGAGCATGGAATGGTAGGACTTACAGGGTCCTTTTTCTTTTGTGGGGGCTGATTGAGTATAACTGCGCTACACTCTTTTGTCAAGTGCACTATTTTTGTTGATGGTAAGGGCTTCTTGTTGTTGAGGACATCTTTCAAGTATTTCGCATATGTCGGTACCTGCATAGCATCTAGCAGAGGTACGTTGATATATAATTTCTTTATAACCTCAACAAACTTACTGTATTGTTCATCAGCGGTAGCCTTCTTGTTGCGAGAAGGAAAAGGCAGCACCGTAGTGTCATAGAACTCATGCGGAAGCGTCTCCGGTGCATTTTTTCCTCTGCTCCAGGTCTACTCTCATTGACATCCTTCTCTTCGGGTTCGGTAGTCTTCTTCTACTACTCTTTCCCTGCATTGTTAGGGGTACTACAAGGACGTGGGGGGTCCTGTGTGGATTTCCCACCCCTAGTGATGACTGCGTTTATGTGCTCCTTAAGAGGAGGTTCAGGTTGTCCCGGCAGCTTACCCGCATTAACATTAGGTAAAGAAGCAGCCAACTGAGCTATTTGAGTCTCAAGCATTTTGTTAAAGCTCAATTGGTTTTTCATTGCACTATTAAAAGTTTCCATTTAAATAGAAATTGTTTCAAAAAGCTTATCATTCGCATGGAGCTTTTTGTTAATGCTATCATTCACAGTTCTTTGGTCAAATTGATTATATTTATCAAACTGTTGTGAACTGCTGGAAGAGTTACCTTGTCTGGAGAAAGGGATGTGAGGACTTGAATTCCAGCCCGGTTGAGGATGATTCCCGTTGTTGAATTTAGGATTATTACTGATGAAGTTCGTGTCCTCCGGTTGTGTTTTGGAGCCGTCGTTCCCCGAATGCCCCGAGCTTCCGTAGACTACGCGAGAGTCGAGAGCCTGAACCGATGCGGTCTCTGGAGTATCTCCTAACCTTTTCAATATAAGGTCCATCTTGGCGGCAAGCATGTCGGTGCTGTCGATGTGATGGACGCCACGCGATCGGGTGCTGGACCTCTCTTCTTTCCATCCTTGATTTATGGTCGTCTTCTCAATGAGTTCCTTGGCAGCTCTCACACTCAAGGACAAGAAGGATCTTCCTGCGGCTGCATCCAGGTGTTCTTGTGCAGCACGATTTAATCCATGAAAGAAATTCTGGATGATGAGCCATTGTTCCATTCCATGGTGGGGGCAGGCCGCGATATACTCTTGTAATCTTTCCCAGGCTTCCGCCACTGTTTCATCTGTGAGCTGTTGAAAGCTCGAGATCTTGTTCCTCAGTGCATTGGCCTTTCCCAGAGGGAAGTACTTGGCAAGGAATGTGTTGGAGCACGCATCCCATGTAGTGAATGTTGCACGGTTGAGGTAAAACCATTGCTTCGCCTTTCCGACAAGTGAAAATGGAAAGAGACGTAGTTTGACAGCATCGGGGGACGCACCTTTCAGGGTAAAAGTACTGCAGATTTCCAAGAATTGCTACAGGTGGCTGTTGGCATCCTCCGTAGCTAGTCCGCAGAAAAGGATAGCTTGAACCATATGGATGACTCTGGGTTTGAGCTCGAAGTTCTCTCCTGTCTGAACCTCAGGTCCTGTGGGGACATTGTTGCTTGACGGGACAGAGAACTCACGGATGGACTTCTCGGCCATGACGTTGGTGAACGGAGTGTGACTTGTTGAAGCGGTTGGTTCAAGTTCGGTTGGTACAGGTATCTGCCCGTGGATAGTCTTTGAATGAACTCTCCTGAGCATGGACTCTGGATTATTGTGGAAGTTTACCGGTAGGTCGAAATCGGTCATACACCTCTGCGTTGCATCCACAACAAAAACAACGGAGCAAAGTAAGCCTGCTAAAAACTAGTGGCAAATTTATTAAGTGTACAGGGTTCGAAATGAGATTATCAATTATATCTCTGCCTATTGCTTCCCCGGCAACGGTGCTAGAAAAGCTTGTTGGCGTCTCTTAGCCTTAATAGGTTTTACTCCGCAAGCGCACGGAGACCGTTGTAGCTTTTCAGCCAGAGTATTCCGAGTATCGTATTTGTTCACAGGGAAGCGGCATGCAAGAGAGTATAATTGGATAAACTCAAGTCGAAAGGTCCGTAAACTTAAATAAATATACCAACTAGTATCTAGACATTGGTAAGTCAAATAAACATAGGTGTATGGTGAAGAAGTAAATAAACTACCTAAGATACACGTAGAAAGGTATAGTTGCCTTGGAGGACAACGAGTGAGATAAAGTTCCCAAACTCTATTCTATTCGGCTGCAAAGACTATGTTGTGGTTAACTAAGGAAACTCAACTAAACAAGTCAGGGTCTCGCATCGAGCGAAATTCCGGTGCCCTCGAGGGGTCAGGGGGTAGATAGTTGACCACCGAAAGAGAACCCGGCTATCACCTACGGGCCTCCCAAACGAACGGGCCTGAACTACACAGGCACACCACACGCTGTCACCGAGTGAGGCTACCAGGCTAATCTGCGTGGAGAGGATGACATGCTATACTAGTGCTCAAGCGCTTTCACCATGAAAGTGATTGAGCACTAAAGCTCTCCCTTAATTAGAGGGTGAGAGCTAACCAGAGCCTGGCGTACAGGTTGGATTATAGCACCGGCAAGAATAACAAGACTTGAATAACTAAGGTAACCACAGTCTAAGCCTAGAAAGTATGCAAAGAAAGGTATATCGCACTTGCAGGAGATAGAAATAAAGTAAAGTAAATAAATTATACTGGAGATAAAAAGAGTACAAAGATACAAGAACTTTACCACAGACTCAGAGGGATCTCCGAGAACTCCGAGGCAAAGCTCGACTCACTCTAACTCCCAGGACTATCCTAACTACTAAGATATGGAAATGAGACTCTTTAAGGTAGAATGTAGCTCTCTTAGCTTCTCCACACCATTACAAATGAGCTCTCGGGGCCTATTTATAGCCTAGGAAGTGAGGGGGTATTTGTAGGTGGCCAAGGTCGATTTGGGGGATAAGGCGGTGGTCGGCCGACCATGTAGGGGGTCGACCGACCTAGCCCCATGGTCAGGCGACCGCCCGATCCACCGACTTGGCCATCCAACGGCTTGATCCTGCTTTCTCACGTCTGTTGGCAGTTGAGACGGTTGGTGGATGTGTAAAATGAGGGCCTTGCATGGTCGGCCGACCATGCATGAGGACCATGCATGAGGTCGGGCGACCACGTGTCCTGCTCCGACTGGTTGCATGGCTCCTCTCCTGGATGATTGACGTCACCGATCCGTAGTTTGGTTGTCTTTCGGCCCTTGGATTCTTTGGATGCTTGGTACAACGGTTGGATTAACATTGCTTTGTGTTTCTTTGCATGCAGGAGTGAAGGGGAGGCGAACCGACTTAGTTGGGTGGTTGGCCAACCATGCCACATGGTCGGGCGGCCAGCTAGGTGTCAGCCGACCATGGGACATGGTCGGGCGGCCATGGCAATTTCCCCATTTCAGCCCATCTTCATTTCTTGGCCTTGTTTCATCCATTTTTCATGTAATTTTATACCTGCAACCAAATATTCAAGTACATCTCGTGGAACTCATTAGTAGCAAGGGTTAGTCCAATTACTTCACATGTTTCGCTTCATTTGGTGGATAATTGACGGTTGATATCGTGAGATTACGACCGTCAACAATGGCCGTTTGATTAGAGGTGGACGGCGCAGATCGGAGAGGGGGAGGGGTTTGGTCGACAGGGGCGAGCAGAGCCGTGACTTGCGCGCGGTGGTGGCACGTCGCTGGCGTGGTGGCGTGCGGGCTCTCTAGTGTGCCTGGAGGCACGGTTATCGGCCGGTAGCACTAGCGTGGCCTAGTGGAGCCTGTGGTGGCAGTGTGGGCGGTGTTAGCGCTGCTGGGGATGACATGCGGCGGCGAGGTGGCGCCCATGGCGGCGGGTACGGTGCCGGTGAGGAATCCACGGGGCCAGAGGGGGAAATCGAAGACTAGAGTTGGCGTAGAGCGTTCCTTACCTCAACGCGAAGGTCTTGGGAGTGATCTCGTCAGCGGGGAGGCAGTAGAGGCGGAGAAAGTTGGCGGCGGTCCAACAACTGCAAGAACGACGGCGTGGTGCGATTAGAGACGAGCGGTGCATGATTGAGTCCAAGAGATAGTGTGTCAGGTGCGCACGGATGTGGCTAAGCTTACCACGGTGATCGGGGCGAAGGGGAACGATCGAAGGCGGCGGAACGCGACGGCGACGGACGGCGCTTTGAGAAACTGCAGATGGCGGAGTCGATCAGCTTTAGGCCGATTCCAAGCGGGGATGGAGAAATTGAGAAGTGCCTTGGGTTCGCAAGAGTGCGGCGGAGCTCACTGTAACAACAGGGACGGCGGAAGATGGACGACGGGGCTGGCGCGCGGTGGCGGCTCCGGTGGGAGGCGACGGTGCGTGCACTTCTGTGGAGAGGGCTGCGAGAGCGGGGTGAGTACGGAATGAGCGTGGAATCGGATGCGGAGGTGGTTGCAAAGTCCTTGGAGATGAGGCGGAGACGTGGGCACGGGGGTGTGGACTAGGGTCCCGGGCGCGACGCAGTTCCTGCTCGAGCTCGGGCGTGGGCGCAACCGAAGCGGGGAGCGGTTGCGCCAGGAAGAGGGTGCCGATAAGCGGGCCCGGCCTGGCAGTGGAAGGGAGCTGGGCGCAGGTAGGGAGAGCTGCGTCGACAGGCGGGGTCCACATGGTGGTGAGAGGAGGCAGGGCACGGTGGAGGGCTGGGCCGAAAGCGGGGATGGGCTGGTTGGGCTGCTGCGGTTCAAGGGAAGAGAAAAGGCTGAAGAGAAGGAAAAATGGCCCAATAGCCATCTCAAGCTGAAGAGAGGATTTACTGAATATTACCAGGAACTTTTGTACATAAACCAAAAGATTTGCATTTGCAAACATAACAGAAATTAAACTAAACACTTGAGCACTGAAATACTAACATCCAGAAAATATACGCAGCAGTAGATCTTTTTTTTAGCACTTGACTTGAGAAAGGAATTAAATAAACTCATGGCATGATCTCTAAACAAACAACTTATCATATTGCATTTGAGTTTAGTCAAAATTCAGTAAAGCAGATTTTTAGAGTGTTACACTCTGCTTCACATATCTCTCATGGTTTTATTAGTGATCCTTGTCACTGATTCATAGCAGCATAGCATATTTTGACACTCACATTAACAGACATGCTAAATTGATCCATGGGGTTATGCGTATCCTGTGTATCATGTATGCGCAGATTTTTTTCGCCATGTATAAAAAAACAGCTACCAATTTATATAGAAGTAATAATACATAAATGCGTCGAGTGGCTGTAAGACCATGTGCAACGGGCGTTTATTACAGAGATGTTTGTAAGTTGTAACTTCGCGCCATATCAATTGTTGCCAGATAGGCTCCTCCCTTCAGAATCTTTCGGCAGTCTCAACTCAAGATCTTTCAGAAACTCGATGAAAGCGGCATAAGATGAGCCTCCTTCCTTGAGCGCCTCAGCCGCTCTATCTTTCACCGCCAACACACGCTCCCTGAGCGCACGCCCGTCCTCGGATACCATGACCCACTTAATCTTGGTTTCCACTTCCTCTGCCACCACCATCTCCTTGTCATAGCCCCTCATCTCCACCCCAAGCTTCATCTCCTCCACGATGAACACCTTGTTCATCCTCTGTTCCGCATACAATGGCCAGCACAGTAGCGGCAGCCCCGCTGTGATGCCCTCCAGCGTCGAGTTCCACCCGCAGTGCGTAACGAAGGCGCCAGTGGCCCTATGGCCTAGCACGTCGACCTGCGGCGCCCAGGACCTGAGCACGAGTCCTCTGTCCTTGGTCCTCTCCAAGAATCCGTCTGGAAGGAGTGCCTCGAGGTCTGGCTCCGGAAGCAGCTCGTTGAAGTTCTGGTCGTCGCTGCGGGGGCTGCGGACCACCCACAGAAACCTCTGCTCTGATTTCTCCAAGCCAACGGCGATCTCCTCAAGCTGCTTCTTCGGGAACGTGCCCAGGCTGCCGAAGGTGAGGAAGACGACGCTGCGGTCCGGCTGCGCGTCCAGCCACCGGAGGCACTCGTGCTCCTTCTCTCCGCCTCCCGACACCAGCGGCCCGATGCAGTAGACAGGCGGCGTGGCACGGTTGGGGACGCACAGGCCGTCCCTCAGAGCGCGCACCGCGCGCGTCTCCAGCGACTCGAACGTGTTGATGAGGATCCCATCTGACTCCGGCATCCGCTGGAACATGCGCAAGATGGCCTTCGACGCCTCTCTATCCTTGCTCGTTTCTGCGGGCAAATCCGAAGCTTTGAACGGAGGAGCTCCCGGAAAGGAGAGGACGGCGTCGCCGAGCTCCGTAAAACTCGTCTTCATGCCGGCGCGCACGCTCGGGATGTTGAGCAAGACGGCGAGGTCACCGGCGCCCGAGGCGTAGAAGTAGTAGACGGGCAACCTGAGCTCGGCCGCGACGTCGAGGGCGTCGACGCAGAACATGTCGATGACGAGCGCGTCGACGGCGGGCAGAGAGCGGAGGAAGTCCCGGAGAGGCGCGCTCATGGCGCCGAGGTAGTCGAACATCTGGAGGACATGGCTCTTGGGAGTGCCGTCGTCGGAGCTGGTGGTGGAAGTGGCACCGGAGGGCTCCGGCGGCGGCGGCGGCAGGACGTGGAAGGTGATGGTCGGGTTGGAGGCCGCGGCGCGCGCGACCGTGGCCGAGAAGTTGGGGGCCTTGACGGGCGGCTCGACCAACGCGACGGTGACGGCGACGCCGTGCCGGACGAACAGCTTGGCCAGCTCAACCATCGGCGTGAGGTGGCCGACGCCGAGGCCCGGGTACAGAACCACGTTCTTCGTCATGGCTCCGCTGACTCCGGGGTCTCCCGTCCCCGGCGGGGTGTGGCAGTGTCGCTACCGCAACGTACACTTGTGTGCCCGAGCGCTGTAGATGTGGAAAGTTTTGGCGCCGATATGGTTCTGGAAAGCATCGCAGCCGAGCCGGGTATAAAATGTGTTCCTGATTCCTGAATAGCATTCCAAGTTGCATTTGAAGTCATGTAGGGCCCCCGGCGGCCAAGCCATGGACGGCCAAGGACTTGGGACGTTGGGTGATCTGGATGGGATTACACGCACAAACCAGGTAGTAGCCGGTAGGAGCAACACATTTAATTGCTAACTTTATATTAAATAAAACTATCTTAATTTTGATGAAGTATATAGTAGGAAATAGTATAAAATTTATAATAAGCATAATTAGATCCATCATGAAATGTATTTTTATTGTTTAATGATTTGCGCAGTGGATGTTAACGCTCTTCTCTATAGAGTTGTTAATCCAACACACAAGGGGCAATACCCTCTTTTTTACCACCCCTCACCCTCAATTAATTTCCTTTTCAAACATAATCTACTTTCATATACTAAACTAACTAACTAATTGGTGGACTTCTGTTCCCACTATTGATTTATACTTTTATTGATAATTAATAATCATTTCAATGAACAAAAGTTACTTGTGAAACAAGACTTATACAGTGACACACAAAAAAGCCTCAATCATGTTCGCAACGAGAAGGTTGTGCTCCTGATAGTATTTTTTTAGAAAAAAGAATGAAAAAAGAAAAATCAGGCAGAAGCGACCAATGTTGGCCGTGCTTGGACCTGGATTGCTTTTGGAGTCGTGGAGAAACGGACTGGTGCGGCTTTGTGCAAGTGCTGCCACTCAGAACAGAACGTCATCCGTGACGTTTCAGCAGAATGCCTAGCCAGGAAACTGCAACGCTAGTTCTCCTCAGCCTGCCCGTGTCAACTGCTCAGCCAATCAACCGCTCAACTAAAAGCAGAGTTCTTATGCAAGAAAGTGAAAATAGAAAGGCCATTTGTTTGGGGGGGGGGGGGGGGGGCTTTGGATGAATGACGATGACAGGTTGGAACTGGTATCCTAGGGTCCAAAGTAAATCGGGGAATATCCCTCTCCGCCCTCCCGAAACGAATAGAGCCAGAGTCGAAGAAACCAAATATGAAATATGCCGTGCTATATAGGGATATACGACAGTACAAGTTGTAGAGGTGTACATAATTATACAATATACAACTACATAAAGCACCGGGGCTTCTAAACATGAAATAGACACAAATATTGTACTAGTACTTAAGGAGTAATAAAAACAGGGGCTACAAAATAAAATAGTCATCATAAAATTCAAAATTCAAATGAGTGAAAACGCCATTACTATGTAAATCTTAATATGTATAGAACGAGCTATGCTCTCAGTGTAGGTTAGATTATGTATGGTGAACCTTATCTACGGATTTAACGACTTTTGTTATTCAGTAATAAGTGACATTTCCATAAATAGCGATGAGTTTATGATAACTTCGTTAACTTCGTTAATTTTGAGATATCGATGCAACTTCGTTTGATGGAGGTATTTATAGGGGTACATACAGTGAGGAGACAATGTTATCACTTCTCAAATCGTGCGCTAAGTCAAAGCGGTACACAGACTCTCTGGCAATTAGCAATTGCAGCCGCACACCGGCACACACTCGCATGTTGCGTTGTTGAATCACAGGCCGTAATGTAGTGTAGCACCTGGAGGGTGGAGGGTGCCCAATGTCCGTTTCGCTATCGCTAGCGCGATTAGCGCCGAGCGACCGATGCGTCCGCGCCGCCGTGCGATTAGGAGGAGGTGACGCCAGCGTGTGTTTTATTTCCTCCCTTTTTCCCGCACACCGTTTGCATGCGATGGACCCACACTTGCGGTGCTCGCCGTACTCCCCGGCCTGTACGTGGCCACGAGGTTTTGCCTGTACGTGTTTCTAACATATACTCCAACACTCCCACCCTAAAAATACAAAAATACGTATGTTTTTTTTCGTTTTTTCTATTTATTAGGTCTATGTTAGAAATATAATTTTATTAGATTATAAATCATAGCTTTAGCATAATAACTTATTATAACATAATTTTATATAATTTTTGTACATAACTTTTACAGCAAAATTTATTATGATAAATTATCTAACATAATTTTATATCCTTTGCGCATAGTTTTGAGAAATATATTGAAAAATTATTGCTATTATAATAATTTTTGTGCATAACTTTTTACAACCAAATTTATGATGATAAATTATGTAACATAACTTTATATCTTATGCAGAAGATATATTTTTATCTGATAAGTTATGCTTCCATAAAATTATCGTGATAAGTTATGTTTCTATAAAAAAATATATTTTTATAAAAGTTATCATGATATGTTATGTTTATATAAAGTTATCGTGATAAGTTATGTTTCCATAAAATTATCTGATAAGTTATGCTTCTATAAAGTTATCGTGATAAGTTATGTTTCCATAAAATTATTCTGATAAGTTATGTTTTTACAAAACTTACATAAAGTTATTATGATAAATTATGGTTGCATAAAGTTATCCTGATAAGTTATGTTTTCATAAAACTATCGTAAGAAAAGATGAACTCATCTAAAATTATGTTCCATAAATTATGTTTTCATAAAACTTATGTAGAACTTATCTAAAGTTATCATAAGTTATTATCTAAAATTGTAATTTTAGATGTATGAGTTATGCAAACAAAAAATTAATTTTTTATAAAATTACGATCAAAACTTGTATCCTAAATTTATTACACCATGATTATTTCATTATAATTTTTTAGCTAATAAATTATGTTTTTAAATAGATGGTTGAGTGAGTTATATCATAAAGTAATATTAAATACCGCTACATTATATATTTTATCCTTATGTGCATAACTTACATTTAAGTATATAAATAAAAATTGACGAAAGAAAAAAGAGAAAAGAAAACAAAGTGCTACATGTCACTTTTTCACCTTTTGCTTTTCTACCGTGGATGTATCAGGTTGACCTCGTAGGATCGGCAAGCGAGCGAAAAGAGAAAACTGCATGCGGGAAGCAGTATGATTGTCTGGGACGGGATGCGGGCGGAGCGGACTGGCAAGATGGAGCATGCACGTGGCACTGGCAGGCTGTCCAATCGCTCGCTGGATTCAGGCGCAGCGATCGCTCGCGGAATAGTCGCGCCACCCCCCCCCCCCCCCCCCCCCCCCCCCCCCGAGGGTGGAGGCTGTAGCGAATCGACGTTGTCCAGACTGCAGTCATTTGGCCCAACAAACAATGAAAAACAGAGGCTGCCCCATAGAAACAAAAAAAAAAAGTCACATGGCTACTAAAATTTGAGCCAAATTTAAAAATCAGTCCCATCGTCTATTTTTACAATGAAAATTTTAAAAGAACTTACCACTTAAATATATATGGAAAATATTTAAAAATATTATTTTGAGGTACCATATATGTACACTATAGCGATAATGATGTTCAGCGTGTACCAGAAAAATATTCCAGTTTTTGGAATATGATATTCTACCTTCACAATAAAAATATTCACCTCAGAAATAAATTGTTTTGTGTTAGCAAGAGAAATATTCTATGGCCCCATTTTTTCGGTGGTATATTTACTTTAAATTCTTTAAATGAACGGAGCAGAATGCTTTCGATACTACCTGTCGTAGTTAACCACATACAGTGCTACTCCAAAGAACAGAGCCTAATATCAAAGAGTAAAATATTCTCAGCTGAAATAGTGAAAACTTTAAAGAGTAAATCGAAAAAACGAAAAAATATTAAAAAAGACTCACAAAAATAAAATAGAGAAAATAAGGAGGAAAATGCAAGGAAAAAAATATCGACCAAACATAAGCAATCAGAAGGGAAAATCCCTGCAAACCCAAGCCTCTGCGACGGCTTTGATTAAGCTATCGTACTTCGCCCACGGCCCACATGTTCTCAGAGTGTGTGTGGGGGGGGGGGGGGGGGGGCGCATAGACTTGCCATTAGCCACGCAAGTAATCCTTGCTGTGAGCGAGTGATTACGAAAATATAGGATCTGAAGCAGTCCAGTCCAGACATCTGAACGCCAAGCCACAATGATCAGTTGATCACCCCGATGCCCCAATTGAAGGAAGGCAGAACTGCAGAAGTAATTGAAGCCGTACCCCAAAGTTCCACGAATGAGTGACTCATTAGTCATTACAATCCTGGAGCTTAGTCGATCTCCGGTAGTGAGACAAGCGATACTCTCTCCTAGGCAACTAGATCCCTACAGTGTCAGCATGGCGACGGGCCCTCGAGTTAAGACCTCAAATGTTCCAAATAAAGGATGTTTTCTGAATCCATCAAAATAGCACGCCACTAGGAACGACAACGGGAGGTCACAAGGCATTGCAGCTCAAGGATCCTCTACACCTCCGGCAACCGGCAGGTCGTCAACGATGGACAGGGCACTGGCTAGGAACAGCTCCTGCTTCGCACTACTCCTGGCCTCCTGGGTGAGTGGCGTCGAGAAGATGGTCACTAGTTTCTGGATGGATGCAGCGTCAGAAGGCGCCAGTCTCACGTAATGTCGAGCTTCTTCAAGAGAAATTTTTTATCCCAGCTTTGTTTGGTCATCCAGACAACCACGTTCATACAACATGCACACAAAGTATAATGGTTCAGGTGCGAAAAGAGTTTGCATCGATCTCTAAAGATAGCCTTGTCTAGGAACAAGCAACGTTACCAAGGTCCTTCAAGAATTCAACAAAGGCAGCATGAGACGAGCCCCCTTCTTTGAGCGCCTCCATAGCTCTATCTTTAACCTCCTCCACCCTCTTCCTGAGCGCTTGCCCATCTTTAGACTCCAAGACCCACCTGACCTTCGTCTCCACCTCCTCTGCCTTCACCACGTCTTCATTGTAGCCCTTCATCTCCACCCCGAGCTTCATCTCCTCCACGATGAACACCTTGTTCATCCCCTGCTCTGCGTACATTGGCCAGCACAGCAGGGGCAGCCCCGCCGTGATGCCTTCCAGCGTCGAGTTCCACCCGCAGTGCGTAACGAACGCGCCGGTCGCTCCATGGCGTAGCACATCCACCTGCGGTGCCCAAGACTTGACCACGAGCCCTCTGTCCTTGGTCCTCTCCAAGAACCCCTCCGGGAGCAGGGCGTCGAGGTCCGGCTCCGGGAGCGGCTGGCCAAACTTGGCGTCAGGCTCTCGCGGGCTCCGCACCACCCACAGAAACCTCTGCCCGGACTTCTCCAGCCCCATGGCCGTCTCCTCGAGCTGCTTCTTGGGGAACGTGCCCATGCTCCCGAAGGAGAGGAACACGACGCTGTTGTCCGGCTGCGTGTCCAGCCACCGGAGGCACTCGTGGTCCTTGCCTCCGCCGCCTCCCGAGACCAGCGGCCCGATGCAGTAGACCGGCGGTGTGGAATGGTCGGGAACGCAGAGCCCGTCCCTCAGCGCGCGCACCGCCCGCGTCTCCAGCGACTCGAAGGTGTTGACGAGGATCCCGTCGGCCTCTGGCATCCGGTCGAGCGCGCGGAGGATGGCCTTGGCCCCCGTGGTGCCGTTAGTAATCTCCTTGGGCATGTCCCAAGCTTTGAGCGGAGGAACGCCTGGAAGCGAGAGGATGGAGTCGTCGCCGACGAGCTCCGGAAAGCTGTCTGTCATGCTCAAGCGGCTCAGGTAGAGGAAGGCGGCCAGGTCGCCGGCGCCCGAGGCGAAGAAGTAGTAGGTGGGTAGCTTGAGCTCGGCGGCGACGTGGAGCGCGGCGCTGCAGAACATGTCGATGACGAGCGCGTCGACGGCGGGCAGCGAGCCGAGGAAGTCGCGCAGCGGCGCGTTCATGGCCCTGAGGTGTTCGAACATCAGGAAGATGGGGTGCGCCGGCGAGCCGTCGTCGGAGCTGGAACCGGCCGGAGCAGCAGGCGGCGGCGGCGGCGGCGGCGGCAGGACGTGGTAGGTGACGGACGGATTGGCGGCCGCGGCGCGGGCGACCACCGCCGAGAAGTCGGGCGACTTGGTGGGCGGCTCGATGAGCGCCACGGTGACGGCGACGCCGTGCTGGAGGAACACTTTGGCCAGCTCGACCATGGGCGTCAGGTGGCCGACGCCCATGCCCGGGTACAGAACCACGCTCTTCATCTCGGTCGAGTACAGGTATGCGAGTGTGTCCGAGAGAGCGCTCTGGACTGAAATGCTATGGTGTGTATTAATTTGGTTATGGGATCGACGGAGCAGAAGATGGCGTATAAATCTTATATATCAAAATAGAAGAACTCATTGTCTATTTTTCTCAACATACGTGAAACCATGCTATCATCTGTGTCACCGTCCATTAAGACTTCCATTTAAATATTCTATTGATTTTCTGTGGCTTTTATGCCTGCAATGCTTTTCCGTGGTGTATCTATTTCTCTCAACATGCGTGAAGCCACGTTATTATCTAGGTCACCGTTCATTAAAGTCTCCATTTAAACATTCTATTGATCTTCTGTAGCTTTTATGCATGCAATGTCTTTTTGTGGTGTACGTAAGGAATATTTCATTTCATGATGTTAATATTTTATCTACTATTTCTTAATCTATAAATCATATTATTTTTAACGTTATAAGATTTTAGCAACAAGCTTTGTGAATCATAATAAAATGGACGGGGATAGCCTGATAGGTATATTCCGACTTCCTTGCACCCGGTGGGCCAAACGATCTGGGCAATACTGATGGGCTACTGGCTAGGTGCTGATTGCTGAACGAGAGGATACGCTCGAGCAGGCGACTGTCTCCAACGTAATAGACAAAAGTTATACAAAATGATATTATAGAATTATTGTAGATATCGAAAAATGATTAAAACAGTGTTTAGATAATCGATATAAGCAAGTCGTCTCGTCATGTACGAAAAAAAGCGTGGTTGAGGCTTGTGCTTCTAGACGTCACCGCGCGCCGTAAGCTCCCCTCCTTGAAACAGCAGCCACATGATACATCCAGCGTCATGTCCCGCGCTCCAGGTGAAAGTGAATCGCTGGGGTAGAGACAAGAAAGACTGGTGGGGCCATACTGCCATGCCATGGTGTCGTGGAGAGGATGGGAGATGGATGAGGACCATGCAGGGGGACTGGCTCCTCTGCAGTTGCTGGAGGTGCAGGTCACTGCACGTGGGCCTCCTCATACGCGGACCCGCTGTGTGGGAGCACCAACTGACCAACGTCGCCCGTGACGAGACAGTGGACGTCTCTGGCTCTCTCTCTTTGGTTTCGGTTGGCTGGAGCTCTGAGGCCAGCGTCTAAGAGTAAAAATAGATATAAAAAACATTATTTGCATATTATATATAAAATAAAAAATAATAATTATATATTGTGAATACACTGATCGCTGACACTGGTGGAGAGGACGGGTGACACCGGTTGAGAGCGAAGCTCACTTCTATCGGCCGCTACTAGTACTAGTAGTGGAGTTGCGTTTCTGTCCCTTCGACCTGTCTGTCCGTCGTCGAGGGCCCAAGCCCCAAACAGATAATCCAAGGGGCCGAACGCCGAAGACAACATGCCATCGGCGTCAAAAGAACGGGCGAGGGCCGTTAGGTCACCGGTATAATCCATCCATTTTCCCGTCAGGACCAGACTTTGTTTCAAACTCTCTTTCCCTTCTTGGGCCAGACTTCGTTTCAAACTCTCTTCCCCTTCTTAAAAGAGGCAGAGCTCCTACCGTTTTCATATAAAAAAAGGTCTCTGCAACAGCAAGCACTCAAATTGAGTATACCAATTTCCCTTTGACCTCTTTTTGTTTCGCTTTTCTGTATGTAAGTACAAATATAAGGTGGTGGGTTGGGGGGTGCTTCTGGCCTTAGCCAGACACTCAGGTAGTCAGGTGCATGAAAAATATACAATTAAATAGCCTTGTGACTAGTGGCATCCCTCCTGTGTTCTATCTTCTATACTATGCTACCAACAATCCCAACTAAATCAAGCACCCCAACCACTTCAAGTGTGCTCTGTACATTGGAGACCACCTGAGAGGAATCTCCTCACAGTTCCACTGGGAATTGGAGGTCCAATCTGCAGATGGAGAACGTCACATGTAGCAATCGTGACTGTACACAAAAAATCCCTCTTCTTTTATTCATTTGGGAGCAGCCACCGGCAAAAAGTGCGGGGGCATCAGCTGTTAAGGGGCTTCTCCACTTTGGCCCCTCCTGTCCATCCAGATGAATATACCAAGACAAAAATGCTGTACATATACATTATCTAATCCTTGTTGCCCACCAAGTATTTACTTCAATTCAGAAATGCTCCTTGTGGAACTCGAATCTCGTTGTGCTTTTCCCATTGAATTCATGGCACAGTTTGTTTAGTTCTTGTGCAAGAACTGGGGCTCCACAGTAGAATACACCTGCGTGCAGCAAAATTCATTTTTTTTTTACAAAATGTATAGATGGTGTAGAATTTGTTTTCTTTTCTGGAACACACAGGATGTGTGCCATTACATTAATGTAGGAAAAAAGTTCGACCTGGTTGTCTTCCACCGTAGATTATATATTCTAGATATTTGTTCAGAGACTATATAAGCTGAAGGAGAATGTGCTATGGGTACAATGGTAAAAAGCCAAAAACACAAGCTAAAATAAGCACCACTTCGGCTGCTTGTGAATGTATCATAATCTAGGGTGTCTAGATTGTATAAGCTACATAATAAGTTGAGGTGTTTGTTTGCTGCTTAAGATTATATAAGCTTGACTATATAATCTATGGGGAAACAAACAGGGCCATCAGCCTGGGCTGGCTATTCTGCAATGTTTCGCTCAAATGACAGATTTATGTACTGCAGGCCAAAGTAACAAATTTTGTCTTTTAAATTTTTTAAATTAATATTCTAAACTCAAAAGCTCAATTACACTTCCTGTTTTTAGTCTAAAAACTATTGGTGCATGGGCATCTTTCTGTAGTGATGTGTTTTATGAAACAATAGAACAGATGAAGTTCGGATAAACAACACAAGCAAATCACAAGGATGTGCATGAGTCTATAAAGAAACAGAGAAGCTTAATAATCAGATAATGTTATTAGTATGCATACTAACCTATCTTAGCATACGGATGCTTGGAGGCAATTTTGGATAGGACCTTTTTCCAATTTGGTCTTGCAAAGTGTGTCCGGACCTGAAAATTCAGCATATGGATGATAGATGGGATTATTAGCGTATATCTTAAAGCGACTGTACACTGTTTTAATCATTTATGCTAATAGATGGCATGCACAAAACTCACTTTCCAACATACTGGCTTAGCACATAGTGGAGCTGTTAATTGTACTATCAGTACTTACTTTAGTTCCAGAGACAATGTCAACACCATTCTTGGCATGGTTCAAAGCTTGAAGCATCGTGATGAGTGCTGACCGAGCATCCCCTTCCTCATAAACACTCGTGAGGTAGTTATGCATCTCAATGATATTCTGCAATGGAGCAAAGGCAAACTGTAAGTAGAACCCAAAAGGAACCTTTGATTACTGAGAACAAATTGCACTTCGAACAAAACAAGTGGTCAATTGGTACTATGTACCCTTTGGTCCAATTCAGCGATCTCATTCATGACACCTTTGAACCAATCAAAAGAACCCTGCTCACGTGTAACCCAATAAAAGTAAGCGTTTGTGGTCCTTAGAGCCCTCTTTGGTCTTGACATGACTGTCATAAGTGTCCCCAGATCAATGTGTGGCTTATTTGGACCAACTGGAGGATAAAGATCAGTGGAAGCATCCTGCCAACAGAAGCACACACATACAACAGAATTTTCAATAGCAAAATGCCAAAATTCTATGGAAAGAATATTTCTCAAAAGTAATCTGTTGTGTATTTCACAAAATAAATTAGGAAGGTCTGAAGGTGTCAAGTGAAGATTTGCGTATTTCACAAAATAAATTAGGAAGGTCTGAAGGTGACAAGTGAAGATACAGAAAATAGTAATTTACCTCCTCTTCCTCCAATTTTATTATATTGTTAAGAAGATCTTTCAGTATGCTGATAAAAGGAGTTGCACCAATTCCTAATCCAACAAGTAGAAGGACATCATACTTGCTGTAATCCTGAGCAGGAGAGCCATAAGGTCCATCGATCAGAAGCTTTGGTAAGCTGCATTGTCAAAAGACAAATATTATAATATGTGAATTGTTAAAGACCTATAACACACAAAATCAACCCTTTTGTCATGCTGGTGGTGAGTGAGGGTGGGGGAGTGGGGGCTCATACGTTTTCTTGGTTGTCTCATCTGCTCTAAGAAGGCCACTTTTACCACCCACTGGGGGTTCACAAGCTGCTGCAAATACCCTCTTGAGCTCTCGTGTCCAGTCACCAAGTTGTCGAACATGAATGCTGAGATAATCGTCCCCAGGAGCTGAAGTAATTGAGAACGGATGCCTGTGAAGAGAGAGGAAATGCTCAGTGGTCGATGGGTTCTGCTTTGACTACATTTTTAAAGATATAAGTGATCATGAAATGTTTCAATCAAAATTTGTTGCTAAAAACAACAATTAGGCTAGTGTGCAAATGGTCGTGCATGTGCAAAATTTGCACCGTAGCAGCACTGCAGTAGGCGTGGAGTTTAAAATGAGTAGTAGGATGAGTAGGCTGCTAGAGACAGCCTTACCATTCAAAGGGTGACACCGCTGGACATTGAACAAACATATATTGGCCACTTTTGTACCGAAAAGCGGGAGGCTTTGACATTTGCAGTGTTAATACATTGCCAGGATATATGGCCACCTGAAAGCAAAGAGGAATGCTAGATTAGTAGGTGGACAGAAAATGAATGATCAATCTTTTTATGTTGTTTTGATTGACCTTCAATAGCCTGACAGAATAACTGCCAGACCTGAAGAACCTCAGCACCCTCTCCCCTACATAAAGGCAAACAGGCACTGCCAGATACATCCATGTCTGCATCAGTAAAAAAAATACAAGAACCTTAGGACTCGAACTTTGATTGTCTCAAGTACAGAGAATAAAGACAAATAAATAAATATCTCACCGTTTTTCTGTACCAGACATGAATGAGGTACAAGCATTCGCCATGAACAATGAGCGCCAAATACACAATAATGAACAAGTGATGAGAGTACCAGAAAGCATTGAAGCCTGTCAGTTTGTCAAATGGTTTTGGAAGCTTGACCAGGCTACGGCGGAACCACCGTGTTGCTAAAGTGAAAGCTATAATCATGCAGATAACCATAATTACACCAGTGATGCCCTCCACTCCTTTGACCAATGCAAAATATGTTGGCTTTGTTTCACCAAAGTACTGGCCCAGAGGAGCATACTTCTCATTTGATGAATTTATAAGCCGTGGAAAATCACATACAAGGTGGTTCCCTGCATGGAGGATTATACCAACAACGATTGCTGCTGCAATAGTCTGCCCATTTGAACAACAAAACGAATTCTTTTTGTTAGTTGAGCTGGCAAAAGTAGTAACAATTATTTCATTTGCATGTAGTAACTAGTAAGCAGCTTACAATATAACTCATATCCCCCTAATTGCCAAATATAGGTTCTCTCTTCTACCACAGCTAATATGATAAAGTTATTCTTGGTAGTTGCAGATGAGTAGCCATATTTTATCTTATTGAAGAAAAAAAGGAAACCCTAGATAACATGTTTCTGTACAAGATAGGAGACCACTTCAACCCACAAAATGCCAACTTGTTCCAGAAGGTGGACAGTGTTTTGTGCTCTTGCATACTTGCTATGCTTTGCTTATAATTCATAAAAAGAAACTATGCCAGAATTTAGTATAGGACATAAGTAGCTTAAGACTTTTTAGATAAACTGAATACCTTTTTAGCTCACAATGAATTGGTACAATAAGTACAAACATAGAATGAAAGGTACAAGAAGGGTAAATAAGGTTTAGCTTTGCTAAGTGCATTAGAAAAATAAGGTTAAGAAAATGAAATTAAAACAGCCCACATCAATAGGAACAGATGTTGCAAATGTTCATTCACATCCTTTCGGGCCTAATTAACTGATTCGGCTATAAAGTATAAACATCAAATTATTATGAAACTCTACAACTATAATCACAGGACAAAACGAGGCAATGGCATACTAATGGCTAACCTTGTGGAAGTTTATATTATCATCAAATGGTAATGCCCGTGCAGCCCTTGTGCTTCTCAACCAAGTAATGGTGTTACGGCATACTGGCAGGAGGATGATTGCCATGTTCAGCTTCAGGGTTTCAGCGGCACCTTTTGCAGTTGTCACACAGTAGCCCATCACATCAAAAACATACCTGTTGCGATACTGCATGAACTTCCATGTGAACAGTCCGGCCATTATCCCGATCCATAATGCAAGCACCCACAGGCGTTTCCAATTATCCTCCAAGTAATAACCCAACGTGGTGCTTATTTTGCGAATTGGACTCTTTTTCCTTAAGCCTGCTAGGTTCTGGCTTAGTGCTTGGCTTGTGTAACTTAGCGCCTGACTGTAGTTCACATAGGTATCCTTCTGCAGTAGAAGTGTCTCCAGCTGCCACAACTGCAATACCAACAAGCCGTGGATTCTTTAGAAGTAGTTAAAACCAAAGGCTATTTTGTCAGTAACAGGTTAGATTGATTAAAATAATACTCTAACAACAAATAATATACCATTGTTCTACAAGTGATCAAGAAGGAATATTGCATTTGCATCTAGCATTTGCTCTGTGTTTTTTGTCACTGTATGCTACTATTGCCTGTCTAACCGTTCCTATAGTAAGCATGTCATTAATTGGTTTGTTACCTTGATACTTAGAAAGAGAGTTGTTTGGTTATAATTGGGATGTAGGCTAAGTTCTTCTATAGCGAAAAAATTTTAAACGACTTCACCCTTTGGTCAGTATTTCAGTCCTTCATAATGAAGGTCGGATGAATCATTTTGGCATTTCCTTTCGAATGTAGCACTAGCATTTCTTCTATTCGTTGGCAGATGATAACGCCCTTTACAAGAAAAAAACAAGAGGATGTCAATGGCTATGAGGATGTGGTGGGAACGAGCAGTGAACTGTGGGCAGCAAGCATGACATTGAACTCGGTAGATGAATGCAGCATAAGAAATGCATGCGAGCTGCTGGTCCACAGCTGCTCACCAACTTCGAAATAAATGATGATGAGAAAGAGGATTTTATTACATTTATTTTGTAATGAGTAAAAATATATTGCTACCAGAGTAATGGGTAGACTCTTCAGCTATAGAACACCAATCGCCTAGCAATGTGATAGAAAATGAAGTTAGACATTGATAGACCAGGTTTTGTAATGTCTGGTACAATCCATTACCTTGTCATAAAGGACAAAGCTGCGGTCAACTACTTCTCAAGGTGCAGCGTGCCAACATTTATATAAACAAGCTGCCAAAATGCAGTCATCTCTATGACACTTATCAAATACTAACATGTTTCAGCTAAGTACCCTGTTTTGTCACCGCTGTTGCTGACAGTGGCAATTAAACATGCAGTCAGGTGCCAAATTGTTTCATTGCACAAAATTCGTATGATTGTCACCACCGTTAGCTTACCTCAATGTAGCCAAGTCCTTCGGGATCAAGCTCCTCCATTATGAGGGCTGCATACTCTTCAGCTTGCTCCTTAAGCCTGGACAACTTGTTGGCAGATGCACTTAACATGATAATCTGGAACAGCAAAAAGGTAAACATGAGTTGGTACAGGGTGCTAGAGCGCTAACTCAGTGATCTCACATCTCACCAAACCACTAGAAAGTAACCCACAACGACCAAGATAGCTGACTCAATTCCTTCCCTACATGACATCGTTGAAAGGACGTACACACGCTCCAATCCATAAGCTACTTTACACTTACCTCACCTAGTCACCTTTCAACGCATTGCTTCAGCGGATCAGAGAAAATAAAGATTAGCTGGCGTGGTGGGAACGACCCTCACCTACTACCGCTGGAGACTGGACTGGAGTCTGCAGAGTGCAGACTCCCATGTCGTGGAAATTTTACTGGAATGCCCTCACACGTTCTAGAAAGAAAAGTGCCCCTTTCCTGAAGGCTAGTAACCCAAAACTGGCAGGCAGGTAGGAGTGGGTAATGGCGTGATGCTTTCCACGCCGGTTTCGCTCACCGACTACGATTAGATGCCAATACTTTTCGCGTACACCCTTCCTTCCCCTACGGAGATTTCGTCTACAACCCCCTTGTGGGATTATTATCACTGGTTAAGGTTTCGCCTCCACTCAAACATACTCCTAGCAAAGAAATAATACTAACCCGTAAGCTCCTGCAAAATGGATGCACTACCTATTAGAAGAATAAAAACAGATATGATTTCGGCAGGGGCGAAGAATTAGACAGCTCGATGGACCAGATACAAAGTTATAAACTCTTGCCGTCACAGGACGCATAAACGATCCGATTTTGATAACCTCAAAAGGCAGATTAGAAAAAGAAAGGGCGGAAGACAAGGGAGAGGAACTGCTCGTACTGTAGGACCACCAACTCCAAGCATGGGTGTTTGTGGCCTACCTCTTTCACCTCCTCCTCTCCAATCCGGCCGTCCGCGTTCTTATCCACCCTGGTTCAAGTCAAATAAAAGAATGGGGTCGTGCTCTTCTAATGACATTAACCAAAAAAAAAAACAATAACAAATCGCAGCAGCTAGCTCAGCCAAGGGTGGCGTAATGGTGGGCATGGTAGCGGGGTGATTTACATGTCGAAGAAGATCTGGAGGCGGGAATCGAAGCTGTTGTCGGTGATCTGCTGCCAGATCTCTCGCAGCTCCTCCTTGTTGATTTTGTCGACCTGCATCTGCCGGCGGCGGCTCAATGTGTCGAACAGCTCGAGCGCGAACTCCTTCGATTCCGTCATCCCTGCACGTGCACCTCGCGAATGTTTGAATGACAGGAATGGAGAAGCCGGGCGGAGGAAGCCGAGGCGTGGCGATAGCGATAGCGATACCAAATTACCAATGCATTCTGCGAAGTCGGAGCGGGAAAGGAAGCCGTCGGAGGCGAGGCGGTCGAAGTTGGCCTGCACCTCCATCCATGCGTTGTTGGCCTTGTTGCTGCTGATGAAGCGGAGGCCGCGGAGCGCCTTGTGCGCGCCGGAGCGCGTGCGGTCGAGCTGCGCGCGCTGCCGCCGCGCGGCCCGGGCGGCGAGCGCGGACTCGATGCCGGAAGTCGGGTGCCCCTGCCCTTCGGAGCGGCTGTGGGTGCGGCCGAAGCGCTTGGTGAGGTCCTGCGAGAACTGGCGCGCGATGGACATGGCCTCCGCCTTGAGCTCCTGCGAGAACTGCAGCAGGCGGTGCGATGAGGTCCGCCTGATCGACGGCGACCGCGACCGCGACGACGACGCGCCGCCCGCATGGTCCCCGCGCGCGCCCAGTGGCAGCCTCTGCGCCCCGGTGGCAGCCGCCGCCGCCGCGGCCGGCTCGACGCTCCGCAGGATAATGGTGTCGTCCTCCTGCAGGTCGAGCGTGACCTCGACCAGCTCCTCCCCGTCGTCCGAGCTGCGGTCGGAGCCCCGCGGGGAGGAGCCCGTGCTGAGCGACCGCGGCGTCGTCCCCGCCGACGCCGACGCCGAGCCGCTCCATCGCTGGTGGCCCGCCGCGGCGCCGCCGCCGCCCCTCATCGCCGACCCAATCACAAGCTGCTTTCCAGCGCGGCTCCCGGAACAGTCCAATGCTCGCAGACGAGACGTGCTCGACGGCTGGATGGATTTGGGGTGGCTTTGGAATCTCTGGGGAAAGGCGCCCGCGACGCGTCCGAGCGGGAGCCGAGCCGACGAAAGAGGAAGCGCAACGGGAGAGCAATATATGAGGAGAGGGGGGCGGGGAGGCGACTCGGCGGGCCGGCCCACGCAAATGCACAGGCACTCCAGCAATATTACACCATCTAATATAACGGGAGTACTGGACTAGCCAAGCACAAATTCGTGGGGGAAAAGGCAGTCTATTCGTGTGCTCGAGAAAATGACCGGGGCCTTTTTCCCGCTTCATCGATTCACCTCGTTCATACGGAGTCGGCGAGTCACCTCGCTCAACGTACGTAGCGGCGGTATGCCGGTATGATCACGAATAATTTGCCCGCTCAAGAGTCAAGAGCATCAAGCAGCTCTCCCTTTTCTTCTCTAATACGCTCCTAATATATACTGCTAGTTTCTATGTTCAAAAAGTTAATAGGACATTGAAAATTTGTCCATAAAATCATTCTAAATTTTTGATAATCTATGTGTATCGTATCCAATTTAATCCATTGGCGTGTCAGATTTTTTATATATATGCGCGTGGTTAAAAAAAATCCTCTAGCGGAGTTTTTCTTTAATTTGCCATTGATTAGCATGGCAAATAAAACATCCAGCCATGGGGATGACTACAGTACTGAGGGGCACACATGTAGCTCATTTTCTTTGAGAGACACTCCCTTCAGTTCCCAAATATTTGACATTATAAACAAGTTTTGAGTCAGACTTTTAACAATTTAACTGTTTTTAAATTATCTGGTTTATAAACTTGGAGGTCATATGTGTAGAATTACTTTGAAAAAGTTTTTTAAAAAGGTATGAATAGGTTAGAATGTTTAAATGTTTCTGTATGATGTGTATTTTATTTTATACTGTTGAAATGTTTTTTCTTGAGATGGGATGCTAAAAATGCAGACAAATATATGTTGATTTTTTAAATATAAATCTGATCAAATTTAGAGAGGTTTAGTTCAGAAGAAAGTTAAAATGAACTTTAATTTAGAACAGAGGCCTCTGTATTTGTGAATCAGGGAGTATCGCTGCTCGTCCGCTTTCTATTAAACGTATAATCTGTAGACGTGCTTTTAAGTAGAGGAAGCGTGGAAGGCAATTCGAGCGCGGATCAGGGGATGCAGTACTAGTATTTTGGTACAGAAAAGAGGGATAGGGTCGACTGTCGACGTTGTACTTGTATGATCGTATCAAAGTCAACCGACAGTACTCGCCAATGTATCTCTGCAAATCTGTATGCAGTAGAGAGCCATCAGTGAGCAGAGAAATCAACTACTCCAACAGAGGATTGCTATAGCGAGAGGGTTATCAGAGGAATTAACATATATAGAGGGCTACTCGTACATTTAAAACCGAAAGAGAAAGAATTGTCTTTCGTAAGCTGCACCGTATATTGACGTGCTACTTTACCTACTAGGTGAGACAGTGAGAGTAGATGGCCATATATTATATTATATGTGTGCATGTGTTTGCGTAATTAACAAGGCGAGATACATGTATGGTTCTCCTGGATTCCTTCCTGTTCATGCCTACTAGCAGGAATGTATTGTACTAGTAATTATATAAAAGTAATCATCGTTGCCGCTGAGATGGAGGCATCGTGTATCGGGAGTTCGCTCTTCATTGGCTCCAAAGCCAAGAAACAAGATGCATGTTTTAGCTTGCATGCAGCGCTAGCCGCCTTTCTAGAGAGCGGAAGGTGGCACTGTATATGCTGTACGACGCTTGCTTGAACACATCCGTCTCATTCTGCACCTCCCAAGCTCAACCCGTGCATGCATGTGTGGGATGGACACGACACAACCGACCGTCGCGTTAAGCAATTTCTTCGCATGTTTCTTCCGGCTAGTTCCGTGGCTCTGGTGCTGCAGGAAAGACCGGTCTGCGCGTACGCGTCTGCGCTTGCAGCAAGGTACCTCTGCCTAGCTAGCACGCGGTGCTCTCAATGTCTTTGCATGATGCGTACGTGATGGATCTAGGGTATTGACCGTACACGTGTGTCCATAGAATAGAAAATGCCACTATACAAGATTATTGGCTTTTAGACGCGACGCCAAGCCATTTGTCGTGTTAAAAATTGTGTATAAATATTATTTATTTTATCATAATTTCATTTGTCATCGCAAGCATTTTAACATGTATGTGCATAATTTTTTTTTTGAAAGACAAATGGTCAAATTAAACATTGTATCCAAAAGTCAACTGCATGTTATAGTTTGGAGATGAGGCACTAGGCGGTAGCGTTCACAAGTTACTCCCTCCAGTGTCAAAATGATGGATGTTTTAGAAAATGACATAGTTACCAAGACACCATTTTAACTATCAACTAATCATAGTACGTATATTAATAATACATCTTGTGTGTAATATTTTGAAATTAATATTAAAAACAAACTAACCATACTAATTTTGATATATGAATTAACATGTTTGAAGCGACATGGGTGGTCAATACTCTACTCACGTACGGCGGCCGTGGGCCAACGGAAATAGCCCATATGCCCATACAATAGCTATCTTTGGAATCATTTCCATTGCCCTTTTGCTGTAGCGAGTCATATCTTTAGTTAATAATTAGTATCCTCTCCTAATACTACATCATAGTTCATGAAGGGAGAAGAGACTGAGAAGCAGCAGTTGGAAATATTAGCTCATCAAAGCGTGAGCACTCCAGAATTCGCTAGCACGATGAATTGATGATAGCATCAGATCCAACGGTTCCAACCCAATAGGCGTCCCGGAGACCCGTGGTGGCAGCGAACAGTTGGTAGATAAAAATAATAACTAAAAGCTCGTTCAAATCAGTGGGTCGTGGCGTGCAAAAACCGTCGGGCCCCCGGATTCTAATTCCATTTAGCAGGTCATCTACTTGCTTGAAATCCCACGGGAATGTTTGACCTGACCTAATCTGGGACAAAATCCTAACCGATTCGCATATAGTAGGAAAAAAAAGAAGAAGCAGGGAATCGAAACCTAATCCAAACCTTAATAATTAAAACCAGCTCCAGACGGGAACAATCCGAGTCCAAACAACGACAGCCTCGTACACGCGAAGCTGAAGCTAGAGGGAAACGACGCTTCCAGCGAGCGATGGCGAAATCAATCGAGAGGCTGTGGCATGGCCGCATGGGACGCAAAACTGAAGAACAGCGGGTTCCAAACGACATAGGAACCGGGACAAGACATGGGGACCGTGAACCGTAGTACACGAACTGGGGTATTGACCGATGGCCACTTGCCATGCAGCGCCAACGAATCCAGCAGTGGACGATCTGGTGTGCCTGGAAATATGTGCTCGTCAGACTTTTTTACGGAACCTGTAGGATCGGTGCAGCTCTGTGTCAAGGCTTTGACTTGCCATAACTTAACACTCGTAGTCGTAGTAATCGATGCAAAATGCTAAACTTGATGCGTAGCACTCCATATATACAGTATGTCTCAAAACCTATAGCTGCTTTAGGTTTGACATATGCCTCAAAAACATATTAGTACATAGCTATTTTTAGGTTATTTATCATAAGTTGAACTATCGCCTTGCTAAGCTTTTGACTAGATTTCTATTAAAATTAAGCTAATAGATACACTAGCGGTCTATAAAACTTGTTATGGTGTGCAAAATATGTAGATGGAAATGAGAGGTATGTGTGGTGTTGTAATGTGCCTCTAAAGGTTAGGTATAATTTCATAAAAAAAGGTTAAAAATATCCGGACGTGTTTATGATTTGTAAGTATCCTAACCAGGTTGTTGAGGAATGCTGGGATGGAGAGATGTGGGATATACTTTTCAGGAGGTGCCTGAGTTCAGAGGAACAAAATGAGAACTGGAAAGAAATTTCCTAGAAATCCCTGCAACAGAAGGTGATGTTTTCTGATTTAAACACGTTTGCCGTGCTGGATGGCACTTTTAATTAAACGAGGAGGATCAGAGAGCAAGGTGGAGCTGCTGACTGGGCGATGAAGAATTGTTAGTGGTGGGATTTACTGTCATCCATCGTGTAACAGGCGTGGTTTGATACCCCCGTTGCAGAAATCTAGAACTCCGTTTTGGATGTGTGTGTGATCGACAAAGCTTTCTCGGGTCCCTAGAGGCGTCGGTTGGGTTGCCACGGGCGCGGCACAGAACCAGAGACGCCCTTCTCCGACTTTACAGATACGCAAACGGAAAACGACCAGCGGTGCGCCGGTCGCGGCGACGCCACTCGCGGCGACGCCACTCGCTTCGCTTATCCATCAACACCCTCGCGTGTCGCGTGCCGTACTCTGGCATCGCGTCGCGTACCTGGCGTCATCGCCGACCGGACGGATGGCACGAGTTGAGACTTGAGACATGGAGCCGGCCCTGAACGACGCGCACGCGCACGCGCACTTTGTGTGATCGCCGGGCCTGCCACCGGGAGCGCGGAGCGGGAGGCACGCACACCACACCACACCACACCACGGCGGGCCGAGCGTTGAGCGCCCGCGCGTGCGTTCGTCCGTTCGTGGCTCCGAAGCAGGCAAGCAGCCAGCCGGTCCGGCAGCACGGCAACACCTGTTCAGCACTCGGCAGCCTGATGGATGCCGGCGGCCACGATCCACGACGAAAAAAGCTCGGCCTTGGACGAGCTTTTCCGCCCAAAAGGGACATGATTTCGGTGCCAAAAATCCATGGCAAGCATACGGGCAGGGCCCCTGGCCTCTGGGTCTCAAGGGGGAATCATTGAGCGGGAGCTAGTTGACTAGGCGATGATTCCAGCGGGTGCGCCGAAACAGGAAGCTGCGGTGCGCGTTTGACTTGCAGCGGCAGCAGCAGCCAGCAGCAGTGTCTTCGAAGCCAAGTGTCAGCTAAAGACTCTTGCAGGCAGGTCTCAGCTGTTGCTACAGCTACTATTATATTCAGCTGTTGACTTTTCAGTTCCACAGCCTGAACAATCTCCTTGCAAAAGTTGGTGGATTCCCTGTCTGCCAAAACCTGCTTCCATCTCACAAAGCGCGAGATCCAAAATTATAAAAAAAAAAATGCTATGTGGCTTCGATTAGGTCTTGTGTAACTGGTTAATCCTCCAAATGGTGAAAGGGCGACTTACTGGGTTCAGTGGCTAACCTGCTCATCTCCTATTTCGTACTACTAAGTTTCAGCAGTAGATTCAGTGACGACGTTTTTCCAAGAAAAAAAGGAGGGGAAGAACGATCAAGTTGGCCAGCGGACAATCAGCAATCCGGAGGAAAACGATGAACAAAGCAAGATATATTATTGACTAAGCTGTCGTGACTGTTTCCCTGTCTGACTTTGCGATGCAAATTAAAGCAGGAAGACCACGGATAAAGCTAAGCTAAACATCACATTCCCCGATCAGATTAAATACGATCAGGCCGTGTTAGTAGGTCGCCGTGAGATCCAACACACACGTTACCGGAAAGTTGCGATCGCCGGAGAGCTGGTGATCAACTCACCACCGCTCGTTTGATCGAGTCCGGAGCCATGGGAGAGCATTTGTCAGTTGTCACTGCACCAGACAACTCTTTCCAAGACATACGATGACGTGCTTTACAACAAGGTCGACCAACATATTGCTGCCCACGAGGTGAATATGCTTTTCTTTCTCTCCCTTTCCTAAGTATTGTTTGGGCAAATGGTCAAGAGCAGATGTAATTAAAAGGCGAATGTGATCGGAAAAGACAATTAAAAGGCACTATCTGTTGTCCAAAGGTATAATTGCTTTGGAAGGCAGCTAGGTTACTTGTACATGAAGAAGCGCTTACCTCCCCTCCAAAAGAATTCCTAGACAACCCATCTAACACTAATACAAAAAATAAATGGCGTATACGGACACTGGACACAAATCAGTGCTAATTCTTTAAGAAAAAGACGACATAATTTTGAGTGTCAACAATTCCAGATATTTTCTTTTTTTTTTATGGCCACCTGTCCTTCTCTGATTCACCTTACTATAGGGAAAAAGGTTATGACCTGTAGCCTGCAACTTGATGAAATTTGACAAACCATGACTTCAAATAGCTCACTGACCTAGTCTAAAGCTAAACCGCATGACTTGCATGCGCAATGCGATCGCGACCATGACCGAAAAATGGACGGGGATCAACTACCGTGAAATGAGGAAATTGAAAACGGTGCTTAGAGTTTTTAAATAACTACTAGTACATCTCTGATCGTGAGGTAGCCATCGACTCATCACCTAGCGCTCTAGACTAACCTCAGACTCAGAATGTTAAGTGAGCTCGTCGTTGTCCATACTGACGGAGATGGCAAGGAAGGACGGTGTAAGTCAGACGAGGACCATGGCGAATAGTGCGGCACAGGAAGACTAGTCTGAATATGCAATCACCGTCACTAAGGGCCAAGCAAAATCATCAATAACAACAATGTGATTTGTGGAACAGTTTAAACTAGTTTTACATGTGCATCTAATTGAACAAAACCATGGCTGCTACTTTGGCAGTCTGGTATCTTGTGGCTCACGGGCTTGGATATAATCTCACTAACTACATGTTAGGTGGGCACATTGTGGATTTCTTTTTTCCTGCTATCCTTGGTTGTTGATACTTAAAGACGACTGTCACAATCCAAAAGAAAAAAATGAACATAACTAAATGGTGCGGGTTAACAGTACCAAGGACATCAACTTTAGCAGTGAGGCCGAAAAAGCATGTAAATATTAGTGTCATGCTAAACGTTTGAGCCATGCTTCTAGAGGCAAGGCAACGCAGCCAGCCAGCCAGGGCACCAACCAGCTCCCATTTCGTTTGCAACCCGCAACACCATGACCTGACCAATTCATCTGTCGTGCTCAGATGACCTTGTGCAGCACTTTTTCCAGAGACGGCCACCCATCCTAGGACCTGGCAGTTAACAACCCCACCTGCTCCAAGTATCAAATTCTGCTTCCGTGCCCATGGATTCAAAAATGTCTTGGTGCTCCTTGCTTTCATGCATGACGGTAACTCACAATACCCTAGAATCTACAGCATTTTACTGAAATGGTCCAACAATGAGAGTTCCAGGAGTTGAAACAGAAGCGAGTGTGCTTCAGCTTTTGGTAACTTTCAATTTCCCTTTTGAAGATAATGCAGGTGGCCGCTGGTGATGTCAAAAAAATATGTATACTGAAAACTTGATAGAGATCATTGACAAATATTATCCTTCACTAGACTGCAGAATATGCATCCAAAAGGGACAAGTGAAAAAGGATATATGGTTACAGGCTACAGAGCAAAACGCATCCTACTGAATCTCAGCGGAATAATTGAACATTGTGGCGACTTTGCTTCAGCAAATCACAAGAACTTCAGTGACAAGCTTCTCGATGCAGGATATGCTACATCTCCTTGTCTACTAGAGTCTTCATGAATGTTCTGCCAAGACTTCTTCTGTCGTCAGCATGCATAGCATGGTCGATATGGATTCACCTAACCTCGGTAGAAAAATAACGCATAGGATATTTCGTAATTCACAGTATTTCAACTGATGTCATAACATCTGGCCCTCAGCAGTAGAGACGTAGAGTTCACCAGAATAGATTTGTTTTAGGCTTTTAGCAAAAGCAAGAGGTGCAGGTGCTGAATGGGACAACGAGCTGTCGAGCTTTCAGAAGCACCGTATCTAGTCAGTTAGCAGGGGCAGCAAGCATTTCTAATACAAGTGTTACTGGAACGATTCAGATATTACAGACAAGTACTTATATGTTTGATGTTGTACCATGCAAAAAAAACATTTCAATATAAAAGCAACAAAGAAAATGATGAGAGGGCGAATCGCAAAAGGGCAGCGCACACGAAAAAAGAAGCAGAAACACCTCAACCAACTATTGAGGTTCCCTCCACAGTTCACACAAATTTTGCTTCTAGTACAGACACTAAGGTTCCTTTCTGTGACCTGTAAAAGAGGGGCGAAAAAGTTGTGGATTAAGATTTTTCAAGAGACACTGTCGATAATGCAACGATGCGCTGCCACTTTACTCTCCAGATTGATAAAAACCACAAGTGCATTCCAGCTAGAGAGAAACTAGCAGCTCAAAGCGCACCAACGGCATGGCCGCGGCTTTGCTGCTCCGATCAACATGCGATGTTCTCACTTCACTTGCATGGGGACAAACGGGATGTGCAGATTTGATGGGAAACAGAAAAAAAAGGAATTGATGCAATCTGTGGGTGTGGGAAGAAGCACATTCCCTCGAATCAGAATTTCTGTCCCTGGCTCCCGTCTTTGCTCTGTCCAGGAAAAAGACAACGGTTTATGCCATGTCGCCGGAACAGAAAAGTTAGCCAGGTTCCTGTACACACCAAATCACTTTGTGTGCTGCAGAGCAAGATATTGTGATCTAGGATCAACATCTCTCGTTGACAAATTCTCTGGCTGCATATTCGATTTTGAGCGATCTAGGATCAAACACAAATTGATTAGTGGCCCTTCATCTTCATAGCTAATATTTGTCACTGTAAGGTAGAAGCATGCACATCAGAACATGTGATGGAAATATTCAGTTCTGGAGGTATGGCTCTAGCGATATAATGACATGACGACTACAGTTCCAGGTTTGGGCTCAACATTAGCAGGGTTAAGGTTCTACACACACACAGACAAAAAAAAAAAGCACAGGCAAACATATAGATGCACACATAATCTGAACAATGACGTTGACTCCTAGAAAAGGGACTGGCATCAATACATATTAGGAAAATTAATTAGTTTACAGCAGTTTGCAAAGAAGAAAGTTGAGATTTAGAACCTCACCCCTATTTTTTTTTTACAAGATGCCAAGATTTATTAGCATGTCCAGTGTCTAATGGCAAGGGGTAAGGAGGTAAATAGCGACAGAGCTATACCATTATAGTGATCAAACAGGAACATTCCATAAAGTCTTTCAGGTGGAACTTAAAGTTCCTTCTTAACCAGTGTACATTCTAACTCAACAAAAAGGAAAGGCCTATGCAAGGTTCCTTTCTTTTCGTCTAAATCAGACGTAGCATATGTATACATTTTGAAGGGCTGCTTGGTAAGTGTAGCTTCTTCAAAATGCATAGAACTTTTTTTTATAACAGATGCGTAGAACTTGGCAGACATCAAGGAATACCAATCTTACATATTTGCATAAAGCACAAGGGTCAAATCTCTTTTATTTTACTACAGATCAATTTAGCTGCTGAAATTGTCTAACAGTACACAGAGGATTACCTCGATAAAACCAACTGACGAGGGCCTAAAGAACAATAAAGCATAATAGGGTGTTTCAGTACTATATATCAAAGCTAGTGCCAAAGGGAATAACATAAACGCTTGTACTGCAAAAATTACATGAATCACCAGGCATACTAGATAACAGATGGGGGTAGTAACTCTGAACTGCAAACAAGGAAAGACCATCACGAGTTCAGTGACTTGTAGGAAAATATGCTTCACAGGATAGCTGCTAGACCCTCCTTTTTGACAGGCCTGTTGCCTGGAAATGCCGTGCAGGATACATCAACAAGCGCCTTGAAACTGTAAGGCTCATGCATCGACAGCTCTGAGAGCACCTTCCTGTTGAGTTGGATGTTCTCTTTCATCAATCCATGCATGAAGTTGCCATAATTCACCTGATAGTTAAATGCAAGAATTCAGATGCAAGAAGAAAGGTACTTAAACAGCAAAATGCAAGACGAGTAGCATCGTGCTAAACTAGATGTTCTGAAATGGGCATGCACAGAACTATGATGATTTTATTACTTGCCAAAACTTCATTCTTTTTTCACAAGCTCACTGCAATAGATACGTACCCCATGCAATCGTGTACCAGCATTGATGCGCTCAATCCAAAGGGACCTCATATCCCTCTTCTTGTTACGCCTGTCTCTGTAGGAATATTGCAAGGCTTTCTCAACCCTCTCCCTTGCTATCCTTATGCAGTTCTTTGCCCTTCCTCTAAATCCCTTAGCCAGCTTGAAAATCTTGCCCTTATTCATTTTCTAATTTCAGGATCTCCTGAATAACTTTCCCTCTTCCTGCAGCGCTGCAAAATACAGGGAAAGATATGTAAGCAAACAAGCAGATTGAGTGCACAAACCCTGCAGTTAGCAACCCACGAAGAACAGGGGCGGATCTATAGTGATTCCTGTGTATTCCCAGGAATACCCTACAATCTGAGTCAAGAACACAACAGATCCACCAAATTTTGTTTGCAATCGACTTGCTTAGAAGCAAAGGTCAGGAAGAGAGAACAGATATGCGAGGAGGAAGTGCTCACCGATGCGCTGGCCGCGGAGATGCAAGGGGAGCCGGGGAGCGGACGCAGGGAGGCAGGCAGCTGGCCGGAACAGGGGAGCGGACGCAGGGAGGCAGGCGGCCGGAAATGAAAGGGAGCCGGCGCAGGGCAGCCGGACGGCAGGACGGCGGTCGAGGCGCTCAGGCGGCGGCGGGGGACTAGAGCGGCATCGCTTCCACCAGGCTGGGTGCTCGGGTGCACGGAGAGATTTCGATTTTTGACCTAAATTCGGGGGTATTTAATTATCCGTGACAGTTTTACGGTCGCTTCGTTTGGTTACAGAGCGGAGTGGAATGGAGCGATCCCATGCCTCGTTTGGTTCCAGAGCGTGGAATTAGAATGGGACGAGGACATACCATCAGAAGGATTTGAGTTCATTTGAGTTCACGTGGAAAATATGAGTTCATTTGAATTTATTTGGGTTTCGTTTTTCTCTCCTTGGCAAATATGTTGAGGCAACCGTAAAACTAGCAAACGAAGAAACGTCATTCGTAGCGATGACAAATAATTACATATCCTCTAAAATCGGTAGGCGTCCGTCAGTTCGTATGTCTTTCGGTGTTTGACATCAAAGCTGTAAACTTTTTCATTTCGAGAGCCGCTAGACCCATCAAGTCCAACCATGTTCCCTCCTATTCTCTTCTCTTACCCCGAGTCTAAGCCCACTCCTTCCCCGAGCTGCATCGTTTTTCCTCAAAAAGAATTGCAATCTAAGTTCAAATCATATAATCTACTCTAGCAACTAAATTAGAAAAGTAAGTATACAGTTGTAAGAATGTTCCATAGAATATATGGAGAGCAGTAGAAATGTAAACTTCTAATGGCAGCAGTGACTCCGTAGAGCCATCATAAAGGGCTTTCTTTGATTCGATCAAAGATCAAGAACAAAGTTTGCTCGTGCAAGGGCCAATCTCTCACGTGGGTAACTCCGTAGAAAGACTATATTGACCTCTCAAGGATGCTCTCCTATACCGCCTCTACTATGGTGAGCTTTGTGACAAAAAACTAAAAACATCTCTCAATCTCACAAGAAAGATTGCGACCACTCGACACTCAGAAGGGTCCTGTAAGATTTATAAGCCATCTGCGGGAGTGAAGACCAAAGCTTTTCCATCATGTTGTCTATTTGTGACTATAAATCATGATGTGCATTTAGTTAATTGGTTTTATATATTTCCATATATTTTATAGTTTTTTTATAGAAAATGATTAATTTTAAGACTATATGCAAAGCAGCAAATAGATATAGTTTTGACATCAATTCATATTTCACATTAGTTAGGACCGGGCCGTGCTACTTCCATTTTAGAAAGAAAGCCCACCCTGTTAGGGACATATGGATTTGTATGCAAATTTGATCATATTATGAATTTTTTTAAATTAATTACTTTGTTCTTCTATATAAGGAACCAAAAAGGTAGGGGAGAAGACTCTATAACATATTTCTATTAGCTCACTCAATCTCTCACTCACCATCTCTCTTGCAGGACTATCTCTTCATAATTACATAGCCACTCAGTGTTAAATGGTTTAGGCAATAAAATATGTAAAGTATAAATTGTAATGTAATATCCATTTGTAAGTTAAATTTTATTTAAATATTTTTGCTTAGAAATAGGAATACCTAAGTCTAAAATTCTAGATCCGCCACTGACGAAGAATCAGACAAGTCATATGCATTATTAAGTATTAACTTCTGAACTTCATACAAAATTACTGCATTGCCACATTAAAATTCATTTCACAGCTCGATAACCAAGTAAATTCCATGGCATCATGTATTCATAATAGGGGCGAACCAAAAGATCGAAGTCGGTAGCCGTAATACATGTATACACTTGAAATAAAATCAAATCAAAATACAACTAACTAAATAGCTTTGAGTTAGGGTTTGGGTGCTCAGTTTCCCACAGCAGGAAGGAAAGAGAAAGGACGTGCATACATGGTGGGTGCTCGTCACTGGCGAAGAGCCCGATGAATACCTGGCGTAGGGCGGCGGCGGCGTCCAGTCGTCGCTACGAGAGAGAGGGTAGGGCGACGGCGGCGGCAGCTTCTTGAAGTCGCCTCTGGAGAGGTAGCACCGAGCGAGTGAACGGGGATGGAAAGAGAAGGTTGCATGGGCCAATGGGCCTCCAGCAGGGCTGCTTGCCTGCCTACCGGTAGGATAGAAAAATTTCAACTGTTGCCTGAGATGGTTAGATGTTTTTTTGATAATTTTTAGGATACTTTTTGAGCTCCAAAAAGGACCAAATAGTAATAGTAAGATGGATTTAATAAATCTCAAGTGTGTAGACACAATATATGTTTTGCTTCATGCTTATTTCATTAGATTTTTCTTAAACTTACGTTAATTCCATATCGGAAAGTTGAAAAATGCAAATCTTATCTTTGATATGTAATCTATAGGGAGAGGCTCCCTCACCTTATTATATTAAATTGGCATTATGGCACATGGCCCTCAAATTTAGATTAAAGCTAAACATCAACTATGTGTTTTAGAGCAATCCATCACACGAATTTCTCCACCGATGTAAAAACACCACACCTTCTTCCCCAAGAACTGCGAGTTAGGGTTTGGGGTTTCGGGGCTGGGGGCTTACCTGTGTCATCTCCATCCTTAGGAAGGGTGCTAGGGAGGCCGGTGGCTCAAGGCAACGGTAGCCGCAGGACGCAGGTGGCGGAGGACGGCAGTCGGGAGGTGCCGGTGGCGGGGGCGTAGATCCACCTGGGATTAGCGGTGGCAATGGTGGAGGGCGGTGGCGGAGGCGGCGGGGATGCCACCGGAGTTGGGGAGGCGTCGAGGATGCTGCCAGAGCTAGGGGAGGCGGTGGCGATGGAGGAGCCCTGCGTAGCCACCTCAGTGAAGCCGGGTTAGCATGGGAGAAGAGACGTGGTTGGGGGGCAGGGCGAGGGCGACGACGGCAAGGAGGAGGCGTGCAGGGATGGGGTAGCGGCGACCTCTAGGAGCAGAGTGAGGGAGGCGGGGTCGCGGGGTAGGGTTTATATTGAGTGAATCCTAGCCCTCCATCTTAAGATCTAATGGTCCAACAAGGATGTGTTGGATCCCTCCAAAACACATGGTTGTTGTGTAGAGTAACTCCAAATTTACAGCACCGACTCATACGGTCAAGTTCAAGCAGTGGGGGTTGGGGGAGGAGGAGGTACAACATGATGGTATATTACATAGCAAAGAGGTTACACCAAGAGGTTGGGATCAACTCATCTCCTTGGTACTTTCGATGAGCCCAGAGCCTGCACGGTTGCTCAATTGATTCTACCTATCCTCTGAATGAAGACAAAGGAATTACTTCTCTTCCATAGTTGCGAGCAGCAGAGGAGGATCAGGGCGTTGAATTCTATCACGGGAACATGTTCTGGCCTGGAGATGAGGTGCAATTCATCGGTGGACACATCAGCATGTTTGTTTGGAAGCCCAGTTTATTCTCCAAAGAGTAAATTTCACTGGTGGTTCTTGAACTTGTCCTGAGTTCTCATCTAGGTCCCGGTACTCTCAAAATGCACGTTCAAGTCCATAAACTTGTTCTGATTTCTCACCTAGGTCCCGGTACTCTCAAATTGCATATCTAAGTTCATGAACTTGCAAATTCTTTTCATATAGGTCCAAATCTCCATAACTTACGCGAAACTATGTGATTAGGTGGATCTGACGGATGGACATGGCAGAGGCCCCACGCAGACGGGGTGGGTACGCGGTGAAGGTGGACATGGCGAGGGCGCCTAAACAACCGCTAGTGGGTGCACCCACAACGGGGGAGTTCGGTGGGGCTCCTCAACGGTGGGTAGTCGACCACATCAGTGGAGCGAGTGGAAGAAGATGAGGGAGGGGAGCGAGTGGAAGAAGATGAGAGGGAGAGGATCCAACTAATCACATAATTTGCAGCAAGTTATGGAGATTTGGACCTATATGAAACGGATTAGCAAGTTTGTTGACTTGAATGTGCAATTTGAGAGTTCCGGGACCTAGGTGAGAAATCAGAACAAGTTTATGAACTTGAACGTACATTTTGAAAGTACCGGGACCTAGATGAGAACTCGGGATAAGTTCAAAGACCGCCCGTGAAATTTACTCTTCTCCAAAACTCTTCGGTAAGCGGGCATTGGTATATGATGTGCGTTGGAGTTTCAGCTCGGAGCCACAAATAAGATTTGAAATGAAAATGACTTTGAGTTACTTTGTTCAGCAGTATACATATTTGTGAAATGCAATATACAGGATCTGCCTATTTACACTGATACACACAGACGGTTACATGTATACGATCAGTTTCTCTAAGTATACATATGCGTGATCAGCAGTGTTGGGGAGGCAGGCACATTTTTATCCTTTTCTTCCCCCTTCCAGTTGGCTTACTATATACAGTATATACTTAGATTTCTACACTCTTGTGCAACATATATACTACAATATACATTAATACATATGTATCTGTGTGCGTTATATAGTATTATATACGTTGGTTGCTTGACCGTTTGGAGGCCGCCTGAATTATTGACATTGTAATGGCCAAAGCTCAGCTTCGGTTTAAAACTGCGAGAGGAACTGGAGCTGCTTGAGGATGGGGTTGAGCACCTCCATGAGCTTCTCGCAGGGGTGGTTATGCACGCCCTCGTATGTGGTGACCACGATGCTAGTGTCCCTGGCCAGGCGCTGCACCTGCTTCTTTACATTGCACGTGTGGTGAGTGCACCGGTAGTAGCTCCTGCGTCATGCGTTTCCCAACATGGAGGTTATTAGCACTCCGTATATATCTCGATCCGGTTAATACATGTGAAACTGAATTTAACTGAAGCATTTTTTTTATACTGCGTTGTATACACCTAGAGATAGGCCAGGTAATTATTTCATTTTCAGAGTTCATGAGAAAAGGAACGAGCTGCTCCACCCATTCTAAATTACAAACTATTTTTTTATTTTGTCCAAGTTAAAATTTTCTATTTTAAAATAAGATTTATAGAAAAATATATTAATATATACTCTATCCTAAAAATAACCCCTACCCGAAAAAAAATGACATAGTTGCTTATGGACTACCGACTACCTCATAGAGTACAACATCAAATGCACTGTAAAGCCAAGTCCAACAAATCGTCTATATAGTTGGTTATAGCACGGAAATAGTATTGTAGCTACACTGTAGACAAAGTAGAGTTTGAATATAGGCAATGTGATAGACGATTTGTTGAACTTGGCCTAAGGATACTCTGCACATTATGGCAGGATTTTGTTATTAGAAATAAAAATATTGCATATCTATGATAGACATATGGGTTTTTGCATTGTATGTAGTTAGAATTGAGCAAGCTATTAGAAGAATCCAACAGAAAACTATACAATTTTATATAGCATTTAGGAAATTGGGAAGGCCAAGCAGAAAACATGGATACCTTATATGTTCATAGATTGGCAATATTAATTGTACTTAGTGGGATGGTATGGTCCTACGGATATCTTTTGCACATAGTAAGAGATAATTTGGATAGTTTACATGAAGAGATTGGTATAATAATTGCAATTAGTGAGTTTGCTTATAAATACTCCAAGTACATATGTGCTAATTAATATGCCACAGTTCATAATAAAACTTGTTCGATTTTTGTAGATGTTGGTGCTTTGCGATAAAATTGGTCAAATATGCATAAGTTTAACTTATGATAAACTTTAAATGAACTATAGTTCAGAATGGAGGAAGTATAAACAATCGACGGTTCAAGCTATCTAAGAATACTGCATGAATATATTCTCACGTACAGATGTTTTGTAATATTATGTAAATATATAGCATTCGTTTTCAGCCCATTATCTTCTCAATTATGTTATCAGTGTACTCTTACATAGACAACCCCGCTAAGTTCAGTTAGTGTTTCATTCTTAACATAGTTCAATTAGTGTTTCAATATCATTATACAACGTCAATAGTTTTCAATATGTTTGGAAAAAACTTTAAGAAACTATAAAATTGGTATCCAAATGATTCTTTTGCTTGGACGGGTAATGCTGCACCTAAGTTTTGTATATTTCACTTTGCATTCCTCATTAAAAACTATGATACCTCAAATGAGCCGTCACAATTATTCATTTTGTATTGATCCTATATAACTTTTGTGCAGCACACAAGGCAGACCTCTAGTTTGTATCATGGAAATGACCATTATGCACACCAGTCCATTAACATGTGCTCATATTTAAGCTAAAATCTTAAAACTCAAAAGTATTACAGCCTTGACCAAAAGTTTCTCTTTATTTATTTTCTAACACAATATTGAAACACATACTTCGTAATTTCTACTAAGTTGTGGTTAACTTCGGTTACCAATTACTCTATACATTTGAGTTTATGCCAACTCTTGTTGTGATTAGTTGTTGCAACATTTTGCTCCACATGCTAAGTGGAAACTGTATGGACCATTGTGCCCTTTATTCAGAACTCTGTTTTTGTATATTATTAAAACACATATTGTAAGTTCTGGACTATACTCTTAGGGCTTATTTGCTTCACACCCTGGCCTAGGAGCATTGGCCAGGCAGCAGCATCTGACCCTACCCCTGGCGTTGATGCCTGGGCAAATGTGTTTCCCACGCTGCCAAGCAAAACAAGCCCTTGCTGTATATATAATGGCATAGGCATTTAGTTTAGTCTACATACTAACTCTTAAGATATTGATTTTGCTTTCAAAAGAATTATAGTTTAATGGTGTACTTTTTTATAAAAACGGAGCACTTATAATTGAATTACCAATATATGTTATAATGTTTTGTGTATACTTACTGTGAGTTAGTTTTTATATAGTTGTAGAAAATGGGTATTTTAGAAGAATCTATTAGGATGCTTTATTTTTTTTCATAATAGCATGTGTAGTAATTTGGTTGTAGATCGAAGGGGTTATTTTTAGTTTAGTTTTAATAACGATAAATATGAATTTTTTTTGGATTACTTTAGATAATATTAATTTCATAATGATGACATGAGATGGGTGATTTAGAATAAAATTAATTAGCAGTTGTTTCTATATTTTTGTAAGATTTTTATAATTTTTTGGACTCTCTATTGTTCTTGTGACTATTAACATGAAGGCTCTAAATAGGTCTTAAGATAATATGGTTAAAGCGGTGAAATATTTAAAATGAGTCTTCATTTTACATAGTGTGCACATAAAGGATTGGTGACATCGTCTTTCCAGCGACTAGTAGCTAGACCTAGATGAACAAAGGTGCTGTCATTCTAAGATACGGACAACCAAGTAGACGCATGCATAATGGAAATTTGGCCAACAAAGACAACGCTGTGGAGTAGCCGCAGATAGCATGCGCTAACCATATCCAACTAAATAGTCTGGCAGCATGATGTGGCAAGCTGACAGCCTTTACACGACTCAGTGGCCGAGCACGTCCAGGGCATCCTTATAATACATAATAATTATACTCGTATTACATAACCCATGCATAGCTAGTAGTTCGAGAGCGTTGAACCTCCTCTATATATCCTATCTTTTGTTCACTCCACGAGAGATGACGGCATGATGCACGCATGCAACAAAATTCAACATATGCATGCTACATGTATTACGCCAGTAGAAACATGCGCACGTTTGCAGACACATACATATGCATCCCGTATTAGTTCCAGCAGGGCTTATGCATGCATGCATGCAGCAGTGTTGATCCTTGCACGTACATGATGGATCATGCACGCGTCCTCCGTACGTGTGTGCGGACACCATATGCTATTATCTGAAACGAGAGATTGAACACGTACTCCTATGTAGGAGGTAGTCAGGTAGAGAGCAGAGCGAGAGGACGATGCACACCTGGGGTGGGCGCTGTTCTTGACGGCCTTCTGCCCGTACTTCCTCCACCGGTAGCCGTCGTCGAGGATGTCGTTGACGCTCCTGGTCTGGAACGCGAACCTCGGCCTGCTCACCTTCTTCTTATTCCCCGCCCTCCCCGCGCCGCCCTTGTTGGGCTTCGTCAGCTCCTTGCCGCCGCTGCTGCTCCCCGCCGCCTCGCCGCCGCCGGCGTCGTTCTCCCCGCTCTGGTCCAACTGCAGGCCCGCCTGCTGCAGTAGCGCCGGCACGGGCGGGGCCATCAAGCTGGCCTGCTGGAGCAGCGACTGCCAGTCCACCGCCGGCGGGAGCATCATCGGCGTCACCGCCGCCGCCAGCTGGTCAGGGCCCAGAGGAGGAGGAGGAGGAAGGCTGTTATTGTTGTTATCGCACGCCGACGGCGGCTGCTGGAGCGCTGCCATGAGTGTACTGTGCTGGTCGTCCGACGACGATAAGCTCGGCGGCGCGAGCGGCGGGGACGGCGCGGGGAAGTAGGGGAAGCTGGGGAGCGCGTGCGACGACGATTCGTCGTCTGCTCCTCCGTGCAGGTGGCTCTCCATGGATCGGATCGTCCTTCGTTCTGCGATCCTTCAGTGCCAGTGGCGACGTGTCACGTACTGTACGCACAACGTGGGCACATGTGAGACGACATGTCTTGGGATTTATAGAAGCGACTCATCAATAGCCCTGCAGAGAGAGCTCAAGTGTGAGTGAACGAGAAGGCACCCGATCGAAGATGCGAGGAAATTTAGTTGGGCAAACGTGCACCGCAAAGCCTCCGAGAGAGAGAGAGAGAGAGAGAGAGAGAGAGAGAGAGAGAGAGAGAGAGAGATGATCGAGGAAGTGAGCAACCGTATATATCTCAACTACCCCCACGGGCCTGCTAGCTGAATTCTGTTCAACCGCCCCGTCCGCCCCCGGCATATGCACACTGCCCTTTCCGGTCCGGTTCCGGCCCGCCAATGCACGATCGATCGGAGGCTTACTCGATACTCTCCATGTAATCCTGTACCGTGTAAAAAGGAGATGCATGATGAGCAGCCATCAGTCCCATTACTTGCAATCAAACAAATGGACGTCTTTTCTGATATGATTCAGGCATATATCATATAGGAGCATCACATATATATGCAAAGCGAGCGAGGGATAGAAGCATCCAATCTGTAGAGTCTCGAAGAGATTTTCAATCGAGTCGTACGTGTTTGGTGAGGTGCCGCACGCACGCGTGTCCTTCATCAGCCATTGTCCGTGCCATCATCATGTGAAAACCACTAGTAACAAAAAAAGAATTTATGCTGGGAAGGGCACGCATGGATTTCCAAACAATATGTATACCACTGTAATAGTATATGCGAGCGTTGCTTGACAAATATTAGACGACGTCGACAGCTACATCACATTATTATTAGCTGATGATGAGGCTTAACGTGGCTCCCCTGACGATATCTCCCCCACAGTCAGTCCCCAAATCCGATCCGTCATCTGCGCCCATACGCCTTCTGTGCAAGTGTATATATAGATATATATCTGATCGCATTATATATACTGTGTCGTCATCGAGAAGCTTGAGGAAATGAGTATTCTGTATGCAAGTACATAATAGCTTGTTATATATATATACTGGTGCCTCGCTAGACGTAGACTCATCGTGTATAGATAGCAGGATTACATATAAGCAGAGCAGCAGCGGATTTTACGAGTCCTGACGTACAATCGAGTGCTCTGCGTTTTACGCTAGCACAGCATCGCGATCTAGGGCAGGTACGAAATCCATTGGAAGCGTGGCAGCACAAAGCATTGTTAATCGTTATACTCCATTGTTCTCCTCCATGATGCGTGCGAAAGACATATATTGGTGCCAACCTGCTAGAAGGCGACGGCGTCTAGCGCGCGTTGTCTCCTCGCATTGGAGGCGCTATCTTTAATTTACGTCGTCCAATGCAAAACCCACCTTATATTACCAAAATCGCCTAATCAAACATTCACCAAAAAAATCGCAAAACGACGGAATTCATCATCGCAATCCAGCTTCATTCTCGTTCCCCATGCATGGTTCGCATCGAATGTCTGTAGCCGCTCCCCGAACCTTCGTTCTCTCCCATAGCTAACAAACAAAACGCATCTAAATTAAAGCAAATCTAACACAACCTATGAGAGAAAAAAAAAGATATCGATCGGGAGTAAAATAGTAAATGGTTGGAGAATGGAGGAATAGACGAACCCGGCCTCATGTGCCGGTGTCGCCCTTGCCTCGGCGGTTACGGGGCAGAGATGAAGAAATACAACTTCCACGTTCAAATGGTTCAGTCCTACTGACATGTGGGCCAGTTTGTCAGCGACAAAAGACAACTTTTACAAAAAAAAAAAGAAAAGAAAAAGGCCGCACATACATGTTGAGAGCTTTTCCGAAGAAAAATGTCTGGAGGTGTTTGAATGCTGAGGCCTATGGGCCGCAACCAATAATGGATGCACTGCACCCACAGAGCCCGAAAGAGATGCAGGCTCGGCCCGATGGCAATTATGGGCTGGGCCTAGTCATGGGCAAAGTCAGCGGGTCTCTCTCCTCTTCTGTCGTCACGCTGGGGAAGGCAGCCGGCACCGCCGCCGGACACAGCAAGTCGCGTGCGTGCAGCGGGCAGCGAGCACACCCATCCAAGCTCACGCATCGGCTTCTCCGGGTCACGGCCTCAAGGGCCGGGCGCACGGCTGCAGCAGCGGCGGGGGCTCGCGTGACCTGGGCGGAGTCATTCGCTAGGTTACTCGCAGGCCGCGGATTCTGAATTCGAACTCCATGGCGCCCTCGGCCGCGGACGCGGAGGCGGAGTCGCTGGCGTCCCCCAGCGGTCGCCTCCTCGTGCTATACGCATCACAGACTGGGAACGCCATGGACGCCGCCGAGCGTGTCGGGCGCGAGGCGGAGCGCGGCGGCTGCCCGGCCGTTGACGTGCTCTCCATGGGCAGCTTCGATTCCGTAACCTCCAAAACCTGAACCTCCCAGCCCGCACCACCCTTTACATGTGAGTATTTGACGCCTCTGCTTGCTCCTGCAGAGTCGCTTGCCGAGCGAGCGGTTCGTGGTCTTCGTCGTGTCCACCACGGGGCAGGGCGACCCCCCGGATTCCATGAAGGTTTGCATACTTCGATCCGCTTGATTGTTACCAGTCATTTGGATTGCTCATTAGGATTTTGTATTGGGTTTTGCGGCAGGGGTTTTGGAGATACCTGCTGCAGAAGGATCTTGGCGCACAATGGCTCGAGGGGATCCATTATGCAGTGTTTGGCCTCGGGGACTCAGGCTACCAGAAGTACAATGTAAGGCTTCTGCCCGGGTAATTGAGCTTGCTAATTCATCATATTCTGCTGCCAGTACAATGGTGTGTAGAGCTGTATCAAAATCATCTCCAACAATTCGCCTACATTTTGGTGATTTATTGCCAGAAAAACATTCCAGTGTGCGGATACTGCATAGCGCATAGTGACTCTGTTCCTTTTTGTTTGGGCGGTTGGAGGAGGAATAATTAAGTGTTAAGTACCTTTTTTGTGGAAATACAAGTTGTCTTTATCTTATCAATGTTTTGATGAATGCTTGCAAACTGAAGCTATATTGTTAAGTTCTTATATAACCACTATAGCAGCCTGAGATAGCATCTGTAAGCACCTCAACATAACATTGTAACTTTTCCTTTTGTATACTCCAAACATGCATTCTACTGCATTTTCAACTGTAGTCATGCCTTATTTCAATCAAAAAGGGTTTGTACGCTTGTAATATGCTGCTCATAATTCATGACTTCTGGTCTGCCAATTTATGTTCTTTCTTTTCTGTCTGTCCATGATTAGTTTGTCTACTACTGCAGTTTGCTGCAAAGAAGCTTGATAGAAGGCTTTTACATCTTGGTGCAGAGCCAGTTATAGGGATAGGCTTGGGAGATGACCAACACCCTTCAGGGTATGATTTAATACCATGTTTGCTTTAGTAAAATAATTTGTGATACTGTTATTGTTAAATTTGTACATACCATCGAATTTTCATCAGAAGCATTTCTCGACTTTAACGAATGATTTTCTTCGTTGTTGCAACATCAGATATGAAGGGGCTTTAGATCCATGGTTGCTGTCTTTGTGGAAATCTCTGAATGAAACTGATCTGTCACTTCTACCTAGAATATCTGACATCAATGATCCTAATTTGAACATTTTGGGGAATCCAAAAGTTCATATCATTTATTACTCTTCCAATGAAGTTCCACAAGATTCTACACTTTCGGGTATGAATGGCTAATATTTACTCGTAAACTCTATTTTGCAATACTTGTTCACAATTTTAACTATATCCTATTCTGCAGACCCCAACAAAATAATAAGTACCGCAAGGTCAATGTCCCCTGCACTACAGTTCCATGATGATGGAGAGCCACCTTACATGCTTCAAATGGTACTTAAACCATTGTTATTTCTATCCTTGTTTTGATATCTAAGTTAATATTAACTTCTTTAGTTGTAGGTTTCACTAGTTTTCCTTAGCTTTGTAAGCATAATAATTACAACTTACTGAACATTTAGTTATGGATATTTTTTAATGTTTGCTCCTGTGGGATTGTTAGTGGTTTGTTATAAAGCACTCTTTTATTGGCCTTATTGAAAGTACTAAAGACTATTAGTATTATGTAGATGAATCACTTAATTGATTGTTGAAAAAAGACGTGATCCTCCAAAATCCTGCACCTGCAGGCTCTGAAATTGTTTCTAGTATGTGAATTTAGCTTTTTATAAAACTAGACTTTCAACCAATAGTTCTCCTGTGTGTTTAGGATAAAAAATTGTTACCAAAAATTTAAAATTTTCATTTATAGTGGCTTCTGAGGCTCTGGTGTTAAATGTAAGAGGCTCTGACGCTAAATACATGATATTTAAGCCCATGGATCATAGATTTTGGTAGTGCACGGTATGCTGAAGTTAGCTTTTCTAGGAGTTATTCTTTTTTGTGTGGCTATTCAATGTGGTCAACCCTAGTTGCAGCAACTATGGGGACGTTTGCTTGGCCGCTGGCTCCTTGCTGGGCAAGGCTGTACAGGGCACGTCAAGGGATCCAAACTGACCCTATATTATAGTAAAGTTTAGAGACTACTATTCACTACTTGTCCCAGGGACACTTAGCAATCAGATTTACTGCAAGAAGCTGACCATTATCTAATGGCCAAGCTCTTTACAGTGCTAAAATAAAATCCAAATTAACTAACGGATATGGATGTACACTTGTAAAGATTAGCCTGGCAGAAAACCAGCTTGGGGAAGTGATGGTCATTGTGTTGATGGTCTATCTCTTATGCCAATGTATTATGTTTCAGTGCTAACCTGTATATTATTTCTGTTGCCAATAAAGTAATGGTATCGATCACCTTTTCTAGGTAAAAAATCAGCGTTTAACTAAGGAGGATTCTGACAGAGATGTTCGCCACTTCGAATTGGAAGATCCATCATCTGTATGCCTTTTATACTACAATCAGTAATTTTCTCACAAATTCCTATGAAGTGTGATACTTCAGAAATGGGAAGATAATTGCATATCTCTCATGTTAGGCCATCAATTATAAAATTGGCGATGCTCTAGAAATTCTACCAAGTCAAAATCCTGCAGCTGTTGATGCCTTTATTGAACGCTGTAACTTGGATCCAGATTGCTACATAACGGTATGTGCATCTGTTTTGTTCTATCATCTAGATTTCTCTACTTGCAACTTTGTGTTTATGCTCTCCTGCTGCGGCTAACTTTCTTTTTTTTTTCAATATACTTGTCCTGTCCTCATTTCTAGCATTAAATACAATTGGCTTAACAGTTAACAGCATTTTCGTTTTACAAGCAGTTTAGACAATTAAACCTTTCATTCTGAAATGATGAGTTTAACTGTTAGAAGGCAGATAATTAGATATAGTTGTATCTTTTCTTTTTATCTTACCATTTGTTGTAATTATCTAGTTAACTAATAAGGAACCATGTCCTTTTGTTTTCTCAGATTCAAGTGAGAAGTAGGGATAAAGTTTCCAAGGGTTCGATTTTGAACAGCCTTAAGGATCACATCAAATTAAAGACCTTTGTTGCTTTAACAATGGATGTTGCATCAGCTTCCCCTCGGCGGTATTTCTTTGAGGCAAGCTTGCAAGAACCCATGTTTTGAGTGCTTTGTCTCATGGACCTTTTTCCTAATTTTTCTACGTCACACTTAACTAATATGCCATGTCCAGCTGCCAGAGCTCACATGACTCCTATGTTTTTTGGTAGGTCATGAGTTTTTTCGCAACAGCTGAACATGAAAAGGAGAAGCTTCAGTATTTTGCTTCTCCTGAAGGAAGAGATGACCTTTACCGATACAATCAGAAGGAGAGTAGGACTGTTCTAGAGGTGAGCGAGTCTTTCACTGAAGATTTTTCTTAACAAAATTCATTCCATACATGGCTTAGCGTATTGAACTATTTGGTGATAATTTGCCCATTTTTCTCCTTCAGTTGCTATCCCTGGTTCAGCAGTGACATGTAATTTTGTGTTGTTTTTAGGTGCTGGAGGATTTTCCTTCTGTGCAAATGCCTTTTGAATGGCTGGTGCAACTAACTCCTCCATTGAAGAAAAGAGCGTTTTCCATCTCATCATCCCCATTGGCACATCCAAAGCAAATTCATTTGACTGTTAGCATTGTATCATGGCTTACACCATTCAAGAGAACACGGCATGGACTCTGCTCTACATGGTTAGCCGGGCTCAATCCAAATAAAGGTTCTGCTTCTGTTTGGTGCAATCTGTATGCTGCCTATGTTTTCCTTTCTTTTCTGCTTAAGTTCAGTTAGTTGTTGGCTTGTTGCTGCTACCCTGCTCAGTACTGACCAGAACACAACCATCAACCCTCTCTTACGTTATGCTTGTTTGCAGACAATCTTATCCCGTGTTGGATACACCAAGGATCCCTGCCTCCTCCACGTCCATTGGTTCCTCTTGTGTTGATTGGACCAGGAACAGGATGTGCACCATTCCGAGCTTTCGTTGAGGAAAGGGCTGCACAGGCTGCTGCAGAACCGACAGCCCCAGTTATGTTCTTCTTTGGCTGTAGAAATCAAGATAATGATTTTCTGTACAAGGATTTCTGGTTAACCCATGCACAGGATGAAGGGATGTTGTCCTCAAAAAAGGGTGGTGGTTTATTCGTTGCCTTTTCTAGGGATCAGCCACAAAAGATCTATGTGCAACATAAGATAAAAGAACAAAGTCCGAGAGTCTGGAACTTATTGATTTCTGGAGCTGCGGTATACATTGCAGGCTCTTCGACAAAAATGCCTGCTGATGTTACAGCTGCACTAGAGGAAGTTATCTGTAAAGAAGGTGGCGCCACACAGGCGGCTGCCTCAAAATGGCTAAGGGAACTGGAAAGGGCTGGTAGATTTAACATCGAGACCTGGTCATAGTTGTGATGGTTTCTAGCCAATCAGGGCAAGGATATACACTATCAGAATCCCATCAGTGTTTGCTGTGTAAAACATACTATAGGGACGATTTCAGTGTAAAACAAAGACGATGAAAATGTTAAAACATGTAAATGTACAAGCAACCAATAATTATTGGAAAGAATAACTTTACACGGAAGAGAAGGTTAGGAGGTATGCTGTTGAAGTTAGTCGATGCATAATTATTCATTCTTTGCGCAGGCTTCTTCGTGCTTGTTTGTTACTACTGTGTAGGCCTGTAGGGGATACATGATCTCAAGCTGCCACTGAGGCATTGGTGCAATGCTGTCTTGTTACGGACGTACTACCATGTTAAGTTTGTGCGTAATCGCGCGATAATCATTTCTATGTCTAATATCTCAGGTCAGTACGTGTATGGTAGTTGCTGCAACATCTAGTTTAGCTGCTACGGACTGACCCGAGTGTAGCTCATGCGTAGTCTGCAAGACGAAGGGTGTCACATAAAAGAAGTTTGTTTAGGCTGAAAATAGTAAGCATGATGTCTGTTTATTGGAACTATACAGCAGAATCTACCAGGCGATCGATACTGTCTGGCAACACCATCCGTACAAGACTGCCAAGTATCAAGTTCTGAAAACATAAGCAAACACATGAGACCATATGACAGTATGCCCAGAGGCTAGTAGAAGAACATGCACAGCGGAGCGGCGCGACCAGCCTCATCAGCCGCTGCGGGTCCAGACGACGTGGTCCTGCGGCAGGAAGTGGCAGACCGGCACGGTGCCGGGCTTCACGTTGAGCACCTGGAACGCGACGTGCTTGGGGTTCCACCCGGACGTGTCGGCGTGGCACACCGCGACGGCGTCCACGGCCGTGCCGTCCCTGCCGAGCATGGACACCGAGTACGCCCGCGTCTGCTGCGTCAGGTGGCACGCGAACACGGCGTACGCGTACGGCTCCGCGTGGCAGGCCACGAGGCGGCCGTCGTCGGTGCCTGGCGCGCGCTTCACTCCGGTCATGGTGTACTCCTGCTTCGGCGAGCCCTCCTTCGCCACGACGGTCGAGACGGCCCTCACGTGGCTGGTCCCGAGGCCGGACGTGGCGAAGTCCACCATGGACTCCAGCGACGTGGCGCAGGCCTTCTTCTCGCCCTTGGCCGCGGGAGCCTCGCAGTCGTGCAGCGTCTGCTCCATCTCCGCCGCCTCGACGGAGTCCGGGTTCACCGAGAAGCGGCTGAGGATCTCGGGCACCTTGTCGGAGGAGAACGGGATGGCGTCGGCCTCGCTTCGCGGGAGGAACTTCGCGCCGGCCGCAGTGTTGGTGAACTGGACCGTCACCTTGTTGCCGGGGTGGAGGTCCTTCTCCTGGAAGAAGAGCGCCACGCTGGGGTCGTCGTGCAGCTGCGTCTCGGATGCGGCGTACTCGTACTGGAAAGGGCCGACGGGGACGTTGACGGGCGGCTTCTTCCTGCCCGGGTTCACGTGGACGCCAACCCCGCCCTTGCCAACGCCGACCGTGGTGCCACCGGGCTTGCCGTACCCGGGGTTGACACCGACGCCCACGCCGCCCTTGCCAACGCCAACGGTTGTACCACCCGCGCCCGGCTTGCCAGGCTTAACGTTGACGCCCACTCCACCCTTCCCGACGCCGACCGTGGTGCCGCCGGGCTTGCCGTAGCCAGGATTGACGTTCACGCCGACTCCGCCCTTGCCAACGTCGACTGTGGTGCCTCCGGGCTTGCCAGGGTTGACGTTGACGCCAACGCCACCCTTGCCGACGCCGACGGTCGTGCCACCGGGCTTGCCGTAGCCAGGATTAACGTTAACGCCAACGCCGCCCTTCCCGACGCCGACAGTGGTGCCACCGGGCTTGCCATAACCAGGCTTGACGTTAACGCCAACTCCCCCTTTCCCTACGCCGACCGTGGTGCCGCCGGGCTTGCCGCTGCTGCCAGGGTTAACATTGACGCCCACGCCGCCCTTGCCTACGTCAACCGTCGTGCCCCCGGGCTTGCCATGCCCAGCGTCGACGTGGACGCCGCCCCATCCGGCGTTCACGGTTGTGCCGCCGGCTGCGCACAGGCAGGGAAGAAGTGTTACATATGTTTTGGCCTATCGACAAGGCAGTAAACATAAGTATATCTGTTTGGTCAAGATCTGGAGCTGCTTGTTATACCTGGAGTGTTGAGGAGTTGGGAGAGGGAGCTCGGCATGGGAGTGTCGTGAAGAGCAGACTTCCAGTACTGATCCGGAGCACGAGCTGCATGGCTTCCTACTGACGCAATCTGCACGCAAGTCACAAGAGTGTCTACATGCATCAGAGATGGTCTGAAAATGCGTCGATACGATACAGTTTCTTTTCATGATGCGATAGATAAAGTCACGCGGTGGAGCCTTGATCTGAAGGTGGTGAGGGTTCTGCTCTTCTTTGGTGGAGGTGTTTAAACATGTTCTTAGACTGTCGCGTTTTCGAATACGCTTTGGCTTGTTTTGTAAGAACTTTAAAACGCTTTGTTGCGAAATAAAGCGGGGAAACCTTCTCTCTCAAAAAAAAAAAAAAGGTTTGAACAGACATAGTTGATGTAAGCTAGCTGAATCTCTTCTGAATGTTTTTCATATTCACATGCAGCAGTATATGTTTTGCTAGCGAACAGGCATCACTTCAATCTGGAAACCATGTAGGAGTACTAGGGTCCAATAGAAACTTTCCTAAAAAAAATGGAACGACATTCCCTTACACATGTGTCGTCCACACATGCAATTTAATCCTGAAGGAAACGATGGGAGAAGAAGATAGATGTAATACAAGATGAGCTGCGTGGCAGTGAGGGACTGACCAGTAGGAAGCCAAGTAGGCCGGCAAGGAGCCTCGCCATGGAAGACGAAGATGGCCAATGCGCAAAGCCGTCGATCCCAGTGAAATTGGAGAGCAACCGCAGACGATAGCCCTGCAGGTACTGGCACTCGACAATATTTATAACCCAAACCAGGAGGTAGCTCGGGGGTTGGGAGAATTAATTGGCATGAAAGAAGCCAACAATTCACTGCTGCCTGAGGCACATCAGCCAGCCGCAGTAATGGAGTTCTACCACTGAACCACCGCTCAGCACTCACAGTGGTCGCGGTCGAGAGAGGCAGAGAGCCGTACTGTGTCTGAGACACGACGGCGGGGGCGCCATTGGCCTATGGGAACTGTACCGCATCGCGGCAACTCCGACTCAACTGCCCGCTGGCTGCCTGCCTCTTGACTCTCGAGCCATTGAATGCCCGTCGCCGCCCCCAACTCCCAAGCCGACGGCCGCTCGACGGCGACTGGCCGCGGCGCCACCGACCCCGGCCGTCTGTTCTCGAGTGCCTCATGGTGCAGACGGCGATTGTGCTGCGAAACGGCCTGCTAGCGACAGGCGCGCGCGCTGGACCGTGGGCCGCGGCACTATACATCAACCGGGGGTATTAGCTAGAGCCGGGTATCCACGTCTTCCATGAACCGCGATCCAGGACCATAACTCCGGTCCGGTCTCTCTCCGGTAGATGCAGCGTACCAGCAATTCAGCATGTGGTTCGAAAGCACTTGCTGCGAGACGGCCATGCTTGTTGCCGGCAGCTGTCCGATCCGTGGACTGTGGTAGCGGCGTGCAAGAGATGGAAATAACCAGATCGACAGGAGGGCGGGCGCATCTGCCATCTGCGCGCGCGCGTTCTGTGTGCTGATGGCGCGAGACATCAATGGCCATTGCGACTTCGAGCGGAACAGCAGGTCCATCTGAAGGCCCTGGCCGGCGGACAAGTAATGGTGCGTGGAAACTTGGGGCTTGCTCCGTCTCCCTTTTTGGTTGGGAGTTGGTTGGGGCCGGAGAAGCACGTACGGACTTGGCTTTCCATGGCTCCATGCCCGCATCTACCTTTCCACCGCCGGTGGCACAATCTATCCATTCCGTTTCCACGGCCACGGAATGCGGGACTTGCTATGTTTCTGACTACCATGACCAGAACGAAGGCTCATGGATTCTACTGGCCTCGTCGGTGCATCCGTGCTCATCAGGGGTAGTGGCAGCTCTTCTTCAAGAAGTCCGACGGCATCCCTAATTCTTCTCCAAGACAACTAGTCAACTATATAGATGTTTTTATCTAATAAAAGAATTAGAGAACAGTCACTACTGATTCAGACCAAATATGTAAAAGTATCGGAATGAGGGATTTGGCAACTGAACGAACCGGAATGGTACTCGCACCCCATCAGTATTGCTAGACTGCAATCAATCCGTGTCAATTCCTCTGCCATCGTCATCTTTGATCGGCGCCGGCTCTCGCTTCTCCGAGTGCCACCCATCCTGAGACTGAAAGAGATAGGGATGCCACCATCCCCATTTCCACTCTCTCAGTCTCAGCTAGCTTGGACACTGATCCCACGAATCCCCTAACGTTTATGAGCAGTGACTCAACTGCACCCACGGCAACATCAGGCGACCTCCGTCCTTGATGAGGCCGTCCATCCTTTTCCTTTGAGGTGGCGAGTTCTTTGTGGTTCTCGGTGGCAGCGATTTCTGTCGCACAACCACCAACTGTAACAACAGTGGACCTCTAGAAAGATACAGCAGCGGCTGAGTTTTTCCTGCTGCCGTACTGGCTGCATGCGTGACGGGCGAATCATGTTGCTTTGCTTTCGCTTGCTGCCTTGCTCTTGGAGGCTGATACAGAGATTATTTCTAGCAGAATGGCAGATACCCCAAGCCCAAAGAATCACATGCATATTTCAGGCTGAACGGGACACAGTATGCAGAGATCATGGGAGAAATTCCACTGAAAAACGGTTGACGAGGCCGCATATAGATGATTGGTACACATGGCAGCCTTCAAGGCAACCGACGCTGACGACTGATTCGGGGATCTCCCCAAGCAGAAAAAAAGATTGCAAGATCTCCGTTATTAGTCCACATATCCGTCACGCCATTCCCAGAAGCTGCGGCTCCCCGTTCCTCCTTTCGTTTGGGAAGGCAACATGACAAGAGCTAACCGAGATAGATCTCGAAGCACCGCGTCTGATCAGCCGAGTACGTGCTCGAGCTGCAGCATCTGCACTTCAGCAGGTATGGATGGCCAATCGTGCCGCACAGTACGGCACTGGGCACTAGGCACTACGCACTACGATGCACGGCACACGGCACTACAGGCACCGTTAGCTAATCGTGCCGTGCCGTGTTGGCACTTCTCTCTTCGTCGGCCCAAACACGGCATTGCGGAGTCTAATTGTGCCGTGCCGGCACTATAGACCCAGTTACCTTATCTGCTTATGCCAGCACTAGCACTATCTTTGTCTTTGTGAGGCATCAAACACGTATCATTGCATTGTCACGAGAGCCCGCTATCTTCACCCGTCTTAAAAATGGATGATGCTAACTACTTTGAGATCGAAAAGTGAGATCAGGGTGAGTTACATTGGTTAATAAAAGTTATAAATGGATAATAATGAAATATAAAGTATAAAAACGGTGTGTGCCGTGCCTAATCGTGTCTATAGTATAATCGTGTCGTGCTCATGCCGATCCACCGTGCTAGGGCACCCTGGCACTAGGCTTCGTGTCGTGCCGGCAGTGCCTGGCACTGGCACGTGGATCGGGCACAGGCTGTGGCGTGCCAAAGCACTACGTGGCACAGCTCTGTTGGCCATCTATGTCTGCAGGCATCTAAAGGCAAGATAATCCGTAGGAATCACATTACATGCGCCTGGCACCGTTCCTTTGTGCGGCGCGGCGTGGATAATCTACGCAGCATAATATTTTACGACATCCAAACCGTTTTTTCCACCGAATGAATCATCCAGAACAGACCAGGTGGACAGCGTGGATACGCTCCGCGATTGGAACGGGACCACAGAGGGTCCGAGGGTCAGGGAGGGGAACAACGCACGCTCCATGCGCCGTGCAGTTTCAATCAATCACCCATGAGTGCAGTTAAATGCATTCACCCACCGTTCCTTGACTAACTGTACTAATAATCGACAGCAGGCGCACACTTCCTGTTTACATATGGCTATATAGTATATATGCATATTGTTTGCATCGTGGCCCTCCTCGGACCGTCAGCAAAACTGTCAAGAGACTGGCAGTGGCGTAAAGGTCCTGATCAGATCAGAGATGAGAGGCAGAAGGACGGCAGCGCCATGCCTCTTGCGTGCTCGCTCTTTAAAGACCTGCAAACGGTTGGCCGTTGATGGTACGGCGACGTTATTACGTGATGCACTGTTGCCCTTAATAACAAAGACAGACACGAAAAGCGCCTTTTTAAGTTCGGTGCTTAATCAAGCGAGCCCATCACATTTGCTAGGAGCCGTCCGTGTATTGATTTGGTAGGTGCCCCAGTGCAAGTGTGCAACGGCCGGCCTGCGGAGATCACGGAGTGCAGCTCCAACCATGACAAGCATGCATGGCCGCCGGGGCATAGCCACGGTTGGCGTAGTCATGGACAGTGTCAGTTGTGGCGGCGTCGTACTGTTTACTTGAATGAATGGCCGGTGCACCTAATGGCAGGCCTTATTCTTAAGGGTGTTTGGATCTCTTGCTAAAATTTAGCTTCCGTAACATCGGATGTTTGATGTTAGTTAAAAATATTAAATATAGTCTAATTATAAAACTAATTACACAGATGAGTACTAAACGGTGAGCGGATTTATTAAACCTAATTAATCTATGATTAGCAAATGTGATACTACAGTAAGCATTCGTTACTCATGGATTAATTAGACTTAATAAATTCGTTTCGCCGTTTACTCGTCTGTGTAATTATTTTTTTAATTAAACCATATTTAATACTTTAACTAGTATCAACCATTCGATGTGACGTGGGCTAAATTTTAGTTTCCGAATCCAAACACCCCTCAGTATGGATGGTTGCATGCATGAAGCTTTCTTTCAGTGGGAACGGGGGAACGAGGTCCATCCCTCTGCTGCTCTGCGCATCATCCCCAATTCCCAGCTCAAGGATGGATTCGGGATCCCGACAATTTTCTCATGGGGTCACAAGAGTTTTCTCTTGTACATTTTTCTCGGTTAGGGAACACTTTATATTATTGAGGTTTGTTAGGATGATTTGAAAGTACCATCAGTACTTTCCATAAAATAAAAAAGTACAGTGAGTACTTTTAGATTATTATGATCTGAAATTTATATTATTAAATAAAAAACATCAAGGATAATATCTTTTGGTACCGGTCCCACCTCCACTTTGTACTGGTCCCACCTTCTTTTAGTACTGGTCCCACCTCTTTTTAGTACTTTCTCACTGATTAATATTTTTTGGTTAGTACTTCATATTTTTAAAACCATCAGATCTTAATGAATGGATGACTCAATTAATGTCAATCATTGTAAAACTTGTATATATTATTTTGTTATTTTATTTTCTATTCACTTTAGTTTGTGAACACTTTCTTCCAAGTCCGAAAGCATTTTTTCACGAAGCCAGAATAATTTTCTCCCTTTTTAACATTTTTTGTCTCTCGAAGCAGGAATATTTCCCCTGATCTAGAACATTTACTAGCAAAGCTGGAATATTGCTCTCGTGATTTAGGAACGATTTTCTCCTGTTCAGAAGTCTTCTTCTTGCCAAGATGGAAATTTGCCCTGCGAACAATTTTAAACCCAGCGCAGATGCTCACCCTCTCTCTCAAAAAAAAAAAAAATGCAGACGCTCACCGTCGACTACATCTTGGGCCAGGCCTACCTGTGAGCTTAGCCCGTTATAGTCGCAGTCGCAGAGTCGCTTTGTGACCACGGAAGGTGACCACGGAACAAAAGTACTTGTATCTTTTCTTGATTGTCAATTACCCTTTTTCTTTCAGGAGACAAATAAGAGAATCCAAATCTGGTTCCCGAAGCGTACCTTTACAAAAGCACTGAAAAGAAAAAAATATCTTCCCAAAAGGGCATGGTGTGCGATGTCACCATGACATGTTGCCACGTCGGAACTTACTGCCTCTGTGAAGCAGTGCTGTGCTGTGCCTTGTGCCAGTGGTTACAAGACAAGCAAGACGGAAACGCCGGATCCAACAGTCCATCGTGTTTGGTTCACCAGACAATGCGTTGATAATGCATTATCCTAGATGTATCTAACATGTGTGTATCCCTAAAACCAAACGCCCCCTCAGTTGACAAACACACGGGCGACAGACGCCAATCTTCGGTTGGGTCTTGGCAACTGGCAAGTCTGAACTCCCAGTTTCCATGGCAGCGTTTCTGACGGTTCCTCTGCATGGGCATGGCTTCAGTTTTTAACTGAAGATTCAGTGTACACGAATAACAGATCATTTGCCCTCCAGTTAGTAACAGGTTTTACAATGAACAACCAAACAACAAACATCACATTAGCCACTTCATAGTTCATATGCCTAATACAGACGTATTGAACACTGGGGAGCCAACGACTAAAACAAGGTCCGTCAACTTGATAAACTCCACACTAAACTTTACTTGTGACCTCTGCATGCATAACAGAACTGTTCACCGTTTACAAGGCGCTAGTGCTATACTTAGTGGCTGATTAAACGGAGGCAAAGTTTTGCTATCTTGCTACTGCTACGAGTCATATATACACTACCAAGCAGTACCACAAGTCCACAACTGTCTGTCCCTATCTACCCTAGTAGAACACCTGGCCGAGCACAGAGAACGGGAACGGCACGGCGCCCCTGCTCTGCGCCAGCTCCGCGTCCCCGGCCTCGGCGCCCCCGATCCGCCTCCTCTTGCCCGGGGCGTCCACGAGCGGCGGCGGCGGCGGCGACCCCTTGCCGCCGGCCACGGCCAGCTCCTCCTTCTTGGCGAGCATGGCGCGCAGCACGACGGCAGGGTCGTCGGCGAGCTTGGCGAGGAACGCCATCATCTGCGCGGGGCGGCTCTCGGCGGCGCGCAGGCGGCGGTCCATGGCCTGCAGCTCCTCGTCCATGCCCCGCTGGTCCTCCCGCAGGCGCTGCACGGCGCGGATGGTCCCACGCACCTCGTCCCCCTCCGCCTCGCACAGCTCCCTGCCCCCGCCGGCGCCGGGCTGCTTCTTCTTGCGCACGATCAGCGGCAGCAGGTGCGCCTGCCCGCGCAGGAACGACTCGTGCGCGAACTCCCACCGGTCCGTGTCCACCTTCCTGAAGCCCTGAAACCGTCGCCCAAGAAGCAACTGTTATCTATGATCGCATCCTCCACAATCACACGAGGACGAGTGGTGGTAGCTGAGTCAGCAGAGCAGGAGCAGGAGCAGGAGCACGAGCAGGAGCAGGACTCTGCAGGAGCACTCACGTAGGTGTTGAGCTGGCGGACGAAGCTGGCGAAATTGCGGTGCTTGAAGTAGGATGGCAGCAGGTAGTCGGAGAAGGCGGCGGGGTCGAGGACGAGGAAGGTGTTGCTGGCGCCGCCCCAGCGCACGACGGCGTCCGTGGCCGGGTCGCTCACCATGTGGAACGTCTTGGCCACGAACGGCGCGATGGCCCCCGCCTGCTGCTGCTGCTGCTGCTGTGGGCTGCCCACGCCGATGCCGCAGCCGGCGTGCACCTGCAGCTGGTCCTTGCACTCACTTCCCATGGCTCGTACTCCGCAGACAGAGCCCGCTCGGCGAAGAACCGGATAAGAAAGGAAGCCGCTCGCTTTTGCCCTGCCTAGCGTAGATGTCCGCAGATATTTGTGTCCGGCGTGGTAAAGCGCCTGCCGCCGCCTATATATCTGGCTGGGTCGGGGTCGGGCCCCGGGTGCCGCCGCCGCCTCACAGCCGGGTGCCGACCTTATCGGCGGGACGCGGACGCAGGAGGCGCGAGCGCGTGTCCGGGCGAGGGGGACGGGGGCCCGGTGGCCCGGCCCCAGTGCGGGCTCGGCGCTCGGCGGCGACCAAATGGAGCCATGTGATTTGCGCGGTGATGTGGCGCCGGATTTTGGGAAGGATTCGGAGCGTGTCGCGTCCGGGCCACGTGTGGCGGCACAGGTATAAAGTGTCGCGCTGTCTCCCGGCCGGGTCATGGCATCTCCGTTTTCAGCTGAGGCGAGAGGGGGAAGGCGGTGGGAGGGAGCAGGTCGGTCTGTGGCACGTCCGCGATCGAAGTCAAGGCAGACATCAGATCAGAGCAACACTATCCTTGGTGCGGCGCACCAGACTCAAAACACGCGCGCAGCATCGCGTGCCAGTGGTCCATCCAACATCCCATACACTAGCCGAGAATGGTTAGTGGGGTGCTTACTGGCTATTACCAGTCTAGTAAAGCCTCCCCCTTCGTTCGACGTTGCCAAGCCCACCACGTCAACACTTGTAATCGCGTCGCGTCCGCGTCGCTGAGAGCGAGATGTGCCCGTCAAAAGCTACAGCCCCGGGAGCCCCCAGCCAACCGCCTGAGCCCGTGTGTGCTCTGGCGCACGTTGTCCCTGTGGAAAGCAACCCGGGCGCGCGGTCGGGCGCCGGGCGTGTCGTCGACAGGCCGCGGCCACGTGGGGCGCGCGCGCGCCCCCGCCGTTTGGTTTGCCCGTCGGCGTCCCGATCGGCGCGCGCGGGGCATCGGCATCGCAGTCGCGTCACGCGGCCAATCGCCTCTCGCCGGGTGCTTTTCGACGTGGAGGGACGCGGCTCCGATCCCGGCCCGCATTTCAGGAGGGAACTCATCATGCCGGACCGCCGCTCTACGGTGACTGCTCATCTATCTGAACCGAGGCGTCCATGCCGAGAATAAAAAGGCCTTGCAAGGGAGGGGGGAGGGGCCCGTGGTGATTGAGGCGGTGGTGCACCGCCGCATCGAGCAGGGAGGTCAAGAGACAACTTGGAGAGCTGTAACCGTGAGTAGGTAAGCTCCATTTCTCCCGATATTAGGCTGTCCCATTGGGTTGCTCGTATGGGTTGCTGCAAAACGACACTACTATGTTAGTGTAGATAGAAAAAAATGTGATTGATAGGCAAAGCTTATTTAGACAACCGTTGGAGATGGTCTTACATCTCTTGTCTCATTGAGTTATTTTAATCAAAATATTTTACCAAATCTGTCGTATCTATGAGGCATCTGCTGGTGCAATAAAAACACTATTTTAATCACTGCTACTGTTCATGGAAGATTTTTCTGACTGAGGCGTTCACGGAAGATTATATGACAGCAAAGCATGCTGTGCTTTTGTGCAAAAGGACAAGGTAGCAGGCCGCGAGCCTCTCTTTCGGAGGCACGACGTGGAACACATGGAGCCCATGTCTTGATGGTCAATCTGGGCCCAAGTTATGCGGAGAGCTAAGCAAGCGTCGTGGTCGTGGACCGGCAGCAGAGGTGATCCCACGCCACGTATCAGCTGCCATTACATTTCTCCCCGCAACTTGCATTGTTGAAGCTGAAGGCATCTGCTCATCATGTGGTTTACAGCTACAGGCCCCTGCCGATGTCCTTTACAAGTATATCAGGCACGCATACGCATGCGTATTGACTATAGAGCTACCGGATTGGGTCAAATGCTCAGTTGTAATTTTTACGGTTATTACTACTGTCAGAAATCTGTTATGCGTAAATAAGGGCATGGTTTATTGGCATGCGACATGTTTTCAGACATCACAAGTGGGATTTGGTTGGTTTTTGAATTTTTGCGCGGGTATGAATGTACAAGTGGCATCTCTCAAGCGTTATTCGGTTAGAAAGAGATTGACGGTGTCCCCTTCAAGGCTTCAACCGACGAGGCCTCATGGTCTTAAAACTCGACTGTAAATTAATCCACATCATTTTTGCACTACTGCAGAGGCCATTTCTCTCGTCAAATTCACAAGGCCAAAAAGTACCTCCGGGCGCAGTGCCAGTTACGGCGATCGAGCAGGTACGGTGGATTAGACCATCTTCGGTGTATTGTCCATTTACTGTTCTAACTATTTTTTTTATTTACAATAACATTATGATATCGATTTATACCGTTTATTCATCCCACTGGAGATATCCTTACCGTAGACTGCGAGACGGCGGGCACCCGGACGGCCATGTGCAGACTGCAGTCTTCCGATCACATGGCTTTGCCTCGTCACCCTTCCACGTGCACGCGTTGTACTGCCACTGCCACCCTCTAATGTCTAAATAATGATCAACGCAGGCGAGGCAAAACACAAGCCGTGGCATGTGTCACTGGCCACCGGCCACCCCCGGTGACCCTGCCACAAGGCCGCGGACAACGAGGAACCTCACCTGCTGCTGCTGGGCCAGCGGCCGGTGGCTGCTGTGTTTGTGTGGCGCTGCCGCAACGGCAGGCCGCAAGTGCTCAAGTTTGGGTACTAAAATTTTGTCGGGGAAAAGGGCCGAGCTGAGAACGAAAGCGTCATATCACCGCTGACGCGGGCCGCAACAGGCCAGCTATTTGATCGGGGCCTCCAGCCCGAATACATTCGGGCCTATCAGGTTCGCATGGTATTGTATGGGCCTTTCCAGGCACCGCTTCTCGTCAACTGTATTGGAGACATCTCTTTTTGAGTAAAAAGTGGACACTATACAGTGGAAGAGCATGGCTATCCGTGTCTGATTTTTGGGGTTTTCAAACACTGTTAGGATCAAAAATGGTATATCTCCTCTAGCTATTTCCAAAATTTGGTGGAAAACACCTATTGTGAACAATTAAGATGGAGGGCACAAATTTCAAGAAGAATGCAAATCGTTTGGGACGAGTGATAAAATTGGGGGTCCTTGTTAAAAATTGTTAAGAGTCCTCAGTTTATTAATTATGCCCAAAACTAGGCCTTAGGCACCGTGGGAGATGCCTCAAGGATGCCTAAACGAATTTTGAGGATCTATGGATTTGCATATATCTTGGTAAATTCAAGGATCAAATAAAAATGTACCGCCTTTGTCCCAAAACAAATGGACTCCTATGCACTTTTAGACATACTAGTCCATCACCCCTTGCTCTCGCGTAGGTTAAAGTTTTAGGAGGTATATGTATTAAAAGATGATAAATAACTTTAATAATAGCAATAGCGATAATTAGAAATATATATATGTATAGTATGCACTCCTTCTAGTTCGTCTAGGTTGAACAATCAGCGATTCAGACACCTTGGTTATTGATGAGGCAACAAACCTTAAAGAATTCGAATCAGTGATCCCTCTTGCTATTGAAGGGATAAAACACGTGGTGCTTGTTGGGGATGACAAGCAGCTAGAACCATGTTTAGAGAGCCCAGTATGTCATCTTTATAAGATCATTTATGTTACCAATGATTATTTCCTAATTGCTACATTTCTCGTACTTTCTCATCTCATACTTTCTCCTTTCTGCTATCATAATTTATAGATTGCTAAAGAAGCTAAGTATGGACGAAGCCTCTTTGAGAGATTGTTCAAAATTAGTTACCACAAGAAGTTGCTAGATAAGCAATATAGAATGCACCCTTCCATAAGCAAGTTTCCAAATGAGAATTTTTATGATGGAAAAATTAAAAATGCCATCAATGTCAGTGGCATATTTCTCAATGACATTCTTGGCATTTATTCGTTCATTCAAGTTGAAGATGGTATAGAAGAGCATGGTTGGGATAGTTTAGTAAATAGGGTTAAAGTTGAGGTAGTGACCAATATTGTTCAAAGACTTTCTGCAGGTAATTAAATATAACAAATTTAAAGGATGTAGATTTGTAGAAGTAATATATTAAATATAATAAATTTGCATTTGATCTAAAACTACTGCAGCATGCACCAATACGAAGAAGAAAACCACAGTTGGTGTAATATCTTACTATTTAGCCCAAGTTGGTGACTGCTTTGCAAAAAAGCATTGAAGAGTTTCACAATGAGTTTCTTTCTGTTGAAGTACAAACTGTTGATTCATGTCAAGGTGATGAGAAGGACATAATAATACTTTCAACAGTTAGATGCAATGACGATGGAAAAATAGGCTTTCCTGATTCAGATAGGAGAGCTAATGTGGCATTGACAAGAGCAAGGTATGTTAACATTTTTTCTATTTTTGCTAGTAAAGGAAATGCATTTGAATCCATTGACAATTCAATTTTTACAACACTTGTATTTAAATTACTTCCCCCATAGGAACTGTGATGCCCCCGGCATCTCAAAAGCCTTGGCACGCGATTTGATTAAGTGTTAATCAAGGATTTAGATTTAATCATGCTTAGAGAGGAACAATAACCAGGCCAGGAAACCACTAAGTCAAAATTTTCAAGTTGAATATGCAAAACCTTGCGTTGCTTTGGTTGAGTAGTTAGACATTTATACATTTTCTTGCAAGACAACAAATACAAAAGTTTTAGTTCAAGATGTTGCCTTCAAATATGTTATTTTGACCATTTTCAAAATCAGATGTTAAGGAGCCTGAAAGTTCAAACCAAGCCCAATTAGTCTACACTCAGCAAATTTTGCTAAGTATAGGATCGACATTCTTTACTAAATTTCATTCTAAAATTACTTTCGATTTGACTATACAATTTCAAAATCTTTCTTTGTATGAAATGAAATTAAACTTATTACCTTTCAAATGTATCAGACCTTGGATTAATTGGACTTTATTTGGTAGTTCAAAATTTGAAAACAAGAAATACTCCGCATAAAGTGAAATTGCAGTTTTACCAAACCTTTGAATACAAATGTGTTTGTAATTCAAAATATAGAATGATCTAGCCAAAACTTTCTATACCAAACTTGTGGACAATTTTATGAGTAACAACTTTGATATTTTGTATATTGACATGAATAAAGGTTTGCCTGGTGCTTTAGCTCAATTTCTGTCGTCTAGTGAAATATGTCAAACTAGACCTAAATAGTAAATTCAAATTTTCTTTAATCTACAGCCATAATCTTGCAAGACTCGATTTGAGAAAGTTGTAGCTCATGCAATTATGAACAACTTTGGTATAGAACTCCTTGTATGAAAGTGAACATAAAATGGGTTTTTAGAATCTTTAAACTGGTGGATTATTTTGGTCAAACCGGAGTATGTTAATCAATTCAAATTTAAACCATAATTTCATACAAAACATAGTATTAAAGTCTATAACAAAGTTGTAGAGGGGTAAATTTAGAGCAATTATTGTATTTATACCTTAACTAAATTCCTCCAATTGGGTGCTCATTTTATCAAATTTCAGAAACCTGATCCCCTGGTAAAACTCCATTTTCCTATTTTCGGGGTTTTTCCATTTACTGCGTGTCTATGACGAGTGGGCCCCACTGGTCAGATACCCGCCCGGGAGTGGATGTCGACATCCTCGAGTGGGTCCCACCTTCGTTCGTATCCCCGAACTCGGTCCAGTGCACCGTCATCTTTTCCCTCGCCCCGGCCCCACGTGTCGGTGGCTCGGTCCACGGGACCGCGTCCACGCACCCCGGCGCCTCCTTCCTCCCCGCTCGTCTGCGCCCACGCGGCGGACGGCGCCAATCGCGCCATGGCCGCTGGCCCCTGCCCCGCTCCCTTCAAGACGAAGCAAGCTGCCTCGCCTCGCTCCCTGCTAGTTGCTCCTGCCTGCGCGCCCTGCCGCCCCTCCTTGCTCCACCACGCCCCTCTGCAACGCGGCGCATCGAGCCGTCATTATAGGGAGCTCGGTGAGCTCGCGCCGCCGCTGCGTCCTGGCCGCCTCCGCCCTCCTTCCACCTCTCCAGCGCGCGCCTAGAGGTGGCCTTGTTCCGAGCTACAAATTCCCCAAAGCCTCGGCCCCGCCATCGCCTCTTCGCTCCGCTCCGCTTGCACCGCCCACCATGGCCACGCCGCGCCAGTGCCTCGCCGTGGAGACCTAGCTTCGGGCCATCCCCGCGCCTCCACGACTCCACCAACAGATGCGCCACTTCCCCGCGCAGCTCGCAAGCCCATCCTCGGTCTCCTTCCCCGACTAAACCGCCGGATCGGGTGACCGCGCCGCCGCGTCCCTAACCTCCGGTCCGCGCCAGTTCGCGCGCGTTCCCGGGCTGCCCCGACCTCCCCGCGTGACGCCGCCTTGGGGAAACGGCTCACCGTCACCGGGAACATCTTCCCAGGGCTCGACGGCTCCAAGTCTGTGCCTCCACGCCGCCGGAGCAGCCCACGCCGCCATCCCCTGCGCGCGCCTCCTGCCCTGTCCAGAGGTAGAAGAAGGGGGAAAAAGAGAAATACGGTTTTGCCAAAAAGCCCCTGGTTTCTAGTTTGTTTCCGTAATGATTTGAGTAGCTATGCACTGAGTCTACGCATTCTTGCATGCAGCCCCCTGGAAACTAGGGATAACTACGTAAAGGTCCTGGGTCCGAGAGATTTCGAATTTAATTCTATTTTTCTAGATCTGAAACTTTAGAAATCGATTAAAAATCACATAAAAATCAGAAAAATACAAACTTTGTTGCATTATACTCCTCTTAAGTAGATCTATAGAATAGGTATGATGGTTAGGTGGGAAATGACCATCTTACCCCTGATTTTGTGCATACATGTTAAAAATGAATAAATGATAAAAGTAGAGTAAACAACCCCCAAAAATTTTGAAACTTGGACTGAGTACTATTTATGTCAAGTATGGTCACATATATTTTTGGTAGCCCTAGTTATTACTAGAAAATGACAGATCTACCCCCAGGGTCCACTTTTAGATAATTATTGAATAATAAAATACTTGCTTTATGAAATGTGCTCAAATAAATCCCTATTAATTATGTTACACACATTTAATCCAGTATAGTCAAAAAATAAGGTTTCAATTGTGTTAGTTGTTTACTAGGTGATTTGAAAATAGCAACCTTTATAGGGATTTAAACCGTAAAATAGAGAAGTGTTACTTAATTCACTCCAAAAGCTACACCAAAGTTTAGGTAGCCCGCATAAATATGATTGTAAGAAGTTGTCATGTGTTTTTGGTTGTTGATATATAAGGAATATGTAAATGCTTACTCGAATAGGATTAGAAATGAAGGGTATGAATTGGGAGTGCTAACGTGTGATTGGATGTGAACTCGTGATTTTTTTTGAGTGCACTACTAGTTACAGTTCATTGATAGTATCACCATGAAGCACACACATTCGACATAAACATTTTAGCTCCATATTAAACAACTAAGCAACTAGTGATAGGCGTGATGTTTTAAACTAGCAGCCATTTTCAAGTATAAATATATGCTTGTCGGATGCTTTGCTTGCATAAAGGGCAAATTAAATTGATACTTGAACATATGATGGGTCTGTATGATGCTCTATGAACAACCGATTGTATGAGTGAACGTTTGCTCCTTATTCACAAAAGTACTTTAGTTTAAGTGATGTCGGAGCGGGCGTGCTCCTGGTCGGGTGGCGGAATGCACCCGGCCGAGATCCTAAGTACTAAGAGTTGTTAGGGGGAGCGATCGTTGTTAGCTGGTCAATGGTGGCACGATGGTGACGAGAGGGTTTAGAGTGGTTCGGGCCGCCAGAGCGTATTACCCTACGTCCACTGTGGATGAGCTCTTGTATTCCTGTCTGTAGGTGAAGACAGTGGAGATTGTGTGCTTGTGCTTGGTCTGAGGAGACCGTGGAGCGTATCCTCTTGTGTTGCGTATGCCTCCCCTTTTATAGCCAAGGGGGGCATGTACATGGTGGCCGGTCCCCGACAGGTGGTCCCGGCCCATTTCCTCTATGCTACAGCTCTATCTTGTGCCTGATGTCCAACGCTCCCATGCTTTGCGCCTGTACCACCGACGTGACCTGGTATGGCCTGGAGATCCGCCATATCGTCCTGTCGTCTGGATACGGCACCACGCCGTCCTTCCTCACGCCGCCCTGTCCCATCGGCTGCTAAACCCGCTGAGATGCTTCAGAGGCCGAGGGGCAGGCGATGCGCACGCGTGACAGGACAGGGCGCTCGTAGTAGCGTTGTAGCGCCGCTACCTAGTATTAGGCTGAGCGCGGCCGCCGCGCGTGGCGCGGCTCATGATGAGTACAGCGTACTTGTTTACTCAATATAGACCCCAGTGTAGCCGGGGAAATCAACTGTAGTGCCCTGCTATCGCCGTCGCGCCTTGGTAAGGCGCGCCCCTTTGCTTCGCTGCCGCCGCCTGCCAGCGGCGGTGCCAGCGGCGAAGGGGGCACGCCCGTCTGACAGCGGCGTCGTCGGCGGGCAACGGGGGCACGCCCGTCTGACACTCGTGGTGTCAGCGGCATCGGGGCGTGCCTGCCTGACAGCGGCGGTGTCAGCGGCATCGGGCACGCCCACCTGCCCGCAATAAATGCAGCAGGTGGGCGAGGCGCCCGCCTGAAGGCCCCGCCACGTGCCCTGTGGGCGCGTGGCAGCGCGAGACCTTCCCATGCCCTGTGGGCACGTGGTGGCCCCGGACCACCGAGGGCGCTGGCTCCGGACCTTACCGTGCTCTGTGGGCACGTGGCGGCCCCGGACCACCGAGGGCGCTGGCTCCGGACCTCCCCGTGCCCTGCGGGCACGCGGCGGCCCCGGACCACCAAAGGTACGGGCTCCGGACCTCCGAGAGGTCCGGACCTCACCTTCCCCTGAGGGACTCCTCGCGTGGCTGGGGGAGGCTCGGTCCTTGAAGGAGGTCCGGGGCCTCCCCTGTGGGCCGGGTGCGCGGCCCAGCTTTTCCAAGGAGTAGGCCGGGCCCATCTGTACGCGGCCTTAGGCCCTCCTTGTACTGCAGTACTTACCCTCCTTAGTGATCTTTGTCTATTGTAAGCGGGTACCCGGTTAGCTGGGTACCGACAAGTGATTTATCAATCACCTTTCTGCTTGTCCATAAAATGATTTGTTACGTGTGTGCTCTATCTCCTTGCATCTTCTGCATCGCATCGTACATGGCATTCATATAGTGACGCTTAATGCAGATACATAATCGAGAAACAAGTGCGGGAGCTACTTCTAGCAACGGTGGTCCAGAAGATCAACTAAGCCCCAAACACGACCTGGAGAGCCCATCAGTCGTGTTTGGAAGAAGGAGTTGTCCAAGTGATCAAGGGGTTGCCCGGGGCAAAGCCCCACAACCCGGCAAACTAACATTAGCTTAGTTTGTTGGTTTGAATGAAAATAAGCAAATGTAGGCAGGACTATGAAATTCCCAGCTAATATTATCTTGATTGATGATTACGCATCCGTATTAGGAGTTGATTGAAAACCATTGCATTAGACTCCCTGGCCGCCCTGGCCCTAGCACCTATACCTAAAGTTCATAGGACGAGTTACCTAGAATTGCTAGGTACGAGTAGACACGAGTGAAAGGAGTCACTCGTCGCGTAGGTGGTTTTAAAAATCACAGAAACTCTTACTATTGAGAAAGTAATATTACGCTCTTGATTTAAATGGAGACCGGACGGAGAATAATTTTATTTTGGGGTGTGTGTTGTTGTACTATTTGGCTCCGCCCGAGTCATTTAAGGCATGTCCGCTGTTCACCTGCTGTTCGGCATAATATTGCTAGAGTGCTTAACCGGGATATGGGACCGGTGAAGTTTTACCTGGGTTTGTCCGGAGTTTTCGAGGTGCCGCCCATCCACTTGCTGGAGGCCGATAAGCCCGGAGGCGCTTGTACTCGAGGGAGGGCTGACCCAGTGCGCTGTGGTAACGCTCCTGAGAGGGCACAACCAGAGGGTTAGGTGTGGGCGTTTTGAATCTTGGGACAAGACAGGTGGAGATTGGGACTATATGTGGAAACACGATGGCTAATAAGCATATACCCCTGGCATGATAGTTATTCCCGGGCATTAAAATCGATTCAAATGGCTGATGCCCACCAGGTGTGGGAATGTTGATAATGCACACGGCCAACGTAGTAACTACTTGAATATATACTATATTTATTACTCATGTTTTGAAATACTACGTGCTTGTACTACTGTGTTGCTTACATTTCTGCAAGTTATTATTATCGAGTTATATGCAAATGGTGAAATTGTTACTTTATGTTGATATACCACTGTTTAAAAATCAATGGCTAAGGACCTACTTGTTAGTAACCAAGCTTTGCGTCAGCCGAAAGCCATTCCATTAAGTCCTACTGAATAATTAGTACTCAGGGTTTGCTCCCACCTTTTGAGTACAGGTACCGACGACATCTGGACAAGTGCTTGGAGGAGGGTAGTACCGGTGGCCTCGATGCTGCTTGCCTCGGTCATCATTGCACGAAGACTACTAAAGTGGTTCGTTTCCGCTGTCTGATTAGAACTTGCCTTTCGTATGGCATTACGTTGAAACTTGTATTTTATTTTGAACTGGTTTGTAAAGTATATCTACTTATACTCTATTTCAACTGCCTGAGATGATGTAACTGTTGTGGCTCCATCGTGGGCTGGATGTGTATGATGTCGGTTCCTCTGGGAAAGGATAATATCGGGAGCCGAATGACTCTCGACGGACGACCGGGTTTAGTTTGGTCTAAGTGCACTGCGAGCCAGAGGTGGCAGGTGTGCTTAGCCCGGATTAAATCGGCTGTTCCGCCACAGGAATGGGCTTTGGATCCTTGGGCATGGACCGGCTCTCATTAAGAGTAAGTCAGTATGGTCTAAGATAGTCAAAGATGCATAGGAACATAATTGTTTGTATGATGTTTGTGAAGACCAGTGTCTTGCTAAGGCAATTAATGACTTAAAAGTTAGGCATATGAAAAAAAAATCAGATAAGGGTCAGTGCCATCTTTCCAATCTATCTCCGTGTAGCCAGATTGATATAGATGCACAACTAACATGTGACAGCCCAGTAGAGGAAATTGATGTTGATTCCTCATCCAGTCAAAGGCCCCGTTCTTGGCATGAAGATCACCTTGCCCCGAAGAGTCCCCGTTCTTGGCACGAAGACCAGCTTGCCAGATCAGAAGTGCCAAAAATTGGAGAGGCTGCAGAGCCTGCACCCACCTAGGTAGTTGAGGCTGCAGTAGAGGAAATTGATGTTGATTCCTCAACTCCTTTAAGGAAGAGGCTCCGTTCTTGGCATAAAGACCAGCTTGCTAGATCAGAAGTGCCAAAAAGTTGGAGAGGCTGCAGAGCCTGCACCCACACAGGTAGTTGAGGCTGCAGTAGAGGAAATTGATGTTGATTCCTCAACTCCTTCAAGGAAGAGGCCCCGTTCTTAGCATGAAGACCGGCTTGCCAGATCAGAAGTGCCAAAAGTTGGAGATGCTGCAGAGCCTGCACCCACACATGTAGTTGAGGCTGCTGTAGAAAAAATTGATGTTGTTTCCTAAACTCTTTCAAGGAAGAGGCTCCGTTCTTGGCATGCAGAGCATGCACCCACACAGGTAGTTGAGGTTGCAGTAGAGGAAGAAGCTGCAACAACAGGAAGAAGATGTTACCATTCTGACTCTAGATGAGTCGACCCAGCTATGTGAGGTCTTGAAATCCATTACAAGAAGAGAGAAATTAGCAAATTTCTACGAAAAGGACAGATCTGTAATAGATGCCTGCTTTTGGTCCATGGAGCAACAACACATGTACAATTTTCTTTATAAAACGAAGGGATTTGCAGACCATAAATGGATCAATTGGGAAGAAATCAATGGTTCCAAAGAGATAAAATTTGTCGAGAAACTTTTTTTCTCATGGGTCTTCACAAATTGATGGGTACAAGGCAGGACTGGAATGAAGAGGTGGTTAGACAGTTCTTCTCCACTGTCTACATAAATCCAAAAAGGACCTTCCTGAAATGGATGAGTGGCACAAATATGGTGGTTACCGCTAAGAAGAGTTTTTTTGAGAAAGTTATACTTGGTCAGGAAGTGCACAAATGTAAGATTCAGAATAAGTTGACTGACACACAACAAAATGAGCTCAAAGAATATATTGAAGATAATGGGCATTATGTTAACGCAGCAAATCGTCTGCTGAGAAAAACCATCTACCCTAGGGCTGGAGATAGCAGTAAGCTTCACAATGACAACAAGGTCATATTGTATCATATTTTGTTCACAAAGCCTTTCGATGTTGTAGACATGATGTTGAGGCAGATTAGAAAAAATCGCACTGACATTAGATTTTTGATCCCTTATGCCCCATACATCACGTTACTAATCAACAGTGCAACTAAGGGGAACAAAGACAAAGGATGTGTACCTCACCTAGAGTACAAGATAGTGCTGATGGAGAAAAAACATCCTCAGAGTAAAAGAGCTTCAAAGTCCAAGAATTTGTTGCATGTACCACGTCTCGTTAATCAGCGGCAAAACCTACGCCGCACAAAAAAAAATCTGATCAACAGTGCAACTAAGGGGAACAAAGACAAAGGATGTGTACCTCACCTAGAGTACAAGATATTGCGGATGGAGAAAAAACATCCTCAAAGTAAAAGAGCTTCAAAGTCCAAGAATTTGTTCCATGTGACACCTCTCGTTAATCAGTGGCAAAACCTACGCCACACAGAAGAAAAAATCCTATAGGCAAGGCAGTGATTATCTTCTTTGTGGCCATTTTGTCTGTGTATATATGGAACATGGCGTAGAGCTCTTGTTTGTGTTTCCTCTTCAAAATATCGTTATTCTATGAAACTAATGCGGGGAGAGGAGTGAATTGTATGAACTGATGAACTGATGTAGGTCTGATGTGAGGAGCAAATTGTATGAACTTCTATAGGTTTTACTATTCGCTTGCTTTGTGTAAAAACACTTAAGTAGTCTATAGCTCATGTTACTCGTTCGAACACTCATCAGCTTGATCTGGCTCGTGTTACTCCTATCTTTTATTATTGTTTTCTACATTCTCGTCTTTCTGGCTCTACACAAGCTTAGGCTAAGCGCTTTTCAAGACAATTTGATAGGAAACATTCTGAGCAGATCAATGAAAGCAAGTAAAGTTGGCTTATTTTATTAGACCAACACTTGGGCTATCGCATCAGCCCACGGCCCACAGCCCACAGTCCGCGCCAGCACTCGTACCAGATCGGAGCTCTGGTCTGTGGCGCCACTGAGAAAACTGATCAGTTCGTTAGCTCTGATCCATGGAACTCAGTGTGAACGCCAGCAGTTTACAACCACTAGAACTATCTAGGCACTTCAGCAGTGTCCAACTGCTAGAACTCTCTTGGCACATCAGCAGTTCCATGTTTGGGCACCAGAGTAGTACGCAGCAGGCTTGACTTCACGCTTGCTCAACAACATGAATAATGAGAATGCTGATTTGCAACTGCAGCTGAAGGAGACCAGTGAGATGACATTCAAGCAAACGATTGTTTGCAGCTGCAGCAGAAGGAGACCAGTGAGATGACATTCAAGCAAACGATTGTTGTTGTTTTGGCCATGTGTTACAAACAGTGATGTTTAACTGGCCTGGGTTAAGGATTGTCTTACGTGAATACGTGATGTCTTGCGTGTTTCTGCCAACATTGCGCGTTTTTTCACCAAAAAATTTACCAATGCATGATGGCCCTTTTACTCTTCTAGAGCTACATCAAGCTAGCTCTTCACGTTCTCGCCTACCATGTCTCAAGCAGTTTCAAACTGTTTGGTAATCATGGTAGCTATAGCAGTTTGAAACAACTTGAGAGTCATGGTATGCACAACAGTTTGAAAAGTGTTAAGATTCAAACTGATACAGATTTATAGAGAAAAATATTAAGATTCATGACACAAATTGGTTATTTTATAAAAATATGTCATGACAAATCTAATGGTGCTCAATTGATGCCATAATATTTATATTAAACTGAGATCATGGTGACCTAACATCTACTAGATGTGCTAAGGTCAAAGATAAGTTCAGACCATTACAACTTGCTTAGCGATTTTTGACATGACCATTACAACTTTCTTAGCAATTTTTGACATTTTCAGGCTCCTCTCCCCACATCGATCAGTTTCAGACAGATCATGGCCACAAACAAGATGATCACTGCCACCCAGGGTGAACAATCATTCTTATTCCTATGTTTACCTTTCAGCTCAGCTACATCACGATTGATCGGTCTAAGCACTTTGACCACATATTTCATTTCAAGCTGCAATTGAAACATGTCTCCCTTTGTCTCCTCAATGCATGCCTTCTGTTCATCAAGGGATGCCAAATACTTTTGTCCATCAATTGCAGCAGCAGCTGGCTGTGCCGGCACCTCAAGGAAATGCCCATTCTTGATCAACTTAAAAGCGTAGTCCCCTTGTGACATGGAGAAACTGCACTGCACCCCAGTGTCCTTGCAGCGAAGAGAAAAATCAGTTTAATTCAACCGTTCCGAAAAATGATTTGAGCTTGGGCAAGTCTATGCAAACAGTGGCAAAATGAGGAATACCTGTTTCACATCTAATGCAGCAGGCAGTTTTAACTTTCAAAGTATTCCACAGTTTCAATGCCAAGGGAGAAGTCAGGTAAACTAAAAGCACAATTCAAATCTTTTCTGGCAACTCTATAGTTTAAAACATAACTTATGGATGGGCGGGCATCAGGAATAAAAACTAACAGCTAATAAGGTGGTAACTTCAAGACCTAAACACTGAAAAATGATTTGAGCTTGGGCAAGTCTATTCGAACAGTGGCAAAACGAGGAATACCTGTTTCATATCTAATGCGGCAGGTAGTTTCAACTTTCAAAGCCAAGGGAGAAGCCAGGTAAACTAAAAGCGCAATTCAAATCTTTTCTGGCAACTCTATAGTTTGAAACATAACCGATGTTGACACGTGAAACACTAGATTTTTAACAGCTGATAAGGTGGTAACTTCAATACCTAAACAAGCGGAAGCACAAACTGATGTTGACACGTGAAAGACTAGATTTTTCACTTATTCTTTTCAAAATTTTAAAGCACAAGCTGCTGATGCTGTTACTACAGATGAACAAGTAATAAGAATCAATTCTTCCTACCAGAACAATAATGATTCCTTTTAATTTCACAATCTAATTGAGCAAAATGGGAAAAAATAACTATCTTGTTAATGCCCATGCATCTGTAGATCTTTTGTTCTTTTCTGACAATAATCTCCCTCACTGTTGCCCCACCGCAGTACTCACAAGGGAGAATAGGAAGATCAGTCGCTATGCCGAGGGAGGACGCAGCAGCAGCAGCCGCCGACGCAATGAAATACCCATTTTTGATCAACCAAAAGGCATGCCCCTTGCCACTCGAAGACATGAGGAAGATCGCTAGCTCTGGCGTGGGAGGACGATGCCGATGACATCTTTCAATACACAATATAGGAAAAGAAGAATATTATTGTGATATGTACTGATAAGTCTATAAAACAGTGCTACTAACCGACAACAAAAGCACATATTATTTTCCTAACACAGACAAAGTTTACTGTCAATCAGAGATTTTCAACTTGTGTAATAGACAAAGAGGCTAAAAATAATCAATAGACAATGTTAACCAATTGCAAGCTGGTTTGCTGAATGCTAACCAATTGCAAGCTGGTTTCACAAATCACACATTCACAGAATCACTAATTCACTATCATATCATAGCCATTCAGTCATAGAACAACATCTGCGACAGCCGACACCGATAGCGGTCAGCGGCGCACCAGGGCTGGGGCCGGGGTGGGCGGGCATTGGTGACCTGGCGCTCACCGCGTGCCACTGCATCTAGCTAGCGCCTGCTGCTCCTGTTCGTCGGTAGCCGCTCGCGTCGTGCCCTCGCCGAACGTCGGTCACCAGCCCAAGGAGTTGGCCTCCTCCCGCCGGCCGCCGGCCGCCGCTGCGCCGCCACTATCTATGGCTAGCGTTTGGCAATTGGGGAAAAGTCGAATGACGATGGGACAAAGGGCGAGGCGGTCTCTAGGGACTCGGGGTCACGCCGTCGAGGGCGAACGCAAGGGAAGGGCAGTGGAGGGTGGCCGGGTGGACCGCTAGTGCGTGGTAGGCTGGGGAAATATGAATACGCATGCTCTGTTTTCAGATAGACGCAATAGTCGTGGCAGCCCTCGACCCATAGCCCACAACCCACGCCAGCACTCCTGCATGATTGGAGCTCCGGTCTGTGGCGCCGCTGAGCAAACTGATTAGTTTGTCGGCTTTGGTCCATGGAACTCAGTGTGAACGCCAGCAGTTTACAACTGCTGTGCAAACTAATCTAGGGTCCTCCTTTCTTATTCCCATCAGTTTATGTAGGCCTTGTGGCTTATAGTGGTGGTAAAGTAGTGCCTAGTAGAAGACCCTGGAAGGCCTAATCTAGGCATGATGTCCTTGTGGCTTAGACTTGGCACAGGAGTGTGTAGAAGTAAGCTCATATGGTGCTCCTATGCGATGTTTGGGATCCTGGGACCCCAGAACTAATATAGCCACAATGTCCTTGTGGCTTGGCGTGCTGGCACGATAGTGTCTAGTAGTAGGCTAATATGGTGCTCCTATATGATATTTGAGACCCTAGACCTAATCTGGGATGATGTCCTTGTGGCTTAGGGTGGTGGTACATCAGTTACTAGTAGTAGGCTTACAAGTTGATTGTATACAAATTCACTAATGGATACCACCAAATCTTTGCTCATGGATCCACTATATCCTTTCATGGCATTAATTGATCGAACAACACTAGCAAGTAATTCATCCAGATCGTGGTAAGGATTCCCACCAACTGATCTTGTAAGCTTTTTAAAAACTTCAACACACACCAGAGCCTTCTCATAAAAGTGGTCAAAGCATAGTAGCAGGAGCTTCGCAAAGGCTTATATGACATTGTGGCTAGTGAATAGAGTGGACACCGATGAAGGTGTTTCGATGCTTGGGCATCACTCAATCAACATAAAAACTCGGCTTCCAAAATTCTAGGACTTCTCGAAGGCCCTCATGTCGTTGAGCCTCAAAGAATCCTCGACACAGAAGGAGCTGCTCAAATTGAAGCTTAGATTTACTGAGACTGGCAAAGGGAAAGGGCAGCATGCCAATGCAGTGTTTGATGATATGAAGTGCAGCAAAGATCTGTACAAAAGCCATGAAAAAAAGACTGGCAAAGGGAAAGGGCAGCATGCCAGTGCAGTGTCTGATGATATGAAGTGCAGCAAAGATCTGTACAAAAGCCATGAAAAAAAGGTTGCAGAAAGTCATTTGCACCTAGGTTCATAAAGATCAAACATGTTTCTCCATAGGGCCATTCATCTCTGAAAACATGTGGGACTGTTACTTCAAAACACCAAGATCAGTGTGCATTTGCATTTTGCAAGCAGGTGTCTAACTCTGCTTTCTTGAGGTTCTCCATCAGCAACCTATTTGTGAAATTCTTTCTGAAACTGTCTACAGTTTTCTGTGTGATCAAAATAAATAAAACATAGAAGCATTAAGAACAATTAAAACATAGAACCATAAGTTAAATAAAATATGGAAATATTTCTTTGGAAACTGACCGTGTTAAAATAAGGCTGGTCCTTTCTATTCCATTGCTCCATATATATCATCACGTAAATCCCACAATCAAAGCTTTTTAATAAAAAAAGTAATCGGATGAATATTTCGAACTAGAAAAAAATGATTAGTGAAATATACATAACCATTCGGTTGCTTAGTTGCTTTTACGTTTTCTACTTTAAAATTTTGAACGTGTTCCAGTATCTCATTTTCGCTAAACAACAAGCTGAGACGATTAATTTGGAAAATAGTTTGAAGACAAAGTATATCAATAAGACATAGAAGAAATAGAATAAATAAGCAGCTCCACTTCAAAATAGCATGAAGTATATCACCAAAGTTTTTGCAGTGGAAGAAATGACATGCCCTAGTGAGTCAAAGAAGCATACCTTATTGAATGCAAGGTCAACACACACAAGTACCCAGTGACCATTATTCACAATGGGGAAAAACAGCTGCATCAAAGTAAACCAAAAAATAAACACGGTATTTACATAAGACATGCGTAGATGTATTGAACACAAAAAAATGTGTACCTAGTGTTTCTGTCTCAAATTCTGGTTATTGTTCATTCTTCTTAAAGCATATGAGCAAATTCTAAAAATTTTCGAATAATCCTTCTTTTTAACAAGATTCAATACACTAGTCTGTTTCCCAAACACAAAAACCCATGGTGAGTTCAATAAAAACCCATGAAAAGTTCAAAAAAAAAGAATTAGTTCCATCTTCAATTCCAAGAAGGAATTGATTCCATCTTACCATGAATAAAGGATCGAAAGAAATCTTATTTTGGTTCTCTTTGTTGAAGTGTTCGACAAAAAGAGACATGACCACATCATAAACTTTGCCCGTAGGGCGGAGTGAATACTGGAATGGCAGGTACTTGCAGCTAGTTTCTCCAACCTGTATTACATCTTCTTTCCATTTACTAAATAGAAAAGAATGTTAATGAAATAATGTTATCAGGAAAAAAATATAATAATGACAGGGATAGAAAAAATGCTTACCAAAGTTTGTCTTTAGTGCCTTTTCCCACCGTGATGTATTTTTGACATATATTTTTTGCACCCTGATCCAACCTGAAGCTCTTTGGTTGTTTGAATTCTTCACCCCCACACTTCGCTGTCCTCAATTTTGTTTTCTTTCTTTTAGTAACACCATCAGAATGTTCACCACTTCTTTCATTATCACCATCAGAACGTTTTCGATGATAACGATGAGTATACACCAAAAACTTAGATGGCTTCTCTGCAAGTTTTGCCTTCTCTTCCTCTGCAGTTGTCTCCTCCTTACCTTCACCTTCATCTGCATCTGCTTCAGAAAGTTGTTCTTCATCAGCTGGCTCCTCTGCCTCCTCTTCATCTGAAAGCTGCATAGGTGATTGATCTTCACCTTTCTCTTTCTCTGCAGCTGTCTCCTCCTTACCTTCACTTTCCCCTTCCCTCACATTATCAAATTGAAAATTATCATCAAAATTCCGCGGACCTGCCTGATCTTCACCTTTTCCATCTTCATCTGCATCTGGTGACTTAGATTTACCTTTGTCTTCATTTGTAGTTGCCTTCTCCTTACATGTACCTTTGCCAGCCTCCTTTGCATGATGGTACCTCTCTTCAGATGTTCTTTTCGCAAGAATCTGCTCTGAGACATGATGCAGCCTCGCTTCAAATTAAGACCTATACATTTCTAACTTAAGAATGAAAGCTTCATCTGCCTTTGTGGCCACAGCTAATTGCTTCCTGACAAGCAGTTGATCACTCATCAATGCAGAAATTTGTATCCTTGATTCTTGACAAAAATTTGCAAGAATCTTTGCATCACTGTCCACAGCATAATCAACTGTGTATGCCATATCATTCTCAACATAGGCTGATAGTTCATCATCATATATAGTTTCCTAAAAATTCAAGACCTAGCCAAAAATTCAAATTTAATGTTATTAGAATATTAATATACATTTATCGTACTTCTCTCATACTTTCTCCTTTCTCCTCTCATAATTTATAGATTGCTAAAGAATCTAAGTTTGGACGAAGCCTCTTTGAGAGATTGTTCAAAATTGGTTACCACAAGAAGTTGCAAGATACGTAGGAAATAAGATTTTGTATTTTTTACTACAAATTAATAAGCTGTTTTGTTTCACTCATATAGCAATCTAGTTTAACTTACCAACCCGAATACAGAATAAGCAAAGAAAGATAAGCATTCAATGTATTTTTGGAAAAAAGATTCTATTTTAACGAATCACACGTAGAGATATTTCTAGTACACAAAAAATTAAAAATTAAAGATGCCACTGATGTCAATGCCAGTGGCATATTTCTCAGTGACTTTCTTGGTATTTATTCATTCATTCATGTTGAAGATGGTAAAGAAGAGCACAGTTGTGATAGTTTAGTAAATATGGTTGAAGTTGAGGTAGTGACCAATGTTGTTCAAAGACTTTCTGCAGGTAATTAAATATAACAAATTTACAGTATGTAGAGTTGTAGAAGTAATATATTAAATATAATAAATTTGCATTTGATCTAAAACTACTGCAGCATGGAAATAAACTTTCAAACAAAAATCCTTGTCCGGTGCATACCTTTGTGGTATGATCAAGTATAGGAAGATTGACGATATCGTCATGTCCAACCAACTCAATTCTTGGTATTTGTACCACATTCTTGTCCGGTGTGATAACAAAATCAGAATAGATAAGCTGAAACATATAGTGGTTACTTAGCAGCAGCAAAGAAAGGAAAATTGTTGAGGCAACTATTTAGATGGAAAAGGAGAGAGTAACTCACATGAAGAATGTGCACACAACCACACTCATATTCTGTAGTTGTTGAATTGAACTGAATTATTGACTTAATTAGATTATCAGCAACAAAAGTACACCATTTGTACTCCTTGATTCTGCTGATATCTTCGAGCACTCCGAAAAAGCGACGAGCGACACAAATTGTCGTGTTCAGAGCCAAATGGTGTCCTAATGCTAAGAGCATATAGGAAACACAAAATTTGTTGAACTTCCAATTTTCCTTCGGGAAGTCCAAGAAGTTTAGGAGCCAATGGACGAATTGGATTTATTTTAGCCCCGAGCCACAATGTTGGGTCATAACAATTGACGTTCCTGACTAGCCACCAAGTCAACTCATTGGGGGAGTTTACAAGGCATCGAATTCAACAATGGTCCACATCCAATTTTTTCTACATAAGGCTCTTGTTCTGCTACTAGGGGAACATCAGCAAGCTTTTTTGGAAAGCATCTATGTCTTGGAGTTTTTTTGTCTACAAAACACAAAGCACCGAATTAAGGACACAGGGTAATTTCGCACTAGAAATGCCTATAAAACAGGCAAGAAATAGCAGAACACAAGCCAAGAAAGAATTGACGAACCAAAAAATGATGTACCGGCTGCCGAATTCGACGTTGAAGGGCCGGGCAGCGTTGAAGCGCTGGGCAGCACCAGACCTCGAGTGGAGCCATCGTGGCGGGATTCATCGGGGAGGGCCCAGTGGCATCAGGTGGAGCCCCATAGCGGGATTCATCGTGGAGGGGGCGGCGGTGACTCATCGGGGACGGGGCGGCGGCGGATTTGGATTTGGAGCGGCACCAGATTCGGTAGAATACGAACGGTCTACAGGAAGGAGCGCCCATGGAACTACGAGGGACTTAGCCTAGAAGCAGCCCGGTATTGGACTGCTGGAGGGAAAATCAAAAGGGAGATTGGTGTTTATACCCCTACTCAACTCCAATTGTATTTTTATCCTTATTTTTAAAACTTTGTAATTTTGCCCCTACGTTTTTAAAATGGAGACTTGGTTTACCCCTATTTCTAACCCTATTAAATACATTTGGTCTAAACCATTTAAAATAAATAGAAAATCCTTTTGAGAAAGGGCAATAGACTAGAATGCTCCTTATCTTTCCACCCACAACCCACTGGAGTCCCACCAGTGAAAACATGGGCGCAGTATGGCATGGGCGCGGTATGGGGAAACCCGGCAGCACAGTTGCCTAGGGACGACCCAACAGCGGCTGATCGAATCTGGCTATTATCACAATCCATTAAAAAAATAGAGGCAAAATAGTAAAGGTATAATACTCTTTTGGCACCTGAATTGATATTGCTAAGAAAAGTAAACTAATAGGGATAAACTCTATCTTCGATTTGAAAACATCGGGGTAAATTCACAAAGTTAAAAATGGTGCTAGGCACGACGTCCTTGTGACCCTAGAGCCAATCTCGGCACGATGTTCTTATGGCTTAGGGTGGTGGCACTGTAGTGTCTAGTAGTAGACTCACATGGTCCTCCTATATGGTCTTTGTGGCCTTACACATAATCTGGGGATGATGTCCTTGTGGCTTAGGGTGGTGGCACAGTAATATCTATTAGCAGTCTCATATGGTGCTCCTACACGATGTCCAGTACCCCAGACCTCATCAGGCGTGGATGTCATGAACCCCAAGAACTAATTGAGCGACGATGTCCTCATGGCTTAGTGTGGTAGGCTCATAGGGTCCTCCTATATGGAGTTGAGATGTTGTTAGTGATATGGGATAGAGGTATCCCCATATACTGCCTTCACGCACATCTTCAGTATGTACAGAAAAAATACAGCAGTCCCAGAGCTCGCTGGAGGAGCTAAAATCGTCGCCACGAGGCCGACCCTTGGTGCAGCCTCGCGCCTGCACTCCACCGCGTGCATTAAACAAAGGGCAACAGACTACGCAGTATGGTCAGACTGCAAGGGTCAGACTGCAAGTTGCAACATGCGTGTAGCAGCATGCTGTGGCATGTGTGAGAATCCACCTGCTCTATTATTTTACTGGACAATATCGCTTGCTACAAGACTTGACAAGACCCTACCTTCTGACAAGACTTGCATTTTTGACTTGGGAGATAAAAAGGTAACATGCATGTACTACTTGCATGCAATGGTCTCCAACTCCTGCATGCATGCGTGCATGTGTGGGCAACCTCAGGGGCTTTCAACTGCTTCATGCAGCCCCGAGGTTTTCTGGGGTCAGTCTTGCATGCATGTTGTTGCACCTTGGGCAGCCCCGGAGCTACTTACAGCTTGCATACACGACATGCATGCTGCAATGATGATAACACTTATCTAAATATTAAAGTACAACCTGGCTACAAAACATTCCGTTGGACAAGACAACACCTTTTGACTATTGTGGCAAAGAAGTAACACGCTGCATGCACCTTCACCAGCTTTGCATGCAGCATCCACCCACTACGTATATAGGCCATACCTCTCATAATTATGTGTACGCACTCTCTATTGTAATACAAGCTGCTCTCTTGTGCTATAAAAGAGAGCAGACCCCCACGCACTCAGGGGAGATATTTTTTCCATGCACACAGCAAGGCTAGCTCCTGCTATCTCTTCTCACACGCTCAGATAGGCTGCAGGTAGCTACTCTAGCTCTATTGTACTCTAAGCTCTGGCTAAGTATTACTAGTAGCAACACAGACACAAAAGAGGACGTAGGGTGTTACAACATTTTGGTGGACCGAACCTCTCTAAAAATCTCGTGTGCTGTGACGGCGTCCACCTTTATCGCAGTGAGCACCAGTGCCATGTTCTCTCGATTTTAGGGGTACTCTACGTACCTGGTGTTGGACGAAATTTTCAACAACAGATGCTATACATAATGTGGGGACGATCTCATTGTGGCTTAGCGTGGTGGCACGATAGTGTCCAGTAGTAGGTTCATAGGTTCCTCCTATATGGCGTTGAGATGTTATACATAATGTGGGGATGATCTCATTGTGGCTTAGGGCGGTGACACAGTAGTGTCTAGTAGTAGGCTCATAGGGTCCTCCTATATGCTGTCTGAGACCTCGGACCTAATCTAGGGATGATGTGCTTATGGCTTAGGGTGGCGAAAGAGTAGTAGGCTCATATGGTGCTCCTATAGGGTGGTGGCAGAGTAGTAGGCTCATATGGTGCTCCTATAGGGTGGATAGCATGAGCTTACTACTAGGCACTACCATGCCACGAGGACATCGTCACTCAATTAGGTCTAAGGTACGAGATATCCACGCTTGATGAGGTCTGGGGTGCCGGACATGGTGTAGGAGCACCATATGAGACTACTAATAGAAACTACCGTGCCACCACCCTAAGCCACAAGGACATCGTCCCTAGATTATGTGTATGGTCTCAAAGACCATATAGGAGGACCCTGTGAGTCTACTACTAGACACTACAGTGCCACCACCCTAAGCCACAAGAACATCATGCTGAGATTGGCTCTAGGGTCTCAAACACCCTATAGGAGGATCCTATGAGCCTCCTACTAGACACTACCGTGCCTCCAAACCTAAGCTACAATGAGATTGTCCCCAGATTATGTATAGGCGTATAGCATCTCGACTCCATATAGGAGGACCCTATGAGCATACTACTAGACACTACAGTGCCACCACCCTAAGCCACAAGAACATCGTGCCGAGATTGGCTCTAGGGTCTCAAACACCCTATAGGAGGGCCCTATGAGCCTACTACTAGACACTACCGTGCCACCACCCTAAGCCACAATGAGATCGTCCCCAGAATATGTATAGCATCTCAACTCCATCTAGGAGGACCCTATGTGCCTACCACCATAATCCACGAGGACATCGTCGCTCAATTAGTTCTTAGGGTCCGTGCATGACATCCACGCTTGATGAGGTCTGGGGTGCCGGACATCATGTAGGAGCACCATATGAGAGTACTACTAGGCACTACCGTGCCACCACCCTAAGCCACAATGAGATCGTCCCTAGATTATGTATAGCATCTCAACTCCGTATAGGAGGACCCTATGAGCCTACCACCCTAAGCCACGAGGACATCATTGCTCAATTAGTTCTTGGGGTCCATGACATCCATGCTTGATGAGGTCTGGGGTGCCGGACATTGTGTAGGAGCACCATATAAGAGCACTACTAGGCACTACCGTGCTACCACCCTAAGCCACAATGAGATCAACCCTAGATTATGTATAGCATCTCAACTCCAGATGGGAGGACCCTATGAGCCTACTACTAGACACTACTGTGCCACCACCCTAAGCTACAAGAACATCGTGCCGACATTGGCTCTAGGGTCTCAAACACCCTATAGGAGGACCCTATGAGCCTACTACTAGAAACTACTGTGCCACCACCCTAAGCCACAATGTGATCGTCCCTAGATTATGTATAGCATCTAAACTCCATATAGAAGGACCCTTTGAGCCTACTACAAGGCCACCACCCTAAGCCACAATGAGATCGTCCCTAGATTATGTATAACATCTCAACTCCATATAGGAGGACCCTATGTGCCTACCACCCTAAGCCATGAGGACATCGTCGCTCAATTAGTTCTTGGGGTCCCTGACATCGTGTAGGAGCACCATATGAGAGCACTACTAGGAACTACCGTGCCACCACCCTAAGCCACAATGAGATCGTCCCTAGATTATGTATAGCATCTCAACTCCATATAGGAGGACCCTATGAGCCTACTACTAGACACTACGGTGCCACCACCCTAAGCCACAAGAACATCGTGCCGAGATTGGCTCTAGGGTCAGGCCAATTTTTGTATTTAGTTTTTTATAACGACGTATGTTTAGAATTTAGAGGTTATTTTATTTTGTCTTTAGTAGTATTAGAGTTGATTGTTTTAATTCATCTTTACATAATAGCATGGTGGTAATTATATGTAAATTTAAGGGTTATTTTAATTCATCCTTTATAATGGCATGGTAGGTAATTTATATGCAAATTTAGGTTATTGTTTAATTCATATTTCATAATGACATGGAGGGTAATTAATATGCAAATATAAGGGGTTATTTTAATTCATGTTTCATAACAGTATGCTGAGTAATCTATATGCAAATATTGGGGGTTATTTGAATTCATCTTTGCATGGTGGGTCATTTTAGAGAATATAATAGATCTAACAGCTATTATTAGAGATTCATGATGGATGGCCAAATGTTACTGATTTTTGTGAGAATTTCTAGAATTTATCTTTTTCTAGCGCGTCTGGTGAGAATTAACGTGTAGGCTCAAAATGAGTCTTCAATTGGTAGTGGTTCTAGAGAAAGGTAACATTGCCCTCCATAAATCATATTATCTTTGTGTTGTGTCTCTCTCATGACACATTAATCCATGTTGTGTACCGGCTCATTATTAAGAATAAATGAGACTGTTCACTGTCCACTCAAATTTCATTTATTGTGAAGTACGTATAGAACCTCTGCAAGTACTAAGACTGATTTGTCGCAAACTTATTATTAGGTTGTGCTCTCGGCAAGTTGGTAGAGATTCTTGGCGGCTGCAGGTTGCAGCTGTTGTGCCAACATTATTGAGCAGCCGCTGCTTGTTGCAGCTTCGTCTGTAGCCACGACTACAAGAATCTCCAATGATGAAACGTCCCCTAGGTTTTCTTTGGAACGCGGATTTGTTTTTCATTTTTTATATGTTTTTCTGTACTGTTTCACGTGAAATTTTTATGTTGTATATGTAAAATTCTTGCATTTTAATTAAAAGGCCCTTAATGTTTGATGGCATACAAATCTTTTTATTCCCCTCTCCAAAAAAATGTTCGAAAAGAGTATTTCTCTTTTAGGACAAAATCTTTAGCTAGAAGTTTTTTATTTTGTGGTAGAGAGAGTATGTAAGAACAATTTATTTCTCCCAAACCAATCATCTAATTAATTACGCTGCATTCATGCATGCCATGCATAAGTTCGGATCCAGCAGTGCACGATGGATGCATGTGCGTGACGCATCCGTTGCGTCTGTCCAGGGTTGCAGATACTATATATATAGCACAAACCACTTGGAGGATCGATGAATCTCTAGATTCATATGCTCGTTTGAGTTGGGAATAAAGGAGGCCGGAAGCGTCAACCACTTGCTCCCAGCCTACCACCTGGTGGAGGTGGACGCATTACCCTGCATGGTATGTGGATGGGGGCAGCGTAGTGGATGCTAGCATGCAATCCCCGGCCCGGCCGACATAGATTCTACACCGCATTAGCAGATACCGTACCATACCGGCAGCGGCACGACCGCTGGAGGTGCCCCCAGGAAGGAGGAGACGCGCGCGAAAAAGGCAGTCCAGTAGGCCTTCAGAGGAGCTGGAGGGGCACTGCTACAGTGCTACTGCAGTGCAGAGAGCGAGCATGCATGCACATGCACTGTGCCACTGTGCATGGGCGAGCACGGGGCACTGGTGGTGTACCGTTCGATATGGAGAGAGCACGCACTACTGCCGCCTACTGCCTACAGTCCGATCAATGTAGATGTAGACTCAGCTGGGCACATCTCCATCCTTCAGAGATGTGGTTAGGCCAAGGAGCCAAAAAAAAAACTACTCATACCTAGTAGCTAAGCTAATATAGGACCTAGCTCGATTAACACAGACAGAGGCTTTGCTTAGGCTACCCAACGGTATGCCTCAAACCAGTTTCCTAAAAATACTGTAGCGGCACTGTTTGACACTGTTTAGTACTATTTTGCACTGTAGCTGTAGCTGATATGATGTACAGAAAGAAGTAAAATTTAAAAAATTGAAACGAGGAGTATCATTGGAGACGGTCTTAGTTCGCATTGACTTTATGGGTGTGTGTGATCGATCGGGCTGCCTATGGCAATGCTCACTTTTAGCCACCAAAGGTTCAGGCAAATGCTGGTAGCAGAAACCCTGTAGTGCGCACTCACTCACTAGGTGCTACACACCTACTGACACGGCTCTAGGAGAATCTCCAGTGCATATGCCCTGACAAGACGGCAAATGGCACCAAAAGTGTTCCACGGATTGGAAAAAAGGCCATTCATTTCAGAGGTCATGGAGCCCTCCTGCCATATATTCAGTATAGATGTCTAAACCGGGCCGGCCCGCCGGGCGGCCCGTGGCCCGGCACAAGCACGGCCTGGCCCAGCATGAAGCAGCCCCGTGCCGGCCGGGCACGGTGGCCGTGCCCTAAGGCCGGCACGGCACGGTTTTTTTTTAATTGTATATATATTATTATAAACTATATGACTTTAAACACAATAAAAAACATGTCCAACTTGATTAGCAGTGTGCAGCTAGTGCATTGGACTCTAAGGTCTTGAGTTTGAATCTCAACTTATACATATTTTTGTTTATTTTTTCTATTGGAATGCATAGGCACGATGGGCTCTGGCGGGCCGCAGGCTGGCCCGGCACGGTTTAACCTTAACCGTGCCGTGCCTGGGCCGCCGGCCATGGGCTGGCCCGGCACGGCCCGCCCATTTGGACATGTGTATATTCAGGAGATGCATGGAAGATGGATCGATCTCATCAAATAGCACGCATCAGGCCGGTCCTGCGCACCGTTGTTCGTTATTATTCGTTGCCTCGAATCGTCTAGTTAGGAAGGAGCAAAACATGTATTTCTGCCGCACGTACTACGTAGTACGCACCATTGACAGACAACGGAATGAAGCAGAAAGCCAGCAGGCCAGCGAGAGATGCCAATAAGCAGCAGCAAGGCAAGCCAGCCGGTCCAGTCCATGCATGCTATCGGAAAGGGAGGAGAACCAGGCACAGGGGGGGGGGGGGGTGTTCTCGTTCCAAGGACCTGGGAGCTACTGGCTGTTGCTGCATGCGTGCGAGTGGCCGGCGAGGCTACCTGCCGCCCGGCCGCCCGGCATACAGTACACAGCGCATGCAATGCAAGCGCCAGGCGGTGGTAGTACTCCCATGCAAAAAGGCGAGGGAGGGAGGAGGAAGACGATCGATGATGACATGATGTGGTGAAGGCCGCGCGCCACGCCGGTATGGCCCGCCGGCCGGCGATTGGACCGATGAGCATGAGCTACTATCTAGGAGCGCGCGCGGCCGGCGTGCATCCATCCCTGATCCCTGCATGCATCTATCCCGGCGACTCAGCTGCATGCGTGCGTGCGCGCATGTGCCGGCCGGGTCCTTGGGTTCCGCTCGCCCGGGGGGTGGGGGGTGGGTGGCTACTACCCTTAGCTAGCTCGGCGGGACGACGCCTTTTGCAATTTGCTGGGCGGCATGTGCACTCGCAGTTGCAGACTTGCAGGTGCAGCCCGGCGTCGCGCGCGCGGGCCCTAGAGCTGCTGCTGCTGCTAGCTAGAGGGGAGGGAGGACCTTTTCTTGCCTTGTTAGTGCGACGACTCGGGGTAACCGGCCGGCCGGCTCCGGCTGCTGCTGCCGTCCCGTCCCGTCCGATCATGCAAGGAACGGGCTACCGCAGCGACGCCCTGGTGGCCCGGGAACGTAGACGTAGCTGCGCGCGTGTCGACGAATCGACGATGCACTGCGTGCGTGTGTGTGAGGGTCGGAACAGAATTGCACGTACAGGAGCACGTCGCCGTCCGAGCAATCATCCGCCGCCGGCGCCGGCGCCGGCAGCCCGGGCGGCCGGCGCAAGACATCATTGCGCGAATATGCGTGCGCCCACTGGCAAGTGGTGTGTCTGATCACCAGGCGAGAGGAGGCCACCTTTGCACTGCCAGGTCTCAACTCATGATGGCCTCTGCCCTGCTGTAACATCAAAGAGATATACTCCGTAGCATATATTCTTCGCCCAGTTAAGCCACTGCAACGACTAGCAGCAGTTAGGCTGACGGCAACCGTTCGTTAAATCTCATTGTTAGTACAGCATTTATGTAAATAATATAAAATAATGTTTCGAGAAATCATTTGAGATATCCATTCGAGTCAGTACAGCAACACTATTTGATACTGTAGCTGACATGACGTACATAGTCAGTGGAATTTGAAAAAGTGGGACGAGGAATCCGATAGCCTAACTACAATGGACGCACTCCCTCCCCCGATTGCTTCTCCTTGGCTGCGCCTGCGAGCATGGACGTACATGCTGCAGCCAGCCAGTGCAAAGCCCCATAAACCCATCGATCCGATCCACCGATGTGACGATGTGCATGCACGGTGTCTGAGACTCTGAGAGACCGACCAGGCAGACATTAGATCGATCCGGCCAGAGGATCTATCGGGAGATTCTGAGCAGCTCGAGTGATGTGCCGGCCGGCCGATCGACTGACTGACCGGCGCCGCCGTACGTGCTTTATTTTAACGTACGTGACCGGCCGGCCTTGGTGTTGATCATCGATCAGAGATGGACCACGAACGGCGACGCTGCCGTCGACCAGGCCAGCTAGCTTATGGCGTCGCCGGCCGTACGTGACACGCCTCACCTCACAGCACAGGGCCGGGTCAAATTGATCCAGATCCGTGGTGTATTGCAGGTCGACCTTGCGGTGCTTGCAAGGGGCGCATGCATGTCAGATCGTCGGCCATGAGGCGTCTCGATCGATCAACACATGCATGTGCCTGCCCCTGTGCCTTGACGTTAAAAATCCTAGTAGTCTCGTCAGCCTTGTCCATCCACTGCTAGCTGCCGCTTATCCTCATTTCGGTTCAGATCTCGCTAACCATAGTTTATTAAGCAATCATTAGCCTTGACTGGATGATATCGATAACAGCAGATCCTTGAGTCGCTTATGGACGCGTGGCACGGTGTTACCAAAAACTCATTATCCATCGGTACTTTGTCTTTGCATGCGGTATACATACAGTAATGTATAAATCTAGCTAGCTACAAGCTGGTTAAATCCTGGCGCACACGTACACACTGTTAACCAGACACGTCCTCCTACTTATTAAGTGGCAGTTGAATTGCTTGAAATTAAGAAGAATGAAGCCGTACGTAGGTACCACAGGACGACAACAAGGCCAACAGAGAAAGGTCGCATGAGCACACTTGAAGGACAGAGATATTAGCGAGCGTCCCATCGTCGCATGCTGTCTTTCCATGCTCGCTGGTGTCTTTCCCACCGCCAGCGCCGCGCCAGGAATAATAATAAACATAACATCCGGATAGATACTATCTATCACTATTTCAACTGTTTTTCTTTTTGTTTGCTGTAGCGCTACTTACTTTACACGCTTGTTTAGGTATACCCTGGCTCTTTGTAGGTCCGCCTGTTCTGCTAATCTGCTGCTGTGCATCCGATCCCTTGGCAGGCAGGCAGGCAGGCACGATCGGACCGGACTGTCATTTCGTCGGCGATCCGCGCAAACGGCACAGACGATTATATACTGCCGCTCGCCGCCCAGCAACCGGCTGAGCTTTTGTGCATGCATGGCGCCAGCGCCAGGCAAAAGCAAAACGGATTCCCAGAATTAGGTACGGTGGCCGATCTTGTCCTTTATTCAGGCCTTCTGATCAACTAGCTAGTAGAGGTGTAGCTGGCCTGTTATGTAGGGCATGGCTGGCGCCGTGAGGGACCTCCAAAGCATCCAAAAGCACCATGCCGAAAGCAACGTGATGGAGCAAAGCGATCGATAGTTTGTAGTACTAACATCAAATCAGCGCATCATATATATTAACTGATGAGCAAGTTCCACGAAACCGTACACAAAACCAGGCCGGATTCATTCATTCATTCATTATCAGTCGAGAGGGCTCCATCTCCATGCCAAATTAACTGATCATGAGCCCGATTGTTGAAGAGCACCGGCGCTTCAGTACGTACTAGTAGTATTTAATTTAACCCTCCTCGAGGTCGGTCGAGGGGAGCTAGGATGCTAGCTATAGGATGGTTAGTCATAAAAAACCAAACAAACGCAAAAATTGGGAGTTACAATACCCTATACAAGCAGCAGGCAGGCACTATAAAAGCAAAGCAAAGCAAAGCAAAGCAACAGAGCAGCGGATTGCACACAGCAGCCGCACATACACGCACCCTTTGGCAAATAAATCAAAGCGCAACCCCACGATCGAAGCATCACTCTAGCCAAACCTAGCTACCACTAGTATTCACAATGCAAGCTTATGGGACGACCATGCATGCATGGCACGCAACAGCGGCTAGCGACGATCGATCGAGAGCTAGAGGAACAGCAAATCCGGATGCGCCCCTTTGGCCTTCCATTGCTGCTCAATGTCGTGAGCGATCCTCCTGGCATCGACTGATGTCCCCATCAGCCCACGCCGGGTGAATCCCACCGAGTAGAGGCCGTTCTCACCCTTCCACCCGTTGGGAAATGCTCTTCTTGGCAAACCATCTTTTTCAGAAAATAACTCTCGGTCCTGCAGCGTGCCCATCATATTGTTTTCAAAGCAAAAGAAAAAAATGATTTAGCTACCAATCATCACACTAAGAATGTAATTAAGTTGACAAGTGATCGATCGAGATGCCTTGGCCAGGACAGACATCACAGAATTAATATTCCGTTGAACCAAGTACCTTCAGCCAGAAGGGCACGTTGCTCTTGTAGCCGGTTGCAAGCACAATGGCATCAAACTCCTCCAGCTGACCGTCCGCAAACTCTACCTCTCCTCCTGATATCTGTCTTACGGCAGGTCGTACCTGCACAGTTCAATCAATGGGGATCGGAAAGAAATAAATGTCAGGACTGGACTGAATAAATCAAGACAGAGATTGATAGGTTGATCCCACCGAACAACCAATCTCTCGATCTACAGTACTTGAGTGGCGTGCGACAGACCTTGATATCACCCGACTTAATCTTTGCAAATGTGCCGACGTCAAGAACAGGGGTCTTCCCTGAGAGCGACTTGAGCTCAAGAGGACCAAAGGCCGGCCGCTTTAGCCCGAGCCGAGCAGTATCCCCAAGCATGGCCCAAGCTAGGCACAGTAGAATAAGGTCCACAACGTGGACTGGGAGCCACTTGAGCAGCCACATTGACAGACCAAAGGTGGAGTGGCCAAGCATCTCCCTGGGCAAGATGTGTACCTGCCAATGATGAACACAATCTTAGCCAGGGCTCACAAAAGGCAAGGCAACATCTGGACTAATGATTGGATCACACAATTAATCAGGAATAAATATCAGTTTTTTTCTTCCAAATGCTGCTTTCTGCATGCTACAAGAACCAGCATGCATGTCACAGTTTTTTCTTCTTCTAAAACACGGACCCTGGACCAAACTTATTCCCTTATCTCCAACATAGTATAGTATGTAAACCCAGCTTGCAACTATGTTTATTACACTAAGTTCTTTCAAAGCTGAAAGAGCTGTGAGAAAGGAATGCACCTAGTCGTTAAAGGTAGGTTCTCAAGCCATTTTGTTAGTGTTTCTTTTAAAGTGACACACTTATGCTATACTCTCGTGGTGGTGGTGGGGACCCATGCCTAATTCTTGCAAATCATAGTTTTTTTTCCTTCAAGTGTAGATGAGAAAGCTCTTTGCACTGCCCTTGCATTGGGGCAAGAAAACTATTAGCAGAGAGTAATCAAAGAACCAAAAGAAGATGGACGTGAAGGGAACACACACGCACACACACACACACAGATGGCTAGTGTAGCTGCAAGTACACAAGCAGCGTGGGAATGAATCCCAAGAAAGAACTGACTCGAAGACGACGAACATCAGCCACAGAAGCATTCCATCTGAAGAATCTCTCCCTTTCCTAAGTGACAACTACCCTGGACTAGCATAACTTAATGCCTAAGCGCTCTGAGATTAAAAGAAGAGAAAACTGCTCATGAAAGCTTTTGCTTTTGATGCAAGATAACGATTTTTTCTGCATCTAGGCCTTCCTTAAGTTCATGAGCTAGAGAGGTTAAACCAGCACCTAAAAATAACCAAGAATATATAGCAACCAGGGGCACCGCCTTCTATTATTACACTTCTACCACTTCATAGAATTATTAAGAGTAGGAAACAGATAAAAGTCACAGAACATAGTTTTACAGTATATATAATTAATTAAGAATCCCTAATAACATGCGCAAACAAAACCAATTGAGAAGTAGAGAGGAGTCACGTACAGCATCTCTTACTACAATATGTGGCTCTGCATTGTGGTTGCAGAGGTCTAGGCACACCTCCATGCCTGAGTTTCCACACCCAACGACGAGCACGCGCTTGCCTGAGAATGCGCTGCCACTTTTATATGCGCTTGTGTGCATAACTGTTCCCGGGAACTCTTGTAGGCCATCGATATCTGGCTGCACAACCTCTGCGTTCTCACCAGTTGCTACAATAAGCCACCGGGATACATATTCGACCTCCTCTCCCATTGTGCCAGAAGTCAGTGTCCTCACACGCCATAACAGAAGCTGTTCATCATACTCTGCGCACACCACCGTGCGATTGTATGTGGGGCATATGCCAAAACTTGCAGCATAGCTCTCCAGGTAGGCTACAAACTGCTGCTTTGAGGGATATATAGGGTAGTCGGCAGGGAAAGGCATGAGAGGAAGCTCACAGAATTTCCGGGGAAGATGAAGGCTTAGTCGATCATATGTCTTGAGCTGCCAGAGGGATGCTATGCAGTTGGAGCGCTCAAGAATAAGGCTGACGATCCCCTTCTCCTTGAGACATGCAGCAACAGCGAGGCCTGATGGTCCTGCACCCACGACAATTGGACCTGAAACCCTGATGCATGGACATCTCTCAGAGCGAGCAACAACAGAATCCACGCTCCTGTTCTTGAAGCAGTTCTCAAGGGGTTGGCGGTGGTTTTGGTTTTGGCTGAAACATTGGAAGATAGGATCATGGGCTCTCTTGCCCTCACTTTCACTCCAAGGGTCCATGCAGATTTAGGTAGAAGGTAGGCTTCAGCAATGGATTTTTCTTGATCTAGCTAGCAAGAAATGGCTGTGTTGGCTTCAAACTTCATGGCAATACAAATAACCAGCCAACTTTGCTGTTTATGAAGGCATGGACGAGAGAGAAGGATGAAGGAAGAAAAGAAATATGCGGCCGGTGTGTATCTCTCGGCCTCTCAGGAAGACACTGTGAAGACCGACGCGCATGATTTATAAGAATACTGGTTCTTTCAGCGAGCTAGGTGCATGGAGATGGAGCAATCTACTGGGACTCTTTGTTGTTTCAGTTAGAAGAGACTACTGGAAATATAGTAGAGAGGAGGAAATTCTGAAGGTGGCTGTCTTCTAGAGCCCTATGCACAGCTTTCGAATGCATGCCCTAGCTAAGCTAGTTATGGCCCTTTATACTGCATGTAAGTAGCCTCATATTTTGATTTAGATCAAGTACGCCCATCTAGAAATAATATAGAAAGGTGAGTCACTTAGGATCAATTAGCGACTCAGCGGACGTGTGGCAAGGTCTCATTAAAGAGAACATGCATAGGACATCAGACCCTAGTGATATAGTTTAATCACAGAACTGTACATGAGTAATAGCCCTAAACAAACAGATATATCTCGATACTTTTTTTTTCACGGCATGATTCAAGTGCATAGTTAATGCTTAAACTGTAAAAGCTAACTTAACTAAAGCAAGATGCCTAAAAAGGATAGAAGTTAATAGATTAGCAAAAGCAACTGTGACCGATGACCTTGCATGACATGATTTATTCTGCCCTATCTTATACCGCAGCAATGATCTCATGCAGTTAAATATGAATGATTCTCATGCACCCAGAGCTATGTAAGCTAAATGTTCCTAAATGCACGTTCTATTCCTGAAGCTAACCAAGAAGAATCCACAAAAACTGTCCTCCTTCAAAAAAAAAAAAACATAGAGGCATCCACGAAGACACGAACCATAAGCATTGGTCAGCATCTGGCACAATTGTAGCTGCATCAATGTCTAGTACCATGAAATTTTATAGCAAAAAACAATTTAAATGGAGATTCTTTGAATCGAGACACTAAATGGCAGGGCCTAGGTAAATCGGAAATTTCAGTATTGTTGAATTTCTGCAATGATTGTTCATGGACCATCATGTTTCCAACACAACATCCATTCAAAGGAATTATGAGACCTGTGTTGCCAGCCGTCAGCACATGTCGAACACACCATCGTGGCACTGCACCTGACAAATGACCCCTACAAACCAACTGAACAAGTGTTGTACCTAATTTCATTGTTGCATTCAGAAGATCCCTACAAAATAGTGCTGTTCCCAACATCTCTCCTTGGTAGGGCCTAACAATTCAAAATGTCAACTCCAAACAAACAAGAATGACCAGAATTGGCGATACACTCAACCAAGATCCCATGTTCTACTCAAATGAACCGAAATTTGCCCAGAACAGAAAGAATCTAATGCAATGATGGAGGGTTGAATATTTCAATAATGTTTCAAATTCAAGAGAAAGAAGGTGTCCTCACTATCTTACTACCTTAACCTACTGCTAATTTACTTTCCACCTCACCTACTACTTTTATGAAGCACATCCAGATCTGCAATATGTACTTGGAGTGGGGATGTAAAGAACATGATTGGAATGTTTTACTGTGGTGATTGGTGAACACAAGGGCTGACCTGGTAAGTTCCGAGGGCAAGAAACGTATTTTCTTTAGCTGGCCATACAGGTTGGTCACAGCTTAAAAGGAAAGAGGTGATCCTCCAAAGAGGGCCATGTGTGAAGCAGGGCTAAACCGCTGCAATTTTGGTGTTGTATGCTCTGTGCAGCAATATAGCAATAGAAACAAATGGGTTCACCATTCACCTAACTTCCTTTATTCTCCACTGACTTGTAACCGGACACCGTTTATATGTTCCTAGATAATGACCGTTTCTATGTTGCTAGCATTAAGAGGGCATACATACAATACATACATAATAAAGTTCACATAAACCCAGTTTTCTCCCTGGGAAACCAACACCCACCTGCTGTGGGGCAGCAAAAAATGGAAAACCCAACAAGTAGCTTCCTTAGTGGTTGCAAGCAAATTGTGGCCTTTTGTGCCCTAGACAAGAGCAGCACCCTGCCCTGCCGCCAATCAGACCCAAATCACTCCTGCACACTCAGCACACTCTACAAGGATCCACCTTCCAATGATGGATCCTGACTCCTGAGACGTAACTTGTGCCTGCCATTCTCCCAGTATACTTGCTCCAGGATTCCCACTGGATTCCTCTTCAGTCACCCCACTACCGTACAATGTGATCTCTTGAGCCGTCGCTTTTGTGGATTCTTGCAGTAGCAGCACTCTCAGAATGCTAGTTCCTTTATTTTGGTGAATGAACAGCTTCGGTGTACCCTTTAGGTAAGAGTTTACAGTGCTTTCACATGCCATGAATCATGTAAGACCCCAGTATATTGTTGCAGGTAGAACACTACATGACGTGGCTTGGAGAAGTATATCCCTCCAATAAGTCAATAACAAGTCAAGGTTGATTTCCTCGAAAAAAAAAGAGTCAAGGTTGAAGCAACAGAAGACTCTGTGCAAGCAGTAGTGAAGGATACAATTGTGGTCACACAATGTCACAATCACCCTTCTCTCGAAAGAAATAAAACACATCAGTGGTTGCGTGCGCGCTATTCAGGTGCTTTTAATGTGTAGTTGCTCCAAGATTCAGTGCAAACCCATAGATGGACCAAAGCACGGACGTCAAATCCTAACTGAAGTGCAGTGAAGTGCCAGGGAGTTCCTAAATCCGAAACAAAATGTATATACAGAGAGCGTCATGTAGTACTCTTGAATTTGTCGTACCACTTGCCAGCTCTACGATTGTGTGTACCTCATTTGAATGTGCACACCAGTACTTTCTGTGTTAACAATACTTGACGTACCCATGTATTTTAGGCATACAGTGATACAGACATCTGCTGACCCTTGTCAGAGGATACTGGAACATTTTCCAGATATGGTAGTTTATGATTTGTATCAATCCTGGAATACCTGTCTTATCTCTAGAAAAGGCTTCTTGCCCTCCAAGCTTTGTACTCTATATAACCCGTCCTCCAGGCTCAGCAATATGCAACACAGTACGCTAGGCTATGCCGATCCCTCTAGTAATCTAGTTTGCACATCACGAGTTTAGGTTCTGATCCTAGGCCACAAACCCTCAATCTCTAACAAGGGAATAGTTTGTGCTGACCGGCTGCTCTAAAGAGTTTTTTTACTGACTCATTGATCAGCTTTTTCTCCATTGCCGATCGTTGATGGGCTTCCTCTTTTTGGTCTTTCCAAACTAAGATCGGTTTATGATCCATCGTATATGAAAATCATTTACATACCCTCATTGTAATTTGTTTTTATAAGGCAAGGAGTACAAAACAATATTTTATGATACATCATATATGAAAATAAACCACTAGGAAAAGTGAAAGTTTTGGGGTATCTACTGTAAACTAAGTAAAAGGACCAGAGCCACTAACAAAGGCAGAACGAATTTCCTGTTCAGTGCTTTTTCCTGTTGGATTTTGATAACTGATTATACTAATGGCAACGGCGCATGCTCGTGTAGCTTGAAATATACAACTATGCTTTAAGCTTGAGAATCTATCCTGTGAAGTAGTCTTTTATATTAAATAACTACAAGAGGAACACATGAGGCACTTTCCAGCCTCTTTTGTCACTGTTGACTTTTTAGGCAAAAGCAAATTCTTATTGTAGAATGTTACACAAAGAATAGGTAACTCTATCAGAAACTAGCCTAGAGTTTGACTGCAAATATATACAAATAGCTACAGGGTAAGCCAGGGGATTATTAAGCAAAAGAATTGAGATTCCGTAAGAAGTCCTACTGCACCAAACTGTTGTAAAGACATAGGACTCCTCAATCTCAGTGTCCCACTTATTTATGTATTGTTCATCTAAAAATGATTGACTGTGAGCAATATACTGTTTCTTAAAAATAGAAGAGAACAATACTCATAAATTTTTGAAGCAAATACTACTGATAAGAATATTAAGTATATAAAAAGTATCTTTCCAAAGGAAACAATAATTTCCTTTGAAATTAATTCTATGCATCAGACTAGAGATATTTGTATCAATGAAATATAAAAACATGATTTAGTTTATCGACCAAAAACATAATTTAGTTTTATCGACCAAGGCCTTCCAATGCCAAACTTGGACATGGTCAACAAGGATGCAACTATATTGATGATGAGTGCAGCCGTCCAGACCAGCTAGTGAGTGGCAGAGACCCAAAAACGACAATGGAAATGATCCCGAGGGAAGTTTTGCAGCCAATGACAATAACTTGAAATGGGAACTGCCTGAAAGTATGCTTTTAAGCGGCTTCCTTCTGTGTGACTCTAGCTGGACTGGTGCTTCTACATAGCAAAACTGTTTACTGGAGCAAAACTGCTCTATATAAAGAATACATCAATAACTCACAAGAACCTTAAAAATAGCTTAGTGGTAACGCCACCAATCAATCTAGCCATGGAATTTCAAGTAATGTAATTCCTACTGAATACCAAAGCTCCTAAAGGGTTAAGTCATTTCATGAGTAGGATATGTCATGTTGAGGAGACAATGCAAACTAACTGGATATGCAAAAGGACAGGTAAAGTAGGAAAAGGTGATGAAGTATTTATCTCTTGAAAAGCAAAAACTACGCTTGTTAAAACAAGTATATAACTAACAAAATTCTGTTGTGTATTAATCAAATCGTACTTGTAAGGGCTAGATTATTGTACATGCATAAGCTAATGCAAAAATATAACTATATGGGCATCTCTGTTTAAGGGCATCATAGCAAGAAAGGTAAGAACCATATTCTGCATTGCATATGCTTTTTTTTTCCTTTATGTAAAAGGGGAACACGACAAATAATATGCACTTCAGATTTACCAAAGTGATTTTAGATCAATACAATGTCCTTGCAGCTATCATATGAATAAATGCTCAAATGCAATCTTATCGTTTCACATTACAAATTTGAAGACTCTAGAATGCTCCATCAGTTTATCATAATGACTGCTATTAGAAAATGGGAAGTGCCTTTACTTTCTGAAAGTTATATCAAAATATTTAATTATTTATACTTGAGTGACAAAGTGACAATAGTGAGCTTACAAGACTACATGATGGTGCATAAGCAGTTCAAGAATCATTTGAGATAACAAAGTATGGGTAGGCACAGTATTCTTTGGAGGATGAGGAGAAGAAATTATTGTTCAGAGTGTGTGCAAGTGTAGTGTATTTATAGATTTGAATCAGTAAGAGGCGCCCTTTGCGTTAAGGGAAAATAGAACTTGGCTAGCTAGTATGGCATTGCTGTGTTCCTCATGTCATAATTAACTTGCTTGATTTGTTACAAAAAATGTATGGTTGTTTGTTGTTGACACAGCAGAAACACAGCACGAGAATGCACAAGTAATCACAGTATCCAGTAGCTACCTAGAGGAACTACAGTGGGTAGTCACTAAGTTTAAGCAGTCATCAGGCTTGTGAAAGGCACGAACTCCACAGTTTTGTGAAGCTACGAACTTCTTAGTTTTGTGAAGCTACAAACCCGTATTGCATGGCTCATATAGCATATAAGTACCTCCTTTAGTAGTTATTGTGAAACTAAGAAGTCGTCTTGTATGACATATGTAGCCTATCTGAGGAATTACAGCACCACAGGTGCCTCACCGCCTCGAAAACAACAGGTAGATGCAAAACTTTGAATATAATTCCCATTGCCAGTTTGCCAAAAACCCACACCATGTGTGCATCATGTCCCACCTTCTGGAAGCAGAACCAGCTTCCTGAGTTAAGAAGCTCCCCGCACTAATCTACCCATACATATTCAGCAGCGCCGGACCACTTTTAGAAAGTAAATGTTCCAACAACACGTCAACCCCAGTGATCGCTCGAAAATTCAAACGGAATCGTACCCAGAATAATCTGTGGCGACAGCTAACAACAGAAAACCTTCAAGTTCAAGTGCCTCACCTTTAGTCCCTGGATTGGTGAATGGCAGGATTGGAGAATTTATCGGAACCCGATCACGGGCGGTGCACAACTGCGCCCCACGAGTGCAAGTATCCCGGGGCCTCTAATCGCGCAACGCCTCCATCCGCTTCGAGCGCCATTACGATCAAACCCCACACTTCGACACTGCAGCAAAATTGTAGGTGACGACAATGACAAGGCGGAGGAACCGCGAATTTGTTGGGACTCCTCGCCACCTTCTCTGCCCAAAATGCTGAGTCAGAGGGCGATTGGGCTGTGGTTCTCCGATTGGGCTCGAAGACTCTTAGTCCAAGTTTTCTCCATTCAATTTTAAGGGCCGTATATGTCACTGCAGTGGCAAAAACACGATCCATCGCTGTAAGGGCATGCCTCCACCTGTGCGACTGATTTTTTGTGTGGTTCTTATGGAAGCACTGCAACAGTGCAACTGCAAACTGCAATACGCGATTACGTGGCGTTGCCACTTGTAGAATTGCGGCTCTTTCCTCCACCTGCATGCCGGCACATGCTGTTACCTGATGCACGACAAGGAGGGGCAGGCAAGGGTGCAAGAGAATGAGGTGCATGTTACAAAAAAAAAGAGACAAGATTGTTGACATAATCCAAATATTTTGAAAAATAATTAAGATGAACGTTTTGTTCTAAGACAAATTGGTATTCCCTCAGGTCATAGATATATGACTTTTTTTTCAAATTTGAACTAAGAATCATCATATACTGATCAGAGGGAGGAGGTAGTATAACTTTATGGAAAAATCGCTCGGGATTTAGAAGAAGAATGTTTTTCTATTTAGGATGAGATATTATAACTTTACCCAAAAAAACAATTTCAAGTCTAGAAAAAATATCATTACAACTTTTTGAGAAAAATATTCTGACTTTGCCAACAAAAGTTTCCCAAATCTAGGGAAAACATAGTTCTAACCTCACGAGAAAAAAAATATTTTGCAAATCAAGCATTCAAATTAAATTCTAACTGAAGCATAATGTTTCTTATGACAAGTCTTTAAAACAAGACCATAATTGACTATGTTTGGGTGATTTTAAAATTATTTTTTATTAAGCTGAAACATTCTTGTAAGATATGTACATCTGGAATTGAGTATACTTTTTTAAAGGTGAGGGGTTCCCACCTGAATTTCATTAATCAGAGACCCAACATGGCTCGTAGGATTACATCAAGCAGAATAGAAATTAAAAAGGAGAAATGACATCAATGAACAATGACCCAACACGACCATTGTTGGAAATGGTTGGGGTGGATTTGGTTGGTGCTATCATTTTGCTTTGGTTTTAGGTTGGCTTTGTTGGAACTGAGCATACTCATGAAGCAAAAACAATTGGACACCTCAAACAAATTACATGAGCTTGTGAGGAAAATACGTACACCAAGAATAAATTGTACGAGTTCACAGTGACAATACTTGTACATCTAAAATTGTTATACAAACCCAACAAACAAATATTCATACGCCTCCAACAAAATCATACTGGTAGAATAAAAAAATACTGGTTGAATGAAAATATATAGTAGGAACAAATTTTTGGAACAAAAGATTGCACAATCGCATAAAGGTTCAGTTGAACAAAAAATATGTTCTAGCTCTAATAGGAAATTATTCTTATTAATAAGAATTGTGTTCTGACTCTAAAAGAAATGTTCCGTCCACGTGTTTTGTTCTATAATAAAAACAATAAAGGGGGGAAATAGCATGGCATAAAGTAATCACTATTAAGCAATCATATAAAATGTCAAAACAAAAGAAATAAGACCAAGAAGATATGATATTTAAAGTAGAGTAAAGAAAGAAAAGGAAGAAGGAAAAATGAAGGAACCATCGTTTGATACAGACGCAATAACTACAATAAATAAAGGAACCGTCCGACGGAATACGAATGAAAAGGATTATATGGGTCTTAATTTAAAAGATAAAGATAAAGAAAGAGTCTAGCCGCACAGGTGCAAACCTGAACAAACAGAGAAAGGACACGCAACGGCAGCATCTGCAGAGGAAAGGCACCCGAGTGGGCTGTGTGACTCGCCGACGCTGCTTCGTGGCCTCGTGGGTCACATTATGTGCACGACACGAACAAGCGAACAGCCCATGTGCACGCGAGTGTCCTTGGGCCACACAACAGGTCATTCCCGCGACAAAAAAAAAAAAAAAAAAAAAAAAACTACGCTCTCATCTCTTGCCGCCAAGTCCTGGTTAAAAGTAGTTCAAAGACAAATAAAATGAAGTCGGATAATCTTCTTTTTAAAACCTTAAAATGTCCTCAAAAGAAATCCAAAAGGTTAGAGCAAACCTCATTCTTGCTATATACACTACCTCAATTTAAATATTTCAACAACAAACACACTATATGCAAACAACATGAATGCACTTAGCATCAATATGTGTTTTAATCATGTCTGTGACGTCTTAGATTTTTGTCGTATAAAGTTTTCAAAATGCCCTTAGGCATGAACTAGGATATTTCGGTAATTCCATATTTGTGTAGATATTTCCCATCCTCCTAGAGTTTAATCCAATATTGGAAACTTTGGGGGATATTTTCGTGAGCTCAAAATATTTGATTTGAGATCCATGTCACAATTAATAAGAAATTCTAAAAGCTTAGAGAGGCCCGAGATAATTTTTTGTAGTTTTAAACCTTTTTCGGTGTTTTTTATTAGATTTTTTTGAACAAGGAACGATCACGTAGCTCATGAGCTAACTTTAAAAACTCTTTTAACATGTTCAAAAGGATAATCGTTTTAAAAGTTGAAGGGGGACATACTGTGCAATGATAAAGTTTGAGGAGGAAACATGAACCCTTGGCAATAATTCAAGCACGTACTCTCTCAAATTCATGAGAGCCCGAGGAGGACGGTAAGTAGTTGAAGGGGTTGTAAATGAAACGGGACCGGTGGATAAGGTAGTAGCAAGTAGAAACTCCGAGTTTAGGCTGGGCTCACCAAGGTGTCTAATAGGATGTCCATTCTACTGCGCTGCACTGTGCGGATAGTGTAGTAGATAGAGAGATGTAGTTTGAACGGTGGATGTGCGAACTAGATGGTTCACGGTGAACGTAGCCTTGATACCCTCGACAGACCGATGGATCGAGGTACATGGTACCGGCACAACCTACAGTCACGGTACGTAAAACACTGCAATGAAACAGAAGAAGCTGTGTGCAATTTCGAATCCCGGTATGGTACAGACCACCGTACCGAGCGAACATGCCTGCCGACGAGTAATGGTAGCATACGGTGAGGGAACGCCGAAGCTCTACGAAATGAATACGGTACGGAGGCTCCCTTAGGTATAGGAGTACGAGCACTAATGTCTAGCGTACTGTACAAATAGACGGGACCGGCCATTCATGCACCTTTTTATGCTCGCAGTCGTACTGTACATCGCTAGCTCGCGGTAGCACACACGGGCATGGAGGACGGAGGGGCCCCCACGCTAATCCTAGCGGATAAATCGGTGTCGTGTCCCTTTAAAACCTGGTCGCTGTGGTGCTTGCATGCACTGCCGGACTGCCCTGTACGCACCACTGCCTGCCCTGCTGCGCGGTACACTGAACCGCCCTGTTTCGCCGCCCTCTTTTTTCACCGGAGGTGCAGTGGCTGCGGTACTACATCCATCTGCGGCTCCGGCCTCCTTTCGGCGGCCGGTGGTACGTCCTGGGATTCCGAGCTCGAAATCACCACGAATTTATTATCCATCGCATTGAAATTTGTGGCCAGGGAATTGAAATGCATCGCATGGAAGATGAGATTAGGCGAGGCTGCTGCATCTGCATGATTGCGTCTCTTGCTGTGTTTCTCTCCCTTGAAAGTCTTACCATGGACTTTCAGAGACTGGAGTGTTCGGAGCGTTTGCATCGCAGAGGCACGCAACGTTTTTAAGGATTGATTGATGCTACCTAGGCAAGGACTGTTACCAAGTCCGAACGCCGGTTCTTCCACTGGGTGTCCTCCTCTGTGTACGCATGGCTTTGGCACGGTGGTTCCTGTACATGGGTCATGGGCCGAACCAAATCAGTGTCAGGAGATGGTCGCGGCGCGGGAACCTCGAGCTCCATCCTCCATGCGATGAGGAGTAGACGGCAGAGCTTTGCTGCATGCACCTGCTGATCACCGATCTCCATACCTTCTTTATTGCAAAAATGTAACTGTGTCGTACGACGGAACTGACACGGAGATGACGATGATGCATCACGAACAACGGAGAACCGGTTCCCTCTCTGGTGTGAAAGAATATCTGTAGTGCCTGTGGAGAAACAATAATATCTGCATGGAATCGCCGCGGCGATGAACTGTGGACAGAGTCGGTGGTTGGGCAGAGGCTCGATCGACGGGTGCGTGTCACGACGTACGTGCGTACAACTCATGCTCATGATCTATCTATCAATCGATCCCCCAGCAAGGAAAAGACAAAACACAACCGCACACTCGTTCGTACAGCTAGGCCAAATTTAACACGCGTAGCTAGCTTACCAAACCCATATATTCTCTACTAGTACTACTCTAGTAGCTAACAGCACTCCACTCCTACCCATCATCAGCCGTGGTTCCTCTCTGCTTGTTCTCTCCGTAGCACAGTGGTAGTAAATTTTTTGAGGGACGTACACCGTGTTCTTGTGATGCCACTGCCAGTACGTCGAGCTGTCGAAGAGTAGATGAGGGGCCCCGCGCAGCGCATTGATCACCATGTGTTGTTGAATGGACACTGGAGCCTGGAGGGGGAGAGCTTCGCGCCCGGCTTCCTCGCGTCCGCCGACCACGGGCAGAGTCGCAGAGATGGGCAGATCCACAGGGGGGAAACTTCGCCCGGGGGCCGGGGCCATGGTGGCCTCGATCGCGATCGCCCTGCCGCGGCCGCGGAGGAATCTTTGTTGGGGGACGGGCGTCCCTGTTGGCGCTGGCTGGAACATGCACCCGCACGCCCACAAATTCCGAGGCAGTAGTATTTTGCGCGCTCTACGGCGAGGTCTACGAGTGTTTTGCTGTTCCCGCCGCTGTAGACACGCGCGCCCGCCACCAGTACGAGTATTAATCTATTATCCCAATTACTAGATGCGTTATGACGAAGCAGCCGTTTCAGACTATCGATGGCATGCATGCCTCAACATCCACCGCGAAGATCTGAGCTTGCTAGCGCGCGCGAAAGAGATGGCAACCAGTACGTGAATCTGTGGATTTTTGTCTGCATTGTGATTTGTGTCTCCAAGTGTAGTTGTGCTGTTGTCGTGGAACGGCGAGTGGAGGGATCAGTCATCAGTGCATGGCTACGACTACGAGTGCACTGCAGCACTCCCGCAGTAGTACAACTAGCGCTAGCGTCTCTGTGCCCATCGACGAGTCGACGACCTAGTAGCATGGGCATGGAGGCTCTCTCCTCTCACGGCCGAAACTGAGCGTCGACAAGACGCGACTGCGCCGTCGGGTCGGGATACCCGGACGGCGGCCGGGGCCAAAAACAAAAAACATCCCGTCGGACCGGTCGCCAAAAAGGGCCACACGTCAGCCACCCTTCGAAACGTCAGTCTTGCCGATGCCCTCCTCGCGCGTCAGGTTGCGCCGAGATCGATCTCACGATCTCAGGCGGGGGGGCAGAGCTCCCCCTACCCGGCGCCGTCCGCCGTCATACGCTGTGGTGGGCGAACGGCCGAGCTGTGGAGCGCACAGGAGCCAGAAGCTAAGCACTGGCTGGTTGCGCACCTGATGCCGCTGCGTGCGGCGTCACGACGCGTCGTGTGCCTGTGCGTGAGACGAGACCTGCCGCCTCCTCCTACGTGCCGGCCGGCGTGCGAACTCGGTGACTGGTGAGCAGGGGCGCTCGTACGCGTGTTGGGGGCCGGCAGCGACAAGACGCGACCAAGTTTGGCAACATTCTGATTCTGGAGCACCTGACGAGGCGCCGTCACGTCTCGGTCGACCTCCATCGATCGGGCTCGGGCAGCAGCGCCCGGACGGGACGGAGGCCGGCCGCGCGCGGCGCTCTCGTCTCTGCTCGGCTCGCTCGCTCTAGGATCGGAGGATAGGACTAGGCCGGCCGTGCGGTCGCGTTACGCGAAAACCGGGAGGTTTTCCGGTGGATCGATCAAGAGCGGCTGGCACTGGCACCGGGCGGACGGCAGACGCGCATGGATGGAACACATCTCGTCTCATGCACAGGCAGAGGCAGCCCGCAGCCGTCCCCGCCCGTCGTCCTCCTCGGCTGCCAGTGCAGCGGCCACGGAATCAATGGGCCTCAGGGCCTGCAGGCGGTAGGTCGATTGCGACGAGCAAATCACATTCACAACCGCGTCGAAGCGGTCTCACGCCTCCGCCAGCGGCCGCGGCCGCTCGCGGACGGCGGACGGCTTCTGCTTGGTTTTGGTTGGTGCGATGCGGTGCGGTTCGCCGCCAACCATGACACGAGGATGGTCACCAACCGCGCCAACCGACGCGCACATGGCCGCGCTCCCAACAATGGAGTTTGCTTGCCGAAACTGTGTAGACCAGTAGCTAGAGACGACGGTCCCAGGGCATGCATTGCGGGGGATGACAATGCCTGCGGCGTACGCCTGGGGCTGAGTCCGTCGAGATTATGACGATGTTCACGTTTCCCTATTTCTGCATTGAAGCAGCGTCAGACGAAGCACAGAGTATGTTGTAAGCTGTCACGAAAAAGTTTAACTATTGTTTCGTTGCCAATGATACCTCCACATGCGCTCGGGATTGTGAGTCGTTTCGCCACGGAGGGACCTTTGTTTATTCAGGAGTTGGCGAAGGCGGCGGTGGAATAGAAAACCTGCTGGTCAAATGCCACAAGGGTCGTGGACCGTGTTTGCCAGAATCCGGCTCTTTTTGTCAGAGCTGAATAGATTATGATACATACTACTCCGTAGTCCCTACAGAGCATAACTAAACCCAACACTATATCTAGTGGCATGAAACAAATCCATGCTTCTCAAAACGTGACGAGCATTCACAGAACGCTCCGAGCCCCAAAGCTCTCTCTCTTTTTTTTTTTTTTTTTGCCGCACAAGGAGTAGTTCATTATACACACGCAGAAAAAGGAAAATAAGTATGTACAACACACACCCAATGCAATGCAACACTGACGCCCCAAGCTCACAAGATTAACATTGATAACAGATACGTATTACCATCAGATCAGAGACAGAGACTAGAGAACAGAGTCCCAACTAAGAGCAGTGGTTAGCAGGGGAAGGGCGACAGAGCGAATGCACGTACGCGCACGACAAAGGCACAAGCTCAATTCTTGCGCCATTACTTCGGTTGGACAAGACAAGGTTAATCAATAATCCTATCGAGTAACACCACCGCGGCGCCGGCCGGTGGCGGAGGAAGCTCATGGGAAGAGCGTCTCCCGCACGTCGGCGAACGCCGCGAGGATCGCCGGGTAGTGCCGCGGCGAGTTGAGCACGAGGTACGTCTCGAGGAGGCGCTCCGCGCTGTGGTCGCCGTCGCCGTCGCCTTTCCCGGCCGCCGGCCACTCGGCGATCATCTCGTGCATGGACTTGCGGAAGTCCTCGTACGGGTCGGCGGAGCGCTTGACGACCGCGAAGCCGCCGTCCGTGGCGGAGGACGCCGTGGACCCCCGCGGGAGCTCGAAGCTGTAGCGGCAGCTCTGCGACGCGCCGCGGCGCGCGTGGGCGGCGGGCGGCGGCGCGCGGCAGGGGCCGGACACGGACGCGCGCGCCCTGGCGGCGGCGCCGTTGCGCGGGCAGTTGTAGAAGTCGGAGGAGTCGGAGGAGAAGCTCCGCGACGAGAAGAGGTTCCTCGAGTCCTCGTCGTACTCGTCGTCGGAGGAGGAGCCGCTGCTGCCCAGCCGCCGCGACGACGAGTGCAGCCGGCGGGACGACGAGGTGCTGGCGCGCTCCTTCCACCGCGCCACGGGCGGCAGAGGCGGCACGAACGGCGACGACGGCGGGCACTTGCGGCCCTCCCACTCCGCCGCCGCGGGCCGCCGCGGCTCCGCCTTCCTGGCGGCGGCGTCGAGCGGGACGAGGGACGGGTCGGCGGCGTCGACGGAGCGGCGGCCCGCGCAGTCGATGGTGATGTGGAGCAGCGGCGCGGGCCGCGGCGCGGAGAGCGACAGCCGGCGGTCGGCGATCCCGCCCCCGGGCGGCTGCTTCTTGCCGAGGCGGGAGTAGGACGGGAATGCCAGCGGCGGCGGCGGCTTCGCGTCGTCCTCGCCGTCGCGGCGCTTCCTGCCGCCGCCCCCCGCGCGCCGGGAGAACACCGAGAGGATCGCCGCGAGGCGGTGCTTCAGCTTCTTGCGCCCGGTTGTGCCGGCGCCCGCGTCGGAACCCTCCATGGCCTCGCGAAGGTGCATGCGCTCTGCTCGGCGCGCGGGAGTGTCTGTTGGTCTATCGCATTCGTGCCGGGCTAATGCGGCCTCGCGCGCGGCTTTAACCGCTCGTGCCGCGAGCTAGGAACAAAAAACTGCCAGGTCCGGCCGTCCAGGCGACCAGGCCAGGCCTCCAGCTCCAGGGTGTGGTGGTACTGGTGGGAGTGGGCTCGCGGCCGCTCGGGTCGTGGGGGCGCTCGCGGTGCCCGCTCTCCTTCCCCCTTCTGTTCCACGCGATGAGCGATGGGGACAGGCGGCGGCACGTACGTAACGTAGTGGGGCCGGGTCGTGGGGGGGAGATGGCGCCGTTATGGCCGTACGAGTACTATACGCCGTGCGGGGGCTCCGGACGCTGTATTCGCTCGCTGTATCCCAGATGCGTTTACTTGCATCCTGGATTTAGCTTATATGAACAAGGAATGCGTACAAGATTTGTTCGTGCCATGCTAATGTCGCCTTGCGCTGCTTGCGCGGCTGCGTCGCACACTCGCATCGGGTGCGGCTGCGGCTCGTGAGCGCCGCGGTGCGTGCACGTGGAACGCTGGGCGCGAGACAGTAGAAAGAAAACTTTCCGTCACGGAAACAGGTACACATTTTCCTTTTGTGATCGACCAGTTAGCCACGTTGAAGGGAGTCGCCGGTGGCAGCCCAGTTCGGGTAAAAAGAGAAGGGAGTAGATGGAGGATCAGTTGGCTGTTTTGGGTCTGCATGCCGCTTTCCGTGCGATCAACTGCCCTTTCTCTGCAAAGCTGCAACTGCCCCCCGATACCCCAGTTACTGTGCATGACTGCTTTGTATCGTAGCCGGCGAGTACGGGCATTGACTGCGCCAACTCCACTCTCCAACTGTACACCATACTGCGGCGCGCGGTACAACTGTCTGCTATACTAGTGGCACGTAGTATAGCTTTACCGTGACAATACGTAACTGAGGCGTTGAACAAGCCCTTATATTACACAACCCAAAGTACCCAGCCGAGCATAAACAACGGCTTGTTGGCGTGCTGTCTCTCCATGGCGTCAGTACGCGCTGATTGCATTGTTTAGCGGCGAATGCGTGCTCCAGCTGTGGTTAGGCAGCTGAGCTGTTCTCTTGGATTATACAGGCGCCTATCGACTAGACGGCGCACGCCTTTTTAAGACCTGCCTCTAGTAAGGACAAACTGATGTTTTTATAAAGCAAGACAAAAATAAGCGTCAGGGCCATAGTAAAACAGAGGACAGATGGGCTACTGAATCCTATGACACGTCAGGATCAACAAAATTACAGCGAAGGTGACCTGTAAAAATATGACCACCATTCTATCTCCAGGCTCCAGCCAGACATATACTGGGCCAGCTCTTTTTCTCAGCTCTGTTTTAGATAAACAAGTCACTGTAGGATAGTGTAATGGATCCCAATAATGTGGCACTCTCAATTCATTCTGTACATCATAAAGCCATTTCTTAACAGGTCCAAGTTCCTGCAACTCCTGCCATTTGTATGCTGCAGGGTCCAAGGGAGCACACAAGAAACAAACAAAAAAGTGAGATTCCCGCTGATGATTAACTGACACCAGATTTTATTAATCCACATCATACAGAAGCCTATAATGACAAGGGAACAAGGGGAAAACGTTGGGATTGTACGTGTACACAATAGAAAACCCCAGGATGAGATGATTTTAGCGCTTGTCGGCATTCCCAGAGTGTTTGATTGGGTAATCATGTACAGGGTCCATATTGGACAATCAACAGCTCAAAAGGCAGATTAGTTGGTGCCTAGGCCTGATTGCAGAGGTGCCGGCTGCCGATGCATCAATGGACAACAGGGGCTCTGTATGACGTTTCGGTTGCTTCGGTTTGGTTTTGTTGTCATTGCAGCTCAATGCTTGAGCCAATAATTCCTAAGCTGGGACATGTGCAGGAGTATCTCGTCGCGCCCCTGGTTGGTCACGCTGCTAGTCATGATCCAAGGAGGTGCAGCCTCGAAGTATTCACGGATCAGGCCCTGGAAGGTTTCCACGTTTTCTTCCGGCCTCCTGCCACCATTTTTCTTCTTCTTGCGCTTGTCACATTTTGTGAACACAAGGGTCATGGGGACCTGAACAAAATGGGTATAAGACATTAAAACTGAACAGTGACAGATTTATTGCTCGACAACCTGTAAATTCCTCACATGGGTAAACAATCATGCTTGTCTGATGTAGATGTGATGCAAGCACAATGCTAGTTGAAAAGAACACATCTATACACATACGGACATCTTTGATCAGATTCAGACTCGAATGCATCAAAGGAATAAGGGGATATGCAGGGCTATACTGCAATATTGGATCTTTCCTGTTAATAGCTGTACACAAGTCCATTCCATTACTGTACAACCAAAAAGGTGTATGTTCGTTGGTGTCCCCGCAACCAAAGCTCGTGCCAACTTAGGTCCTTATCCAAAGAGGATTATTTTGCACTAAATTGCAGCAAAAAGAATAGGCAAAAAAAAAAAAGGGGGCCGTGGAGGGAAGGCAGCAAGGACAGAAGAGCTTAAAGAGGAGAGAGGGGAGGGGGGCTGTTGATAGAGACAAGCAGTCCAATGGTCCAAAGCTTGGGAGTTCAGGTCTGGTTGCAAAGGGTGGGTGGCTCAGTGTGGGCACTGGCGCACTGGAACTGCAGTATTACACAAAGAATGGAGCTAGATCTATGTCCATGACAGGAGACAGGGGAAAAGGGCATGAAGCTACTGCCTTTTTAGTACAGTGTACTAACATATATGCCGGAGTTGTTAGAGAGTTTTTTACTTTGTATAGCCCTATAAAATTTCAAAATGAGGCGGGGAGGTTCAGAGTTAAGCTGCACTCTACAAACTTGGTTGGGTTCTGAAACAGATAGCAGAAAATACAAACAGCAAGCTACATCATAAACCCAGTGGCAAAATACGGAAACAAAGAGAGCCCTCTCAACTATGTCTTAAATGACTGAATAATTTCATAGTAATAAAAATCCTTGGGACTTGCAAGGGCAAGTACTTGTGTGACCTAAGTCAGTAACAAAATATTGGCCCGGATGGAAACATGCCTGTCTGACTCAAACATCAAGAAAAAGATTGATTGTTGGTTGTTGCTGCATAAAGTCTAATAGTAGTTTTTTCTATCGGAACACAGTGAAGATTCGAGTGGAGAGGTTCTCTGATGGATAAATAAATCAGTAAATCAAAGTTAGCATTGACTAACAAGAAGAACAGATAGCATCCATACATATTGTGGGTGTAAATGTAATATTGTAGCTAAATCCAGCTCTGCTCATTGCTAGAATCATGTATGCACCAGAGTCTCAGCTTGACTCTCTGGGGTTATTTCACCCAGCCGACTTTCAGCAGCCTTTTTTCTATTTCCGAGACCAACTAGATGTATCATGGTATCAAAGAGCACTCCAAACACATATGGATGGAAGGATGATGGTATAATTAAATTGTGGTTCAGTCATTTGAGAAGTTACGCTTACCTTGTTTTGACCAAGCCAACTAGCATAGTCAAGATCAATCTTCTTGGCAGGTATACTTGCATCTATAAGTAGAAAAACAGATACCAAATTCTCCCTACTGAGAAAGTAATTTCTGGTGAATTCATCCCAATTGGTACGAGCTTCCTGTGGAGCAGAAGCATATCTGTTCAATACAAGCTCTTGTTAATGCAAGAAGATGGGGGATATTTCACTTAAAATATATGCTCCAACTCATGGGATGCATATTTAGTTCTTTTTTTGTGAATTCATGCCTCGCTGTTGTACATATGGCAAATAACAGGCATCCTGATTAACTTGCACAAAGAAAAAAAAAGTAGTGACATGTGTTTTTACTTTTTAGGGTAAGGCTAATGTGCAATCAGCAGATCCCATCCCCTTCTTTTGCATCCAACACATGTGCATGTTTTGCAAATAAACCCCTACACCCAACTCCAAACAAGGGGATGTGTTTCCAGAAAACATGCGTAGGGAACACATGTTGCATGCAAACAAGGGGATGAGATCAGCTTATTGCATGATTGCACTAATATCTTTCCCGTGTTTTTAACATATAGATTGAAGTAGAGTGAATAAAAAATATTTACTTCCTGAATAATGAGATCTGTATAGCACACTGCATTAAGAGAGAAGAAAGGACAAAATAGCTAGGTACAATACAACTAATAAACATGATCTTACCAAGAACAACAACCTTATATAAACAAAATATTAGGTCCACTCAATTTCAGTCAATAATGTGAATCAGTAAAACAAACTTCTAAAGTTGCAAACATCAATTAGATGGTGCAGTGTTCTTCACATGTAGATCAAAGTATCAAACCATGTGTCCTTGATGCAAATACTACTGATACTTCCAGGGACAGAGCCAGGCAAGGTGCCCTGTGTATCATGCCAAAAACGGTTAGGCATCCAAACTTAAGCACATCAGCACCTTTCATGCTAAAACACAGGAACAAAGCACTCTTGTATTCCTGGCTCCGCCCCTGGATGCTTCATAAGCTTATCCAATAAGAAACTCTTATCGTTCTAGATTCTTAGACATACTATGCATTGTCCTTTCCATTTTAAGAATATTTTGGCTATTTGCAGTAGCAACTAGCAAGGCATGCATAGTAACTTGTGGACTAAACATGTAGCACCATATGCCACCTCATCAATTCCTATGTGACCAATATTTTCAACCACAAAGAAAATCAGAACGCGCACCTACATGATTAAGAGAGATTAAAACTGGAAGTGTGCTGGTCAGTACTTTACCCATAACCAGGCAAGTCAACAAGATACCAGCTGTCATTTACTTTGAAATGATTGATACACTGTGTCTTCCCTGCAATAATAAAAACAACCATTAAAATTAATGAAATGAATCAAACTTCTTTGTACAGTTACTGCTGTTACATTCCAGCTGTAGCTTCAGTATATCTCCAAACTGTAAAACTATAGGCGCACAAATGATGTGCCAGAAGAAGACTAGGTTGTGAATTTGCAGAGATATCTTCTGCAGATTTATTTTGAAACGGGGGCATCCTCATTTCCATTACGCAACATAAACTCTACAGATAAAATTGATGCCAGGGAGGGCATTTTCATAGATTTTAAGGAAAATCATGTTATCCCTAACCAGACAGATCAATACTCTCACATGTGACGATAGCTCTTCAAAGTTAACCATGTGGACAACAGACTACCTGACATTACATTGAAGGAATCCTATTTAGATAAAGACATGACAACACATATGACCATAGGAAACCGAAGGGGGTTCAAAATTCAAAGAGATTCATAGCCCATAAGCCAATTATTCCTGCTAATGGTAATCAGCTGCTAACAGAAAATGGAAAAAACGTTGTTCGCATGTAACTACTAAACTAAGAAAATCCTGCAACAATTCAATCACAGGAGCAAAGGTTGTCTCAGGACTAGTTCTCAACTCCACAAAAAGCACTTCGTTCGGACACAACACAACTGCACCAATTCAAAGATCTACCAACCTTTTAACAACTTCGGCATTACTACAATTCACGAAACCCACACTAACAGCTTCAGATTCACATCCGCACCAAGCAGGGCCTATGTTAACCACTAGTAGTTACAATGGAGCAAACCCTGAACTCGATAACGCTGTAGGAAGAACTGTACGAGTCAATGACCCTGGCAAGCAAAACCTTACCAGGCTTCTTGGAGGTGAGCGCGAGGCGCTTGCGGCGGACGAGCGAGTTGAGCAGCGACGATTTGCCAACGTTGGACCGGCCGACGAGCGCGAACTCCGGAAGCCCGTCCCGGGGGCAGTCATCGGGACGCACGCTGCTCTTCACAAAATCCACGTTGACCACCTGCGCATCGCCACGCGCGTACGGGCCCAGGACGATGTTGGAGCCCTTGAGGACCCGCGCGCTTACGGCCTCCTGGTCCCCCGAATCCACGGTCGCCCCGGGCGGCACGAAAAGGCGGTCGAGTGAGAGCTTCACCTGCACCTCCCCCTGGTGCCGCCCCTCTTTGTCGGAGTGGTCGAGGTGCTGCCCCTCGTTGTCGGAGTGGTCGACGGTCTGGGGTGCCGCGAGGTGGGAAAGCGCGGAGAAACGAGGGGAGAGGGAGAGGTGGAGCGGCAAACGCGAGGGACGGAAGAGGGTCGATGTGGAAGTGTGAGTGGAAGGGACGAGTAGTAGGCGAGGGAGGAGGCGGTGGTGGAGGATCATGGCCGCCGCCGGCTGTCGGGCGGGGGTTTTGGAGGCGAGAAGTATGCGGCGGACTTCGAAGAAGTGGAGTGAAGGGCTTGAGAAGTGGATTGGGTGGGTGGGACCGGAAGGAAGATTGCTGGATGTCAGCCGTCCGATCGAAAATTTTACTAAACATTTGGGTGGGCGACGGATGTTTCTCACGATTGTAGTTGTCTCATTTAAAAGAGCTATAATTATATTTTTTTTCTTGGACGCTTCCACTCACAAACATCGAGCAATTCGCATGGACGGGCATATCATCTATAGTTACTTTGACATGACTAATAATATTTGTCGACTAATTATTATTCTAATTTATTTGCCTAACACATTAATGTGCTATAATAATATGTATCATCTATAATTTGATGTTGTTTTACCAAATCTGATTTTTCTTATATTGTGCTCTTTATTGAAAAGGATCAGAATGGCAAACTTGAACTGGCCTCTTGTGGCTTATCTTGTCAATACGTTAAACATCCTTATTCAATACAATCCCAATAATAGCACCACCCAAGCATGCTAAGGCTATCCATCACCCTGGTTCTTCTATCTTCCTCTTGATGTTTGGATATGGTCGCAGCGCTTTCTATTAGGACTACTGGTGCCGTTTTCAATTTGTTAGCTTGTGCTAGTGCTGGTTTTGTTGTGCCTCTGAGAAATTTCTATCTGAATCAGGCTGTGCTAGTGTTGCTGCATTCAAGTGTGAATTAAGTTGAGCTAGTTTTGCAGATGCTTTTGTTGGTCTAGTACGGCAGTACTTTGATCTGATCACAGATCACTACACAGTTGATATAGCATATTGGATTACAACACCTTGCAACTAGCCGATGAAAATGTTTCATCTGTCATCCCAAACATGTTTTAAAACTGACGTAGAAACCTTAGAGATGGGGAAATGACGTCCACCAAATGTTCAGAGCATAAGAATCTGAGGGCAATTTCCATAAATTTTATGAGTGAATTTTAGTTACTCTGGCTTATTCTTTCCACCGTCTTGCCTCACGCAACCGCAGCGCACACAGGGCACGAAGTTTCCCGTCGGTTCGCTGCCTCCATTGAACGGTGAGAGCAGGAGTGCAGGAACACGGCCTCTATTTTACCAAACCATGGCCGGACGGCAACACCTCAATGAAGAGCAGGATGCGCCAGCACACATAAATTACTGTCCTCATGGGAGAGGGAGAGGGAGAGGGAGAGAGAGAATACTGTATGCCCAAAGGCCATAGTTATTCATAAAAACGGTACACAAGTTCCTCAAAAGAACATTTGGCACACAGAAAATCAACTTAAAGTGCTTCGAGAGAACCGAGTATCATTACGTTTCTCAGGTTTACAGTTCCAGGTTCTGGCAAAAAACGCTTATTTCCTGAAACAATAAGAGCACGATTCTGCAGGTTACAACTTACAAGAACTTCCTCAACGGTCTTCCAGCATCCTCATCTTGCATGTGCTGCAATATAGAAACTTTCAAAAGTAAAAAAGAGCAAGTAGAGCTTCATTTAAAATTCAATTGATTCTCTGGACTAATGTTAATATGCTATATAATCAAGTAAAACATGCATAATACTTAGATGTGCTTCCAGGGTAGTCTTTGTTTACTAGCACTGTGCATGAATATGAACTCACTTGCAGAGTTGCAGGTGTGACACATTGTTGTCGCAATGGTAGGTGAAAACGTAGATTCAATAATGAAATGCACTTGTGATTAAACTTTTTCCTGAATTCACATAAATTGGTCCATAAACTCTGAAAGCGAGGATCAGGCGCCTTCTGATGTGGTTCACTCCAAGTGATAATTTGGGTCTCTTATTGGACTTTGAGTGAAGTTGAACCCACTTAAAAAGCCACAAGGACCCGGATCCTCACTCAGTTTATGAACCTGTGCAATTAACTCAAAGTTGTAAATCCAACACCAGTTTTCAGCGCACTTGTAACATGCTATGCAAGTTAAAAAACAAATAGACAATAATGATCAATTGATCATATTACAAAGAAAAACACAAAGTGAACATGAGAACTCCCCTGTTGTCTCAAATCAATGAATGTGCTGTAGGAGCTTAGTAAGCCTGGTTTTGAACCTTAGTATAGTAAGCCACGCATAGTAACAAAAAAACTAAGAATACTAATTCTATCTGCATGATAAGCAAACAAGATTCGATAGTCCAGTCCTCTTCTGAAGGGATGCCAACAGGAATAGGGCCATACCCCATCATTGCCCAGTAACCCATTTTATAAGTACTACTACTCAATAACTTGAGTTGCGATCTGTGGTATGAAGCCTTGGCTAAAAAAATCAGTGAAATGTGTCAGCTGAACATGTTTTGTGCATTGATCCTTGTCTTACACTCTTACAAGCATAGTAAGAATCGTAAATACAACTTGCAAGCTTGCGAGTTGCGACACAGCATGTACTAGGATTTTTTTTTTTTTGAAAGTTAATATACTAGGAATTCACAAGCGAAGCGATTTGGGTAATATTTTGTCCAGATGCTCTCGATCATTCCACCATGCACACAAGGTTGTCTTCTTCAAGATACTACTGATCTGATGAGTAATGACACCGAGATGATAGTTGGCAAAATAATTCCAAATCGTGGCTCTCGCTGGAAACAGTTTCACATTGAAAACAAGAACACAAGATGGGCTACACAGAAGACTAACACAATATGCTCTTAATGATCTGACTTCTGAGGGTTAAATTGGGAGAGAAAATAACCTTATACAGTGATACAAGATGAGCAATCTAACCATATCATTTTCAAAACCGACGCTGAAACTTTAAAACAGCAAAGAAACAATTTCCTATTCCCTGTCCCAGTGACCAGTAGTCATTCACTTCCCTTTCAGACCAAGGGGCAACAAGTTTTCTCTACTTCAATTAAGGCCAAGATCCATATAAAAATGAAAGGAAACCCTTTTCTATCATCAAGAAGGACCAGGCCTTAGCAAAGAACATATGAACTCCCGTATATAACATGAGTCACTAACTTCAATGCAACGACTCCCTATTTCACTTTCACTAGATAAAATTGTTATGTTTCTAAGAACTAGATAGTATGGTGCTACAATGTTTCACCTTCTATGCAACAAATTGATACCGATATGTGGATGGCTCAACTCTCCAGACGCAAATCATTCTCACTGCAGAATGATTGTCTTTTGCAGTTCACTTTAGCAGAAAGTAAATAAAAAAAAAGGAAAATTAATCTACTCCGCAACGAGCCAGGTCTCGTCTCCGGCAGACCGGCACCATCCCGATCTGAATCTACGAGAGCCAAACTAACAGTAATCAGGAAAAAGGATTTGGGGTAGGGTCATGGAATGGTGCATACAAATTCGCGGACGATGCCCTTGTAGACGAGGATGGGGACAGCGAGGCCGAAGAGGCCGACGACGGCGAGGCTACGGCGCGTCCAGCGGAAGTTGAACTCGAGGTTCTCGCGCCCGGCGTTCCACTCCTCGATCCACCGGTTCTTGTGCACCTCCATCCCTCCACCCATCTTCTCCTTCTCCTTCTCCCTGGCTCCCTTCAGATCGCTCTGCTCGTCGGCGACGGGTGGAGCCCTGTGCGGCTATGCGGCGGCGGAGAATTTGGTGTTGTGACCCCTGCCTGCTGCAGTGGCCACTAATCCATCGCCTTTGTTTGGTATTTACAGATAGGCCCCAGAATGCTCCGTTATTTCAACATTTACCTTTACGTAGTGATAAATTAGACCCTTTTTCGCAATGTTTATTTAGGTGCAAGGGCTAAAACTGGATTATGGAGCAGTTCGTGGGCTTGAAAATTTGCTAGGAGCACCTTAATAAATGTAGTAATCACACTCCTCTCCTCTCTATCCCGAGCTGCAGCTCCACCCCTTCCTGGCTTCCTCCCACGGTCCCTCCCTCTCTTCTTGTAATTGAAAGGCGGCCATGGCATCCGGGGCGGCAGAGAAGGGGAAGGCCCTGGCGGACGTGTCAGAGTCGGCGGCAGAGAGCGCAGTGCGGCGGGCACGCGAGTGGAGCGTGTGGGCGATGAAGAAGGCGAAGGTGGTGGCCCACTACGGCTTCATTCCCCTGGTCATCATCGTCGGCATGAACTCAGAGCCCAAGCCGCGCCTCGCACAGCTCCTCTCCCCCATCTAGGCCGGCTCGATTGATTCCCCGCGAGGTGCTCCTCGTCCCGATCCGCGCTCGATTCCTGCAATTCAGTACTCCATTTCTTGCTACGTATGTATTTTAACCATTTTCTTTCTCTTTGATTTAATTGTGTCTCAGTTTAGTTGTACCACTGAGTATGGGATCTCGGGTGAAGGGAATTTCAACCAAAGAATACCAGAAATACTTGAACAATCTCCCAGAGTCAATTTGTTCGCATAATTGTGTTGTGTCAATGTGCTTTTTTTAGATTGATTGCATTGCAGCAGACATAGGTCACAGCACTAGCTAAACTAGCTGAGATGAAGACGAGAGTAGAGAATTTTCTCCCAAAAGCATCCAGAACAAAATCTCCCCAAAAGGACAGACCATAACCACAGCCAAAAATACTGAACCAAACCAAAGCCACCCAGTACACTCAAACACAGGACGGAAATACACTCCCCCGCACAAAACATCTTCGTAAGATTGGTCAATCATTTGTTCCTCCATAACCTTCAGCACTTTGGGGGATCCACCTCCAATTATCATTGTTTGCTTCTAAGATAAAGAATGTCACCACTTCCTCATCCAGGATCCTGCTTACCAGTGGTGGACCCAGATTTTAAATGGAGCCCGAGCGATGTCAAGATAGTTGTATCTTCCTAGCTCATAGAAGAATAGGATTGTACTTAGATTAAGACCATGAACAAAGATAAACATGCTACTCTCTATGGGATCTCAACGATGGAACCTGGGCGACTTGCCCTCACCTAGGTCCGCCCCTGCTGCTTACCCAGTAAGCCGCCCAGCTTGTTTTGCCATCATCATCAGCTTTTTTTTTGAACGTAATGGTAGGAGCTCTGTCCTTTCAATTAAGAAAAAATAGAGTTGGTTAGTTTTTAAGAAAAACTGGGCCGAAAAACTTTACACAACAGACGGTCGGATTGGATCATCAACACATACTGCACACCACAAGGACACCGGCTAGTTGGACTGGGACATCAACAAAGCCGCACGACCCTAACACCCTACACAGACGGTGACCCCTACAGTCCGGTGCAAGTCGTCGTCGCCGAGCTCAGCCACAAGATTGCCTTGACCGGACAGACCAGCAGCAGCCAGAAGAGCGCACTAAGTGTCATCGTTGCCGAGCTAGGTTGCAACGGTAACGTAGCAGCTCCGACTTCACCAAAGCACACACCTTCAAACGAGCAAACCATGAAGGAACAAGCAGACAGCCATACCGAAGGATCCCACCACGTGTCATCGTTGCCAAGCTTATAACCTAAGTAACAAGCAGCTCCGACTTCCCGCGGCAAACAACAACCAAAGCCACCAAATACTGAAACCTACACGAAGCGCGCACCAGCACGACAAGGCCGAGGAGGAAGCACTTCATCGTTGCCCAACAAGCCACACTTGTGGCGAGCAGCTCCGACTTAGCACCCAAGCAACCTCGGACCTGGCAAGGCAGAGACGCACCACAGCGCAGCCAACAGCAATAGGCGACAAGGCCTGCAGCGGTAGGCCCAAACTCACTGGAGATCACCAAGGAGAAGCGGGAAGACCCGGATGACGCCTCCAAGGAGGAAAACGACGCAACACGCCATCGTCGCCCGCCTAGATTGACTAGGATAGTGTTTCCATCGGAAAGACCCGCAGAGGCCGAGTGGGGTTGTCAACGATGATGCTTCCAGGGAAGGCAACGGCGCAAAAGAGCGTCGCCATCATCGGCTCCGGCAAAAAACCGGCCGGGGCATTAGCCCAAACATCCCCACCTCACCCGAGCTCAAGGCAAGCACCACGAGCACCACCTCGCAGCACGACCGACCACAACAACACCCAGAGAGCAAGAATCGCCAGCCTTGAGGAAGCTCGTCGCCTGGCGCTGCGAGTACCCAAGCCGACCAGGGAGCACAGAGGCGCGAGATCGCCACCGCCGCGTCCCTGTCAGCCCGGAAGCCACCGTCGTCACGCCACGCCACAGAAGGGCGAAGCCATCCCCACGAACTGAACTCCATAACGCACCGCCGGAGGAGCGCTCCTCCCCGCCATAGCTCCACCCTCACCCCCCGCCCCTACCCCGAACCAGCCCAGGAGGCGAACAGGCCGCCGCTGCCGGGCACAGCGGTGAGGGAGCAGGTAAGAGGGGAAGATAGGCGGGGGAGAGGCAACCCAACGCGCTCAGGGGCGAGATCCGGGCGAGGATCGACTGGATCTAGCCTACGGGCCGCCGGATCCGGCCGCTGCCGCCGCCCCAGCCTCCGGTGCGGAGAGGAGAGGACGGAGAAGATAGCGAGGAAGAGAAGACTCACGAAGGCAAAAGGGAGAGGGCCTCGCCGCTGCCGTCCTGGCCCCGTGCGCGGGCTTCCTAGCCACGAGCTCGGGCGGCGGCGAGGACGGCGAGGGTGCTCGGCGGGGGCGGGGGCGGCGTCGGGGGGGTCCGCCCATGTCGCCCCTGGCGGAGCGACGTGGGGGAAGGGTACATGGAGTGGAGATCGACAGCGTAGAAAAAAACCCTCCTTGCTTCCCCATCATCATCAGCTTCTCCAGACCAAGCTCCAGTTGATTGACGCTTTCCTCCCGTCGGCATGGAACAGTTCAGTTTTTCGTTTTGAAAGAAACACCATCGAGCCTTTTGCCAGGCCATAAATTCACCGTATCAATATCTTTGTATCCCTCCATCTCCCATCCTGAAAACACAAATCAAAATCACTTCTTAATTTCTGCAGAACGTACTGTGGTTATGTTTTGAGTTCAAGTTCACTGGGAGCATAAAGAAGACTGCGTCGAACTGTTGTTTACTTCACACTTAAAAATTTATTAGACACTGATGGTTAAACGCCTGGTAAATTAATCTTCTTTCGATACCCAGGCATTAGTATTGGGGAGGATCAGATGTCTTTTTCGCCTATGTGTTCTCACAGAGTTCGCAGCTTGTGTATGAACTGCAGCTTGCCCTGCAGTAATGTTTGCCACCCATGTGATGATTCCGTGGTGACATTGCATATGACTTACATTCAACGAGTTTAACTTACTGAGACATGTAATTCTATGTTTCTGATTATAGCAAAAGCCAAGCGCAGATCATGGCTTCTCTATGGAGGTTGTCAGGCTGCCCCTGTCCTCATAAAATCTTAAGTTAGAATCCATGGGTTTATTTGGAATTTTGACCATGGCAAGTTTGTCATAGGAGCCTGAATCTTCTATTATTGTGAAATTCCCACATTTCCAACATGTCATTATTTTTTATGTTCCTCCCCAAAACTGAATAGTCTCTTCATTTTTTCCTTTTGTTGGGATCTCACTTGAGTCTTTAGGCTAAATCAGCAACATTGTACAAGCTGAGAATCAAAGTGGGGTTCTAAGAGGGACCGACCCATCAGATGGTCGGACTTTGGAACTCAAATCCAGATACCGGGCGCAAATGTTAGCTACCGTTGTGGATCTCAGTTGAAATTAATCTCAGTTGAATCTTTGTTACATGCATAAAGGAATGTGGAATGCATGCATAAAGGAACGAGAACAGCCCCATTGTTGGTTAAATCGTCTCAAGCAATGCGCCGATGCATGAGACTGCTACTAACACAACACCAATGCAGAGTAATTACATTGGTGTTGTCTTGTAGGTGGTCTCATGCAGCGCTGCCACTGCCATATAATTGTGAGACGACTTCTAGAATATGTTGTTTTTAAATTGTCCTGTAATAACTTCAAACAATCCTTAATTTTGCGTATGCAACGAAGAAAAGAAATTGCGTCCTGCAAGGCAACAACAATGTGCATGAATTGTCTCTCAGTTTTTAACATTTGCTTTCCAGGCAGTTATTCCGAGAAACAAATACTTTCATCTCTCTCACCTCTCGCCATAGGTCTTCTCCGTATCCTAGAAAATTTGATGTGGCATCGTATGAGATGACCGTCCACCAGTGCACGTGCACATGGTTTGATCCCGAGAATCACTTCATGTCATTGTCCAGCTTGCTTGCGGTAATGGAGATTGTCGTAGTACCTTACGCTCTAGCGCGCGCACGTCTCGCGCCGTGCGCTTTGCCAGAATATGGAAATGCCAGCTCCACTACTCACTGAACCCTGCGTTGCACCGCCACCGCCGGACAAGTGGCGAGTTCAAGCCTTCAAGGATCCCAAAAATCGAAAATGAACGACGAGCGAAGATTCAGAGACGACCGCGGCCGGCGTCCGGAATGACCGGACGGCCGTTGTCGCACGTACGAGCACGAGTGACCGTCCTCCGACGTGCAGCTCTCGTTCTCGAATATGGTTTCGGCCGTGTCAAATGGGGCAACGGCATCGCGCCAAGCCGGCAGATAACGCGATACCATGCTGCGATGCACACGCCGTCCGCGTAGGCCGTAGGGCTTCTCTCTCGTCTCTGGTTGCGCACCACCCGCACGGCCGCGCCTGCATCGAAGCCTGACCACGTCACCAACCCAACCCGCCCCATGCCGGCATCCACGGTCGACTCCCTCCCCCCCTCTCTTATACCCGCCCCGGCCCCGCCGCCTCCGCTTCGCCCGCCCGCTCGCCCGATTGCCGAAGCTTCCGTCCGAAACAGCCGTGGCCGGCACGCACCCGCTGGCGTGACCCGCCCCGGCGCATGCGGCGGGACGCCGTCGCCGCCGCGCCCACTGCGGCCGGCGCCTCGCCGCCGATCCCCGCCACCGCCGTCCCGGCGGATGCGGTGGTCATCGACGTCGAGGGGGCGCCGCAGCCGGCGGATCAGGCCCCCGGGGTGGGGTGCCGGATCTGCCACCTCGGCCCCGAGGACGGCGGGTCGGCGGCCGCGCCGGCTTCAGAGGTGATACGCCTAGGCTGCGGCTGCAAGGACGAGCTCGGTGCCGCGCATCGGCAGTGCGCCGAGGCGTGGTTTAGGATCAAGGGCGACAGGTATCCCTCGCTGCATCTTGTGCTATGCTGGATCGTCTGCGCCCTGTTGCTCGCTACGAGATGCTGTGATCTTGGGTAGGCTTGCGCGACAGCTGGTTGCGTTAATTCCCTAACGAGTTCTGCAACGGCACTGCACATATGTTCAACGGTGGCGATCTTGTGCACATATAGCTAGTCCAAAAGCTAAAAACGCATTCGTTTGTGGACATTTTGAACGCTAGAAATGCACTTAATTGCGGGTTGGTGGAGTATCGTATATTTGTACCCCCGCCTTCCCACAGAAAAACTCTAGCACAAATCAAATAGATTTGCTAAGAGGTGTATCAATAGACTATAGTTGCCACTTCCGAGCATGCACCTAATGAGCGGATGTGGAAATGGTGGGATTCAATAGGGTGAGCCATTGGTTTACAAGCTAGAATGACATTCTTTGTGGGATATTGTTTGAATGATAGAATGATACTCTTTTTGGGATAGTGGTAATATATATATTAATACATTATTCTAAAATTTAGTCAAAGCTAGAAAAGCTTGACTTAGAACAAAGTTAAAGGCAGAGAATCACTCAAGAAGGGTGTCCTTGATCTGAATAGTTCTAGGGTATAGCGGTTTCTCCGGACAACCTCCACAATTCACACAGAGCCACTGGGACAGAGCTTTGCCATTAGCAAGTACGGCCATGAATTGAACAATGTCTCCATCTTACTGCAACCTTGCGGCTAATAATAGCATGCATTGGCTTGATCGACTGTGTTATTTGGACTATCTGAAGCCTTGTCTTATAACACATTCTCAAAATGCTGAGATTATTGGGAAAGGCTTGATGGTGCTTATTTAGACTATATATAGAAGTACATGCCTCACAAAAGTTAAAATATTGAATGCCTAACGAGCTATCCTTTGTTTTTTTGGGAAAGGGTTGATGTGCTTTCATATGCTTGGCTTCTCCTTTTCAGTTTTGTATCGGTGATCTATGACTGTCTTAAGGCTTTATGTCATTCAAGTAGCTTTCCATTTGACATGACACTGCTATAAAATGAACTGGTTTACTCTGATTTAGCAAGGTTTACATAGCTTGCAGCTAGCAACACTTCGCTTTTGTATTTAATCTTCATGATTTCACAATCTCACTCCAATCTGTTGTTTGATCTCTAGAACTGGTGTGAAGTGACCAAGAATTTTAAACCTTCAATTACTATGCAGGCGCTGTGAAATTTGTGGTTCAGATGCCAAAAACATTACCGGGTTGGAAGTGAAAATTTTCATGGAACAGTGGCATGGCCGAAGAATGGCAAACATCCAAACTATGGAAGATAGGGAAAGTCATTGTTGGAGGCAGCAACCCTTCTGCAATTTCTTGTTAGCAAGCTTACTGATTGTTTTCATGCTACCCTGGTTTCTCCGTGTAAATTTGTTCTGATTTTTCTGCCACTGTTGGGCCATGTGAATTCATGACTTGTTTACTCGGCTACCATCCAAAGGATGGATTGTAGATATTTGTAGGAAGAACCACAACACAGTTCCTGAAATATATGTTTCGATAAAAGAAATTCCCGTTTTGATATCTTTTATTTTTAATATCTTGGATGCTTAGCCAACTCAAAAACTACTTTGACTTGGACACTTGATGATGATTGCTGGGATAGAAGAATAATTCTAGAAGCACAATACTCGCAATTTGACGGCATGGCATCTCAGTTTCTTATGGTTGGTTCAAGGATTTCTGTTTGGGATTCAGAAACGTTTACTATTACTGTGCTCCTTTTGTCAATTAGCTTCTTCATCAATTAACAATTTTGTTCTGTGTGCATGAGGATATAAGCTGAAATACAAAAGAGACGCATATGTTCATCGGGATTTTCAGGTTGTAAATTTGGTGTCTTTTTTATGTGTTTGGCCCAATGAAGCAGCCTGTTAAACTGCCTTGTTTAGCTTACATATTATGAATGTGACATCTTTCTTGGAGATGATATGATCTCGTACTTTTCTTTGCTTCTATGATTTTTTATTCATTCAATCTTCATTTCCGTCCCTAGAGAGACTATCGTGTTCTGAAAACAAGGTAAGATATACAATTCAAATGTCACACTCTCCCTTACCAGAGATTTGGGACTCTTATTAGTTTATAGAACCATAGGCGTATTACGATGCCTTAGCTAACCATGTTGACTTCTTTTACCCCTTTGGGTTTCTCTCTTTTTTTAAAAAAAATGTCCCAGTTTGGCGGTGAAACAAAGAAAATGCAGGCAGGTGTTTCACTGTCCATGTAATACTTCTACTCTGAAAAGTGAGGAGTACACTACTATTAGTCTAACACAGTAACACTACGAAAATGTTCAGAAACTAGATCGTATGAAAAAAATAAAAAACAGCTGAGAATTTTACCAGCTATCAGAATGCACAAATTATGGAGTGGTATCGATGAATCATTTTATATTAGAAAGAAGAAACACTATCCTAACCAGCTATAAATATGTTGTGTGTAGTATATCTTGGAATGTGCATTTGCACTCCCATTCTCTCTATTTAATGTCATATCTCATGTCATATCTAATGTCAATTTCATATATTTATATATATGATTCTATCTACAAAGATTTTTAAATGCTAGTACTTGAGAGTTTTTATAAGTTTTGGGGCAAATTTTGGCTGACATTTCTGATCCAAAACTATTGGGTTGTACGCCTTTTACTAGACAAGTAGACATCGAGGTCGTAACTATGCTTGTAATAAGTCCCAACCTCTTGATTGTTGAATGTAGTACACCGTGGCCCGTAGGCTGTAGAGCTCCATTTTTTTTTTTTTTTGTCTATGCATGTGTGTCAATGTATTAGGCTGAGCCCATCATATCATGTATCATCTTCATCAAACTTCATTTTTTCTACGGTATCGCTGCAGTATTATTTTTTATTATAGACAATCATTTACACGATCTGTTGGACACGGTCTCAGGATTTGACCGTGGTGGTTTCTCTCTTTGCTGTGGGATGTGGCTGCCTGTCTTTTGGCAACTTGGCATTGCACTTGTACATGTTATTGGTGGCAGCAGCCAGGCCTGACGATCGGAGCCTCATGCGACAAACACAATAATATTTTGATTCTAGCTCGTTTAGTTCACCATTAAGAAGGGAAGATCGGCTGCTGTTGCCTTGCCTTTGACTATCTGCGCTTAGCCGCCTCCGCTCGAGGCCTCGACTCTCGGCCCATGAGGCCACTAAACCCTCTTGCATCTGAAGCTGTCAGCAACCGGATTAATCTAACACAACCTGCAACTGCAAGAGCTAGGCTTGGCCGCTGCGCCTGAGGGGTTTTGTTTCCAGCTAGAAGAACTGCTCGAACGCTGTTTAACTTCCGAGTTGCGAATCTCAACATGCGGATCAGTAGGATAAATATATGCATGATGATCTGATGGTACTGTATTCCGATAACCTATACTGTCATCTCCATGTTTCCAAATTTCATACTGTTATTTAGCTTTGTCATAAATCAATCATATTTAAATTTGATATAATATTTTTAGAAAAATATATTAATTCCAAATAAATGCAATTGCAAAACATATTTTATGGTGGATTTAGTGAAACTAATTTGATATTTGTGGATGAAGATGTATTTTCTATAAATTTTGTCAAACCCACTAGTTTATTAGGATAAAACTGAAATTATCTATGTAGAATTAATGAATTGATGGTTGAATGAACAGTTATAGCGACAGCGATGGCACTTGCGCTATCTGATTGCTCTGCAGTAGGCCGGCTTATTATTAGTACCACATCTACTTAGGCTAAAACCAGCGGTGTCCTCTATATGGTGACTGCAAAATTAAATACGGTACTGTTACAGCACTGTTCTGTACTGTAGATAGAGAAAAAGATAGTTAGAATAGTGATGGAGGATAGAGGGACAGAGGTGCCGCTGGTTTTAGCCTTACACATCAGAGAGCCATGGTTTAGAAATGTGAGCCACCATATTATTGCGGGGTTTTTTGTACGTTGGCCTCGATCCTTCTGCCGAGTAGAAGTAGGTATGCGTACTATTACGGTACTGCGAGTGAATTGCAAGTTAGGTCTTTAAACTTATTCCATAATACCATCTAAAGTTTATAAAGTCTGAAAATGATCATCTAAGGTTCACAAAATTTGAAAATCATCATCTGAGTCTTTTAACTTTTCAAAATAATCATCTAGGTCCATCAACTTTACATAGATTGAGGTCCAATTGTAGATCTAGATTTACACTGAAAGAACCATTTGAAAAATTAAAAGGCCTAGATGGTACTGCGAGATAAATTTAGGGTTCACCCTCTGCTATGTAATTAATCGAAGCGTTCGTGTACGTTAATTAGCTCGTAAAGGTAACAAGGATAAGCATTGCATGTTTGCTCGTAAAGGTAACAGGACGGGAAATAAACTTCGGTGGCTCAGCCACTAAAGCTGTTCTCTCTGCAAAAACTCACGAAATATGGTGTAAGCAGTGTAGTTTTGTTTTCCACAACCACAAGGAGTATGTGATTGCACGGAGAGTGTATATGTGTTCAATTCACTATGTATGCTTTCATATGTATACTTGCCGCTCGCAATTATCTACACCAATCATATATAGACTAGCATATAGATATTTCATACATATATACAGTGAAGTCACGCGTAAGCCAAGCACTCCATGATTGACCTGATTGGTTAATAAAAAGAGGTCGCCATAGCCGCCTCCGCTAGTTTAATCGTTCCCAGGCCCCAAAATGCCATCATCTCCTGTACTGTACTGTATAGTACTAATAAACTCTAATGACAACGTAATTAACATAGGAAAGAAGGTCCGCGCCCACTACCTCGTACTTGTTCATTCTTGTTGATTGATGGATGGATTTGTTTTCATCTAGTCGCACTAGCTTGGTCATGATTGCCATGCTATTAAGGATCTCCAACAGCTCCCAATATATATGCCTAAAACTATATTTTAGGACTAAAAGCAAAAAATACTTCTCCAACAGCACCCAACCTAAACTCCCCATATTTCCGCTCGCCAAAAAAAAAAAAAAAAAAAAAAAAACTCGCTCTGCAAGCAAACATCCGCAGGCGCTGCTCCTCCCAACCCCCTCAATTTCCCTCCTCCGCGCTGATAATCCTCCGTCTCGTGCCTTTCCACTCGCGCAGGCACCATCCGCCGTCATGTACGCCCAATGGTCAGCGTCCTCTCCGCCTGGCCCCCTCTCTGCCCAGCGCCCGGAGCGGTCTCCGCCAACCGATCTGCTTTCCGGACGCCATATGCGTGCAGCTTGCGCTGAAGTATGTGACCACCGCCCTCGTTGAACTCCAGCCATGTTGAATCCACGTCGCAAGCACCTTTGGCTGGTGGCGGAAGATTAGTTTCTTTATTTCTCTTACATGTAATCTGGCGGAACAAGAAATTAATTGCGATATTGAGTCATTGACCAGTGATCAACACACAGATGACACCAGCGAATATGATGATGCGAGGTGTGAATACTCTAATCCGGCGGCGCATTTGCTGAAGGAAAAAAAGATGGCGCAAGGTGAGCAGAAGGATGGCCACGTGGGATATTTTTGGGACAAAATAAGGAGCTGTTGGAGGATATGATGTTTTTTTTTTTGGGTCAATAGACTTTTAGGAAGGCCCAATCTAAAGATATTGGGAGACAAAATATTATGAGCTGTTGGAGATGTTGACCAATGTATGCAGTTGCAACAGGCCAATTACTATTAGATCTAGCGGTGTTTGTTTCATGGCTAAAATACATATTGCCTTGATCCTAAAAGGAATAGAAGAATCCTACTGTTTTTAAGACACATTAGTCATGAGAAACAATATGCATATGCATCTTGGAGAAGGAAAAACAACTGACCAATAAATGGGCATGCATCCTGAAAAGAAAAAGATGCGAGCATTTAACCATGCATTCACCTTCGAAATAAGCACGAATATTTTTTAGGATTTTCCTTCACATAATGGATATTATTTGCTAGTACTAACGAGGGAATTGCTTCTTCCTCAAGTCTAGATGATTGGATTTGAAACAAAGGAAACCATAAATTCTAGTATTTTATACCATAACTATTTCTCCGGTGAAATTTTTGCGTTCTAAAGGGGCTCTTAGGTTGTTTGAACTTAGGATTTGAACGAGTTGCACATACACCTTAACACATGTTCATTCCTTGACGCTGCAGACATTTCCTTAAGCTTGCCATGGAAAAAACATATAAGCAATTAAATACTTGTGGAAAAAAATTGGCAACACTAAAACTGCGTGCCTATCTAGATTTTTCCAAACCCTATGAATACATTTTTAGGAATAAATTTTGAACGCTGGGAATGCGAGTGAAATGGAAGGAAGTAAGGTACAGTGTACACTGTACAGAGCTGCATTGTTTTGTTGTGTAGCGCGGCAAGTAGCACCCCATACCGTTATCGCTCCCGCGTCCCCTGCGCAATTTGCTTCGGTCATACCCATACGTGGAACGCGGGGACACTAGCAGTGGACTGGATGCATTGCATGCGCCGCCGATCGACCTGACACACACACCAAGTCCAAACGACACGGAGGAGTTCTAGGTAGCGCAACGTTGGTTGAGGCAGCGAATATAACACACCACGCAGCTCGCAAAATCGAACCGTCACGGCCTGCTCATCCCAATTCCCAATTCATAGCTGACAACGGCCAACGGGGCCGGTTTGGACGGATTCACGCACGCACGTCCCTTTAAAACCCCGCCCATCCCCCCCGTTCCGTTCCACGGCCGGCGAGCACGCGCGCACCAGAGACAACTCCTTCCACCTTCGCACGTACGTGTCCCAGATCGACCAAATGGCCGCGGCACCGGTGGCAGACTCCTCCGACTCCGTCGCCGACCGCTACAGGTCTCACCTGACCGGCGAGGGCGAGAAGAACACGGTGTGGCGGCACGGCGCGCCGCCCACGTACGACGCCGTGAACGCCCTCTTCGAGGCGGAGCGCACACAGGTTCCTTCTCGTTCTCGTTCTTTCTTCACACGTGCACAGACAGACATGCCCCCCCCCCCCCGGCCAGCACGGAGATCCATTTCATGCATGGCATATATACAGGAGTGGCCGGCGGGGTCGCTGGAGGAGGTCGTGCAGAACGCGATCAAGACGTGGGAGATGGAGCTGTCGCACAAGTCGCGGCTGTCGGACTTCAAGTCGGTGAGCCCCGGCAAGTTCAGCCTGTCGGTGAACGGAGGGCGGCCGCGGAGCGGCGAGGAGACGCTGGCCATGGGCAGCTACAACGCGCTGCTGGACAGCCCGCTCCTGGCGAGCGCGGGCGCGTACGACGCCGCCGCCGAGACGTTCGAGTCCTCGCACGACCTGTTCCGCGCCGCCTTCCCGCGCGGCTTCGCGTGGGAGGTGCTCAGGGTCTACTCCGGCCCGCCGGTGATCGCCTTCAAGTTCCGGCACTGGGGACACAAGGACGGACCGTACAAGGGCCACGCCGCCACCGGCGAGAAGGTCGAGTTCCACGGCGTCGCCGTCCTCAAGGTTTGCCCCACGTTGCATACCATACCAGTAGTAGGTTACTACGTACAACAGGTCAACTGCAACTGTATTGGTATAGAAAAAATCGCCACACTCGTTCCCTACGGGATTCGCTACTCGACGTCTCCTTTTCCCCATCTTTCTTGAGCGGTTGCTGACTCTCATTTCACCCCCCCCCTCCCCTTAATTACTTCACTATTATCTTCTTCCATTAATATATAGATAGGATGTAGATGAAATGACCATTTTGTCACGTTCATCCAAATACGGTTACCAGTAATAAAGTGGTGATAATAATTAATAAGTAACGCAACAAAAAGAAGATACTGAAAGTGATCCGTATCTCTTCTTTATTAGCACCACGAATCAAATCATGATTTCTCCGTGATCATATACTGTGTGACGCTATCAGTGCTCAGTCTGTCAGTGACTCACTACTCTGTTTAATTATGTGCAAGTAGGTGGATGAGAAGCTGCGGGCGGAGGACGTGGAGGTGTACTACGATCCGGGCGAGCTGTTGGGTGGCCTTCTCAAGGGCCCCAAGGTGGTTTCGTCCGAGGAGCCCGGCGGCGAGGTGGCGCTGGCCGAGAGGCTCAGCGAGGCCGCTGACGTGTCGGCGTCAGGGTCAGGTGCTGGCCCGCCACCGCAGCAGGCTTGCCCCTTCCTCAGCTCCGGAAAGCCACAAGTGATCAACCTTCAATTCAAGCGCCTATCTTGGTCTGAATAAAAAAACGTGTCCGCTGTCCGAGGACGTCACTGTGTCTGTGTGGTACTGTGCCATGCTAGTTGTTGTTTCGTGATCAGTAGAATTCTGGGGGTCTTGGGAAGGAAAACAAGCCTGAAAGTGAAGCTCATCGTGTACTTGTGCATGTAATATATTCGTTCAGCGACCACAAAAATAAGCTGATCGTGTAGTGGTAGTGTTTGTTGATTGTTCCTTTATCGTTGTTGAGATGATGGAACTTGGAAGGTGCCGTGGTCTTGCCGCCTGGCTTAGCTAAATACTTAAATCGCAATAATACTCTCAGCTTTTGTGGAAAAGACGAGGCTTAAAGACCTGGAAAGCGAAATGCAATCCCCACTGGCCTGGAAAGAGATCAACCAAGGGTGTCAGCAAGACAAAAAGGCTTCACCACTTCCACGATGCATTTGGGTTCACGCAATCTGTCTCGGCTTGTTATGTTACGACTTAGGGGCGTTTGGATACCCAATTATCGGTATCCAAACACCCCCTCAACTCCACCTTGCGATTAGTTTTGAAAATTCCTGACCTTTTCTCGAAGAAAAATGAACAGATTGAACAGGACAGAGTTGTAGGCGCCTCTAGTGGGCGAGCAACTTCATCCCTCTGCATCTAGAGATGGCGCCAGTTTGTTGGCATTAAGAAATTAACCGGTTTCTAGACTACTCCTAAATCCTAAATATCAATCATAAACATTATCACATAATTAGCGTAAATCTCTATTATACTTGACAACAACAGGAGCAACACGATCATCTCAGTCTCATACATGACAACGGAGAAGATTAAGGCTAAGTTTGCGTGTCTTGCACATCATGCTCACCGTGGGAAACACTGTGACGTGTTTATGTACGGAAGGTATGCTACGATGCAAGCCTATTTGTTCATTCCGCTAGTGTTACAAGAACGTTTGGTTTTGCAAAATGGGTATACCACGCCGTTTCAATGGCGTTAAGGCGTGACTACGTCACAGTCTTTTTAACGCACGACCCCTTCCCCCTTCTAGTTCTTGGCCTGCTCGCAGCTTTCTTTTCTCGCCGTGTCTCTCTTCGACTCGTTCTCCACCTTCCTTCGACTGTGTCGCCTCCCCTCCCCTTCCCGAGGCAGCTCTTCTTGCGTAGACGCCCCCTCTCCCACCCAGCCTCGCTCCACTCCTACTGCTTTCCTCAGCCCAGCGCAGGTCCTTCCTCTCCTCTCCTATCCCCATCCTTGCAGGACAAGCCCCCCTCCCTTAGATCGAGGCAAAAATTCCAAGGATTGATGCGACTTCTCGGATCGAGGCAGAAAAAAGGGTTAAGTACTACCCAGGTTGAGTTTTTTTACGTTTTGTAGCAATTCGTATTCTAGGTGATTTTGGTGTAAATTGTGCAATTTTCTGTAACAAGTTGTGTTGTTTAAAGTGATAAAAAAGATATGTCGAAAACAAAAAAATTTGTTATCTGATACTATGTCACAAAAAAATCGTGCTGTGCGTTTTTTGTAGCAAATTGTATATAATTATGACCATACTATTTGCCATCTTATATAGCAAGATGTGTAATGTATGTAGAAAAATTATGTGTAGCAAGTTACATTGCTTTGTTTTTAAAGCAAGTTAAGATGCTTATTTTTTGAAAACCCATGTGCTTTAAAAATATCATCAAGTTATGTACATCCATGGTTTAAAAAATCAGCGAGTTATCTTTTCCCTCTGACGTATTCCCTCCATCCAAAATCGTAAAAGACTATAGCCCTCCTTTTATTTATCCATATTTATATGAATGTTGATTAAGCTAGATACATATTGAACACATATATATGGAGAAATGAATGAATCTAGTAGAGACCTAGAACCCCTTACAATTTGGGACGGATGGAGTAGCAAGATGTGCAATGTCAGCAGAAAAAATTTTACGCCAATAACAAAAAGCTTTATTATCTAGTGCTATGTTGCCAAAAAAAAAATCATATTTTGGGTTTTTTTAGCAAGTTGTGTGTAACTACGACCACAGCGAGCTGCGTAACGTCTGCAGCAAACTATTTTGTGGGAGCTGTTGTTGCAAGACGGCCTCCAAGGTGGAGATGTGAGCGCGCTTGGGGCAGTGGCGCTGGGTAGCCTTTCTGCGTCGTTTGCAGTGGAGAAAGTCCAATGCCCTTTTTATCAAAAAGAAGTCCAAGGCCCTTCTACCACTCGTCGCAGTCGTGGGCTGTGGCCTGCCAACGCTCGGGCTCGGGCAGGGCAGCCCAAATAACGGCCCCCAACCTCAACAGGAAATCGGAGGAGTGGAGCAGACCAAAACCGCCAACGTCGTCGGCGTATCCGTCGAGGACCCGCACCGGTTTTTGTTGGCTGGCAGCGTGCGCGACCACCTACCGGCCACCGATCGATGCGTTCGTCTCGTCTCGTCTCGTCCACCGCCGCCCACTCCTGCTCCTCGTTCGCCTTTTCAGCTCTCCACCGCTCCCTCCCTCGCACGTCACCTCCCAAGTCTCATCCCTCCGCCCGCCACCGAGTCCAGAAGCTTCTAGACGGTGGGAGGCGGTCGCCCATGACCGTCTGACCGGCCTTCGCCATGGGATGCGCCGGATCCACTCCCAAGACTGACGGTCTGTTCTTGCCTAGTCTCTCTCGGTTCTTTTTGCTGTTTCCTCTTCGTTGTTCTGTCATGGTTCGGATTGGGATCTTGGGCAATTTGGTTCCGGAAGCGAATTTAGAGTACAGTCTTCAATAGTGTAGTGATTGGTAACTCGATTTAGCTACATCTGCTAGCGATGGTTAACTGGGCTGCAGGATCGGCACTGAGGTAGTAGGCTAGTAGCATTGAAGAGCCGTGGTCAGCTTATCAGTAGACCGTAGTACAGCTTCTAGTGATGGAGTTCACGTCCAACAGGTGGTGGTGCGAGAAGATGTCAGTGTCAATGCAAGGCAATTGAAGTGAGGACTAGTCTCTTTTGGAGCAAAAGGTAGATCAAACAGTTGATGAGGAGAGGATGATATGATTGATTGTCATGAGAGGAACTGTAACTGACGGACGGTTGTTGATTATCCGTACACGTGTTCCTGCGATTCTGCTCATGCCTAGCAAAATTTAAAGATGTGACGCTATGAATGGCTGACTGAAATGACGGTTTATTCATGATGTTGGGGGGAATCCATTTGATTGGTTGAGAGAAATTTCTTGCAATGGGTTACCAAAATCAAATACATTGCACTATGAAAGACAAATTGAGGCCATAATTTAATCTTTTTATAGAAAGAAAACCATTGATTTGATTTAAGCGGATTTGTCTTCTGTTAGGCAGTTTGGTTTGTCCATTAGGCGCAGATCAGATAGGAGCGAGATAGCAATAGAAGATTGGTCGTCTGTGTAATGCTCTTAAACTAGGTTAGACTACTTTAAACGGTTCATCAAACTGTAACATTTCGTTATGCCTCAAGAAAATCACTTTTAAGTCAGGATAGTGATTTGTGGAATATAAAACTTGTGTCTTCACAAACATGCTTGTAGATTACTCTCTTTAAGTCTCAAAAATAGTGGCACATCGGAAATCATGCAGTAAACCATTTAACGTTCTGCTATAATTTCATTATAATGTTGATGAGTTGGCTTGTGGAAATCATAATCTATAGAATTATCGAAATTTCAAGTTTATAATATTACAATTTTATAAGTTCCACAAATCTACTACAATTGAGATGAATACCTACTACAAACCAATTAATTTGTACTATTATCACAAGTTTGCTATAATTTATGTTTATAGTGGCACCTGGATACTATGTAGTTGTTCAAATCGTCACTAGTTTTTTATTATGTGGGGTGGTTGATTTATTCTTAAACAATGCCAATGCCATCCACGCAGCATGCTCAGAATTTATTTTTAGAAAGGGCAAAACTGATCTATCATTGTGAAGGCTTGGAAATATAATGTTATTTTGTCACCTTTTGTGCTTGTACCTTGTATTTTGATGGCATGAGCTTGGTAGAATGTGCAGTCTAATTTGGTTTGTTCCCAAAATGCATTGCTATTTACGGTGAGCGATTCCTGCTGCTGGGATACTCTGTTTTTAATGCTCAACACATCCTTTTTTTGTCTCAGATAATGGTAAGAAGCTGAAAAAACCCAAGCCTTGGAAACACACCCAAGCAATAACACCTAGCACAACTCAGACAGATGCGTGATGAATTTTGGGATACTGCTCCTCACTATGGTGGACAGAAAGGTACGCACATATTGTGTATTTAGTATTTACTGATGGCTACTTCGGTTTTGTACTGTTGACATTTATTTGTAAATCTGTGCATGCATTTATATTGCTTGTTGGACCACTCCTTTTTTTTTCCTCCTGAGATGATGGGCCGGTCTGTTTCGATTGAGCTACTGAAGTGTATTGTCTTATTCACATAAAAACTTATATGTTGTGGCGACAGCACACACCGAACACTGATAGATACCACCAAATAGTTAAAGACATGTCTGCTATGGTGTTTTTTACTTCAAAGCTAACATTGTATTTCTTCCAGAGATTTGGGACGCACTTAAAGCTGCTGCAGACTCTGATTTAGCGCTAGCACAGACCATAGTAGGATAGTGCTGGCATCATAGTATCAAATTCTGACATGACACTTTGCTATGATGAAAGAGGTATGCTGTATATGCTTATTGTTATGTATTTTTTGCTCTGCGTATCATGATTTGATGTAATCTGGTGATTCCAAATTATTGACTGGCCTTGTGCACAATACTGCAGGCGCCAAATATGAGCTTCCAAAGTATGTTCTAAGTGAGCCGACAAATTTGATTAGGGATGGGTAAATTTGTAGAAATTAAATGGGCTCAATGTAAATTATGTAAATCACATCTGTTCACTGACATGAATCTTGACCTGATGGGAGTTTAAATAAAGTTACAATGTGCCAAATTCTGATTTTCATGCCGTTCTCGTACCTGTAGCGCCTTGTCCTAGATTGTAGCGCATTGAACTCTCGTACTGTCATACCTTGAGAAGCAATAATAACCATAAACCTCGGCAGTCGGCACATGGTAGTAAGTTAGCAACTGCTGCCAGTTGACCGAGTCTGAAGAACACTTGAAGGTTTTGTATAACGTTCAGTGATGCTTGATTAAGGACCATCTTCTTTCCTTTGAGCATTTTTGTCAAAGTAGCAGTGGCTGCCATTGCTGCTGCATCCATCATCTGTGGCGTTTGCAGATGGTACCGGCTAAATTTCTACGTTTTGGTTGAGCCATCACCTGCATAGATACTCTGCACCAAACCAGATCTTTTGTTTGACACTTTGACCTCCAGTACTGTCGTTCAATGTCTGTTGTTACCCTGAAATTGCTAGGGACTGGAGGCTCGGTTATCTACTAGCTACTCATTGCAAATGCAATGACTTGTACCCAGTACCGACAGATTGACATGCCTCTCTCACTCGATGACTCCCAGCGTCGGTACGACGGATGCACCTGGCATTCATGATTGCTGCTGCTCGGTTCATTCACGGGAATCGGTATCCTCCATGCTTTGTAGTTGGGGCGAGGGGGGAGAAAACAGAAAGCAGACTGAGGCCTTGATCTGGAAGCAGGCCAGGTGATGAGCAGCTGGGACCTTTGCGCGCGTGCCAGATCTGAGATCTGGGTTCGGCTTCGGCTGGTGTTTTTTTTTTCTCCCACAACGGATCACATGAGCTCAGCTTTTGTTTGCCTGTAGTAGAGTGATTCGTACGTAGCGTAGCAGTATGCAGATCTTCTTGTAGCGTACATTACTGTGCTCCAGTACTAAAAAAGGGGTATCTTTGACACGTTAAAATCGGGCCTGTCACAGAAGCTGTTCTTGGCATATTTTTCGTTAACAAAGACTGCAGAAAAAGTGATGGAGTCTGGCTAAAAAAACTTGCTTAAAATCAAAAGTCTGCCGGATTAATCTTTTTGTTTAGTACTAGTGCCAGAAGTGGATTCCACGACGAGCGTTGGACTCATCACAAACTGGACAGAAGATCCCCACATAATAGTACTGGTACTGGAAAGATGCCCAGCAGCTCCTGACACGGCCATTTCAAATTTGCTGCCTGCCCGTGCGCTTGTCCCTCCCGGCCCTCTCTCTCTCTCTCTCTCTCTCTCAGTCCCAAGCGCCAGGGGCCAGTTCATGGTTGAGCACTTGAGCTGCAGTGCAGCCTTGCAGGGAGAACACAAAAACAGTACGTACGTGCAAAAAATCAAAGTGGACAAAAGGGCAAGGCGACTGAAACACATGCGTGTGGCTGCATTGCAAAGCTACTTTTGTTTGTCCGGGGGCCAGAACTCGCAGAGCAAAAGATGCATGCATTTGCGTGGAGATTGGAGAAGCGCTTTTGCGGCGGACGAGACGAAGACGATGCAGGGAGCCAGGGAGGGAGAGTCTGGGAGTTCCTTCCGGGCGGGCGGCATCGAGTCGAGCGCTGTTTGATTGGAGCTCTGGTTCCCAGGTCCAGGCTCAACTGCTAGTTTATGCCGCGACGGGATTAGGCAAGATTCTGCCTACGGACGGCTATGGCTACCCGCTACTCTGTCTACTCTAGTTTAGGTATAAGTACAACTGGGATTAGCCCGCAACTTATCCACATGCTGATCATAGCATAGGAGTAGAGTAGTCGCCATAGAAGCTAGTACTAGTGTTTAGCATACTGGGACACTAGCAACTTTTTCATCACTGCTAGCGTAGAGATAGAAAACATATACGTACTGCTAGTAGTGCGCTACAAGTACATCGAGTAGGGTGGTCTATCCCTCCAGCGAGGCTTGTTGGAGAAAAGGAGATTCGTTTAGCATACTTAATTTGTGGTGGGGGTGGTGGTTAGGATTTGATTGGGAAGATGTGTGCTATGGGGATTGAGTGACCTAGAAGGCTTTAGATTCGACTGTCCCCCTTGCTATATGCTCTTCCCCCCAATCCGTTCATTTTCTAAAATATAGCAATGGGAAGTTTGCTCCGCGTATGCATCATGAGCGCGTGCAGCCAAATAAGATCCAACCTAAGATAAACTAGATAGTTTCTCGTTAAGGGAAAATAGAAATCCAAAAGTTTAGTTGGAGTGAGCCAATAATGAGTGATTAGAACGCACTTCCATTGATTTTTAAATTTGTACACAACTGTTTTTTGACACAATTTGAATTTTTGTCTTATTCAAAATATGATATAGCTATCATTTAATTCTACTAAACTTGTTTTATAGTTAACGGTGCATTAAGCATGCCTTGCAATTTTATATATTTATGTAGAGTTTTTTTTTTTTTAAAAAAGGACAAATGGCTGAAGTTACGGCTACAAGTAAATAACAACACACGTTGAAATATATATATACATTTGTGACACCTAGCGCGATTTAGATGTGGCCCGGTCATAGGTGCTTCATGCACATGTATTGTGCCCACCTTTCGCTAGCTGATCAAGTATGAAGCCGAATTCATAAATCTTTGTTTTCTGGCCATTTCATCTCCGAGTTAATCTTTTTACGCCAGGTGTTACAATATTACACTGTGGATGCTAGTGTTAGTGTGGCTCTTTCTCAGTAATACCAGCGTGCTCCTCCATTAAGGACCTAGGAAGTCATTTTTGCGAGTCGGGTGGATTTAAAGGAAAACCCTAATTAACACAAGCCAATGGACCTTTGATACATTTGAATCATCATATACCGCCCATCCTAAGATAAGAAATCAATATACTTTTTGAACAGGTCGTAGTTTTGAAAAAAAAAAGCTCTTAATAACGAGCTATAAGGGAAAACCTTTTTGTACATTAGCCAATGATTCTGAACACTTTATGTAAGAATAGATCCAAGAGGACATCTAGTATATTATCATACTGTTTGACATATTTTAGCATATCTACTGTATCAAAAAATCTATCGCAAATCATTAAATGCTGACGAGCTTCGCTGAATTTTGACTAGCGCCGTTGCCGTTCAACCACGAAGCAGGGGAGGCAACGGCGTCCGCCGCCGCCTAGCCCGTACGCGCACGGCGCACTGCGCCTCACGTGCATGGTGCATCGGACACGTCAGCAGCCCAGGTGGTAGGCGGGAGCTAATCATCACTCAGCCAGCGGCATCGAAACGAACTGTAGAACGTCAAAACATGTGGTCGTCAGAGTACCGCGGGGGGTTACTTGCTCCACTGGAGCCATGGCAGGCTGCAGCAACGGCACATTCTGGCGTGCCCTATCTATCACCGGCTGGGGCCTGGGGCTGGGCCCAATTTTGGCGCAGCTTCCGCGGGCACACGACAACTGCACCCGCCCTCCAACAGGGCTCGCACTCGCACTCTACAGTGATCGGCTCGTCCCAGGGCCCAGGCGCCCAGCCGCTTCCTTTCTTGTGCCGAGCCCGGGTGCCCGTAGCGCCGTGCGCCCCGTGCCGCCATGCCCGCCGCAGACGCGCGGACCCCAAGGCCGCCGAGGCCGAGCCGTGGCGAATCCATGCCCGGCCCCATGGCTTTCCTCTCCCAAGTCCCAGACTCCCAGCTCCCACACCCCGAAAGCACCGCCGGCTCCTACACCCGGCACGGGGCGGAGGAGGCCACTCGCCACCCACCCAGCCCAGTCACCCCCAACTGACCCGCCCTCTCCCTCCCCCTACCACCGTCGCCCTTCCCGTGAAACCCTCCGGGATCCAACGAAAAAGGCGAAATCTCCGAACCACACCGCCATAATCACACGCCAACCGGCGTCCCGGGGCCGCGCCCTCCCTCCTCGCCTCAAATGGCCTAGCCGGCCGCGGGGGGTAGCAGCAGTGGGGCACCGCACAAAGGATACGCGCCGCGCCGCAATGCCGGCGCCCGACCGTGCCGCGTCGGCGTCGGGGGGCGGTGCCGGGAGCCACCTCCGCGGCCACGCGCACCTCACCAACTGCGTCCACCTGCGCCACCACCACCACCACCACGGCCACGCTGGAGCGGGAGCGGCAGGCGCGTCGTCGTCGGGGCTGAGGCGGAGCCCCACGTCCGTGGCGTCCGCCGCGCTGATGCGGGACCTCCTCGCGCTGCAGCGCTCGCGATCGCTCCGGGACCCGTCCACGCGCCGCTCCGTCGAGTCCTCCAGGGTGGCGGCCGACCCCGACGCCGACGCCTACACCGACGACGACGTCGGATCTCCCCGCCAAGTCCCGCCGCAGCGCCGGCGCCACCGCCACCGCCACCGGGGCGCTCAAGACGCTCCTGGACCAGCTCGCCGACAACCCCCAGCACCACCCGAAGCTCGCCCGCCGCCCGCCCCGCCGGTTCAAACGCCGGGCCGGCCGCCGGGCTGCCGCCGCAAGTAAGCCTCTGGACCGCGCGGCCGCGCTCTCCGTCAACTCCAGCTCCCAGGAGGCCGTCTGCGGCAACAAGTACCTGTTCGGCGGCGGCGGCGGCGACGACGACGGCGGGGAGGAGCTCCAGCAGCATGTGCCGCAGGACTCGCGCAACGTGTGTGGCATTCCGTGGAACTGGTCGCGTCTGCACCACCGCGGCAAGTCTATCCTCGACATGGCCGGCCGCAGCCTTTCGTGCGGCCTCTCCGACTCCAGGTCGGCGGCGGGGCGAAAATCTGAAGCTGCCGCCGTCTCAGGTGGCCGCGCCGATGCCTCGCGGCCCCTTTTCCCTGTCAAGTCCGAGAGGCTGGCCTCGTCGACCAGTTCAGACTCGGACGCGCTGCCCCTGCTTGTTGACGCCGCCGCCCACGGTGCTCGCAACCGGATTAGCGCCATTTCCGGAACTGGAAGCTACTCTGGAGAGCTCGGGATTTTCTCTAACCAGACCAGCGAGATGGACTCCGACCTGCTGTCTGAGTCTCAGTCAGGGCAGAGGTCACATGCCTCGCAGCATGGCCGTGGGCGTCACCGGAGTCTGACGCAGAAGTTTGCGCCCAAGACGTTCAAGGACGTTGTTGGGCAGAGCTTGGTGGTCCAGGCGCTGTCCAACGCCATCCTGAGGAGGAAGATCGGGTTGGTGTACGTGTTCTATGGGCCGCACGGTACAGGCAAGACTTCATGCGCCCGTGTCTTCGCCAAGGCACTCAACTGCCTCTCCCCTGAGCACCCCAGGCCCTGCGATTCGTGCACCTCGTGCATTGCTCACAATCTTGGCAAGAGCAGGAGCCTGATGGAGATTGGGCCTGTTGGCAACATTGACATGGATGGCATTGTGGACGTGCTTGATAATGTGATGCTTTCACCAGCACCATCACACTACAGGGTGTTTATATTTGATGACTGCGATACGTTGCCAGCTGACACTTGGAGTGTGATCTCTAAAGTTGTGGACCGAGCACCTCGTCGTGTTGTGTTTATCCTTGTCGGTCCAAACCTTGAACTTCCTCATATCATCCTGTCGAGATGCCAGAAGTTCTTTTTTCCAAAGTTGAGGGAGTGCGACATTGCCAATACATTGCAGTGGATTTGCACCAGCGAGAGTCTAGATGTTGATAAGGATGCACTGAAGCTAATTGCATCCCGTTCTGATGGATCTTTGAGGGATGCCGAGATGACTCTTGATCAGCTCAGCTTGCTGGGACAGAGGATTTCCTTGTCGCTTGTACAAGAATTGGTAAGATATCTCACACGCATTAGTTTTCTAGACAAATTTTTTTTTAACTTTTATCACTGTTGAAACATGCCACATAATTTAGTGTGCAAATTCGTTCCCCCCTATAATCTACTGTAGAATTGAAATGTCCTCCTGTAGACAGATACATATTGCTAATACTACAGTATAACTGATGTATTCTTTATTATGCGCTGAAGTTAGGAGTTGATTTCATTTCCCTGTCAGAGATTATGACTCTGTTCTCGTCTAGTGCTCTTAATCTTCAGGTCTACTCTGTGACAACAGTAAGATGTTAGTTCTCTGTTCATTTTACAGGTTGGTCTGGTGTCGGATGATAAATTGGTTGATCTGCTTGATCTGGCACTATCAGCTGACACCGTAAACACAGTGAAGACACTACGAGACATCACAGAAACCGGTGTTGAGCCTTTAGCACTGATGTCTCAGCTTGCCACAATAATTACTGACATTCTTGCTGGTTCCTATGCATTTACACGAGAAAGGCTCAGGAGAAAGTTCTTCAAACGTCCTACCTGTAAGCAATGTTTTTTTTAATCTTTAACTGTACTCTAGTCTCTGTTCTCTTAATCTAGTTTTTTTGCATAAATTTCAGTGTCAAAAGAAGATATGGAGAAACTACGCCAGGCCTTAAAAACATTATCTGAAGCTGAAAAGCAGTTGAGGGTTTCTAGTGACAAGACAACCTGGCTTACAGCTGCTCTGCTTCAGCTTGCTCCTGATAAACAGTACCTGTTGCCAAGTTCATCAACCAGTACAAGTTTGAACCATGGTGTGTTGATTGGTTCCTTTCCTGATAGGGATATAGCAAGGACCTCAGCAATTGACCATAAAGGTAACGTGGCAGGCATGTCTTATGGGGAAAGGGTAGCTGTTGAACATACAGAAAATGGTCATGTGTTATCAACCAGTTCTGTCAGAGCAAATGAGGGGACTAAACACAGAAAAGCCGAAAATGAAATAATCTGGCAAGCTGTGCTTGAGAGTATCCAGTCAGATACACTGAGAAAAATGATGGCTAAAGAGGCAAGGCTAAGCTCTGTCAGCCTAGGCACCGGTAAGGTTCTCAGTCTGACAATTATTAAAACTTGCCTAAGAATTACTAATCTGTATCAGATGAATATATGAGTATATAGATTCATTGCTTAAAACCGAGATTAGTACTAATGGATGCTTTGCATCTAGGTTCAGTGATTACATCATTTGCTCTGAACAAATCATCAGCTATCTGTTATTGCGTCGATGATATCATTTTGAGTGTAGGAGTCCAAACATTATAACTTCGTTAAAGTCAAGTGTTTGTAAGAAAGTAGTGATGTATCTAGCTAGCTAAGCTCATCAGATTCTATTTGTACTGTTTTATTTTTTAAAACTATTGTATCCTTGCACATGCAGTATATAAGCTGCAATACCTTTGGTAGTGGTTAATTAACCCAATCTGTATACCGATATGGTCTTATTCTTGATTACTTGATGTGAAGCGTTGCTAAGACTGTCATTGTAGCAGATCTTTTTCTAACATCAGCTTCTTTCCTTCCAACAGCACCAACGGTGCAACTAATATTTAGCTTCACGTGTCAATAAGTCCAAAGCCGAAAACTACAGAGCTCAGATTCTGCAGGCATTTGAGTCTGTTCTTCGTTCCGCAATAATACTTGAAATCCGATATGAGTCAAAGAATGGTGTCAGAGCAAGTCATGCTCCATCAATGTTTTCCATACCCTGAGAATGACTCTTCCAACATGACAGCGAGGAGGTCCTTTACTAAACTATAGTCCGATCTCTTCTGGAGGTGAGAATCTAATTAGGAGGCTTAAAAAAGATAGTGTTGTGAAGGGAGCTAGCTCTAGTAAGACTAGATGGATGCAATCTGATCCCCATATATTAACAGAAGGTGAAATAATTGAAGTCGGGCCTTCTCACATACATCAGCATGCTCAAACAAATAATGGTGTTCTTGACATACATGAAAGAAGAAAGGGCAATGTCTGGGAGGAAGAAGCTTCCTCATCACCAAACCAAGAGAGCATGACTAATCGAAAAGGAAGAAACGAGAGCAGACAACGTCGGCATAACAGCATAGTGAAAGGAAAGGTATCCCTTGCTCATGTTATTGGGAGGGCAGAAGCTTGTTCTCAACGTGGAGGCTGGTCTAGACAAAAAGCAATATCTATTGCCGAAAAGCTAGAGCAAGAGAATTTGTAAGTGTTGTTATCCTGTGATCAATTCAATCAATCTTCCTTATATAAGACGTCATGCTTGCGTGTTTTAACATTAGAAATAAAATAGATCTTGTATGAAAGAGTGCTGGCAACATCCACCGATCCCATAGTATTTTTCCTGAAATCACGAGGGATACTAAAATTGTTGAGCTATAATACTCCATACCATTGTAGCAGATATGTTTGAGTCATTTGCCTACTGAGGTTCTGGATTTGCACTGCATGTTTCTCACCACGAAAGTATTTGCGTGCAGGAGGTTGGAACCTAAATCAAGGAGTCTACTTTGTTGGAGAACTTCAAGAACTCGACGGAAGGTAATCTTTCATAGTTGTACTACGCCAACCTGTGGATACTCAATGGATTCAGTGCTAATGGATCTTTAAGTATGAACTTAAATTTTAGCTTGTATCAGTTGTTTTCTTCTCCGATTTAATTTGTGTATTAGGCTGGCAAACTTCAATACAACTCATTTGTATATATATTCTAAAAACAGAAACATGCCTGACAGATATTGGGAAGGTGTAGCAACAGTTATTAGAGATCTTTTCACTGGATGTTACTTAAACTCTGGATAGGTTCATAGTCTCCTTTCATCTGGCTGCATATGTGGATTTGATAGTTATCCTTAATTTGGTCATTTCTCAAGTCAAAATGACTTCAATTTTTTTTCTAGAACACGCGGGAGAGCTGCGTATCATTATATTAAAGAGAGAGAAAATGGCTCTTTAATGAAATAATAGATCTTTCTCAACAGGAATATGTTTAAGTAGCAGAGTACCAACTACCATGCCTCTAAACATTAACACTGCCAAGTGAGAAGAACATTCTATAACTCTTGATTATGAGGAGAAGAGAGCTGGTGTCATTTTGTACTCATGCTAGTTCTCTCCCCAAATAAATTGACTTCTGGCATTCTTGAGGAAGTTTCCATCTCATTGATACAGCTGCAGAGTGTAGACAAGAGAAGATTATTATCGGTTTGGTATTTGACAGTATTCCCCAAAGTCGTCGTCAAAATTATAATAGGTTTGCTAGGTTTTGTGTGGCCGCAAAGTTTAGAGCACTTTAATTATACTACTCCTATAACCTTACTAGGTTTTATAGGTAGCTAAAAACAACAATTAACAGAGAGCATGGTACTGTCCAAAACAGCACTCCCTATGTCCCAAATTGGTAGGGTTCTAGTCCTCTATTTATCCGTCCCCATTCATATGGATTTTGATGAATCTAGACGCATTGAATACACATAAATGGAGTAATGAATAGATCTAGTTGAGGCCTACAACCTCTTACAATTTGGAACAAAGGGAGCGGTATTTTGTGGTGTTAAGAGGTTTGTGTCTGACCAATTGCCAACAACAGGTCATTGAATCCTGCTTAGCTTAAAATAGAGTTACGCATGATGATTTTGCCCTCTCCAACTAAATCAACCATTTTATCCGCAGCTATCTTCGATTAAGGTCAGGAATCGAAGGTCACGAGCAGTATCAAGGCTCATCTTATGTGGAAGATGCATTTCGACCAAATCTCCGAGATAGAAGACTTTGGGTCGTATATTTCAATAGCTGTTAACTTAGAATTCACAAATTATTCAGTCTGTTCCTTGTAGGCTGTAGCCGTGCCAGTTTGTAGATTCTTTATTAATCTCTACTCTGTATATTTGTTGACATGTAAAGAATGATGATAGAAGTGGCATAGCAAATTCTTCTGTCAAAAATACTCTGTAATTTTTTAAAGGCCGACCGGAATAAAACCTATATTTGATGCCTCTAATAAATGGCTCTGGTCTTCATGGACAAAACGTATGTGGCATGATTGGGTACTATTTTATTATAATTTCAACAGCGGAACCTGTTATATGCTGCGTTGAATAATTGGCAAGGGAAAAAGGGACTCAAATTATTTCTCCCTTTTCTTTTTTATTTTTTGAAGGTGGCGATTGGGGTTTGATCATACTAGAGCACTGGTGTCAGACTGTCAGGCTAGAAGTTTTGCGATACGCCTAGGTGGAGGAATTTTTCTTCCATCCACCCAGCTACCCCAACATCTCCTCTTCCCCGTGCCTCCGTCGCCATCGCCGGTTACCAGCATTTCTTTCGGTTAACCGGTCAGTTATTTTCTTCCGTTGCTTCTTGAGCAGGGCATGAGTTTATATCTGTGCCTATGTGAGGTAATGACCCAGCGGAGCAGCCCATTGTCTAGACAACCTCAGTGTGCAGGCCCACGACTCCACAACGGAGCCACTGTGTGCGCACCGTGGTACTATACACACACTAGGATACTGAAGTTTGAAATATAATGAAATATAAACTGTTGGATAGATAGGGTGGTGACATTAGACAAAGGCCCCGTTTGGATGTTACGGTTTCCAAAAATCAGTCTTGACAAACTACGGTTTCAAAAGTGATAGCCATGTAATACTATAGTATTTAAATACTATAGTTTTTTCTGTTTTAGAAAAACAGAGATGCTGTTTGGCTAAAAAAACTGGTCACCTGCTAGCTGCAGGCATTCAAGACGGCTTGTGAACACTAGCCGCGCTACCTTCGATGCTTATAGAATTGACCAAAACTAAAAAAAATATCATTATCCTGTATTGAAATATTTCTACATATCTTTATAGCGTAAAACGGCATAATAATCAATAAGATTGCACAATAGATAACCATGGTTCGTGTCCTTTGTAATCCAGATCCAAAGAGTTTGCTGAAACGAAATTAGATAAAATAAAGTTGAATCTTAATGGGGAAAAGAATAACAAAGCACGTGGGTGGAGGCCATTTGAATACAGATCAAGGTCGATCATCAGCAGGCCATGATGCGCAGATCGACGGAGGTGACCCGTGTGCCTTGCTCCGGACCAGTGGACCAACAGCGGCGAGCGGCGATGGACTCCAACCTGCACGAACCAGCGGCCGACTCCGACCTACGGTGGCGGTGACAAGCAGCCGACTCCGGTATGGCAGCAGCGGCGATCGGCAGCCAACTTCGCCCCCCAGTGGCAAGCTTCTGTCACCAGGCGTCATCCGAGAGATACACGCACGACGCGAACGTGTGCATGCACCGAGCTCTGGCCAGAAAAAAAGAGGGTTGGCGTAGAGTTTCCTAGACCTAAAAAAACTACAGTTTTGCTAATACCACAGCCTCTAAAACTCTGAAATCTATTACATCCAAACACCTTTTCTCCCCTTAATACCTAAGTATTCTATAAAACTGTGGTATTCATATAGAACTCTAAAAAAACTTCACATCCAAACAGGGCCAGTCACCGGCTGCTTGATCAGAATTCAGCAATAGAATACATAAAACCTCTTCACCCTTCACAACTCATACACCTGCATCTCTATTCGGAGATGTATGTCACTATGCCAATGGAACTGAAGTTTGCCGATTCAACACATAGTGCATAACAAGCTCGACACCCTTTTTAAGTCAAATTGAAGACATGCTCCAGACATTATTAGACAAAACCCTCCATTGACCTTGTGCTCATCAACATCTTGAGTAAGGCCTCATATAGCATAATATAAGTACTGGAATACTAACATCTCCAAACTGTCCAAGGCAGTACTTTCATGCCTACTGACCCTAACACCTTCAGAGGCCCGGTGGATAAATCTAACCAATAACCTGACAAAAAAATGCATACATTTTGAATTGGAGGAACATAACATGACGAATGAGGCTGGTGTACACTATCAGAGTATCAGGCACCGTATCAGATTTTTCAGCAGAGAGGTCCAGAATCCAGATAGGTAGACAACTGTGCATGAAATGCTCCACGTCAGGTGACCAAAGAAGTTAGATTAGATGGTGGCATGCATCAACAGGTGCAGGTACTATAACCCAAGCTCATCACTAATTAAAAAAATGTGAGCCCAGTCAATAGAAGTCTATTGGTTCAAGATTGAGTTGTGTAGAGACCAACCTGATGAACTGAAGATTTCATTTGCTCATAGTAGTAGATAGATAAAAGTTCCAAAAAATGGAACAAGAGGACATGAAGGCAACACGAGCAGACAAAGGAATCATCCTGGTAAACAGAAGAAAAACTATCATAAAAAACCAGCATGCATGACTCTAATGGATTAATTAGTGATTAAGAAGGCGCCGGTCTATTCAACCCTTGATTGGTACTAGAAACATCTGAGATGAGTATGAAAATGAGAAGCCAGGTGACCATACCCAAAGTTGACAATTGATACTGGAACCCAAAACCTAAACCCTGTGATATCCATACCAAAGCAAAACATACCATCATATTAGTTTTTTGTGTTCCAAGCAGTTCAAACATAGTGCATTCAGACAGAAGCATTACCATATAGGAGTGTAGGAAGGGCATCATTCTGATATTTGGATGGGAGTTCTGACAGTTTCCCTAACCATAAGTTGTTCCAAGCAAAAACTACAGCAATAACACAAGGGCCAAGGACAATCTGGTTCAGTATGACCTGAAATGACAAATAATTCTAAGAAAAAGGATACTTTGCACACAAAAAAACAGTTTAAATGGCGCAGTGCATTAGGGTACAGTGGAGGAGCAAAAGTGTACCTTAACAGACATATTTACAAGCGTCTGCTTGGGCATACACCGATCAAGGAACCGATACCATGCGTATGAACCTGGACCATAAAGAAGAAATCCATAGGAAGCCATACGAAGTGCGCGAAGCCAATCATGGTTGAGCAATATGTCTGGTATGAGCTCCTGAAATGAACATCTCAACAGGTATCAGAATCCACAATATGATGTGCTGTGCAATCAATAATTAGAATGCACAATGTTACATAATACCAGCATACTTTATTATATCAGTACTATCTAAATTTTTTCCATCGTAGTCTGCGATCACACCTTCACGCTCGCACTGCACAATTTAACAGGTACATACTCGATCATTACAATTTAGGTGCTGTTCGGTTTGACCCTTTTTTCCCGTAATCACTTCACGGCGTGAATGGATTGCGTTGTTTTATGTTTGGGAGAGTCAGTCCGCAATGGATCGTGGCGGGATCAGACCCCAGCCAGTAAAAACTCGATGCCCCTCCTTGCGGGCATTACCCGATCCCGCTCCTCTGTATGACTGCTACCACGCGCTAATTTATCGTGAGTTTGCGACTCTCTCACAAGCTCCTTGTCCGCTCCGCGGCGTTGCTGCTCCCAACCAAACAAATGACGGCAATGATTCAATGGCAACAGATAGCACCGGCAATCATTTCCATTACCGTTACCACTCTATTAACTGAACCAAACAGCACCTTAATGCTACGATTTACGGCAAGATAAAATACTTAGGTAGAATTGCGTTGAGATGGGATCTGTTACGGTCTCAGTTCTCAAGATACAGTCATATAAAACCAAAAATTCATATACGAATTTACGCTGCTCTCATTGTTTCATTCGAAATACTACGAATCCCATGCCCGTTGTTAGCCTCCAAATCAGTTGGTTAAACCGCTAAAGGCACAAGGTGCATGATAAAGTGGGGGTGACCTTGCTGTCGGCCTCGGCGCCGCTTCTTCGGCGATCGACGATGCGGCCGCGGACTTGCGCGATGGTGTCCCCGGCGAAGGTGAGAGATGCGGCGGTGACCGCCTGCCTGAAGGGGAAGTCTGCGGACCAGCCGCGGCTCTGCTCGATGGAGTCCGAGGACGACGACGAGAGCGGCTCCCGCGGGGGGCCGCGGCGGCGGCCGCGGGGGTCGGTGTTGCGGCGGCGGGAGTTGGACTTGCGGCGGAGGTACGGGAGGTTCCACCACCACTCCCCGCCGGTCCCTACGGCCTTCATATTCGCGCGGCGGCGGCGGCGTGGGAGGGGTGCCGAGAGAGCTGGAGGCCTGGAGCCCTGCGACAGAGGAGCGCGGCCGCTGAGGAGGGGAGGCTCCGAATCCTCTGGGGGGTCAGTGTCCCAGTCAGTGGGCCGGGACGTCGATGTGGGCTCTTCAGTGAAGTGCGAATGTGATCAGCTGGGCTCCTGCTCGGACCATCGAAACGGCCCGCATCATCTCTCAGAAGTCAGTCAGATGACACCTTCTACCAAGGGCCCAGGTTGGACGGCCTGCTTTCATTTCTACGGTCGTGTTACTAGGCCGGACAGATTTTGCTCAGCGTTACCAGAGCACAAACTACGGTTCTGTTCTCTAGTCGCTGGCTCGCTGCAGACTGATAGAATTAATATAGATCCATAGATTACGGTCGTGAAAGCATGGCAGATTTGAAGTTTGAATGGCTGGGGTGAGGTTTGAATTTTTAAGATCTTGTACTACTCTACCGCTTGAGATCGAGTCAGAAGACTATTGTTCCTTGCTGTCCTCCACCGCCTTGGGAAGCTTGAGACCATATATGGATCGAAGAAACAAGTAGCCACGGATTGCGCTGATCCATCGCTTAAACTATTTCACACGGACATGCAATGCCGCATTTCTGCCGATGATCAGCTTAACATATGCCATCCATAGAGTCATTATATTTTCAGTTCCCTTTTTCTATATTATATACTGCAAAACACCAGCTGTTCCCGCGTTCCCATCCAGGGCTAGCACTACACTGCACCCCCTCTCTTCTACACTAGCCTGTTGTTGAGCTTCTTTTTGTCAAACGGGGTGGGGTTTTATATGGGAGCAGAGGCAGCGGTGCGCGGGACGAGATGCAGATGCCGCTGCTGCCACCTCATGCATGATTGAGGGGGGTGAGGCCTCGGCTGAACAAGTCATCACGACTCCGGGGGTCGGTCGATGAGAGGATCCGAGCCGAGGGATAAAGAAATTCAGCAGCCGGTGAGAAGCTAGGATTGCGATGCCATAACTGAACAGATTAACGACTGGAATAATAATCGCCGGCGTCAGATGAGCAGCGTCCGGCGGATGCGATTGCGTGGTGTACTGGTGTCCATTTCCATGCAGCGTGGCGCCGAGGCCGTTCAGCTAGCCTTAATAATACTGGCTGATGATGACTGTGGTTGGATCTGTCAAACACGAAGCTGCTAAGGAATATGTCTGACATGACGTCCTGCTATTCAGACGTCGATGGGTTTCCAACATTAATACATCCAGATAGGTTAGTTTGACCGCGGCCAGAATATCATAAGGCGTTAGCAAGAGGCTGGCTGTAGAGGAAGCAATCGACTTGTAAAACCTCAAGGAAACGGTACTCCTGGTAGCGATGTTTTGTTTCGTCCCCAAGCAATGGAAAACGACCAGTCCTGTCCTGAATTACCACGGCATTTACATACTCCTGTCTCATCTTCGCTTGACGTACGTACGTAGTAGAGTATCTGCCAAGATCCATGTGCAACGCCTCTAGATTTTTTTTTTAATACGCGGCAGGAAAAGAATGTACCTGTCCATTCCATATGGATGGTACCGTTTCGACGGGAACGCGTGGGATGGGAATGGGATCTGCCGAGCTTCCGTCTCTGAATTTCTGAAAGGAGCTGCCTGAGATATGTATCGCACGTCTCAGTTACAGGCACGCTGATCTCTTCCTCCGATACTCCAAACCCACGCTCGTCTCGTCTCCTGTTCCACACCAACCACTGCAACACATAAACTACGATTAATCTGCTAGGAGTGGATTAGTAGTACTTGTCGTCCAATTCCCGATGGGAGGAAGCAACTGCTGACAGATAGAGAGAGAGAGGGACGACGACGAGGACATGTCGAGGGGATAGTTGGGGAGACGTCGCCGTCACACGCTCGCCCGCGCTCGTCTTCCCCCCTCCAAAACAGCCTGTCCGGCTGTCTCGCCTCTTTGTTTAAGTTTGCCCCCGTCTCGAAGCCGAGCTCAGCCAGCGTGCGCGCCCACAACCCCGCCAATCGCACCGCACGAACTGAGGGCGCGACAGCGTCACCGCGACGTTGCCTCGTGGATGCAGTTTGTTGATAGTTTAGCTCGCTTCTTGCACGCCCCACCACCGCCGCGCCGTTTCTTTTATACCCCGCGGGTGCGTCCGCCTCGAGGCAGCTAGCTTGGTAGCCGCGCCGGCCGGTGACATCGGATTCGGATCAGCCCAAGAACTGCTCTGCCTCACCATGGATGGCGAGTGGAGAGCATGGGGCGGCGGTGTCGTCGCCGACGGTGTCCGGCGGCGACGGCAAGGTTGCTGCTGGGCGGCCACATGGAGGTCTTCCGGCTGACGATTGCCCGGGGTCGCCTGTGTCACCAGCAGCAGCGCCGTCGACGTCGCCAGCGGCGGCTAGCGGGAGGCGGCGGTCGGCGAACAAGCGGGTGGTGACCGTGGCGCTGGCCGACGTGAGCGGGCCGCGGCCCAAGGGCGTGGGCGAGGGCAACACGCCGACTGACTCGTGGGCATGGCGGAAATACGGGCAGAAACCCATCAAAGGCTCTCCTTTCCCGAGGTCTTCAATTCTCCGATCCGTGCACCCTTAGCCCTTACTTCTTCGTTCTTCAAGCTCTCGTCCATCGTGCACGCAAAGCATGTGTTTCTGATCTGCGGGGATCGGGGTACTGTGCAGGGCATTACTACCGGTGCAGCAGCTCCAAGGGGTGCCCGGCGAGGAAGCAGGTGGAGCGGAGCCGGGACGACCCGGCCAAGGTGATCGTCACCTACTCCTTCGAGCACAGCCACTCCGACGCGGTGCCCAAGGCGCAGAACCGGCAGGCCCCTCCGAAGGCCAAGCAGGGGGCCCCGCTCCAGCCGGAGCCGCCCGCCGAGTCCCCGTCATCCGGCAGCCGCGACGCCGCCGCCAGGACGACGACGACGACGGCCTGCCGCGCCGGCGCGCTTATTGCCACCGAGTGCGCGCCCGCGGTCGTCCAGGTACACGACGAGTTCCGGTGGCTGTACGACAGCGTGTCCGTGACCTCGTCGACGTCGCCCTCCGACGCCGACGCCGACGAGATGCTGCTGTACGGGCCCATGCTGTTCGGCGCCCCGCCGCCCCTCCCCGACGAGTTCGGCGACGTCGGCGGGCTGTTCGAGGGCGGAAGCGGGGAGGGGGCGGCGGCGAGGAGGACGCCATGTTCGCGGGGCTCGGCGAGCTGCCCGAGTGCGCCATGGTGTTCCGGCGCGGCGGCGCGCTGCCGTCGATGGCGGGCGGGTTGAAGGTGGAGCAGCCGGCGGAGAGCGCCGCCGCCATGTCGTGACGCGCGCGGCCGGCCTCTGGTCATGGCGCGTGGCATGTGGGGGCGCTCCGGACTCCAATAAAACCAGACGAATTCGTGTAGGGGCTCTCCTCTTTGATCTATCTGATCTGCTGTCAACTTTTGGCTTCTTGCCCTTTCCCGTTTGTCACTTAGCCTTTTGTTCTCCTCCCACCCTTGTTTGATTGGTTCTTTACTATACACACACAGTACTATGACATGTACACGTACGTATGATATATAGCACGTATAGAAGAATGAATTCGAGGCATTTTTGCGGTTGCTCGGGATTGGCAGGGACACAAACAGAGATATTTATGGTTTGGTTGAAGCATATCTCGTTTCGTATGCAAGATGATTGTACGTGCGCGTTCGGCACACAGACGCACAGGGAGAGAAGAGAGAGAGGGAAAAGGGAATAACATATACTCCGTAAACAGTATCTAATTAAGTCGTCGCTGTCGTGGCCGTGGTGCATGCGCAACCGGATAACATTGAAGAATTCATCTCCGTGACAGCAGAGAAATCGATCAACAAGCTTGGTTATGATATCACCACCGGTTCCGCATGCATCCCGTCCCGACAAGAACATTTTCATTTCGAGACGAAGAGATCGAGCTGCCTAGCTACGCCGCAGTCCCACACGGGCGGCGGTGCGCGCGGAGTGTGAACTGCGCTAGCTGCCGCTGCCGCGTCTCGGCATGTTGTTTTTTCTCTCTCGTCGGGGTCTGTGGTCGGTCTGCCTACCCCCTGCCGTGTCGCGGTGGACGAGCCGGAACGGTACTAGCTCGCATCTGACAGCAACGCGCGCCTGCGGTACTTAACGGGAGGTTGACTGGATCTCTCTCCGCCAATGTGCATGCGCGCACGTCGACCGGCGACTTGTGCGCCCGCCCGCCCGTCGCTAGCGCCACTTGATACGAGACATGGCTCTGACCGAGCGCCACAGATCGCGACATCGCCGCCTGCAACTTGCTCCGTCGGAGAGGCGAGGCGAGCGAGTGGTGCGCGCACGCATGGCGATTTAGGTTTGGCTCCGGCTGGTTGGCGCCCCCCGACGCCGACTAAACGCTAGCTGCACACAGCAGATAATCAAGCTGCTGCGCCCACCGCCCCACTTTTCTTTTTTTTTATCGTGATGAGCACATGCACATATAATCTGGCCGTATCTCACATGCAGGCTGCTACGTACGTCCCTCTCGTACAGAATACAGATCGCATGTGCTTCGGGCAAGCCTGCAGCGACCAACTACACGCCGCCTATTGTCTACAGCCCGATCGAGCTAGCGACGGCGTCTGATCGAATATTGCATGCATATGCATCCGATCCGTTGCCAAAGTCAGACTAACATAATGCTTGAAATTTGGGACATGAGTTGGGATAAACTTGACAAGAAAGCTGACTAAACAAACACTCTGAAAATTAAAACGGGTATATGTCTTATTACTGTAGTATCTACGGAAGAAACGCATCAAATTAGTCCTAGTACTGGCCGGGGACGACGGGACTGAAGCTGAATCTCGGATTCTGGATCCGGGAGCGGGGCGATTCTCCGGTACACATGCATCAGGTTTACTATTAATTTTTCAACTTCCTCTCTCGCATCTTTGGCGTCATGGGGACGGGTGGATTCTGCGCCGGCGAATCGCAGGGCAATTCTCCTTTGGCACGCGCATGCATGCTCAAGCACCGCGTGCATGCATCATGCCCTCGTGCCAAAGACGAACTGCCCCGTGATTCACCGGCGCCTGGCGGACGACGCCTGGCCTTTCTACGGCGCCCTCCGATGACGAGCGCCTGCTGCTGTCCGCCCTGTCCCGGCCCGGGTGGATGCAAATAATATATACGCACGCGCCGCGCGCTCCGGCCTGGGGAATGAAATGGATCCGGGACGGCATATGCCGATCTCCGAGGAGGGGAGGGACTATTCCGGAGGAGCTTCCATGCCTGATGGCGATGTGGAGATCTCACGCCGGATTCTTCTTTTCCCCCTCCTGCCGAATGTGCTCGGCTGCCGGAAGGAATGGTGCCGTCCCGGCCTCTGTCGCTGAGCTGGAGTTGCAGTTGCACGTATACGTGATAATTCAGAGGTCTCCCGGCCGGTGGTGACCTTCATTTTCTGCGTTCGTTAACGGATCATCAGCAGGTGCAGCAATCGGCAGCTATACCAACTACTCCATGCTTTGCTTCGATGCGGGGAGCATCTTTTATTTTTCATGCACGGACTGGCGAAGCCAATGCGCACGTCCGGCACTGTAGCGCCGCGAACGAAGTTGCTAGGCGGAGGTCATGTGGCACATTCCGCCGGATCTTCACCCCTGTTTGCAAAAATGCACCCTTCGGGCCTGATCGCATCCGATAAAGCTTTAGACCTCTGGATCATTCGTGTCATGCATGCATGGTGCATGGATTCTGCAGAGCTGCCGCATGCTAATTTCTTCGGTAACCGCCGGTAGCCGGGGTAGGCGCCTCCGTGCATGTCCAAATTGTAAGCCCTCTTTTTATCCGTTGATATAGCTAGACATATCCTGCCCTTATAATTTCGGATGGGGAAGTAGTATATTTAGCTAAACTGATGAAGATTTAAGAAGCTAGCTAAAAAATCAAGAAGGTTTATTATGGTGGCCAGTGAGCAACCTTGATTATTCGTCATGTAGTTTTTTTTTTCATAAATAAGATCGGCAGAGACATGACTGTGGGATGTGAAGAAAATCACCTTGGCAATATATACAAATGAAGATAACGAAGAAAACCGATCTACATTATTCAGATTCACGTCGCCAGCGACAGCATGAGACTTGCCATTGTAGCATATTTATGTGGCATATATATAGCATATGCTGAAGGCTAACATGTCAAGAATATCCACAAACATCTCGTAAAATCATACTATGTAGCTCGATCGGAGAAAACATGCACAGAGACACCGACACTCCGGTACTGACGATGACAATAAAACTCAGGCTCAAGCGTCCCAATAACAAGAATGGCCGAATGAGGAACCGTAATTTCCTGATCTCACAGCAGTCAGGCTAGGGATTGTCCAATGGCATGATGCTGATTTCATTCCTCGGTCCTCCCGTGTGCACATCTCGCAGTGGCACAGGATGGTAAAAGGGACTAAAAATTTTGCCTACACATTTTAATGACCGATCTAAAAACGAATCAGATCACATTCCTATTCATTTTTTAACCAAAAAAATCATCGATAGCTCTTTTGGATCTTGACCCACTGCACTACCACCCCTCCGGACGGTGCCCTGACGCTATTGTGTGCAGCTATAAATACATACGGCGAAACCTAGGAGCTGCAGTGAGAAACGCAAGCAACACTCCAATGCAAGTCTCTGCGCAGCTCTTTACCAGAGGTGGATGAGAAAGCGAGAGATCTGATCCGATCTGATCAGGACGCCTGCATGGCTGTGCGAGTCTTCCTTGGCAGTGTTCGCGTCTGCGCAGCGCTACAAGGCGATAGATCGATCGGCCACTGCCAAAGGAGACTTGCCCAGCGATGCAGCTTTGCGGCCTCAAAAACTCAAATCAACTGGGGGGCGGTTCGAGCTCTTGCGCTTGCATGCATGTTCGCGTTGGTGCCATCATGCATTTGTTTCTACTAGTGTTTTTGTTCTAAAAAGTGCCATCCTGCATGGCTGCAGCAAAGGTAGACCCAGTGTTGTTGGCCGTATTTATGCATTTTGAGCGGTTGATCAGCTGGGGTGGCATGTAGAAACTGGGTTTGACACAAGCAGCCCAAATCTGCAACACTGTTTCCAGCCCAAGGCCCATGAAGCATGGGGACTGACTTCGGTGTCGAGTCCAGTTTGCTCTGAGGCTGGCAAGAGGCCCCACCGGCCAGCTCCCCGTATCGTCTGCCGGCCGGCCACCCAACCTGGCCTTCCTTAAAAGACGTGCAAAAGAAGAGTAAATTCCTTATACGCCATTAAAATTTGTAACAATCTCTTACGTGCCATTGAAAATTATACAATCCTTTGTATGCCATCGTTTTTAATTTTGAGTCTCTTACGTGCCACCGCCGTTAACTTCAAAGGTAATGCCGTTACTTTGTTTTGGAAAAGACCATTATACCCCTGCGTAATAATCCCTTGCATGCCATTCGCGCACACCAGCTTGGCCGGGCCATCGACGTGCGCCGTCCCGCCGCCATCGCCCCCGCCTCCCGAATTCATCATCAGCCAGATGACTTGCTGCACCACAAACCGCCGCATCCGCGGGACCATGATCTCTGGATACCTGCCGCAGGATGCTCGCCAGCCGCTCCACGTATGCCCGCTCGTCGGCCATGCCGGCGCTGCGGAGCTCGGCGGCGAACTGCTCGCCGTCGATGAACTTGCAGATGCAGACGGACACCTCCAGGACCTTGTCCCTGTCCGCCTCCGCCATGGTGGCGTTCAGCACCGCCAGGCTCTGCAGCACCCTCGCGTTCAGGCGCCGCGCGTCGCTGTCGTCCTGGAGCGCGGACACGAGCTGGTCCAGCACGTCGTCCCACTTGAGGATCGCAGTGCAACCGGCCTCTCTCTCCAGAACCAGCATCGCCAGCGCTTCGCCGGCCTCGCGGCCGAGCTCTGTGTCCTGAGAATTGAAGAATACCGAGAGCAGCAGCTTGACCAAGCCCCCGGTGGCCACGATGGTGTCCTTTCGCTGTCTTCCATGGCCATCCCTGTCCCCGTCAGCATGTCCGTGGAGAGCTTCTGGGCCGTCCCGCGGCCGGCTCCATCACGCGCGGCGCGCTCGCCGTCCCGGCCCGCCGCGGCCGCTCAGCGCTCCGTCTCGCTCGTGGCCGTCTCCCTCGCGCGCGGTGCCGTGCCCGTGCCGCGCCGCCACGGCCGCTCTACGCTCCGTCTCGTTCGCGGCCGACTCCCTCGCGCGCGCCCCACGCCACCGCGAACGGCACCCTCGCACGCGGCGTGCTCTCGCCCCTTGCGGTCGTCTCCCTCACGCGCGGCCGGTCGGCGCTCCGCCCCGTCCTCGCGCGCGCACGTACCCGTCGAGTGCCTCCCGGAGGGCGGACGGAGGCAAGCGGCGCGCCGCGAGGGCCACTGCGGCATCCACATCCGCGCCAAGGGCGGCGAGCAGGCGGCGCCGAGCGCGTGCGCCGCGAGGGCGGCCGACGGCAGGCCGTCCTTTTGTCCGCGCCACTCCAGTCCGCGATGGACGCCGCGGGACGCTGCCTGGTCGGGGGAGATGGCCACGGGTGGGTGCAGGAGTTAACGGCGTTAGGTTGGAGTAGACGGCAATGGCATGTAAGGGATTGAAAATTAAAACCGATGGCATAGAAGGAAATGCATAATTTCTAATGGCACGTAAGGGATAATTATAAGTTTCGATGGCGTATAAGAAATTTACTCGCAAAAGAAGGGCCTTTTTGGTAGGCGTCCAGCCACGCTGCACTTGAGCAGTGGCAGAGTGGCACCGAGCCGTTGCGCCACTGGCACCCGATCACCCGACCCCGACCCAAATAAAGCGCCCATTTCGAACGGACACGGCCGGCAAGTCCAAATCCCCCTGGCTTCCAAACTCCAGTTCTTTCTTCGATTCTATAGGTTCTTCCAGCTGCCGATCTTGCCAAACCCACAGGCCACAGCACCGCGCTCTACCTGTAGCCAGAAAAATGGAAGGAGGCGAGATTTTTGAGAGCATGGATTCGTTGTGGTTCTACTCCAGCGTCTTCCTCCGGGCGTCGTCTTCCAAGCACAAGCAGAGCGAGCGTGCAGAAGAGCTGCAGCTGCAGGCCAGACCCAGGCAGCAGCAGGACTCGGCAGAAACGCACAGGGCGAGCAGCGGCAGCGCTGGCCCTGGCCCTGGCCAGGCTCCCAGATGCGTCAAGGAGGCAGCGGCGCAAACGGAGCGAAGAGCGGCGGCGGCGGGAACGGTGCGAGTAGCGGCTGCGACTACAAGGGGCTGCAGGGAGTGGGACGAGCGCATGGTTGCTTGGCAGAGGGAGCAGAGGCGGAGGACGCGCGTTGCTGCGGCGGCACGGTGCTCCCAGGCGCCGATGCCGGCCACGGGAGAAGGCGTGGCCATGAAGGCGCATCTCAGGTCGTGGGCTCACGCTGTCGCTTGCTCCGTCAGATGAGGACTCTCAGTTCAGAATCTTCAAGTGCTGTATTCTATGCCTATTGCTTAGTGCCACACCCGTTCTTTGCTCCATCTCTGAATAATAGCATCTCTTCATGGCTGTACCTGCCAAATGTTGTATGCATTCTGCTGTTCAGGATTCCAGTTGCATCACTTGAAGCTGAGGTAATTAGTTCCACCAATCCCCAGTGCAAGTATATGCATGTGTCCATGCTTTCATAAATCATGACTGTATAAGGGTGCCACCTTTTTGTACACTTATTTTGCGTCCTGGAATCTGAACTCTACGGGTAATCGACCTGAGCTAACACTAACAGAGGATTTACAAGTATACCGTGTGCGTGTGGGATCGAGGGCAACAGAGCTAATGCTATAAACAGCCCTCTGTAAATGATTAGGCTAAAACAAGAGGTAAACTGGGGTTAGGCATCACTAGAATACCACATAGATTCTCTTGTTACCGTGTTCACTCCTTGTTGGGCACTGCCTCTGGGAGTTTAAATGTGGGGGGCTTGTCGGCACCTTTCCTCGAGTACTCTCGCCACCTCCTTGCTGCAGCCGCCGCTCGCTTTGCTCTCTCCTTTGCATCCTCTTCTGCTTAGTGTGTTAGTAGCAGCGTTAACAAGACGAAGGTGAAGGATAGAAAGCACAAAAGGTACTGGGAAATTCCAGTGACAAAATATGGTAGCTTTACCGTTCTTCTCATATCTTGTTGGTGCGCCCCAGATATCACTCCATGAGCCTCCCTTACTGGAATCATCTTGGCTCATCCGCCTTCTGACCTTTTCCTGCAAGATACAGACAAATTCAGAAGATTAAGCAAGCATTTCATTTGTCAAAAATCAGAAGAATGTGATCCTGATTTTTTTTTCTTAGTAGAACTTCTATGTCTGTATAAGGAAAGTTGTGTATCAAACAGAGAACTGTACCAGGACTTTGGCTTGTCTTTTCTCCCAGCGTGAACTTGCCTGACAAGGAAGAGATAATTGTACAGGCAGGTTAACAAGATGTGAGATGCTGTTCATTGTTTTTGAATTTTGAAATTAAGACTTGTGCTATAAAATATTATCTTCTGGAGGTGTTGCATTGCAACAAAAGCAATAACCATGCTTTGGCGATATATACTAATACTACTATTACTACTTGTTGCAGAAAAGAGGGACGATTCATTTCAAAAAGAGAAGGTCAGTAAACAATTATATGAAGTAGAGATTACCATGCGGAACACATCAACTGAACCTCCCATCCCAGCAAGCATCAATCCAACCTGATAAAATGGGGAAAATGTCATATACTAGTGCAAGGTATGATACATAGAAGGTTTGTTCGGCTGTTAATTAGCTATACCTTTCAAAAATAAAATGTTAACTAGCAACATTTATAATAATCGTTTACAAACATGATCATGCCATCAAAATTATTAGGAATAAATTCTTACATTTACTCTCTCTACTCTGCGCATTTCATCCTCAAGGAGTGAAAGTTGTGCGGCTGAAGTCCAATGAATGCAGTCAACTGGACTGAACATAATGAAAGTTTATCAGAACAATTTTAGTAGTCAGAAGTCTCAGAATGCAGGTTTTCAGGCCTATAGAAAAATTTATTTGACCCACTTTGCACCAAAATTTTCAATAACGATGCTTGTTGAATAATTGATAAATTAATGATAAAAAAACAAAAGCAAAAGGACTCTGGCACTCTCACCAACTGTCAATAGCTTCTTGAATCAGTTCAGTGTTGCCTGATTGGTCATAAACTCTTGCCCGTCCAAACTCTTCCTCAATTTCAAAGACCTTGGAACACACATTAGCACAGTTTTTGCATCCTGCAGAGATGTGAGCAGAGCATAACTAAGTGTTCATTACATTGATTCCAAATAAAGTTTCTGTTCAGGGCAAAGTCACCAGTACCTATGCAGCTAAACTCATCGACAAACACATGATCCCGGGGAGCACTGTCATCCAAGAAAGGATTAGTTGCAGTGGCGGCATACCCATGTATCTCATCATACACTGCTCGTTGGATGGGATCGGTAAGCACCTGCTTTCACTTGCACATATTAACTTCCTGACAAAATTGGAGCGCAGCTCCATATAACATGTTCAGAAAATGGAAGAATTTATATTTTAGGATGTTACCGTGTAAACCTCGTTGATGAACATGCAGAAATTCGTGACATCTGGGTCATTCCCACTGAGATCTGGATGGCACGATTTCATGCAATTGTAGTACGCTTTCTTGATTTGCTTCGGTGTTGCATCTGGCATCTGAAAATATGCAAGAAATAGCTTCTAAGCGCCCGACAGTGCCTTCAGAGATGCAACAAACACCACCACTACATAGCATGCTTCTTTTGCTTAACCATTTTGAAATTGGTGCCACGAACATATAAAATAATTTCACATCGATCTAGTTCTAAATAAAGAAGAAAGGTATATTGCTTCTTTTCGACATATACCAGACTAGGCAATTAAAAAATAATGGGTTTAAGGCAAAATTTAAATAGCGACTCCTACTTACTAGGAGTAATTAACGTGTAAACAGCAACAAAAAAAAAAAACTCGGTACGAAGCACCTACAACGCCAAGAACAGCGTAATAATCTTCAGCCACGCCCCCTTCCGAGCTGCGGGACTCCGCCGCCACCGCTTCCACCCTCAAGCCCCTCCTTCCCCACGTCCTTCGTCGCCGGTGCTGTTCTCTTCTTCCGGCCCCAGCCAACCCCGTGATGGCATATCGCTGTGGGCTGCCGGAGCAGGGGACCGGCGTTGATGCTGCATGGAACTTGGTGACAGAATCCGCGAGCAGCGGTGGCGAAAAGAGAGGGGCCATTGGATGAGACGGAAGGGTGTATTTGATCTGGCTTCCGGCTCCGAGAGAGAGAGAGAGAGAGAGAGGGCAAGGCAGTATGGATCCGCTGGGGTTCGCCTGCTCTGTTTTCCCGTTTTCTTGGCGCCCGGTGTTTGTTTTTTGTTTTTTCTCCGCCACTCCTCTCCCGCGATTTTTGTCTGCCGTTTCGCAATATCCACCTCGCCAGTGACCATATTTTGCGCAAAAACAAACCATGCCGAGAATTATTTGTGACGAGATGTGACTCTTTGTAGGAGTAGAAGATATGGTATAGCATTAAAAAAAAAAGAAGATATGGTACATATCCCTTTAAATTGACCCATATAACATACTTCCTTCATTTTTTTATTTGTCGTCCGTTAAGTTCATTTTTAAGCTAAAACACGATAAATAAAAAAGAATGGAGGAAGTACTCCGTATCAGTAAATGGACTGTTACGGATTTTGAAGCGAGAGTAAGGAGAGAGAAGAGTGCAGCGCCAACTTTGTCGAGTTAAGTTTGATCATGCCAATAGAGAAGAATGCAAATATATGTGCTATGAAAGTACATTTCATTGCAAATCTAATGCTGTGGATTTGACATGATAAGTGTTAGTATAGTTTTCTATAAAATTAACCACATTTAAACTGGTTTTACCTAGAAAAAAAGCAAAATTATAGTTACTTTGAGATGGAGATAGGTCCAAGAACCATCCATTGACCATTGGGTACCCACTGATCCTTTAACAATTTAGATTATTTACATCCTGGCATGGTCCATTCCGAAAAATAATATTGGGTTTATCTTATACTCCCTCCACCCTAATTTATAGGTCGTTTGGCTTTTTTAGCATCAAGTTTAATCGGCTTATCTTATTTAAAATATTTGTGAAAATGTAGAAAAATTCAATTAATAGTTAAAGTATATTATATGCTAAACTAAATCACAATGAAAATAAATGATAATTGTGAAAATTTTTGAATAAAACGAGTCGGTCAAACTTGATGTCAAAAAAGTCAAACGATCTAGAAATTGAGACGGAGGGAGTATCAAACTATCATATGTTTGACCAACTCAATAAAGAAGGGTATTAATGTAGTGCATGCTTGGTTCAATGCCAACGGCTTGCCAAAATTATAGTAAGTCAAATTGTCTATCCAAAATTTTGGCATGACCAATTTTAGCAGCAAACCAAGCAAGGCACATATACATATCTCTGAAGTAACTATAAAAAGTTACTACTTTCCTCTAGTTTAAAATATTTGTCGCGGTTGATTTTTTTAGAACTTTATCATTCATCTTAATATTTTGTTGTGATTTGTTTTACCATTGTGGAGAGTTTGAGCTATGACTTGTTTTTTTATATGTTTACATAATTTTTTTTGAATAATATGAACGATTAAAGTTGTAAAAAAAAAGTCAACCATGGCTTGTATTCTAAACCGGATGGAGTACTTCATAGTGGATCTAATGATTATCATATGGCTCATAAATATATTATTATCTTCTACAGACTTAGTTAAATTAGGATAATTCGATTTGCAATAAATTTATAATCCTTTATATTTTATGACTGAGATAATACCAAATGGCTACCAGGTTTGAGATTCGTATTCCTGTAACATTTATCCCTTAGAAGATAAAACCGCATGAACCAAAGAATGAAAATGTCCTATTCAAGGCAAGGAACAAAAGTTGTCCAAAGTCAGCAGCACCTCTTATGAAAAAAAGTCACCACTCACCAGCACCTGACATCTGTCGGTTTGTCACATAGTCGCAGGTAATGGATGATAAGGCCTTAAAACGGAAAAAAAATCATATTTTTCTTTGGTTTTTTGATAATATATGAAAGGTGCAATATGCATATATTTTCTTGCCCGAAATTGTGGAGGGAAACTGGAAAGAGATTTGTGTTGATAGTGAAGATGGGCGCGTGGGCCCTGTTACTTTTGGCTCATGTTGTGCACCACAGTACCACACACAAATAAACAGCAACTGAAACGCTTTGTGTTGGACCAGAAAAGAAGCGATGTTTTTTTTCTGGTGGGCAGATTGTTGGGTTAGGCTATCCCCAACAGACTGACTAAAAGGGACTGACTATCACTATTCCAACTGTTCATCTCTCTGTTTACAGTAGCGCTACGGTGTCGATTTGTACTATAGACGTTATTTTTACTCATTCAATTGGAGATGGTCTTACATGAATCTTCACGATGGAACATTGGAAGGGCACAGCCTCAGCTGAAAATTCAGGAACATTTGCTAATTGCTATTGCTATCCTATCCACATCGCAATGGCTCATACGCCATTGTTTAATGTACTCCCGGGTCGGGTGTGCGTGATTGTTCACATGGCAAGTCTCTGCCTCTGGTACAGAGTACAGATGTACAGTTCGTTAGGACTTAGCTGAACTGCAAATCTGGAAACATGACTAACCGGCCATCCGATTTCATGGTCATGGCAGTCCAGTTCGTCAGCTGTCCATATCCTCAAACCCCACAGGCGTCCGAACTGAAAACCTGAAGCCAAATCTCGAACGCACACAGATCCAGTAACGATGTACCGTACAGTACTACGAAACCCGAGGCGGCAGCGGCATGTTACGTCAGCAGCACCAGCTTCAAGTGCGAGCATAAACAACGTCCTACATGGCGATCATGGCAATAAAATTTGACGGGTCGTTCTGAAAAAGACCCGCAGGAGCAGGATGGTGGAGCACTGGAGCCAGGGGGCTGCCGACGCATGCCACCAACCGGAGCTCGGCCAACAAAACCGATGCTCCCGCGCGCGGCGCTGCCAATTGCGCCGGCCGGAAACGAGCGATTCCCATACTATGTGCGCGGCGCGGTGCGGCGCTCGTTTCTACGCTACACCCGGCGGGTTTCGCGGCCGGATCGAGCCTGGCAGGCGGTGGCGCCGACGTGCGCGCGGTGCAATCCCGCGACCAACTCCGCATCGTGAGGGTGAGATCACTCCCGGTAGGTCCGCACTCCGCAGCAGCCAACAATATTATCTTTCGCCGCGATCACTGCAGCTAGCTAGCTCCCTGAGCTCATCTTAAGCCAACGCGAGCCTCCCAACCAATCAGCCCAAGTCACGCCCTAGGCCCTAGCCAACTTGCGTTGGTACGTGCGGGGGGAGCAGAGCAGCAATGCAGCAGCGGTCGACGCTCCTGGCTCTGTGCCTGCTCCTGTGCTGCGCGTTGTCGTGCCCGGGGATGGCCGGAGGCAGAGTGCTGAGCTTCGAAGCTGGCACGGCGAGGCGAGTGTCCCCGGCCGCCGGCGGCGCCGGCAGCGGGTCAGTGGCGGTGGTGCGCAAGGAGCCTTGGGCCCTTCCTGGCAGCGGCACAAGGGCCCAGCGGTTGATGCGGTCCGTGCCGAGCCCTGGCGTCGGGCACTAGCCGCCAACAGGCAACAGGGATCCCTCTGGTTGCCTAGAAACGTTTGCAGGGAAAGCTTGCGCGGTAACAGTTTGGTATCTGGGAGTATTTGTTTTTTTTTTTTTCATGGTGTGAGTTTTGCGACTCTGCTCAGCAGCTGAAGATGATCCTAGGGGATCAACTACTCAACCATCTGCACTTTAATTTTCGTTTGACCACGATATTCTTGGGTTTCCTAACCCATTTCCAGTTTCCTTATGTTTTAACTGAAGTTTGTATCATAATTGTATGGCATAATTTCACATGCATGAGCAAGATGGTATTCTACTGTTTTCTGGGTGCGTTGCCTTTATAGATCTACTGTAGTAGGCTTATATATGCTCTACGAACTCGTGGAAATATACTCCATTCTTCCACCTGCAGCAGGCAAAATCTCAACGGGACACCTCTACTAATCTCGGATTATATTCTATGAAATCTCCGAAACACCCATTCTTCCATTCTCAACCGATACCAAGGTGAAAAAGTACAAACGATGCCAGCCACGGATTCTTTCCTCCAGGCTCCAGGCACTTTTTCCCATCTAGATAAAGAAAATATGAAAATTACTCTAGAACTAACATAAGGCAAAGTGGGAAAAGAAGCAGAAAATAGAGAGAAAAACTATGTTATTAACATTTATCCGACCGACTATCCTGGCTTGCTAATGTTTCGCTTCCAGCTGAACGAAATCGGCTTCAGTTTTAGTCTGGTGGTGGCAGTGTCACATCAGCTAAGCACTTCTGACATCCCCAGGACGAAATTTGATGCCATCATCATGCTTGCTCCAGTGTAGACGGCCCATCCGTTGATTCAGGTGAACCAGAACCAGCCTCCTCAGATGCATCAGCAAGTGCCTCGAGCATGTTTAAGACGTCATTAGTATCATCCAAATAGTAAACGGCCTTGCTTGGTTTCTGGCCGACTGTGCAGGCATACAACGAAGTTTCGGGATCAACCATGCTCCTCCTCATAATATCAGCAATCTTTTCAAACATGTCCTCGTCCGATCTATCATCACCAATGCATAAAACGAAATCTGCTTGCCTCCCCTTCTCCATAAGAGTTGAAAGTATGTTCTCCGCAACAAAACCTTTGCTGACAGCCTGCAGTCAAATAAAATCAGGAAATTGAACTCAGGGTCGTAACTAACTCAATTGCTGTTGAGAATGGAGAAATCAATTTCAATGAAAGAAATCAGACGATTACTTTGATGAAAAAGTTTCATAGCAAACACAACTGAGATAGGTTAAGCAGATGCAAATTGAAATTTCTCATTCTCCTAGGCATCATAACATGTCATCAGAGAATGAAACATTGGACAATAGTATTATGGGCTAAATGGCATAGACATCACAGTATCATCATCATCAAGTAAACAGAAGAAACGCTTATGAAATATTGATCTTACTAGGCACACTACTTTGCCGTCCATGTGAGGAAGGTGGTGGGTATCCACATGCCAATTTCAACTATGCAGAATAGATCGATTTGTTTGGACAAATTCAATACCTGAGGCTTAACTTCTACAATATGCTGGCCACTCTTTACAGAGACTGGCTCATTGGCCAGAACACTTTCCAAATGATTTAGCATTTCTTTCGCTTGTGAAGATCCAAAACCAGGGTCAGCATCTTGATGATGCCAGACCAAAGCACTTTCTTTGGTTTCAATATATGATCCATCAGTTGCCTCTGTGTACAGTTTCATTACCGGTTCAGCCATATGCATCCATCCAAAGTCTGGGGTCTGATTTTGTATTTGCCACTGTTCATCTCTGGTCCACCTGCAGATAGAAGCAACTGTTGAGATATGTCCCAAACTTCCTAAATCCCAATGTTTAGCATCACTTCAACCTCACAAACATTCAAAAGAATCATACAGAAGCATCAAGGAACACAGAAGTTTCAATGTTTGTCCTACTGTTTGCAAGCAAGCATTTCTGGAATGCAGCATGCAGTGTTGGGTGTGTTATCCAATTGCAGCCTATTTCATCTCTCAGCTAGGGAAAAAGGAATCCGCTTATTACAATAGCCCAACTATCATTCAAATCTTTTAGTAGCTCCAGCTTGATTGAGCAATAAACACATATTAACGCTAAAATAACCCTACCAAATCACATGACAGACCTTTTTGGTTATGTCGAATTATCAAGTGTTGTATGGATGCAGAGATAAAATATTGCTGCATGGGGTTTATACATAAATGTTTCATTGATGATCAGTGCATTCAAGGGTCATGCATATAAGTTATAAGTACATAGCTAAAGTTACAACTTACAAGTACATAGCTATCATCCAAATAATACAGGGTCTTTAATACTATATCACTAGCAGTCCTAACATATAGATATCGTAAGCAGGCTGCCCTGTTGACACATTTACAGATCTGATACCTCCACAAGATTAAAATATGTGATGGTCACTGCCCTTATAGTTTTAAACATGGGAACAGACACATTGCCAATGCCAACATGACCACTGTCAGAATAGATACTCCTGTTGCACTGCAACTAGAACTCACCACGAACATGGCATCAGCATGACGCCATAAAATGTAAGTATATGTCTTGTCTTTCTAGAAATTTTAGGTACACATACTGAAGAAGTATGATGTTTTTGATGAATTTGAGCTACATCGTGTTCAACATATTCGTGAATGAACTATCTTAATCCACAACTAAGAAAGATAAACAAAGTCTTTGCTTGCTAATTTTCCAGGCATGAATACAGAGTCTACTAAACAAAAACAAAACATGAATGAGCTGTTCCTGTAAGAAGCTTTGACCAATCTCTCTCATCAAAAGAAGAAGGTAGGATATGAAAAAAAGTAGTAATACTAGTTACTCAAATGATAACTCATTCTACGTCATCGCATAGTTACCACAGTGTTGCTTCATCTAAAATTTTCCCCAATGTAATCAAGATAAGCTTTGTGTGTGTGTGGGTGGGGTGGGGGTGGGGGGCTGGCTCAATTCACTTTCTTTTAAGAGAGAACTCCAATGAAATGCAGTAAAGAAATGTGATAATTAAACATTCGTGAAAACAGCATAATGGCTATACCTCATAAAGTAGCCATGTTCTGCAGCAATGCCGAGCTCTGGGCAAGCGTAAAACCATTTTTCAAGGCTAGCCCTTCCTCTTCCACTTACTATAAAAACAACGTTCTTCTTATCGGCACACAAGCTATTCATCATGTTAACAACAGTTTCATTTGGAGTCTTGTCAATTGTAGTTTGTGGCACTAGAGTTCCATCATAGTCCAGTAGTATGACCCTGCTCTTTGACTTCTTATAATCCGCAACAATAGAATCCACAGTCAGCTTTTTGAAATTGCGGTCGAGTGCAACCACTCTAAATCCAAATCCTAGTCCAACACCCCAGCATTTTCTCCTAAAATGGTCTCTACAGCTTCTCTCGAAATCGTTGATAAAGCTCTTAGACCAATAGGCAACATCGTGTGAGCTGACATACCGATAGTGCTTCTCATGTCGCAGTTGCTTCTCATTATCTGGCAAAGCAATGGATTCGTTCATTGCCTCTGCTGTTGACTCAATATTCCACGGGTTTACCCTAATTGCTCCACTCAACGATGGTGAGCAACCAATGAATTCTGACACGACTAGCATACTCTTCCCCCTGGGTCTATCGCTCCCAGTCCCAGAGCCATCCAAAGCAGGGATTCCCTGCCTACACACAATGTATTCATACGGTGTAAGGTTCATCCCATCCCTGACTGCAGTGACAACGACACACTCTGCGATGGTGTAATAAGCCATCCTCTCAACACTTGAGAGTGCCCTGTGCACAAGAACGACAGGGCTATATCCAGGCTGTTCAAACTGCTCATTGACCCTCCTGCAACTCTCTTCAATCTCGGCCTGAAGCTCTTCCAACTCTTTCCCACTGCCACCTTTTGGGTTTGCAATCTGCACCAGCACCGCTCGGCCCTGCCATTTCGGGTGCGTCTTGAGCATCTGTTCAAAGGCAAGAATCTTCAGATCAATCCCCTTGAATATGTCCATATCATCGACACCGAGCAAGACGGTCTTCCCGTTGAATTGGCTCCGGAGCTCCGCGACCTGGCGCTCGAGGTCAGGCTGCTGAAGCAGCGACTGCAGCTGCGCCATGTTTATGCCAACAGACATGATCTTGATCCCCACGGTGCGGCCAAAGTAATCGAGGCCAATGTATCCCCTCTTGGACTGGTACTCGATCCCAAGCATGCGGCAGCAGCAGGAGAGGAAATGCCGGGCGTAATCGAAGGTGTGGAAGCCGATGAGATCGCAGTTGAGCAGCGATTTGAGGATCTCGTCGCGGACGGGGAGGGAGCGGTAGAGCTCCGAGGAAGGGAAGGGGCTGTGCAGGAAGAAGCCGATGCGGAGGCGGTTGAAGCGGCGGCGCAGGAAGGAGGGGAGGGCGAGGAGGTGGTAGTCGTGGATCCAGACGTAGTCGTCCTCGGGGTTGAGGACCTCGATGACGCGCTGGGAGAAGAGCTTGTTGGCGAGGACGTAGGCCTCCCACTGGGAGCGGTCGAAGCGGCCGGCGTGGTCGTGCGAGAGGGGGAGCATGTAGTGGAAGAGGGGCCAGAGCGTCTGCTTGCAGAAGCCGTGGTAGAACCTGTCGCAGAGGTCCTTGGGGAGGAAGGCCGGGACGCAGCGGAATCGGTCGAGGAGCGCCTGCGCGACGTCGTCCTGCTCGGCGGTGGGCACGTCGGCGCGGAGGGAGCCGACGTAGAGCACCTCCATGTCGTCGGGGAGTCCGTCGCGGAGGTGGAAGAGGAGCGAGTCCTCGTCCCAGGTGAAGGTCCAGCCGCGGCCGTCGGTGCGGCGCTCGCCGCGCACAGGCAGCGTGTTGGCGACGACGATGAGGCGGTCGCCGGCGAGCGAGGACTGCACGTCGGAGGCGACGCTGCCGGAGCGCTCCTCGTCGAGCTCCACGAGCGTCCCGGGCGTCGTCATCGTCCGCTGCATCCGCCTCGCCGCCCGCGGCGGACGGCCCGCGCCGCCGCCCCCGCCGCCGTAGTCGAGGGCGGAGAGGTTGCCATTGGCGAGATCGAGCAGATTGGTGTAGGATCGCGAGAACATGGCGGAGGATCGGACGAAGCACGCCTCCGCAGATTTCGCCTCGATCGGTTTATCGCGCGGCGCGAGGGGAGAGTGCGAGAGCGAGACGAGAGAGATCACCGCGGAACGGGGCAACACGCCAACCGCCAACACACCACCACGCACCAGCACCAGCCATCAGGTGCGGGGCGCAAAAGATTAACGGCTGTGTGCGCGCCCCGCACCGCCCCGCCCCGCGCACATGCGGGATGTGCGTCGGAATTGGAAAGCGGCAGGCACCACCCCCACCGCCGCGGGGATAAGGTCGGCGCCACGCTACGTCCACACGGACGGACCACCCCCAGTGCCGTGCGCTGGGCCTTGGGTGCACCGGCTGCGGCGCGGGACGGCGTGCGGATCTCCCACCGCTGGAACCGCTCGCCACGTCGCTGCCGCTACGGCCCCTGGGCCCTGGCCGGGGAGCCGAGGCGCCTGACGCGGACAAAAAAAACCGATGCGGCTGTGGCGCCAGCTGTTGAACCAGAGCCGCGCCGCGGTCACGGGGATCCCATTCCCCAGTCCGCGCCGGTGGGCTACGCACGCCTACTTGGCACTCGTTGGCGCTGAGCGGCAGCTAATGAATGCGGGTACGGGTACGGGTAGCAGATCGAGGAGGAAAATTGGCGATGATATAATGTTTCTGTGATCCCCTGACCGCTCGCTCCAATCATGTAGGGCAGCGCATGTGTTAACAAAAGAATATTAAAAGGTGACATTTCTGCACGCTGATCCCTGCTCCGTTTTCCTGTATGGCAGTGCAGGCGGGGCCTGCGGAAGAAGAAGAAGGTGCTGTCCCCGTCGGTGGTCCCTGGCACCAGCGGCCGGGCCCGACTTGGTGGCGCCTGGGCCGTCCACGCTTGGTCTCGCTGACATGGATTGTGGGCCGTTCGTACGCGTACAGTGATCCAATCCAACTCAACGTACACTGGTGACCAGTGCGCCTGGTCTTGCCTTGCCCTCATGATCTCAACCGAAACAAATGGTCTCGATTTCTACCGCACCCATTCTTGCCTCCTGTCTCACATTCCCTACCCTCCCTAGCTTCTGCCTCTAATTACCCTCAAATTTTACTTCATATACTATTGTGATTTGATGGGCAAGACAACAGGTTGTGTTCATTTCTCGGGGGATTTTGTTAATAATTCCATTTATCAAAAAATCAAACTGAATTAACTCTACAAAAAGAAAAATCGAAATAAATCGGTTTTCACTAATTCATTCCGCCATCGGTTTGTAACAAGACTAAAATAATATTGCAACAACAATGAAATAGTTTAGAATTTGCACTAATACGACGCGAGAGTATATATTAAATGTTTTAACCTAATAAATTTATACCCATAGATCTATCACGTCCTCACAACAAAAAAATAGGGTCCACCCAAAACCGGGTTGACAAGGCAGACCGCAAGTTCCAGACATGAGCAGAACAACTGCCTCGTTTTTCTCACCCAAGACAAACGGCGTACCCACACCCGTAGATCACCAGTAAAGCCCGATTTGGTTTGCCAAAGCCCATCTTGGATCCATCATAGCCCAACTTATAAACAAATACATAAAACTACAAAATAATATCAAAATTCTGTTGGGATGTATTGGGCCTGGTTCGGCCGATTTTGAACAGAAGCATAGAATATTTCTTTCAAATTATATGCGTATTAGTCTTATCCATTAAATATTTGAGTAGATTGAAGTCTTGGAGCTAAGAATTAAATGCATAACATTTTTTTTGTTTCCGCTACTAGAATAAATTTTATGGTGTCTTTCTTTGAAAAAATTGAAACCAACGTGATTTTTCAAATAAAATACTTTTACAAATTGAAATTTACATAACACAATAAATTAGTTTGTCATTCTAAAAAAATTTCACAAATAAAAAATAAAAACGCATTTTGTCACATGTGGAACGCACATGCATTTCTATTAGTTGATAGTAAATTCCAACATCGGATTGAAGAGGATTAGAGTCATTAGGGTGTGTTTAAATACACAATAGTTCAGAAATTACATTATACTAACAAGTGAGTATCACTAACTCATGATGTTGACCTGTGTTAACACACTGAGCTGCGGAATATGATTTGGCTTAGTAGCACGGTAAGAACAGGAGTGAACTGTCAAACCTAAAGCTGTAACTTCAGCCTGTTACTATCAGGACAAAATATTAGAACTTGTTTCAATCTGATTTTTTAGCCTAATATTCAATTAAGTTTGTCCTTATTCTACATGATTGATCAAAGTAGCCATGGTGCACACCAATAGTCTTGCACCATGGCATGATAAACAAATACAATATGCAAAGCAAGATTTCAGCTAACTGCTCTTTTAACAGTTGAATGATGCTACATTCTTTGATCATGCAGCGGCTAAGATGGATCAACAGAGGCGTAGAGCTACATTATATTGTTTGAGCCAAGTCTCTGTTTCACTATATATAGCATGAAACTGTAATTGTTCTCTTATTTTCCCCTCCTTTTTTGTCTCTCAGGTTGTCGAAGTATCATCTTGGCGTAACAGATTGAGGAATCACCTAGGAACTGTATGTTGCTAGAGAGACTTGTAGGTGAGAAGATTTTATTTCTATTACGTATATACATTCAGTACAGTGAATAGCCATTCAGTTAAGTCCCTATTATATTTGTTCGTTCTAGCTGACTTTGTTCACGTGTTAACTCTTTTTGCAGTACACTCTTGTAATAATTTCTTGTTCAGTTGGTATGTACGGATTTAGTTGCATAAATCTTTATTCATTTCCTAGCATTTTGTTTAAATCCCTTTCTATATTCTCCAATTCATGCTCCTCTCTTTTGTAGGGATAACATGTATGCTCATTAGGTGTTAGGTCCTAGTACATTTGCACAAGGTATAAGCAGGTCTTGCTGCATAACTAGATGTTTTAGTATCAACTAAAATCAGATTCATGTATTATAAAAAATAGATTGAACTGTTGTCATGTCTTCAACCAGATCTGAAATTTATTTGTAGAGAGTAAGAAAAAAATGAGAGTGGTTGCTTTGAAGATCCAGGACCATGTGACTCTTTATGGCCACTGATAATTGTTTCATGCTTGGCGCCATTGTATTGTATGCCTACACTGGGTTTTTATCAAACACATCAACTTGTTGATCCAAGCTTACTTTGGTTGCATTTTTTCAGGCAATTTCCATTTTAATATAGAACAACATGATTAATTCTATTCTTGATTATGATAGGACACCAATTTTATTTTATGAAATTGATGATGCATGATTTTATCTGAAATCAACTTTGCTAATGGAATATGTAAACTGATGTGTTAATTGTATTTTTTATCAAATAATATTTGTAACAATAATCGTTATTTTACCAAACATAATATGCCCTAGCAGCACACGGGACATTAACTATTACTACATAAAAATAGGTATGTCCACATACTTCATATACATACTTTTCGTTTGATCAAATACGGCCCTAATATTAAGATAGTAGATGGGTGTAGCTCCATGCGCATGTAGAATGAAATTCCATTTTACTCCCATGTGCAGCTACTCGTCTACTCCCATATATGTATCTTAAGATTTATAGCGTATCTAGACAAACGAAGGTTATGTGCATGGAATATGTAATATTACTGCATGATTTAAGTTGGTATGTGAGTTAAGTATGCAAGTATATGGTGAGTATGTCGACATACTTATTTATATGTATCACTAGAAAGAATTATCACAATAAATTAAGAATAAAGGTCTTTTTGTAAATTTTCATGTGATGGTATTTAGGTTATTTTGAAATTAGTATAGGAACGTACTCACATGTATAAATGAGTATGTATACGTACCCAAGTTGATTTATAAAAGGTGGGAGTAGTTGCATGTGGGAGTAAATAAAATGCTACACACACTTGAAAAATGCACGTGTGTGACGGAATCACCGATTTAATCTGAATTAAGCACAGCTGTCACATTTGGCTCGCAGTGTACTTAGACCGAATTAAACCCGGTCGTCCGTCGAGCTACCCATAAAGGCACTCGATGTAACCATCACCCAGTGATGCCGTCATCACACACGTTAAGCTCTCGAAAGAGCCACAACAATTACAATAACCCATCATTTCATACAAACATAGTTTGATTTGTTACAAAATATTTGCTCAAAATGAGGTACAATCATACTGAAATAGAGTTCCAAAATAATCTCGCAGCGGAAATCGTAACATAATACCGATATACTCTTGCAGCGGAAATAAAACATCGAGCTATGACATTGAACCCACCATTGTCATTCTTGATCATGAAATTCCTGAAATAAAAATATCAACAACGTAAGGGTGAGTACGTGAGGTACTCGTAGAACTTACCCGTGGGCGGTTTCAACCCGACACATTTGAGAATATACAAGGCTTTTTGTGGACTTGACTCTAACCCGCGTAAGTTTACTAAAACTGAGTCCTTACTTTCAAGTATCATCCAGTTTTAAAGCATAAGCCTCATTTGATCCATTATAATTATTACCACGATCCATAAATCATATGTCTCATCATTTCAACATATATATATCATCATAAATTAGCTTGCAGAAATGTAAACATACAAGTACAAACATATAAGGTAAAAATCATGATTAAACGAATAAGATATTAAAGTTATTACTACGTTAGAACGACAGTGGCATTGTCATTTCCACACCTGGTGGGCATCAGCGATTCGAATCGATTTTAATTTCTGGGAATAACTATCATGCCAGGGATATATGCTTACTGGCCTTCGCGTTCCCACATATAGCCCCCATCTCCACTAGTTCCATCCCAAGTTTCATTCCAACCTGCCATTCCATAGGTTTAGCCCCCATGGAGCGATACCACAGCATCCCGGATCAGCCCTCCCATGAATCAAGCGCCCCTAGGTCCCATGGTAGGACCAAGTCTCTGTTCTTCGGATGGTTCAAGTAAGACTTTCACCGATCCCATATCCCGGTTAAGCACTCTAGCAATGTTATGCCGACCAATAAGCGAACAACGGACGGGCCTTAAGCGACTCGGGCGGAGTCCGCTAAGCCATTCACATCATTTTCATCTTAATATACCCATATCTCCGCCCGGTCTCATCTTTTCATCACATCATATCATATTGCTTTCAAAATTTAAACTTTTGTAAAACATTTTTGAGTCCTATCATCTCGCGAGTGAATATCTTCACTTGTCTTCTACAGTCTAAGCATGGCTAAGCATAGACTTCGATCTATCCATTCTACGTAGGATATCGGGTATTTATGTAGATGGGGTTTCAAATAACTCCTGAATATAAATGCACAATCAAATAAAGGGTGGTGAGACTCTCTAAGTAGGTGTATATGCCTAAGAGGTCTACCTTTGTTGTTGAATAACCTGAACAAACTAAACTAGAGTTAGTTTGCCGGATTGTGAAGCTTTGCCCCAGACAACCCCTTGATCACTTGGTCAACTCCTCCTTCCAAATACCACTTCAGGGGCCTCCAAGTGGTATTTGGGTCTTAGTTGGTCTTTTGGATACCATTGGTTGAAGTAGCTCTACGCACTTGCTTCTTGATCACGTATCTACAGTAAGCGTCACTATATGAATGACATATGTAGGATGAGTGAAATGTATGCATGAAAATGAGGCACACACATGAACAATCACTTAAGAAGTGCTTTTGTGTACACAGAGTAATTATGCATTTGTACAATCATGTAATCATATTAGCATCCCCTTTTTATTTCCTTTACTTTTGTCCCTATATAACTAACTACTTATAAGCCCCTCATGAAACAACAACCAAATTAAACGAATAGTTCACATAAGCATAGTTGTACAGTAACATGGCTGCATAAATTTTGGAGGGACTTTTAGAATATATTAAAGAGCACTTTCCTATTTTATTATTTAAATCACCATAGCATCTGTTATTTTTAAAACACATAGCAAACTGCTAGCAAAACATTTGAAACTTTATTTTTAGACTTCACTGGACCAAATGGGTACGGTACAATTTCTATATTGGATCAACTTTTATAAAGCATGCATTTCCATAATCATAAATCATACTAATTAATAGTACTAGGGGTAGATCTGTAATTAACAGTGAGTGCTAGGGTTAGTAGAAATACATATGAACACATATACTAAAACTTAGTCACTGCCCAAATTTCACAATTTTTGAAGCTCATTTAGCCCACTTTTGCTATCTATCTCATTTTATCATGCTTGCAAGAAACAAAGGGCAAAATAGTCATTTCGCAACTCAAGGACTAGTCCACTGTATAAATCTACTCATAAATAATCCACCAACACAAGTTTCGTATTTTTATGATTTTTCTACTAATTTCTAGAGACTTTCAAATTCATATGTGATTATTTATAATTTGCAGGGGCTAGCATGCAAATAGACCTAGACACAATGAACAGTGCATATGAAATCTATAGAGCACAGGGTCAGATCTGCATGATTGCATGGCTTCGGGTTAATGTGCAACGACCTAACCTTTCTAGGGGTTCATGGCAGTTTTCACAACACATAATAAACAGTGACGCTAAAAGTGAAAAGGGCGAGGGGCTTTCTGCAAACCACCTCATCTTCAACCTCGGTCGACAGGGAAGGGGCACGCGGCGGGCCACGTTCCCGAGCTCGGCGACGCGTGTGGCGGCGCCGTCTTGGAGCCGACGGGGTCGGGGAGGGTGATCCCGGCCATGGGGCTTCGTTTCCCCCTAATGGCGTCGTGCGGGGAGGAACGAGTGGATGGGGAACGGGCCGTGAACCTAGGCACCGGTGGTGTGACGGTGAGCGGCGATGCGGCCTCGATCCGGCGATGGGGAGGGGGACCGGTGCCGGTGACACATGCATGAGGTGCGCGTGACGGCGACACGTCTAGCGGTGCCTTCCTAGCCGTGGGAGGAGGTGGCGGAAGGGGTGCTCCATGGGGAGGCCGAGCTCACCGTGGCGGCCATGGCGGCGACGCCCGTGGGAGGGGCCCTAGGAGCCGCGGAGGAGGGCCGGGTCTTGGGGTTCTCAGCGAGGATGGAGGCGATGGTGGCGTGCGCGTTGGATTGTGGAGTGGAGGCCCGAGTGGTGGCGTGGGTGAAGCCCAAGCTCCATGGCCATGGAGGCCATGGCGGGCGCTGGCACCCTGCGTGAGCGAGAGCCGAGGGCAGAGGCGGCTGGCGGAGAGGGAGAGAGTGAGTGGGTGAGGAGGGAGGCCGGTTGCCTCTGGGCGAAGGGAGCTCGGCTCGGTCCTGCCTTGTGGCCGTCCGGCGGGCGCTGCGGGCACGGGTAGAGCACCGGCGCCGCGTGGCCGCGGGCAAGCGGAGGGGATGAGGGAGCTGGGCGCGGTGGACTGGGTCCATGGACCTAGTGCCAATGACGGGTGGGACCGAGTCAAGGAATGGAGACTGTGGTGCATGGACCGAGTTTGCGGAGGAGTGCGACGTGGGACCCACGCGCCGATGTCGACATCCTCCGACGCGGCAGACCCGACAGGTGGGGCCCGCTTGTCATAGAGACAGCGAGAAAAGGAAAGTTTGAAAAATAGAAAACTGATGTTTGACTGCCATACCCCTTGTCTGAATATCGCATTTTTGAGTAATAATAAGGCCAAATCATGGAAAACTCATAATATAAGAAATGATCTACACTTCATGATCTACAACTTTGTTTTAATTTGTGTCACCATGTTATATTCAAATTTTAGGAGAAATTTGAATTCAAAAGTTGTGACCCCAGTTTGACCAACAGCACCCCTAAGTTTAGAAATTCCAAAAGTCTATTTTATAGCCACTTTCATGTAAGGAGTTTTATGCTAAAGTTGTTCAGAATTGCATGAGGTACAACTTTCTCAAATAGAGTTTTCCAAGATTATGGTCGTAGATCAAAGAAAATTTGAATTTACTAAGCAGGTCAGATTTGGGCAGATTTCATGTGCTGACAGAAAAAGGCCAAAAACAATATGCAAACTTTAATGCATGTCAAAACTTCAATTGCCAAAGTTGTTCAGCATGAAATTGTTTACAAGTTTGATATATAAAGTTTAGCTTAAATCACAGTAGATTTTGAAATACAAACACAGATGTGTTCAGAGGTTTGGTCAAAATGCAGGTTTAGTCCATGTAGAATATTTCTTGTTTCTAACTTTGAAGCATCAAATAAAGTCCAATCATTTTAAATGCGGATGCATTTGAAAGGTGATAAATTTAATTTCATTTCATAGAAAGGAATATTTTGAAATTGTATAGTCAAATCGAAAGTAATTTCAGAATGAAATTTGGGAAAGAGCGTCAGCTCTAGACTTAGCAAAATTTCCAGAGCGTAGGATAACTTGTTTTGGTTTGAACTTTTGGGCTTATTAACATCTGATTTTGAAAATGGTCAAATTAGTAAATTTGAAGGTATCTTCCTGAACTAAAACTTTTGTATTTGATGTATTGCATGAAAATGTATAAATGTTTAACTTCCCAACCAAACAACGCAAAGCTTTGCATATTCAACTTGAAAATTTTTGACTTAGTGGTTTTCTGGCCTAATTGTTGTTCTTCTCCAAGCATGATTAAGTCCAAAACCTTAATTAACATTAATCTAATTACGTGTTAAGGCTTTTGAGATGCCGGGGCATCACAACGTGCGTTGAAATGGGTATAATTCTCAATGCTTTGTTTTAATGTTAATTTGGACACATGTTTCCATGTGTCATAATTTGTTTTGATACAAATACCATGATTTATGAAACTCTATTAAAACTATGGCAGTTTCTAGACCTATGAATTGTGTGGATGTGACATCACAAATCATGGTATTTGATTGAAAATAGACACTTGCCAAAAATCATAAACCACGATAGATTATTGGTGCCATCTTATTACGTAGATATTCACTGATTTGAACGAATTTTGTGATGGTTTCAATTGGATTCCATCAATATATAGAATGTCTAAAACGGAGTTTGTAAGATTCCCGCTGACTTTCAAAGAATTGATGACGATTTCAACTGGATTAGAAATATTATTTTTTTAGCTTTTCATCGATGTATAGAAACGTTGAAAACGGAGTCCGCATGCGACCTAATTGTCCGTTTTCATGTGGTGTACTCTGCAGTCCTCCATGAATAAATTTGAATTCAATTCAAAATTCAAACTAAATTTGTTTGATTAGTTTGTTAAAGAAGAGTGGACGGAATCTTATGGCCGGAAAAAAAACTCATCTCTTTATTATCAGGCATAGATATAGATATATGGTGGCAGTTACCGACCAACGGTGGATAGCTACCCGCTAGGGGTTGTAGGTACCCACCCATTAACCAACGTTTGATTATTTTTTTTTTAGAAGGAACGTTGGATCCTTGTCCTCCGAGGCTCCGATGGCTCCGATTCTTCCTCCGTCCACTTCATTTGCCTAACCTATCTTTTTTTTTTTTCTGCGCTCCTATGGACACCGGCTAGCATCCAGCTGTGAGTAATGAACCACGGCCGGCAAGGTAGAACCATACTGCTTTGGGACGGGGGATTATTGAAGCCTGGCGATCAGATCATGCATGCATATCACCGCTAGGCGCTAGCTGGCCTCTGCTACTGCGTGCACAATGCGTCCATGCCCCACCCCGGTTGAAGATCCATGCACGCACCTGCACTCCGCCTGCAGCGATGCCATGCGTGATGCAAATTTATGTAGCTTTTTGACATGCATGCATGCCCCTGAAAACAGTTCTGGCGCGCTGTCCGGACGGATCAAAGGTAATGTACACACTACACAGCAAAATCGCAGGAAGGCAAACATAAAAAAACGGAACTTGCATGCACATCCGGTGTCCATCGGATGCTCACGTCTGTCAGCAAAACTGCTGGATGGAGCAGGACACCGAATGGACGCACAACAAGGGAGGGGCAGAAAGGACTGTGGTGTGGAGAGAAGCCTGCCCGGCGTGACGGTGGCAGGCGAATGGATGCATTTCGTAGCCATCAGACGGGGTTGGTGGACCCCCTAAATCGTTGCATGTGCTGCGACTACAGCATGGGCGCCAGGATGGCAGGTTGGGTGCAGCAGAGTGAATGAAAAAATGCATATGCCTGGATGCTGGATGCATCCGCTGCAATAGGTTATAGGGGCCAATACACGAGCGGAGGGACTGCATGAGGGGAACGGTGTGGCTGATCATCTGTCCCCCGCTGGCATGCATGGTTGGAAGAGAGGGAACAACTGAAGATAATCACACCCGTCGGTGATTTGGATGGAATGGTTGATGTCTACCACCCGTGGTAGGCCGTGGTAGGAGGATATTTGGGGTAGCTACTACCCATAGTAGGAGAATATTTTATACAGAGAGACACACACTATAAAAAACGATTTTTTGTAATATTTTTTTTCACCAAATGAAAATATATGTACCTCACATCAGCTTCACTGTGGATGTTAGAAATGATTGGAGTGGATTAAAAAATAATAGAAGATAGAAGAAAATTGTTTCCGCCTTTTAGTATTTTATTTTATCACATCGTCTTATATTCATACTTCACCGGGTATTTTCCTAGTCTTGGAGTTAATGAAAAAATAAAGACGACAACCAATGCCTATTGGTTCTTTTTTTTTTTTCTGTTTTCTCTCTCTTTTGACCCTTGGCGTCTTCCACTCTTCACGCGATCCGCATAAATGCGATTCACGATGTGTGTGCCGCGTACATCTATACACACTAGTATGTTAAGGCTATCTCCAGCGGTTTCCCCCATATTGGTTCTGTAAAATTAAATGTTGTACTGTTACGGCACTGTAGACAGATAGAGAGGTAGTTGGAATAGTGATGGGAGATGGGAGGATGGGGGAAGCGCCGGAGACAGCCTAAGGCATGTTTGGATCGAGGCCAAGATTGGCTAGACCAAAGTTTGGCTAAATTTGACCAAACTTGAATCTAAATAAATATTTCACTAAACAACAAATTTTTTTGCCATCAAATAAGCTCTACGAACAAAAAGTGTTTTGTTTGACCAAATATTTCTCTAAATTCAAACGTTGTCGAATTTAGCCAAACTTTGGCCTGGCCAACATTAGCCTCAATCCAAACAGGCCCTAAAGTCAAGAGAAAATCTAGACTGCCCATGCATCCAAATAGACACGAGAAAATTAAGCTAACATTACCAACACGCCTATCAAACCACCTATATTCCAATTTCCGCTATGTTGCACCCCTATTTGCACCTATCCAAATAGTATGTGATAAACTTTTGTTAGGCATTATATTAGGCCAATCTAAGAGCAAGTATAATAAGATGACGTAAGTGGACGGCAAGGTATGCCACATCAAATTTATGTTGACATAGAAGAAAGACAAATGGAAAGAGAAGAAAAGCATGCCGCTCACTTACAGCTGGCTCAAAGTGGGATCAAATTTATGTTGACGTAGAAGAAAGACAAATGGAGAGAGAAAGAAAGCAGACTGCTCACTTACAGCTGGCTCAAAGTGGATTGTTCACATATTCCAACACTTTTTTATGAGAAAAAGGTGTATAAGTAGATTTTAAATTAGCTACGTATGATATGTCAACATGATATATAGCTTACAGTGAATCTTATTTATTAACCTTGAGGTGGCTCACTCGGAAAATAAAATCTACCGGTAAACTTCAGAGCCTCCGAGCCTACAAAAGGACGGCCCACGCGAAACCGAACACGGTACTGGTACTCTGGTACGCCGCCACCGCCATATACGCGAGTCGTGAGGAAAGAAACTGATCAGCCATGTGCGTGAATCCCTCTCCTTCCGCCTCAGCGACCTCGTCGCGGCGGGGCCAGATCGTCGCCCCGGAGTGGCCGCTGGGTTCCTCGAGCGGCTCCAAGGCGCACTCCGACGGCCCGCTGCCTTCGCCAGCCCCGCCGCCCACCGACGAGGAGGACGAATTCGGCGGCACGCCGGCAAAACGCGCTCGCCCGCAGTCCGGCGGCGGGGATGGGGTTCGCACCGCCGATTCGGCCGGCCTGGGACGGCAAGGATCGAATCAGCGAACTCCCGGACGCCGTCCTTCTGTCCGTCCTTTCATACCTCCCTCTCCGCGACGCCGGGCGAACGGTTGTTCTCTCGTCGCGGTGGCGCGGCCTGTTCGACCAATCCCTTCTCGACTTCAACGCGTGCCAGCCCTTCCCACCGGAGGAAGGCCGCGGCTGCGACTGGGTCATCCGTGCGATCACCCACATCCTAGCCGCCCGGCCGCGCATCCGCATCCGGAGCTTCCGGCTCGTCTTGTACGGGCGGGGCTTCATCGGCCGCCTGAGCGTCGTCGACGGCTGGTTCCGCGCACTCGCGCGTCACGGCTTGCGGGAAGTCGACATCGACATGTTCTACGCAAAAGCCATGCCGACTCTCCCTGAGTCCCTCCTCAAGCTGGCCTCCCTCGAAGCCCTCAAAGTGTACTATTGCAGATATCCGGAGGTCCAGCCCGCGACGGCGCTACGGCTCCCCGCCCTCAAGATACTCTACCTGTCCAATGTGAGCGTGTCCCAGGACTTCCTGGAGGCCACCCTGTCCCGCTGCACCTCTCTGGACTGCGTGAAGCTGAAGAACATCGTCGGAGTGGACAAGATTTGCCTCCGGTCCAAGACACTGACACGACTGTACGGCGATTTTGGCGACTTGACAGAACTCGTCGTCGAGGACGCCCCAAACCTCGAAGAATTGGTGGGGATTAGTTTGCCGAGCGGCAAAGCGAAGATGACGATCGTTTTCGCGCCCAAGCTGCAGTTGCTGGGGTATCTCGGGATCAGCGTCCGCCCATTCGTGCTGCATGACACCGTGTTTGATGTAACACCGCCCGTCTTTCTGCTGGTTGCAGCTCTCATCGTTTCGGATCGTATTGCTCTGAAATGCTTCTTCTGACTTCTCAATTCTGCATATTCCAGGGAGGGATCGTGCGGCTCACCGCACTGATGCACAGTGTCAAGACTTTGGCCATCCAAGTGCCCTTCTCAGAGAAGGGATACACCATCTTCGTCGTTCAATTGCTCAAATGTTTCCCCTGTCTTGAGGTGCTCCATGTCGAGGTAATATTATGGCCATTGACGTTAACTGCTTACCTGCATCTGTTATGTCTTCAAGTGATGGCTCTTCCTGATCACACCTAATCTGTGCAGCCTAATAAGCGGTCCATTTGCCGGCGGGTTATTGTTGAAGAATGGGACACTGCAAATTCTGTTCAGTGCGTTGAGCACTCCATTAACAGAGTGGTCTTCGAGTACTTTGGAGGGGAAGATTCCCAGTTGGGGTTTCTGAATTTTCTGCTTAGGATGGCCAGAGCTCTGAAGCTCGTCGAGCTTTACTGTTGGACGGGCAAAGATTGGGACAGTGACCGGATAGAACTATTGGACCCAAAAAATAGAGCCTGTCCGGATGCCGAGGTCCATTTTTTAGGGATCTGCAAGCCGGTCAGTGACCTTTACTTGTGCCGCTGCTGCACTCAGCGATGCCAGAAGGAAAACAGAGTTGCTCTGATGTAAGCTATTCAAGTTTCACATGCTGAAACCTGGGGATAATTTGAAGCATCAGAAGAATAAGGTGCTGATACTGTCTCAATTTTGTTTGCGATTTCAGGAATTGATTGAGGCTTGCTAATTCCATCTAAGCACGTAGAAGTTGTGACACTTTCCTCTGGAGTACGAGGAACTGTCTATTTATTTTAGAAACAGGAGGATAATAATATGTGCAGGTTACAGATTAGCACCTAGCAGACTGCTACCTTTCTTCATATCCTAATAAGAGTAGCCTTGTACATACCCATGAAAAAATATTTGTCAGTTGTAACTTGCATGCATGAGAAGTGCTTAGCTTTGAGCATCAGGCTCCTTTGTCTCGACGCTTTCAGGCTTTTCAGGTCATCCTTGATAGTCCCTTGATTTCTTCATTTCGTATCTCATTGCTTTTGGTCAACTTTCAATCTATCACTAATTCATTTAGTTCGTCTACCGCCACGCCCTTAGCTTGCCATTTCAGTGGATAGGATGTTCTCAACAGTGTTGCAGTGTTTCCGTTCGTAGGACGTACTGTAAATGTTTTCTGCAAAAAGACCAGTGCTTTATAGGCTATGACATTTAGCAGTGGCCCCCTATAAAAGCTATTTAAAACCACAATGGGTTATAGCAGGAGCTATTTAATTTTGAGGTTTTGTAAAAACAATTAAAGTTTTATGCATGGAACTAAGAAAAAATTATAAACCCATGTACTCAGATATATGTCCATGGCAATACGAGACCATGTCACTGATTCCATTTCTTTACAATCAATCGACATACTCATGGCTATAATCAACATTCTTATCCATTCAATATCACACAATCAACAACTCGACGATAATTCAATGGTTAATTGCATCATTAACTGAAGTAAAGAAAACAACAAAGACCACTAGTTGTTTAGAGTAAAAAATAAATATATACCTCAATTAGGATTGCCGGTATTAAAATATTTCAGAGCTAAGCCAAATAGCTCTAGCTAGCAGACCTAAAACGTCGTTAGCTGATGTAGCCAAGAAAATAGTGATAGCATAGTGTTAATCACTTTAAAAGGCTACATAGCGGGCTGTTTGGTTGGGGACAACATGAGATGGGATGGTGTTTCTAGAACAGGATAGTCCAAGTTAAATGTTCTGTTTAAGGGATACGGTCATGCATATTTTTGTTTGGTTGAAGGGATTGAAAAGCGACAGTTCAAACATTTTCGTGTACAAGTAACCGTTTGAAGCACATGCCGTTTTTTATAGTAAATATATAGGCCGCATAGATCAAGTATAATACTATAATCATATAATGGAGCCGTTTTTTGTCGGAGAACAAAATCCATGAGATTTGCTAGGTTATTCATTCAGGATATCTGCAGTGTGAAAGGGATAAAAGCGTACACCAAACATCAGAGAACGTGTTTCATTCAGATCGTGGGCATACAACGTGCTTCAGATCGCCGCCGCACTTGTATGCTCCAGACGAGGTTTATAATCCAAGCAATCGTGCGCAAGCTCCATCTGATCCTTCAGACATTCTATTCGAAGAGCCGAGGGAAGCGACCGTCTTCCTCGATACCGAACGTTTTGTCCCTGAAGACCGCGATGCCGTCCTTTTCTGAAACACACGGGAAACCGGGAAGATGTGATACTGTATTTCTCTGACTCAGTGTGTGCTTGTGTTCGTTAATAGGGATGACCTCGATTGATAACAACTAGCTGCACTCACTTGACAGTTGATGGGCGTGCTCCGGCGCCAGCCGCGCCGCGAAGCCGATGCCGCTGTAGTGGTAGAGCAGCGCGCCCTTCGCCTCCGCCGTGCTGCAGCAAGGCAAGGAAGGGGTCTCAGGGCTCGTGAGGTCCATATAGCCAGTGCAGGCAGGCATAGACGTGGCTGCGCGCGGCGCCAAGGCCGGAGTGTCACAGCGACGACCTCCCGACGACGGAAGCGAGCAGGCGGAGGTCGTAGTCCACGGAATCAGCGTAGTCGGCGCGGCTGACGAAGACAATGAAGACGCCGGGGCCGTGCTCGGCGGTGCCTGATGGGGCCAAAGCCGAGGACATGGCGGCTGGTGAGAATGCAAGGAGCAGCAGCAGCGGCAGCGGCAGCGCAGCTGTGGGAGCGATCTTCATGGCCGAGCTGGACCGTGTCACCAGGCTGAAGAGCGTGCAGTCGTGTAGATGTAGACTCGCTCGTCTTCTTGCGCAGAGAGGGGGTACTTGTGCTTATATGGGTTGGCAGTTGGCACCCCAAGTCACAGATCGCAAAGTTATTTCGTGTAACGTGCAACATAACAACATTCGTAAATGCAAGCGTTGGAACTGCACAGAGAACCACATTCACAAATCATAAATATGGAGTTTGGGTTACTTAAAACGTGCTCCTGCATTTTTTATAAACCTTTGACACCGTTGACCTCCATAACATTTACCTCTCAGGACTTCAAAACAAAAGTTAAAAGTGCAGATTTATTAAAATTTAAAAAGGAAGCACGGAATGGGGAAACGACGAGAGCAGATTTGTTACGGTAACACGATGTGCAGGAGAGACTCAAGTTCAGTGTGTTTCATTTCTCAATTGACACACCAACAACTTCACAGCATCCAACAATCCAGCAACAGTTGTCAGACATGACAGTAATTAAGTCCAAAACAAGACAACGTCGTACCATTGTACACCAACAACGCTGAACTGCGAGTTTGCAACAAGTGTTCAGTCTTGCATCAAAGTAGAGGTTCTGGATTCTCTTGCATGACTGCATAGCTACCTATTGGCAGCCAGGTCACAGCAGGATGAGCCCGTGGCTCTCCTTTGTCATGAACTTCTATTAATATGAGCTCAATTGCAAGTATTACAGTCTCTTTACTGATTGCCAATTAAGCATGCATGTCTCTTGAGTGGATAACAAAGCAAATGACTTCTCTGCCCACATGGGGAACATAGCAGCTGATTTGCTGAGTTTTGAGACTTGAGACCTATTAGACTATAGTGACAAAAACGACCTGCAAGCCTTCAACCCACTTTCCACATGAACTTTCTAGGTTGATCAGCTCAACAGCTGTCTCCATGACTTCATGGAGCCTGAACATTAGTGATGGCAATATATACACTGTATGTACAGCTTCAGCGCAGGAGTGGAAGACATCACAACTCAAAACCACCATTAAGTTGAACAGACAACGATGGCCTTCCAATGTTATTAAGAGGTGTTTCCAACGTGATCACTACTCCAGAACTGCCCATTTGACCATTCCACTTGGATCGTCCAATCTGCCATATAGAGATCCAGTTACAGCCAAACTAGAACAATAGAAAGAAGCAACCAGAGAAGTTTGGCAGGGAGAGCTTACAGCAAGAGCAGTAAAAGCCGATGGATGTCTTGAGCAAGAGAGCCCGCACATCAGATTCAATTCCTCTTTCAATGAATGGACAACTTCGGCGCGTACCCCAGGATCACTTCCTCCAAATGTTGGGCACACACTGCCAATAGAATGCCAAGAATAAGGGTGTTAGAACAGAAAGATAAGGATTCAAATACACCAACAGGTTCATTTAACAGTATTTATAAAGGCTTGCAGTAAAAAGCTGAATGCAAAGGCACAAGCACACAGCTTTTATCAACAAAGATGGCAAAGAAGAATTAATCCCTTTCCAGTTACTAGAAGACTATGTCTATAGGACCTGACATGAAAAACCACATAAATGACAAACATAAAATGCTGCGGTGTTATCCATATATTTTCAGGAAAGTACCTGACTTGCACGCTGGGTCTCACCATCAGACCAGATCTTTTCCATGCCAAGGCTTGAGTAACTCCCAATGAAACAGACTTGTCGGGCCATTGAAACATAGGGGTGAACCTTGTGCCACGCTTATTCTTTAAAGAAAGAGAGAAAGAGTCAGATTGAACTCACATGCTATTGAAGACGAGAACATTATGTGAGTATATGTCCAATAAACATCGTAAAATATTTCTGACCAGAAGTTGATTAGTGATTAGCCATTAATATATATACCATGATTGATTAATTTAGTACATATAACCATTGCTTCATGCCACACTATGTACTTAACCTTGCCGAATAACCTTATACCGACATGTAACTGACTCCCAGAGAGCACAAACTAAAATTTTATACCCATGATTGATTAATAAAGGGAACATAAATTGAAAATACTAACCTTGCAAGAAAAGCTCACTCTTGTTTCTCCAGGAATTTTTCCTTGAGCTTGAAGCAACCCACCAAATAACGGAAGAAAACCACTTGCTGATATTCCCTCACCAGCAACATATGTTAGTTGCCCATTAGGAAACTGTAGATCCATAAAGGACTGCAATAACGACAATGTTATTAATACTCAGTTTCATATGAAAGAGGAAAAATGCAAGGATATCAAGCAAATTTAACTGGAATCACTAGGACTATGCCTGTTGATGTTGAAAGAACCGCTGTAGAATTATGAGCATAAAAAAATCAGAATAAAAGTTAGGCTACTTACTGCTCACAGTAACAGAAAAGGTCGTCACTAAAAAATGTTTGTGCTACTTTGGTACTGTAATGGGCAGTCGGAGGCTCGGAGCAGTACAAGAAATCGCTACAGTAACAGCATGCACTATAGCAGGGTTCATCAGGGCTAGTTAGCGATAAGGATATAGATATTTAGAGATAAGAGATTAGATTAGATCTATTTCATAGGAATCAAGGAAACCTTCTGCTCTCTGTTCTCTCTATTGCCATCGCTGGCACCCAAATCCCCCAGGGTTAGATCCCGCGGTCAAGGTACCTACCCCCAATGAGCCAAGGTTCATTACAGGTACATTGAACCTCAAAAGCAAAATGAACAGGCTTATCTATCAGGCTACCAGGGAAAAAGGTAACACTTATAATTGAGAAACCATAATAAGATATTGATTGCACAACTACAAAGTACAAAACACAAGATATCTGTAGCTTGAATATTACTGTCTCATAAAACCCACTGGTCAATGGTGGCTACAAATAATCTCTGTACACCTAAAATGTAGTCTTAGTGTCTTGCGCTTGATAAAAATCAAACCATAACCAATTTCCTTACATCTATGAGACTAAAATATATTCCCAACACTGAAGAGGATGATGAATGAGACTTACACAGGCTACTGGGTTGAGACACAGCATTGACATCATCAACCATCTCCTATGTTTTGACCATATAGCTGGACAGAGGGAATGAACTCCATTCTGTAACGGAATGTGAATTTTAGTAATGCAAAAGGACAAAATAACAGCAAAAATAGGCACTGCACACTTACACATCAGAGAACCTAATTGTAAGCTGCCATTTGTATGCCAAATTTAAGACAAAACCAAGTTACTGGATTAGCTATGAGACATGATAATGATGCTTATTCGAAAAAAAACAAGACTTTAAAGCCTTTTTTAAAAAAAGGCAGCTGCCTTATAAATATCTAATGTAAGAAGCTAGTATGAAATTTATCCTATCATACACATGCACGAGCAGAAATTAATATAAAATTCAACGTAAACCCATACGTTGCAAACCTACCAGTAGCATCTTTATGCATAGCAGGAATGAGAAATCATAACCTAGACTTGCAAATTAAGGTACAAATGGTCTAAAATTTAATGACACTAACTTCACTATATAAAGAAGAACACATCACCTAATGATACCATAACAAAAGAAGTACCAAACGCAAGTGGAATTAAAAATAATAGATAACCCGTTCTAACAAGCTTGTCAAGGATTCACACTTGGGAAGAAAGCGATAGAGAGGATGAGTACCTTGCGATCATAACCATACCAAAGCAGGTGTTGCTTTGACAGATGAACAGGCAAGAGAAGCGTAGAGTCTCGAACAAATAGCAGAGGCCCCAGCTGAATAAGGTAAAGGGGTGACGTATCATTTCCAGAAGTTGAACCACCACGTGATGCCTCTAACCTCCAGAGGTCACCACGCGCAACAACAGAACTCTCGATGTCTTGACTCCTGGTACTGTATGTTGCCGACATGTTTACAGTACCCTACAAAATAATCAAGAGACAAGATAAGTACTATGTTGAACTTCAAGGTCAGTGTAACATGACACAAAGTTAAAGAGGATGTAAGGCAAATCCACAAGCCCAGTAAAATGTTTGATTGATTCAAAAGTTTGGAGGTTAGTTTTAGCTTATTAGGTACTTCATGTACAACTTTGAAGATCATCCATCCATTTAAGCGCTTTGATCCATGTTTGTGGCAGAATATAAGTGCAATAACCCTATGATCTCTAGGTTGCCCCTAAGCTGACTTGAGGATTGTATGCAACAATCTTATACTCCTACTACTTGACATCAGATTTACCGTGAGGAAGATGGTTATATGACGTTAAATCTGATAGATCAATTCCAAATAATAAGAGCAAGCCCTAAACTAAGATTGGGAGCCTAATTTGAAATGCAAACTTCAGGATATACCAAAATCTTAGTAATACAAAGTAACACCAGCATGAGTTGGGATGGTACCTTGGCCTTCTTAAAGTTTCCAAAAGTCCCAATATCGCAGCCGAAACCCTCGTCATCCTCATCCAAGTCGTCTCCGCTAAGATGACCGCTGACACTGGACGCGGCCGCGCTCCCAGTGGCCGCGGCGGCGGCCGCCGCCGCCGCCTCGAGGGGGCACCTATCCACAGCAGCCCTTTCGACGGAGAGCCCCACGGCGCCCTCGGCCGCCGGGGGCTGAGGCGGCTGGGGCGGCGGCAGCTTGCGCGGGCGGATCTGGCCGTTCCGGAACGGCACGGGCAGGTGCCTGACGGCGTGCTGCACGGCGCCGCCGACGGAGGCGCCGAGCTCGGCGCCGGCCTGGCCGAGCCTGCCGCCGATGTCGATGACCGAGGAGATGGCGGAGGCGGGCAGGGGGAAGTCCCTGGGCGGGGCCCCGGCGCCGGCGCCGAAGGGGACGACGGGGAGGTCGATGTCGAAGGGCATCCGCTTGTGCGGCGCGGGCGGCCACGGGAACTGCGGCGGCGCCTGGAGCAGGCCCGTGAAGCCCTGCGCGAGGCGGTCCGCCAGGTCCTGGCCGTGCCGCTGCACGCCCTCCCACGCCTCGAACGAGATCTCCATGCGCTGGGCGCCTGGGCGTGAATCGGGATTCGGAAGCAAATCGAGGGCGGCCGACGAGGAGGAATCCGCGGCGGCAGGGAAATGGGGAAAGGGGAGGAGAGAGAGAGAGAGAGAGAGAGGAACCGGGTAGGTGGTGACGATGCGTGGCAATAATAGTCGCCGGGGATGGATGGAGTGCTGGAGAGGGATCTAAAGGGTTGGGGAGGAGAGGATAAATAAAAAGGCCTTGACCGGGTCGACGTGGACAAGGAGATCGCCCGCACCGCTTCGGCCGCGTGGCGCTGGCCCCGCGCCGGCGCCGCTTCGGCTCCCCGCGCCCGAGTGGATAAGAACGCGTGGCCGTGACAACCGCAGAGCCGCTTCTGCTCACTGCTCTCGGGTTCGCGTCTGTCGGGTACAAACGGGAGCCCGTCCGGTTCCAGTCGGTGCCCCGTGCCCGGCTGGCGGCTGCTCGCCTCTCGCGCGTCCGCCGTGCCCTTATCCGGCTCCGTTTTTTCGCGGGTGCTGCCTTTGCTTCCTTGTTTGTTTACCTCTGTGTTTCCCTTTGGCCTGTTTTGGCTTCGTTTGCCGATGATGCCTACCAGTGGCAGTGGCAGTGGCGTGCGCAGCTTCTGCATCTCCAGCCAGATACTGCCCTGCCCCACGGTGTGCACGCCACAAGTGGCACGTTGCTTCTCCGAGATTAGGAGAGCGGGTGCTCTCACACGGGTCCCGTTTCCTTTCGATGAACGCGCGTACGGGTCCCACGTCTTTTTGCCCGCTTGCCGTGGTGTGCACTCGTGTGACCAACGCGGAGCCTTTGCCGAGTGGCTAACTGGCTATAGCCTTTTTAAAACAAAAACTAGATAGACAGATGATGGGATTTCGTAAAATTCGAATCCTACAAGAATTTTTTTTCTACTTTGGCGTGCGCATTTGTGTCTTCAGTGAAATCAAGCTGAAATATCACGAATGGCGTATACAACCACGCGGATCACGGGCGTTTTACCGTAGCATACAAGTGTGGGGGGGAAATAAGCTTAGTAGCACCAAGTAAGACCAATTGTTTTTTGTGACACCGGTTCAAGCTAAGTTTAGACCGCACTAGAGCAGGTGTTGTCAAAAGGGATCTCCTGGAAAGAAGAGTCGACAGGGGCTTAAGCTAAACTTAATAATTCGATGGACGTCGACAAGTTTGGTGGCTAGTTAGTGGCTTGTTGTGGGGACATATTAAACCCGCCTCCTAACACATAAACAAACACAATGTTCGGTCGCACAGAGGGCATATTGCCAGTGGGACAGGGATTGAGATCGACTGGAACGCAACCAAATTTAAAAATATATAAACCAGCAGTGCTTATATCATCGAGAATTTCCTGCTCTTCCTCTCGCTACAACACAGGCCGCTAAGCAACAGCGTGGTCAATTCTTCGGGTCTACGTACTGCATTATTATTATGATGAGAAGAAGAAAGTGACATGTTGAGTCAGAAAAGTACTCCTATATGCGTGCCGACTACTGACGATAATTGAAGAACACACAGCAGTCCAGCTACACTGTTCACGTAAAAACGATCGCTCCCATTTCCTGAAAATATAGTAACTAGTAAGGATAGAATTGGAACGGCCCCTTGCCGTCTCGGTCGGAATGCCTGGCTGGGGAATATCGCGGCGGTAGCCCGGTAGCAGCTTGAGATTCATACCTGAAAAGGAAGTGGAAAAAAAAAACGGAATCAGGAAATACGAGAGGAAAATGGCGCTTGGCAATGGAGGTCGTCGTCAGCTAGCAATGATCTGCACGTACTGCAAATCAATATGCAGAAGAATAAAAAAAACCATTCGCCTTGTCCTTTCACCATGATCGATCAGCCACGGTGTCGAGAAAACACCCAAGAGAGCTAAAAAAAAATACTTATACTCCAACACTGCACCACTGAAGCAGCAGTTGTTCCGGTCTAGAATTAACGCTAGCTCGGCCACAGGGATATTGAATTAAGGCGACAAATTAAAGGTCGCAGAGATATTGATTCATGCATCTTAGCTATAGCGCTTGATCTGATGAGCACATATGCGCAATATATAGCTGCTGTCAGTCAGTCAGAGATGCTGCTCTCGCTTTCACGATCGTTTTCGTTCTGGATAAACATGAATAAACTGCCGCAGCGAGTTCTGTGAACTCTCTGTGATTGGCTCAATTCTCAAATGTGGACAAATAAACTGTTTTCCGTGGAGGCAAATCATTGACCGCATCCACACGGTATTTCAGAATTTCCGACGGGCCCACGCGTGCGCCCGTGAAGGTTCTTCTTCCACTGGACGTATTATTCGAATGCCCGTGCATGGCATGGCCGCAGACATAACTGCTCCCTCCGATCAAATTACGACATGCTTTGGTTTCGTTTTAAATCGAACTTTTTCTAATTTTGAGCGACCATCGACACACATGTACAGTATATCAGATTAGCTGATTTTTGAGATACATAACTCAGATGGTATGCGCTATATATTCCCGTGCATCTCCAAACTTCTTTTATTGTCGCCACGAAGAAGAAATCTGTGCAAGTTGCGGCACAGCTAGCTGTAGCGTGGATGCAGATCTTTTGTTAGAAAAGGAGGCCATGCGTGGAGAGGCCAGAGGATATTGGCGAGGAACATGACGAAGAAACCTGCAAGTAGAATGGCGGATAGCAGGGGCCGGCCGGTGTGGAGCTGTGGACTCTAGAGACGAAAGTGATGTGTGAGAATGCATGAGGCATGATGAGCCCAAAGTATCCTGTAGGAAGAAATGGATCATACTGAATCTCTACAGCTGTGTTTTCAGACAAAGACAACCATACGCGAGCCAACGTCGATTTAACTCGAGTACACAACACTGGAGAGGCCGAGTTCGTGTTGCCTTGCGGGCCTTTGTTTTCTTTGGGCGGGCCGAGTTCATGCTTCCTGATGGGCCGACCTTTATCTATATCCTGTTCTTGTCCGGCGGAGCAGAGAAGTCTTCCAATGGGCCGGTTCCACAGCTGGTTGCCTCCCACACAAAACCAGCGGGAATTACATGTTCCGCTCGCTCTCATTGGTGGAGTGACGCGGCGCGGCCTCCAGCCCGCCGCGTCGCTCAGGTCAGAAGTCGAAGCAGACCCAGGGGCCATCCGCAGCGCAACGAGCCCACCGAACGAACCAATGCGCACCCCCACCGTTTCTTCGCCGCCTCGCCGGCAACCGCGAATTGTGTGTGGATCGCGGGTGCAGCACGGCATTTGGCGGTCCGCGGTATCGCCGGCCCCTTGGTATGCGACCACCTGTCCTTGGTTTCCTCGGCTCGTCCCGTCTCCCATGGCACCGCAGGCACCTCCCACGTAGATCACCGAACACAGGAAAACGCTGGCTGGCCGCTGGGTTGCTTCTTCCCCTGGGAGAACAGCTAGACTATAAATGTTCGATCAACGATCCTTCGTTCATTGAGCATCTGTTCCCTTCCTCCCATTCGATCGGGGTTAATACTAACTAATTACCAGTGCAGATAATATCCCATCAGCTTTAAACCACCGGTACCAATTTGCCATGCCGGTTGCCGTGCAGCGCGCGCCGCCCGTTTCCGCTGGCACCGCATGCAGCTGTGCTGCAACCGCAGCTCCTATAGCAGAGGCAGTAGAGCCCGCCGATGGCATCTTGTTCGATGATCTCGTCCTGGGTCTCGATGACGGCGGCGGCAAGAATGTGGCCGGCGCGGACGACGCGTCATCGACGGAGAAGCTCGAGTGGCTGAGGTCGCAGGTCATCGGCGCGGAAGCAGAGTTTGCGTCGCCGTTCGGCACCCGCCGGATCACCTACGCGGACCACACGGCGTCGGGGCGCTGCCTGCGCTTCGTCGAGGACTTCGTGCTACGCAACGTCCTGCCCTTCTACGGTGCGTTCGTAGGAGCTACTGTAGTGTTTTTCTCCAAGAAATGCTACTCGATCGGTTCGGCCGGAGCTTATACGTACGCACGTGCAGGAAACACCCACACGACGGACAGCTACGTGGGCCTGCACACGAGCAAGCTGGCGGGCGACGCGGCACGGTACGTGAAGCGCAGCCTGGGCGCCGGGCCTCAGGACATTCTGCTGTTCTGCGGCACGGGCTGCACGGCGGCCATCAAGCGGCTGCAGGAGGTGACGGGCATGGCGGTGCCCCCGCCGCTGCGCGCCGCGGCGCTGGCCGCGCTGCCGCCGTCCGACCGGTGGGTGGTCTTCGTGGGGCCCTACGAGCACCACTCCAACCTGCTCACCTGGCGGGAGAGCCTCGCGGAGGTGGTGGAGATCGGTCTGCGCCCCGAGGACGGGCTCCTGGACCTGGGCGCGCTGGAGGCGGCGCTGGCGGCGCACGCGCGCTCGGGACGGCCCATGCTGGGCGCCTTCTCCGCCTGCAGCAACATCACCGGCCTGCGCACCGACACCCGCGCCGTGGCGCGGCTCCTCCGCGCCGAGCGGCGCCTACGCGTGCTTCGACTTCGCCTGCAGCGCGCCCTACGTGCGCGTCGACATGCGCTCCGGCGCCGCCGACGGCTACGACGCCGTGTTCCTGAGCCCGCACAAGTTCCCCGGCGGGCCGGGCAGCCCCGGCGTGCTGGCCATGGCGTCGCGCCTCTACCGCCTCCGCGGCACCGCGCCGTCCACCAGCGGCGGCGGCACCGTGCACTACGTCAGCGCCTACGGCGACACCGTGTACAGCCGCGACGCCGAGGAGCGCGAGGACGCCGGCACGCCCGCCATCATACAGAAGGTCCGCGCCGCGCTCGCGTTCCGGGTCAAGGAGTGGGTCGGGGAGGAGTGCATCGAGGCGCGCGAGGCCGGCATGCTGGCCATGGCGCTCCGCCGTGTCCGCGCCGCCGCCAACCCCAACCTGCGCCTGCTGCAAGGCGCGGCGGACCCGGAGACCGCGCCCCGGCTCCCCGTGCTCTCCTTCGTGGTGTACGCTCCACACGGCCAAGATGCTGCGGAGCCCCCCGAGGGGCCGCCGACGCCGACGCCGAGGCTGCAGCTGCACTGCCGGTTCGTGGCGAAGCTTCTGAACGACCTGTTCGGCGTGCAGGCGCGCGCGGGCTGCGCCTGCGCGGGGCCGTACGCCCACTGGCTCCTCGGCGTCAGCCCCGCGCGCGCCAAGGCCATCAAATCCGCCGTGGAGCAGGTAATGACATTAAACATCGATCGGATTCGGAGAAGCAAGCAGCCCAAAGCTCACGGTGCGTGATCTGGTTTGGTGCAGGGCTACCACGGGGTGCGGCCCGGGTGCACGCGCGTCAGCCTTGCCTACTACACGTCCATGCAGGAGGCCGAGTTCGTGCTGGACGCCGTCGACTTCGTGGCCACTTTCGGCCACCGGTTCCTGCCGCTCTACGCCTTCGACTGGAAAACCGGAGACTGGCACTACGAATACGACGACCGCAGCTGCGCCCGTGGGCTCATCGTGCCAAACGATAACGATGCCGCTGTTCCCATTCCCAGTGGACGAGTCAAAGCCGAGTCCGGCTACCAGAGCTACATGGCGTTTGCTCACCGTCTGGCCAACGCACTGGCTACCACTTGCAGCAGTGGCCTCAGCAGCACCCGTGCTAGACGTATTCCCAACAGCGTCGACCCACAGCTAGTCTATTTTGCCGTGTGAGTGTGCTGTCATTTGTCCACCCCCTTCTTCGCGCTCCATTTCAGGGTTATATTATCCGTTCCTATATTGAACAACTGAGTATGGTTATACTTGCAAGAACCGATCCGGTAGGACATTTTCATGGTACGAACGTGACTCGAACGTTTGGTGCCCTTTGGTTCAATGTTTCTAGCCCGTTATCTGTTTACAGTGGTATCTGTTATCCGTTTTGTTGGTGTTCGGTTAGGCAACTCCATATTTGATCACAGCCTGAATAGATACGGGCCTATATAATCTTGATACCGTTCCTCATCCGATGTTATCCGATTCCTCTCTGGTTCTCACCTCTTCTCGCCTCACTTCCCCCGCCGCTGCTCTTCTCCCTCGCGAGGATGCATTATTATAGAAATGAATTCCAGCCTACACTTCATCCGCTACACCTCAGGTTACACTATCGGTTCCTAATGAACAACAGACTGGTTATACGTACAGGAACCGATCTGTTAGGACATTTTCACGGTATAAAGCGTGACTCGAAGAACATTGGAGTATATAAATGTAGCATGTGGAATCAAGGTCTATGCGATCTTCACACAGGGCCCAAGCTCCTCTGCTAGGTCCACAACGCCGCCCTCTATCTCGCAACTTCTCCCCTAACTATCTGATCCGCATCATCGATCCATCGCCATCAATCTCGTCGTCATCATTGCCAAGGGCATGAAAAACTTGTAGGCAAGCAACTATGCCAAACATTACACTTTTGATCTACCTGGTTCTTTAAAAATAACAATAACAAGTTTAAACTAGAAAATTTTGACTTAGGGCTTCCTTGGTTGGATAAAGTTAATTTGTGCCAAACAAGGGAGAAATGTCCTATGCAATCGTTCATATATGTGTAAAGCATGCAATCAAACGACCTGAAGCACATATTCTCTATCCAATGGTGATAAGGTGGTTGCTATTTTATATTTAAACATTACATGGCGCGCTAGGTAGTGGCCGTAGTTTTAGAGGAAGGAGATGACAGGGATGGTCCGGATGCTTGAAAAATCAAGGATGTATACCAGTAGGTCTTTTTATACATTTATGATGAATGGGGGGAGTGATAGATTCTAGCGCTTTGACAGTTTGGGAAGCATACATCCCTGCAAAAATAAAGATCTTACTTTGGATGGCATGGAGGAATAGAATCCAATGTGCAGAACAGCTTTTTAAGAGAAAGTGGAGAGGATCAGAATGCTGCAATCTTTGTGGACCGCTAGAATCCACATATCATTTAATTTTTTTTGTTGCCCAGTTGCAAGGGCTGTGCGGAGCTAGGTGAGAGATGCTTTAGGTTGAAGCATAAACCCTTGTTCATTTAGATACTTAGAATATAGTAATATTTGTTGGGGCCACGTGAGCTCCGATGGGATGGTGATAGTGGCTAGCCTAAACTGGACGCTGTGGAAGATGACTAGATGAGGAATGAGTGGGTTTTTAATAACAAACTTGTTTCCAAATGTTAAAACTACTACTTACAGAGTAATTGGTTTTGTTCAGCGTAGGGGTACGCTCTATGCCTCCAGCGGGGATTGGAGAAGGAAAAACTGGAGGATGATGTGAAGAAGCTGAAGAAGGACCAGTCTCGTTGTTGATGATCAGGCTGGAGCTGTATCGTGGCCATGGTCTAGTTAGAAGATGCGTGATGTTTCCTAGTGTTTGATGTGTGAGGTTTGTTTCAGAGTTTCTCAAGGGGCACTCATTACGTTGGGTTGTGTGCGTTTTCTTCTGGTATGAACATTGTAATAGTTGGCGTCACCAGTTCAAACTTATATGGCTTTCAATAAAAGACGAGCCGAGGGCCTAGTGTCTAAAATTGGTATATCTTCTCTCTATCAAAATTTGCTGAAACCTCTTGCAACCCCACCATTGGGTATTAATTGGATGATTTGTATCATCTGATTGCATGCTTGTATACTCCGTATGCGATAGCAGAGTATATGGCCTCGGCAAACAGGGCCGATGCTTTGTCAGTTGTCTCTCGTTGTTGGAGATAGACTAGGCATGAGTAAAAGGCTCGATTGGTTCTCGTATCCAGCCTGCACGAGAGAACCGGCTGCCGCGAGCCCGACTGTCCAGATACGTACCAAACAACGCACATGTTGCGTATGTTCAGAACCTAGCTCATAGCAACTAAACAACGTCTCATTGCATCTCTCATTGCATCCCGCGGTGCAAGCATGGCTATAACCAAGGAACCAATCAGGCCCAAAGAAACCTACCGGGCCGGGCCACGCTTCCGCCGCTAGAGCAGAAAGAGCTGACGGCAACAACTTCACATTCCCCCGCTGTGGCACGCCGCCACGCGCAGCAGCGTCAATCCCTCTGACGACTGCGTCCGAAGATGGGGGTGGCCGCAACCAGATCCCTGGCCCTGCTCGTGCTCCTCCTCGCCGTCTCCGCGGCCGCCGCCCCCGGGGCGGGCAAGGGCCGTGCCCCCGCGCGGCCGTGCCAGGATCTGGCGACGCGGGGCGAGTGCGCGGCGAGCGGCGGGTGCCGGTGGTGCCGCAGCGAGGCGCTCGACGACATGTGCTTCGAGGCCATCGAGGCGTGGCGCCTCCCGCGCCAGGTGTTCACCTGCGACCCACCCTCCGGCGCCGCGCACGCCCGCTTGAAGTGATGCCGCCGGCGAAGCTCTGCTATCGCCGTGTTCGGGATTGCTCCATCTGACCACTTTGCTGTAGCCAGGCCTCCGTTGCTCTCTGTGCTAGATCTGAGATTTACGATATCGTGTTTCATGCTACTGCTGGATCTGTGTCTGTATGATTCTTTCATAGATGACATTGTGCATTATTCTGTAAAAAAAAATAAAAAATCTTGCCAAAATCCAATCATGGCTTGGCAAATCATACTACTGATTCTCGAAGTGCAATGACCTGTCATTTGTTCTCATTGATTGCCTTCATGGCTTGCTATGGCGACCAAATTGTGCTGATGAACACGATCGGACCATTCCGTGATGTCCAAGCAATGCGCGTGATTATAGTGTTGCAACTTGCCATGCGCGCCGAGAGAAGCAGTTTTGTCGAAAAAACAAGGTGGTCCTTGCTATCTAGTGAACGAGCTAGGAGAAGTCACTTTTGTTTGACGAGTGGTTCTGGACATAAATTCAGCCATGAGAGGATCTCAGATGTTTAACGAGGGACATGATTCATTTTCTAGTGTTTCCTAAAGTTCCTAGAAAGGTCCTTTATGTAGGTCTGAAGGGATTGAGGGAGCAAAGAAATTACGGCCTCTGCTTCAAAAAGGTTAGCATAGTAAGATTTGTGTTCTATATTCATAATGAGAAATACCTTTGTAACATATTGTTCGCATGTTGTTAAACTATATACGTTCTAGAAACTGATGGTTAAATGTGCAACAAGGACGAAAGGATTTAGGATTGCTCTAGGTTATGGACCAAAATAAGCATATGGTCACTGAAAGTCTGAAACCACCAACTCAATATACAATTTTGATCTACTTCTCCAGCATGTAAACACATTTCATTCTGTATCATTTACTTGTGGCAACTGCCGTGTTCCAGAGCTGCAACCGATATGCATATGCTGATACAGAAAATGGACAAGCGTAAACCCAGATATCTTACGTAGGGTTCGACATTGATGCACGAAAGAGAACTATGCTGAAGGGAAATCTATAGCACAATGTTTCAAAATGCTGCAACAGTCAGAGTCATATACTCGTACTCTTTTTGGGTGCCAAACATTTTCTCCAATCCATTAATTCAAAAAAAACTTATCTGTAAACTTGCCTTCAAAGCACAATCTCATATTCTCATTTGGCCTGTAAGCAGCACAGCTTCAATTAACCATTGTGATAGCTGAAATTATTCATTTAGATAGACATTATGCCAGCAAAAGCACTGGTCTAATTCACTGTATATCCTAGTGCCTTCACCGGCAGCTGGCCAGCCGTAAAGAACCAGGAGGCATCTTGCTCCACAAAGTCTGGTTCAGAAGATAGCCGCCAGGCACATCTTCTCATGCCTACAATCTAGATACTCCAGAAATTCAATCTACTGGAGCGATTACTATTTACAGCTTTGTGAGCGATTTGGAGATTCCTCTAGTGCAACTCAAGGAATGCAACTGATGGAAAGTTGAAACCAGGAATCAAAGAACTCTCAGTTGAGCTAGAAATGCCGCACACAAGTCAAGAAAGAGGAGCTGTGGCCCACTGACTCTTTGCAAGTCGAGGAGGTATTTCTCGTCTCTTGTTTTGTACAGCTGCATTAAAAAGGCAACACATCAGAAATATGGAAAAGAAAGCAGAGATGATAGGAATAAAGAGAAAATGTGGTCCCAATCCTATAAGATCCATGATTGTGCAAAGCTGCATCAAATACATAGGTGGTAAACATGGATATAAAACGTATAGTGCATTCTACATAATGATGATCCAATTCAAGTAAGTCTGCATCAGATGGAGGCAGTCATCACATGGATCTTTATTGGGGCAAACTCTTGTAAAGCAGAATGCATGGCACATGAATACACTACTTGTGCAATCTCTGCTGCACAAGGTTTGTCCACATGTTAACAATTTTGTATATCCAAGAATCTGGAAATGCAAGGGATCACACCTGGAAAATTAGATCTGCAGTCATATATGGCAGAGCTCCAGAAATACAAGGGTCTGGAGCTGTGGGCAGACCTGAGTTGTTTAGTTGAGGTATGAATAGTGTCAAGGCTTTTAGTTTTAGCATACAAAACTCCAGATCAGAGAGGGATCTCTCATCTTGGAGCTGGAGTTGTGCCAAAAGGGCCATAAGATGTATAAGATTCCAGAGTTTAACCAGGGGCATAGTGGCAGTAGGTCATAAATTAAACACCAAAAGACTCCTCTATTGAGACTGAATATTAATCACACTAGAAGCTGAACAGAAAATGTGAAAAATACCTGAATTTCAAACTTAATTGAATTTAACCTCTCACTCAGGCCATCAGTTTCAATGGACTCTGCACTGAAGTTATGATTGTTATGGATTTGGCCAGGAAAGCCAGGACTCCATCTGCACTTCATGTTATAGTGACCAATCTTTTTCCAGTACACATTTAATTCCCGTAGAGCTTTCAGCACTTCAGTCATTATTTCTCTTGGATGTGCTCGCGACTAACACAAAACAAAGAAATGTTTGAATGGAAGAGGCAAGAGAATCATAAAATATGGAGGCATCTTGAAATTAGATTACCTGAAGCCCAAGAGCCCATTTCCTTTCAGCTGGAAGATGCGGTCTCAAGCCAACTGGAGACTCCATAAATATTTGCTGTCTATTCCCACGTGCTGAACTGGGTGTTTCATATGATGCGATGCTTGAGAATGAGGAGTCCTATGTACCAAGAAATCAAAACCGAAATTAGTCTCGATTCAAATGAATGACACAATAGATAATATGAGGCGGAACATGCATTTCTCAACAGAGGAAGCCAGAACATCATTGTATCATGGGAACAAATATAATATGACTCAGCCACTCACCATTGCTTCTTGACATTCAGCTCCAAGATAGCCACTGGTTGTACGGAGCCTATTGTCCAAGAGTAAATAATAAGCAACAGTTGCCTGTACATACAAGTTCAGTGATCCAGTCATGACCATTACAGTTAAAATATGATGTATGGATAATTGGACACAAAAAAGTGCAAAAAAAATAATACCTCATTTTGCAGTCTCTTTTGAATTGATTCCACCAACAGGTTCTTATCATATCCCATACCTATAACCTCACGGAGAGTTTCCTCATCAACCTACAAAATGGGAGCAAATTCAACCATTATCTTAATTAAAATCACGTGACCAGAAGAAAAGGCCCCACATTCCCACACTGCAGCCCATGACTGCAAAAATTGATCACGTTCTCAAACTATCAACCATCACACACTACATAATTTTCTCTAAAAATGGGTGGAAAATAATGTGAATACTATACAGAATTTAATGTGTAAAAAATAGACAAGGTAATGATAGAGATGGAATTACTTTGAACAGATAGAAGCTACTAACAATGCAGTGGTAAAACAATGGCAGAAGGGAGGTGTACAAACACATAGCGTAAACATAGAGTGGGGATATTTTTCTGGTTCAACATTCTTGCTAGCTGAAAATAACAACCATATTTAGTCTCATATGGAGAGGTGCTAGAACTAAATGGTAGATACCATTTAGTGATCCCAATTCAACAATGTTGCCATATGTGCACATTTGCTTCGGTGGCAGCACATTAGGGGTTTCGTTCAGAACTTCATATATCAGAGGAGAAATATTGAGCATAAGCACTACCCAGAGAAAAACAGTTGGTAACTTATATTAGCTTTGTCCACAGTATGTCAATGTAGAACATAGTATACCTTTTTAACTTGCTGTGCACTATCTGGAGGAGGCACAGTCAGATAGCGTGGGAGATGGATTTTGAACCAATCATGTTCACGAATTTCACGAATGGTGATCCGCTTCATAGGATCAACAACCAGCATTCTTGGAATCAAATCCCTTGCTGCGCCTGACAAATGGCTGGGAAGGGTATATATTCCACCCTAAAATGAAAGAGAAAAGGGGAGATGTAGATAAGCTCTAAATAAGCAGGAACAAGTAACGATGAATGTTTCTAACGCAGAAAACTGCAGATACTTGCTAACCTTTATTTTCTTAAAAAGGTTCGGTATGTTCTCATCATCAAATGGCAGAGTACCACATAGAAGAGCATAAAGGATAACCCCACAGCTCCACACATCAACTTCAGGTCCAGCATATAGTTTACCAGATATCACCTACAGAAAATAAAAGGCCACTGTAATACCTAGCAACCAAGGGATTGGAAATACAACCATACTTTATCTTCAACTTATTATAGAAAGCTTACCTCAGGAGCAGCATAATTTGGGCTACCACAACTTGTCTTAAGAAAATGACCGTCTCGCATAACATTACTTAAGCCAAAATCTGCAATCTTAACATTGCACTTTGAATCCAATAGGAGGTTTTCTGGCTTTAGATCACGATGCACCACCATGTTTCTATGGCAATACTCAACACCGGATATAATCTGTATCAAAAGGGGGGGAAAAGGGAGTATAGTATCACATACAAGCACTTGATAGTAATAAGAATAACCCAGATGTTTTTTGATCTGCTGCCTTCTAGTAAACCTATGTTTATCATGCAATTTTAGCACATCTAAACAAAAAGAATAAATGGTATCACCTGTTGGAAGAAACGGCGAGCCTCTTCTTCCTGCAGCCTACCTTTCTCAACAATGTAATCAAACAATTCCCCAGACTTAACATACTCCATAACAACGTAAATATCAGCCGGTGTGTCAATAACCTCGTAGAGGCGGATGATATGTGGGTGCATAAATAGCCTCAATATCTTAATCTCTCTTTTAACTGCAAAAGGGGAAAAGTAACAGCAGATCAGGCAGACTGTTCAAGCCTTCCAAATCAACAGCAAGAAAGTAGTGGTGTATTGCAGTTATGCACATAAATGTAAAGATGGTATCATGCCATATAGTACTTCATGGTTTACTGCTCAGTATGCCATATGAGAAATTCAGTCACGGTAACAGTGGCGTACAAGCTCAACACATACCAGTATACCAGATAGTTGTATATCCCTCGAGACTAATTGCTCTAATGGATAAAAGTGGAATTGCCATGGAGAATGTATGAATATTTGTAGTACAAAACACTATATTCCGTCAGCAAGCTTAACACAAGTATCCATGAGATGAGATGAGACACCAACCTTTCTCTTCCATCTCCATGCCTCTGATTTTACGACGGTTGAGGATCTTGATTGCCACCTTGTGTCCAGTGCTGATATGCTCCGCAATTTTCACCTTCCCGAATGAGCCAATCCCCAGAGTCTTACCGATACGGTAATTCCTCAACGGGTTGCCATCCTTGCCTGCCCCCTCCATCTTCTGCCTAAGTTCCAATCAAACACACACACACACACACAAAAAACGATTTAAGGAAACGTAAGACAACCACTGTGAATCTCACATGCATACCACACCAGGTGCAATGAAAGCTCGGGGTTCCGTTCGAGCAGGTCATCAGATCCAGCTGAATCGTGCATCGAAACTGTGCCCGCGCTTCCGATTAGCTCGAGCGAAAGCACGGCGACACTCAATTCCAAGCGGAAAACGAACGGGTCCGCCGAAATCGACCCCCACCTTTAGTCCCCACCCGATTCACGTGCAGAAGAACCGATAGCCCCCCGAACAACCAGGACGCGATCCCACGCTCGAGGGCTCACGGATCTGCGTGGCAGCTACACACCGAATCTCACTCACTCCCGATCGAACACAGCTAGCACCAGTGGCCCCGCAACTCAAGCGCGTCGCTGATTCGCTGCTCCACGAAAAAAAAAGGAGAGCCGCCGGCGAATCTCCAGATCGGGCAGGAGTGTGAGGTGGATAAAGGGAGGGAGACGATGAGGTGGGTGCCCCCTACCTGGCCGCTGGAGGGGGAGCGGCGGCCGCTCGACGGAGAGGGGGCGCGGCGGAGGGGAGGGGTGAAGCGATGCGCCGCTCGCTCACGGGTCGGGGCGGGGGAGCGGAAGGGGGGAGGGGAGGAGAGGGGGGAGATTCGATTCCGGGCAGCAGGGCCGAAGGAGACCCCCCCCCCCCCCCCCAGGGGCGGCCGTGGCGCGCGGAGATGCGTGTGCCCGTGCGGCTCGCTGGTGCGGTGGGGGCCGGGGCGGGCAACGGCGGGCCGACGCGCGGGGAGAATCGATCGATCTGTCGTTTTGCGGGGGGCGATGGTGACGGCTCGGTGCCCCTTTTCGTACGCGCAACGGCTTACGGTGGCAGCACGCCCCCTGCGCGATATGGCCGGTTTCGTCGTGGTGCTACGCCTCCTCTCCTACCTACGCATCAATTGCATCTGCATCGTTGGCTTACGGTGGCAGCACGCCCCCCGGTGCGATGTGGTTTGGGCCGAGGACATGTTTGGAACTTGCGGTCAGGCCGAGCGTAAGTTTCGCTGTGCAGGGGGCAGACCGACCATACAACTGGGCCGAGAGGCGATCGACCAGAACTCAAGACGCAACGCAAGCCGGCAGGTGCGCAGCAAGCCCGGCGCCACGGCGCCGGTCGCAAGTTGGCAGCGCGGTGGGAGCGCTTCCCGAGCCAACCGGGCCACTGGTGAAAGCGAGACACATGTGCACAGAACGCTGTACCTGACTTCCGGCTCGCCCGCCGGGCGCCGGCTGCGAGCCGCCCCTGCATGTGCATCGTATCGGGCCCTCGTTGATGGTGTCACTGTCTGGAGCAGTACGGTGGCCAATTGGCCATTTCTTTGGTGGCCCTTTGGTGCTTGCTTCCACAGGATATAGTTAAGTCTAATCTCATCGTGATCTGATCTTATCTATCTACTATTTTAATTATTATTTTCTTCATTTAGCAGTGTTAGCATAGTGTTTAGACGTCTAAAATGAGCTGGCTGTTAAGGAAAGTCTTAATGCGTATTGCCATTTCGTTCACCAAGATGGGACTTCGTATTGGCTGGTAGCTTGATTCTCAGAACATGTTCTAGGCCCACGACTGTGTTTCATGCACTCGACTATGAATGTATGGGTTAGACGGGTGCCAATAATGGTGGACTCTGGTACTGTGATTTGATGTGGAAACGTTCTTTCGCACTTAGTCTGAGTCCAACAACCACACTATTTTTTAAATTCAAACTTCACTCAATGTACAATGTTGCTAAAGTTTATATTCCATTCTTTAGTCAGAGACGAGTCACGATGTTCTACATAGACACGGAGTAAAATAGCAAATTAGCAATGCACAATGAAGCGATGTTCCCAAAGATACAGGATAGAAGACATAGATACATCACCACAGCCATTAGTGTTAGATTTGTACCTGTCTCTTAGAGATAAATGCCCCGGAGGCCTCTTAACTTGTCTGGTGGTGTCATTCAGGTCCATCGCCTTTGAATATGCAGTTTTGGGTATACAAACTTTTTAAGTCATTCACCGCAGATCCATACCCCTTCGTTTTATGTTTTTTCATCAAACCCCCTAAAAGTTTCCCACTTATTCCACCTAGATCCATTATCCTCTTCCTTCCCCTCTCTCGTGCTCTGCTCGAGTTGGATCACTGAGTCGCCATGGCCGGCGGGGCTTAAGCTCGCTGCGCTGTCGTTCCACCCCTCCCTCGCGAAGAAATGGCGTGCACCATGTCCGCCCCCGACATCACTCGCTTCCCTTCCTCGTAGGACCCCGTCTCTTCGCCGCCGCAGCCGCTAGATCCACGGTCGCCGCCGCCACCGGACGTCACCTCGCCGTGCCAGTTCACCTCCACGTGCGCGTCGCCCGCACCGTCTCCAAGCCCTTTGCGCCCCGTGCCCCGTGCTCTGGCGTCCCCGAGAGGATAAGGCGACGGTCTAGCTCCTGTGCCGATGCCGCGCCACGCCCGCTCTCTGGTCGTGGGCGGGAGCAATGGCCACGCCTCGCCTCGCTCCGCCATGCCGTGCCAAACCTCCCGACTGCACCCCTCCGAATCCGCGGTCGCTCAATGCTGGGGGCGTGGCCGACGTCGAGGGCGGCCGCAGCCAGGCGGGGAGGACATGCACGATTGAGGCGACGGCGCTGCGAGGCCGTCGAGCAGCGGCCCCGTGCCACAGCTGACGCCCGACGAAGGCAAGCGTGCTGGTCCGTGTCGAGGGCGGTCGGCGGCGAGGGCTCGTGCACGGCCGGCAGTGAGGACATCCGCATCCGTTAGGCTGGGGAGGGTGCGTGCGGCCGGTGGGGAGGGCGAGTGAGGGCACGAGCGCGGCCGGCGGGGAGGGTGGCTGTGTTTGGTGAGGGCACGGTGCTAGGCGGCCAGGAGAGAGAGGGGCAAAGAGGGAGCTAGCATGAGAGGGTAACGAATTCTTAGGGGGCTAAATGGAAATAGAGCATAAAATGAATAGGTACGGACTTACGGTGAACAACTTAAAAAAGTTCGTGTGCCTAAAACTGCAGTTTCAAAGGTGATGGACCTATATGATACCACCAGACATGTTAAGGAGCCTCCGAAGCATTTATCTCTGTCTTTTAAGTAAATGACCAAATCCATGCTTTTCTTCGTTGGTGTTTGGGTACAATAAATAGGAAAATGATAGAACAATGAGGTATGAATTAGGGAAGTATTCTAGCTGCACTGCAAAAATCGAATGCTCTAGTTTGACAAAATCATCGTCAAATTAGAAGAGGAGCAAAAACAAAGTTGGCTAGAGTAGAGATTTAGGTTTAAGTGGGAGCACATAGTAGATTAGTTGGATTGACATGCCTCAAGCTGTTTTGGTCCCTTTTTATTTACTAGTCCATTACCCGTGCCCTCTTCTGGGCTATAACTGTATGAGACTTAAGTATTAAAATTTTATATATAAATTTAGTGTATATAACTCGTCAGAATTGGCTAACTTTTATGTTCAAGCCCGCACATTCTCTCTCCATCTGTTTTCGCGTCTAATATATTTTGTGGTCTTGATCCTGTCTAAGTAGTACATAGCATAATCTTTTACTCTTCATTTACTTCTATACAACTTCTAAATTTGAAGTATTCAAAATCTAGAATTGGTTGGGCAACGTTGTGTAAAGATGCCGTATAAGAGGTGCATATATTAATTAGCGAGGAGGTTTGGATTTGAGACATGCCTATTTGTTGATGTGCCTTGAGAAAGTGCGAGGGTGGCGGTGCAGATGATGGGGATTGGAGAAAGGTGAGTAGTGACTAGGAGAAGCAATGAGGTAACAACGCCTAGGCAAACCTATAGGCTACATAAGATAGTGGATGTATAAGGGAGAAACAAAATGGTCCGATGCCCACCTAACAAGGATGACGGTGTCAACTTTGTTAGTTAGGGATGCAAACATGTCTACTTGCTGACATTATTGCAAGTCATTTTTCACGGAAAAGATTCGAAGGCAGACAAACTTCTATAAGAATAATGTTAATAATAAAGCCAACTCTTGCTATATCATAGAGAGCCTTCACTATTTAGGCCGTATTTGGTTGCTCCCGGATAGTAGTATTGGGTAATGTGCATATTATCTCATATTATCAAGAGGCCGGTAGATAGTGGGATTCTTTACTACCGCACCAAATCCAATGCACTTTATTTGGTCGCGTTTGGACAGATAATGTGTTTTGTTGAGTAGATTCTTATTATCTAGCTGCAACCAAACACGGCCTTAGCATTTATAAAAAAGTGGGCTCTAATATTGGTTCCTCGATTGTTGATTTCTCTCTATCTCTTTCCCCTATTGTCTAGGAGTTTGGGTAAATCTGTAAAGGTGAGCTCTTGTAAGCGGGCTACTAGCGTATGTTTGTATATTGTTCTATTCTATGAAGGTGAGGGATCATGCTGCCTATTGACCGAGAAAGATAATGGGAGGACAGTTAATATCTATACCAGACGGCGGGTATATGTTGTCCAAGCCGTTTTTTATACAGGACTATCTTAATTATAGATGTATACGCGTATGTTTTCTTACTGCAATATCTCGAGCCGTGACCAGCATCTGCTGTCCAACCAGAATTTTAGGTGTAGTCGGACACTGGTTGTACCATCATGCAGGGTGGACGTTCAAAAGCAACCAAAACAGCATCCACCGGTAGTCGTTGTACGAGCTCAGCTCCTGATCTGACAAATAACATTGTTGCAACACACAAATACACACAGAGGTAGCAGTACGAGCACAATGGTCCAATCAATAGGGCGCGTGCTCACTCATGGCAAAAAGGCAGGACACGGCCACGCACGCCGGGCCGAGCAGGTTCAACAGGGAACCACTCGTCCTCATCACACCGTTACCCGAGCTACCCTGCGCCGACGACGATATGCCACCATCACCGCCGCCGCGGCAGGCGCCGACGCCGACGCCCCGCAGGACGCTCCGGTCGTCCAGGCACAGCCCGGAGTTGCCGCTAAGGTCGAGGTTGCCGCCGAGCCGGCGCAGGAACGCGCCGTCGAACGGCACGGCCCCGCCCAGCGCGTTGTTGCTCAGGTTCAGGTGGTACATCCTGCCCAGCCGGCTCAGCGCCGCCGGAATCGGCCCCGTCAGGTTGTTGTCCTGCAGCGAGAGCGTCGTGAGGCTCGCCAGCTGGCCGAACGCCTCCGGTATCGGGCCCGAGTAGCCGGAGCCGGCCAGCCGGAGTTCCTGTAGACGAGCGAGGCTGCCGAGCTCGGAGGGTAGCGGGACGCCCATTGGGTTGTTGTCCATGATCAGGTACTGCAGGCTGCGCAGGCCGGAGATGCCCGGAGGGAAACGGCCACTCAGGCCATTGTTGCTGAGCGCCAAGAAGGTGAGCGAGGTCAGGTTGGCGACGGTGTCCGGGATGCCGCCGGTGAGGTTGTTCGAGCTGAGGTCCAGCTTCTGCAGCTGCCGCAGCTCGCCGATCCGGCCCGGGATGGCGCCGGACAGCGAGTTGTAGCTCAGGTCCAGACCGACCAGGCTCCTCAGCTGGCCAATCCGGGTCGGCACCGGCCCGGAGAGCGAGTTGTAGCTGAGGTCAAGGCGCACCAGCGACGTGAGGTCCCCGACGCCCGGCGGGATCTCCCCACGGACCAGGCCGTTTTGGGAGACGGTGAGCACCTGGAGGGACCGGAGGCTGGCGAGCGCCGGCGGCATCGTGCCGGACAGCGCCGGGTTCGCCCTGATGCTCAGCTGCTGCAGGCCGGAGGCCGAGAGGTTGCCGGGCGCCGGCAGGGCGAGCGTCGTGGTGGCGGCCGGGTTCGTGAAGCAGTCGACGAAGAAGAGGGACTGCAGGCGTGGAAGGGAGAACACCTCGGGCGGGAAGGCCGCCGTGTCCTTGCACGCCGGGTTGGGCTCCACGCCGAAGTCCAGCCGGGTGACGTGCATGCGCGCCGCGCCCACCCCGCCGGCCGGCTTGCACTCGAGGCCGGGCCACGGCGAGCCGCAAGGGTCGGGGCTCTCGACGCGCCAGTCCCGGTCGGAGGACACGGCCTCCATGACACGGAACAGCGTCTCCCTCTCGTCTGGGTCCATCGCCGCCGCTGCGGCGGTGGCGAGCAAGGTCAGCAGCAGCAGCGCAATGGAGCCTGGCACCATGGTGTTGGCGCGCGCGGCTGTGGCCTGTGGGGTTTGGGCCTTTGGGGTGCCTCGTGATGAAGCCTAGCAGATAAAACAGGAGGCTCGAGAGGCGTAAGGCGACTGGATTGACGACGGGACGAGGGAGAAAGCACGCGAGAGCTAGACACAGGCCGAATAGTGCTCACGCGAAAGCAGCTGAGCTGACACTTTGCCCAGCCATTTTCCATGTTAAAACATCCGCAGCCGGAGGCCCGCACCAGGCGATCTTGCCGCTGGCCATGGAAATGGCTGGCTGTGCGGTTGGCTCCATGCACAGTACGCATACTAAAGCGCACGTCATGATTTGCACGAGGAACCGCACACATGACAAAGGGCCCTCGTTGCTACAGTGTAACAAGGCTAGTACGTAGGAGTAGTTTGACTGGTCCTGCGGTAGCTACGCGCCGAGTCCTGGCCGATCGGATAAATGGTCGTATGCAGTAGTATAAAACTGATATTATAGTGATAAAGGGTAGTTGAAATAGTGGATAGAAGAATGGGATATTCTAATTGCTCACATTAGTTGTATTTATGGATCTGTTAGGACCTACAACGGCATAGTTTAATCAGACCGCAAATGGAAAAAGTGAGGGGTCCCGTTACGTGAGCTCCATAATTCACAACCCAAGCGTGTAACCTGCATTGCCTGCATGGCAGCATGTCGCCTCTGCAGGATGTCAATCACAACTTTGGAAAAGGGTTATTTCCGTTGCGGTAAACAAAAGATTCTGGCGCTCATCTCCCAGGTCGAGTGCTCGAACAGGCCTGTTCTTTTTAGCACCAGGATGCAGTCTACAGACAAAATATTAACTGATCAGCAGGGTACCTAAGTAACGATCATATAGAAGACCAGACCTCCATTCCAAGCAGAGGCACTAAGTTATACGAAAACTAGGGCACTGGTTTCCTATTTGGTTTGTGGCGATTGGCGAAAATCATGACCAAATTTTGATCATGCCCAACATAAAATTCATTTTTTCAACTGCATGACTTTGGCCACAAACCAAACGCATCGCGCCTTGCTGGGCAAAGATGGACGAATACACGTAAAGCAGACGCTGTATGCGACAGAATGTCTAACACTGAAAGACTCCAAATGGATTGCGTACGACACGGACAAGTCAGGATTCAGGTGAGAACTGGTGCGGACGGCGTTGCAGTGGCACGAGCCCATGCTAAACAGGCGAATCATGCAATCCCCTACCCCGCACAGCAAGAACCCCCAGTCACAACCCAAGGCGTGGGTCGGGACGACACAGCCCAGCCGATGTGACAAAAGCTGTCTGACTCTAACATCAGTGGTGCCGAAGGCAAGGTGCAGCAAGTAGCAGAGTGAGGCGACTGATCAACGTCAGATTCTCTACCAAAGCATGCACCATGTGATGCTTGGCAGAACGATGGAGTTGACAGCAACTGCGTCACCTCGCGACGCACCATGTTCCATCATTAAATTGGATGTCTTCAAAAAAAAAAGAAGAAGAAGCCACTGTTTACTGTTATCAGATTGTAGCGCTAGTAAACAACACATGTTTATATGAGAGTTGTGCATTGGCAAAATGGCAACACCGGCTGCAGCTGGTTCACAGTTCTTGCCACAACAAACGACCCCCAGGGGACAAGTTTTACATCACAAACAATTCGAACTTAACTTAATAAATAATTTAACAGCTACCTTAAATACTATGGCAACAGTACAGTCAGAAAAACTCCTCAATATACCAGAAGGAAAGTTTGACATTTTCACAGTAGGCATAACAAAGAATGGAACCTATAGAACGGCCCAAATGTGAATCTATGTTAGTTGATTACATTTCACATACGAAAACGAGGCACAGCTAAAGTCAAAAGGGAGAAAAAAAAAATCAAGAGCCCCAACTCACGAGCAACTGCTGCATTAGAACAGCCAATATGGCACCAATGGAAATATTCAGTACATTGACAACATCGTTATTCAGCTGCAGAGAACAATGTTAACCAGTTAGTTTCAAGAGAAAATTTTCCACGAACTACCCAAATATAAGTGTGATACATTGAGAATAGGAAACAGCGAGGATCAGGATAAAGGTCTGTGGTTCCAGCAACATAAATTTCATCCATAAGAAAACCCTCAAATGATTTCACATGTTACGGTATTAGAGCTGGTCATTGTGAACAGATCAACAGAAACTTCCAGGTAGGTGCTAAGGTGCTAGGATATAAAATAGGAAAAAAAACACAACATCTATCTATATACATGATATATCTACACAACATCTGTCAAGCTTGAATTTTACACTATCTATCTATATACATGATATATCCCATAATTAGTATGCATGCCTAAAAGCAGCTATTAAGAGTGCAGTAGCTGGTAATCTCTTCTCTGACTGTCAATAAGATATTATTATATTAAGATGCAGGCATGCAACAGTGCTACTAAACATCCGAAAGTTATATGAATACCAGCAAATAAAAGTATATAATGGCATTTACATTTACGTCATGCCATATCAGTATTCGATTATACCAAAATGATCTAGGTTATATAGTAGGTTGTATTAAGCCACGCTGAGAATGTCCTCAACTCATTGATGCTGAAATTGATCTAGGATTAAACAGTCAAGAAGTAAATAAGATAGCTGTCAAGAGGGTAGCTGGTCTAATTATGGAAAATGGATTAACTGGGAAAAGTTCAAACAAGCTTTGTCGATGAACATAAGTATTTGGCCAGGTAAAAGTGCAAACTGACCCATTCAAAACCTTCCTTATCTTGTAGTGTTGCCCCGATATAACTCTCACCATAATTTGCAATCTGGGATGCAAGAATGCATACCACAATTTGCGATACATTCACCTGCAACATAACAGTATAACTACATGATTATTTCCTCATATAATCATGTACTCCCTCCTTTTCATCTTGTAGGGTGTACTAGGATGTGAAAAGGTCTTTTCATCTTGTAGGGTGTATTAGGATGTGAAAAGGCCAAACTTCGTAAATTTGACAACAACTTGTCAAATTCTATGCATGTCTAGTATCTTTTTATAAACAGGATGGAGATTCGGCTTCCTTTCTTCTTAGATACATTTCATTCATTCCATTTCTCTATAGTTTACACTATAACATCTTGCTAATCCTGACAGATCTCAAAAAGGGTGTGGGCTTTTATGGACTTGAATGAATAAATTAATATTTCATAGATCTTTTAATAAGAAACTGATTTGTGGCAATGAAGATTTACTCCAAGAGAAATTAATGGTCAGAGTAAACTACTGGAGACCTTTTCAAATCCTAATATGCCATATAAAAAAAAGAGGGCTACCAATGTTGCAGTGGAGTGTAAGAAGCATAAATTCACGTCACTAGCTTCCATATAGGAAATGTAATTTCTAGATGTTATGTACAGATGAGAAAATATCAGTGTGTGATTTCCAGTACTATCTGACACAGATTTAATATCAGATTATGGAAATGCTGGTATAATGACTAGAAACATGCAAGCTCAATTTTAGTTAAACCGGCAAGGACACTTCTGATGGTACCAAATTTCAAACAAAAGATACATACCTGCCCAAGAAGATAACCAATACTTGCAAGAAACACGGATGCTAGAATTCCAGCAAGAGTACCTTCGATACTGATTGCACCTTCTGTACCTCTCGGAACAACCTTTAATGTGGTCACCAGGTACCTATTCTACAAAAGAACCAAGCTCTGAGCATTCAGTAATGGGAATATATTATAGCTCCATACAGACCTGCATTCTAAAAAAGAATGTAAGTCAACAGGAAGAAATATTATGAAGGCTGCATAAATGATGTGTTATGAAAACTAAACTTACGTTGTTCTTCCAAAAGCCTTCCCTATTTCACTGGAAACTGTATCACTTAGTTTAGTACAGAAACTAGCAACAAAGCCAAGTGTCCAGAGCTCAGAGAATGCAGTACCACCACCATGATATATTGATAGCAGAGCGCAAATACAACCGGCGGCGCTAGAACCAATGACACTTCCAGGCCCTCTCCTCCCTCCTCTTTTCTCAGCCACTCCCAGAGCTTCCTTCTGTTTTATCCTTAACTTAGTAACTGCAGTGCCCTGCATATCAAATGCAAAATAAACAACATTCCAGGCTAGCCAAAAAGGATATGTATCAGAAAAAAAGAAAAGTGGCTGGCTTTATCAGCTAGGGCAAGAAATCAAAAGTCATGAAATACAATAGCATGGTGTGAAAAAAAGAAAGACTGCACAGGTTATCTGCAGTTAAATGCAAGAGCGGTCCTCAAACATGTCCAACAGTGTCACCTAGGTTCCTAACTATTAAAATGCATATCTGCCGTGAACATTTTAAGTGTGTAATTTGAGGTCCAAAGTCCCCACGTCCCTAATTAATATGCATCTAGGATCTAGCCATTTGGCATGGTGACTGTACACTAGCGTGCAAGGGCCCTTTCTCTGCTCCTGCTTCTGATGCTGCTGACAGAGGTGTGCTACTCGTCAGAGATTACAGCAGCTGTTGCATGTTCGGATGACTTACATCTCAGGCCCGTGTGGAGGAACACCGGCCAGGTGGATCACTAGAATTTTATGGTACGGAAGCTAAAAGTAGTGGCCCCAAACCACCAAGGACAGGCCAAATGAGTGAGGGTGAGGGAGGAGGAGGGGGAGGGGGAGGCGTAGTGTACAACAAGATCAATGATAAGACCTACTGCATCTAACGTCCATGGCCTTATCTTCTCTTCATTCTTCAATGTATGTGGCAACAGATTGAAGGATTGTTGTCCACATAACTGGTTATCACCTTGGAGATTGCTACCCAAATTCTTCTCGGTTAGGCTCAATATTCAAATCTTCTCCAAAAATTAAGCCTTGAACCTAGCACATTCCCACCATTAATTAGGTATGGCACCCCACCACTGAGACGTGTTTGCTGGCCATCTCCGGTCCTCCCCGTCGCACAGGAAAAATTAAAATGGGTTCGAATCCAATAATTCAGCAGAAATCCATGGCTTCATTGGAGAACCAGATCGAACATAGGAAGTGTAGAGGGAGGTCAGGTTGTGGGTTGACAAGAATATACAGAGAATGAGTTACCTGCAGGGAAGAGGAACAGAAGCACACACATTTCAAAAGGTTAGGGACATAGATGACACTGTGCGACATATTCACGGACCACAAGTGCACTTTCTCGATTATCAAATCAAACTATCATGATGTTGCTAAATATGAACAATCAAGGACAACTATGTCCATATCGACACAAAACTTCCTCATTTTATCTCAACCTGAAAAGCAAGAGTAAAAAGCCTCCGCTACTCCAGCGGTCCAGCCTCTAATGTTTTAGAAAACAAGCACTGATAAGTTTTCATGTTGCCTTTATTCTCAACTGGTTGGATCAAAGCACGCAGATTGTCATTTATAAATATAAGCAACTTATAGAAAGCGAGATACTGTATGTCACCTAACCAATCGTTTTCCCTATGTCAGTCTCAGAGACCAACATCATCTTCCAAGCATTGTTAGGTCACAGCTACTTGCAAGCATTGGCCATGCATGTTCACTCACTTCGGTGAGACTGGAGAGGGTTCACGATATAAAATTGCAACCATTCTGAATTTATGCCAATTCACTCAGAATTTACGGTTGTGAAAACCTGAAACTAGTACTTACAGTACATCCCTGCACAAAGACAGTTCTATAGCAAGCCCATTAATCCAAAAACAGAAGTGCTCGTACCTGGGTTCAATCTAGGACTACAAATGAGAAACATGAACAACGCCCATACGCAACGACTATCAACAGCCATTCAGTTCAGGGGGGTTTATCACACCACCGCAACCAATCCAATCCAAAATAAACTAGTCCATTCCGGGTAATGCAAAAACCGGTCGGATCGACTCACCACGATGAAGTAGGCGACGACGAGGAGGAACCCCGGGGGACCAAACGCACGCCACGTCAGGGTACCAAGGAGGTAGGCGGCGGCGAAGCCGGAAGCGGAGAGGCCCGACAGGAGCACCGGAGACCCGGCGACGAATACGGCGAGATTGCTCACCGCGGCGGATCGCCAAGTCGGCGGCGACGCCAGGAAGGCGTCGGTGAGCGCGTCCCGAATTCCCGTCACGGCCCCCGTGGCAATGTCCGGGAGCGCGCGCGGCGGGGGCGGGGGGCGGCGGCGCGGAACCCTAGCCCTGCGAGGCAACAGAGAGAGCGTTCTGGGCGCGGGGCGGGAGTAGAGGGAGGCGTGGAGCGGGAGGAGCGAGCACGCCATTGGAGAGGAGGAGCGTGATGATTGATAAGTCCCAACTCCCAAGTCCTCTGGAGTGGCAGAACTCCGAACTCTGGAGACTGGACTCGTCACTCGTGGTCGGTAGGACGTAGGAGAAGTCAGACATGGGCCTTCCCTTTTCTTATTTGAGTGGATCGCGATTGCGCGTGATGCACATCGAGCCCATCAACGTTTAGCCCATCTGGTAGACCAATTTAGCCCACGAGAACGCTGTGGACGCACTCGTTAAGCCATCCTCGAACCCTAGCGCTGTGGGCGCAACCGCGCAACACGGCCGTCTGCCGCCGGCCGCCGCCTCCATCCATCCATGGTGGCTGGCTCCTCGTGTCTCCTCCAAGTCTTCGGAGGCGCCATGCTTCATTTCCCTGATTCCTGAATCCTACTACGTGTTTTTCTCTTATTCCATATGGGGGATCCGTTGCTTCCTGCTGCCAAGTGATGCTGGGAACATTGCGCAAGGGCTTTGAGCAGTTCGTGGCTTGTGTTTGCCCGATGCGATGAGATCACGACGTATGTATTATATCCCGTCTGATGGCAGCAGTTGTTCTTCACCCCTGAATCTCCATCCTTTTTGCCTTGTGGTTTCAGAAAGAGAAGAAGCTTTGTTTGCCCTGTGGTTCCGTGCTTGGGTATTTTTCCTCTGAAACATAAGATTTCTATTTTCTACACCCATGGTTCCCCTCTTTCCTTGCCAAGTGATGGTGGGATTATTGAGCAAAGGCTATGAGCAATTCGTTGGCGCCTGTGCCCAACGCGGTGATATGAACTACACGGCATCCCTTCTGATGGCATTTTTTTTTCAGAATCAACTAGGATGCGCTTTTTTTTTTTTTTTTGAAAGGCGGCAAGAGCTTTGCGGCAAACGATTTATTAGCAGAATTAGCAGAAACAACAACTGAAGTACAGCTACTGGAAAAAAAAAACAAAACAAAACGCCAGAACCAAGGTTGCGACTAACAAGAAAAAACAAGAAGAGTGACTAGCAAAAGCCAACCGAAACTGTAAGATGTCGTCCTTGATGAGCTCAGCAATGCCCAGGTGATCCTTCCCTCGAGTGTCAGAAAAATCCTCATGTTTATTTCTTTCCAAATACGGCACAAAAAATAAACCATAAGACCATCAAACTCTTCGCCTTGTTTTTTGTTAACTGAGAATCGGCACTTCCTAGTTCCTCCGCCATCTCTGAGTGGAGCCAATTTGATTTAGGTTTGCCAGGGAGCTTAGTCCTGTCCAATGCAACAAAGTAAGCTAGGTCTGCTTGGAGATGCCTCGGCGTTTCAGGTTCGAGATTGCGACTTGGAAAAATTCAATAACTCCATATACACAACTCGAAAAAACCATGAACTCTTGTAGACAGTCTGGATGACATAAATACTTAACGATCCTTTAAGGGAATTGGCACTGGAAAAGTGGAGAGATGGGTAGTTGTCACATAATCGGCCATTTCGTGGTTGATTAATTTCCATTCTGATATGTACTAGTGCTTGCCTTTACCAATTGGAGCCTTCCGGATCAAAAAAGGAAGAAAAAAAGACTGCAAAAATTCAAGGCCGGTCTTTAAAATTGTTGCGCCTGTGACATGCGCAGGTCCTGAACCCTCAAAATGTTCAATTAAGGTCCATAAACTTATTACGAGCGTCATAGATCTCATTGTCTCAACATGTCCAAATAAGGCCAGTGCAAAATTCTCGTTTCTACGGTCTTTCCTAGTAAAATAATCTGAAGATCAAGATATTGCTCCCTTCATTAAAAAAAAGATCACTATTCAAAATTCATAATTTATCATTATATTATTAGAATTTGTTTTGTTACTAAACATGGTTTGAGCATAAATTGTGTTTTTCATGTTTGAATATTTTTTTAAAATAAAACGAATGATCGGTTTAAAAAAAATCAACTGTGTCATATATTTATGAATGAAGATAGTATTAAAAGTTCCAACGGTAAGTCCTACAATCCAATCAAGCGTTAGACTATTTGCACCCGTACCCTCTATCCGTCCCGATAGCTGCATGCCGTAAGAATGTAGCATAAAATTAGCTGCAGCCGGTTCCGCTACGCATCACGGCAAAGAAGCGGAACGAACCGGTTCCGGCATCCCTAGCGGAAGTACGGATTTACGGCATGCTTAGTAGTTGGAAATAAATGAATAAAATATTAGATAGTTTGATGTTGAAGAAAAATATAGAAAAATAGAAGTGCAGAAGAAGTTGATTTATAGTTACTGACTGGGCTGCAATATTCTATGGAATAGGAATGCAGATAATCTTAGACTATCATTATCAGTTCACCCATCTCACCATTCATATTTCAAACTCTTCTCTGTGCATAGTGCGGTACAATGCTTGCACACTGCAAATGGATGGGTGGATGGGCACTCCGGTGACGGTGAGCCAGTCTTAGCCTCTTTAGACCGCGCTAACCAAAGTGTCTGTTTGGATTGCTTAAAACACTGTTTTGTACTGTAAATACACCGTAAACAGAGATGATTTTAAAATATAGACGGTTAATGGAGCGTTTGTTTCTCTATACTTCACATCATCATCGACGATAAACGTCGGAACGAATCCGGAAAGATTGCCTCAGTTCGGATTGTTCTCCGCAACCCGGTGAGAATAGGCTTAGAAGGGCACATCTTGCCAAGTTTCTCTAGAAGAGAGCCATCTAACACATGTACTATGTCTGAGACTTACGTGCATCAGTCAAAGATAACCAGTTTCCCGTGCTACTCTGAAATTCTGAACAATGCCTACCTCCACCGACGCATGCTTCTCGCGTCTTCTCTTGTGCCGTGGCGATCAACAGAGACGCCACGTTCTTGCTCCGAGCGGCACGCGTCGAACGGCTGGCTCCATGCGCCGCGATGATAAAACCACGCTCGCGCACTGTCTCCGTGTCTCGTCTCGTGCGATATGAACTTCTGAAGTCAGGGGCGAGGCAATGTCGTCCAGCGACCAGAACCCAGCAGCCACGCCCGCGTCGGGTTCAGCCGATGCGGCACCGCCGGGGAAGCCGACGGCGGTGTCCTCGCAGGTCCTCGACATGGGCGCGCAGCTGCTGCAGACGCTGAAGCCGGTGCAGCAGATGAAGCAGCACGCGTGCAGCTTCGCGCTGTACGCCCAGGACTTGCGCCGCCAGATGGAGGTCCACCACTTCGTCTCCCGGCTCAACCAGGACGTCCTCCAGTGCGCCGTGTACGACTCCGACAAGCCCTCGGCTCGCCTCATCGGTACGACGTTGCCTCCTCTCCGTCGGACCCCCCACAAGGTAACGGTTCTCGTACAGCGTTTTTATGTGTGTGTGTGTGTGTCTCCGTGCGCACGCAGGCGTGGAGTACATCGTGTCGGACGCCATCTTCGAGGGCCTGGAGCCGGAGGAGCAGAGGCTGTGGCACTCGCACGCGTACGAGGTGAAGGCCGGGCTGTGGACCGACGTCGGCGTGCCCGAGGCGCTGCAGAGCTCCGAGATGGCGAGCCTCGCCAAGACGTACGGCAAGTTCTGGTGCACCTGGCAGGTGGACCGCGGCGACGCGCTGCCCCTCGGCGCGCCGGCGCTCATGGTGTCGCCTGCAGGCCGCCGAGCCGGGCCGCGCGCGCGCCGACCTGGTGCGCCGCCGCGACGAGAGGTACAGGATCGACAGCTCGGCGGGAGGGCTCAAGGCGGCCAGGGTGGAGATGGACGAGCCGGAGTGGATCAACCCGAACGCCGACTACTGGCGGATGCACGGCAAGGGGTTCGCGGTGGACGTCCTCCCGGCCGAGATGAAGCGACACGCGCCCTTCCCGTGAGCCGACGGCGAGATCGATGCCGTAGTATGTGAGGACGGACGCGCTCTCGTGTGACAATCTGAGGAATCTTTCCCGCTCATGTACTGCAACTGTCCAAGTAGTAGTACACTGTTATGTTTGGCAATCTAGCAATCTTTCACGAACGAAATTCAAAACACCGCTGCATCTATTTTCACTTACCATTTCCAACAAGCCGTGCATCAGCCGTGTACTTGTATTTTGTTTAACAAGCCACGCATAAACGTGCATTTTGGTTAATAAGAATATAGTTCAATATACCGTTCCATATAGTCATTTGAACTGATGTGGCAAAAAAAAAAACCTCGAAAACCCATCCGATTCGGATTGAGCAGGCGAAAGGGAATTTTTTTTCAACAACTCTGTTTAAATTCGTTTCCGTATAAATTCGTTTCCGTATGAGTCAAACCCAGGGAGATCTTTTCAGGATTTTTTTCAATTTAAATTCGTTTCATAGGAGTCAAGCCTACGACTTCAAGAGTGCAACGAGATAGTACAATAGTTTGGGTGCTCTATTGATATTAAGAGGGTATGTAGTTCTTGCGTAATACGATAATGTAATAGTCTGGGTGCTCTATTGATGTTAGGAGGGTATGTAGTTTTCACGTAATACGATAACGTAGATAGAGTGAGGATGATAATATAGACAGAATGAAAACTAGTTGGAATAATGATAATAGATAGACGAGAAATGGAGAATCGTTTCTATTATTTTTGGTACAGATAGTCATTGCACATTGTCAGACTAAAACTAACGTCTTCTTAAAAATTTATTATAGCACTGTTACAATAATGTTTTTTACTATAAATAGAAAAAGTACTAGTTAGAGCAATGATAAAGAATGAAAGGACCTGAGAGGCGTTAGTTTAAAGGACTGCTTAGTAGCAAGGACGGTACCTGTGATCAGGGCTGCGTTCCCGTCGGCAAGAATACAAGATGCAGTCGTGGCACTGGCAAACTGCCAACAAGGTTCTACTGGTATCCAATTCGTTCACTTGAGTAGTCTCCGTCAAAGAATTTTTGGTATACCCTGTCCTTTTCATCTTCTGACAGCATTTGGGATTCCCTTGCCCAATTCAAAGCGAGGTGATACCGGACTAAATTTTTAATCTCATCGTATCGCACAGTCGAATGTTTGTATGTTAGTTAGAAATATTAAATATAGTATAATTATAAAATAAATTACACAGAGGATTAAACGGCGAGATGAATTTATTAAATCTAATTAATTCATGATTAGCAAATAGTGATGCTATAGTAACTGGTCGTTAATTATGCATTAATTAGCTTAATAATTTCGTCTCGCCGTTTAGTCTTTATCTATGTAATTAGTTTTTTAATTAAACTATGTTTAATACTTTTAAGTAGCGTCCGAACATTCGACTGTGACACGGGCTAGAGTTTAATCCCTAGATCCAAATACCCCTTTTCGTATCCCTTTCCTCAAATCTCACTTTACTCTGTACGTCATATCATTTACAGTGCAGAACAGAACAAAACAGCGCTAAAAACACTGTTTTGAGCGAAGGGATGGGGAGCCCCATTGAAGACAGCCTTAGGTACTCACTGTTCTACGTTCTCTATCCACTATTTTAACTACTCTTCTCTCTATTTACACTATCAACATTTAAATTGTTGTAGAATCTTATTTGGGAACCTCATTGGAGACGGGTTTAATAAATTGCGCTTGCAACTTTCACAGCAGGGAGGGCACATGGAGCCGCTGAATTTTTAGCACTAACCGACGCTGTCAGGCAGGCGAGCTAGGCCAAAACCTGGGTGGCCCTGGTGGCTGCCTGCCCGCCTTCATTTTTGCCCAGCAGATTGGCACGAGCTCGGCCGCTCGGCGAGCCGGAACGCGGGCGGGGCCGGCCCCCCGGTTCCCCAGCCCGGCCACCACCGCCGCGTCACCGCAGCGCAGCGGACACGACGCGGCCAGCCAGCCCAGCGGCCCCACCAAAGAAGAACTGCGCGGTTCACGAGGCGGGGAGCAGTAATTGAAAGCAGGAGACCCGGTGAACCCCGACGTCAAATCCGCCGCGCGCCGGGCCCCACCGCCTCGCTCCTCACTGGCTGCCCCCTCTGCCCCACGCCCCTCTCTCCCTCTCTCTGCGCTCGCTTTTTGTATTTTTTTTCTTCCGCCTCCTCCCCTGGTCGTCTGCCCTCTCTGCCGCCCTCCCCCCTCTCGCTCGAGCTGCTCCCCGCTCCCCAACTCCCCACTCCCCCACCCCCATCTCTCGCCGGCGGCCGCGGCCGCGGTCCGCGGGAGAGGCAGCCAGGATGGCCAAGGCCCCCGTCGCTCAGCCATTCTCCATACGGTAAGCACGCGCGTGCCCTTCTCCACCCTGCCTAGGCTCGAGCTTCTGCTTCGGCCTCCGGCCGTTTGGCCTGTGGCTGGGTTTTGACGCGAGCGTGCGCGGCTGACCTGTTGGACTGAATGGCGCAGGGGGTTCGCCGCGAGCATGCGGGCCGTGGACGCTGCCGAGTGCTACCCGTTCGGCGGCGGCGGCGGCGGCAGGGAGGGGGAGGGCGAACCGCCGCCGCCGCCGCGGCGGTTCCCGCCGATGGACGCGACGCCGCGGTCACGGTGGTGGAAGCACGAGCTCGCGGCGGGGCGGGCCCGGCTCTCGGCAGGCGCCAAGGGCGGAGCGGCTGCGGCTGCCGGCGGCCCCGGTGGTGGGCTGCGGAAGGGGACCAAGAGGAAGGGGTTCCGCTCGAGTGCCGCGGGCGAGAGGGCCAGGAAACGGCGGCGCGTGCTCCAATTCAGGTCCTTTCTGAAGAACAAGGTATGGCTTTGCTTCATGGGTGCATGTGCTTTGGCTTGGTGGGCTTGTGGGTGAGCCACGAGCACATTGTAGGTCCTAGGACACGCACACGCAGGCCCATTGGCAAAGCAAGAGCCACAGGCTTGTTCAAATGTGCAACTAATCTGGTGATGTAGGCTGTAGGCATCAATGGTGTTGGCGATTAATGTATGTACTGAACAATGCCCTGGTAGTGCGAGAAAAGTTGCGAATGTGCTATTTTCATTCTTTTGAAGCTCTGGACTTGGGATATCAAATGTGTTCTTGTTCTTGATCGGTCAATGCTAGTGGAGAACTGTTATTGTTTTCAAAACTCAAACTGAATGGCTGAAGCTATTGATATTATAATCTACCAATTCACGATTTGAAACTGTTGTTCAATTGCACTGACCAAAATTCGACTTCTCTAAACCGAGCTACTCCACCAGCCAAGCATTGATGCGGGAAATCATGTTTCTATACTTTTCTGCTAGAGATTGTGCATCAAAAAGTATTGGAGATGCATGCCTAAAAAATTCTCTCAAGATTCTGTGGAACAACTACAACAAAAATCCATAGCATTTTATTTTCCCTCTATAAAGTTTAGCCCCTTATTTTTCAGCTCACAGTAAGTAATCTGTGTTCATTAACAGGAGAAAACTGCCAAGCCTGAGTCAACTTCTCGTTTGCGTGAACCCAAGTTGCATATTGCATTGTTGACAAAGCATATAAGTTCTACTGTCCTGTACAAGGATAGAACTTGAACCAAGGAAGCAACTGGAAGAGGCATGTGATCGCGTGCCAACTCATGAAAACAGCGTGAATAAACGAAGCAGAGAAAGAACGGACCCTTCTAGTGAAGCACATAGTAACCTTTTCAGGAGAAGAGAAATGAATTCTTCTGTAAATAAGCAGGTCATAGAAGTTAGCGGGCCAACTAATTTTCCGACAAATACTGGCTTTGAAGTGCTGAAACCTTCCACAGGGCCCAAAGATGATATTTTTGGAGATCTCCCTCTCCTGGAACTGGAAGGTTCCAAGATTACGTTTCGGACTGGTGTTGATGAACTTCCAACTGTTATTGAAGAATCATTTATAACTAATCAAAGCGAAGCAGATTCTATACCAGAAGCTGTGCCCTTGAAGCTGATAGATGCATCTGACATCACTGCTCAGACACCATCTCCTCTTGAAGACTTGATGAAAAGTGAAGATGATGAGCCAGCATGCATCTCTCGCCATGTTGCTCCAGGCAGTCACCCTTACACTGATGGTACCAATGACGGTCTGCCAAATAATAAGACCATTAATATGGTGAAACCAGGTCCTGGTGATATGCAGTTAGAATTTACTGGCACCTCTGCTTTGAGTTCTCATTCTGAGCTTCGATCCAAATGTGGTTCTAGCAACCCTTTGCAGGATTGTTTTGATGCGATCAAAAACTGCTCTCAGGAAATAAAGAAACATGATATGAATTCTACTGTCAGTCCACCTGCCATGAGAACCAGAACTGAAGCAACTAAATGTATAGATGCGTCGGTTAATGGCAAGAAGAGTACTGATATCGCTAGTGCAGTGGTCGCACTACCTGCGTCCACGAACCATCTTTCATATCAAGGCAGTGTGTTGCCCTCTGCAGCATCACATGGGGTTTTCAATACAAGAATCGATGCAAATGACATGTCTCCGTTCAGAAGTATGCCTGCCAAGGAATGCATCCCAGCTACCAGGTCTTCTGGTAACTTCAGAAGTAATGTGTGCCATGAAAGTAGGAACCATATGGATCCATGCGCGTCACTATCAACAGATAACCAGGGTAGCTGGCACTCAAGGCTTCACCCAATTTGCAGTCCTGCTAACATTGGAATGGCTTTTATGAAGCTACCTGGCCTTGAAAGAATGGAGATCTCAAACTGCTCTGTAAAGATAAACGAAAATAAGTTTTGTAATGCACAATCAATGAACATGGTAAAATACCAGAAACAACAATTGGCGAGTGGCATGACAAATGTGATGCTAGGTCCGAAAAAGATTGGTCTAAGTGACTCTCAGGCTGGAAAAACAGTTCTGGATGATTGTGTGGGCCGAGGTGATCATCATCTGCAGCAGCCCACAGTTCGTTTGATGGGTAAGACTGTCTCAGTTTGTAAGCATAGCAAGGACCATAATGCATTAACCTTGGGGAAAGTGAGTCCTGATAATGTCACCATCGAAGCAAACCACCTCTCCACTATCTCATCTCAGTTACCCCAGAAGATATCGTTGCCCTGTCAGGATTCTGTGATGTCAAGAGTGCATCTAAATGATTCTTCAGAATTTTTGGCAAGGGTTCCTAACAATAGTCTTTCAGGGCAAAATACTACTTTCGGTGGTCTCCATAACCAAAGGCCGCAACCAATAGATAGTGCTTTCACCGCTAAAGATTGCACTTGGAATTTTGGTGGTCAGGTTGTTCATCAAGCTAAACTCAATAAGACATCTATGATCAGCACCAACTCTAAGACCAGGCATCTAGAGCTACAACAACCACCTAGTTTGATAAGCATTCCTCAGAATCAACAGTCTCATTTATGGACTCCTGCATCGTGCATGAGTAGGAATCATCACAGTTTCGTGGGTCCAATAGCGAACCAATCTTCTCCTGTTTCGCAATCTTTGATAAAGGAAAGCATGAAGGAAAGGTATCAGAAATCAACTTTTTTGTCTTATGATGATCCTAGTTCTGTGCCTATTTGCCAACCCTACCAGATACCTGGGGCAAAGTCATCTACTGCTTCTGTCATATCCTTTTTTGACTTGGGTTTGAATAACTCCCTGTCCAGAAGCTCTTCTCCTGGACTGAGTCTTTCTCTTACAACTGGTTTGGCAAATGATTCTGTTTCAACAGGCAGACCTACTTGTGTGGGCAGTCTTATGGATGCAGATGGTAGGAAGAATGCTAGCTTTGCTGATCCAGGAAGCAACAGGCCAGCTTATGCAGATAATGTTTCACAGCAACCAGCAAAGAGGCAACTTGTTACAGATAGACACGATTTTATGTCCATGGGGCCAAACATCGTGAACCGATCACCTGGCTGGTCACAGCAACCTGCAAAGAGACAACTCGTTACAGATAGAGAGGATTTTATGCCTCTAGGCCCAAACATTGCGAACCACTCACCTGGCTGGTCACTTAGTGATGCAGTTGGTCCTCAGGTACTTGATTTTAGTAAAAGAATAGCAAGGGATGGTGTGCAAACTTCAAGAAATGAAAGCAGCAATTTAAGGGCCAGTTCAGGTCCAGTTCCACCTATCGAAACCAGGTCTGGCGCTGGAGTGGTTGCAGGAGCTAATACCATGTTGAAGCCAGGTCTAAACCTGAATGATCATTCCAAACTGCTATATCCCACCAAATTTTCTGTTGACAATGGTATCAATTCTGTTGTATTATAGCGGAAAGCAAGAGAAGGAATAATCAGGTGTCCTCGTTGACTTGTAGCTCTGGAGTTTTTCAGTATTCGAACAATCAGGCACAGGAAAGTTGTAAGAGCTCCACATTTCTGAACATGTTAGTTTAGCTATTGATGGATCAATTTATTCTTGTAATTTTCCCAATCAAATGTGCAAGATTATTTGATTGTTTGATACATACCATGCTATAACTTACACACGCTTGAGGACAGTTGAACTGTACAGACTGTAACTAGTTGAGCATTTTGGGGCATTCTATTTTGAATGCTAACAGTATTTGCTATGAACCCACTTGATGCGCATCAGTTCAAGTGTGTGGACTGTGTATCATATTATTTAAGCTTTAAAGTAAAACAGAAATTTAGTATGCTTTGCTTTCCGTCAGCTTCTGTAAACTATCATGAAAACTTTCAGATACTGCACTTGATTGACTTGCAATTATCAGTCATTGCTGTTGCAAAGCTGCCTGTTTCACCTTTCTGCCTCCCTTTTCTTTAGCATTTCAATATTCACTTTAACTATACCACTTTCCATTGTTAGTGCGTTGCCTGAACCTTGCGTTCCAAAGATAGTCAAAGTGAGCGTTTGGAATGAAATGGCCCTTTGCCAGATTCACCAGTCTTGTTGGCCTTTTGAGATAATCAGCTGTGGTGCAGAGTGATAGATGCTGACTCCTTGATTCCCACTGAAACTTCTGCAGCTTCACGCTTGGGAGTCGGGGAGCCCTCTCTGGCCATGCAACCTTGGGAAAAGGTGGCGATGCGCGCAGTTGCTTCAGACCTTTCCTACTGCATTGTTCTTACTTTCCTTGGACCAAGAGTAACGAAGCCTTTGCATGGTATCAGCACGGATGCCTTTCTTCCCCCTCCTCCTCTAATCCCATAATATTAAACAACCCCTACAGAAGTATAAATCCGTCAGCGCATCGCTTGTCATCTACACCGTCTCAGAACGGCAAGGAGATCAGCGAAATATCAGGACAGTCTTCTTGCAAGTGGGAATCTCAAAACGAGGAGGACATCAAGAAACCTTAGAGAGCAGTCTGCTCGCTAGTCGCGACAACAGATCATGGGTGTTCTTGGTACCCTTGCTAGAAATCTGGACGCCCTTGTTGGGTAAGCTGTACATTCCTGGAGCGTTTCTGTGTCATGCGAGCCTAGGCAACAATGGCTGTCACAATCTTTCTGGCCTTGTTTTGTAGTAAGTGCTTTGATCCATATGAATTCTGACCATTTCCATATTTGTTTCTCTACACCGGACAGGCCAGGGGTCATGCTGCTTTATCCTCTGTAAGCAACAATCTACTCCAGCCCAGAAACCAGTCACCACAGTACTGTATTCTGAATGCTAATATATCGAGTTTTCTCATGCATGGAACACAACTGTGGCAGCTACGCATCGATGCGCGCGATAGAGAGCCCTTCTACCCTGGACGATCAGCAGTGGCTCACCTACTGGGTCCTGTACTCCCTGATCACCCTCTTCGAGCTCTCATGCTGGAAAGTCCTGCAGTGGTAAGCTGCCATCCCCCCTCGCCCTCCTCTGCGCACGCATGCATTTTCTCGTGTGGCCAAGGTAGGTTTCGTTTCATCCTCTAATTAACTGCGAGCGTTTCCAATTCTGTTAGGTTTCCCCTGTGGCCGTACATGAAGCTGCTCTTCTGCTGCTGGCTGGTGCTGCCCATCTTCAACGGCGCGGCATACATCTACGAGGCACACGTCCGGCGCTACTTCAAGATCGGCGGCTACGTGAGCCCCACGTACAACGAGCGCCAGCGCCGGGTGCTGCAGATGATGAGCCTCGACGCGCGCAAGTCCGTCGAGCGCTTCATCGAGACGCACGGCCCCGATGCGCTTGACAAGATTATCCGAGCCGTGAGTTCTTCTTCTTAGCATCGGGGTTTATTTTTGCAGAGAGTTACTGTGATAGTTTTTTTTCTTTCCGAATTGTGTGACGGAGAAGCATCTGAAACTGGTGCTGCAGGCTGAAGCGGAAGCGAGGCGGACCAGCGTGCGCTGAACTGAAGGAATTCAATTCGTAGTTTCAGGCGGGGGGTGAGTGAAGGCGAAGCGATCTGATGGCTGCCGTGGATCGCTGTATTTCCATTGGCTGTGTGGTGGTTACTTGTACGTGCAGGCATGGTGTGCGTGTGCGTTTGTTCATTTCGTCGGGCTTGCCAAGATGCTGCTAGTTGACAGTTGAAGAGAAGATGCAATTAGATGACGTCAGCATGATTTGAATGAAGCTGCAAATTGCGTCTACTGTGCTTGTGAAACCATTACAAGTTACTAGTAATAATGTTAAAAAAGAAACCATTATCAGTTAAGTGCAGTACATTTCTCCGAACGATCGAGACCACACAGATTTTATCTGTCCTTTAAAGTTACAGAACATGAGACTTAATTGCCTGTTTTGATCTTTTGCCGACTCAGGCACTCTCATCAGCATAAAAAAAACGAAACACTCCTTATGGATCGAATCAATTATTGTCTACTACTGTAAGCATCCGCTGCAAATATACAACAAAGTGTACGCCTCCCAAAAATTACAGATATACGCGCTTGCATTGTACAGGAAAGAATCGCACGACGAAGGCCGTCGATCGATCGAATAATCCCCTTTTCCTCCACCACCCTTAGCTTGGCGGGTGGATTATTAGCGGATGGAGGTATCGATGGATCGATGGACCAGATCGGTATTCATCAGACGGAGGCGAGCGTGCTGATGTCCATGGGGTAGACGTCGTTGGGCGAGACGGCGCGGTAGGACCGCCGGCCGACGATGATGTTGGCGGCCTCCGACGGGTGGAACGCGTCCCAGAAGATGTGCTGGTCCCTGTTGGCGCACGGCGCCTGGTAGGGGAGGCACGTCACCTGCCCGTTGTTCCTGCCCACCCCGCAGCACCCCGCGTTCGTCACCGTGAAGCCTGCATCATGTTTGTTTAATTGTGCATGCATGGTCGATCGGCCATTGATGATGATGTGATCGGAGGAGGACGAATTCACATACATACAAAGGGTGGGTACAGGCAGATAATTAATCTACGTACCGTAGGAGGCGGCGTTTGCGAGGATGTCTTGGAAGATGTTGAAGGCGTTGATGAAGGTGAAGTGGGCGCCGGGGAGCGCGTTGAACTCGTCGACGAGGCCGACGAGGCGGCGGTTGAAGATCTGGATGGCGCCGTCGATGCGGGAGACGCAGGTGACGCCGTCGGAGCTGTAGCGGGCCAGCTCGTTGGGGCTGCACCCGACCTGCCCCACCCCGATCAGCACCACCTTGCGCGCGCCGTAGTTGTAGAGCACCTGCAGGTACCGGCGGTAGTCGGCGATGAGCGCGTCGGCGTACTGCTCCGGGGTGTAGCGGCTGCCCGTGGTGTAGAAGGCCGGCATGAAGTAGTTGTTGAGGTAGTCGTTGCTGCCCATGCCGACGCTGAAGATGCAGCGGCTCAGGTGGTCCGACGCCGTGTCCTGGTCGCCCAGGATGTTCACCAGCGTCTGCACCGCCGTCTGGTAGTTCCGCACCTGGCCGGCGAACGGGATCCGGCCGCCCAGCTGCTGGCCGGTCTCGGCGCGGATGCCGGCGGCGGCGGAGGCGAAGTTGGCGCCGCCGAGGAGCTGGTCTCCGCTCGTTGCGGCGAACGGCGGGATGAAGTCGTCGAAACCCAGAAGTTGAGCTGGTCATTTTTATTTTTTTGCCAAAGACGAAAATAATAATTAACCACGCGTGATGGTAGAAAAAACATGAAAATTTTCAGTGCAAGGGATGCTAATAACTGGTGGCATGCAAGGGAGTGCGCTTCAGTTGGCACCCCGGAGGCCGGATGCCAAGTTTTCTGTCGACGCTAATCAACCGCATGTGTGTGTGACCATGCCGCGTACTGTGTACTACCATGTCATGCAAACCATTCTCGCACCATTATTGCACGTACGCGGTGTGCCCTCATTGGAGCGGTGACTCTGAGTGTGTCTCATCAACCCGTACTCCTGTACAGATCTACCAGCTACAGCTGCGTATAGTAGTATCTGTAATGTATCCGCCCCACACTCCCACAGCGACGAATTAATTAAAGTAAATTCCAGGTAGACCTTCATCACCTTCTACTACGCTGCTAAACGCTGGCAGTGGCATCAAGCTAGCGTGGACTCGTTGGCTCGCCTTCAACCAACAACTATAGCCACGCACGAAACGAAACTCCCATCCGTCTAAATTTAATCACGTCTCTCCCAGATTTTACTGTTGGGAAGCAGCCATGCACATGCATATGACGGCAGGCCATGCATAGGCATAGACGACGACATCATCAGTCACATCACTACAGGGCTCGACGACGACATGATGAGTTCGTGTCGTGACCATTCACGCACGCACGCCGCCTGATCAGCAGCCTGACGGTGGGCCGATCAGCGTATATTTATCAGCTTACCGATGACATCGACGGTGGTGAGCCCGTTGGTGAACCGCCCCGACGCGCCGCCGGCGAAGTCGATGCCGTAGGGCGGGTAGTTTGCGCGCGCCAGCGACACGATGTAGTTGTTGTTGCCGTTGTCCACGAGCGAGTCGCCGAAGATGAAGTAGCACGGCACCTGCGGGTCGCACCGCGCCACCGACGCCAGAGCCAGGCCCACCGCCGCCGCCACCCACAGCAGCCGCCTCACCTCCCCCATTGTCACGAGAGCGAGCGAGCTGAGCGCGCTGGCCGGCCGGATCGGAAGGCGGCGGGAGCCTGCAGGAAAAGGCCGGGAGGTCGTCGGCGGTGGAGGAAAAGGCGGCGCGGGCAGTTTCTCCCTGCTGGGCAATACGCGAGTCACGCCACGGCATATATAGGCAAGGCGGCCGGCCGCTCGAACTCGAAGGGCAGGTGCAGTGTGCGCTACTGCGTACTGTGCAGCGCCGCTCGTTGCGCTGCAGAGATGGACTGGCGGTACACTCTCGCTCTCGCTTGGATATCACAGGCTAGCTGTAGCAGGTAGCATTCAGACTTCAGTGGGCCAGCTCAGCCGCTCGATCGGCCGGAGCTGGAAGCAGAAGAAGCTCTAGGAGTGGGAGGCTGGGAGTCAGGCATTGAATTGCGGCAACATGGCCGTGTCGTTCGTTCCATGCATGCCGATCAGCGAAGGAACGAAAATGTGACGCGATGTGCCCTGGTCTGAAGGACCCAGTTATGACTTATGAGTATTATTTACTGACGGGAACGGGACTGAACTTACATTACTGTTCCGCAGCAGCATCTCGTCAGTGGCTAGCTCCATTGAATTCCCAGTGAAGAAAGTACAACTTGGTATCACTGCGCGGCGTGCGCACATTCGTGATGGTAGAAGAAGGAAGACTGGGATTGGTTGGTTGGTTCACCGTGGGCGTGGAGAGGAGTTGCAGCAGCTACTCTCCCAGATCTGGTGCGTGCAGTGGCGTGGGGGCTGGCTGGGGCTGGGGCGCACGCATGGATCCCTCCCCTCACCTCATCACCTGGCGTGGGCAGTGACCGCGAGTACTCCATTCACTGTGCCGCAACAGTGTTCACCGTGTCGTTCCTTTCGACCAACAGCAAGGGCGGCTTTTACGTCGGAGAAGAGTTGAAGAAACAAAAAGGGCTTTTCGGAGGACAAAACACCAGTAGTGCATTTCGGTTCTACAGTAGTTGCCTCCATTTTCAACCGGGCATATTTGATCTCTTGTACATATAGGATCCAATATTCAGAGAATTCGATAGACGAAGTTTAAACTTTTAGAAACTTGGATCGCACACATCCAGAAAAATGTATTCTTTCAGTATTCCGGACTGGAGTTTAATTCTCCGAGCATCTGTCGTATCACGACATCGAGTGTGATTGATCATACAGATGGCATGTTTGGATCTAAGGGATTAAAACAAAGTGACTAAACTAGATGACTAGAATCCTTGTTTGGATTCAGTGGCTAAAGTAAGAGCTAAAGGCTTTATTGCTGCAGAAAAAGACTCAAATGCCTCCTGACATGGTGCTGCTCGCATCTCCTGTGGTCCTGCCCTACCTCGGCTCATCCGCCGCCACCGCCCTCCACCTGCGTGGTTCCCGACGCCTCTCCCACCGCTGACGGGCGCGGCGGTCGCCGCCTCCCCAGCCATCTCCTCCCGCGCCGCCCTGCCCCTTCTCCTCCATCGCCGACGCCGCCCCTCCCCGCTTCCGCATCCTCCAGTGCCGGTGCCGTCCCTCCCCTTCCCTTCCAACGCCCACCCGCGCCGCCGCGGCTCCTTCGCTGGAGGAGAAGCCCCCAACTCTGCATGTTGTCGCCGCCGCGGATCTACGCCACCGCCCTATCGCCTCTCTGCAGCTGGTGAGCGTCCGTGGTGGTGGTGGCGGCAGACGGCAGCACAAGGCAAGGCGGGGCCGGCGATGCAAGGCCACGCGGGGGCAGCGGTGGACGAGAGAGAGAGGGCAGAGAGAGAAAGGGCAGAGAGAAAAGGTGGGGACCGAGGGCAGGGGTGGAAAAAGAGGCTTTTTAGCTTCTCCTTGAGATCTAATAGGCTAAAACATTTTAATCCATTTTAGTTCTAGACGTTTAGTTTTTTAGCTCCTAAAACGACTAAATTTTAGTATTTTTTTTTTTGCATCCTTTGGATCCAAACAACGCGCAGCTTCTTCAAACCTAATCTCTGCCAGCAACAAGGCCAAGTGGTCGTAGACTAGTCCGTGAATTAGCACATGGACGCCATCTTTTCCCCTGCACGCAGAAGGTCATTTTTTTTTAAAAAAAGGACATGGCGCGGCGGCATCGGCATGCGCCATGCAGTGCTTGCTTCTCGATAGGGGCCGGGGCAGGCAGCTCCATTAATGGCTGTAGGAAGCCGCTCGATCGGAGGTAGCGCGCGCGGGCGCCGACGGCACAGCGCCGCGCCGCGCGCGTGCACTAGCAGGCGGCCACCCCCGAAATCATTTTTTTCTCTCTCCTTCGCGTTGGCGGCTGCGCGGAGCCGCCCCGCCCGGGGATCGTGAGCTGTCGTGCGTTCCGCGCCGCCGAAGCGCGGCGAGCGAGCGAGCCAAACCACAGGCGGACATGACGCGTGGAACGCGGCGGGGAACCAACCGGAGACCGCGCGGCGCTTTATTACTGCCCCACCGGACGCGGGGGCCGCGCGCGTACGCACGTCCCTGCCTGCAGTCCCCTCCCCTCCCTCTTGCCAAGCACGCACGGCACGGCGCATTCGCAATCTGAAGGCTCAGGCTACGAGACCACGATCAGGCATGCTCTGCTCAATTTGCTGACGAATCAGCAGACGTCGCGTGCTCCATGGTGTTTCATCCCGGACGGTGATCCATCCAAGAGGGCGTGCTGGCTGGCCGTGGATACGGGCTGCGCAACTTCGTTCGCCGATCTGATTCTGAAAGCAAGCCAAGCCAACGTGTGATTCGGCTCCGGTTCTCCACGGGCAAAAACTCTGGAGCGTGCGTGTGCCTGGCACTCTGGCTAGAGCCGCTGGTACCAACCAGGACCAGGCTCGGCAATCTGGGGCCGTCGTCTGGTGGCATTAATTCACGCGAATACAAGCGCAATACATCGTCCTGCCGCAGCGCAGCATCGTGCAAGCATGGTACCTGTGTATGGAGCCATTTGGGTGGCATTGGTTGGTACGTACTACTGTGGAAGTGATGCTATGAGCCGCCGAGGATGTAGGCTGCTGCACTGCATCCATCGTGCATTTTATGGGGGGGAGTTTCTCCTACCGACAAGGGTGGGTATCCAGCGAACAGATGGCTCAACTCACAAATTTGGGTGCTGCATACACTGGCAGCCAACAGCAGTCACTGGGCTCAGCATGACTGTACCACATATGCCAATTCGGTGGCCGGCCGGCTTTACATTTTTACTAAACACAATAGTCAATAGGCATGGGTCAGTCGCAACGGTAAGAGAGCATACATTGCGATGAGACTTTGCGATATCGCTGATTCTCTTAAAAAAAAAGGAACAGAAAAGGCCTACGATGTTGTTAATGCAGGAGAGTAACTACTCCACCGGTTTTCTCGGCGCCCAACATGATTATTAGATCTTAATAATTCAATGTAATCATCATTTACAAATCCTGCTGCACGAATAATTCGCAGCTAGCTAGCTTCACTTGCCTAGCGGCGTCTTGAGTCAGAATCCAGTTGATTTGCAAATGTAACTAGAAGAACCTAGCAGTTTTTTTTCTAAAACTTTTTTGCTTCGACAAGATGCAGATCTAGAGGGCATCAAATCCATCATCAATAAATACGTCGAGTTGGTGGCCTCAAATGTAGGTAAAAGATAAGAGATAAGTACATATGATGCTGACCAGCCCAGCTCCAGCGAGCCTACGTGAAATTGGCATACGGCCAGAGTACCCTCAATCCGTTTTTGACGCCGAACAAAGCTAGTCCATTAATGTATAGCCGCGCAAGAAACATGTAACATGGGTTGGGTGCTGTTTTATCTCCCTTCTCCGTCCGTATCCCCGCCCAGCAATTGGTGAGCAGAGAGATAAACCAAAGGACGTCTCATGATGAGCACAGCACATCTGTATCAACCAGGAATGCATCAGCTCTGCCCTGACGCCTACCTGCTTCCTGAAGAATGTACGGCACACAGCACACTAGTTTGGAGCAGTTAGGCTTAATCCAAATCAGTTTCAGATATAATCAAGCAGGGATTCATGAAACCTATGACCCTAATTTCTTTTTCCTTTCATAACTCATACACAGCAGACTATGACTAATATTGTGCCGATAAATGGGCATGATGCTTTGGGCAAGCAAACACGGGAGTTTGCAGTCATCTCACAAAACAAGAAACGAGATCTCACCCGGGGAATCATTCGTCCTGTCCTCTTATTATCTGGAAAGGACCTTCTAGAACAAGATTATGAGCGAAGCATTAACAAGAGGCAATTGTGGCCTAACCAAAAGGTTAGTAAATTTGCAATAATGATGCTTCATTAGCCTAATAAAGGCCTGCAAAGTTTGGGGCGCCTATAACTGTACAATCAGATACTCAAGTTTCATATAGATGCATTGCTAGCACATATTCGGCACATCCATGATGTAGATTGTACTCAACCAACAATTCCTGTGACTAGCAGTTTGATCAAAGTATGGTTCTGAAATTTCCAGAACTCGAATTATGTGATTAAAATTGTCCATAGGTGACACAGGTTGCAGGACCTAATGCGCTAAAGCTATGAAGTTCGTATTAGTTATGACCAGAGTTATGACATAAGATATACGTGGGACAGATGGAACAGAGACAACCTGACCCAGTTGGCTATTTACAGGCAGAAATAAATCCTAGGCCATTCATCCTAGTATTAATATTAATTTGCTACAAGCGCAGCAAAAGCAACATTTATATATATGAGCGTGGTTACCAAATTTTAACAGATGGTTTGTCACCCTGGTAACCTGGCTGCAATTCCAGCAGCACCTCAACAACCAAGGAGGTACTCGACAACAGCTACAGCTAACACAAAAATATGTCAACAAGTCAGATTCTCAACCATAAATGATTGGAAGTGCAAAATAGGCGACATTTATGTATATGGGACTGTTTAAAAAAATGTTAAACAGATGGTTCGCAACCCTGGCTGCAACTTCCACCAGGTAAATGATACTTTGTGGGACATTTATTTATACCCTAGGATTGCATTATTTATACCCCTAGACTATGCTCACCAGAAAGTGCATTTGGAGGTGCAAAACACTATACAAGCAATATACATAGAATAGAGTTTGAAATATAGGTGGTTGGATGGGCAGGCTGCTGAGGTCAGCCTTAGGCATGATGTTTTTCAAGTTTGCATGGAACCAGCCAGTATCATAGGGTCTCCTGTCAAAAGCCATAGGCATTCTCCACAAAACCCATGGATGTAACGAGATGAAGAGGAATATTTATCACGTGCCTTCTCTAGCAGTAATTAGCCAATTATATAATTTGCATGCAGAATATCTCACAATCTTTGGACTTCAAGATATCAGTTACTAATTGTCATTGCAAGTTAAGTCTGCAATGCCACTAAATGCTGTGTGACCTTTTTCCCAGCCTTTAAGAGAAAATCTTGTTGAATATCAAGAGATATCTTAAACTACAGACAGTTGTGCAGCAGACAAAATCACTTAGCAGGGAAGCTTTGATGTTCGTGACTTTTTTCTCTCTATGCTCTGTGCTTGGTTAGCGTGCTGTGAATTTGTGAGTACTCGTGTGGCACAAGATCGTAAAATAATACGAGAATATAAGATCCTTCGCAAAAATAAAAATATTTGTCTATCCAATTATCATTCTTCAAGATTGAAATATAACATGCTACAACAAAATTTTGCAACAACCATTGATTTGAGAAGAGCTATTTTCTTCAGGCCAAACATTGCATAAAGGAGAATGCCTGTGCTTTTCATGGCTTATATTCAACCGGTGCTATTATACTTTGATAATGTAACTAGAATTTATCATGGTGGGCTGGTGGCCTAATTTTAGAAATGTCGATATTTTGTGTTGTTTACTTACCATGAATCGTTACTAGGTGAGCATGCATCTCATGTCTTCATTTCCTTTTTTAATGTTTCATAGTTGGCATACCAAAGGTTTCCATTCGTTATTGGATTACAAAACTCTTATGCAACTTTAATAGAATCAATTAAGTCCATGATATATAAATGCAAATGTAAGTGCCAAAACATGTTGGGTTTGTTTTAGTACTATAAGCTTAGCTTTTAACGTATCCTTTTTTGGAGAGAAAATAAGGAAATACAAATTGGACAGGCGGTGTAGGACATGTTGTATGGACATGTTGTGGGTAGCACGGATGGTTCATCTTTTTGATATAATAAGTTCTTGGATACTGAGACATCCCTTTCCGGATGGTTCCATACTTTCATATTATATTACTGTTTAATAGCTATGCAGAAATATCAGTTCCTATTACCAAAAAAATATCTAAAGTTCGTTCTTTCAAAATCCGGAATGCCAAAAATCTGCAGCCTTCATCTGGAACTACCTAACTGGAGAGCAGCTATAAACTACATCTAATATAAACTCTATGCTAATTTTGCACAGGATAATTCTTGTCCAAGATCCTCCACCAAATCAATAAAATAGCATATACATTGATAAAAAAGGCCTAATCCATTGATATCATCATCAATAACAATACAAATTTTATTGTAGTCGGAAAAAATAGGAGCCATGCAACAGAGGAGATCCAACGGTTTAAAAATAGTCGGTATCACGGTACCGGTACCAGACGGTACCAAATAGGTGGATCCGGTACTAAAAATGGTGGGACCGGTACCCATATTTTTATTTTTTTTAATTCTACAAAAGGCATAAAAGTTTTTAAAAAATTAAAAAAATAGTGGTACCGTGTGGTACAATGATCATTACTCAATAGTACCAGGCACAACAGTACAGTCGTATCACATTGGTTTGGTTCCTATACAATCCAAATTTAGATCAGACGCAACAGTCGTATCAAGTAAACTAAAACACTCGCTTGCGTGAGTTACAGTAAGATCAGAAAAGGCAAATTAAAGTCACTGAACCTCAGAGTTCGCTATGCCATGAAGAAGTCCTTGAAGCACCAGCGAAGAGATCTTTAGCAATGACAAGCAAACCCTGCAAGTCCTTCGCTCCAACCTCCAGGCAGTCCTTCAGCAATTCCCCTTCTTCCATCTCCCACTTCACATCCATGACCACCTCTCTCAGTGGCCCCTAAACCGTAACGAAGGTTCTTATAATACATAGAGCATTGTGTAAATCAGAGGTACCAAGAGTGAATAGGCATGTACCTGTTCGGAGAAGGCAATGAGAAGGCCATTGAGGAGCTGCGCGGCGGCGTCGCGGATATCCCCGTAGTGCAGGAGCATCCACTGCGCAGCGTCAGTGGCGGAACGTAGGCGCGAGGCTTCCGCGGCAGCGGCGATGAGGCGAGAGGCGGCGGCCGCGCAGGAGAGGCCGCATCCTGTGGCCGATGAGAAGGCATAGTGCCGGAGGTAGTCCCAGCCGAGTCCCCACGCGCCACGGGACGATAGCAGGGACGCGATTCGCCGGGCGCGTGCGGCCGCGGCGGCATCTCCGCGGGCAGCTCGTGTGGCGGCGACGCGTGAGAGGAGCGAATGGGATAGGGAGACGAGGGTGGCTGCCTGCCGGAGCGGGACGCGGAAAGCGGAGGCGCGTGGAGGCGGAGCGGCGCCAAGAAGGAGGACGAGGAAAAGGAGAAGGACGTGGGGTCGCTGTGCTCGCCGGCGGCGAGAGGCTCCGGCTAGGGACATCGGAGGAGGCCGGAGGTGATGAGAATTTTCGATCTGGTCGAAATTATGAAAGGCATCATGGGCTCAATGGCTCATTCGAGGTTTTTTCTTTTTTTTTTCGAGTGGTGGCTCATTCGAGGTGTTTCCGATCAATACCGATGTTCTTTTAATGGGCTTTCCCCAGGCAAAGAGCAGATCAGCAGAGCAGGTCCAAAACAATATTAGGCCCATATTGTACAAAATGAACATCTCTATCCTGTCAATATCAGTACAGTCATTTCGATCAATGTTGATACTGCGTGGTTTATAACCTTCCAATCTCTACTAAGTGTGTAGAGAATGTGTACAGTGTACGCGTGTGTGGTGAAAGTGTGGTGTGTAAGTTTGCAGTGTCCTTGTTATACGCTATAAAAATGTTTTCCTCTTCTAACATATCCTTACACTGTACATTGCACATTATAATCTTCAAATGAATTTTTAAACTTGTTTTCTCAGCCAAGACATAGGCCATGCTTGGCAACACTTTTTTCTAAACACAATACAACACATACACTCATACACGTGTATTCTTACCCTATGAATGCGAACAACCACCCTACCCTTATGAGCACATGTGCGTGGAACTGAACTGGACCGGAGTATCGAGATTCATGAAGTCACCGAGACGTCTCGCTATCAACGGGATGGTAGGCTTCTTTCCTCAGCAAGAAGCCATGCTTGGCATAATTTTTTTTAACACAGTACAACGTAGATCCTTACACACACGTCCTATCCTTATGAGTATCTCTATGAAACTGGACTGTAACGACGTCTCCAAATTCATGAACTTACCACATGTCTTATTGTCGATGGTAACTGTAAGTGCAACAAGACTCCTTAGTGGTTTTGGTGTTGAGTGACAACGCGATTAAAGGTCTAATCTCTTTGTGAGATGTTTTGACAGGTTTCTACAGGTGTATTATGGTCAAATTAAATTAAATGCATGAATTCTCAGATACTTGGTATGCTCTCTCTAAATAAGTGCTTGAGTTAAAAAACTCAAATTTGAGCCACAAATGCCCAATAACACATATTTGTGCAAGGAGAGCTCCCCCTATATCTCATCATTCCAAAATCACACAGGAAGAAGAAAAACACAAAGTAAACCAAATAGGAAGACTTGGTTGTGCATCCACTGCCTGTCAGCGGATAGTCCGACAGCCATCACCGGACAGTCCGATGCACTGACAGTCCGGCAGGCTGCACCGGATAGTCCGGTGACTGCAGTCTGCACAGCCCAAACACAACCACAAAGCCATAGAGAGTCACAAGACAGGCATATAGCTACTAGCATATAATACACATAGATTTTTATCTAGTTCACACAGATCACACAAGAGATAAAAATGTTTTGAAATCATTACACGAAATGTGTCGAACACATGATACTAAGAGTTCAACACATGAACTAGGGAGTACAGCTGAAAGGAAATCGAAAAGCTAAAACAGGCTGCAAGCGGCCTTCAAGATCTGCTCTGTGATGCCCTGGACATCTCCAGTGCATATGATGCGCATTATTTGCTTAATTACATCTCATAAGCATCATTTCATCTCATTTTAATGTGCATTTGACATTCATGAGAAAGCTAGGTAGGAAATCTAAGTGGTGCACTCAGTTTTTGCAAAAATGACGGTGTGAATATGATCATAACTTTAATTCTATTGAATTTTAGGTAGAAATTTTTATACCAAACTTGTAGATGATCTCATTAGGAACAACTTTGGTAATTAGAGTTTGACATGAACAAGGGTTTGCTAGGGGATTTAGAGCTTTTCCTGTCAGCATACAAACACAGTCAAAATCTGAATTTCTTAGAAATCCCACTTTTTCTATGATCTATAATCATCTTCATACAAAGCTCCAATTAAGAAAGTTGTAGATCTTAAAATTTTGAACAAAGTTGGTATAAAACATTTCAGGTGGTTTTGACCACAAATAGGACTTTTAAAATTTTCTTTACAATGGCTGGGTAGGTCAAATCTGAAACCTAGAGGAGAATTCAAATTTAAATCATATTTAGACTCATAATTTGAACTTGAGCCTTTTGACAAACTTGTAGATCCGAAAGATTAAAACATTTCATCCAATTAGGTCTTCTTCAAATTCGGCCTAGAAATAGCTCAAAATAGCGATTTACAAAGACTAAACAAAAACAGAAAAATTGGGTTTTCCATTTTTGGACCTCGCTCCCACCGACCGGTGGGGCCGCTGATCCGACCGGCGGGTGCTGCCGAGCCGGCGAGCGTCACGCGGCTGGCGGCGTACGCCCACCTCCGGCGCACCACGGATCGCCCCCCCGGTCAGCCGCGCTTTTAAGCGGAGAGCCGCTCCTTCGATCCTCTTTCCGTCCCCTCTCTGCTCGCCCGCTCTCCTCCCGTCCGCCATTGTCGAAGCTCGAGGGAGCTCGCGCCGGCGCTGCTCCGTTCGTCCCCCACCCAACCGTCACCACGCCGGCCTTCCCCTCACCCCGCGCCACCGAATCCCGTAGCTCTAGGCCACCGAAGCCGCTCCCCCGCGCCGTATTTCATCGCCGAAGCTCCACACCTCCGAGCCTCGTCGCCGGCCGATTCCCAACCCCACGCCACCGCATTTATCGATTCAAGTTGGGGGTAAGAACCCCTACTGCCTCCTCTCCCTCCCGAGCCCTTCGCGGCGGGCTGCCGTGCCCCGCAGGGCCGGCCGGTCCGCCGCCGCGTTCCCCCCTGCGCGAGGTAGACGAAGCAGTGAGGAGGAAGAAGCAGTTTTTGCAGATCCGCCCTCATGTTCTTGGGTTTTCACACTTCCGTCCACCACACTGTTCGTTGTGTCTTGCAGATCTCGCATTATAGTCCTTGGAATCTACAGCTAATTGTGTTTAGGTCCTATTTTATTTAGTATTTCTGCAGAAATCTTTAATAAATCGTATTAAATCAAAGAAAAATCCAAAAATAGCAAACTAAGTTGCATTGTAACCTTTATTGATAGATCTATCTGTTGAGTATGATGGTTGAGCAGGAAAAGACATTTTTACCCCTGATTGGTGCATGCATGTAAAACCCTAATAAATAGGAAATGTAGGTTAAATGAGCTCCAAAAATTATGAAATTTGGATAGAGGCATTGTTAGCATATCTAGGCACTGTGTAAATTTTGGTAGCCCTAACACTTACTGTTTAATTATTATTTTACCCTTGCCTAGTATTTAAGCATATAATTAACACAAAGAAATGATTGCTATATGAAAATGTGCTCTAGATGACTTCGTGGTATATATATGGACTCTAGCCTATGTAAGTAGCTCACTGATGAGACTTGAGGCTGTGCATATAGGGTTATTGGCACTGATTTGAGAAATGGCAAAAATAGTGCATGTTTACATAAGTAATAGAAAAAAATGGATCTAGCATGTATAGTAAGTGCTAAGAAAGATCATGATGAAACTTAGGAGTACTTAGATCATAGCTACTGTTTTGGAATGCATGTTAGGAATGCTAAGTTGGCTATGTGGAAAATAGATGTCTAAATAAGCTTGGTCATTTTACATGAATGGATGCTAAACAAGTTTGAACACAAAAATGCATAACTCCATTCCATAATCACGATTCATTGCATCGCATCCGCATCATAAGCAAGCATTGCACTCACACATGCTCATATTGCACTTTATCATGCATATAGATCCCGCGAGCGAAGGACATCCGCCGGAACAGCCGATAGTAGAGGAGCCCGAGGAAGAGCAGCATCAGGGGCCGGAAGACCAGCAGCAGGGGCCCGACTACGCTCCGGAGGAATCTACTGACCCTAGCGAAGAAGGTAGGCAGGACCATGCTTATCCCAGCAAACAAGTTATATTTGATGATTACGTATATGCATTAGGAGTTGCTTGAAACCAATTGCATTAGACTCCTTGGCCGCCCTGGTCCTAGCACCTATACTTAGAGTCCACAAGACGAGTATGCCTAGAAGTTGCTAGGTACGGGTAGACACGAGTGTGTGGACTCGTCGCGTAGATGTTTTCAAAGTTACAAGATATTACTATTATGTCAATTATCACTTATGTTCATGATTTAAATGGAGACCGGGCGTAGATTTTATTTCAGTATTTACTTTTCATGATGTCGCACCTTGAACTTCACCCGAGTCGTGTAAGGCACGTCCGCTGTTTGGCTGTTGTTCGGCATAATATTGCTAGAGTTCTTAGCCGGGATATGGGACCGGTGAAGTCTTTCCTGGACTCGTCTGAAGCACAGAGACACGTTCCTACTCGCTGGTTGAGAGGAAGGTGGCCTAGGGGAGCTTTGTACTCACTGCGGGAAAACCGAGATGTCGGCAGGCTCGTCATGGGGCACAACCCGAGGGCTAGGCAAGAGTGAATCGAACTTGGGACGAGACAAGTTAAGTTTAGGACTATATATGGGAACGCGATGGTTAGTAAGTAAATACCCCTGGTTTGATAGTTATTCCCAGGAATTAAAATCAATTCGAATCGCTGATGCCCACCAGGTGTGGGAATGCTGATAACGCACACGGGCAACGTAGTAACTACTTAAACACTCTGTATTTAATACTCATGATTTTGAATATCACATGCTTGTATTGGACTGTTTACTTTACTGCAATTTATTATTCTGTTGATGGATATGCAAATGAAGTAGACTTATTACTTATGTTGATCATGATACTGCTTAAAAATTAATGGCTAAGGATCCACTTGTTAGTAAGCAGCTTTACGTCAGCAGTAAGCCAATCCATTAAGTCCTACTGAGTAACTAGTATTCAGGGTTTGCCCTCACATTTTGAGCGCAGGTATGGAGTTCATGGTTTGCACCTGTGTTGGAGGCGGTGCATGCCCCCATCTGGGATGAATCTGCATGAGCGGCACAAGAGCAACATCGGTGGGCTCGATTTTGTTTCTTTTAATACAAGATTTCTGAGATGTTATCATGACTTTTGAACTTGATATTCCGCTGCGAGATACTTTTGAACTTGCTATGTTATAACTCTATGTTGAAACTGTAATTTATTTGAAAACTGGTTTGCAAGTAAGTCTATTATTACTCTATTTTCTACTGCCTGTGATGATGTATCTGTTGTGGCTCCATCGTGGGCTGGATGTGTATGATGTCGGTTCTTCTGGGATTTGGTATTATCGGGACTCGAATGACTCTCGACGGATGACCGGGTTTAGTTTGGTCTAAGTGCACTGCAAGGCAGAGGTGACAGGTGTGCTTAGCCCAGATTAAATTGATGGTTCCACCACATGCTCCGAATCTGCACTACGCCCACTGCAGCTGCTGCACATCTCTGATACTCCCCCTGCAACCAACCAACTAAGCACTAAGATTTAATGCACAATTCTCCCCCTTTGTCATTAAGCACCAAAAAGACGAGAGGAAAGGAGAAAAGTACCTCAAGGGCTCACTGAGTGCCCTGATCCCATCCTCCACTATAGCTGCCACCCTGAGGTCCCGACTGGAACCGGCTACCACTCTGAAAGAATGCTCCACTGGAGAAGCCCTGTCCACCCTGACCCATGGAGAAAGGTAGTGATCCTGAGAAACTCGAGGATGCCAAGGTGGTGGAGTAGCCTGAGTAACCTATAGTGAAAGCATCACTCATCTCAAAGAGTGACTGAGCAGCTGATTGGGCTATGGCATGCAAAGATCCTGAAGCTGGAGGTGCCTGAGGTGCCTGAGTGTACTGAGGAGGCTGGCTAAACTGAGGAGGCACTGAGGCTCCGCTAGCCTGTCCCTGATCTGCATAGTATCCTGCAATGGGATCCTCCAGAAACTCCTCCTCAGCCTTTGTCTCATGCTCATCCTCAACCACTCAGTCAGGTGAGGGTGGTGGCTGCATGCCAAGGTGCATCTGAATGCTCTTCACCCTGTTATCTATCAGGGTTTGGCGACGATGGATCTCCCTCTTCTCAGCTATGTCCTTCGCCCTAAAGCACTTGAGGGCTCCCATAATGGCTCTGAAAGCCTGAACAACAGGTGAGGAGCTCCTCCTTGACCTCTCACTGGAGAACTATCCCCTGCCTCTCCTCCTCTGAGGTGACTGCCTTTGCTGCTATGGCACTGGGGCCGGCTAACTCGGAGGTGGCACTAAGCCTGAAGGTGCAACTGAGGGTGCTGGCACAATCGGATGTTTCACCTTCTTCACACGGAATGACCGGTGCTTAGTGTCACTAATGTATGCTGTACCGGTCACTCTGTCAATCACCCGCATGATGAAGGGAGAATATGCGCAACTCCTATATGGGTCAAAGGATACGGCCTTGATCTCTTCCCATATGAAGTTGGTCAAGCTGAAAGTCAATGCATCTTCCTTCATCCTAGCAAGTAGATTCTTGGCATAATGTGAGATGTTTGCAGCATCACCAACACGAGGAGCCAGGGTCTTTCTGAACATTCGGTTCAGATATCCATAGAAAGAGTAAAGACGCTGTGAGTGTCCAAAGTTTATCTGATTGTTTGGAGGACACATGAACTTCATCTCACTATCAGGGAGACATTGCTCTAGGTGAATCTTGGGCCTGTTCAGATCCACATTGTTCCTTCCAAGCACAAATGCAAAGTCAAGATAGGTGATGGAATAAGTCTCATCCTCTGTCATCCATGCCATAGCCTACTTCCTCGGATCTGCATCGGTGTCATCAAAGTAGACTATGGCATAGAACTGGGCAATGATCTCCTTGTTCCAATCATGCCTGAAGCTCATGACCTTCTGGATGTGCTGCCTCTCACATGCTGCAATCACCTAATCAAATATCGGATCTTTCTTATCCTTCATGTATTTCCAGTCGATCCATTGATCAAGTGTGACTGGGCGTTCCTTGGAGAGAATCACTGACTCATAGAAATCCTCCTAAAACCCGGTGTGAAACCTCCAGTCATAAGAGCTCCTGGGCTCTTTCCTGAAATCCCTTCTTCTGGTGTCTCTGATCTCATTGAGTTTACCCTTTTTCTTGTAATCCACCACCTTCCTGTTAGGCGGCCTGCTGGTATTTTACATCTTTCTAGCATACTCAGCCTCAGGAGGTGCTGGTCCTCTCTCCTCCTCTACCTCATCATCTTCCTCCTCCTCCTCATTATCATCATCACTGGGAAGAGCTGGACCTTTCCCATGAGGCCTGGGTTGGACCACATAGGTCTCATCCACCACGTCATCATCAGAGGAGGTATCTGCTGCCACTTCCTCATCTAAGACATGCATATGATCTCGAGGAGTGTCCTGCAATGGTCCCTGCCTGACCCTGAGAGATCCCCCCCTTTGAGAACCACCGGCACCGGTGTCCTCCAATGAGGTGTCACTGCTCCACTGAGGGCGAGGCTTTGTGGCCTTCTGTTTTGTCCTGGTGTACTGCCTGATGGGTTGCTCACCAGCCATCTCTACAGCCCTGAGAAACAAAGATTTGGATTTGGAACCTTGGATTAGTCTCAAAGAGCAAAAGATATGATTTGATTACGATGACTAGTAAAGAGCATGATTTACTGACAGGAATATGTCACAAAGACACAAAGGAATATATGGAACAAGTCTGGGAGCTCATAGAGCAAATCTAGAGCCAACAAGACCAACTGACCCAGGGCCACTGGGTATCACCGGACAGTCCGATAGACACTACCGGACTATCCGGTAGAGTTCACCAGACTATCCGTTGTGAGGACTGACTTTGTGTATTAAGTGGTATAACTTTCCAGTTACGCCTATTCACCCCCCCTCTAGGCGACATCAATGTCCTTTCAATTGGTATCAGAACCATTATGGGAGCCCTCAAGTGCTTCAGGGGGAGATTATAAGTGCAACAAGGCTTCTTAGTGGTTTTGGTGTTGAGTGACAACGTGATTAAAGGTCTTATCTCTTTGTGAGATGTTTTGACAGGTTTCTATAGGTGTATTATGGTCAAATGTAATTAAATGAATTGAAATGTATATATCTAATGAATGAGTATGAATCACTCATATGTTGAGTAATGCGGTTCTCATTGTATATCTGTTACACATTGATTGTTATTGAATGTCTATTGTACATCTACTAACAAGCAGCATTTCTAGTTATGGATTATTCATGAGTGGACACCATGACATTGCCTAAGTGCTGGACTTCACTAGTTTTCCTTTAGTGATGCACTTTGAGGCACTTGGCTTCATATTGAGAAAAGTGACTTGGATTCTATCTCTTCCATTTGGACGTCACTACTTAAATTGGATCTCTCGTATAACGAGTAGCGGATCATGGATAGACACTATTGCATATCAAAACCAATAATGATCATGATCAATTGAATTAATGGATAATGAGCAAATGTGCTCCATCTACCTATTGAAGAGGTTTTCTAAATTGAAGTCCAACTATTCAGCTCAAAGAGGATTGCTCGCAAAGGACAAAGATCGGCTTGACTATCCCTCTCGCTATTAATATATTTCAAGACGGCATTATTCATCAAGTCAAGACTCAAGTGGATCTCATTATATTTACATTTATCTTGAGTGTTGGTATGCCGTACTGTCAAGAGGGAAGCAAAGCTCGGAATTCACTAGTCAACATATGCTCATAGCTAGTTTCAGAGAGTGTCGTTTCATTGCATCTCTTTTAGTGCATATGGCATTGGGTGTGACATATCCTTTGTGGAAAATGCCCAAGCTTAAGTGTGAGAGCTCTATGATTCTTTTCTTGTGCTTTATCTCCTAGTTAGGTGTATCTTTAATGGGGACAACACCTACACCTTGCTCATCTAGTGACCTAGGCTCAGTGCCTTAGCCCTCTGGTCAGGGAACCCCTCACCGGACTATCCGGTGAGTTTTACCGGACTGTCCGGTAGGGCTCATCGGACTGTCCGGTGATGGTCCGACACAGGCCAACGGCTAGTTTTGTGAGGATAGGTATTTATACCCCCCTCCCCACTCACTTCTGGTTGGGGTTGTTGTTTCCCTCCACATCTATATTCATCCAGAGGCTCTTAGAAACACTTCCTACCACTCTCTTTGTGAGATTGAGCTAAACTTGTGAGATTCTTGAGTTGGGAGAGGATTTGTGAAATTGTGTGAGCTTCATTTTGAGCAGCTTCTGAGCGCAGTTGGCAAGCATTTCTAGGAAGCGTTTTTATTACTCTTTGAGGTCTCCTCCTAGACGGCGAGAGTGACCCGAAGGGCACCCGGCTTGTGGGTGCCATTTCTCTTGTAGGTGATTATCACCGCTCTTCGGAGCATTTGCAGTGAGCATTTTCATAGTTTTGGTGGTTGTGAATGGGAGGCCGTGGGTTGAAAAAGACTCAAGCCCTTGGTGGGGGTTTCAACGAAGACGTACGGACACTTGCGGGTGTGCCCGAACCTCAGAAACAAAATCCAGTGTCTTCGTGTGTTGTGCCCGTGCTTGGAGACCCAAGCTTTGTGCTTGTGGTTTGTACTTTCCCGTATTTCATACTTGCGTTGCATTATTTGCTTCCGCTACTACTTGTGTGCAAGTTCTTGTGATTGAGTTCAGGTGTGCAGTCTTGACATGCTCAGCAACAACAGAGAAACAATTGGAACTGCTTTGCATAGTTCAATAAGTATTTATAGTGCATTTACATATATTGAGCTTCTTCTCTGTGTGTCACCGGACTGTCCGATACACACTACCGGACTATCCGGTTCTGCCGGACTATCTGGTAGATTTCACCGGACTATCCGGTATGAGGGCTGACTGTGTGTTTTAAATGGTGTAAATTTCCAGTTACGTCTATTCACCCCCTCCAAGAGACATCAAGGTCCTTTCAGGAACGTCGCTTACCACTTGAAGAACAAAGCCGCGAAGTGCAAACATCGCATGCTAAATGTAGGATTTGAACCTAGGTAAACGTAGGATTTGAACCTAGGTGAGTAGGTTCTACTACAATGAACCTAACCAGTTGAACTATACGCTCACATTGCGTGCTTGGCAGCACTTGACTCCACTGGCAGTTTCACATTGGAGTTGGAGCTGACACACCGAAGGTATTTGGTTTATGGTTTTGGCGTTTTATGTATTTTTTTTATTTTCAACGGAAATAATGCTGCCTGAATTTCAAACGGTTATACAATGATTTTTTCTTATTTTTTGGATAATGTTTGTTTTTTTTTGTACAGGTAGAGTAGGCATGTAGTACATGGTTTTTGGATTCATTTTTATGCGAATGCACAATCAACATGGCGTTCCGTCTTTGTTTTTTTTAATCTTGAACGGTACTAGGGAAAGATATGTAATTTGGGGTGGTAAATGATCCTAAAATTTTGTCTAGAAATTTTGAACACCAGCTTTAGAACGGATCGAACAATATCTCTTTTCATTTTTAACTATAAATCACTATTTTCTCATTAAGATTGTAAAGAAATATTTAAATCATGAACCATTACCACCCCTATGTGTAATAGATGCCATGGTCGGTAATTACCATACAACTATATGAGTTTGTTTAAAACATGTATTTCTGCAACATCCTTTTAGGAGATCCACGAAATCCATGGAACCGGCCATGGATTTCTGCATTGTTGAGCAGTCAGCCAAACTCATTCCTTGCGTATGCATTCTTTCATCAGTCATCCACATTGATCATTAGATTCATTAGCCTACATATTTATAGTCCATTTACTCTTTAAGCTCGTTACAATTTGAGTGGTTTTTACTTTTATGTTGTCCTTGATTAGGCGTTATTCTAGGATTGCCCTCACTTGTTTTGTCGCCGAGCTCCGCCACTGCACCTAGTTATTAATGAACTCAAGTGATCAAACTACTAATCAAGACCTCTTTAATAGTATGGCCTCTACAATACTATAAAACTAATCTAAGTAAGAATCCTTTATTACCTCTTTTATCTTTATACTAGAAGTGTCCTTAACCTTCAAGAACCCATATAAAACCATGGCCGCTTTGATGTAATCCAAATCCAGGGATCTATTTTGAAAATAACCAATGAGCAACGCATAATATAATTTATCCTTCAAAACAAAGTTATTAGTTAAACTATATTGTCATTGTCATTTATCACCGAAATCAAGCCTCTTAGGGGTCTAGATGGTCACACCCTTCTTGTCGCGGTGGTCACTAAATCCTCGTGTACGGAATTAAATTGCTTTCTTTTAAGAAACTATATAGTACCTCCGGATGCAAATAGATGGCGTTTAGGATAGCAGTTTTGTACTAGAAATAAACTACATTGGTTGGTCTGAACGACAACAAAATACGGAGGGAGTACTGTATTGACTACCACCACCCGAAGAAGATACGAAAATTATACTAGATTGAAGTGCGAACCCAAGTCTCATAAGTAAGATTTATCAACTCAATAGTACAGTAGCATATAACTATTGAATTAAGCCATCGAGACGCTCCATATGGCGCGCAAGCACTAGTATGCTGCTGGAACGAAGTGTCTTATCGTTCAACGATGAAAGCAACGGGCAACTTCATTCAAGTGGACGCATGGATACGACGGTCGAGTTTTGACGAACGGGTCGGTTGCCCGTTTGCTTGGTCAAACCATTTCGGCATCCATAATCATTGAGCGTGCTTGATGCAGGACAAAGGTTGACAACTACACGTAGACGTGAATGTTCATATTCGGTACTCCTATATTAGACAGTGCGACAGGCAACTTGGCACGCCATCCGTTTTTAATTATACAAAGCAGTCCATTAACCCATGCGAGACAACCCGTGCTCTCGCACGGGTTAGAATTTTAGAGAACATAAATTTAATCTGTAATAATATTAGAACTGATTGTTTTAATTCAGTTTTTGTAATGTCATCGTGGGTAATGTATATGCAAAGTTTAGAAAATATTTTATTTTATGTTTTATGATAGCATATTGGATAATTTATATGCAAATTTATGGTTTATTTTAATTCAAATTTTATAATGATTTGGTGAGTAATTTATATGCAAATTTAAGGGGTTATTTTAATTCGTATTGCATAATTGCATGGTGGGTAATTTTATGCAAATTTAAGGGGTTATTTTAATTCGTATTGCATAATTGCATGGTGGGTAATTTTATGCAAATTTAAGGGGTTATTTAATTCATATTTCATAATGGCATGATGGGCAATTTTTATACAAATTTAGATAATTATTTTATTTCATCTTTCAAAATGTCATGGTGGGTAAATTTTTAAAAACTATAATAAACTTAATGATTACTATTATTAGAGCTACACGATAGATGATGGGGTGTTTCTGATTTTCGTGAGAATTTTTAAGATTTATCTTTTTTTAGAAAAGAGATCTATTATTAGAGCTACATGATGGATGGCGGGATGTTAATTATATAGAAAACATATCTAATGGCTATTAAGATTTCAATATTCAATCGATGACGAGATGTTTCTGATTATTGTGAGAATTTCTATAATTTTATCTTTTATTTAGTGCATATTGTGAGGATCAATAAGGAGGATGCAAAAAGAGTCTCCAATTAGTAATAGCAAGGTTAGACATAAAATATCTGTCTCATAGAAATGTTTCTAACATCTTTATGAAAAAAAATTACAGCATCATTTAGTAGTGTAAATTTGTAAATGGAAAAAAATTTGATAAGAAACTGAGAGTAAATTTGAAAATAGAAAAATATGCCAAAAAAGACGAAATCAAGACCTTTCATAATGGCAGAGGTAGGTAATTACTTAGAAAATAAATTAAAAATAGAAAAAATCTGGCCAAAAAAGAAAAAAAATGATTTCATTGAGAGTTAAACTCAATACCTTTCATAACGACAGAGATGGACAATTACTTAGAAAATAGATCTAACAGCTATTAATATTTCAATCTGACAATTGATGGTTAGATGTTTCTGATTTTTGTGAGAATTTCTAGGATTTATCTTTTTGCTAGTGTGTTTCGTGAAGATTAACGTGGAGGCTCCAAAAGAAGACTTAGATCTAACGGCTATTAATATTTCAATGTGCCAATTGATGGTTAGATGTTTCTGATTTTTGTGAGAATTTTAAGATTTATCTTTTTTCTGATGCGTTTCGTGAGGATTAACGTGGAGGCTCCTGGAACCTCTAATTAGTAATAGTAAGATAAGATTGAATTAGAATGACTTTTGGCTAAGCATTTGAAAAATATATGTAGTATATATTAACATCTATAATGCCATATAAATATGACCTAAGTTAGAAAGTTTTGCCTTACCAGAAATTTTAATGCGACCTATATTTAAAATGGAGAGGCTATAAATCAAGAGCCGAGGTCCGAGGGTCAGAGGTGCCCTGTTCCCTCATTATCGATTTGCTTTGTAATTCCAAGTTACCCTTGGGGCAGGGCATTCCGTTGTCAATGGAACTATGGTCCATGAGCATGCGTGAGGTCATTTGGTTGCTCTGAAGAACTTGTGCCTGAAAGAGAAGCAAGTTCTGAACATTGAAATGAGCTGAATCATTTTGGCGCAGGCTAGGGGACGATATTATATTGGACAAGGTGTGCAAGTTCGCCGCAAGTTGAAGGTTGCAAAGAAGATCCTCCTTATCTAGAGGAAAAGATTCCTGACGCTGGTGGCAAAAATCAGGCATTCAGACTCGCGGCTGTCCATGTCCGCCTCTGCTCCCCTATCCAATCAAAGTATCCATCACCTCGGCAGCTTGGGCGCACGCGCACCACTGGTTGTATATAAACAGCTCCCGGCCGGGGCGCCGATCGACTCATCCGCGGCGGCACGCGAGATATTCAGAGGAAGAAGATGATGAGGGGAACATCGGGGGCCTTGCCGAGCCTTCTCCTCTTGCTGGCCCTCTCCTCCATTTCCGTCATCTCTGCCTCGACAAAGCAAGAGCAGGTCATCATCGTCCGTGCACCGTCTTTCTTTCTTCTTCCCTATCCTCCCAATTTTCGGCCGATTCTGCCGGCACTGCCAGTGCATACAGCAAGTGAAACAAGAACCTATGGAGGAACCCTTTTCTTTATCGCCATTGTGCTGTGAGCAGGTCTACATAGTTTACCTGGGCGAGCACGCGGGAGCGAAGGCGGAGGCGGCAATCCTGGAGGATCATCACACGCTGCTACTCTCTGTCAAGGCCAGGTAACTGTAGTACCATGCATGCAGCATCGACATGCGTGCACTCGATTAATCCACCATAACCAGTCACTCACTCATGCCCTATGCCTATTGCCTACGAATGCTTCGCCAGCGACGAAGAGGCACGGGCGTCGCTGCTGTACAGCTACAAGCACACCCTCAATGGCTTCGCCGCTATCCTCTCCCCGGAAGAGGCCACCAAACTCTCAGGTACGTCCGGGAACAGTAACAGTGTCGACTGTCGAGACTCGAGAGAGGGGATTGCTTGCACCAAACGGTTTCGTGCCATATATATTTTCTCGACTCACGTCGTCTAGTACAGTACAGTCCTTGATCTGTGTAACTTTGTGTGTTTGGCGGACCCATGACTTTTGCGCGCCGTCCTTCAGAGAGGAGCGAGGTGGCGTCCGCTTTCCGGAGCGAGGGGAGGTGGGCGCCGCACACCACGAGGTCTTGGCAGTTCCTGGGCTTCGAGGAGGGGCTCAAGGAGCCCCACGGCGGCGGCGAATGGCTGCCGTCTCTCGACAAGTCCAGCGGGGACGTCATCGTCGGCATCCTCGACTCCGGTGAGCACGGCGGATCGCTCACACTTCGCCATGAACCAGGCGAAGCATGCGCATGAGTTGAGAGTCCCTCTTCGATTCTGATTGCAAACGTGGTGACATTGGCATGCAGGGATCTGGCCGGAGTCGAGGAGCTTCAGCGACCAAGGGCTGGGGCCGGTGCCGGCTAGGTGGAAGGGCGTGTGCCAGGGCGGAGAATCCTTCAGCTCCTCGTCCTGCAACAGGTCAGCAGCGACCACTCCACACCCACGAGCTGCCGCCACTGCCATCCGCCACCCGCTCCATTTTCTTTCTGTTTTCTTTCCCCCGGCAGCACCCGGCAACGGGGAAGTCGACCCGACATCTTTTATCGGCCACAACGCCGCGAGCCGCGAGCCAACCGAGGGCCGAGGCCAAACAAGATTCTCCTCGATACTGCCACTGTATCTACGCGCGCCTGCGTGACCGCATGCGTCCTGCGCTCGGGCGGGTCCATGCATGGATAATGGATTGGTGCCCACGTCCAAACAAGCCAGCCAGCCACGGGAGGGAGTTCGCGGGCCAATCATGGACCAAATCACCAAAGGCTCGCCTTGGCGTCTTCTCGAGTCACGGCGCCACGCCCTTTTATAATCACGAAGCCTCCGACACGGCTCCTCTCTGACTCTGCTGGCTCTGCCATGCATGCACAGCACGGAGACAAGGACAAACGAGAGCCATTATCAGGACTTGGCATAGCATACGTACAAACTCAATCAGTCAGATTAGATTTTTTTTTCTCTGAAGACACCGCTGCAGATCCCAGATCGAGTAGGTATAATAACCCCGTGATACCATCCATGCAATGCGTACCAACACAGCAGAGATCCTTGCCAGAGGTTCTTTCCTCCATATCTTTGCAGTTTTTTTTTTTTTCTTGAAGTGATCACCCTCTACAGTTAGCCCCCACTCCCCAGTGCTCTGTCTGACTGTAAATGAGAATCGAGTCACTTTTTTTGCCGTTAGCCGGGAGCGAGCTTTGCCAACCATTAAAGATACTGTAGTTAACATTAAGCAATGTCTGAGTACTGTGAGTAGTAGGAGTATCATATAGGCAGCGCCCGGTAATCCATCTGGCAATTTTGACTGGAGTCAGTTGTTGGAGCAGGAAGATCATCGGGGCGCGATACTACCTCAAGGCCTACGAGGCGCACTACAACGGCCTCAACACGACGTACGCGTTCCGCTCGCCGCGGGACCACGACGGGCACGGCACCCACACGGCGTCCACCGTCGCGGGCCGCACGGTGCCCGGCGTGGCGGCGCTGGGCGGGTTCGCGCCCGGGACGGCCTCCGGCGGGGCGCCGCTGGCTCGCCTGGCCGTCTACAAGGTGTGCTGGCCCATCCCGGGGCCCAACCCCAACATCGAGAACACCTGCTTCGAGGCCGACATGCTGGCCGCCATGGACGACGCGGTGGGCGACGGCGTCGACGTCGTCAGCGTCTCCATCGGCTCCACGGGGACCCCGCTGGGGTTCGCGGACGACGGCATCGCCCTGGGGGCGCTGCACGCCGCCAGGCGCGGCGTCGTGGTCTCGTGCAGCGGCGGCAACTCGGGCCCCAAGCCGGCCACCGTGTCGAACCTCGCGCCGTGGATGCTCACCGTCGGCGCCAGCAGCATCGACCGCGCCTTCAACTCCCCGATAAAGCTTGGCAACGGCACGGTCATCATGGTAATTAAGTAGCAGGCCAGTCGAAGAACTTGCGTGCATGTTTTCTTAACACGTGCATCAATTCAATTGGAGAGACATGCATGTGAATATGTGATGTGACATTGTTTTCTGTCGAGTGAGTCAGGGTCAAACCGTAACACCGTACCAGTTCGCCGGCGACAAGCCGTATCCTTTGGTTTACGCATCAGACGCAGCTGTTCCGGGGACTCCCGCTAATGTTTCCAAGTAAGTACAGGAATCAACTGCATTAAGCTCTATTACTACTGTACTAGTGCTACTGAACGACGCGTGCATGCAGCCAATGCCTGCCGAACTCCCTGTCGAGAGAGAAGGTGCGAGCCAAGATCGTGGTGTGCTTGAGGGGAGCTGGGCTGCGGGTGGAGAAGGGCCTGGAGGTGAAGCGCGCGGGCGGCGCGGCCATTGTCCTCGGCAACCCACCGGCCTCCGGCAGCGAGGTCCCCGTCGACGCGCACGTGCTCCCTGGGCACCGCCGTCTCCGCCACTGACGCCACAACCATCATCAGCTACATCAATTCCAAGCTCCAGCCCGACCGCCGTGCTGGACCCCTCGCGGACCGTCGTGGACGTCCGGCCGTCGCCGGTGATGGCGCAGTTCTCGTCGCGTGGCCCCAACGTCCTGGAGCCCAACATCCTCAAGGTGCGTGCATATGGTCCATCATGCACATATTCACTGACGTACCATGCTTATCTGCCTTTGCCCTCGCTCGGTGCGTTGCACGCAGCCGGACATCACGGCGCCGGGGCTGAACATCCTGGCGGCGTGGAGCGAGGCGTCGTCACCGACGAAGCTCGACGGCGACCACCGCGTGGTGCAGTACAACATCATGTCGGGGACGTCCATGTCGTGCCCGCACGTCTCCGCCACCGCCGTCCTCGTCAGGGCGGCGCACCCGGACTGGAGCTCCGCCGCGATCCGATCGGCCATCATGACCACCGGTAAACAACCTCGTCGCATCTCGTGAATCTGGGCCCAACCGACCAAACTCGTGCCTGCCGTGCTGCAGCCACGACCAGCAACGCGGAAGGCGGCCCGCTGATGAACGGGGACGGCTCGGTCGCGGGGCCCATGGACTACGGCTCGGGCCACATCCGGCCCAAGCACGCGCTGGACCCGGGCCTCGTGTACGACGCCTCGTACCAGGACTACCTGCTCTTCGCGTGCGCGAGCGCCGGCGCCCAGCTGGACCCCTCCGTCCCGTGCCCCGCGCGCCCGCCGCCGCCGTACCAGCTGAACCACCCGTCGGTGGCCGTGCACGGGCTCAACGGCTCCGTGACCGTGCTGCGGACGGTGACCAACGTCGGCTCGGGCACCGGCGAGGTGGCGCGGTACACCGTCGCCGTGGCCGAGCCCGCGGGCGTCTCCGTCAGGGTCTCGCCGAGAAGGCTCAGCTTCTCGCGCCCCGGCGAGAAGAAGACGTTCAGGATAACGATGGAGGCCAAGGGGCGGAGCGGCGGCGGACGCGTGGCGAGGGGGCGGTTTTTGGCGGGTTCCTATGCGTGGAGCGATGGCGCCCATGTTGTGAGGAGCCCCATTGTTGTTCTCGTCGCATGAAATTGAAGCATAGCTTAGCATAATACATACGTACATTGTGTTCAAGAAGTGAAAGGCAGCCAAACGGCCTTCTGCTACGTTGTGGAAGCAAATTAAAAGCACAAGGGAGGAGGGAACAACAACAACAACAAAAATCGCAGGCTGGATATATAATCAGTTGCATTTGATGCACCGGCTGACTTGAATTATTGGTAGCGGAGGCCTTGAGTTATTATTACTTGCAATGTGTATCCGCTGTCAGTTCCCTACGCATTCAGTGAAGTTTAAACCACCATGACATTGACAGACACCCATAATCCGATCTTGATCTCTCGCTCGCTGGGCGCTGGCCGTATCCTTATCCAAACCGCCGGCAGTATCAGTATGCATGGAGTTGCTGTCAAGTGCCTGTGGCGTGCAGACTGCAGAGCGAGCGCTACAGGCCATGCAATGCCAGTGCTCCAATGCGCGACCGCCCTGTCCCCTTGTCCAAACCGCGCAGCGCTTACAGGTGTAAGCATGATCCGCGCCCGTAGCGCATGCCGACACGGCACCCTCTGTGCGTTGACACGCAGGCACGGTAGAAAACTACGGGCACGGGGCCACGGGACTAGCCTGGCAAGAGTCCAGAATCGCTGGATATTCTATCGTCTTCCTCTGTACGTACGGACCACTGGTAGATTAATTGTCCGTTTCAGAGACGTCAAAATCTCTGAAAATTCAGCGGCTGCTAGGCTAGGTGCATAGCCCTCCGGTAATTTGATTCCATCAACCTATCCAAATAAAGCACTCGACAATGACAGCATTGCACACGTTTGCGTTGCTGGCGTAAGGGCCTGAAAGTTTATCTGAATCTGAATGTACAGTGATACCTAACACTAGGATGCATCTTTGCCTGCATAAACATCTGAATTGTTCATTGCTGAGAGGGCCGGGCTGAAGATTTAGGTACCGCTCGATTGAGCGGTGAGGACGCCGCAACGCTTCAGAGCAGTGCCAGCGGTCCTTCTTTGCCCTTCGATTCATTGGACCAAGGGTCTAGATACTTCTATTCTACTGTGCACTGCGTCTGCGGTGTGTAGCCCGCGCAACCAAGCAGTACCTTAATTTAAATAAAATAACCTACGGTCCCCGAGAGCACCATTCATCACTATAGGCTTCCGAAAAAGTAATAACACGCTACGCAATGCATGCATGACGCTAGGCAGGTTTCCTTCCTGGAACTCTAAAATAAACCATGCAGGTTTCCGGCCGGATAAGCCAAGGCCGAACTGGCAGTACAGGAGCAGTAGCTTGCAGTCTTGATAGGCTCCTCAAGTCAAGGAAACGCAATGTGGCACGCCGCGTGCCCGGCCCGTCTGCTTTTGCTTTCCAGTCTGGGACATCGACGTGGTCGTCGTTTATTCCCTTCGATCAGTTACCAGCTGATGCACGTTAAGTTCGTTACACACACAGCCTCAGCCAGTCAGCCGGGTGTTCATTTGTCATTACTCGATCCCTAGAGGTTAGATAATTAGGTTGCGTGTTTGGTATGCTAGGGGTTAGCAGTTCCAGCTGCACACGTGCGACCGAGCTAGCTGATTCGACGATGCTCGTCGCAGCTGGGCTGCCTGCCGCCGCCTTGGTTGTAGCAGTAGATGCTTGGTGAGCAGTTAGAGTTAGCTGCACTGCACACCGTTGACATTGTGAACGCGCGCAGCTTATCCTGACGGTTCTGAATGTCGTTTTTTTTTTTGTCTGATCTAAAGGTGATTATCTTCTCCGATGGCTCGACCGTCGTCGGAGTATGCCCATTTGATGCGCTCAATGCATGCAAGTTCATTGAACCTTGCCACCAGTAGTGAATTAAATCTCACTGTTCTTGCACTGTAAATTTGAAATTAGGACCAGAAGCCACAGCAATAAAAACAAACACAATTGCCTAGTAGTCTACCTTTTACAAACAAACCTGCACGCCCGTAAAAAGGAGGACTTCCTCCCAACATGGCAACGCCACGGTGTACCGCATTTTCCAAACCCCTTTGCCGGAACGTCAGTGTCATTCACCAAACGTGCGCACGCACGGATGCCGACGCGAGATGCTCACAACCGCACGTGGAGAAGAAACAACACGAGCATATCCCCCGCCGCGCATGACCACGCTGACCAGACCGATGAGCAGCAGCAGGACGACGCATGAGATACAGTAGATGACAGGATACCCGATACCATGTCCGAAACCAAATAAAGCACGTCGGGAAAAGCGTCACGCGAAGAGATCGATCGCGCGCCAAACTTGCGCCGCCACACAAGCACAACTGACCGACCGACCGAACCGCCCCCGCCGAAGCAAAACTGAATTGACAAGGGGAAGGGGAAGGAACACGTTGGAATCTGGGTTCGCCCTCCACGGACGCCAGCCTCCCTCCCACGGTCTGTCGTGCTGAACCGCCGCGCCACCGCAACCCGGCCGGCCGGCCGGATTATTCCTTCCGTTTCCGTACGCCAAAGCGCAACGCCGCCGCATCCGCATACTTAAACGAGGCGGCGCAGCGCCACACGGAACCTGCCTAGCTACTAGCTAGCTGCCCGTGTCGCTAAGCTATAGGTGGACGGACGGGGAGACACTAGCCAGCGAGCGAGCAAGCTACCTAGGTCGTCGTCCCTCCCAGCCTCACCCTATAAATCCCGCGCCACGCCGAGCGGCAGACGGAGAGATCCATTTGGGCAACGTCTGCCTCCGCCACCACACCACTCACTGCTAGCTGATCATCAGCGGCGAGAGGACCGGAGGTGATGTCGCGGAACGAGCACCAGCAGGGGCAGGCGGAGCGGGAGCGCCGGCCGTGCACGGAGCCGATAGAGATCCCGGCGGTCTCGGGCGCCGCGAGGGGGACGAGCCGGTGGGATCAGGACCACGGCGGGGACGACGCCGGCGAGCGCGAGGCGGGGGCGGTGGTGCCGCCGCACGTGCTGCTGGCGCGGCGCAGGGCGGCCGCCTCGGTGTGCTCCGGCCAGGGCCGCACGCTCAAGGGCCGGGACCTGAGCCGCGTGCGCGACTCCGTGCTGCGCATGACCGGCTTCATCGAGAGCTAGCCTCTGCCCCGGCGGCGCGGCGCGCGCCCGCCGGCCCACGCCCCGCGCCGGCTAGCTTAGTGTTTAGGATCAATGCGGATGGCGGCATCCATGCATCTCCAAACGCACGGCTGAGTTGAATTTCTGATTCGTTGATTTCCTTTCGCGTGAGATTGAGGGGGTGAGGAAGAATCGTTGATTGCAAGGCATTTTGTGCGTACTACTATTGTTCATCTGTAAATTCTTACGAAATAATGTGAGGTGATCGAATTCGGTCGAGGGTGTACACACACTCTAGCTTCTGTTGGTGTAAAATAACCATGCATGTGCATCAGTGCATTAATTATCGCCCACATTTGCTTCAGACAATAACAGGAAATGCGGGTTTCTTCGATCGGATGCTCACGTTCCTATACTCTCTCTAATCATTTACACGTTGCTGCTGATTCAGCGATCCTGACCCGCGTGTATTTAGCTCTTGAATTGACTCGCTGAAAATACAGTATAAATAGACCTCAGTGGTAACTTGCTGGCAATTCCCAACTGATAATTATATAACCGACACAGGGAAAATGACTATGGACTAATTCAATGGTCCGAGAAATACAAGAATACTCCCACTAGCTAGTATTAATGTGTTCCTAAAGACCTCAATACATCTCTCCTAAATACTCCTCCCGAGCAAGTCAAGCAAGAAGATGCTGCAACCCGAGCCGGAGGAGGAAGAGTTCCAAGAAGCAGAAATCCTATGGCCAGATTCAGCAGATTTTCAAGCCCGGCTGTATTCCCCTCAAAACGGCATCGACGACGACGACGACGACAGCAGCGAGTACTCAAGCGAGCACCAGCCGCCCTTGAAGCTGCAAGTCCGGCAGCAGGCTTCTTCCCCCATCGACGTCCCCGGCCGGAAGCAGGTCGCCGGCGCCACTGGTGCGAATAGAGGCACACAACAAGCACCGGCGGCCGGATTCAGCAAGTTTGGCCCGAGCCACGGCGGCGTCGGCGCCGGTAGCGTCGTCATCGGCAGCCACATCTTCGTGCCGCCGCATGTCATCGTCGATCGGAGGGCCAAGAGGGACAGGGCGATGATGATGCTCTTGGTGCCCAGCGGGAGGGCCAGGGCCAGGGCGGCGAGGAAGAATCAGATGCGCGAGTAGTCCTCCGGGGGAAATGCTCTCTCGTTCTCACTCGTAAGAAGCAGTTTTTTTTTTTTTGGAGAATCCGAGAATCATTTTTTCTGAGTTCGTAGGGTTTCTTTTTCCGCCGGTGTGGATTGACGTGACTGCAAGTGAAAGCATGCACGACGAGCTGCCTCTTGTAAATTGTTCGATCTTGCATGGATGCATGCATGTGTGTGTTCTAAAGTTTGTCGTGTAGTAAGAAGTAAGAACGGGCGACGATGGAGGCCGGTGCGTGACAGTAACAAATTATAAGATGAATGAACTTGGCCACTTTTACCTGAGAAATCCAGAGCCATGTTCAGATGAACTAGGCCACTTTTAACAGCGAAATCAAGAGTCATGTTCAGAAATGAATATGAGAGAACCGACCAAATTATATGAAGGAACGAGAAAAAAATGGCGAAGATGCATCTTTCCTCGCAGATCAACTATAAGGACGTTTTTTCGCAAACGAAAAAAAAAACCTTCAAGGGCGTTTACATTAGAGCATCGCTAGCTGTTTCACTCGAATGGAAGGAAATCTCTCCAAAGTACTAGTAGTATAGGCTAGGAATTTCATCCTTGAATAAAGGAACCCCTCTCTCCAGGATGAACTGAAAACTTAGAGACGACTAAACCTTCTCGTAAGATTGGGTGTTTGGATACCGAACTAAATTTTTAGTCCCCATCGTATCGGATGTTTGGATGTTAGTTAAAAATATTAAACATAGTATAATTATAAAACTAATTACACAGATAAGGACTAAACGACGAGACGAATTTATTAAGCCTAATTAATCCATGATTAGCAAATGCGATGCTACAGTAACTAGCCGTTAATTATGCATTAATTAAGCTTGATAAATTCATCTCTCCGTTTAGTCCTCGTCTATGTAATTAGTTTTTTAATTAAATCTGTTTAATATTTTTAACTAGCGTCTGAACATCCGATGCACGAACTAGAGTTTTATCCCTAGATCCAAACACCCCTTGCACCTACGAGGTGACTAGCACACACCTCAGCACACAAGTAACCCATAGACAGAGAAGTCATTTCTCCCCTACATAACCTTATCTTCTTCTGCGCCATGCATGTTGGTACGCAGAAATTTTACCTGTGCAAGTAACCCTTGTCCTCTCCTACTCATCCAGGTGTGCACGAGCAGTTGTCTACACGATCGGATCTGATGGACGACGCATAGGTGTCACCCTCCGGTTCGCAGCAGCTTGTGGCTATGCACAGAACCATTCTCGAGCTGACCTGTTAGAACCCTCCCAATTGGTTGGTCCTGCTCGATCGAGACGTCAGCACGCTGGTTTGGGTTCCTTGCCCACAATGGCAAACGATTGGGAACTGTGTCTGCGTGCACGGTTTAAAATATTTTCTTGATTTCTGGTTCTGCTCCACCTGTTCGTTCTCCCAGCCTCATGTTGCTATGCTAAAATAGTGAAATAATCATCGACTTACCAGAAGAGTCCATCGTTTCTTCTACAATAGTACGCGCCAACTGAAGGGCATACGTTGCGCGTCGACAGATAGGACACGTCGGACTAGCTATCAGCACAGGATCGTGTCTTCAGAACTGACGCCCTCCGTTTTATTTATACTACTGTATTATATGCGGCTTCAGCCAGTCTCTTAATTATGGGCAACCGAAGAAACTGCCACGGTCGTGTGCTAAGTTTCCAACACACAATGTCCACCTTGTAAGAAAGTCTTTCTGCTAGAAAGAAGTACGATTAGAAAGCAATCATTATGCAAAAGTCATAAAAGTGCACCGATCGAGAAAAAAGAAAGGCAAGGATATCCGTTGAGAGACTTAAGATATGTTTGGTTTGAGGTGATGCATAAAGGGGTGATTCTATGAATTTTGGTAGAACGATCCTATTCCTCGTCCTAGTACTGGTTATTAGATAGTGATGAACGATGTGGTGATGGATGATCAAACTCATTCCATTTCATAAACCAAACAAAAATTCGAAGAGTGAAAAGATGATGGACTAGTGCACTCCTCAAACCAAACAAACTACATGTATGTTGAGTTTCAGTTTTGCTTAAATATTGTTGATCTCTTCTCTCTAGTGTGCTCATTCGCTTCTTTGTAATCTCTGGTGTGTCGTGACGGGTTAGGGTTAAGGTTTGTTAGATATGGGATGATGATCTAGGGGCTACCGGCTTAGAGGAAAACTTAGGAAGATCATTAGCCAAGAATGGTGGAGGATGGCAGTTGTGCAAAATAACATAAGCAAGAGGACGAGAGTCTCGAGTTTCGTCATTGGCAAAGGCACACATAGCCTAGAGATACTTTTAGCTGTTTGGGGCTGCAGATGATAAGCTCAGCTGTCCGTTTGGCTTATAAACAGAGGTTGCCAAACTCATTCTCAAACAACGTTGTTCCTTGTCTGCGGCTGTTCATTTGGCTTATAAGCAGCAGTTGAAACAACTGAAATAATCTCTTCCGATCAAGCCCTAGAGATTGAAGACGAAGGATGGTAGCATGGTGTAGAGAATGAGGATGAATAGAATGATGTGCAGACATAACTAGAAAATGTCAGCTGTTCTCAATCTAGCGGTCAAGAATACTGGCATACTCGGATCAAGGTTTCGAGCGCTGACTGTAGCTAGGAATGTTATTGCCACCACTAATAATGATAATAACGCAACTACCATAGCAGAGACATCGTATCATTAGTTTTACAAATAGATTGTAGCAAACGGAAACCTAGAAAAAGAGTGAACAATCACGATTACATATCGGTTTACTCATCAGAGCAGCGATACCTTAGCGAAAATCGACAGTTTCCCTAACTTGAGTGACCCATTTTATGCCCCATTTGATTAAACAGATAGGTAGACCTTTTATAAATAAAGCTAAGTAGGCCCGCCCAGCGGTCACCTTCTCAGGGCTAAATCTAGCAAACGGTCTATGACGTCACGTGGATTCTAACTCTACTTGTCACGGTTCATATACATGCTCCGCCGGAAACAGGCTCGGTGCCAAGCCTGTGCGGTTTACGGGTATCTTCCTGCAATAATCATCACATTGCCCGTAGGGATAAATCATCATTGACTCGCAGCGAGCTGGTCCCGCCATATCGTAGATGAGCCGGGAACGCCAATGGCGATGGGGAAGGTGTCGTGGGCAGATCATGCCGATTGGTCGCCAAGCTAGTGTCGCCTCGGAGCTGAAAATTTGAAAAGCATATTCGTTTGCTCAGACGCTGGTTGGCTACATACATGCAGGTTTCGGTTATTCATCTTTTTGCTGGTTCAAACACGCGTCCGGCACGTACCTACGTGGACCCTTCTTAGAATAGCTTATACGCGCTACTCTACGCCGCCCGGGCGCCGCACGGAAATGACGCCACTACATTCGCAAGCTACTCCTATTTCTTTACGGGATTCCCAAATCAATTAAGATCATCGCACCGTACATTATAATAATTGTAGTGTGCATATTGTATTACTAGCTGGAGTAGTATACAAATCATGCACCCCAGATTCCGTATGCTTCCCCAGCTGAGGAACGGCGGTGTGTGTGCCTTCGCGCGACAGAGCTAACGACGCTTCGATAGATAACCCGGCAAAATTTACTGCGTTTTCTAAGTACTTTCTCTTTTTTTTATTTGAAGCGATTAAATGTTTTTCAAAACTTCGATACTTTGTTTTATTCAAAAAATTTCATTACCTATTATTTATTTCATTGTTGCTTGTTTTATCATTAACAATAGTTTAAGTATAACTTATGTTTTTATATATTCACATACTTTTTTAAAATAAAATGGACAATCGAAGTTTTAAAAAAAATTAATCACGTCAAATAAAAAAAGAATGAACAGAGTAGTGTGCTGATCCCATTGTTTCAAGGCCTCGACGCGGCAGCCGTACGGGGGAAGCTACCCGCAGGCCGCAGCCGGAAGCGAACACGCTGCGCCAATATATACGCGCCCTCCGGCTCCCGTTCGCCGCACGAGAACCTTTCTTTCGTTCAGCGCAAGCCAGGCGCCCAGGCCGAGCCGAAGAACCCATTCCGGTTTCCAGAGCGACCCCGAAGCGTCCAGCGGGGGCTCCGTCCGAGCTCACCAGACGAGAGCGAGCGAATCGACCGACCGCGATGGCGAGCGCCGAGGAGCTGTGCGAGTCCGAGGTGCTGTGGCCGGAGCCGCCCCACGGCGACGACACGCCGGCAACCGCGCCGCCCAGCTGCAGCACCTCGTCGTCCTCCGTGGCACTGGCGCCGCGGTCCAGGACGCCGGCCGCCGGCAGGCCGATCTCGCGGCCGGTGGACATTCCCAGGCCCACGAGCTTGGCGGCCCGCCGCCGAGACGGCGGGGACGAGGACGGCGGCTGGAGCAGCAGCGGCAGCGGCACGATGGTGCCGCCTCACGTGCTGGTCTCGCGGCGGCGGTCGTCGGAGGGCGCGGCGTTCGCGCTGCGTTCGGGGCCCGGCCGCGCTCGCGAGCTCAGCCACCTGCGCAACTCCGTGCTGCGGATGACCGGCTTCATCGAAGGATGACGAGGCTGACCCGTCCTCTGTTTTTTTTGGTGCATATGCAAAGCGAAGAGACTAGTGATCATTACTGCTCACAATTTGTTTTGGTAGTCGACGGCGTGGTCTATTTTGTTCGTTTGTTTTTTTTCCTGTGGTCCGTTCCCATGACCACGTATTCACATTGCATCTCGGTCTGTTGAGAGAAAGCTCAGAGTCTGTTCCTTGTACTGTATGTTCATTTGCTTTATGGATGTGGGGGAGAAGCTTCCTTTGCTAATTGTCACGGGATTAAAGCCATTTTTGGTGGAAAACACGCGTGGTCTTGGACCCAAACGGATCTACACTGACGGCTAAACTGGAGGAAAACGGGCAATTGATTTCTGTCACAGTGTTTAAACCCATTTTGCGGAGAAATGTGTTCATATTGAGTTATTGACCACAGCATTTGAACCTGGGCAGAACGTGGAATTTAAACAGCTGACAATTCTGAATACTGCAGCTAAATTCCTTCCCTGAAGATGTACGTCAACAAGTCTAATTCAAATATACTGGTACCCTGAACAGACAAATAAATTGATTCCTGGTCTGGCATTATCAACAGGGAGGAACGAACACCATTAGATCATTTCATCCAATACGAGCAATAAATGGATCATTCTCACATAATACCGTAGAATCAGTTCTTGGAACAGTGCAGAAAAGGGCAGCCGAACAAGCCCAGTGAACCCATTCAACCCCGCTCATTCACTGTTCTAAATACGTCCCTGCGCGCATAGTGTTTGGGACGCCCATTTTATACCAACCGGTGAACATAGCCTCACAGGTGGTGATCCGTGTCATGGTCCCTGAAAAGATTTCATCGGTGCAGCACAAGATGAAATAGATGAAAAGGAAAAGGACAATGTAAAAACTCGAGCACTAAAACATGACTAGCCTTGATCCAATCAACCTCTATCCTAAATTCACCGGGTCCGGTCTAAGCACCAGGTACACCACCTTCTGCATCGACAGAGAGAGACATCCCCATGATACGATACGAGCGGGGTTCATTTCCAACTTTGCCTCGATCACATTCCCTCTCCATGTAGGCAAACAGCGATGAAGGGGGATCTGAATGAAATGGAACCTGCTGTTTCTTCATAATTTGGTCACAACCCAAAGCAAGCCAGGGCTTCAGTTCCTTACCGATATAAATAGAAGAAAGCAATCCACGCCCGGATGGAACTCCATTTCCAGTGCCAATAGAGAGAGGGGAGGAGCAGAGGTAGGAGGATGGTGACGAAGGATTTGATGTGCCGAGGCCTCGGCAGAGCAAAGCCTGGGAGGACCGGATTCGGCCGCCACGCCAGTCAGAATGCACTCGGCGGAGCTTTGGAGGATTCATTTGTCACTTCGCCACACGCCCACACCACACCGCTTCCTGAACCAGCGAAGGGAACACGAATCGGAAGGTCGCATCAGCCCAATGGGCCTGCCTACAACTGGTAGCTGACGGGGAATGCACTAGTTTAGTTGTGTGGTTACTCCATGGGCCACTTCCGGCTCAAAATGATGTTTTAGTTTCATCCGGAGAATATTCTAAAATAAAGGAAACAAACCGAGAATTCATCCGGAGATGATTACGTGAATTTTGGTGGGATGAATACAGTCTTCATAATAAGACTAATTACTAACTAATGAAGACCATCTCAAAAAAAAAACTAATGGAGAATAACATGCCGATGGACCAATTCATTCTATTTCAAAAAAAAAGTGAGAAAATAATGGACTAGTCCACTCCTCAACCCCGGGAGCTTGTAGTTTAGCAAGACTAAAAAAAGAAACATTAGTTTTTTCCCAGCACTAATGGGTTAAGAAAAAGGAAAAAAAATGCATATCCCGCTTACTAAATTCCGTCCATTTAAATGTTAGAGTATAAGTTCTCCACACTACACATCTTTAAAAAAATCACATAGACACTGATGAAGATATAATATAGAAAAAATGTAGAGATCGATTTTCTACATTTTTTTATTTAGCTCTTCTTCATTTGAAGTCAATTGGACACAGAAATAGCTGATACTTCCCTCCAGGTCCGAATTAGTTATCGTTTTGGACATCGACACGGTCTCCAAAACATAAATTTGACCAATGTTTTTTTATTAAAATATAAATAAATATTATAAAAAATTGTACTTTTATGAAGTACTTGTTAAAACAAATCTATACATATGACTTTCAAGATTTAAAACTAAATAATTTAAAATTTATATGTAGTTAAAGTTTTAAAAGTTTGACTTCTAGTTTTTCTAAAATGACAACTAATTCGGACATCGAGGGAGTAGTTTTTTTATCTGTATTTGCATAATGAAATATTTTATTGATTATTTTGGTAAACAAACATATTCAATTGAAAATGTGGTAAACTATAAAGTTGTAGATCTCACCGAGCTCTATAACTTTCATACAAATTTAATCTTTGTGCAGGGTCTTATGAAAAAAAAAATATTTCTATGATATGCTGCATTAATCTTTACACTCCTTAGCACAACACTTCTTCAAAAATCATATTTTTCTATATGGGCTTGAATGACAATAGTGATTTAATTAAAGTTATACATCCCAATAATGAGATCTATAAATGTGCAGCTCACTACTTTTTTACAAGCTGTTTTGGTAAAAAATAATTAATACAATATTTGTATATGTTTTGTAGATCTAATTGGTACATCACTTATTTTGTATCAAGACAGTCTTGTTAACCTCTATTTAATTTTTTTTTGAATCCAAACCCATATTAAAAGGTGTTATTTACAGCAGCCTGATTCACTGTACCTCACGATCCGAATCACCTGCCTCCAAATGAAGGGCTTAAATCATCTAAAGTCAACAATTCTTGAGGGAACTGGCTGGGCTGCCCGGAAAGAAGAAAAGGAGAAAAGAAAAAGGTGGAAAAGGGAAGGGGAGGGGGGGGGGGGACAAAGTGTCCCTATGATCAGGGGATTTTGGGCCTAACAATAGCTGAGCTCAGATTGGCATTTTTTTTTTTGACATGTTTAGGATAAATTTGAAACAATTTTGAAAATAGGTTTTTGTAATCGAGAGATTTTTAAAATTTTTATGTTTTACATACATGTACCATGAAATGTGTTTTTTTTACATGTTTGACTTCTTCGACCTTTATGTTTCACCACCATTGTATTTTTTTAGAACATCATTATGATATCCAACAAATATGAGATTATGAAACTACACATATTAGTTAAAGAAAGTATATACGTGACCTGAGAGCGTATTCCGCCTGATTAGTAATTTAGTATACACATGATGATGCATGTGTACTACTTCATGAGTAGGTCTAGTGTTACACTGAACTGACAATAATATGAACATGTCGATCGTGTGCAAAACCTGAAGGCAAGGAGAGACTGCAGGCAGCACCTACTTCCCTCTCCCAGAACCCAGCTGTCTGCACCGGTAACCCTGAACCAAATTACTGCACTTCTCCTCCCAACACGATTTTCTTCTGTGCCACCCATTTACTGCCATCCGACCACACCGCATCCTTGTAAGAAACTGTCTGACGCGTTCAAGTGGCCGAGCCAAAGCTGCCGCAGCTCCGGGAACGCGACCTCCAGCCACGGCTTCCGCGGCCCGCTGAAGTGCAGAACGGCGGAGAACTCCACCAGCTCGGGGTCCGGCACGCTCCAGCCGAGGCCCGGCAGATGCCACAGCGGCTCGATCTCCTGCACGCGCCCGTCGAACGCGATCAGGGCAGGTGGCAGCGACGCCATCTGCCACAGCCTGAATCCCTGACTCCCGGTTCTGCACATGACGCGACGAAATGTCAGAGCCGCCGCCGGCCGGCCGGCAGCGAAGCCATCTGCCATTGACTGTTTGCTCCAGTCCTGGAGTTCACACAGGGCAAGGGGTTTACCTTTTGTAGCCAGAACTGGTATGTGTCGGTGACGTTTGTTCGTCGCCACTGCGTCGAGGTCGACGACGCTGACGCCCCAAGACCACGCGCACTTCGAGCTACGGATAAGGCCGGGCGCGTCAGGGTGCGAGAAGTTCAGGTGGTCGCCAAAGGTCTTATCGATGCAGACGCCGCCACCTTCGTGAGCGCCGACCGCGCCGATGATCTTCCCGTCGAGGTCCTGCTGCCACAGCCCGGCCAAGTCCTTGCGCACCACGACGTCGTCGTCCAGAAGCATCACCCTACCAAGCTCCGGGAAGAACTGCTCGAGCATACAGATCAGAGGCCAATGTTAGCACACACAGGCCGGTCACATGCTTGAATTCTTAAGTTCATCAAAGCGTGGCCATGCATCCGTCCTCGATTTATATTACCTCCGGGAGATGGATCTTGAGGTAGTTGAGCAGCGAGAACGTGCTGGGCTTGGACGCTTCGATCCGCCTGCGCTCCCTCTCCGCTGACCCATCGTCACAACACCGGTGATAATCCAGCGCGCTCCTCTGGACCTCCTCGACCGTCCTCATAACCGAGGCGACGACGCCGGCGTCGCGCCAGTCGAACTGGTGCAGGCCCTTGACCTCGACGACCGCGGGCGCCACCGGGTGCAGCGCGAACCACGAGTGCATGGGCACGTGGCTCTTCTTGTCCGTGACCACGTGGAACACCAGCCTGTCAGGGTCGGCGGCGCTCCGCACGGCGGAGGCCACCGCCACGGCGGCCGCGAGCACGTTGTCCGTGACGAGCGCGACGTGGAGGTACGAGGCGTCGGCCAGGCGCGGGGCGTGCTCCGGCGGCGGCACGGGGGAGCGCGCCGCCGAGTTCACCGCGAACTCCTCGGCCAGGCGCAGGGTGAGGCAGTGCACGCTCTTGGGGACGCCCAGCGACGCCAGGTTCCGGTTGAACAGAGCCCGGATCCTTGATGACTTTACCTTGCGATCCATCTTCAACAGCTGGGGACGGATAAATTTTTTTTGTTTATACACAACTGTATCAAAAGCTCTGTCATGCCAATGCAATTTGTTACAGAATGTACTGACGCGCACTGATCTTACAAGCTAATTCTACAACACAAATAAAACCCCAACGTGGTAGATAAGACCCTGCTGTCCATCACAGGGTGGCATGTCTGTGCATTGCCGGTTTGTATATTTGATAATCTGATAAGCATGCATGGTCCATGTCAAGTAAAGCACACGTACGCCATACGTTTCAGTCTAGAGACGACAGAACGCGCAGAAAGGCAGGCCGTAAGATGCGGCCTTTCGCCGTGGAAAGCTGAAATAAAGCACATACTTTCGCTAAGGTACGTGTAGTACTAACATGCAGGCACGACGGAAGATTAGTACGTAAATGGCATAACGGAGAATGCGTGAGACAGAAAAACGAGCATGATTCGATAAGCTAGCTTATAATGAGCGCCACACGTACCATGGCCATCATCTTGATCGCCACGGCTTCCACGTCAAGCCGGTCGTCGTAGGCCGCCAGCATGGTGGCCATCTCCGCCATGAGCGCGTCCAGCGAATCCGGCGCCGCTTCCACCACCACGGGGTCCAGCAGCGTGGCCTCCCGCCCGTGGCTCCTCCTCCATTCCTTCATGAATTCCTGCCCATCCCACGTTCAGGTATACAGTCCACGTGAGCATCCCCACCACCCGTGTACAGCACCAGACAGCAGTACACACACACTCGGACAGTGCAATATAACCAAAGCATTTCTTTGGATGAAGAAATTCTCAAGAATAAAAAAAATCAAGAAATATATGCTGGTAGCGTTTTATTTTTTTTTTGCACACGCATGAAAACAAACGCCTGTCCGGCGCGATCTATATCGCCAGTGCGAAATCACAAGGGGAAGGGGGAGCATGTTTGGACGATGATGGCTCACGGGCCACAGCCACAGCCGGTTGCAGGATCCACGTACGTAGTTCCAAACGCGAGGCCCTATCATCCAAGCTGGATCGCAGCAGGACACTGACGGTGCCCTACAGACTATAGTAGAGAGCAGGGGAATCCTAGCGAGCAAGTCACAGTCTCGCTAGCAAAGGCTCCCCGGCGTCCCCGCACTGGCCGGGTTTCCGTAGCGGCTGGCAACGGCAAGTGGCAGCACACATCGTCCCTCCCATGATCCCATCCAAGCCACCAACTCGATCGTAGGCCCCGGCACGCGCGGAATAATGCAGTGCGGCAATGCAGGTCACGCGAATCTACCGGCAGTTCCTATCCGATCCACAGGAATAGTGCCCGGACCCGGTCAAATTAGGCAGTGTTTTTTTATTTCTATTTGAATAGCTTGACGGAAGTCACGGAGCTGCTAGTAATAACAGGACGGCAAAAGTCAAAAACACGGTCGGTTTTAGTGCGTCGTCAACCGTCAAGACTGCAACCGACTGCACTGCAAGTACGGCGCCCGGACCAGACCAGAGACACCGGGCCGGCCGACACGGCCTACCTGTCAGTAGGACGGCGCGCGCGGCCACGTGGTCGCCGGCGCCGCGACGTGCTGGCCCCTGACATTCCCGGTCCCGTGAATGGCGCTCCCTGCCACTGCCGGTGCCAGCCAACGATGCCGAACCCGGATAGAAACCGCGTTCCGTGACGAGGAGCCGCGTGCGCCGTCGCCCATGCCGTGCGTTCCCCCCCTCCCCGCCGTAAAAAAAAAAAAGGCGTCAAGAAACCGGCGCCTAACGCGATTCGGCGCGCGCCAGCCAAACGCAACGAGCCAGCAGCAAGGTCGGAGGAGCCACTCACCTCCATCACGTCGCCGCCTCCGCCGCCGCCGTAGAGCCAGCGCCCCAGCCCCGCCCGCCAGTCCAGGCACACTGTGAATTGATGAAACAGGGAGCGGGGTTACTACGCACCGTGATAACTGGAGCAAGCAACAATGGCTCTCTCTCAATGAGCTTAAGCTTACCGGCCGTGGGAGGGCAGAGGGAGGCGCCGGCCTCCGATGGCGAGGAGCGCGGCGCGGAAGAGGAGCAGGCCGGCGAGGAGCCCCGTGACGAGGGCCGAGCGGCACCCGCGCCGCGCCGCCTGCTGCTGTGGGTGCTGCGACGCCTTGGGCTTCGTCACGTCGTCGCCGTCATCGCCCGCGCCCGCGGCCGCCGCCGCCGCCGCCGCCGTGATGTACACCCTCATTGCCGGGCCGCCGCTCTACGATGCGAGGCTGCCTTGGGCGAACTGTCCGCCGCCGCTCATCGACCTACTGATAGAGTGCGGAGCTACCTATCGACTGAGCCCGAGCTCCCCCCTGCTCAAGTAACGACGCGACGCGCAGGGCAGGGTGGAGTGGAGGGCGCCGTGCGGGTGTGGGGGGCAGGGGTTGAGGGCGAGTGGGAACGCGCGGCAGGGGAGATGGAAAACAGAGCGGTGCGGGCTCGCGTCTGCGAGTGGCGTGGCGTCGTGGGCTCGTGGCGAAGTGAAGGCCGCCTCGGCCCGGGCTCGCTGTTGGCGAATCTTGAGCGCTGAGCAGGGGGCGAATGGGCGATGGCGTTGCCGGACTTGACCCCCGGAAAGCGACCTGCCTGCCTCGACTGCGCCTGCGAGAGCTAGGCCCTGGGCTAGACCACCGACAGAAACCCGAGGGCGACATGCGCGGCGGGGGCCTCCAGACCCACACATCGTCGGGTCGGGTCGGGGAGGGGAGAGCTTCGTGGCTTATCCGGTGGTGCAGTGCAGTGAAGTGCAGTGCGGCGGCGTCGCTCTCCCGCACCGCACGAGAGCAAGATCGATAGGTTTAGCTTTCGCATTACGTGCCTTGTCTGGCTGAACGTACGAAATCACCACGTGACGGTCCCTTCTCGGGCTCGCCTGTTTGAACGCGAGCCAGATGCGTTGTCAGCTTGAATCGGAGGTGAGTAGGGTGACCAGGGCAGCCGCCCGGAGTTAATGGTGCGAGTGCCGCACTGCTATGGATATTGACATATTGTATAGATCGCGGGGGACGCACTTGTGCCGGTATCAACCGATATGGCATTGCGTAATTATTAACAGGAGTGCTTCTTACTTCTCCTCGCCGTTCACCGCATCACCGGGCATTCTGCTGCCGATACTGCCGTGTCCCTGCTCCACAAGCGGTAAACAAACGCTTCAACAGGTCCGTGAAAAAACGGATCGGAAGGGTGCGCGATGCAGTGCGACTACTCCACCCCGCCGCAACAGCTTTCTTCTGCGCCTGTGGCAGCGGCAGTACGGTGTGCAGGCGTGGTGCCTGCGAGATCTACGCACGTACCGGCTGCCAATCCTGGCAGCTGCCGACTTTCTCGTCGTGCCTGTTGTCACGGTTTGGTCCCCTCGTCTCAAATTACTGCTGCTTTTGGAGTTTTGGTTTTCACTTGGGCCTGGATCCGGGTACCTCGCCCAGGGTCCAGGGACCATACCTCCTCCGTACGCGTACCCCGCGGCAATCTGCTGTGCGTGTGCCGAGCCCCACCGGGGCACTCTCAAGACTGTACTGATCTCCTCTTCTCACCGGATAACGGGGACGACCTGAGGGCGTCACCGGATCTCAGCGCGATCGAGCATATATGGTGATGGACAGACTACTGACGGGAACGGGACCGATCACCGGTTGCTCCACCGGATCGACGCAGCATACGCTCGTTACTACTGTACATAGGCTGGTTCTGTTTCCTGTCGTGAAATGAAGATAAGCAGGAACGCATGGTAGGTACGTACGCACTGCTTTAGACTCTACTCGTTACATCGATCGACCTAACAGCGACGTCCTGCGACCAAACACAGCCAGCCCCGGCTCCGGTTCGGCCCATTCAGGCGACCCTTTTTAGTTTTTTACCAGCGATTGTTTGCCTGGCCACGGCAAGCATACACGAAGCTCGACGCCGCCGCCCCCTAATTTCATCGCGTGGTTTAATATAGATGACTAATCAGAGGCCAGCTTGATCGAGTTCGATATACTGCTGGATTGTTCCTTTCAACACTTAATTTGTTGCCTGCTTCATGGCGTGTTGTCTCAGAGCCCTTGCATGTTGCATTATCTACTACCAGCTCCCACAAACCTGATCCGGGTTTCCTCATCCATCGGCCATCAGCACACATAAAGGGGGGAGGTGACAGCGGATGGAATCCTGCGGTCATCCCAGGTCTGAATTCTGAATGAAGACAGCATAGCTGCAGACTCACTCGGGTGTGAAAAGGCCAAACTTTTACTATACCTGATGAGAGCGCACGAAGGCAGTGATCTGCAACCCAATGAGTTTTACTGTTACCATGCATCCATTTTTCACATTCGGCGGCAAAATTCTACGGGATGCCAAACACGAAGACGCGAAGCGGCACATGCCTGGAGCACCTCTCACGCATTATATTGGTTGCAGGCGACACGGTGGTTGCCGAGCAGCTCTCACACAGCGGGATGGATCAGAGCTGCTGGTGGGGGCTAGCTAGTTCTTGTTGATGTGAGGTCAAGTTAATCCCCGCGGGCTGAAAGGCGTTTATTGTCTCATTGTCTGCATGATCGATCTGCAGTAATGAAGGTGCTTGTTTGGTCAATTCCTCTCGACCAGCTGCAGGACCTAAAAGAGTCTTTATTTCAGGGTTCAGCCATTAGTGAAAGGGCGGGCGAGAACCTTTGTTTTCCTTTCTGGGCGTGCTAAAAAAAATACTCCAGCCTCCAGGAAACAAGGGGAAAGCCTGCCATTGTATGGTGCGGCGCCCGAAATCCATGGTCCGACACTCCGCCTCATATTCAAGGTTTCACGCAAGATATTGTGGAGGCAACGATCTTGGTTGATAGATACTCCTGTACATGCATCGAACTAAGCTTCATCTTTTTAACACCAGCAATAACATCTTTTCTTTCTAGCTTCATGAACGATGGCTCACGCACTGGTCACTGGCTCTAAGCTGTAATTTCTAGGACATGTTCGTGACAAAAGAAGCTACAAAGAAAACGGAATGGCAACATTACAGATTTTCAGAGACGTACTGTGAAGAAAATGCAACATGATTTCTCAATAAAAACAAAATAAAACTGAACAGATAAAAAAAGTGAATGAAAATTAACGAGGAGGGCTCGGGCGTTCGGCCTACCAGGCATTGTGGATAAATTGCACAAATCAATGGTTGTCCATGAGGCCCAACTACACCTGTAGGGCAACGCGCCCCAGATACCTGCCGTTTCTCAGCGGGCCATTTTGGGCTGTAATAGGCAACTAAGGCCCTGCTGGCACAACTCTACCCCATGGGTTCCATTTCTGCACCCGTGAGATTGCCGTAGATTGTGTCATAGGTTGCTGTTTCTTTTTATTTCGTTCTGTTTGCCATTACAATTTATCATTTGTTTATTTTTCAATGCTACAAATACTATTATCATATATTTCAAATATTTTCTAAGAGTTGGGAATATTCTACTTGCAAAGCTAGAATATTACATTCGTGATTCTAGAACCTTTAGTATTTTTCTTTTGATGGCAGAACATTTCATCTGTAAATATCATATTATAAATCTGGAATATTTTCTATGAAAAACGAATATTTTCTTGTGAAACTATAACATTTTATTAGTGAAACTGGAATATTTCCTTACACATTGTACTTCTCTTATGAACTTTAAATATTTTTTCATACATTAAAAGTTTAAAGCAATACTTTATGAACTAAAGTGAATTTGATCAAATAAATAGATCATTTGAGACAATTTGGGAGTAACATAGCCGTAGTAGAGATTGGGGCCAACAGAGAAGGATGTGCGCCACATAGTCGTGCTTTTTTTTTCTCTTTGTGAAAAGAGTGTGCAAACTGCTAAGATGATTTCACAAATTGAATTCTGACGGTACTCATGTGCTGCGTATACTTTTATGTAACTTTGGCCATTGTGTGAATGACGAATTTAGAAATTTGAACAAAAAAATGCAAAGCATATGTGGAACCAAAAGACGTGCGACATTCTGCGACAAATTAAAAGGCCACAAACTTCATAACGAGAGACGTACCCCTGGGGTACATGCACAGACTAGCTAGGTACTAGAGCAACACGTGCGGGGAAGCATTTCAAGTTTCACCCCTGCAGATTAAACCCTCCATGTCCATGATCGCACATTGTAGCACTGCCATTTACATATGCTGCCTAGGGACTACGAACATAGTACGGCCGCCGTCTAATGCTGCTTGACGTGTCCCTCGTTTGCTCTCTTGAAGAGCTGGGCCTGCGCCGCGGCGGCGCCGTCATCGGCAGAGCTGAGCGCGGAGCCGAACGCGTCCTTGACCTGCTGCGTGGTGAAGGGGAACCTGCTGTTCACCATGGAGTTGAGCAGCGACGCCGTGCCCTCGCGGAAGAGCGCCCCCACGCCGTCCTGGCGCGTGTTCGCCAGCGCCTCCGGCACGGTGAGGTCGTGCCCGAACGGCACCGCCGCGCTCGGGCCGAACAGCCGCACCAGCGGGCACCAGAAGCCGAACAGGCCCCAGACCACGCCCGGGTGCGTCATCCAGTAGCTGCAACCAATGATAGAGAAAAGCACGGGCGACAGCAGACGACGTTAGTGGCACTGGCATTCGATCAGTGTGTTTGAATGCGCATGCACGAGGGTTTTGGAGGTACTCATACGTACATGCACGGTCCGGTGAAGGGCGGGGTGTTGGGGTCGTAGGGCGTCGGGGTGGTCGGTGTTGGAGTCAGCGGCGGAAACGGCGTCGGCGTGATGCCGGGCGTTGTCGGGGAGGTGTCACTGGACGGCGAAGGAGGGCCGTAGTATCCACCGCCGCCACCGGGGGTGGTCGGGGAAGTGTCGCTGGACGGTGAGGGAGGTCCGTAGTAGCCGCCGCCACTAGGTGCAGGCGGCGTGGTGGGGGAGGCGTCAGAGGACGGCGAAGGGGGGCCATAGCTCCCGCCGCCGCCGCCGCCAGGCGTAGTTGGCGAAGTGTCACTGAACGGCGAGGGAGGGCCGTAGTAGCCGCCGCTGGGCGCCGACGGCGTTGTCGGAGAGGTGTCAGAGGACGGCGAAGGTGGGCCATAGTACCCGCCGCCGCCGCCGGGTGTTGTCGGGGAAGTGTCACTAGACGGCGAGGGAGGGCCGTAGTAGCCGCCGCTGGGTGCCGACGGCGTTGTCGGAGAGGTGTCAGAGGACGGCGAAGGTGGTCCATAGTACCCGCCGCCGCCGCCGGGTGTTGTCGGGGAAGTGTCACTGGACGGCGAGGGAGGGCCGTAGTAGCTGCCACTGGGTGCTGACGGCGTGGTGGGCGAGGTGTCAGAAGACGGCGAAGGCGGGCCATAGTATCCACCACCGCCGCCGCCCGGCGTTGTCGGGGACGTGTCAGAGGACGGCGAAGGTGGACCATAGTTCCCGCCGCCACCGGGCGTGGTCGGGGAAGTGTCGGAGGACGGCGCAGGAGGGGCGCCGTAGCCACCACCACCACCTCCAGGCGTGGTCGGGGAGGAATCACTGGACGGTGAGGGGGGAGCATTGAAGCCGCCGCCGCCGGGCGTGCTCGGGGCGGTGCCAGAGGACGGAGCAGGAGGGGCGCCGTAGCCGCCGCCACCACCACCAGGCGTGGTCGGGGAGGTGCCACTGGACGGTGAAGGTGGTAGCACTGTATCCGCCGCCGCCGGGCGTGGTCGGGGCGGTGCCAGAGGACGGCGACGGGGGGCCATAGTACCCACCACCACCAGGCGTGGTCGGGGAGGTGTCACTGGACGGTGAAGGTGGAGCACTGTACCCGCCGCCACAGCCAGGCGGCGTTGTCGGTGTGGCCGGGGACGCACCGATGTCCGGCGAAGGCGGGTAGTACCCGCCACCACCCCCACCAGGTGTGCTTGGCGCGGTCGGCGCGGTGCCGATGGACGGCGATGGCTGGCTGTAGCCTCCGCCACCGCTTTGTTGCGGCGCCGGCGAGCAGGGCGGAGTGTGTGAATCTGCAAGGAAAGAACTCACACATCACAAGTTCAGAACGCGCGTCCCACAATGTGCCAGTTAAGTCTGAAGAAGAAACTCAAAGTCAGATGAAGCATCGAACCGGGAGAATGGGGGTCGGCGGGGTTCTTCCGGCCGCCGAAGGTATCGCCCGCGCCGTGACGGCGCGCTGCACTCTTCAGGCCCCCAAAAGGCTCGCCCTCGACGAGAACGCGCGATGCCGCGACGGAGGCTACCAGCAGGCCGCAGCACACGAACACGAGAGCTAGTGTAGCCATCTCCGATCCACTGGTTGCAAGGAGGCAAACGAGCTAGCTAAAGCTTGTTGGAGCTTTCCAAGTAGTGAGCGGTGACTCACTATATATATATATAACAAGCTCGCGCAGTCGCCAGTCGCGCTTCTCTCGGTCGCAACGCATATGAAATCTACAATCTGCAGAAGGACCAAGGATGGGGCACCTGTTGCCAGCTGCAACTGCCAGCAAGTCTGCAACACCAAGAGGGAAGCATGTGCAGCTCACTGAAATGGAAATGGGCCGTAATGTCACGCCTTGATGGGCCTGGCACAGTGACATCCTTCCACACTTCCACCATGGCGATGGCGATCCCCAGTTGGGATTTGCACGCACCGACAAGCCACGAATGCCGTGCTTGCGCTGCAGCTGTGCCGCAGAACAGAACTCTTCCAGCCGAGCGACGCCAGGGTGCACCAAATGCACCATGGCCGACGGCCATGTGCAGGCTGCCGCCGTGTCGCCGTCGCCGCGACGGGCGCGCGCACGAGGCGCGACGGGGGTTCTCGACCGACCAGTGGGGGGCACGGCGACGGTGATGGGGCGTGCGTCGTCTGTGCAGTGCAGGTGCATGCACGTAAAAGCGTGCCTCGCCCTCCCCCTGCAACGCGAGCAGGTGCGGCGTTAATGGCGGCCCGTCCGTCTGTTCTCAAGTCTCGTTCTTGAATGCAGGCTAGCTACCGCGCTGCAGTTCAGGCTCATCACCTACCACCTCTCTGTGGCCGGGGGGGCAGTGCAGTGCAGCGCGCCGTAGATGGGCGCGCGGCATCAGGGCGGGCACAGATGCAGAGCTTGCCACCTGTGGCGCGCGCGCGTCGGCAGGGCAGAGCGACACGGGTATGGCACTTGTCATTTATATCAACCGGTCAGAGCTCGACCGGCGTTCAGAGGGAGGAATCAATGGCGTCGTGCAGGGGGTTGTTTCACGAACTGTTTGTGCATGGGCTTCAGTCTCTCGCCTATCCAGATTCCAGAGGAAACTGGACTGAAGTACTTCCTCCATGAAGTCATTTAAGCAGTGCTCCTACTACGTAGTGTTTGGAGCCAGCTGTGTGAGCATGCATTGCATGTGCCCATGCCAATCGATCATGTAAAAATAAAATAAAATGCCTCTTGTGCTGATCGACCATCTCTAGTGGGAGAAGTAAAACTCTCGCCTATTATTATTTTTTCACTATTCCAATTACCTCACTCTCTGTTTACAGTAGCGTTACAGTGTCAAACAGTGTCGAATTACTTCACTCTCTGTTTACAGTAGCAGTTACAGTGTCAAACAGTGTCGAACAGTACTATAAACGATCAATATAACCGCTCCACTGCACATAGCCTAAAAACTTATACGCGAGCAGTGTAGCAGGTGCCATGTTTAGACCATGCTCACTCAAAAGCCCAAAAAGAATACTCAAACCACTGTTTTGCGATATACTTCCTCCGTCCTAGAAAGGAAGTCGCCCTAGATCCCCGAGGCGAAATTTGCAGAAAGGAGAAATGATTGTTATACCCCTCATTTATTTCCTCCCAACCTCTCCGGCTCTCTGCCCGTCGTCCTCGGCCCTGCACCTGCGGCCGCCGCTCTGCCCCTGCGCGCCCACCGCCGCCGCTCCGCCAGCACCTGCGCCTGCGGTTGCCGCTCTGGCCCCCTGCGCAGCCGTGCTTGCCGGGGCCAGCCTCCGCGCACCGACGACGACGCCTAGAGGTGGAGGAGAGAAGCAGCCTTGCAATGCAGAGAAGAGAGAGGGAGCGAAAGGAGCGCCAAGCAGCAGTAGAAGAGCTCGAGAGGGAGAGAAGCGAGAGCCACCTTCGCCACCGGGACGCAGGCGAGCCTCGCCGCCAGGACACGGGCGAGCCTCGCCGCCGGCCGGTCGCGAACCTGCTACACCTCACATCCAGGACGAGATCCGCACAGCCCCAAGCGGCAAGGAGCCGACGTGCGCGCACCCGCTCCTGACGCATGCCTCGTCGGCGTCCTCGGTGGTCGCAGCGGAGGCAGCCAAGCAGGGCCGCAGGGCTGCCGGAGCGTGAGGAGGCAGCTGAGCAAGGGCGCATGGGAGGAGATGCGGCATGAGGGGCTGCGCCGCCGCACGAGGATGCGGCCGGCCACCGCTCCGAGAAGGCGCCAAGCTGGTACTGCTTCCACTGACGCCACGGAAGGTGCTATCGCTGCCGACGCCGCGGAAGGGGCCGCCGTGGCCGACTTCGATGCAGAAGTTGCTGCCACCGCAGCTGACGCAGCGGAAGGTTCCATCGCCGCCAACCCCGTGGCAGGAAGCCATGGCTTTGGGCTGCCTGCTTCGGATGGGGACTGTGGAGGTGGATGAGGACGAAGAACAGCGACCGCAACCGTGTGTGAGGACAGAAAAAAATCTCGCAGAGGGAGGATGCGTGGCCTGGTTGGAGTAGTTGGCAGATGGTAGTGGCGGGCCCGTTGAGGAAAGAGGGTGACCAGTGAGAGGCGACAATGCGCAGACGACAAGTTTTATGAGACATTTTTTGAACCGTAGAACGACTATCTTTCTGGGACGGAGGGAGTAGAAAATTTTAAAATATAAGCGTCTCTATAAACTGTCTGCCTCTCTCGTGAAAATAGCCTTAGGACGTAGCCCTTGATCCAGTACCATCATTAATTCGATTTCATGCACGCACAATGCTACGTCCCTGTTCGCTTGAAATACTTTCAGCTTTTTTGTAGCCGTAAAACAGTATTTTTCTCTCACAAGCATTCAGCCGGAACAGTGTTTTCAGCTGAAAACAGCTGCAGCTGCAGTGTAGCGAACATGGCCCTAGTGTGCCTGAAGGTGTGTTGTCTGCGCATACCAGAACGGGAGCCCCTAAGATTCGAATTTCGATATGGCATTCTTAGTGGATGATTTCATATTTGTATTTCCAAAATGCTACACAAAATAGATATTGAAATTGAACTGAGAATGCATGGTTTCGTTAGTCCAGTTTCATAGGCCACATGCAAAACACAACATGTCCCGGTAACGGTGTAGACATCGTTTCATATAGATGAAATTCATTTCACATCTTCCTTCATTAACTAACTGAATATCATCAGAATTGCTGATATGAGACCTCGTTAAGTAAGAATAAAACTCCTACCAAGAATGCCTAAACGAAGACCGCGGCTACATCTCCAACGTGTTAGGTTTAGAGTTCAGGATCCGAGTTGTTTTATGCTGACTAGTTTAGAGCTTTAGGGAGAAGGAAATGGCATTGATGTCAGGAGGCAGAAGACGATCTGATGTGTGAAAAAAACAATCGAGTGCCCACGGCCTCCAAAAACACCGGAGAGCCTCACAAGAAGCACCACTGAAATATACTCCGTAAATGGACCTGAGATCGAGTTTCATCTTTGAATCACAAAACCAGATACACTGGGTCCCTAAACTATCAAAACAGGCCACGTGCAACGTCTCTGTACCAAATCCATCATGGTTTTGTCCTACATGGCAAGCGATCTAGTGGGGTCCACATGTCAGCCTCATTTATCTTCTTCTACCTCCGTCTCCCACCCCTATCTTATGCTGCCTGCCTCATACCGCCAGCTCACCACCGTCCTCAAGGCACCTGCTGCGCCCGCCTCCTACCGTCCTACGTGTCGCCGTCGCCGCCCCTGGCACCCCGCATGATGTCGGCTGCCCGACACCACGCCTTCATCCCGCCACCCCCACCGCCCCTATTCGCCGTCGCTTCCCTCCTCCGCCACCCCTGCTCGCCGTCGCTTCCCTCCGCCGATGCTTGATTGCCGACCTCCTCCTCGTGCGATGCGTACGTTGTGCTTCACCACCGCACTCCGTGGCAGGCGGCCCTCGGAATGAGACCCCACAGATCGACGACCTCCTCATGCTATCTCTAGTAACATACTCATCTCAATTCCTCAAATTGGTTCAAAATATCTGGCATAAGTGTAGCCATAGCACATAGCAATTTCTTATAACGAACTACTTGGAAAACATATCGGTAAGACTAAGGCTGAGCTCACCAATCCAGCACTCAATCCCATATCATATTTTAAACTTGCTTTGTGCAGGGTACATTTTTGTCTATAGTGTTTTAGAGAGTCATTTGAATGGAGTGGTAGCCTAAGAGGCTAATGACCGAGTCCAAGAACCAGTGCATATCTCCATCTATTTACTATTTCTATTTTAACTATCCCTCTGTCTGTAAACCGTATAGATACGGTGTCGTTTTATACTGTGTATCCGGTCTTTTACCTTGACTGACCGTGCCTTGCATCTCCAGTTCAGTCACGCTACGAACAAGAACAGCAGAAAATATTCCTGTTCGCTTGAGCTTATAAGCCGGGCTGCAGCTTATCCCTGTGCATCAAACTAGTTTTCCTGTGTATCTAGAGCAGCAGCAGGCCATAAAAACCTGAACCGTTGACATTTAGTCCAGACAGCTGGATATCTAAACTTTGTTGTCTCTTTGCCTTCCGGAACTCTAGAACCCGACGACTCTCCTAGTCTCCTATCCCATCGCGAAAGGTACCGCAGGTATGGCTGCGCCCCCGCTCCGCGGCTCCTGGTGTAGCTCTACGGCGGCGCCGCTCCGCGCCTCCTGGTTTCCCCCTGCGGCGGCCGCCGCCGCGTCCAATAGTGCGCGGCCGGTTCGTCCCAAGGTCATGCATATCAACTCACCAGTCCGGCGAGATGTATACCCGGCGACGGTAAGGATCCAGGCCCGCACGCGGGACGCGTTCCGCTCCCATTGCCACAAGGGAGCAGATCAATACCCTGAACCGGAGCCAGAGCCAGAGCAAGAGGACGTCAACGAACATAACTCTGTAGGCGATGCAAATTAGTAGTATTCTCGTGTGTCAGACGACATGCCTAGTAATATACTTACTAATGTCTGTTCTTTCCTTCAGGCTGACAGTGACAGCTCAGAGAATTCAGCAAGAAATAACCCCTTATTGGAGCAGCTACGCAGGGATCGTGAGGCGCTTAGAGCATTGATGGGCGTGGTAAATTTTGAAACGCAGTGATACTCGTTCAGTCGTCTGTTCTTTTTCTTTAGCATCTTGGCAAGTAACACCCGGTTGTTTTGACAGTGTCATGTGTATATACTTGTATAAAAACAAAGTTTTGGTAGTAGACAGTACAATATGACTTGAATTGGTCACATTGTATAACTTTAGGCCTAGTTTTAATTTGCTAATCTTGATTGAGAGGGATTGAGGGGGATTATGATCTATTGTGGATTTAAGCACACTCCAATCCACTCAAACCACACCAATCCAAGAGTACCCAAACTAGATCTTACTGGGAATTAGTCTCTAGAACCGAGAAACATAGCATACTATTATCACTAGAGTTATTTATTCCAAGTTTTTCCTTTATAATTGAGTAGAAGAATAAATATTGTCAAATTATATTACAACAAAAGGAACCGGAGAGCTTTTTGGGGGTTCACATGAAGCCAGCCATATATCCTTATGGTGCTGGTCTGGAAAAATATGCACAAACATGGTCAATCGTAGACTTTTGAGTTCTTTTGTTCCAGAAGGGCTTTCAAATCCTCTTAGTCATTATTCTACTGCAGTTACTCTCTCTAAAGAATGCCTAGCCACATGACGACGTTGTCAAAATAATTCCGTCCCATGGTATCCTACCCAGGACAAAAAAAAAACAATAGTCAAAGTGGGAAGCTATCCAATGTGTGTATACGTGTCTTTTATTTCAATGTCAGTCTAATGATTTAGATATGCTAGAATTAGCCAAATCACAATTATATAGTGATAAAGCAAAAAAGTTTATAAAAACACAAGTGCTAGACCAATTTTTTCATGAAATAGATGTAGGAATCACATTATTGGAGACAGTAATGAATTAAAACCTCTAGATCCACCCACGGTGGTGGCGCTGTTGGCGGGCACTCTAGTTAGGGCTAGAGGTTTAGGGTTTAAAGTTAGGGGAGAAAATGTTTTGTGGATGTCAGATATAGAATACTGCACCAGCATACTTATTGTCTTTTTTATGATGCCATTTACTTGGAATAAAGGGATGTTCTGTTTGTTCCTAGTGAATGGTAGGTATGCTAGTCATTTGAGTTGTGATTTGATCATGTGGAACTCCTGTTGTAAGTTTCTATGTAAATTATTACTATATTCAAATTACTAATGTTAATTAAAAAATATCCTAATAGCTCTCCCCTAACGCTGTCAAAAGAAATGAGGCTCAAGTACTATATATTAATATTAACTTTTAGTTTTGGATTTTATTTTGTCGTTCTTATCTCAATTTTGTTTCTTTTTTAAGCGTGTGCCACCTGATATGTTTGTTGAGGAGAAAGACCAAATCAACAGCTACAAGATGTATTCTTTGGGTGCTGACATTTTGGTGAGTCTGCTTTATAGTACATACTTGGCAACTCATTTGAACATTTTCCTTTTTTTTCTACTACACTAAAGCCAAGTGTGTGCCAAGTTAGTTACATTGTCAACCTATTGCTAATTTGCTTTTAAAAGTTATCTTTTTTCTGCCATTTGTGAACTAAGTTGGTCAAGCATACACTGCCGGATAAACAAACACACACATATAAGACAACTGATTTAAATTTAGGTGGATGCGGCATGTTCTAAAGGGTCCATTTGTCTGAGATATCTACACTTCCTGCTCCTAACTGACCTACAAAACAAATACACTACAAAATCCTTCACTTCTTCAATCTAGTTCCGTTTCCTATTTCAATTTGACTTTCTCTTTTCTTAATTTAGTTTAATGTTTCTTTCATTATGCATCTTTAGTACCTTTTCTTTTTTGTTCTATTCATGTATGGTTTGTCCTTTGTACATGAACATGATTGCTCTGATCATAAATATAATCGTATCTAGATCTATCCTAAGTTATTTCCTATAGATGTTTAATTATCATGTGCTCTAGTTTCATCTAAATATGCATGCTGGTTTGATGTGATCTGGAGCGTCACTGAACTGGGTGTAATTTGCCAAAAAATTGTTTTGTTATCTCAGACCATCCTAGAATCCTATTGCTATCTCAATTCAGGGTTTAGAACATCTCATCTCGAGATGTGTATAATGCATCCCTTTCCTTGTATGTGGTCCCACAAGCTGGTTCATCAGATCATTGACAATATATCTCGCTCTGTAGTCTGTATTCCTCTCATGATTGGCCATTTGTAGAATGCAAATGAGAAGGCTTTGGCAGAACTTGCTTGTGCAAGAGCGCTAACAGCTCTTGATTTATCTTCCAAGGTCATGGTAAGTTGGCGTAGCTACATTGTTTTGCTCCTTTTTTTCATATGTTCATTATTGTTTACATTCAAAGCAATTTTTAACTTAACATGCATATCGGTGGTATTAAACAAATTTCAGGATATTGCAAGCTCAGGCTTTGGCACATCAGAAATTTCTGTGCATACCACGAACCAGGTAACTTTAATATCGGTTTCGTGGCGCTTACATGGGCATTATATATTGGTTAACACATCATGCTAATTTTTGTTTACTAGATGGTAAGGACGTACTCTGCTACCTTTCTTGAAGTTGCCAAGGATGCATACCTTAAGAGGCTTGAGATTGAAGCAGTCATTCCATTTCTTGGCGCTCTTAGGGCAGTTTGTCATATCTCAATAGAAAGTGTACTGGATAGGCTCAAAGATGTCCTCTCAAAGACAGTATCGCCTGCCATATGGATGGCTGTAGCCGAGAGTTTGAAAGGAAATTGGAAAACTTGAAATATGAATTCACGGCGGCCACGAGAACTAGAGCTTACAAGGTACATCTTTTTTGGTCCATATATATGTGTGTATTTACATTTGTGAATGTTAAATATATCCTTGTGGGCGGCCTAACCTTCTACGGTATATGCATGCATGTGTGCACAGATAGTGCCAGATATACTCTACGATGGAATAAAACATGCAGAGTTTTATATTACCCGCCTTGGTGACTGGGGCGGGAGGGCTGCATTGCCTTTACCTTACGACAAAGGTTATCGAAAATATTCTTTTGTGTAGTTTATTTCTCCTTGCTGCCGCATTGCAGCTAACCGTTCTTTTAACGGTCAATATAATACATTGTCGTCACTAATAAGTATCTGTGGCTACAGATTAACTTATCGGCGAGGGGCCTCATTCGTTCGCATGAAGGTAGTGACCAGTACACCGTACACGGGAGCAGAAAACTAGAATATATTGCAACGCCGAGGCGAATAATACGTGCTACATTTTACATGTGGGCCCACATGTAAGTGTGATCATGATATTTCAAAACATTTTGGATAAAGTCTCAGTGGCCCTCTTAAGTTATATCATGAGTCCCATTTTATCTTCATAATCCGAAAAAGCAGATGTTTGAACCATTTTGTTTTTTTCATCCGCAAAGCGAGCCAGGGGTGGCTTCATCGGGACTTCCTATCTAACTTGTGGGGAAGATGGTTAAGCCCGTTGGATATAATTGGGCCCGTTGGATATTAAAAAATGTTGAAACTGTATATCCAAAATGTTGAAAATGTTACGTTCCAAATGTAAAAAGAGCGTATCGAAAATATTAATGTGGTGCATTGTGAATGCTGATTTATTTCGAAAATAAAAAATAAATAGAACATATACATATATATATATGATACCTTATTCGGTTGAATTAATTCTTAATAATTGCATGGTTCAAATGGTTTTACAAATGGAAAAACAGTTTAGGAGAAACGATTTCACATATCCAATCACCTACCCAATTGCGCCTTGCCACGTCGTACAATTAGGCAGCATGCTGCGCTCCAATCTGTTGTGCTCACGTCTGCTTGCCCCGCATGTGCAGCCCGATGAACCACCTAGATGCTCAGCCCGAATCTTATACATCTTATACATTGGAAGTTATGGTCACTAAATTTCTCCCGGAAGACCGGTAGGAAATGCGGGCTTCATCTCATACCTGCCCTATTCCTTTCTCTTTAGGTGGATGAGGATTTCGTCCACACCACTTCTCTCTATCCTCCACCTCCAATTTGGCCTAAATAGGCACACAAAGCCCCTCTCTCATTCTCATCCTTTGTCGGCCAGCATTCGCGAGCCGCTGTCTTCTTAGGGTTGTTTGGCATAGCTCCTGCAGCTTTGCTCTCAGCGAAAATCGCACCCGTGCAGCCAAACGACAAAAAACCAATATGCTCCATGGAGGGAACAGAATAAATCTATTCTCCAATTTGTAAGAGTGGGAGAAAAAATAGAGTAAATCTATTCTTCAATTTATAAGAGTGGGAGCCAAAAAAACCCTGCTGCCCTAGCTTCCAATCTGGTCCATGTTATAAATGCACAGTCAAAATTACTTCAAAGACAAACAGTCAAACACTTCATCAGACAGATTCACTCATGCCAAAAAATCACTCAACAAGAAAAATAGCTCATGAAGCTAGAGAATCTGGGAGCACAACTCTACCAAACAAGGCCCTTAAAGTATTCAGGGTTGGGTTTCGGAGGGCCGTGCCGACGTATTCCTTCGTCTTTGGCTGTAAAGGGGAGGTTGGGGGGGGGCAGCAAAGTCGTCTCTAGTCAGGCGATGGAGGATGGCAGGTGGAGAGTGTCGGAGGCAGGGGCGAGTGGGGTTAACCGTGGGCAACGACAGTGAGGCGGTGGTGGAGGGAGCGAGGCGGACAGCGGTAGTTGCGGCGGCGCATGAGCGGAAAACCGCGACACCAGGGAGACGCTAGCGGCTGGGTGGGCGGCGTCGCCAGGGAAAGAAGGAAGCAGGAGGAAAAAGGGGCGTGCGGGTGGAGACTGGAGAGGGTGCTCAAGTGTACATAGGTGTACCCAAGTCCTAAGGTCATAGCACCAATAAATTATGTATAAATATATACAATATTGATTGTACAAATATATACATTGATCAATGAGAAAAAAGAAATCATTCCATCTATGTGGATGCATCTCTTGTTAGTTCTATACTAGGTGATTTTTCCACATGTTGCATAAACATTTGAGGAGGAATAGCCAGTTCCAAAAAAGGCTTATTCTGGTGGAATGACATCTTAAAGCTCTTAGATAAATACAAAGACTAGCTAGAGTTAATCCTGAAGATGGTAGAAGCTGCCTTCTCTGGAAGGGCCTATGGAACAAAAGCAGTATTCTTGAGATACAACTACTAGAGCTTCACTCCTTTGCAAACAATAGCAGACTCACATTGCAACGAATTACCGATGCAGCTCTTTCATCTGCCCTTATCAGTGGAAGCCTTTTCACAATTGCAAAGGTTGCTGAACTCCATCCAAGCACTAGGAGTGTCAGATTCAAGGGATCAATGAACATACATCTGGAGCAGCAATGCTTCTCATGAGCCAAGACTTACAAGCAGCTCATAGGTCATCAGGATATTCATCCGGCTTTCAAATAGCTTTCGAATTCTTCTTACCAACACAAGCACAAAGTAGTTCTTTTGGTTATTACTACAAGATAGGCTAAGTATGAGAGATTTCCTAAGAAGGAAGAATATGAACTTACCTTCCTATAACTGCAATCTTTGCACCAAAACCTTTGAAGAATCAATCTTGCACCTCTTTTTTCACTGTTGCTTTGCAAAGGAACACTGGGCAGTTTTGAATTTGCAGACAGATCAAAACTTAAGCACTCTCCAAAACCTGGATTACCTAGAACAATAGATTGCCCTTCTTTCTTCATGGAGATCATCATCATTATGAGTTGGACCATATGGACTCTAAGAAATAACAAGATCTTCAGAAATGAGAATGCAGAAGCAGGCCGCAGCAGACAAATGTTCATTCACACTTTCAAGCTCTTTTTGTTTAGGGCTAAGCGCAAGTATTTTCCTGTTGTTGACTTTTGGCTAGAAATCTTTTTGTAATTTCTCTCCCCCTCTTGCCTCAATCTTTGTAAAAACTTTCTACCTTTTGGATTTTTTTAATGCATTGCTGTTGCAGGGAAACCCCTCCAGATTCTTAAAAAAAACATTTGAGGAGGAATTTCATCTGATATCTGGTGCTACATGCCAATCAAAATGAAAATTTTAAGGTTTTACTTCCTTGGTCCAAAAGAAATGCAATTCTAACATTCGAAATTTGTTCTAAAAATTTTGCAATCATAGCAGGCATTAGATTTCCGTATATAGGGAGTTGCTAAGGGAACCAAAAGAGCCAAGAATTATGTAGAACGAGTTGCCGGATCCGTTGCTATCAGCAAACCGTCTCCAGCAGTTTGCCTATCCACCTTGTTTATTTCAAACTCCACTCTGTCTACAATAGCGCTACTGTGTCGTTTTGTACTATAAACAGTCATTTTACACAGTCTGTTGGAGATGCTCTTAATATGATATATCCATGATGTGTATTTTTTGTTGACAGAATAGATCATTTGGCTAGCCTATCTACAATATAAAAGAGCGAGTTTCCTAATTTTTTTTACCTAGGATGGCCAACGTATACCCCTCACGCTAGTCCCACTGCGCAGTTTGAAGAATGTTGGAAATGGGTGAAAAAGCGAAAAACCATAGATGCAAAGTGTTTCTACCAATTCATCTATTTTTCTCACCTCATTTTGTACCCATAGTCCCATACTCACCTGTTTCTTTCTCTACATGTCTCCTTCCTTTTAATTCCTTTTTCTTTTTCCTCCTTCATATTGCTTGATCGATCATCTCACAACACGTGTGTGTTGCACGTACATCTTTGCTAATACTATATAAAAATGTGAGTATTCGTAATACCCTTTTGCACCTAACAAAAGCCTTAAGACCCCTCACGTTGGCCCCGTTGTACAAGTTGAAAAAGATTGGAAAATGACTAAAACTGATACATGTAAAATATTTCCACGTTTTATACATATTTCCTTGACTTGAAATAAATAAAAAAAGAATGATGCCAATCAAACGAATCCTCTTCCTTTTAATTTCTTATGTCTTTTTCCTTTACCTTCTCCCTTTGGCCGTCGGTCATCTTTTTCTTTTTCCTCGACATCCTCCGCTCTCCGCGCGATTCACATAGAACCGTTAAGTTTATACAGGGTGATACATGGTTGACAACTTGTGTACTGCACTTACGTCTACGCTAATATTATTAAAGGAAATATTTATATTTTGAGAGAATTTCACTAGTGGTATTTAAACTTGTCTTGAGATTTAATCTAGGTCCCGGTACTCTCAAAATGCACATTTAAGTCCTTAAACTTATCTCGAGGTTTCATCTAGGTCATTAAACTTATCCCGAGATTTCATCTAAGTCCCGGTATTCTCAAAATGTACAACCAAATCCTTAAACTTGTTTTGAGGTGGTTCCTAAATTCGCTAAGTTGTTTCATATATATCCAAATCTTCATTGCTTATGCTAAACTCTTCTCTTTCGCATGCCACTCTCTGCCCCCTGCACCCCTAATTGCCGCCCTCCCTCGTCGTGGTGCCCCTCGCATGCTTGTCGCTGGCTATCTCCGTGCCCATTTACTCGCTGCATGTCACCTGCCGTCTCCTTATCATGGTACCGCACCTGCCCTCGCCACGACGGCGGTAGGGAGAGGGGCAGCTGTGGCAGCGTGGAGTGGGCGGGTAGCGTCAGGGTGCAGTGACTGACTGAGGAGGACATGCATGCAAGCCAAGGCGGGAGAGACAGGAGGAATTGGATACATGCAAGTGTTTTTCTTTTGAATCTGCATGCAAAGTGTTTTGGAAGACAATGCGTGCGGGGCTTCTTTTCCTTGAAGCTTGAACCACTCACGTACGGATCAAGTGACGAGAAGAGATCAGGTGATTTGCCGTGGCCTCGTGGGCATTCATGGAAACCATACTAGTAGTAACACACGGCACAGGCCTGGTTAGAGTTGAGCAGTTTTTGGACGCTCCACCACATTTACGGTTATCTTTTACTGTTGTTTTTTTCCCCAAAATGAACTAAAAAAACATAAAGTAGTGGATTCGCACGGCTCCTCCCTGCACTCCTGCAGGCTGCAGCACCACATCGTCCTCCTGCAAAGCAAAGGGGCAGCCGGGCAGGTGCCAGGTGGAGAGCTCAGCTATTTGTTTTAGGAGTTGCAGAGATAATATGAAACGAAAACCCGCGTGCTTAAATGAATCATAACACCCAAATTTAGGAGCGCACGATAATCGGAGCGTGCTCGTTGCCGCTACGCCTTAGGAGCGCAGTGGACCGCCTGAGCCGGCTGTACTCGAACTGGCATCCCACCGCGAGGCCTCGCCGAGGACGGTGTGCACCTGCTTATTGACGAGACGCTTACAACAGCGACAACGCTAGCTTAGCAGCCTGGTACGCTTGCGGCCGCGACGATCTCACGCGCATTTCAATTCCACCGAGATGTACGATTGCCCGCGGCTGGCAATTCAACCAGCTGGTATGGAGCCAGCAGCTGCGGGAGGCGAGCTAGTACGCGGCGGCGGCGACAACAACAAAACAAATGCTGCCGATCGAACAACAAAAAAAATAAGAGACCAAAAATAATCTAAGGGCACATGTGGCATAGTTTCTTAATTTGAAGGAGCACATATAACATACTAGTACAGTACTACTGATCCATAACGCCGCCGACACCGATAACCATCAAAGCCAAAGCTTTTCTCGAACGCACAATCAAAGCCTAAGTAGAAACCGCGGATACAAATCAAAGATCGCATAGACTAACATGTAAGTATGCAGCATCATGTAAACCAACGACAATCAACATAGATAACTGGTGGACAATGACGGTATAACGACCAAGCAAGGCATCTAGTAGCTAGCTGGATCTGGAGAGCATGTCCTCTACATCTGCTTCCACACTCTTGTGCAGGAACTCGACCACAGCGACGATCTGTTATGCCAAACAAAAAGATTGCATGGATCAGTGCGTATCCATTAGCTTATAGTATTAGCTACACGCAAAAGAACTGGCACTTGCCTCGTGGCCGGAAGTAATCTGGCCCTGATAAGCGGTGGGGTCGTCCTCGACACAAACGGACTGGGGAAGGCTCACGTTGCACGCATCAGATACAACACGACGGAGATCGTCCAAGTCCCTCACCAGGAAAGTGGAGTTCGGTCTCGGCGACGCTCCCGAAGTGGAGCCCGATCGCGGAGAGACGCTGCATATATACATAGTTTTTCGATTGGAACGAGCGATCAGACTAGAGAGAGAAGGTGCATAGCAGAGCAGATAATACGCAGACCACTCCTAGTTAGATAGATGACAAGGCAAATAATAAATCACCTTGTAGAGACGAGTCTCTGGCGCAGGATTTAGCCGGATGGCCACCCTCACGAGCAGAGAGTAGCACTCGTCTCCGATGGCCCTCAGCGCCTTCTGCTCCTCCTTCTGCTCGGCCCCACGCCGAACAGATAAGGAGCTAGCATACATCTGGCGCATCTGCCTCATCCTGGGAACCAGACCAAACATCTTCTCACTCTATTAATTGGCTAGCACAAAACGCGCGTAGACACTCCAAAACATGATGATGCCTGTTTGGGACGTAGGAGTATATCAGCCATTCGGCATTCCATACGTACGTACACGTGCATGACCTGCTCCTCAGATCCTGATGGGAAGGCACCTGTGCCGGGCGCGCGTGACTTGGAGGAGCACGGCGAGTGGTGTGGTGTAGGAGGCGTCGCCGATGACGTACGTTCACGCTCCTATTGTGGCATCTGATCAACCTAGCGGACTCCGTTCAGGCGGCGGCGAGGCCTGGAGGTTGCTGGAGCTAGCCCGCGTGTGGGGGCCCGCCAGCAACCAGGGTACGTAGGGCAGTCCGGCAGTGGTCCTGTGGTCTCCGTCGCGCGCGGCCAAAGCAGAAGGCCCGAGCCGTGCCAAACTGACCAAGTGCCGCAGCGGCGGGCGAGAACGAATCTCTCTGCAAAAGAAGCTGCGCGCCTGCGCCCTTGGAAGGAGGAGCGATTCAAACCGGCGATCGACCAGGCGTGGTTGTGGCTGGCTCCAGACGCCGCGCCGCATGGGGGTACCGGCGATCTGCCCACTGAATCGAACAACTCCTTCCCGTCCCTGGCCTCCGGGGGCATCCGGAGGCGGACCGCCTGGGATCGCCCGCGCCCACTGGCCATGTCTGCCGGCGCGCATGGGTGCCCCACGTGGTCCCGAGCGGAGATCGTCGGAAGTGCCATCTGAAACGCTATCTATATACGAGCGAGCAGTATGTTGCCTAAACCGCGCCGGCTAGACGTGCACTAGTCGCCCCCGCGAGCAGAACTTGGCATGCAGTGTGGAAATAATTGGTGTCTAGTGGTCCCAACTGCTACTTTTTTGGGTAACAAGTCCCCAACTGCGGCAACGTTTGTTCGAGAATCGAGCGTCTGGTGCGGTACATTGTAGCATTACTATAGATGATAGAGAGATGGTTGGAATAGTTGATAAGTAGGATGGATATTCATACTACTGAAGATAGTCTTAGCGTGGGAGGGAGGGTGGAGAGCCTCTCCTCACGCGTGGGGCTGGGAACTAGATAAGGTTGGGGATTGGAGCGCCTTGCACAGTGGCACGTCTCAATCCAATCCTTCGCATAGGAGACAAGGCATCTACCGCATGAGAAGTAGATATGTGGAGCGGAGATTAGGATATGAAAGATATGTGTTTTTATGATATATATAGATGATAGAGAAGGTGCTTAGTGAAGAAACGTGTTTTTATTTATTTTTCACCGTATCGCCATTTGGTATGGCTGGAAAGTGTATAAAATGCGAGACAAGAAGGTGCTCGAACCTATTCGCTAAGTGTTGTGTTTGATTTTGACGACTGAAGTAGTCCATCATCTTCTCATTCTTCTGTTTATTTGTCTGTGGAATATAATGGAATAGGTTGGCATATGACTGCCCCGTTCCTCATTTGCTAATTCCTAGTACTACTAGTATAAAAAATGCGTTGATCCCAAAAAAATATGGGATCAAACCATGATGCACTACCTCTTCTTGTAGGAATTATTATTAGTTTTTAATGTTGTGACAATATAATAAGCACCTAGGTACAAAAATCCATATATCTTATAAAGATGAAACCCACTCGCTATTTCTCTCACACCACAGGTAGAGCCACGTCAACGCACGTGCTAAACGGATCATTGTATCTGTTAGATTTTAATTATTCCACATCAACGTTTTACTCTTTTTTTCATTTCTCTTTATTATCTACACCTTTTTTTTCACATACCAACATAAGAATGGTTGATCATTTAAAGGTACATCTCAGCCAACATGAATATGTGATCAAGTATATTATTTCTAAGTTGTTAAATCACATTAATGTTTCGAGCCCTGTTTGGTACAGCTTATGGCCAAAATAAGCTGAAGCTACCAGGTCAAAATGTACATTTTTTTTACAGTTTTTTACTATGCCTTTTCCTATAATTTTTTTTACAAAACCTTTTTTCCACCGCGCCCATTTGTACTACAAAGTAGAAGCTGGATAAAACCAGCTTATTTTGTCCACTTTTTCGCTTATTTGTACAACTTTTTAGGAAAGCGCTTGACTAATCACTACTACGCAGAGGCATACGTCAACACCAATAGCGTTGTGCGCAAATCATTCAACCACTACAGCACACAATCACATTTGACTATATAGGGGATGCTCTTTTTTTATTGTAAGTATTTGGAAGGCTTTAGTACTGATTAGTAAGGTTTTAGTACCGGCTAGTGTTACGAACCGATACTAAATGGTACCTTTTTGTATTAGTTGGTAATAACAACCCACACTAAAACTCTAAAAGTCTTTGCAAGTATTAATGTCTCTCCAATGGCTAGCACCTTTTCCAACCAGTACTAAAAGTGCCTTTTTGTATGGTTTGTATTGTCAACTTGTACTAATGTCTTTCCAGGGGCTAGCACTTTTCTAATCGGTACTAAAGACATCATATATACCGGGTGCAGATGTTGGCTGATTTCTATGTCAAATTAGAACTCACCTGAAGTCCCATTTTCTTAGTAGTGCTTCTCCCCCACAACTGTACCAAACAGAGCCTCAATATCACTTTAGAACTTAGACTAAAAATTTACAGAGCAATGCATGGGGTTTCACCTAGTTGTCCTAGCAAATTATCCTTTGCATGCATTTTTACAGGGCTAAAAAATTAGCACGTGGCTTATGGCTCGGCTCGCGGTTCAGAAGGAGCGTGAGCCAAAAGCCTATTTTTTTGGTTCACCAAATTATCAAGGCAACTCGGCTGGGTTCGCGCGAGGCCTATTTGCTTGGGCCAAGCCGGCATATATACGTGCAAACCCTAAAGCGGCCCATTCTAAGTCCTACGTACATCTCGGCCGGCGCCCCCGGCCCATTCGCGACGCGTGAGTCTGCGTCTGAGGAGTCCACGACGGCCGACAGTCATGCTGCCTCCCTCAAGCTCGCCGACCGCTCGGCCACCGTGTCACGTCGCGCCCGCCAGGTGAAGCTCTGCCTACCGCCGGCTGCAAGCTACGTGCACGGCGGCGATGAGCCGTGGATCCTCGTACTCATGCACTCATCCGCCACCTCCATCTCCATGTCGCTGCTGGCAAATGCAGACCGCTGGTGCTGTGTTCATGCTGGAGCAGGAGTACTTGAGTTGCTTCAGCATGCAGCAGTTGGGCATCTAACCCAGTCGAGAGGAACACCTAGTACGCGTTGATCTCAGTTGTCGCACTTTTCGGTCCCAAATCTCCGGCCACATGGCACAAATCCATTATGGAAAGCTCGCAGAGCCTACATTTACCTCTCGATGGACAGATAATAAGCCCGAAACATATACTGCAGTATAACATTTAACAAAATCACTAAAAGTGGTAACCAAGGTTTTTGGTTTGCGTTCATGCTTTGTGAGCAAGTGCATATGATATGGCCATGCCTATCAAAAGGGTGGCCCTAAGCCTTTGACTACCGCCAAAGGAAGTGGTGTGCTTCTAGAGCACAATAGCGCTACTACATAATTTACCTTTAATTTCCAAATGTATATCATGGTGATGCTTTTTTACGCTTAATCATTTATAGTTGGTGGATCATTTGCCCCAACACAATTGCCTAGAGGTACGGTAACCTAATAGAGAACTGAAAAGTTGGACGGTGTCCTGTAGATTTTCAATTAGTTGCTTACGAAAATCCTACACTATTCGTGAAGGGATGAGAGGAAAATAAATCACCAGAATGGGTATTTTCCAACATGAGGAGGGAGGGATAGGCATGCATGCTTAACGAGATCGCTTGCACGTGGCATCTTAGATAGTTTATTGTTGGAACCTGTGCGTTCTTCCAGAAGATCTGAATGCATTAAACTAAGGTGGTCTAGATCCAGGGCAGGCAGTTTCCAGGATTCCTTTTCTGAGATGCATAATTCGAGATCTGATCTAGTGTGTCGTGATCGGGCCGGCGTGCAACTTTGTAGATGCAGAACCGCCGATTTCAGTTGTCAGCACACACAAAAAGAAATGAAATGTGAAAGGACAAGCAAATCCCACAGGTTTGAAAAGAAATAAAGAATTGAGTTGCCAATGAGACCGAACTCAATGTTACACCGACGACAGTCGATGATAAACCGACGCGTCGTCGTCACTCACCACTGCCTGGATCGATCAAACGAACGAATTGCTAGAGGAGCTGAACTTACACTGGAGTCTAGCTACTAATTAAGCTAAGAACGCAATGCCTCTTTACCATCGAAAAGACAAAGGAACGCAGTGCCTAGCTACGACTTATTATTACTTAATTACTGCCTCTGCCTGGGATTAATGGATCGACAACGTACGGGAAGATACGGCAGCAGGTCGCCGTCACTCGTCAGTAGGGGCACTGTCCTTTGACGGCGGGGGCGTAGAAGAGGACGCTGGTGGGGGTGTAGATGCCCTGAAGCCCCGCCGGCGGGATGGTCCTGGTCTCCCTGACGAGGGAGAGGCCGATCCACTGGTTGGGCGGGTAGAAGGGCTTGCTGCATGTCGGCGCCGGCGACGACACCAGGTACATCTTGCAGGTCTTCTCCCTGAAGTTCTGCATGTCGTAGAACATGATGAGGAAGTAGCCGTTGGCGTCCGTCACCGTCCCCGTCGCGTTCACCACCTTGCGCCCGTAGCACACCATCATCGCCCTCGCGCCTGCATGCAATGCACGTCGGAGATCAACACTACTGCTTGTCGCACGTAACCGACTGCTTGGCCATTCGTATATATACCTTGCAGAGGCGACGCGTCGATGCCGGAGTTGTAGCCCTTCCCCTTGCACGACTTGCAGTAGATGACGCCCTCCACGATGACGAAGGGCAGGGGCGGCGGCGGGGCCAGTGAGCTCGGCTGCGTGGCATTGTGGTAGGCCGAGGGCGGCACGGCATTCTTGCCGCCCGGCGACGACGGCGGCTCGGCATCGTAGGCCGCTGGTGCCGGCGCACCCTGCATGCCCACGGGCGATGGCGACGGCGACGGCGACGGAGACGGTGGCATGGCGCTGCTGTAGGACGAAGGCGCCGGCGCGGCCTTGTCATTGGCCGATGTTGGCACCCTGGCCTTGTCGTCGGCGGCCATGGCGTGGCGGGCGGGGACCAGCAGCGCTGCAGCAAAGACGAGCACCGCTCCGGCCAGCAAGGCCCGGGCCGCCCGGCTACTCAGTGTGGCGGAGGCCATGATCTCTGGGCTCGGCACGCTACCTCTGATCTTTGTGTTACAGTTAGTGTTAGCTCAGGCTCAGCTGCACAATCTCACACTAGACCTTGGTTAGGCACTAGTAAGTGAACTCAACTGGAGTCGAAATGATCAATGGAGTGGGTGACGAGGCGTGCTCTCGGACACGAGCCAATTTATAGGGGGCGATCCGCCATCTGGGCCACTCGATCTCCTCCATCCACATGCATGGCTCGTTGCCGTTACGTTTGACCAGACGAACAGCGCGCAGTTTCAAATTAAATCAGATTCCGTTCACAGTTAATGCAGGACTAACAATAATCTCACAGCGATGCTCTTGAGAAGAAGCTCGCCACTTGTCTGTCCGGATGGGAGCAGGTGACAGCAGTAAAAGCCCGTTCCATGGGAAGTTTTACCGCCAGCGGATGTGCGTGCATCAGGCATCAGGCAGCAGCAACGTTCTTCTCGCCGCTCCACCTCGTTTCCCCCTCTCAGAAATGCTCGTTTTGCACGGTGAAAGCATCGATCGAGAGCTGAGCCGATCGTGAATTCTAGGACGTGGTTTCCGGTGCAGTGTAAGAAATCGATCCGTTGGTGAGAATGGGATGCGCGCGCGGGGAGAAGAGGCTCGGTTTGCGCGGAGGCGAGACTTGGTTTGACCGCACCGTACTGATGATGGTTGCGCCTCCTCCGGCCAGCAGCTCAGCGCCCCAGCCGGTTGTTTAGGTGCGCCCCGGCAATAAATGCACCCTAGTTAATCTATGCGGCAAATTGCTCCGTCACACGCTGGTTTATTGTGTGTCAGGTGATAGCTGGTGCACGTCGTAGATTCATCGATCGCGGCGCTGACCGTTTCACCCGTAGAAATGTTTATACGTATACTGCCACTAGCATCCTGAGTCCTGACGGTGGTCTGGCGCGGCAGAGATGTTCCGCTTCCGCGTACCAGTACACCGCAGTCACCCTGCAACGTTTGGTGCAGCTGCGACCGCGGCAATCAGTACGTGCAACCATTTTACAAAAACGGAATTGCTATATCGTGTCGATCGGTATTATTTCTCCTCGTCTCTGCTTCCGTGAGAATTTATCTCCTCTAGTAAGTTAGGATTTGTAATTTAAAATTAAGGTTAGAGGTTAAGGGTTGAGGGTCTCGGATTAGTGGGAAGTAACTAGTGGTAGGCCGATTCGACCAAGCGTTTGCGTTTGCAGCCAGCCATGTGTGTTGGAGGAGGGGCGGCCTGCGGTGGGTGGGTGGGGTGGGGGCTGAGGGTGTTGAGCTCAACTACCCGCGCCGATTGTAGGATGGAAGAATAAAATGTTGGAGGAAGATACAAAGAGTTGTTAAGTAATGTGAAGTGTTCAAAATTAAGGTGTCGTCGTGTAGAAAGAGAGATAGAATACTTGGATGTCAGATGTGTCTTATATATGCATCCCTTAAGAGAAAAAAAAGGCTTCTTTTTCTTTTTGAAATATGATCTCTGGCATGCCAATAGTCAAACACATGTGTGCATGTGCATGCATGTAAATTAAACACTGCCTCCTTACCAAAATGTCAATGAATCTAGCTCATGAAACGAGCGTCCATGCTAATATATTGTACACTGAAGGAAAATCGCACTCCTATATTCAGAAAGGTTTGTAAAACATTGGTTCAAAGTTGAAGGTTTTTGCACTAGAGAAGCAAGGGATATGTAAAGCTTGGTCGATCTGTAACGTTTTCAAAACCATAATGCAACATTTCCCCTTGAAAAATATTGATCTTTTTCTTTACATCTAAAGCCCACAATTTGCATTACTCCATCGGGTGACAATTACGGTCATAATACAATACATCAATTACATGAGTTAGGAAAGGATCCACCCAAACAAGTGGATGGTTCTCGACACCAGATAAACCAGGGTGGACAAGCTCGTGAACCCTCAATGTTACACGAGCACGATACAAACAGAACCAGTTTGGTGTGGCTTCGGCTGGTTCTAAGGGGCCGTTTGGTGTGGTTTCGGCTGGTTCTGGCTCCAGCACTATACTATGACAGTGACTTGTGGAAGCCAGAACCAGTGAAGCTAGTATTTGGAGGCTTCGCCGGCTCCCCCGTTGTGGGTAGGAGAGAAAAAGAGCTCCATGAACAGCAGCGTGAATAGTATTTGCATAGTGCTGTGAAAGTAAGAGCCCCTTAGAGCCGCACCACCAGGATATATTAGGTTATCTTCAACGGATTGTCTATACAATGCAAAATAACACTATAGCGTTACTAGAAGATAGAGAGAATTGATTAGGAATAGTAATAGACAACCACATTTAAACAACCCGCTGGAGCCAGCTCTTAGCACCACGAGACAATGAGTCGTGCGACTCCGATTCCAGAGCACCTGCACTGCACTGCAGGACTAGTTGAGTCTCTCTCTAGACAGATGGGCGGGCGCCATCCCATGGTCAAGAGGCAGGGACGCACGAGGCAACCAACGCTCGAGGCCTTGGTCAGGTGCTGTCTTTCATAGATTCCCGCCATTCCTTCCGTGTTGATCACTCCCATTCTGTTCGCGTCTGTCTTGGTGCGTATCCTTTTCCCTTGATCGCCAGCGTCTTGTGCCCGCTGGGCCCGAGTTTCAATGAGGCCCACCAAACCTTCTCCAACAGTATGTAGGCAGGCTGCCCTGCCCTCATCATCATGGGCTCGGCCCAGTTACCCGGTGCTTGCCAGCAACGAAATATCGGCCATCGACTCGTGATCAGACGGTCGCAGTTCCACGCATCCTAGGGTTTCCCCTCCGATCAGAACACAGCCGCCGTTAAAAGGCGAGGGCCCGCCTGGCCATGGCATGCGAAGCTATCGGCGGAGATGCTGCGCGGCGAGCTCCATGATGCCCCAAATCCCCAATAGCAGTTTGGAGTTTGGTTCTCGATTCCTCCGAGTTTTGTTTGGCTTTTCTGTTGTTTGATTTGATTTCTCCTTGTAATCTAGCTTCTTTCTAGCTTCTCGTTGATTAATCTTGGGAGCAGTGATGACATCATTCGAGAATGATCTTCGAGATGTGATTATCAATCTCTATTGCTACGTTCTTGCTGAGCTCCTAGCGCCATACACGCGATTTTGTCAGGTTTTGGTTCAGGGTTTATGGTTTAATCTGCTCCGTTCTTATCCTGAACCGGTTTAGGGTGTAATCTGTTGTTATTGCGGCTGTCTGCTAGATATCTTGGCTGTTTCGTAGCGTTGTTTTCTCACCAATGATAAGGGCATGGATTTGGAGTGAATGGAACGAAGATTTCTGAAACTTGCGATAATTTCTCACATCTGAATAAAGACTAGTAATCCAAATTTGGAGTCATACATAACAAGAACCACAGCCTAGCCTACAGAGGCAGAGTACGCGAACTCTGACGTTAGTGTTCTCATTAACCTGACATGACCAGACTCTGAAACTCAAAAACAGAAGTAAGAAACAGAGCATAATCTTGATCCATACTGGAGCAGTCGAGCTTCCATCCATTGCTAGTTGAAACCTGCACGCGTTTGCACAAAATTTTCAGGTTAACTACTGAACCGAAGCTCACCCCGCCCCCAATTGCATCACAAGCTTAGAACCATACCGAGTTTCAGTTCAAGGCCGTTGCTTAGTGAGGTCGACCCCGCTTCCCCGTCGTTGTTCAGGGCCTGAGAATGAGCAAGCTGCAGATAAAATTGCGCAGATTAGGCTCTGATGTGCTAGAACGTACGGAGTATATACGTAAACAGGAATTAGTTAGCAAAACTGGATATGCTCTCAAAGCCAAGAGTAGCTGATACTTCACTTCAGCTAGGCTCCTCCGTAGCTAGCTAGCATGATGCGGCTGCGTGTAGCACTGTGGCAAAGCGAAAGCTATGCCACCCCCCCCACCTTCATCTTGAGCTTGAAGGGACTGCATGCATCCAATCTTCAGCTTGAGCTTACAGGGATTGCATGGCATCCATGGATGGGCCTACGTGTTGTAGCCTGGTGGCCGTTGCGTCACTTTCGGCCTTGCAATGGAGCAGTCCTAGTGACGCTAGCACGTAGCGCATGCACGGTTCCTCTGTAATGGATGGACAGCTATTTCTTTGTCTATTTCCGTAGGGAACCATCCTATTTCGTTGAGTGTACAAGCCTGAAAGAAATGCCTATTCTTGATACTTGCCACACACTGTACGCATACCTCAGTGTCAACTATCAAGTCCCACTCATCTCAAACTCAAAAGGAAAGAGGGAGAAGCCTCTCCAAAACCATGAACCTGAATGAACTCTGGATTGTTTGTTTTCTGATAATCTATACTAGTTGGGTGGGCAAGTTTTTTTTCCTTCTCTCTTGGTAGCCACTGTTTGGTTGTTTGGAGAGTGCATATGCATTCAGAAATCGCCTTACCATTCGTCAGTTCACATGTTATCAACTAGTGTACTGTATTTTTTAAGTATGGTGCCGCGTATAGCTGGTGTTTCCAAACTAATTTATTTAGCATGAACAGTGTTTTAGTTTCTATCGAACAGAAGCTTGGATCTGACTATCCAGCCATCCAGAGACTACAGTGCATCATCGGGGTTCGGAGAGCCTGACTTAACATTCAGTAGTATCAAACTACTATCAATTAAAGGCAGCATTCTTGTGCAGAGCGTGCCTAGTGTGATACTCCCATTTGCTAGTACTTTGCATAATCAAAGAACACACATTGGAACTGAAATAGCGGACCAGTGACGGTTGAACGGCGGATGAGGGCAGAGATAGATTACCTTGTCGGACAACCCGTAGCGCTCCTCTTGGCGTCCTCTGATCTGCACACGGAGAGTCGACGCAGAAGCTATTAGGCACGTCGCATGACGCGCAGTAGAAAAAAGCAGAAGGCCCAGAGTCATGCTCAGTAGTAGTATACGCACGATGTTCTCGAGGTAGCTGATCTCGCCGCCGATCTTGCGGTCCTTCTCGGAGCGCACCTTGCGCATGGCCGCCTCGAGGTTGTGCTCCAGCATCTCCAGCGACGGCACCGTGTACCGCTCGCCGTCGCCCACCGTCATGAACCGCAGCTCCTTCTCCATGAGCTCGCACATCTGCTCCACCTTCTCCAGCTCCGCGCGCCGCTCCTGCCCGCACCGTACGTGGAAATTAATAATAAAGCATCGTGTTTCAGGCACGAGGAAATTAAAGAAAAAAAAGAAGAGAAGCCATGGGTTTCCTCCTGCTTATTTACCTGTCGAATGTCTGTCCAGACCTTGGTGTGCGTCGCGGCCTCGTACCTCTCCACCAGCTCCTTGACGCTGCGAGCGAGATACATGGCCTTAATTAGGTAGGTAGCAGCGTATATACATTCCTATACGGGGAGCTAGTAGTGACGGTTGCTTACGACGGGACGGTGGGCGAGAGGTAGTGGTAGAGCTTGCCGGAGGTGGAGAAGAGGAGCAGCAGCAGGTCGACGTCGCAGAGGACGGAGAGCTCCCTGGCCTTCTTGAAGAGGCCGTCCCTGCGCTTGTAGAAGGTGGACTGGCGCTGCGTGGGGTTCTCGATCCGCTTTATCTCGCTGCGGCCCCTCCCCATGTCGCCGCCGCCGCCGGCGTGTGGCCTTGCGAGAATATAGATAGAATGGGAACCGCGCGCGCGCGGGAGGGGAGCTGATCGAGCTAGATCTGCCGGAACGGGGGCTTTGCCTCACTGAGCCCGGCAGGCACCGTGGCCGCGGGATGTCACAGTCGGGAGTCGGGAGGGGGATCGAGCTACCTAGGGGAGGCGGGCGAGACGCCGGTGGTGGCGGTGCGTGCCCCATGCCCCCATCCAATCCTTGCTTTAAAGGAAGGGTGTGGGTGTGGGCGAGCCGGCGAGAGTGACGAGGCCGCGAGGGCGAGGAGGGAGGCCTGCTGCCCTGCTAGGTGCTCGTCGTAGCGAGCGAGGCACGATGGTCTAGCTGCTGCTCTAGCCTCTATGGAGGGAGGGCGTAGTAGAGAGAGCACTAGGTACAGTAGCTTCGACTTTGTGTCGATGAGGCGGTGCGTGGCCACCGGCGGTTGGTTGGTTGGCAAGTCGCAGCTGCGCAGCTTTGCAGTCGCAGACGGGACTGAAGGGAGGGAGCTCGAGCGCGGCTGGACGGCTGGCGGACTGGCGATCTGGCATGGCGACGTGCGTGAAGCGACGGAGACGTGTCGATGCCATGGGCACTTGGCCGCAGTGCATCCATCCATCCAGATCCTACGACGTAGCACCACGGACTGCGCAACCATACTATATAGACCGTACGTGCGTATGCGTAGGTACCGTACGTACGGTCCGATCCGGCAGCAGTGGACGTGGGTGGCCTCTGTGCCTGCTTTTACCGTAAGTACATTGCTTTGCTTCGCTTCGATTTGTTTCGGTCGGTAATCGAGACTTGCTGGGCAATGGGCATGGTTAATTTCTGATGATGGGTGTCTGTGCCTGCAAACTTTGCCCTCGACGGACCAGGAGCGCCTAAATTTCAGCGGCGGCTACGCTGGACGTGCAAGCTGTCCTTTTCCGAGCCTGCATGGATATCGATCAGCACTTGGCGTACTCCTGTAGAACGAGTGCTTTCCCTTCCTGTATCCACCGATGGCCTGGATCCGACCGAGATCCGCATGAGCACGAGCTGCACCTGCACCTGGTCGGTCGACCGACCTACCGACCCCACGCACGAATGCGGAATGCTGCCTCGCATTGCATGCCCACGCTTTCCTGTTCCTTGCAGTTCCCAACCCCCTTTTTTTTTTTTTTTGTATTTCCCGTTCCAATCTTGTGCGAAAGCGACACCGACACGCTGATCAAGCTGCACCCCTGCACATCTCGATCCTGCAAGCTTGAACCCCCCAGGTTAGGTTCCCGTTTGAGGCAGCCAGGGGGGGCAGGGCCGCCCATCCAGCGGCGCCGGCGCTACGCAACACGGCCGTTGTGTCCAGGAACGGCAAAGCGCCCTTGCGCGGAGTGAAAGTGAATTGAACTTGAGCACCACCACACCACCTGCACCTGGCCCCGTCCCCGTCTTTCCAAGGATTTTGTAGGATTCGGGGGGCGAGCTGGCTGCCTCGGCTTTCCTTTGAGTACCATCCTGTAGCCTAGTATACGCTCCTGCTGGCCTAGTAGTAGTAGGCGCATACATAGATACGATACAGGGAAGAGATCTACGGCTCCTCCTCCCACGGTCACTGTCACTGGGCCTGGGCGCAGCTGCACTAGTGGACGGCACGCACCGCAGCCGCAGCGAGGCAAAAGCAACAGGGAAAGCAAAGCAAAGCACCACCGCTGCTCCTGTGACCGATGCGACCCGAGGACTGCAGCTGACGCGACCTATCCTCTCGTCTCTACCCTGCCTGCATGCGTTTGCATCGTCGCTCGTCGGGCATGCTGGCGGTACTGGTACTACGTACTAGTAGCGAGCAATCACTACTCGTCGGGGCCGTGGAGGACAGTGAGCTCAGCCTGCACGCACATGGGTATACTGCATTGCATTGCATGCCACTATGCGTGCAAACATCGACATTGTGACACTGTAGACTTTGTTGCTTTGGTTTTGTACGTGTACGTGTACGTGTCGGTGGGTATCTAACACCTGACGGGATGTTCGGACCTAAACGCTTCATTTTTCGGAGCTAAATCTGATTTCTGCGACTTATATTAGCCGACCGTCGAATGGCCGTCGTTCCGCAAATACTGCGACCCATCTCTCCCTCCGGAGCAAAGTAATAAAGTCAAAATATGCCTTCCACCGGAAAACAAGCCCAGCTCTCAACGTTATAGCTGGACGTCGTTATTAGGCCCCCAGACTATCGTGCGCTGACGACGCTAGCGTTATGGAGAACACATCTAGCTAGCGTTATGGACTTCCATTCCATGAATCTTACTTTGGGCCCACTGCACCTTGTCTTGTGGGAGTTTATTGCTGGATGCAAATGCAATGCAACCAACCGCCAAAAAGGATTTCTGAAACCATCTACTGTACGTACGCTATACTGTACGCCGCGGCCGCGGGCTAGAAGCAATCTGTCGCTGTAGAATAGAATACGTCGGCGAGTTTTTTTTTTTCCTAGCCTTTTGGTTTTTAGACGAAATCACACACCGGCACATACTCAGTACTCACACACCGGCACAGCCTTTTGGTTTTGAGTTGAATGCCGGATAGCAAGGAGGGTGGCAGCGAGGACAACTCGTTTTTCGTCATGGCTCTCTCCTTCCTCCCGTGTTCTTGCTCCAGCAACAACGGCCGGAGTGGCAGGAGGCGTGAATCAGATTAGGCCGCCTGATCCGTGTGAAGGAGACTGAGCAGTGTGGGGGGAAGGCCGGATCTAGGCGGCGCCGGTGGTTCTCCAGCTAGAGCCGGTGGGTGCAGATATCCTCTTACCGGCGGCGACGCTAGTCGCTCGGGTCAATTGCCATCGCCGGAGCCAGGCGGGTATCTTATTATTCTTCTCTTCTTCCTCATGCAGATGGGTGTACACGATTGCCATCAGAGGCCCCAGTCTGTTTTATATGGTAGGAGGTAAAATGAAACATTGCCGTGTTTCGGAAGTTAGATGGTCATTAGGTGTTTAGGAAGGTGGGTCAATGGTGGGAGGATTTACTGGATGGTTGTGCAGGCCCGGGAGTCGATGGACCGTAGGATCAAAGAAGCACATGACGATCTGGTGGCTGTCAAATGCAGATGACGTGGACAATCTGCACGTTGAGAAAATTAGATTCAATGACTCTTAGTTGCTTCCATTTATATAGATATATAGGATATATGATAAGATAAAGCTTTACTCCCTCTCTGTACAATGTAATTCTAGGTTTTTTTCGCACGTACTAGCATAGATATTCGTGCGGTGCCCACACTGCGAAGCACAATATTTGATGGGCAACGCGGAAATAATTGATCGTTCGTGTGCCCCCATAATCCTACTTCCTATATGTCACACTCACATCATCTGATCCAACTAATCTCCACCATAATCCTGAAGGTCTAACAGCCGATGCTTGCATTGCTTAGCACTCAGCAAACACAGCAGCCACGCGACTTATACGAACATATAATTATATTTCCATGCCATGCGGCGAGTACGATACGTGATTGGCTCTGATTGCTTGTATGCACGGCGACCGGCGATTATGTGAAGAGAACGATGGCAACCAATCGATGAGCAACTAGCAATCAAAGCATTCATGTCAAGAATAATCCAAGAAAAGACATCCCTTGTCATGCAAACTGACGCATGGCCGCTATACCTTTGCTGCTGGCAAGAGCAACAGATGAAGAGCGTGCGTGCATGCATCAGCTAGCGCGAAAGGCCTCAGCAATGCTGGCTCCCACGGCTGATAGTTGTGCAACATTATCCACTACTCTGCTGATTGATGCTTGCATTGTGCGGTTTTCGCTTGCAATGCACACCCATGCCACATGCATGATGCATGGTTGTCAACCCCTGCCCGGCAGCCGACGTACGTGTGAGCCCCGTTTCCAAACCAAGATGCCACACACACGCCACACATGCACGCACCTTCCGTTCCGTTCCGTGCAAACCCGGCCGATCGAAATCATTTGTGCTGCCTGAATGGAATCTCAATCTATCGATCGGACAGTCTCGCGCTCCTATAAATTGCACAGGCCAACCACTGCCAGCATCATTATCGCAACAGCATAGCTTCTTCGTCTTCGACACGTACTCTCTTTGATACGTACTGCCCTGCTTAATTAGCGCTTATTACCATGGCTTGTCTCGCGAGATTCCTGGTGGTCTGCCTCTCCCTCGTGATGATCCTCGCCGTGGCCCGCTTGCCATCTCCCGCTGAGGCCATGGGCCTGCCGCAGCCACCGCCGAACCTCAACTTCACCATCGCCGTCGAGGGCGTCGTCTGGTGCAACACCTGCCGGTACGCCGGCTACGTCAAGTCCATGGACTCCTCGCCTCTCCCGAGTATGTAGTACCTATGCCTGCCAGTCATTGTTCGTGCTCATGCTCGTCGATCTGCCAGTCATCTATCTGACCCTTTTATTTGGTGCTTAATTAATTATTGAACGCATGCAGATGCTGCGGCGCTGCTCCAGTGCCGGCGCGGCGACGACGGCAGGGTGCTGTCCGTGTGGAACACCACGGACGCCGACGGCTACTTCCTGATCCAGGCCGATTGGCAGTCCACGCCCTTCAAGAGCAAGGACTGCATGGTGTTCGTGCCGGTGTCGCCGGTGCGCGGGTGCTCCGTCGCCGTCATGCCACGCCGGAAGGGGGCGACCCTCAAGTTCCGACGATTCGTGCCGGTCTCTCGCGACGAGCTGCAGGCGCGCTACTCGGCCGGCAACTTCACCTTCGCTCCCAAGGACCCCGCCAAGTGCTAGCTGTGTCTGTGTGTTTGTTCCTGAACTCTAGGACGTTGAAGGACACAATAAACCAGATGGACGTTGTTACATGTTTGCAGAGGAATATATTATTTGACGACCATTTATCATGCAGCACTATGTGTGTTCCAGGAAGAGAACAAATAGAACAATTGAATTATAGAATGCCGCCCTTACAAATGGTCATCCATTGCATTATTTTGAGCAAACCGAAAGAAGCATACCCCCCCCCCTCCAATGCAAATTGAACCAGAAATCTCAACGGAATTATAAAAAAATCATATATGGTGAGCATCATGCTACGATTGACTTTTGTATCCTTGCAACATAGAGTCCATCTGAAACTTCTAAAAAAATTAGTAAAAATATGTGCATGATGTTTCTTTCGCACATGCTCTTCGCTAACTGTTCGTTTGGTTCAGGTCCACATCAGAAAATAGAATAACATTGGGTTGGAAGAACAAATAGTGCCTTATAGGGAGAAAGAAGTCGGCATTATATTCCACTAGGTTGTACTTGGCCACACCGAGGAACTCTGGCTGCTACAAGAGCGCTTTGCAGTGCAGGCGATGTATAATAGTATCCATACATAATGGTTCGAGCAACACACATAGCTCACTGATTGTGTAACTAAGAGGAAAAAAAACATTATCACCAAAAGGTATTTGGGCCCATGTACCCATTTGACTTGATCATAGGCTATCCGAGACCCGCTTGAAAAAAACCCCAAGCAATGCACTGGGTGGGCTTGGACCATAATTCTTAACCCGCAACCATCAATAATGGGACAGGTGCAAGCCATAATTTGTTTTACCCAAAACTCAACACAACCCGAAAGAAAACTTGACCCGCGTTTGCAGGAAGGACATAGGCCGTTCTAAACAACCCACAGCCCCCTCTTGAGTTGACCCAACATTTGAAGATGTCTAGTTCCATACTTTCATCTTGTTGGGTTTAAGGTTTAGGGTTATCTTTTTTTCTTATTCGACGTCATACGAACATTTGTTTCTAGGTATGCAGCTAACTATTGGGATGCCCTAAGGGTGGCTCCAATGGGTGGAGACATCACCCGATGTGTTAGATCCCGTGTGACGTGGAGGAGAGAAGCAAAAAATGCTCTCGCCAACAAGTCAAACATTGCTAGTATCACACATTTCCCCATGCAAACTATGTCTATACTCATAATTTTCCATAATTTATAGGAGTGTCTTCAGTTTTCTGCTAGTGATTTTGGCATCCCGTTGCATATATTACAAGGGTATTCACAGCGCATTGTATCATGTCGCATTTTCTTGCCCACGTGTTTGCAGAAAGGACGTAGGCCGTTCTAAAAACCCAGCGTCCACCCTTGAGCTGACCCAACATTTGAACATGTCTAGTTCCATGATTTCATCTTGTTGGGTTTGTTAAATAGATTGTTTATTTGGTCATTGCAAGTTATCTTCTCTCTCTTCTGTTTTTTATTCGACATCATATGAACATACGTTTCTAGGTATGTAGAGCTAGCTATTAGGATGCCCTAAGGGCGGCTCCATTGGGTCAAAAAATAAACCCGTATGTGTTAGATCTTGTGTGACGTGAAGGAGGGAGAAAAAAACCTCTTGCCAATGAGTCAAACATTGCTAGTATCACACATCTCCCCTTGCAAAGTATGTCTATACTCACGATTTCCCATAATTTATAGCAGCTTCTCCGTTGCAGATATATATTACAAGGCTATTCGCAGCTGCATTGTATCGTGTCACAATATATAAAGTTGCCATCATATAAAAGTATATGCAATTCATAGTAACATAATACGCATTGTTTCTTAGCCTCCACATGATAAACACTAAATGACTATGAGAGTATGAATTATAGATCACTTAGATGGTCGGGGTTTCAATATCTATGATTCGTGCTTACACTTTTCTCAAATAAAACAGAAATAGAGAGAATTGCTTTATTTTTATGCAAGCTGTGTGGTACGACTAAACAAGATTGGCATATACTGTATGTAGCAGCAACTAAGCTAACAAAGATTCCAAGAGATCGAGTGCATTTTGACGTCGCGGCGGCGATTGTGTGATGAAGGAAGCTCGGTCATCGTGAGCTTATCTGCATCGGCAATCCTCAATGAATGAAACAAGACATCATTTGCATGCAAATTGAAGTATCGACGCGCCCTTTGCTGCCACCAAGAGCAATAGCTGTTTCCAAACAATCCGTACATGATACATGCATCACCCAGCGTACGGCGCCATAATGCTTCCAGACTTGCGTTGTTAGTTTCCAGGGAGCCTGTATCATCAAGTAGATTAGTTCTTGATGGGTGTTGTGTTGATAACAAACTTCTAGAACTGTTGATTTTTTTTTTGGGCAACGGTTGCTTTGTTCTGTTAAGAGTTAAGCAAGTCGAGCATTATCCACTTGTGTGGTTGTAACAGTCGCTTGCAATGCACCCCCGAAGCGGCCAAGCAGGGCAGCCACATGCATGCCGGCCGACTCTTGGGCGCAAAGGAAAGCATCTGGCTGTACCTGATTCGTTCTGAACCAGCCGGAATCTGCTCTCGGACTCAAAGTGCTGACCTGTGAAGGCTACAAATTGCGCTGCTCTTCAGGGTTTCCCGTGATCAGTTGATCACCTACAACAGCAGAGTGTTTCTCGTTGGATCATTTGTGCCAAACTCGACTCATCCAACACCAACAGCTACAACTACAATATCATGGCGCCTTCTCTTGCGAGCAGCTGTAGTCTCGTCAGGGCAACCCTTGTGATCCTCACCACCGTGGGCTGCCTCAGCTGCCTGCCATCCCCTAGCTCGGGCATGGGCCTGCCCCGGCCGCAGCCGAACCTCAACTTCACCATCGGCGTGGAGGGCGTGGTCTGGTGCAAGGGCTGCCGGTACCGCGGCTACGTCGAAGTCCAGGGACGCGTCGCCACTCCGGAGTAAGTCACTGATACTAGTACGTTGCTTGTTGTAAGTCTACAATACACGGGACCTCTTGCGAGTTGTGACACACGCATACATGCATATGATGCAGACGCGTCGGCGCTGCTGCGTTGCCGGCGCGGCCACCGTGCGCTGTCCGTGTGGAACACGACGAACACGCACGGCTACTTCCGGCATCGAGACTGGGGCGCAGGCGGCGCCCTTCACCAGCAGCAACTGCAAGGTGTACGTGCCGCGGTCGCCGGCGCGCCGGTGCCGCGTCGCCGTCAGGCCCGCCTGGAAGAAGGGGTCGCCGCTCAGGTTCCGCAGGTTCGTCACGCTCCCCGGCGGGCTGCAGGGCCGCTACTCCGCCGGCATCTTCACGTTCGCGCCGCAGGACAGCTCCAAGTGCTGACTCACTGATATGACCGTGCCGCCTGACGACCCTCTGAACTGTATATATAAATTAATAATAATAAGGCCGTAATGCCGAGAGGCTCCTGAATTCTGTGTGCTCCGTTCGTTCTGTTCGTGTTGTTGGAGCGTTGCCCCATGATCGTGATCGTGCCGCGGTGGAAGTGGAATGCTGCAGCTCTAGGATCAGCGTGAAGCCCAGTCGTCCGTGGGCCGTTTATACCTCTCGGCCGCCGCCACGGTCCACGGACACGAAGCCGGACGGCACAGCGCATTGCTCGGTGGCCCAGCTCGGCTTGCTTAATTGGGAAAAAGTCCATCACGGTCCCTGAACTCGTAGTGAAATTTGAGTTTCATCCCTGTGGTCGAAAACCGGGTGAGGCGGATCCTGGACTTGTGAATACCGGTCACGATTGGTTCCTTATGCCAAACCGAAAGCGGTTTTGAGCCGACATGGACACAAATTCCGCCATGTCTACGTGCAGTGGGCCCACAGTGTCAGAACGAGTACCGGTTATATCTCCATCCCATTCCCCATCGAGTACTCACCGACGTGCATGCCTACTTCTGCGACGCCATGCTCACGCTCAGGCGGCTCCTCGCTGATGCGCACGCCGCGGTCCACGGCCAAGAGGACGCTCCGACCGCTGACCTCGCGCGCCTCGCCCTCCTCCAGATCAGGGCTGAGCCCTTCCTTTTCCAGTTGTGGAGGCGGAACCGAGCAGCATGGGTGCACGGGCTTGGTGGTGACGCGGCTCGATCCAGCGGCGCCGACGAAGTAGGGGGCCGCTGTAGGGCGCACCGACTGCGCGGGGAGGTGGCGAGCACGGTGAGTGTGGTATGGAAGCAGGAAGGGGCGGCCGGAGATGGTCGTCCATGGCGAGGTCTATGGCGCGGGGGCGATGTGCAGCGACGCGCGTGGACAAGGGCCGGTAGAGGCATAGGAGGTGGCCTAGATCTTGTGGAAAATGGAGGACTGAAAGAGGCGAAGCCTATGCCTGCGCGAAATCTAGGAGGAGGCCTGGAACAGCGGGCGCCGAGATCGAGCTTTGGTCAGCAATGGTGGCCAGTGGAAAGCGCTGTGCGAAGGAGTAGAGGGAACAAAGGCAAGCTGGAGAGGAGAGCGAGCTATGCAAGCATCGCCTGCCAAGCCGCGCCGCCGTCAGCCTTGGGGCATGGAGCTTGATGGTCCGCGCGAGGCGGTGGTGGGGATGAGCATGGAGGGGGAGCCGACAATAGAGGAGGACGGGCGCGGAGGCTGAGCCAACGGTGGGGGACGAGCGAGCCGAGCAGCAACGGTGGAGGACGATGAGCAAGAGGAGAAGCGCGACGAGCCAAGCAGCTGCGGCGGAGGAGGAAAAGGATGGGTGCGGTGAGCCGAGCGGCTGCGGCGGCAAAGGAGGAGGGGAAGAAGGAGGGGCGCGGCACGGCCGGAGGCGGAGAAGATGAGGCGGAGGCTGACTTGTGGGTCCTACCGGTACTCGTTCTGACATGTGGGCCCTAGTATATGCTGACATGGCGGAACTGATGTCCACGTCGGCTGAAACCACCTTCGGTTTGGCACAAGGACCAATCGTGACCGGTATCATAAGTTCAGGGATCCGCCTCACCCGGTTTTCGACCACATGGATGAAACCCAGATTTCACCGTAAGTACAGAGACCCGTTATGGACTTTTAACACCACGCCCGACCCACATGGGCGGATGGGCCTGGGCCTGCCTCATGAGCAAGCTCGTACACGCTGACCAGTCTATAGTACCATACACGTGACATGTCGCGCGCGCTCGTCTCCTCTGCCAAACGCCCCAAACTTTTTTCAACGGCTGCAATGAGTACGTTGGTGCAGTGCAGGGACCGTGCGCACGGCTGGCGCTGGGCGTGCCTGCCGAACGCCGATGTTTGCTGTGGTCCATGTCCAACTGTCCAAGGGACAATCCAGCCGACCCCATGCATGCGAAACGCACGCCTCAGAAAACCGCCATCGCTCGTAGGGATGCCAGACGGTGTTGTTCCGGATACAAGGTGCGAGATGTGCTTGTGACCACTGACCGACGACGACGACGACGTCGACATCAGGGACCGACCGACCCCACATGAGCGTGCAAACCTGCCATCACCCACAGAGGCCGTCGACTTCAGGGAACAGATATCATTTATAGTAATGCTGGGCTCATCTGCAATTCTGCATCGATTGAAACCCAGTAAAACAAACCAAACCAGAACTCTGCTGCAAGTTTTGGGATCGTGGGACGTGTGCCCTACCCCATGGCACTCCAGATCATTCCACGGCGGTGGAGCCTCTTCGTCGCGCGTCCATGTTCCTGGTCGTGCACGGTCCGTGTGCGCTGTGCACTGCATTCATACCTGGAGACGGTTGGCGGGAACAAGCCAAGGAAGTTCTTGAGCTCTTCCAAGATTGTTGGGGAGCATAGCGAGTCCACATCGTCTCCATACTCCCACCTGTTCATCAACCAGCAAAAAGCTCAAAGACATACTGTCGCTCTATTGCCCTTTATAAATAACATTTTACGTATTCAATTATTTTGCACAGCGCCTCAAGACGAATGAATGCAGGGAAACTTCCAGGATGCAGAGCAAATACCACCTTCATCCTGGAAGATGAGCACTTCTGAGTTTGCAAGTCATTTCGCACAGACCAAAAACATAAGATAGTTTGACTTGGACAGGCTCAAGTCCCTTGTATTTCATAAATAGAGCAATATTACCTTAACAATCAGGAAGGGCACATCACATGCTTGGAACTTAAATACTGGTATCAATTAGAGAGGAGAGGGGGAAAAAAGGAAACTACTCATGCAAACGCTGATCACTAGTTGAACATATGTAAACCACATCGTATCTTTACATTTCAAGCACTACTATAGCAAGGGAAAAGCATTATACTGCTAGGTAAAAACTTGGATTGATTGCCTGTACAAGTATACCTCGAACCAATGATGTACAAAACCTTTCCTTGTGAGACCACCGGACACCTCAATTTTGCTTCCTATTTTTGCTAATTTTGCTACCAGCTAGTCTTGAAATCCTACCAATCCATGCTAAATCTGTTACCATACTACTCCTACGTCCCGACTCTGCAAACTCGGATTAAGCTACATTTGGCCCCTTTGGCATCTCTGAATGAAGCCAACCACACACACACACTTGGTAAGAAGTCAGTCAATTTCTCCCCCGAGACTCGGCAGATCCACACCCTCAAATAGTAGCTCAGTCCATTTCTAAGATCTTAATGTTGCCGCTGGAGTTGGCAGAAAGAAGAGTTGAAGACTGCCCTCTCCAACAGACACATGAAATGAACTGAGATGAATCGTCAATCTCCTGGCCTGATATAGGGTCTGTCACACTGAACTTGTATGCCAACACTGGCATAGGAAATTCTTTGTGGTAGACAAAAACCTGTGGTAAAGTAAGAAAAATAAGGTAAGCATTCGAATTGATACAAATCCACAGAAAAAGGATATGAATAGGCAATGGACAACAATCTACAAAAAGGTTAGAGAACACAAAGTTCATGCTTGACATTTTCCTATTGATCCAACAAATGCTGCTTATGTTCATTATGTAATGACTGCTCAGCTACACCGGGGTATTAGTTTGCATTTGCATTCCATCTTGGTAAGTTTATTTCCTTCCTTCTACATAAATTGAGAACTTGAAAAGTTCCATTACAGGTGTTGCCCTGACTCATAAAACAATATGCATGTGATTAGTATGAAAACTGCTCCTTTCTCGCTGTATTGCATGTACACATGACAAAGCAAATGAAGCCTGAATTGCATTATATCCATCAATAATAAATAGCAACTTCCTAGCAACAAATACAATGCTTCCTTGAGCATTCTATGACTGTGCATAAAAGGTTGATAAAAACTCTATAGGCCAATCTAAATATCCAGACAAATTTATGGAAGCTTAGCTATAGAATGCATACCTCATTTGTTTCGGAGCCAGTAGCAATGTAACCATCTGATATGGAAAGGCCCACAAAGTTCTGGTCAAAAGGTTTGACAAATAAGCAATCTGGTCACTAAATAAAAAAAAGTCATTTTGTTTCAGACTCAGCATACAAAGGGCATTTGGAATCACTAAAGCGCAACCTCTGTTAACATGAATTCAACTGAGACACTAAACAATAGACTGATCCACCATTTTAATATGCTACAGGGGTAAGCTGGTAATTAGATCCATATGAAACACATTTAGTGAGCAACAATTTGAGTTTGTTGGTCAATCCGAATATCTAAAAGCAACTGGTGCACTGGTATTTAAAGCACTTCCTTCCCACACTGGTCCATAAAAACGCTAAAAAACTTGGGAAGGCTAATTAATTTCTTGTAATCATGTATATTAAACAAAGAAGTCCAGTGTCAATGGAGGCAGTCAAATGCCGAGTTGATGAACTAGCGATGGATTATGGTCCAAAAGGAGAACATGTATTTGAGGCCTCTAGTACCAATATTGGTCACCTAGCTGGTGGGCCTCAGGGCTCTATAACAGAGGCTTCTGAAAACTGCAAACTGTGTGAAAAAAAAAGTTATCTCGTGATGTGTCTAAGAATTTTGGGTGCGCCCAGGCATACCATACACCCCAGCTACCTCAACCACTGCAACCAGCCCTACGCCTGGTTGGCTGATGGTATTCTTTGTTGAGCACAATAGTTATTACTGTTATTGTTCTGTGGGCCCAGAGAAAGCATGCCTACTAACGCTGAACAGAAGGAGAGCAGCTTTTGGAATTAAACTAGCAGAGTATTTCCAGGATCTTGTACTAGTTAAATTCACAAAAGATAAAAGCAGACGCTAATCACTTGCAGAGCGGTATTGTGAAAAGAGTACAGATGCATGCAAGTGTTATCTAACCTTTGTATTTGTATGCCCTGTAAATGTTTGAACTGGACTGTCGATTATCCTTCCTGGACTCATCGACAAGTCCCAAAGCTTCAATGAGTTGTCAGTAGACGCAGATACTATAGTTGACGCGTCTAGATACTTAACATAGCTTACAGTTTTTGTATGCCCAACTAGTGTGCAATAAGGAGCTCGAATGTTACGGAGATCATAGCAGTAGATTTTGTGATCTGCAGAGCCGATGGCAATGGAGCGTGCAGTATCAGGTTGAAATTGCACAGAACACACATTTGCCCTTGTTCTAATGGTGCCAATACTCCCAGCCTGCAAAGTTCACAGCAATTTATTAACAATGAAGAGAAATAATTCCACATTTGCATATAAGTTCGATAACCATGTTATCGTTAGTTCAAAAGCTGACATACAATAGGTGCAAGAATAAAATTGCCTGATTCATATCCCACAGTTTCACAGATCCATCATCACTCCCACTGACCAATTTTGTTGGGTCCACAATTGAAAAGTCCACCGACCACACCCGTCTCTCATGCTCCCTCATCTCAACAAAAACTTGGCTCCTAGTAACATCCCAAACCTGAACAGGCATATTATGGTAATTGAATCAAATACCAATTTCATTAAATAAAAAGCATGCCACAGAGGAGCTTACCTGTACTATACCCTCAAAATCACTGGATGCTATATGGCTCTTCATATAACTGTTCCAGGAAATACAACTCAGTTTTGATCTATTAGACATCTCTACCACAGGATAGTGAATGTCGCGATGTTCATTTACAATCATATTATACTCAAACACTTTTATCTTCTTACTTACACCAGCAGTTGCAAAAAACTCTTTATCCCGATCAAACCCTACGGAGCATACTAAGTTTGATGAGTTCAGCAAATCACAATGCTTCAGTTCGGCCCGAACTTTCAACTTACTGAATGACAAGTACTTGCACAATCCTTCAAGAAAAGAGTTCACCCAACTTCTTTGCCTTCTACCATATTGCCTTTCCAAAGGAAAATCATCTATTGAACTTCCCTCAGTTCCAACAGCTGAACCAGTAGCCCTCACAACATGATGACTACTTAATTGGTTGCCAACTTGCTTTGCCAACTTGGACCTTGTTAGAAAGTAAGCTGTTTCAAGTTTCTTAAAGTTCTTCATCAACCTGGAGCTTTTTGACAAAACACTTTCCTGGATTAACTCAGAGGATGGTACTGTTCTGGAACATTCTTCCACACTACGATTATGTTCCTCCATGTCAACACCTTGCAGCTCAGGTCTAAAACGCTTCCTGGATCCACAATCACTCTGATCTTCAACAGTTCCAGAGCACACCTCTTTATCCAAATCGGATGAGAAGTTCACACATTGCCCAAGTGCAGATTGCTGGTGGAGTACCTCATTGATGTCAGAAGAGAGAAAGGCAACAGTGTCCTGCAAATTGTCTGCGATCTCTTGTTTTCTTTTCTGCAAATGCTGAAGGAAATCCAGCAGTAATTCTTGTTCCTCTATCTCTTCACGTAACCTAAGTGCCGCTTCACGCTCTTCCAGGCTATTCCTTGACTGATTAAGGAACTCACTCTGTAGCACGTCACTGTGAAACCAAAAAAAAAAAAAGAGCAAGGGAAATGGGTTAATGGTGTACAACCCACAACGTTTAATATGCAGATTTATAACTCTACTGATTTAGTGTCCAAGCATATAAGCAACCACATTGGAGTAGCGAGGGCCGAGGAGTCATAAAGAAAGAAAAGTAGCCTGAACTTAAATCCAGCAATGGTCTATTGTAGCATGGTCCAAAAGGGAAGTCTTTATTGCCATACTCAGAGATCCACTGAGAAACAGGCCTTGTTTGGATGCAAAGTATTTTTAGAGTATTAAAAAACTACAGTTTTGTGAAATACTTTGGTTTGAAAAGCTATGAGGTGTTGGATGCAACAATCATTGTAGTTTTAAAAACCATGGTATTGCAAAATTTTAGCCTTTTTTAAGTTCTAGAAATTCCACTCCTGGTCTCTTTTTTGTAAACAGTGGTTTTGCACATCTATTGTTTCTAAAACTACAATTTCTTGATACCATGGTTTCTCAACACTACAACATCCAAACAATGCCTAAAATGCAAAGAAGTGCACTCGCACTCTCATCAGTTGCAATACAGCCACATTTTTTTATTGAAATAAACATGATCTCTGAATAATAACGAATCAAAAACAGTACAGGAAAAATGGTGTGTTTGGCTTTTCACAAATTGGCAGAATTGTTCTGCAAGGGCATGCTCGGTTATTTTCTATAAGTTTTTAATTGTTTGTTGTACTTTTTTCTGAATTAAGGCTTTAACAAGAAGGGCAAATCTAGAATGTGGTCCATTGTCCATAAATTTCACTATTTTAAATTGCGGATAATGGTTTCCAGCGGCTGCTATGCTAGTGCCACATGAATACGTTATTGGTTCCTGCTGCCTAATTTAGCCAATTTTACAGGCAAGCCTGATCTTCAGACAAATCCATGTTCATGTTTATAAAACCCATGTTTTCTAGTATCATACAAAAGTGTACCACTACAGCACATGTACTCGGGAACAAGTGTAGCTCCCAGCTTTGAGTAACACTACTACAATATACTAGTGAAGTACTTCATGTTACCTTAACATAAAACAAGATACCCATCACAAAGCCCTTGTCCTGGTTTATATATAACATACTGAAACAGAGTACACGGCGCACCTCATCTTCGGTCTGGTTTCTGGCACAGGGTGCATCAGCAACTGGCAGAAGGATGCTTCCTTGGGCCATTTGAGCAGCAGCTGCGGGGGCAACACCCTGTGCCGCAGATTCGCCATCCCCCTCATCTTCTCTTCCATTGTTTCGAACGTACAGAACAGCTGCGGTGTTCGAGTAGCAAACATAAGCGACGCCAACAAAAACGCTCGCAGAACAGAAGCATATAATAACCATGTGAAGGAAAGGCACCTCGAACAGGAGCACACCCAGTCTGTAGACGTCGGAGGCGAAGGTAGCGCCGCCGCCGCTGTCGTCCGCCTCCTCGGGGCTGGTGTACCAGTTGAGCTCCATCGCCAGCACGCTCTTGAGCGGGAACGACTTGCCGGCGCGCTCCTCCCCACCGCGGCCGGCGCCGTCCCGCCGCCGCGGAGGCGAGGCGTCCGGGTCGGCGTCCTCGGAGGCGTCGGAGCCCGAGCAGGAACCCGAGGCGTCGGAGCCCGAGGCGGACTCGATGAAGGCGACGCGCGCGAAGGGCGGCGAGACGACGAAGCACGAGGGGCGCGCGCTGCCGACGGCCACCCCCTGCGCGTGCGCGACGGCCACCGCCTCCGCCACCTGCCTGAAGACGTGCACGCACTCCGCGGCCTCCACCGCCCGGCCCGGGCGGTCCAGCCACTCCCGCAGGCTCACCTCGCCGCCGTCGTCCCCGCCTCGCCTCCCCCCTTCCTCCGCCGCAGCATCGCCGTCCGCGTCCCCCCACCGCCGCCCGCCGCCACGGGGCGGCTCCATACCACACGCGCCCCTTCCGCTCTACCCCATGGCCCGGATCACCTCCGATCCGCCGCGCCCCGCGGCAGCTCGACGCGCTGCTCCGCCAGCCCCATCCGAAGAAGAAACAAGCTCCGAGGGTAAGGATCCGGAGCCGCAGCAAGCAGCCCACCTGCGAACGCGAGCGAGGTGTGGGAGGGAGGAGGCCGGAGCAGTGAGATGACTAGGTGAGAGGAGTGGAGCAGAGGCGAGCAGCGAGCCACACAGCCCCGCTTTAAATCGGGGCTCTCTCGTCTACTCCTTTACGTCCGTCGCCTCGGTAGCCGCCTCCCAGCCGCACAACACCCCGCGACCCTTACCCTCGAACACCTCGCCCCAGTTCGGAGGAGCAGCAGCAGCCACAGCGACCAGCAGGCCAGTCCATCTCCCTCGCCCCCGAACTGCCCTCCAGCACTGTACCGGTAGTCCGGTACCACAGCACTAGACACCAAACCTGACCGCGCGGAGATGATGAGACGACGACGTTGTCTTGACTAGACGCCACAAACCGCGCCCTGCCCCACTGGCCGCTGCCTGGCCTGGCGCGCCGCGGAGGAAGAAGAAAACGGACGAAGCCGGAGCCGGCCAAGGAAGCCCGACGACAACAGCTGGAGCAACGAACGCGCGCTGGGCCTCTTCTTCTTATCCTCCTCGAGCCCTCCCCTCCCCCAGTCTACCGATGATTCCCAGGCAGGGCAGGCGATTCCCGAAAGGAAGAGATTTTTCCTCGAGCACGGGATCAAGATCGGAAACAAAACAAACTCCATTTTAAAATTCGAAAAAGCAGCCGGCTGTGTGACGTGGAGCTTCCAATAATGGAAACCGCCGGACCAAGGCGCAAGTCGCCGCCCGCACCGTCGCCGTCTCATGACACCCCGGGCCGGCGCGCCCCGCGTGGCCCAGCGGCCGGTGACCCGCGCCCGGCGCGGACCGCGTAGTGGATCAAAAGGGGAAGGGCGCCGCGCTGGGGTTCCCAAAAGCGCGCACCTGAGCGAGCCGATCATCTGAAACAGCGGCACGTAAGCCGTACCGGGCCCGCCCGTCGGCCTCTGCTCCGGGTAACCCGCGCATGGGCCGCCGCCGGACCGGCGACAGACGCAAACCAATGGGTGGCCGGTCCATGTCCCCATGGGCCCGCCGTTTATATATTCCGCTGGGGAGCCCAGCCACCAGAGAGTGTTTTTTACGCGGCCAGGTGCGGGCGGACGTGGCGCGACGGCCGCCGCATGTCCGCGGGGCAGGGCGGCTGGACTCGACGCGCGGCGTGCAAGGGCCACGTCGCCTCGCCACAGGGCTCGGGGCGCGCCGGCCCGGGGTTAGATTAGTTTAATCACCATCTTGGGGTGGAGACGTGGAGTGGGAGCGGAAGAGAGCGCTGCGGTGGCCCGGGAGATGTGTTTGGGGTTAGGGGAGGGAGCACGTTTCTGGGGTGACGCCGGGGCCGGGCGGACGGGAGAGCCTCGTGCGCAGGACACCGGACGGGACTCCCATGTGAAGCGCACGGGGTGACTGCTGGACGATGGTGCTGGCCTGCTGGGCGATGCTGTTCATCGCTGCTGCGGTGTCGCTCTTCAAGAATGTGATGTCTTGATCCATTATTATAACCTCGTTCAGCTAGAATATCAACGTAAATACGGCGATAAAGTCACCACACGAAAATTCCACAGGATTTTCTCTAATATAGAATCAATTGACTCCGTGACTATATACATGCTCTTGAGAAGTTGAAACCTAGTGGTCGACCAGAATATTTAGCCTTTTTCACAAATACGGATCCACCAAACTTTTCTAATTTTGGTTGTTAATATACAAAATGTTATACATGCCAAGGTCACAAGGTTAAATTTACTAAATTCGCTACGAATATTTTCATGACATATAGCTCTTTCATTAAGGTAATATTGTCAATTTGTCCGTCATCATCAAAGTATAAAAGCTTGACTTATAACAGTATAGGTGGACTTACATTTATGCTATGAACTTGGAATATTTTTTTTCTGAACATGGAACATTTTTAATCCTAGACGCGAAACAATTTTATGAAGGTAGAATAATACAGTATTATTCTAAATATATAACAAATGTCTCACAAACTAACACTTTCTTGATCGCTAAAAGGGAAGTGTTCCATATTTGAATATATTCAAAGTGGTATATTGTTTTAAACCTTTTATTATAAGAAACAACATGGCACTACTGGAATTTGATATGATGCTGGGTAGGAAATACTATGTTTTTTAATGCCAAAATTTTGAAAGTTCCGATGATGTCATGAAATGGATCTACATTTTTGTTACTTCCCGCAATTTGCAGAGGATACTGCATTCTTAGCCCCAAAGCGAACTAAGGAGAAGCCTTAAGCATCTGATTCAGTTTTGGTAGCACGTGCGTTGCATATCACCACCTCTTCTCCCTCTTTCACCATTCGTCATTGCCCGCAATTTGCAGAGGATACTGCATTCTTAGCCCCAAAGCGAACTAATTGAAAGGAGAAGCCTTAAGCATCTGATTCAGTTTTGGTAGCACGTGGGATGCATATCACCACCTCTTCTCCCTCTTTCACCATTCGTCATTGCTAGCCTGGACCGCTGCCCGCGTTCGACATCCAGTCTTGGTACTTTCACAATATCTTGCATATCCATTCGCACGGTCCAGTGACATCAGCCCAAGGCAGGCCTGAGCAACCCTCGTTCTCTAACCCGGGTGGATTTGAGCAGGGAGGGAGATGAAGACCAACACGGGTTCGTTCGCTTGCCGTGCCGGTCACAGGATAGTGGAGACTCGACGGGTTCAACTTCAAGCCACGTGCACAATATGTAGCATTGGTGCATGCAGTGCAGACATGTAGCTCACCAAAATGATTGTTTGGATGCAAGAGTAGAGGATTGAAGCGGACTGAATTCTTCTTTATTTAAATTTGATTAGTAAGTGACTGAATCTTCTCTAATCTCTTCAATACTCTTGCGATTAAACAAATCCTGAAGTGTAAAAGAAGAACTTTGGTCTGCAGCTGCCATGCCACCCCACGAAATTGCAGCGCTTTAGGTCTGTATGAGCCAATGATCCATCGCGGTCACACCCATCAAACTAACCACACTAAAAACATACTTCAAAATTAGAATTTGAGACATTTCACTTCCCACTTGAGATCGTCTTTGAAAACTGGGCTCCACAGCTAAGAAATGTGACCTAATCAAATACACAATGACACAAGGAAAAGGCCATGTGTCTATACGACACGCAATACATTAACCGCATCGTTCACATACTTTTGCATGTCTGCCAATCAGCACTCCAGAATATTGAACATAAGAACAGAATATCTATAATTTAAACTCATATTGGCTTATGCCTTTTAAAGTAACACTTTGACCATATAACGTCGGAGTCTATGACAATCCATATTCAATTTATCTAGGATTCATTTATCATATAGAGAACATCATAAACGCATATATGCTTAATGTCAGTAATGTCATCTTCGGTTAATGGTCTAATAGGTGATGCCAGCCATGATAGATTTACCAATAACTTCCTTTATGTTTGAAGAAACGGATGCAAAAGTGGGTTGGCATAAACAGGGTTACTGCAATTTTGATGACACCAAATTTGGTGATACTGTACTAACTTGCATTTTGGTAATGATTGCAACTCACGGATTTTGAGGGTTTTGCCTTCCTGCTGAGAGTGAAATAATGCATTGTTGGACCATCTCTTGGACTCTCCTCTTCAGAAGCTTGTCTTTCACGCCAGAAAGCATGCTACGATAGAAGATCTCCAAACGATTAAGTTCATCAGTGTCTGCTGCATCCAATATGTTCTCAAATTCCTTTCTGATATCAAATACAGGAGAGTCCTGAAGTGATCGTGGTAGCGTCCGTTCATCAAGTGGTTTACGGAAGATTGAGATGTGAAGTATGTTGGCATATCTCTCCATGAGTGTCAGTTTTGACCTAAGGAACTGTAACTCCTCTGATGCAGCAGATAGCTTCTGACCCAACTCAGCGCCAGTGTGATCATTCACTCTTGATGTTGATGCCTCCGCTTGGTCCCCATGTATCTCCTGGAAGTTCTCATCAAGAGGAGGCCACATCACAACGCATGGTATGTAACTGTCAGCAGTCTGGCCTCTCCCAAGCACACCACTGCGGCCTCTGCCCCATGCCCACATCCTATACCCATCACCAGCAACAAGAACAGTGTGGGCAGCTCCACAGGCGATCTGCACTGGGCCAAGAAACTTGAACCCATTTGTCTCAGGAGACTGAACTCTTATTGGGTATAGAGCATCCCCTGCATCAACTCCTGAAAAGCTTGCATCTGGGCACAGTCCAAGACCTCTCTCCATTCCCCAGCACCACACCTCTCCATCAGAGGAGACTACAGTTGTGTGGAACAATCCACAGTCAAGAGAAATAAGGAAAGATCCGGTTGGCAGGCCATCAACAGGTTGTGGTGAGCAAATGGTGGCTGTGGTTCCATGGCCAAGCTGCCCCCTGTCACCGAGGCCAAATGTCCAGCACCGAGATTCTATCTGGTCAAAAGACTTCTTATTGGTAAGGACAGCAGTGTGGGAAGCTCCGCATGCAATTTCATACACCTCCCAAGAAGACCCTTCACCAAATGCCGGGATAGGCACAGGACGAGACCTGCTCTCCTTGTCGCCTAGACCCAACTGACCATGGTTGTTATTTCCCCAAGCGTAACAAACAAGGTCACCTCCAGTATAGGTCTCTCCAGCACTAATTGCAGCGACTACATGATCATTACCACAGGCAACCTTAACAACAGTATGTCCATGGAAATCCCACACAGGTAGTGGAACAGAGCTACTTGCAATACAAAACTCCCCAGCATCAGTCTGCTGAGGACAATTTCCCCACATCCATAGGGCTCCTAAACTGTCTATGGCAAATGACATCATGCCCCCAGCTTTGACAGAAGACAGCTGCAACAGAACATACATAATGATTATCAAGCGTGTAGTTTGTGCATTATTGAAACCGACGATAAGGCCATACCTTTAAAGAAGTCCGATCACGTGTGCTCTGGGCTTCATCATTCAGTGTTTCAGGAGAACCTAAATCCAGAAATTGCTCAACCAAACATGGAAAAAGGGAATTCTGATCCCCGTAGCCAAGCTGACCATCCGTTAAATAGTCAAGGAAGTGGAGTACCCAACAACAGCAGTCATATCATTTGAGAGATTTGCAGCTAGCAAAGTTCAGAAACAAGTCAAGAGCTGTAAAGGATACAGAGATTGTAGCCCCATGACCAGAGTGAACCTTCGTCTGCCAAATTGAGCATTATTCAGTGATCAGTGTCCTAGTCCATTGCACATGTATCTTTATTGATCGTGTTTTAAATTTTAATTGCTTTTGGCATAAAATTGTACTGATAGATACTATGAACTTAAGTTATATGCATACCAAAAAAAAAAAAAAAACTAGAGGAACTATGGATATTCTGTACTGTGACACGTCGGGACACAGTCAGCTCAGCCATTAATGCAGAGCTAAGTCAGAGTGCTATATATTAGAAGTCCCAAAGGTGCAGAAAAATCAGAGCAAAGAAATCAAATGGCCCTGTGCAGGTTAATGGAGGAACAGCGTCCTGGATATCACTTGCACACTGTAGCTCCGGACACGGTAACACAAACCCCACTTCAAGGTCAGAGAAACCGGGCCGTTCTATGTGGCTGGTCAGTTGT